>PUFA01000285.1:0-1200000 GCA_003508835.1 Eonycteris spelaea | reverse complement strand
CTAGAGCCCATGCTCTTCCTAGTGGGTGCTGGAACAGCTGGGGCTGTTATAAATTTTTCAGGCCCAAGCTCCTGCCTGACTTTGATGTTCTCCTGACCAGGAATCCCCAACCCTCTTAGAGAGGATATATGGGCTCAAAAGCAGAGTTGTTTGCTCACTGAGTCCACAGGTATTAACTGAGCACCTACTATGTGCGAGGGTGCTGAAGATACAACAGTGCATAAGCAGTGTGAAAGTTCCTATACTCATGGAGCTCACAGTCCACATTTGGGGAAAGGGGAAGGCACCAACATATGTAGGTACCAAAAGGTCAGACACAGGTTTGAGCTGGGGTAAAGTGGGGTGAAGGACCAGGAGTGCCTAAGTGAGTGACAGGTTGGGTGCCTACCTGGGTGGACAGGCAACTGCAAAGGTCTAGGTGAAGGGCATGCAAGTAGTTGATGTACTTAAGAGTGAGAAAATTCAGCATATCAATGAAATAGAAGAAAGGGCCCATGGTGGTGGAGGTGGGGAGCAAGAGAAAAATGTTTACTGAGTCAATGAATTATGAATTAAACATTTTGTGGCTCCCTCAGTGCCTGGCACAGAGAAGAACCTCCAGAAATAATCTGAGTTAAAATTAAATTTAATCAGATTCAATGCCCTGCCTTGAGGGTAAAACAAAAACAAAACAACAAAAAAAACAATTTTTAGTGCAGCCTGTCTCCAGGAAAATTCCCTCCAAGAATAATGAGAGTGGATGCTAATCTCCTAGTGGTGAGCAAACCAGTACAATATTACAGATGGAATAAGGTGATTTAACCAGTCTCAAGATACAGAAGCAAAATTTAACAGTTCTGGGTAAAAAAAGGAGAAAATGCTAAATACGTTTTGTGTTCGCAGAATTCAAGCTCAATTTCCTGCTACTATTGAAGGTTAATTCGTTTCCTCCCTTTTTTTCTGATAAGGGGAAGTTGGTTCTGGTACATGAGACTAAACCAGCTCTGGTGCCCCTAAATCACACAATGGGGCTGGCCTGGTTGTTTTAGCTCTGGCCCCAAAGTGGTAAAGGACAAAGGGGCTGCCAGAGTAGAAATGGTCAGATCCTGCTTCCAGCTGCTTGCCCTGAAACTGTCAAAATTTGTTGACTTGGATGTTTATAGCTAAAATTTACGAGGTGTGTTCATTTTAGAAATATGTAAGATGAAAGGCCCAAGAGAAAACCAATCACCTACCAAACATAAGTTTCAAAACTACTTTGTCTTTCAGTCTTTCTCATTTCAGTAAATGAACACTACCATTTACCAAATTCCTCAAACCAGAAATCTGAAGATGACCTTTGATTCTTTCCTTTTGTCATATCTCCCACATCTTAGCTATCACCAATTTGTCTATTCTAATTCCCCAAATACAGAACATTCTCAACATGGTTATTTCTCCCCTTCGCACTGCTATTATCTCCTTGTACCCATCATCACTTCTCTGCTGAGCCATTAACTGATCTTCTACACTCATTCTCCTCCAGCAGTCATACATGATCTTTTTTAAAGCATAAATTATAGATCACATTAGTCTTTCATTGAAAATTCTCTAGTGGTTTCCTTCATTGACCTTATTTTTCTTTGCCTACTTCTAAGACTTTTCTCTTTGTATTTGATTTCCAGTAATGTTTATATACTATGTCTAGGTGTGGTTTTCTTTGTATTTATTCTGCTAAGGATTCATAGTTCTTCTCAAATCCATGCTTGATGTCTTCCATTCATTTCAAAATATTCTTCATCATTATCTCTAAAATTATTACCTCTGCACGATACTTTCTTTCTTTTTCTCCTCTAGGACTTCATTTACACACATGTGTGATCTGTTATAGCATGTCCCATATGTTTCTAATGCTCTTTTGTCTCTTTAGTCTGGATATTTTCCTCTGGCCTATCTTTCAATCCCTTACATCTTTCTTTGTCTTTACCTAATCAGCTATTAAACTTATCTTTTTGAGTTCTTAATTTCAGTTACTGAATTTTTCAAAAGTCCATAATTTCCATTTGATTCCTCACTTTTTTTATTTTTTAATGATTTATTTTCTTCCAGTATCTTTTTAAATAATAAATTTTATATTTTAGAGCAGGTTTAGGTTCACAGAAAATTGAATAGAAAATAAAGAAATTTCCCACATACAACCTGCCTTCCCATAACCTATTTCCCACAACAAAGTGGCACATTTGTTATAATTGATGAACTTATATTGATACATCATCATCATCTAAAATCCATTGTTTATATTAGGGTTCATTCTTGGTGTTATATATTGCCTGGGATTTGATAAATGTATAATGACACGTATCCATCGTCATAGTATCATACAGAATAGTTTTGCTGCCTAAAATTCCTCTGTGCTCTGCTTGTTCATCCCTTAACCATAACTCCTAGCAACCATTGATCTTTTTACTGTCTCCATAGTTTTACCTTTTCCAGAATGTAATACAGTTAGAATCATATAGTATATAGCCTTTTCAGATTATTTCTTTTAGTAATATGAATCTAGGATTCCTCCATGTCTTTTTCATTGCTAATAACTCATTTCTTTTTAGCACTGAATAATATTCCATTGTCTGGATGTGCCAGTTTATCCATTCACCTAATGAAGAACTTTGACAATTATGAATAAAGCAACTATAAACATTTGTGTGCAGATTTTGTGTGGATATAAGTTTTTGACTCATTCGCATGCATATCAAGGAGCACTATTGCTGGATCATGTGGTTGGAGTATGTTTAGTTTATGATTCCCTTTCCTAGAGTTTTTATTCATTACCAAAATTCTCCATCTTGTCTTTTAATTCATTGAATATATACTCATACTTATTTTAAAGTAGATAATCTTATTATCTCTGTATCCCTTTGGATCTGTTTTTTTTATTGTTTGTGTGCTTTATTTTTACCTGGTATTTGGCCAAGTTTTGTTTTGTTTTATTTTTGAGGGGGTTTTTTGTTTGTTTGTAAACAAACCTGAGCGTTGAGTATGAAAAATCATAGAGATAATTTGATGTCATCTTTCTCCTTACTTTTGCTTCTAGCCAGAAGCTAGGGTGAGATTGCTGGAAATCCCCAATCGCCTTAATCCAGTGAGGAATTGAGATGGCTTGAATCTCAGATTTAATCCCTGTGAGGGTTGTTTTGTTTCTTGTTCACCTTTATTCTTAATATGCAACCCTTAAGGATCACAACCCCAAACCTTGGATGTTTAATAAACCCCTCTTCCTTGGTAGGTTCTAAACTCTAAGCATCATGAGTCTGGTGAAAACTTTGCTCTGCTTCTTGGTGTCTCAGATGCTGCTTTCGAGTCAGTAATCACCTTCAGGGAAAAAGTGATGTCCACTATCAGCTCCACCTCTTCTGGACATCCATTCTCTCCTAGATCTTGGTCTCATAATTCTCATAAATTCTCGCTGCCTTGATGGTACTTTCAAATAGTGTGTTTTTAATTTTTCCCAGTTTTCTAGTGTTCTCAGCAGGAAGAATGATCTGCAACAATCCACCATTGCTGGAAGCCCCTCCCCCATTATCTTCAGAGAAAAGTAAATACTTCTTGTCCTCCCTACCAGGCAATACATGACGTAGACACTGCTTACCCCTCCAGCTTCCTGTCATACCACTCTCGCCCTTGAACACTACACTGTGTGAGGATGTTGAGCTTTTTCATGTTGCTTGAATAAGCCTGGAACATAGAAAGTCAATAAATATTTTTTAATAAGTGAGCTTTCAGGACTTTGGGTCAGGCTTAAGATTTAGATCTCTGAATGGGCTCACTATATTATTAAAGACTGTTATTGAGAGCCTGCTGTTTAGCTAGGCCCCACAGAGGGTAGAAGAGGCTTCCCATAATGGGAGTGTAATCAGAGGAGGGCACTCAGCAGCCTGGAACTTGTTCATTGTGAAGAATAAGACTGTTAACTCGTAGAGAAGAGAAGGTTCAGAGGCAGTCCTCACACACCCAGAGCCATCCTGGGGTTGTCTTGCATAGACTCTATGGGGTAAAAAGTCATCATCACAGCTTTTATAAGAGCTCCTTTAGTCAGCACCATTCAAAGGTTGCTCCAATTGAGTAGTTAGCTCCCTATCACTGCTTTTTTAGAAGAAAACTTAGTCCTTGTCCTCAAAGTTTAGCCTGTCTGGTTGAGAGGATAAGACATTACTCTGCATAGAGCTGGATAAACAGAACATGTCTAACAACTCAGGACAAAAATAGTCAAACCCAACTCCCAGTTGCAAGAGCTAACATTGGGCCATCAGGTTGGAGGGGGTTCTAAGGCAGGAGGGGTAGTTCTATTCGGTTTTTCTGTATAATCTTACAGTGTTGTATTTCAAAAGACTCCACTTGATCCAGTGTTTGGGCCTTGTATGGGAGGCCTTTATTGGATGTCAGAATGTCTGATACCTATAATTCAGATCCTGATAAGCCCAGGATAGTACTAGATATCTGTTAAACATTAGTCCAAGTATTTTCTGTGAAGGTATTTTTAGATGATATTAACTGTTAAATCAGCAGTCTTTGAGTAAAGCAGATGACCTTCCATAATGTGGGTGGGCTTCATCCAACTAGTTGAAGGCCGTAAGAGAAAGACACATGTTCCCTGACAGCCTTTGACTTGAGCTGCAATATCAACTCTCCCTGAGTCTCCAGCCTGCTGGCCTATCCTGCAAATCTTGGACTTGCGAGCCCCCACAATTGTGTAAGCCTGTTCCTTAAAATCAGTCTGTCTCTCTCTCTCTCTCTCTCTCTCTCTCTCTCTCTCTCTCTCTCTCTCTCTCTTTCCCCTTCCTTCTCTTTTCTCCCCTCCCCCTCTCCCTCTCTCTCTGAATACTGGTTCTATTTCTCTTATTTCTCTGGAGAATTCTATTTCTCTGGAGAACTGACTAATATACTTGCTTTGTATTCAATGCACATAATAATAATGACAGTACCCAAATACACATTTACAGCCAGACTTCTTCTCTGGATCCAGACTTGGATACTTTTTGGCCTCCTCTGTGGCTGCTCTTAGCTTCCTAACAGGCATCTCAGACTTACCTCAGCTACAATGAGCCTCAACTCTACCTCCTTGGCCTGCCCCAGCTGTCTGTCCCCATCTCAGTAACCTGTAGCTCTGAACTTCTGGTTTTTCAGGCCCCAAACCCTCAGAGTCATCCTTGACTTCTCTCTATATGTATCTGCATTCCTTCAATCAAACCAGCAACAACACAGTTGGCTTTGCTTTCAAGATATGCCCAGACTCATCTGACCTCTTCTCATTACCTGCTTCATACTTGCTTCAAGCTGCACTCATCTGTCCCCTAGAGCATGGCAATTGAATTGGTCTCCCCAGTTCCCTACTTGCCTTCCATCCCTCCTGCCACAGCTGCTGTCAGCTCAGTAGCTGGTAGGGAGGCATCTTGTAAACACTGTTGGATCTTGCCCCTCTGGTGTTGAAACCCTCCCCATGATGTTCACGAAACACACAGACTTCTCCCAACCATTTTCCTCACTCAGTGTTGTCCACCCACACTGCCTTCTTTGCTACTCCCAAATCAGCCCAGGCATTCTCCTGCCTCAGGGCCTTGGCGCTGGCCACTCCTTTAGCGTATGTCTCAATTCCCTCCTTGCCCTTTGCTCAAATATTCCTTCTCAGTGGTTCTTCCTTGACCTGCTATTTAAAACTACACTCCCCCAACCTTACTCCACTGTTCCTTGGGTCCCTGGGTCCTCTGAGTCCTCTGGGTCCCCTGGGTCCCCTGACTAATACTCTCCCTGCCAAGTCCCATGTTTTCAAGAGTGGTATGTACAGCCCCAGGCCAAGGCTCACAGCTGGATAAATCTTTGAGGTCCCACAGCCAAGACAGACTCTTCCTGACCCAGGTTTTTTTTTGTTAATTAAAATTTTGAAAATTCATTAAGATACAACTTATATACATTGTAAGTGTGCATCTCAAAGGACTTTCACAGACTGAACTCAGCAGCCCTCAGATCAAGGAAGAGAATGTTCCCAGCCACTCCCAGCCTTTGCTCTCTCCAAGTGCAACACTGTTTTTGACGTCCAAACCATCGCCTGCCTGGTGTGGCGCTTCACATCAATAGAACGGTAACTGCCTCTGTTTTTAAATAAACATTTAATTTTGGAATGATTTTTGGTTTATAGGAAAATTAAAAACTTACCACAGAGGGTTTTCATTCAGCTCCATCCAGCTTTTCCTAATATTGACATTTCACTGAACCATGGCACATTTGTCAGAATGAAGACATCAGCATTAGGGTAACGCCATTAGCTAAATAATATAGTTAACTGTTAAGTAATATTACTAATTAACTAATAAAGAAGCTATCGTTATTTGACTCCACCAGTTTATTTTTAAATGCCTGTATTTGTTCCAGGATCTTATCCAGCATTCCACACACTGCATTTAATCATCCTGTTTGCTCAGTCGCCTCTGACCTATGATGGTTTCTCTGTCTTGCCTTGTTTCTCACAACCTGGACAGTTTTAAGATACAGCACAGTCACAAGCAAGAATGATTACAGAGCTGGGCTGTGAGAATATTGGCAAAGGAAATGGCTGCATGGCTTCTCAAAGAGCCAACTGCCTACTGTCAGTGGAGGGTCAGAGACGGCAGGTGAGAAAGGGTCCACACAAGTGAACCAGGTGGGAGGACACTTGTATAAAGGTGTGCCACATGCAGTGGCTTCCCTCTCTTCCCACACCAGTGGGAAAGTGCCTGGCCCTCTCACATGTCCCTTGAGAAGGATTTCATGGGAGCCTGGTGAGGAGATTTCTTTGAGTGTGTGGATACCATGGCCTACTCATGCAGGCTGGTTAGCAGGCCAAGAGGAAGAGCAAAGAGAGAGTAGAGAGTAGATCTGGGTGTCTGTCTGGAGGTATCTTGCAGAAAAGCTAGCCAAGATGGAGCACTCAAGTTAGGTCAGGCCCCAAGCTGTAACTATTGTTTGGGCTGAACATGTTAATTATGGAGGTGAAACTTCTAACTAAACTATCTGGAGGAATGTCCATGATCAAAAAGTGACCAGAAAAGCCATATGTGACAAAGTCTTAATCCAGAAAACGGGGAAGAGTTCATTACTAAATACAGTCAAGGAATAGAGGGAAACAAAAAGTTGCATCAGGCTGGTTCTACATCCTATGATAGTTTTTCCAAAAAGTTCCAGACACTCAGCTATTCAAACTTTTTGTCCGAGCACCCCTCTTCTACTGCAGCTGTGTGTTAACCCTACGGTCCCTGATCACCACCTTGGATCCCCCACATTGTCACCATTATGCGTCTCCCCACTACCACACTGTGAGCTGTGAGGAGCTGGCAAATAGGAGAGGGTCTTTAAAGAGTCAGCAACTCATCCTGGGCCCAGGATTCATTTTCCTAGGACCTGTTGTGAGTCCTAGGCCCATTGGAACAATGGAATAGAGTGGTCAGAAGTATAGTTTTCTTTTTTATGAAGATGATTAAAATATAGTGGAGTACACAAATCTTAAGTGTCAGCTTGATGAAATTTTACATATGAATATTCCATGTAACCAGAGCCCAGATGAAAATATGCACTCCAACTCACAGAAGGCCCAGTGCCTTGCCCTTCCCACTAGATTATCTTTATGACTAGAGATTAGTTTTGCCTGATTTTCAACTCCATATAAATGGAATCACATAGTGTCTAATGTTATGGGGCTAGCTCCTTTCACTCAACATTACGTCTGAGATTCATTTGTGTTGTTGTATGTAGCTATAATTCATCCATTTTCATTGCCATGTAATATCCATTTCATGAATAGACCACAATTCTTTTATACATTCTCTTGCTGACAGACTTTTTGAAAAGTTTCTAGTTTGGGGCTATTACAAATAGTGCTGCTGTGAACATCCTTTTACCTGAAAGAATTGACATATCTGTGTTGGATATATATATATATATCCAGGAGTAAAGTTGCTAGCTCATGGGAGGCATATGTTTAGCTTTAGTGAATACCGCCAAATCATTTAACTTAATCGTCCCCAACCTTTTTTGCCATGAGGGACCAGTGCACCTATGAAGATCTAATGCCTGCTGATCTGAGGTGGAGTTGAAACAGTGATGCTAGCACTGGGGAGCAGCTGCAAATACAGATGAAGCTTTACTTTCTCACCCACCGCTTACTTCTTGTTATATGGCCCGGTTCCTAACAGGCCATGGACCAGTAATGGTCCATGGCCGGGGATTGGGGACCCTTCCTCTAGACAATACCAAGAAACCCAGGACTCTTGGAATGGCTAGAATGAGGGAAATGTGTGAGCTCAGACCAGGCCTTTGACATCCTGGGGCTCAGTTTCCCCTTCTTTCAAAATCAGAGAGAGTGGATATTCTCAATTCAACAAACAGCCTCACCTTACATCCTAAGCATCTATAAATACAGCAAGCAGGTTCAACTTATATCCTGAGCATCTATAAATACAGCCTACACAGTGCTTATCTGCTGGGAAACTTGCCATGCCACAATCACCCTAGCCTTTCAGGGTGGGTTTCAGTGATACTGTAACTGTTGCACCTGGGCCTGTGGCACCCTAGACCAAAGGCAAAGTCACCTGGTGCACCCTCCTTCCTACCACTCTTTCCTCTCGGGAGGGACTGGGGTTTCACACAGAGCATCAGAGGCCCATAAATAGCAGCTGGCCACTCACAGGGCAACCTTCCCAGGCTCCAAAAAGGAAGTGAGAGAAAGGCGGGCACTTTTGTTCTTTCTGAAGAAAAGAACTGTTTTCTGCAGTGACCCCACCAGGTACTACCCAGGGCTCAGCATAAACCTGGCCCCCATCTCCCACCACTTCTCTCTATGAGGTTGGCAAGGCAGAGTTTCAGCTACTGTTGCTGACAGATAAAGAGACAGAAGTACAAAAGTCCTGGCTAACAAAGAATGTGCTGAAGCTGGACCTGAGATTCTTTGTCCTACATTGTTCTGTGAATTACAATTTGTTCAACAGAGTCTTGCTGATAAAACTGTAGGAACGTGCTGTGTGAAAAAGCCCCATGCAAAGTCTTCCTGGTAACTCTCCAGGAAGCAGTGACTGAGAGTAATTTTTTGTGAGGTGCATTCACTTGTAGATAAAAACAGTCATTCCTGCCTTAGCTAAAACTCTATTTGGGGGAATGTTGCAGTGTCTGAGAAAAACCGGCCAAATTGTTCCCCTTACAAGGACTTTGAAGGAGCTTTGCTCATTCACTGCACCACCCTTTAAAGCAAACAGGAAGGACAAGTGTGTTGCTTTCGCTGGCCCTGCCCACACCTTTCTAAAGAGTTCCTTCACTTAGTTCCTTTTTGTTTTGAACTCCATCTGTTTCCTGCCCAGATTCTGCCTGATGCATCAATGGGGAAATGGATGAATAAAATGTGATTGTGTTCTTACAGAGCAACATTTTACAGCTGAAAAAAAGAAGTAACCCAGATTTGTGTGTCTCCACCATGATCTCTCAAAAACATATAGAATAAAATAGGCAGGTGCCATGTAGCTCCATTCGTGTAAATTGTAGAGGCAGACCCCAAACAGTACTAGGTATGATTCATGCACACTTACATACATATGTAAAATATAAAAAGTGGATTGGAAACACACAGCTACACTCATAAGAACAGTTACCTCTGGGAAAAAGAATGACACTGATGGACTTGGCCTAAATGGACTTGCTTTAAGCACAATGCTTTGTATCTTAGAAAAGGAAAACACAGGCTTGACCAGTTGTATAACAAGGCCCGTTGGGCGTTTGATAAATTATTTCTTGCACTATTCTAAATATTAAAATCTTTCATGCATTTGCTCAACTGCTGAATTCCAACACTTACTTTGCTGAGCCCTACTATATACCAGGATGTGAGGTATGTAGCGTGATGAAACAGAATAAGTATCTGTGCCCCTTGGAGTTTATAGTCTACACAGAAGAGACGTGCAATAAGCAAGACAAATAAGTGAATATAGTGTGCCAGATGCTGATTAGGGCCATGTGAGATACTAAAAATTATATGTATCTGTCCCCATTCCTGGCACAGAGCTCCTAAGACCCTTGTGATTTCCTAAGTGATAAGAAGACAGGGAGTATCTTTTGTTCTAATGAGGTGACTCCGGGTGGGCTCCTGGATGGGGACTAGTCACCAGAAAAACCAAGTCATGAGCTTGGAATTTCAGCCTCAAACCCATTTCTCCAAAGAGGAGAGAGGTGTTGGAAATGACATTAATAATTGATCATGCTTATGCGAAGAAGCCTCCATAAAATCCCAATAGTAGGGAGTTCAGGGAGCTTCCAAGTTGGTAAACATCCACACAGAGAGGATGACACACACCCCAGTTCTATGGAACAGAAGCTTCTGTGTTCGGGACCCTCCCAGACCTCACCCTATGTCTTTCTTCATCTGGCTGTTCATCTGTATTCTTTTCATATTCTTTAAAAAAAAACTGGCAAACCTAAGTGTTTTCCTGAGTTTTGTGAGTTGCTCTAACAAATTAAATGAACCCAAGGAGGGGTCATTGGAGCCTCCAATATGCAGTTGGTTGGTCAGAGGCACATGTGACAACCTGGGCTTGTGACTGGTGTCTAAAGTGTGTCTATATGTGTATGGACGGGTGTGGGTGGATCTTATGGGACTGAGCCCTTAACCTGTGGGTTCTGACCTTGTCTCTGGATAGATAATGTCAGATTGAGTTAAATAGTAGAACATCCAGCTGGTGTCACGGAGAACTATTTGTGTAGGGAAAAACCTCCACACATTTGGTGACCAGAAGTGTCAGAAGTGAAGTGTTTTATTGTAAGTAGTCAATGAGACTCACAGGAAAGAAAGGCATAATAGGATTTTTCTCTAATAGAAGAGGAAAACTGAGTTTTTCCTCTATAGGCCATGAGGGAGAATGAAGTAGGGAAGAAAGACAGAATTCCTGGATGTGGAAATAGTAATTTTAAGTAAGGTAGTATATTCATGTCTTATGGCTGCCATGATAAAAATAATAATAATAAACAATGCACATTTATTCCCTCATAGTTTTTAAAGTTCAGAAGTCCAAAACTTACTATCACTGGGCTAAAGTTGAGGCATCACAGGGCTGGCCCTTCTAGAGCTCCAGGGGAGACCAGTCCTGCCTCTTTCAGCTTCTAGAGCTGCATTCCTTTCCCCTTGTTTCGAGGTCTCTTTTTTATCTTCAAAGCCAACAAGGTAGCATTGTGCTTAGTCACTTTACCTGCATCTTCTGCGTCAGATCTCCTTCTACCTCCTTCTCATGAGGACACTTGAGATGACATTTAAGGCACACCTGATTAAATCCAGGGTCATTTCCCCATGTCAAGATCCTTATCTTAAATTGCATCTGTCAAGTTCCTTTGTCATATAAGGAAACATTTATAGGATCCAAGGATTGGGGCTTGGGTGTTTTTAGAGCCAGTATTTAGTCTACCATAAGTAGTAAAGGAGGCCTCATGACAAAGTGATGTTTGAACAACAGCCTGAGGAGGATGAAAGGGAGCTGGGTCATTCTCTGTGGAAGAACATTCCAGAACAGCAAGTGCACAGGGCACAGACTAGGCAAGTTCAAGGAAGAGCAAAAGGAACTGGCATGACTGGAGCCAAGTGAGCAAAGGAAGAGTGGAGAAGGTGAGGCCACAGAATGAACAGTGTGATTTGAGCACATTGTGATCACTTTGAGAAGTCAGTTTTTCCTGAGTGAGATGGGAGCCATGGGAAGGCTTGAGGGACTTGACCATTTCACCTCAAGACCCTGGGACAGAAGATTCTCAGGGATACATTTCCTTTTTATTGCTGAGTAATGCTCCATTGTATGGATATATCACTTTGCCTGTTGATGGACACCTTGGTTATTTCCAGTTTGGGACAATTACCAATAAAATTGTTATAAACATTTGTGCACATGTTTGTATGGACACATTCTTTCATTTCTCTAAGGAGTGGAACTGTTAGATCATATAGTAGGTGTATTGTTTAAAATTTAATGAACCTGCCATATTATTTTCCAACATAGTCACACAGTCTATATTCTGACTGACCAGCAGGGGATGAGAATCCCAGTTGCTATACATCCTCATCAGCACTTGGAATGGTCAGTCTTTTTAATTTTAGCTATTCTAATAGGCATGCATGAATACCTTGTTTTCATTTTAATTTTCTTTTCCCTAATGACTAATGATGTTGAGCACCTTCTCATATGTTTATTAAAGTCATCCATATATCTTCCTTGATAAAGTAATCTGTCCAAATCTTTGGCCATTTTTAAAAATTAAGTTAATTTTCTTATTATTAGGTTTTGAGAATCTTTTGATATGTTCTGAACACAAGTATTTTATCAAATATATGATTTGCAAATATTTTCTCCCAACTGTGGATTGTCTTTTTATTCTTTTATGAGCATGTACTAATGCGCTGGGGTGTTTAATGTGAATGAAGTCAATTATCAATTTCGCTTTTATACCTTGTGTTTTATTTATCTATCTATCTACCTACCTATTTATTTATTTATTCATTTATTTATTTATTTATTTATTTTTAATTTATTTATTTTTTATGGTGACATTGACTAACGAAATCGGTAAGTTTCAGCTGTACATTGTGTTTTTTAGTGTCATGTCTAAGAAACTTTTGCTTAACCAAGCTTTTCTCAAATATTTTTCTATAAGTTTTATACTTTTAGGTTTTACTTTTATATGGATCCAAGTTAATTTTTTTTGCATGTAAATTTCAAATTGTCCTAGTATCCTTTGTTGAAAGGCTGTCCTTTTTCACCGTTGCCTTTACACCTTTGTTGAAATTTGCCTATCCAAATATGTGGTTTTCTAGGTTCTTTTTGCTGTTTCCATTGATCTATGTGTTTATCTCTACACATTCTTGATTATGGTAACTTTAATACTAGCTTTAAAGTAGTGAGTGTTAGTTTTTCCAACTTCATTCTTTTTCAAAGTTGTTTTGAATATTCTAGATTCTCTAAAGAATTTTGACTTACACATCCAGTGCTTAAACAGTGCCTGATACATTGTAGACACTAAATATTTGTTGACTGAATTAATAAACTTATATGTTTATTCATCACCACATCCCCAGTGCCTGACACTTAGAACAGTAAATGTACAAGAAACAATGAACGAAGAATGTTGGCAGAGTCTCTCACAGAATGTAATCTTCCTGCTTAAGACCTAGAAACCCACAGGCGATGCTGTCTAAAATGCTCGCATGCTGGTGGTCCAGAGTCTTTGTTCTTTTATCCCTAAGATGGGTGACTTCAGAGGTCTTAGATTTCCCTCTTCTTTTCTCATCCAGGTTTTGTCTACAGCAGTGTTCTCGACCAAAACAATTCTGCCCATCCACCCCCCCTCCCCCCGCTACCCAGGGAAACATGTGGCAATGTCTGATGATCCTTTTGGTTGTCTCACTAGCAGCATATATGTGTGGGGGGAGTAGGGGGTCCTAGCTGATGGCATCTAGTGGCTTAACTAGGTATGTTGTGAAACATCCTACAATGCACAGGACAGCCCCACAACAAAGAATTATCTGGCCCAAAATGCCAAATAGTACTATCGTTTGAAGAAGTTCTGACCTACAGTAATTGCTGATATAAATGTTCCATATCCAACTCCCCTACATACAATTTTTGTGCCTGCTTTCCTCCAAACTGTACAACTTCTATGTGGGATGATCATGAAACTTTGTAAAACCACAAGCAAAATGCATTTGCTTTTATATGGAACATACTGAAGACCACAACCATTTCTAAAGAATTTTGCATACAGAAGTGTTTTTTTTTGAAAACTGAAATTACAGAACAAGCACTCAAAGAAAAGAGAGAGAGGACTTCACTATTTTGGGTTCAAATTAGCAACCTAAGTATTCTTGGCTCTGGTAGAAAAGGCAGATAGATACTAATCTCAGATCAGCCCATCAGCGGTGGGCTGTGGGGTTTTGTTTTGACGTGCTCCTTCTTACTGCTATCACAAGAAGAACAGATGTTTGGGAGACTAGATGACTAATTAGGTTAGGCAAAGAACAAGATTCATGTGCAAACAGAAAATAATTTTTTTTAATAAAATGGAAAGATCTGCTGATCGCTACCTCAGGATGAGATGTGGTGATGAGCTGACCTTGAGGGTTTCAGTGGGGCCCAGACCAAACAGCTAGTCAGGGCATGGGGAGGAGGTCAGCAAGGCAGGTCCCATTTGCTTTAGCACCTATCTGGTTCTATTTGGTTAAGGCTATGGAAGGGGAACCATCCAGTGGAATAGATTTATGCGGTGCACATAAGCAACAAGACTAGACTTGTGCTCTCCAGTGTGGTGGCTACTACCTTTCTTGTTGCAATTTAAATTTAACTTTAGATAAACTGTAAAATTCAGTTTCTAAATCCCACCAGGCACATTACAGGTGCTCAATAGCCACAGAAGTTGGTGGCTACCATACTGGACAGCCCAGACACAGACCATCTCCAGTCATCACTGTGAGTTCTGTCAGACAGGACAGGGCTTCCTGCTGTAGGGGCTATGGAAGGCAGTGACTTTGCCTCTCTGAATGCTGCCTTTCCTCCTTCTGGTTATTAATGCTTTTTCTCCAATCTCTTTTCTCATCTCATCAGCCCCACCCCAAAACAGAAGCAATCTTTTCTTTCTTTTAAACTCCCATAATCTCTTACATATACTTTTAATTTATTATGAAACACGTATTATTACTCAGAATAAAAGCTAGCATTCTTATGTTGGCATCAAGTCTCTACTTCATCTGCCCCCACTGCCTCTCTGAGTACATTTCTCCTAACTCCCACCCTCACTCTCTCTACCCCCAACCTACAGCTACTTGCAGTTCCTAGAATGCTCAGGTAGATCTTTTGGAATGCTGTTCCCTCTACTCAGAACGCTCTTCCTCTTCATACCTACATGGGCCATTCCCTCACTTCTTTCAGGTCTCTTTTCAGATTTCATGTTATCAGGAAGATGCTCTCTGACCATCTGATCCAGTATAGCTCACACACACACACACACACAACACACACACACACACACACACACACCCTAGGCTTATTAGCAAGTTCTGAGATATGGTGCCCCCTGTGGCCAGCTTCCTCTGGTGAACCAAAGTGTGGATTTCCAGCAAGTCCTGCAGGCATACTCCTTAGCCATGTAGCTTTGCCACACCCATGCCTCTCTCCAATGAGGTCTGTCCTGGGTGAGAAAGGGGGTGGGGGGATTAAGAATCTTCCATGGGAGTTCCATCCCACCCTAGGTGGAGCAGCTGCCCCCTATTCTGCTATTTTTGTGTTCATTTTTTCTTTTTAATTTATTTTTCAATTACAGCCGACATAGAATCTATTTTAGTTTCAGATGTACAACATAGTGATTAGACATTTATTTATACCTACGAAGTGATCAATTCCAATAAGTCTAGTGCCATCTGACATCATACATATTAGTACATTATATTATACATATTCCCTATGTTGTTACATTACATCCCTGTGACTTTTTAATAACTGATACCTTGTACTTTCTTAAATTCCTTTCACCTTTTTCATCTTTTTTCATTCATTCTCATCAATTCGTTCTCTATATCTACAACATTTCTGTTCTGTTTATTTATGTTTTTAGATTCCACATATAAGTGAGACCATATAGTATTTTGTCTTTCTTTGTCTTATTTCACTTAGTGTATACCCTCTAGGTCAATCCATGTTATTGCAATTGGCAAGATTTCATTCTTTTTTTGACTAACATTCCATTGTATAATATGTACTACCCCTTCCCTTATCTATCCATCTATCAACGGACACTAGATTGCTTCTATATCTTGGCTGTTATACATAATGCTGCAGTGAAACATAGGGATACATATATCTTTTCAAATTAATATTTTGTTTCTTTGGATCAATTTCCAGAAGTGGAACTTGCTGGGTTCATATGGTATTTCTGTTTTTAATTTTTTTGAGGAACCTTCCTACTGTTTTCCATAGTGGCCGTGTATCACACTAATTGATTTGTGGATTTGTAACCCAGGAATAATCTTAAGTTGATCATGGTGTTATGATATTTTAATGTATTAGATGAATTCAGTTTGCTAATATTTTGTTGAGGATTTTCTTGCATTAATGTTCATAAAAGACATTGGGCCTATAGTTTTCTTTTTATTTTTTTATGGTGACATTGGTGTATATGAAATCCAATAAGTTTCAGCTGTATACTTTAACAGTAAGGGGTGTGTATAATGTGTGTGTGTGTGTGTGTGTATTTACACTATCTGTTCACCTCCCATAGTTTAGATTTCTTTCTATCGCCACATATTTGACCGCCTTTACATGGTTTACCTTCTCCCTCCCCCTCCCCTCTGGTTAACCACTAGTCTATAGTACATGTCCATGAGTCTCCATTTGTTTGTTCTGTTCATTTGTTTCTTTTTAGGTTTATATCTCACATATAAGTGATATCATGTGATTTTTCAACCTTTCTGTCTGGCTTATTTTGCTTAGCATTGATTATCTCAAGGTCCCTCAGTTTGTCGCAAAATGGCAGTATTTTCTCTGTTCTTATGGCTGAATAAATATTCCATTGCATATAATGTACCACAGCTTCTTTAGCCATCATGTACTATAGGAACATTTTGGTTGCTTCCACGTCCCTGGCCACTGGTGAATAATGCTGCTATGAACATGGTGTGAAAATATCTTTTAGGATATGGGTTTTTCAAATCTTTTGTATAAATACCCACTAGTGGGATTGCTGGATCATATGGTAGATCAATTCTTATATTTTTGAGACCTCCATACTGTTTTCCATAGTGGCTTGTACCAATTTTGCAGTCCCACCGCAGTGTATGAGGGCTCCTATTTCTCCGCATTTGTTAATTTGTCCTGTTGATTATGCTATTCTAATAGATATGAGATGGTATCTCATTGTGGTTTTGATTTGCATTTCTCTAACAGCTACCACTATTGAGCAATCTTTTCATATATTTGTTGGCATTTGTATGTCCTCTAGGGAGAAATGTCTGTTCAGGTCCTCTTCCCATTTTTTGATTGGATCATTTTGGTTTTTTTATTGTTATGAGCAGGTAGGAGTCCTTTGTATATTTTGATATTAGGCCCTTATCAGAGTCATTGCTTGCAAATAATTTTCCACTGAGGTGGTTCTCTCTTTTACCTTGTTGACAGTTTCTTTTTGCCAGAAGCTTTTTAGTTTGATGTAGTCACATTCATTTATTTTGCTTTTTACTTCCCCTTGTCTTTGAGGTCAAATTCATAAAGTCCTCTTTAAGTCCAAGGTCCTTTAGTTTCGTTCCTGTTGTTTTCTTCTCCGCTGTATTTTATTGTTTCAGGTCTTAATATTCAGGTCTTTTAATCCATTTGAGTTAATTTTTGTGTGCAATGATAGACTACAGTCTAGTTTTTTTTTTCTTCTTTTTTTTTTCTTTTTTTTTTTTTTTTTGCAGGTGGCTTTCCAGTTTTCCCAGCACCATTTATTGAAGAGGCTCTCCTTTTTCCACTGTATGTTTTTGGATTGTTTTTGTTGAAAATTTTTTGCCCATATACATTAGGATTTATTTCTGAAACTCTCGATCCTGTTCCACTGGTCCATGTGTCCTTTTTTCTGGCAATATCTTGCTGTTTTGATTACTGTTGCTTTGCAGTATTATTGAAGCCAGGCAGAGTGATGCCTCCAGCCTCGTTCTTTTTTCTCAGGATGGCTTTGGCAATTCAAGGTCTTGTATGTTTCCATACAAATCTGATGATTTTTTGTTCTATTTCAAAAAAATGCTGATGGGATTTTGATGGGGATTGCATTAAATCTGTAAATGCTTTAGGTAATGTGTCATTTTTAACTATGTTGATTCTTCCAATCCAAGAACACGGAAAATCCTTCAATTTTTCTGTATCTTCTTTGATTTCTTTTAATAGGGTCTTATAGTTTTCATAATATACATTCTTCACATGTTTGCAAGATTTATTCCTAGGTATTTTATCCTTTTTGTTGCAATTGCAAAGGAATTATTTTTTCCACTTTTTCTGAAGTTTCATTATTAGAGTATAGGAAACGCTATGGATTTTTGAACGTTGATTTTGAATCCAGAGACTTTTTTTTGTATTTGCTTATTGTTTCTAGCAGTGTTTCTTGTGGAATCTTTAGGATTTCTATATAGAGAATCATGTCATCCACAAATAGTGACAGTTGACTTGTTTGTTTCCTATTTGGATGCCTTTTATATCTTTCTCGTGCCCAATTGCACTCACCAGGACCTCCAACGTTATATTGAATAACAGTGGCGGTAATGGACAGCCTTGCCTTGTTCCTGATCTTAGAGAGGATAGTTTTTCACCATTAGGTGTAATGTTGGCTGAGGGCTTGTCATAGATGGCCTTTATTATGTTAAGGGTATTTTCCTTCTATACTGATTTTAAGTGTTTTAATCATAATGGGTGCTGTATCATGTCAAAGGCTTTTTCTGTATCTATTGATATGATCATATGATTCCTTTTTTAATTTGTTTATGTGGTGTATCACATTAATTGATTTACGTATGTCGAACATCCCTGTGTCTGGATGAAGCCCACTTGATCACGGCGTATAATCTTTTTAATATGTTTCTGTAATTCGGTTTGCTAGTATCTTATTTAGGATTTTTATCTATGTTCATGATTGATGCTGATGTCTGTAGTTTTTTCTTTTTTTGTGTTATTTTACCAGGTTTTGGTATCAGAGTAATATTGGCCTCATAAAATGAGTTGGGAAGTATTGGTTCCTTCTTGATTTTTTGAAAGAGTTTGAGAGAATGGATATTAAATCTTCTTTGAATGTTTGGTAGAATTCACTGGTGAAGCCATCTGGTCCTGGACTTTTACTTTTTGGTAGGTTTTTGATGATTGTTTCAATTTCCATACTGCTGATTGGTCTATTTAGATTTTTCCAGTTCTTCTTGATTCAGTCTAGGAAGGTTGTATTTTTCTAAGTACTGGTCCATTTCTTCTAGGTTATTAAATTTGGTGTTATATACTTTTTCATAGTATTCTTGTATGATCCTTTGTATTTCTGGGTGTCTGTCATAATTTCCTCTTTCATCCTGATTTTGTTTATTTGTGTCCTTTTCTTTTTTCTTTTTTTTTAGTGAGTCTAGCCAGGGTTTCATCAATTTTATAACCATCTCAAAGAACCAGCTCTTTGTTGCATTTATTTTTATTCTTTTTTGTTTGTTTGTTTGTTTTCAATTTCATTTATTTCTGCTCTAATTTTGATGATTTCTTTCCTTCTGCTGACTTTACTCATTTGTTCTTCCTTTTAGTTTTTTGAAATGAAGCATTAGGTTGTTTATTTGGGCTCATTTTGTTTTTGGAGATAGGCCTGTAATGATATAAACTTTCCTCTTATGACCACTTTTGCCATGTCCAAAAGTTTTGATATGTTGTACTATCATTATCATTCATTTCTATGTATCTCTTGTTCTCTTTTTTATTTCTTCTCTGACTCGGTTATTCTTCAGTAGCATGTTGTTTAATCTCCATGTGTTTGTGGTTCTCCTGCTTTCTTTTTGCAGTTGATCTCTAGGTTTTCAAAGCATTATGATCAGAGAATATGGTTGGTATGATTTCAACCCTTCTTATATTTTGTTGAGGCTATCTCTGTGTCCCAGTAAGGTGGTCAATCCCTTGAGAATGTTTCTTGTGCACTGGAAAAGAATGTATAAGCAGTTTTTGGGGATGAAAGGCTCTGTAAATGTCATTTATGTCCAGTTGGTCTAACATGTCGTTTAAGGATGTATTTATTGATTTTCTGTTGGATGATCTGTCCATATGTACAGTGCAATATTTAGGTCCCTACTTGATAGTGTTTTAGTCTGTTTCTCCCTTTAGTTCTGTTACTAATTGCTTTACATATTTCGGGGCCTCCCTGATTGGGAGCATAGATATAATAAGTGTTATGTCTTCTTGGTGCATGATTCCTTTATCATTATGAGTGTCCTCAGTACTTTCTTTACACTTTTTTATTTTGAAGTCTATTTCATCCATATTAGTACCACTACTCCTGTTTTCTCTGAATGCCATTTGCTTGAAATATCATTTTCACCCTTTTACTTTGTCTTTTGGAGCTGAGATGTGTCTCCTGGAGGCAGCATATGGTTGGTTTTTGTTTTTTGATCCAATTCTGCAACTCTGTGCCTTTTATTGGTGAGTTCAGTCCATTTACATTTGGTGATTATTGAAATATGAGGTCTTCTTATAGCCATTTTATCTTTTGCTTTTGGTAGCTCGGTGTTTCCATTGCTTCCTTGTCCTTGTATTTCTGTTTTCTTTATTTTGGTTGGCTCATGTGGGTTTTCCTCTGGTAGTTTTCTTGTTTTATGTTAATACTTCAGTTCTGAAATCTTTAGTGTATGGTTACCATTACGATATGTAAAGGATAGTTATATATATAGTCGTCCATTTTCTTCTGTGTGTGCTTTATCTCCATTTCCCTTTGCGAATGTGGATCTTTGAGTGCTCCCTTTTCAGTCTTATTGTTGTCTCAATTTGTCCTTATGTATGCTGACGTTCATTACTATCTTGCTTTAACATTTATCTTCTTATTGTTTAAGCTTAAATGTGCTATTCTCAGTAAGGGTTGCATCCTCTGCTTCTATTTGCCTGATAGTCACTTTACTCCTACTTATGTAATTTTTGTGTGTCATTTTGTTTTAGGTGAGCTGACCCTTTCAATATTTCCTGTACTGTAGGCCTTGTAGTGGAGAATTCCATCAATTTTTGTATGTCTGGAAAGGTCTTAATTTCTCCTTCATATCTAAAGGAGAGCTTAGCTGGATACATTGTTCTAGGCTGGTAGTTCCTTTCTCTTAATAGTTTAAATATTTGATTCCATCCTTTCTGGCTTGTAAGGTCTGCACTGAGAATTTCGATGATAATCTAATGGATTTTCCTTTATACAGTTATTTTCTTCTCCCTGGCTGCCCTGAGAATTCTATCTTTGTCATTGATTTTTGATAACTTTAATACAATGTGTCTTGGTGAAAGGCCTTTTTGGGTTGAGATAATTGGGTGTTTTGTTGACTTCTTGAATTCCAAGTCCAGCTCATTCCTTAGATTTGGGAAATTCCTGTCACTATTTGTCTGAAAGTGCTTTCTAGTCCTGCTCCTTTTCCTCACCTTTGATAATGCCCATTATTTTATGTTTCCTCTCCTGATGGTATCAGCTAGTTTCTTGTTTTCTCTTTCATTATTTTTCATTCTTTCAGTTTCCTCTCTTCTTCCTTCTGATTTATTTCTAGATTTTGTCTTCGATATCACTGATCCTTTCCTCCATTTGGTCGACTCTATTTCCCAAGCTTGCTATTTCATTTTTCAACTCTTGCAGTGTTTTATCTCCAGAAGTTCTATTGGGGTTTTTTTTTTTTTTTGAGGGTTTCAATCTCCTTGCTCTGCTCATCTAGCTGTTTTTGCAATTTCAAATTGTTGATATGACCCATTTTTCGGAACCCACTGAGTTTTTTCAGAAGTACCATCCTGAATTCTCTGTCATTTAATTCGCATATTTCTATATCTGTAAGTTTATTTTCTGGAGATTTTTCTTTCTTTCTGAGATGCCTTGTCACCTTGGTTGTTTATGGTGATTAATGGACTATTTTTCTGCCTCGGCATTAATGGAAGTATATTCTGTTGGTTTTTCCTAAAAGAAAATTTTATTATATAAAAGGTCCTCTCTTTAGCCTGCTGCAAAGAAGACACCCTTCATTTGGTTCCAGTAGGTGGTGTTCTAAGCCTCTTCGATCCCTGCTTTTATATAAAGCCTTAATAAGTTCTTTTTAATTTTTTTTTGTAGATATTTAATCAACTCACACTCCAATTTCAGTCCTTGTCAATGTTTAGCAACCATTTTAGTAGCATTTTCTCAGATTTCTCCTTGGCTCTGTAGTGATCGGTCTTAGAGGGTTATGGGGTGAAGGGCCCTCTGGTTTGGGGTTGGGGGTTGCATCTCAGCCTTAGTTTTGCAACCGCGGCTAGTAAAAATCAACTGTTGTTTCTTCTACCGTCCTCTTCTCTGCTATCTGCCCTGATGACCAGGCCCTGCTGCCAGCTGTGTGGAAACTCCAACAAACCCTGAATAGCAGGGCTATTCAGGACACCCACCACACGTTCTCTCTTCCTCTTCCTCCTACAGGGAGCTCCAGTGACTATGAGAGGCAGGTTCTTTATTTCTCCCAGTCTACTGCCCAGCACCAGAGATTCTGACCGTGGTAAGCTCTTTATGCACAGACCCCACGCTCAGACATGCTGGTGTGCAGTTTGGTGTATTTTGCTGAGTTTTAGATGTTCATCTTTATTGTTGTTTCAAAGGGAGAGATCTGGGGATGTCTCTCACTCCACCATGTTTCTCCAACCTTTATATGATTTTTTCTGATCTCTCTCTGCACTTTTATTTCAAACGCAACAATGTGGCTCTGAAAGTCGTGGGCCACTTCTTTCGCAAGTTAGCGAAGGAGAACTCACCTTCCCATTGTAATCGAAAGCCTTGCTGGGTAGAGAATTTGTGGCTGTAGTTTCTTGCTTTTTATAACTTTTCAATATTTTCTTGCCAGTCCCCTCTGGCCTTGTGAAGTTTTCATTTGAAAGATCAGCATACATTCTTATGGAGGTACCCTCTTAAGTAACCAGTTTCTTTCTCTTGCTTACTATTTAAGATTCTCTCTTTGTCTTTGACCTTTGGCTTTTTTAATTATGATGTGTCTTGGAGTAGGTCTGTTTTGAATTCCTCTTGTTTGGCACTCTTTGTGCTTCCTGAACTTGTATGTCTGTCTAATTCCTTTGCCAGTTTAGGGAAGTTTCTGTCATCATTTCTTCAAATAGATTCACAATCATTGCTCTCTCTCTTCTCAGGTACTCCTATGATCTGAATATTGTTACACTTCTTGTTGTCCCAGAGGTCTCTTAAATGACCCTTTTTTTTTTTAATTCTTTTTCTTTTTGTTGTTTCTGATTTGGTGTATACTACCACCTTTCTTCTAGTTTGCTGTTTTGATCTTCTGCTTCATCCAATTCTACTATTGAATCTTTCTAATATATTCTTCATTTTCATTATTGTATTCTCATTTTCTGCCTGGTTCTTTTTTTGATTTCTAGTCCTTTTTATGCTTACTATCTCTGTTGAGGTTCTCATCCATTCTCCCCCTAAGTTTCATTGAGCATCCTTATCACCATTATTTTCAGAAATATTTGTTTCATCTCTCAGCCTTGGCCTGATGCCTAATGTGGAAGGTCTCCTGTGTGCCCCAGTTGGCACACTCTTCTTAACCCCTATGCTGGGCTCTGGACATGATCTTTGTGTGGGTTGTGTGTGACCTTCTGTTGTAGCTAAGTCTTTATTATTGTTAGTACATCAGGTGGATGAGATTAACTCTCAGCTGCATCCGACAGGGTAAGAGTTACAGTTGTGGAGGCTGACCCTATGAGTGGATTTGCCCTAGCAGGCTTGTGTACTTGTTAGACCATCCTTTGTGTGTTTGCTAATGGAGCTAGTCAGGAGTTGCTTTATTGTGGTCCGGTGGAGCTCCAGATGCATTGGTTTTGTGGCCTGTTGGGAGAGGCTCCCACAGTAGGCCAAGGTCAGCTGCTGCTTTTGATTACTCATGGCTACCCAGTGGGGGAACTGCAAAGCAATCTGCAGATGGTTGTTGCCTATGCTGGATCTATAGGTAAGTAGAAGAGATCTATATGTCTGTTTTATGCTTGTTACCATGCTGTTT
Organism: Eonycteris spelaea; assembly: GCA_003508835.1. Taxonomy (NCBI): domain Eukaryota; kingdom Metazoa; phylum Chordata; class Mammalia; order Chiroptera; family Pteropodidae; genus Eonycteris; species Eonycteris spelaea. The sequence continues at coordinate 1,176,263 of PUFA01000285.1, read as the reverse complement.
TGATTACTGTAGTCTTGTAATATACTTTGGTATCAAGTAGCATAATACTTCCAACTTTGTTTTTTCTCCAGATTGCTTTGGCTTATTCTGGATCTTTTAGTTCCATATAAATTTTAGGATTATTTGTTCTAGTTCTGTGAAAAATGCCATTGATCTTTCGATAGGGATTGCATTGAATCTGCAGATTGCATTAGTATTATGGACATTTTGATAATGTTAATTCTTCCTATACATTAGCACAATATACCCTTCTGTTTATTTGCATTCTTCATATTCTTTTCATCAGTGTCTTACAGTTTTCTGAGTACAAGTGTTTTACCAGCTTGGATGAATTTATTCCTAGGTATTTTATTCTTTTGATGCAATTGTAAATGGGATTTTTTAAAAATTTTTCTTTCCAGTAGTTTGTTATTAGTGTATAAATATGCACCCAATTTCTGAATATTTATTTTGTATCCTGTTTCATTTATTAGTTCTAACAGTTTTCTGGTGAAGTATTTACAGTTCTCTCTATATAGTATCATGTGATCTGCAAATAATAACAGTTTTACTTCTTTTTTTCCAATTTGAATGCCTTTTATTTATTATTGTTGTCTGATTGCTATGGCTAGGACTTCCAATACTATGTTGAATAGAGTGGTAAAAGTGAACATTCTTTTATTCTTTCAGATCTTAAAGAAAATGCTTTCAGCTTTTCATCTTTGAGTATATTAGCTGTGGATTTCTCATATACGACCTTTATTATGTTGAGGTCTATTCCCTTTATTACCACTTTGCTGAGAGTTTTTATCATAAATCAATGTATTTTTGTCAAATGCTTTTTCTGTATCTATTGAGGTCATCATGTGATTTTTATCCTCCATTTTGTTTGGTGTATCACATTAATTGATTTACAGGTATAGAACCAACATTGCATCCCAGAAATAAATCCCATGACCTTTTTAACATATTGCTGAATTTGGTTTGTTAATATTTTGTTGAGGGGTTTTGTATCTATGTTCATCAGAAATATTGGCCTATAATTTTTTTTGTAGTGTCTTTGTATGTTTTTTGGTATCAGGGTAATGCTGGCCTCATTAAATAATCTTGAGAGACTTCCATCTGCTTCAATTTTTTTGAAATAGTTTGAGAGGAATAGGTATTAATTTTTCTTTAAAAGTTTCATAAAATTCATCTGGTCCAAGGCTTCTGTTTGTTGGGAGTTTTTTGATTACTGATTCTATTTTCATTAGTAGTTATCGATCTGTTCAGATGTTCTATTTCTTCCTGATTCGGCTTTGGAAAATTGTATGTTTCTAGGAATTTATTTATTTCTTCCAGATTGTACAATTTGTTGACATATGTTTGTTCATAGTGTTTTCTTATAATCTTTTGTATTTCTGTGGTGTCATTTTTCACTTCTCTTTTGTTTTTTGGTTTTATTTATTTGGACTTTTTTTTTCTTGATTAGTCTAGCCAATGATTTACCAACTATGTTTATCTTTTCAAAGAACCAGCATTTGGTTTAATTGATCTTTTCTAATTTTTTTGTCTCTATTTTGTTTATTTCCTCTCTTATCCTTCTACTCATGTCGGGCTCTGTTTGTTCTTTTTCTAGTTACTTTAGGATTTAAGGTTATGTTGTTTATTTGAAGATTTTCTTGTTTCTTTAGGTAAGCCTGTATTGCTATGACTTTCCCTCTTAGAATTGCTTTGGCTATGTCCCATAAATTTTGAGACATTGTGTTTTTACTTTCTTTTGTCCCAAGGTATCTTTTTATTTCTTCTTTGAACTGATTGTTAACCCATTCATTGTGTAGTATATATTATTTAGCCTCCATGTGTTTGTATGTTTTTCATTTTGTGGCCCCATATGTGGTCTATCCTGGAAAATGTTCCATGTGAACTTGAAAAAAGTGTATATTTTGCTGCTTTGGGTAAAATGTTCTAAAAATATCAATTAAATCTATCTAATCTACTGTGTCATTTAAGGCCACTGTTTTCTTTTGATTTTCTGTCTGGATGATCTATCCGTTGACATCAATCAAATGTTAGAGTTCCCTGCTATTACTATATTACCATCAATCTTTCCCTTTACATCCTTCGCTATTTTGCTCTGTATACTTATGTGCACATACATTGGGTGCAGAAATTTTATAAGAGTATGTCCTCTTGTTGAATCGATCCCTTTATCACTATGAAATGCCCTTCTTTGTCTTTTGTTTTAAAGCCTATTTTATCTAATAGGTATTGCTACCCAGCTTTCTTTTCATTTTTATTTGCATGAAATATCTTTTTCCATACCTTTACTTCAAGCCTATGTGTATCTTTTGATCAGATCTGGGTTTCTTGTGGGCACATACATATGGGTCTTATATATTTATCTATTGGGCCATTCTATGTCTTTTTATTGGAGTATTTAGTTCATTTGCCTTTAAAGTAATTATTAATAGATAGTTATTGCTATTTTATTCACTATTTTCTGATTTTTTCTGTAGTTCTCTCTTCTTTTCTTATATGTTGATGACTTTCTATAGTGTTGTGTTTAGATTCCTTTCTCTTTATTTCTTGTATAGATCTTCTAGAATTTTGGTTTGTGGGTACCATGTGCTTCTTATATATCAAGCTTTGTTTAAAGCAATCTATTCCGAGGTGGTGGCTGCTTAAGTTTTGAAACACATTCTAAAATCACCCAATTTTTACTCATTATTTTTTACTTTGTGTGTGGGCACATGTGTGTGCTATTTGTATCCTTTAATTATTGTTGTAATTACACATGATCTGCTAATTTTTCATTTTAACCTTTTACTAGTTGTATAGTTGAGCCACTGGTTTACTATGTTTACCTATCTCTGTGTAAAATTTGTTATTTCCTACATTTTCTTATTCATATTTTTGTTCTTTTGTTTTCTTCCTAAAGAAATCCCCTTAAACATTTCTTGTAACTCTGGTTTCATGGTGATGAACTCCTTTGGTTTTTTCTTGTCTGGGAAACTCTTTATCCCTCCTTTGATTCTAAACAATAGACAGCCTTGCTGGTTAAAGTAATCTTGTTTGTACATCTTTGCTGTTTATCACTTTGAATATTTCATGCCAATCCTTTCTGGCTTGCAAAGTTTCTGTTGAAAAATCTGCTGAAAGTCTTATGGGAATTCCCTTGTACATAACTAACTGCCTTTTCTTGCTACTTTGAAGACCGTCTTTTTAACTATGGCATTTTAATTATGATGTGTCTTAGTATGCACCTCTGAGTGTTCATTTTGTTTGGAACTCTGTGTGCTTCCTGAACTTATATGTCTATTTTCTTCTCCAGGTTAGGGAAGTTTTCAGTCATTATTTCTTCGAATATTTTCAATTCCTTTTTGTGTTCTTCTCCTTCTGGGACCTCTGTGATGCAAATTACTATGCTCGATGCTGTTCCAGAGATCTCTTAACTATCTTCATTTTTTAAATTATTTTTCTTTCAGCGTTCCAATTGGATATTTTCTACTACCTCTACTTCCATATTGATGATTCAATCCTCTCGCCATCGATTGGTTGATTCACTATAGTGTATCTTCATTCAGGTATTGTATTCTTCAGTTCTGATTGGTTCTTTTATGTTTTTATATCTCCTTTTTAAATATTTTCTATCTTTTTTGGAGTTATCACTGAGTTTATCTATTCTCCCAAAGTTTTATTGACTATCTTTATAATCAGTGTTTTGAACTCTGTATCTTATAAATTACTTGTCTCCATTTTGCTTAGTTCTTTTTTCTGGAGTTTTGTCCTTCTTTATTTGAACATGTTTCTCTATCTCCCCAGTTGGTTGCCTTTCTGTTTTTTCTTTTCCTACATAGATCGCTACATCACCTAGTCTTGTGTAGAAGGTTTCTGTTGTCTCAGAGCATGGGCTCCCTGGTCACCTGTTCCAAGTGTTCCAGAGGTGTTCCCTATGTGGATTGGGTGTGCTTGATCTTGAGTGCTGCTGGCATCAGTTGGTGGGATTAACCTTCAGCAGACTGGTTATGAGGAGTGACTGAAACTATAGTGGATAAGCTTTCATGCAGGGCTTACCCCATAGAGAAGGAGTTATTTAGGCAGGGCTCTGGTGCCAGCCAAGGCCACTCTTAGGGTGTCACTTATAGATCTGGTTGGGTGTGTTTCTGGTGTAGTATGAAGCTGGCCACTGGGTTCCTTGGTCTGAAGCCTCTTAGAAGGGGCCCCAGTGCAGGCCAAGATTAGTCACCACTGGTATCAGGCTTGGGCCACTTGGTAAAGCTACAAAGTGATCTGTAGTTAGTTGCCACTATTTCTGGGCTTAGAGTGCCTGGGAGAGGCTATACTGGGAACTGAACCAGATGCTACTTATTTCTTGTTTGGAACCCTTTGGTGTGCACTATAATGCAAGCTGAGGCTAGCCACCATTTGTGCTGGGCTTTGGCCAATTAGTTGGAGCTATGTTGTAAGCCAAGACTGGCTGCTGCTTATATCAGGTTTGAGGTCACCTGATGGGAGTTAGAATACAACTTGAGAGTGGTTGAAACTTGTGCTTGTCTTGGGGCTTGACAGGAGCTACAAAGCACACTGAGGCCAGCTGCTGCTTGTGGGACTTGTGGATCTTTGAGAGTGTCTGTAGCACAAGCTGAAGGCAACCACCATTCATGTGGGCTTGTGTCCTTTGAATGAGTCTGCAGCATAAGCCAAGGCAGGCCATTTATGTGGAGAGCCACTGATAGAGGCTCAGGCTGAGTGGGCAAGTTGGGTGGGGAGAGTCTCAGTGAATTACTAGAGTAAATTGTCTTTAGTCAGGTTAATGGAGAGTACAGGTATTGCACCTGCTTGTGAGGACTGGCTGGGTGTAGAGATGATTCAACAAACAATGGTGTCTGTCAGTGTTTTCATCCCTGGAGAGAGTTGGTTGACCCCTGCATCTCCAGCTCTCACCATGAAGTTAGTCAATTAGTTCTTCGCTGTATGTCCCTGGAACTTTTCAAGCTGCTGCCCTTGCTCTTGAGCTTAGAGTAAGTGGGTTTGTGAGTGAGTCTGTGCACAAGGCCCTCAAGGGAAGCACCTCAGTCTCTAGCAGCATTTTGTCTTTTTTGAATGCAATCCCTACTGGTTTTCACAGCCAGATGTTATGGGGACTCCCCAGCACTGATACCCCAGTTTGAGAATGTTGGTGTGGGGCTTAGAGCCTTCACTCCCCAGGGGGTCCACATTCAAGATATCCCTACCAATTCTTAATCATCACACTGTCAATGTGGGACCTGCCCATTCTCCATCTCTGCCCCTCCTACTAGTCTCAGCATGGCTTCTTCTGTATGTCCTTAGTTGTAGGACTTCTGTTCAGTTAGTCTTCAGATGGTTCCCAGTGACAGTCACTCCATAATTTGGTTTTCATTTGATGTTATTGTGAGAGGAGATGATCTCAGAGTTTACCTACTCTGCCATCTTGACCAGAAGTCCATTATTCCTGTGTTCTTTTTAGTGAACCTTTGTTATGTAGTGCACCCTTCTATTTAGTGAACACTATTGTAGTGATGTTGTGGTTTCTGTCTCCTAATTGGACCCTGATGAATGTAGAATGACATTGTTACAGCTCTCTACATGCCCACAGAGCCTAGTATTTCCTGCATATTTGATAAATGTTGGGTGAATAAATGAATGAATGATAGTTCTCTCTTTTTTTTTTTTTGGTTTACCCATATTGTGGTTTTCTGATTTTCATCCATCTATGGGAAGGAACAATGAGAAGATCTAAATTGTGGAAATGAAAAAATCTATATTAAGCACCTATAGTATATGACATTTTCTAGGTGTTGTAGAAGATCCAAAGATATTTATTTGCAAAGAGAATAGATGAGCTGCTTGCATTTGCTTAAGTTTAAGAAAATGCTACTGCAAAACCTGCTATGATTTTTCTAAGCAAAAGTTGCATAGTGGATTTTATTCCACAGGGTATTAGAGGAAGATAGTACCATGGTAAAGGTAACCAACATCAGCTCAGAGACTCAGAGGTATGAACAATCCTTATCTCTCATCTGGCTGGATTTCATTCCAGCTTAGGGCCTTGATCAATTTCTGAGAGTTGAGAAGCCCTCCGACCCATTGTTACTGGCCCTATGCTTTGCCTTTCCAGGTTGTAGGAGAGTGATGAGGCATGAGGGACAGGTCCCTGGGCTGTGTGTCCTTGAGTAAGTCACTTAACACCTCTGAACCTCAATTTTTTCCTCATTGAAATGAGAGAATCGAAGAGATCAGTTTGGGTAGGAATATCTCTCCCCTAGATCCTGAGCAGTGGTATAAACTGGTTAAACTTTTCTGGAGGCAATTTGGTATAAGAATCAAGACTGGGGGTTTTGCCCACATAGTGCTCAGGAGCCAGAGTGAGCTTCTTCAATGCAAGGGCAGCTCTGATCTTTTTTCTTAATTTCATTGCGTAAAATTCATAATTTTAACCATTTTAAAGTGTGCATTCAGTGGCATTTAGTACATTCACAATTTTATGCTATCATCGCCATTATCTAGTTCCAGAACATTTCATTACCTCAAAAAAAAGACCCTGTACCTATTAGCAATCATTCTCAATTTCCCCTCCCCTCAGCCCCCAATAACCACTAATCTGCTTTCCGTTTCTATCACCTATTCTGGATATTTCATAAAAATCAAATCATGCTATACCTGATCTTTTGTGTCTGCTTAACATAATGTTCTTAAGGTTTAGCCATGTTGTAGCATGTATCAGTACTTCATTCCTTTTTATGACTGAATAACATCCGGTGTATAGATACACCACATTTGTTTTTTTATTTATCAGTTGATGGACATTAGGTTGTCATCACCACCTTTTGAGTATTATGAATATTGATTGCTATAAACATTTGTGTACAAGTATTCATTCTCAGTTCTTTTGAGTATCTACCTAGGAGTGGAAATGTGGGGTTATGTGGTAATTCTATGTTTAACTTTTTGGGGAACTGTCAAACTGTTTTTCATAACAGCTGCACCATTTTCATTCCCAGCAACAATGTAAGAGGTTCCGATTTCTCCAAATCTTTGCCAATACTTTCCTTTAAAAAAAAATTATAACCATCCTAGTGAGTGTGAAGTGGTATCTCACTGTGATTTTGATTTACATTTCTCTTTCGGTGTTATATATTTCTCCAGGTGCTTGTTGGCCATTTGTATGGGTTTTTTTGGAGAAATGTCTATTTAAGTCCTTTACCCATTTTAAAATTGGGTTGTTTCCTTTTTGTTGTTGAGTTATGAGTTCTTGATTCATTCTGAACACTAGACCTTTATTAGCTCTATGCTTTGCAAATATTTTCTCCCATTCTGTGGGTTGCTTGTCTCTTGAAGGTATCTTTCCCTGCAAAACTGATTAATTTGATCAAATCCAATTTATCTATTTTTTCTTTTGTTGCCTGTGCTTTGGATGTCATATCCAATTAATCTTTACTCAATCCAATGTATGAGGCTTTTCCTTTGGTCTTCTTCTAAGAGTTTAATAGTTTTTACTTTATGTTTAGGTGTTTAATCCATTTTAAGTTAATTTTCATAAACAGTATGAGGTTAAGGGTCTAACTTCATTCTTTTGTGTGGATTTTTAGTTGTCCAAGCATCATCTGTTAAAGAGTCTATTCTTTCCACATTGAATGGTTTTGACACCTTGTCAAAAATCAATTGACCATATATGTATGTATTTACTTGTGGATTCTCGATCTATTCCATTAATTTACATGTTTATCCACATACCAGTTCACGCTGTTTTGATTATTGTAGCTTTATGGTAAGTTTGAAACCAGGAAGTATGAGTCCTTCAACTTTGTTTTTTCTTAAAACTATTTGGTTCTTCAGGATCCCTTGCAATTCTACATGAATTTTAGATCAACTTTTCCATTTCTTTCTACAAAAATGTCATTGGGATTTTTGACAGAGATCACATTGAATCTGTATATTGCTTTGGATAGTATTATATCTTAACAATATTAAGTCTTCCAGTCCATCATTTCTTTAATTTTAAACATACCTTTTTTTTCTTACAACAAGAAGCAGAGAGGTTCCCCAAGGCCTTATTTCCTGACTGGGTTAGGTTGGCTTAAAAGTAGGTCATTTCCACAACCCACAAGTCTTTACCTCTTTGGTTAAATTTATTCCCTGGCATTTATTCTTTTGGGTGCTATTTTAAGTGAAATTATTTTCTTAATATATTTTTTTGGATTATTCATTACTAGTGTACAAATGAATTTTATGTGTTTATCTTATATCTGGCAACTTTGCTAAATTTATTAGCATTAATAGTTATTCAGTGGATTCTTTTAATTTTCTATCTATAAGGTCATGTCATCTGTTTCAATTTGGGTGCCTTCTGTTCTTTTTCTTGCCCAATTGCTTTGGCTAATTTTCAACAATATGTTGAAAAAAGTGGTAAAAGTGGGCATCTTTGTCTTGTGTTTTATCTTAGGGGGAGAGCTTTCAGTCTTTCACCACTGAGTATGTTACCAGGTTTTTTTTCATAGGTGCCCTTTATCACGTTAGGAAATTTCCTCTATTCCCACTTTGGTAAGTGTTTTATCATAAAGAGTGTTGGCTCTTTTCAAATGCCTTTTGGCATAAACTGAGATGATTATATATTTTTTTCTTTCATTCTATTAATGTAGTATATAGTATATTGATTGGCAGCTCTGATTTTCCAAGATGAGCTAGAAATCTGAATTCTAATAAGAAATCCTCTTACTTTAAAATATTGACATGCATAAAAAATTGAAAAGCCAAATTGGCTTGGGGCTTCTAGTTTGAAATCTCTAATCAAGAAACTTAAAAATCATTCTTCCTTTTGCTTTAGGAACTCCACTTCCAGGGATCCATTTAGGAAAATAATCCAAACTGCAGGCAAAGTTTTAAACCTACACTTGAGTATCTTTCCTAAAGCCCAGGTCTGGAAAGTCCCTGAATACCCAGCATAAAGGTCACTCACAGGCCGTGTTTGCCCCAGTGGAAAAAATGTTTTGCAGCCACTTAGGATAGTTTAATGAAGATTGAGAAATGTTATCAACAGATGTAGTGACATAATATTAATAACTGTCATTCAATATAGCCATAATTGTCATCTAATATAATATATCTTTTCATTTTTTCTTATAAGAAGCAGAGGGAATCCCCAAGGCCTCACTCCTGGCTGGGATAGGTTTAGCTCAACAGTAGGTCATTCCCTACCCCTCATCTTCCTTCTATTTTCAAAATTTGCATAATGTGCTGATGTAACTTTTATTTTGGCATTTTCCACATTTGATTCACATTTAAAACTTTAATCACAAAAGCACATCTTCACACATCAATTTTCTTTTTGTGCTTACATGTTCCACACACATGTGCCCTGTTTGTCATATATAGGAAATCCTTTGGGCAGAAATCCATACCCTGCCCAAACTATTCCCATTCTTTAAAGCACTTGAATCAAAACAATCTTCTAAAAAATTAATTAATTATTATTTTTTTAATAGTGACATTGGTTAACGAAATTTAGTGTTTCAGCTATACACTGTAACAGTAAGGTGTTACTGTCACCTCTCATAGTTAGATTTCTTTCTGTCACCACATATTTGACCGCCTTACACCATTCAACACCCCTCCTCTCTCCCTTCGGTAACCACCAGTCTATAGTCCATGTCCATGAGTCTCCATTTGTTTGTCCTGTACATTTGTTTCTTTTTTATTTATATCCCACATATAGGTGATATCATGTGATTTTCAGCTTTTTCTGTCTGGCTCATTTCATGTAGCATGATTATCTCAAGATCCATCATGTTGTCACAAAATGCAGTATTTCATATTTTCTTATGGCTGAGTAATATTCCATCATATGTACCACAGCTCTTTAGCCAATCATCTATCATAGGACACTTTTGGTTGCTTCCAAGTCCTGGCTACCATGAATAATGTTGCTATGAACATCGATGTGCAAACATCTTTTCTGATATGAGTTTTCAAGTCTTTGGGGTAAATGCCCAGTAGAGGGATTGCTGGATCATATGGTTAGATTGATTCTTAGTTTTTTTTTTAAATAAATTATTAATTTAATTAGTTTCAAGTATACAGTACATTGGTTAAACATCTATATTGTTCATAAAACAATTCTCCCAATTGCTCCCTCCCTCCCCTGGCCCTCCACTTAGCCATCATATTAATGCTAACTGCATTCCCTGTGCCATGCTCCCCATCCTCGTGTCCAACTATCAACTACTAATTTGTACTTCTTTAATCCTTTACTACATTCTCCCAGCCCTCCCAACCCCCTCCCCTCTGTCTATTACCAAATTGTCCACTATATTTGTGAGTTTGTTTTTGTTAGTTTGTTCTTTTTGTTCCTTAGATTCTACATATAAGTGAAATCATATGGTATTTGTTTTTCTGCCTGACTTATTTCACTCAATATAACAACTTCTAGTCCATCCATGTCATTGCAAATGGTAGGATTTCATTTTTTTAACAACTGAGTAATTCCATTGTATATATGAATGATAACTTCTTCACCCAATCATCTGTTGATGGGCATTAAGTTGCTTCTATACTTCAGCAACTGTAAATTGTGCTGCCATGAATATTAGGGTGCATAAATCTTTACGAATTATTGTTTTTTCTTCAGATAAATGGCGCTGGAAGTGCAATTGCTGGATCAAAAGGTATATCCATTTTTAATTTTTGAGAAACCTCCATTCTGTTTTCCATAGCGGCTGTACTAATTTGCAATCCCACCAACAATGTACGAGGGGTCCCTTTTCTCCACATCCTCACCAACACTTGTTGTTTTTTGATTTATTGATGATAGCCATTCTGACAGGTGACGGTGATATCTCATTGTGGTTTTAATTTGCATTTCTCTGGTGATTAGTGACCTTAGCATCTTTTCATGTCTATTGGCCTTCTGTATTTCCTCTTTGGAGAAGTGTCTGTTCAGTTCTTCTGCTCATTTTTGAATTGATTGTTTGGGTTTTTTTTTTTTACTCTTCAGTTGTATAATTCTTTATAAATTTTGGATATTAACCCCTTATCAGAATGTATCATTAGCGGATATGTTCTCCCAATCAGTCAGTTGTCTTTATGTTTTGTTAATGGTTTCCTTTGCTATATAAAAACTTTTTAGTTTGTGTAGTACTTTTTTATTTTTTCTTTTATTCCCTTGCCTGAGAGATATATCTGAAAGAAATTCCTGTTAGTAATATCAGAGAGTTTACAGTTAATGTTTTCTTCTAAAAGTTTTATGGTTTCAGGTCTTACATTTAAGTCTTTAATCATTTTGAGTCTATCTTATATATGGTGTAAGAAGATGGTCCGGCTTCTATTTTTTGCATGTATCTGTCCAATTTTTCCCAACACTATTTATTGAGGAGACTGGTAACCTTATACAGTTTGTCATATATGGCTTTTATTATGTTGAGATATGTTCCCTCCATTCCCACTTTGCTGAGAGTTTTTATCATAAATGGATGCTGTTTTGTCGAACACTTTTTCTGCATCTATCGATATGATCATACGGTTTTTATCTTTCAATTTGTTAATCTGGTGTGTATCACATTAATTGATTTGCACATATTGAATCAACCCTTCATCCCAGGAAAAATCCAAGTTGATCATGGGTATGATACTTTTAATGTATTGATGAATTTGGTTTGCTAATTTTTATTGAGGATTTTGCATCAATGTTCATAAAAGATATGGCCTATAGTTTTCTTTTTTGGAATGTCTTTGCCTGGTTTGGAATCAAGGCAATGGTGGCCTCATAAAAGGAGTTAGGAGCCTTCTCTCTTCTTGAATTTTTTGGCATAGTTTGAGAAGAATAGAATAGGTGATAATTCTTCTTTGAATGTTTGGTAAAATTACCTATGAGGCCATCTGATCCAGGACTTTTGTTTTTGGGATATTTTGATTCACTGATTTGATTTTATTATGGTAATTGGTCAGTTTATGTTTCTGTTTCTTCTTAACTCAGTCTTGGGAGATTGTATGTTTCTAAGAATGTGTCCACTTTCCAGATTGTCCATTTGTTGGCATATAATTGCTCATAGTATTTTCTTATGATCCATTGTATTTCTGTGGAGTCTGTTATTTCTCATCTTTCATTTCTGTTTTATTTATTTGAGTCCTCTCTTTTTTCCTTGATGAGTCTGGCTAAGGTCTGTCAATTTTGTTTATCCTTTCAGAGAACCAGCTTTGGTTTCATTAATTTTGTATTTTTTCTAGACTTATTTCATTTATTTCCACTCTGATTTTATTATTTCCTTTCTTCCTCTATTCACTTTGGCTTTGTTTGCTGTTCTTTTTCTAGTTCTTTTAATTGTAAGTTAGATTGTTTATTTGAGCTTTTTCTTGTTTCTTGAGGTAGGCCTGTATTGCTATGAATTTCCCTCTTAGGACTGCTTTTGCTGTGTCCATAAATTTTGAGTCGTGTTTTCATTTTCATTTGTCTCTAGTATCTTTTGATTTCTTCTTGATCTCATTAATAACCCATTCATTGTTTAGTAGCATGTTATTTAGCCTCCATGTGTTTGTGTATTTTCCAATTTTTTTTTGTAGTTGATATCTAGTTTCATACCATTGTGATTAGAGAAGACAGTTGATATGATTTCAATCTTCTTAAATTTTGAGAGTTGATTTGTGTCCTAAATGTGGTCTATCCTTGAAAATGTTCCATGTGCACTTGAGAAGAATGTATATTTTGCTGCTTTGGGGTAAAATGCTCTGAAAATATCTATTAAGTCCATCTGTTCAAGTGTATCTTTTAAGCCCATTGTTTCCTTGTTGATTTTTGCCTGGAAGATCTGACCATTGGTGTCAATGGGTGTTAAAGTATCCTACTATGAGTGTATTACTATTGATCTCTCCTTTTATGTCAGTCAATAATTGCTATATGTATGTAGTGTTCTTATGTTGGGTGCATATATGTTTACTAGGTTATGCCTCTTGATTTATCGATCCCTTTATTATTATGTAATGCCCTTTTTTAATCTCTTATTATAGCCTTTGTTTTAAAGTCTATTTTATCTCGTATAAGTATTGCTACTTTGGCTTTTTTTTCATTTCCATTTGCATGAAATATCTTTTTCCATCCCTTTACTTTCAGTATGTGAGTGTTGTTTGATCTGAAGTGAGACAGCATAAGCATGGGTCTTGTTTTCTTATCCATTCAATTACCCTAATGTTTTTGATTGGAGAATTTAATACATTTACATTTAAAGTGATTACTGATAGGTACATTGTTACTGTAATTTTATTATTCATATTTGTTATTTTTATTTTAGTTTTTACTCCTCTTTTTACAGAAGACCCTTTAGCATTTCTTGCAATGCTGGCTTGTTGGTGATGAATTCCTTAAGCTTTTTTCTGTCTGAGAAGCTCTTTATTCACCTTCCATTTTAATCGAAAGCCCTGCTGGGTAGGGTAACCATTGTTGTAGATTCTTGTTTTTCATAACTTTAAATATTTCTTGCCATTTCTTCTGGCCTGCAGAGTTTCCATTGAAAAGTCAGCAGACATTCTTATGGAGGTACCCTCTTAAGTAACCAGCTTCCTTTCTCTTGCTGCTTTTAAGATTCTCTCTTTGTCTTTGACCTTTGGCATTTTAATTACGATGTGTCTTGGTGTAGGTCTGTTTGAATTCCTCCTGTTTGGCAGTCTTTGTGCTTCCTGATCTTGTATGTCTAATTCCTTTGCCAGTTTAGGGAAGTTTTCTGTCATTATTTCTTCAAATAGATTCACAATCCATTGCTCTCTCTCTTCTTCTTAAAGTACTCCTATGATTTGGATATTTTTACACTTCATGTTGTCCCAGAGGTCTCTTAAACTATTCTCATCTTTTTATTCTTTATTTCTTTTTGTGTACTGATTGAGTGTATTCAGTTGCCTTGTCTTCCAATTTGCTGATTCGATTTTCTGCTTCATCCATTCTACTGTTGAATCCTTCTAGTGTATTCTTCATTTCAGTTATTGTATTCCTCATTTCTGTCTGGTTCTTTTTTATGGTTTCTATGTTTTGTTCTGTTTTTTAATGCTTACTGTCTCTCTATTGAGATTCTCATTGTGCTCATCCATTTGCCCCATAAGTTCATTGAGCATCCTTATAACCATTATTCTGAACTCTATCTCTGGTAAGTTGCTGCCTCCATTTCACTTAGCTTATTTTCTGGAATTTTCTCTTGTTGTTTCATTTGTGGCATGTTTCTTTGTTGTCTCATTTTATTAGCCTATCTGTGTTCACTTCTATGTGTCAGGAATATTTGTTTTGTCTCTCAGCTTTGGCAAGATGGCCTAATGTGGAATGTGTCCTGAGTGGCCCAGTGGCACATTCTCCCCAATCCCTTGTGCCGAGAGCTCTGGACATGACCTCTGTGTGGGTTGTATGTGATCTTCTGATGTTGTCAAGCTTTTATTGTTGTTAATAGATCAGTGGGTGGGATTAACGTTCAGGCTGACTAATTGTGTGATGTGGCTGCACCCTTAGGATAAGAGTTGTTGAGTGTGGGCTGACCCCACTGAGTGAGATTTGCCCTAGCAGGCTTGTGTCCTTGTTGCAACCACTCTTTGTGTGTATCACTACTGGAGCTAGTCAGGAGTTGCTCTGTTGTGGTCTGATGCCAGCCTCCAGATGTGCTGGTTTTGTGGCCCGTTGGGAGGGGCTCCCCCTAGGCCTAGGTCAGCCACAGCTTTTGATTGCTCAGGGCTACCCGGTGAGAACTACAAAGTGATCCACTGATGGTTGCTGTCTATGCTGGATCTCTGAAATGTGATTCACAGCACTGGTCACCCACTGGGAATCCAAGTCTTAGTTTTTTGAGGAACCTCCATACTGTTTTCCATAGTGGCTGTACCAATTTGCAGTCCCACCAGCAGTGTATGAGGGTTCCTTTTTCTCCGCATCCTCTCCAACATTTGTTATTACTTATCCTGTTGATTATAGCTATTCTAACAGGAGATGGTATCTCATTGTGGCTTTGATTTTCATTTCCCCAATAGCTAGCAATGTTGAGCATCTTTTTGTATATTTGTTGGCCACTTGTATGTCTTCTAGGGAGAAGTGTCTGTTCAGAACCTCTTCCCATTTTTTGATTGGATTGTTTGGGTTTTTTGTTTTTGTTTTTTTGTTGTTTTTTTGTTTTGTTTGTGAAACAATCTTGAATGTCATTTTTGGCATTGCTAGCTAGCAGGGACTCACACCTCTTCAAGAATTTAACACCATGGACAACATTCACTGTGCAGCTGCTTTAAACTGTTTCAACTATAACCCTTTCACTAAGCAATTTAAATAAAAGTGGGCCTTCTTGAGATTCACTTTATGAAGCAAATGCTGCACCACAGAAATCTGACAATTCTTTTCATGGGTTCATCCTGTAAAACCTGAATTCTATTTTGAATACTCCAAGTCTAGATGCCGATGACAGTGCTGCAGTTTGAACACCAACTTGGAGACTCCCCCATGTGCCAACTAAGATGGGGGAAGAATAGGGGTTGGCACAGGCTCGGCTTCTCAGAGGAGGTGATATCTCAGTTGAGTGTCAAGAGGCAGACATAATGAAGAAAACACTACAAAACAATACATCCAGTGCAATCATAAATGTGGTATGCACATTATCTAGTGGCCCATAGGCCCTGTTGAGAGCTCAGAGGACAGTAGGTGATCCCAGGGACAGGGAAGCCTGCATAGAGGAGCCAGCATTTGAGCTGGGCCTCTGTACAGAGCTTAATAGTATACTCCTGAAATTCATGTCTACCTGAATCTGTGAATGTGACTTGATTTGGAAATAGACTTTATTTGCAGATGTAATCAAGTTAAGATGAGGTCATATTGGATTAGCGTGAGCCCTGATCCAATGACTGATGTCCTTACAGGAAAAGGGAAGTTTGGATGCACACAGTGGAGAAGATCACAGTGAAAACAGGCAGAGGTTAGAGTGGTGTGTCTGCCAAGCAAAAACAGCAAGGTACACTGCTCACCAATAGAAAATGGGGCAGAAGCAAAAAGGGCTCCTCCCCTCAGCTTCTGGGAGCCAGGTCCGCTGACACCTTGATTTCAGACTCTGACCTCCAGAACTGTAAGAGAACAAAACTCTGTTGCTCTAAGCCCCAGGTTGTAGTACTTTGTTATGGCAACTCTGGAAAATTACTGCAGCCTTGAGGGAAATCTTGTCATAACAGTACCTCGGTCCCATCCAGGGTGCACTGGGCCACTTTCCTGGGTGAAAGCTCTCACTACCCCGCTAAGATCTCACCTCCAGCAGGGCTCCAGCTCTCCCGATTCTGACCAGCAGGTGGCGCCCCTGATTTACCTTTCAGCCCCTCTCTCCACCCAGGTTCTGGGGTCAAGCTGTGGATCAGGCTGCCAGTCGGCTTGGCGAGCTTGAGCTTGCCCTGTGCTTGCTGCCTACCTGAAAGAGGCCAATGAGGCCGACTTTAGGGGAGGAGGGTGGCTTAGCACCTGTGGGCGAGACTTCTCTGTCTTCCCAAAAAAGCTGTTTTGCCCTCCCTCTGCAGAGGATTCGTCCCCAGGGGCTGATGGGGGTGGAATAAAAGAGGTCATGTTGTAGACATTAAGAGGTAGTCCTGGAGGATATTTCCCAGGAACCCACGCTCTGACCAGGGAAAGGGGTCGTTGCCCCGTGAGCTGGGCACAGGCGAGCAATAGGTACCCCCACCCTCGCCTTTCTGTGGCACCGCTTACAAATCCCTTTAGTGACAGTATGGTAGACATCTGCAGGGGGTGCTGGGTGCCCAGAACAATCAGAACTCCCTGGCTAGAGTTCCTTGAAGGCTCAACTCAGGGGCACAGGAATCAATCCCCAGATTCTGAGGCCTGTGTCAGGCGCCAGTCCCCCACCCCCACACCATCTACAGATGCTAGACAGGCAAAAACAATCCACCCTCCTCCTAGGGAATCACTGGGCGATTGTCTTCCTCTTCCCTCCATGGCTCCCCAGCCCCCAGGAGGGCTGGAAATGCAGGCTCCCTGAAGGACTCCCAGTCATGAGGGTGGTGAGTGGGCTTAAAAGGCAGGAAAGGTAAATGTTTTAGAGTGCAAAGAGCAGAGTCTGGAAACGGACCAAAAACCTTGCACCAGCTCTGCCACTCACTAGCAGGGGTGATCCAGCCTCTCCCTGAGACAGCCTGGTTTCTCAGTTGTGAATGGGCCTAATTAGTGCACCTGGCTTCACAGAGGTTCTGCCAACTGACCAAAACCATGCATGTAATGCCAGGCTTAGAGCAGAGAAACCTCTCCAGGTGATTTTGGTTTTTGTTTTGAGGGATTTTTTATTGTGGTAAAATACACATAAAATAAAATTCACCATTTTAATGAAAATGCAACTCTGTCCCCATTAAACACTAACTCCCACTCCCCCTCACCCCTAGAACCTGGCAATTACCGTTCTACTTTCTGTCTACGAATTTGCCTGTTCTAGATTCTTCATGTGTAATCAATCATACAGTATTTGTCCTTTTGTGACTGGATTATTTCACTTAGTGCAATGTCTTCAAGATTCATCCACGATGTAGCATGTATCAGAATTCCCTTCCTTTTTAAGGCTGAATAATATTTCAACGTCTGCATATATCTCATTTTGTTCATCCATTCAGCTGTTGATGAGCATCTGGGTTGCCTCCACCTCTTGGCTACTGTGAATAATGTTGCTGCAAATATTGGTGTGCAAAAATCTCTTTGAAACCCAGCTCTCAATTCTGTTGAACATATACCCAAAAGTAGAATTGCTGGATCATATGGTAAATCTATTTTTAATCTTTGAGGAACTGCCAACAGCTTTCCACAGCGGCTGTGGCATTTTATACTCCCACCAGCAGTGCACAAGGGTTTCAATTTCTTCACATCTCACCAACACTTGTTATTTCCTTTTTTACATATAGTAGCCATCCTAACGGGTGTGAGGTTTTACCTCTGAGTGTTTTATACACACAAGGTTTCATACAGTGGTAGATATTTAACAAAATCACTAGGAGGACTGGGAGAGATTCTCAGCTAGGCACTGCCCTCCACACCATGGCGGGTGGGCAATGGGGACACCACTGAAGCACATCTTCCCCAGGGGCAGGGATCTGGGATCAGGGCCCTATCCCAAAGCTCAGCAGCCCAAGATTAGACACTGGGACACTGCTGCAGAAAATCCCATATCCCTGTGACACTGTCAGTGGTAGAGAGAGCCCCAAGCAGTGAGGAGATGGCCCCTCCTCCCTCTGCCTCCTTCATCACACTCAGCATGTTTACATGGTGGATCTTTACCCACGTCTGGAGGCTAGCTACAAGGGACCTGACAAATGTCCTCTTTAATTTTCTAGCCTTTGCAAGCCAGGAAGGCATATGAGGAGGTGGGAACAGATACAGAGGGCCACATGCCATCCACTTTAGCAGGGCTCTCAGTACATGGTAACTTCTGTTAATATGCCCTAGAATGTGGTACCAGAAATTGGCTCCCTTCAGCCACACTGGCCTGCAGAACCCCCAGGTGGGCCCTTCCTGCCAAAGGCCTTTACACATTCCCTCCTTTTCAAATGTTCAACCCTATCCCTTCTGCCTCCACATATGAAGTGAACTTTTACTCAGCTAAAACATATCACTTTCTCTTAGCAGCTTTATTCATAGTAGGTGAAAATTAGAGCAACGTAAATATCCATCGGCAAATTATGGTGTACTTATGCAACAGAATATTACACAGCAATGGAAAAGAACAACTTACTGCCATATGCAACAACATGTACAACTCTCACAGACATAATTGTTGTGGGAAGAAGCCAGACACAAGAGAGCACATTTCATATGCTTCCACTCATGTGAAGCTCAAAAAGAAGCAAAATTAACTTACGAAAAAGGGCCGAGAACAGTGGTTACTTTTGGGAGGATGTATTGGCTGGGAGGATCCCAGGGAGACTTCTAGAAGCTGGAAATGTTCTGTATCTTGGTCAGGAGGGTGGTTGCATGGGTGTACATGTGGGTTAAAGTTCATCAAACTGTATACTTAAAATGCATGCACTTGGTAAAATAAAAAAGTAGAAATAAAACAAGTTATTTTCTCAGGGAAGTTTTTTCCAAGACTAGACCATTATGAAATGTCAGAGTTCCATGCAGCCCTGTGCAGGGCTCTGGCCACCGCTGTGATGGCACACCTTCCTGCAGATTGTTGAGCTGGTGGTCCGCTTCCCCTCTAGACCATAAGCTCCATGCAGACGGTCTTTCTAGTGCCTGTTCCTTAAGGACCCACCATTGTAGAACAAGCCACTCTCTGGCATCAGCAGTGTGGGCCATGTGCTTGCAAGGTGAGTTCTAAACCCAGAGCTGGGAGAGAATAATCAGATTTGCAACTGATTAATCCTCCAGCCATCCAGCTGAGCAGAAAAGCCAGGAAAGGCGGTTTCCAAAATAGAACCACCTACGCCTGTCACTCTTCTTCCTAAAAATGTCCCATGTTCAAATATCCTTTCCAAAAAAAGACAAAGAATGTTTTCACCTTGAAACTTCAGCACTTAACATCTTTAAAATCATGCACACATAATATTTATGTAACTGTATTCATGTGACATGTAATTGTTTCAAAGCTGCCTGTGTGTTTGGGAGCAGAGAACATGCCTGTGTTGAGGGGAAGGAGGAGGAAGAAGAGTGAAGAAATGCTGTACTTGGACTGTCAGCAGTCCAAGAAGAGCCGAGGACAGACTGTGAGCGCTCAGGAGTTCCATTGGCTGGGCTTCTGTTCTCCCATGTTAACAGAATTTTCACTGCCTCCTAGATGGCAAAGCCAGGCCAGTGGAGAGGCAGATGTTGGCTCAGTGTGGAGACAAGCTTTCAAATGATTCAAGAAGTGACCCTGAGAGGTAGTGAGCCCCCTGTCCTTGAAGGTATGCAAGTAGAGACTAAAAGACCATTGGTGAGGGATACTGTGAGACAGGCGGGGGGGGGATAAGATGGGCTAGAAGGAAGGTCTCTTGGTGGACCTCAGAGGCCCGAAAGTCTTGTCTCACCATCCTTTTGAAACTCCTTACCCTCACTGAGGGAATGATACTGTCCAGGATGCCTGCAATTACATAGAGTCTTGGAAGGTGGGAGCTGGGAGGAGCCTTCCAAAGTATTGCTTCCTACTCCAGACAACAGCAACACAAATAGCAACACTAGCGCCTGTCATTTATTGCACTGTTCCTGGATACTAGGCATCATAGGGGTAGCTGTACACATCACGCACTCTAAACAGGAGCGACCTGGAGAATCGTGTTTAAACATGGATTCTGGACCCCAACTGTCTGGCTCTAACTCCTGACTGGAGTGTGGGGGCGTATCTCAGAGTCAGACCCTGGGACAAGAATTCGAGGGCGAGTGTTATCAGGGGAGTGGGCAAATGGGGCAGGGCAGGGAAGGAACTGATAAAAGGTGTTTTATCAAGGGTTACTGCTGGGCTCCTGGGGCTCAGTGCTGTGGAGCCTGGGAGAGAGTATGCAGCACGTCCCAGAGTCCACCTGAGTGAAGGGGAGCTGGGGTGCTTGTGCACCAACCCCACCTTTATGTGGGCTGAGAACTGTTTCTGCACAGTAATTCCCAGACCCCCAGCTATTTTAACTCACCTGATCTTATAACTAGAAGAAACCCAAGGCCAGCCACAGGTGTCCCCAGATTTTGGCATGAAGATACGGGTTCTGGGGAATGATGTATGGGGGGGGGGGCAGCGACAGTGTCCACTACTGCCACTTAGTAGCTGTGTGACCTCGGGCAACTACTCCTCTTCTTGGTGTACATCACTCCTAGGAAGGAGTCCTGATACATCACATTTCACAGGGGAGGAAGGCAAGGCAAGGCTTGAGCACACCACCATGCTGCACAAGAGGCAGAGATGGGCCCATCGACTGGGAGCCATGCTCACAGGACTCCCTGTCCAGTGCCCTTTTGAGGCTGAATCAAGGCAGCTGTTGTCCCCCAGGAGTGCCTCCCTCTTACCGTCTTGCACTGAACAGTTGTACCCTAGCAGTGACTATAGCGGAGCCTCTGAGTTCTAAACCCAGAGCTGGGAGAGAATAATCAGATTTGCAACTGATTAAACTCTCCAGCCATCCAGCTGAGCCGAGAAGCCAGGGAGGCTTCCCTCGAGAAGCCCCCTGAGAACCACCCTGTAGCACCAGTGCTTGGCTGGGCTGCCCCATAAGTGTCCACAGGGCACAGGCCTGGCAGCATTCAGCAGGCAGGCTGCCAGAGGAGAAAGAGGCCTCCAGGGGCTCCCCACAAGCTCGATGAGCACCCCACCCGCCCAGACCATTTCAGCTTCTGCAAGTCCAGGCTGCAGACCCCTCATGCCCCTGTCCCCCACCTGTGGCTGTGCCAGGCTGCTCTTTACCTTCTTTCTGGCTAGATGTTGCCCACAACACTTGGAGACAAAGCCCATGAGCAGCCTGTCACCTGGCACGAAGAAGGCTGAGGCCTTCTGTGGAGCAGAATATTCACTCACACACTTGCTCAATCATTCATTCCTTT
The DNA here is from genome assembly GCA_003508835.1 of Eonycteris spelaea. NCBI lineage: Eukaryota > Metazoa > Chordata > Mammalia > Chiroptera > Pteropodidae > Eonycteris > Eonycteris spelaea. The sequence goes on along the minus strand of PUFA01000285.1, from coordinate 1,154,797 downwards.
GCTCAACAATCTTTTCTCAGCCCTTACTATGTTCTGGCCCCAGGGCTCAGCACTGGGGGTTCAGCCCCTGGCTATGCCCTTTCCTGTGCCTCCCAACAACATGCAGCCTAGGTTACATCGGCTGTGCAGCCAGCAGGGTCTGGGGGCCACTGAATAACATGGTTGGGTGGGGATGAAATGAGAAAATTCTTGGAAAGTGCTTCTTCAGCACAGCATCTATCCCATCATAAGCACTCGAGAAATGTTATCTAACAGTGTTATTCTCTGTATTAATATTCAGGAAGACCAAAGTCCTCTGCCACAAATACATCAGTGTGGATGATTGTGGCAACCTTGTGAGGCAGGAGAGCTAAGCACTGAGGGAAAGGGATCCAGGGTGAGGAAATTCTTGATGGAGGCAATTGTGAGCCTTACCCAAGGCCATGAAGGAAAGGGCCTTCCAGACAGTCCTATTAACCACTTGAACAGTCATAAATACTCTGGAGTTTTTACTGTGTGCCAGGTACCATTTCAGTAACTCCCTGAATCCTCCCAAACCCTCTATGATGCCTCTTCTCATTTCAAAGACAAAGAAATAGAGGCCCAGAGAGGTTCATTAACTTGCCCAAGGTCACACAGCCAGTAAGTGGTAAAAGCCTAGTAAAGCTGGGATTTGTGAGGGCTCTGAACTCTGTGTGCCTGTGCACAAGCCACCTGCCCCCTTGAGCCCCCACCTCGGCTGTGACAGGACCCACAAGCTCTCTAAGTCCTTTCTTAATGGCACCTTCTTGAACTGCAGACTTCAGTGAGTCACCTTCACTCCAAGAAGAAGTTGGTCCCAATTCGTTAGTGCTGGGGTCAAACCACAGACCTCTCCAGCCAATCTTCTCCTTGACCTTCCTCGGCAGGCCTCATTACCTGCCTTCCTGCGAGCCCACTCTTCAGGAGGGCCTGAGTTTACACACCCAGCCACTTTGATCGCATCTGAGATTGCTTGTTTCCTGACAACACCATGGAGGAAAATGAGCCTGGGAGATGGTGACACCCAGGAGCACCTCCGGAAGGCTGGGGCTCGGGCTCCGTACACAGTATGCATTCAGCAAGGCCTGTAGGCATATTGAATAAGCAAGGGAGGAATGTAAGCTTTGTCTGTAACCTGGGTCTTTGGTGACATTCAGGTCAGGTCCAGGTTCTGACACTTGACCAGTTCTCTTTCCTTCCTTGAGCCTAAGCTTCCCTACCTAACTCTCAGGGCTGTTGTGGGTATAAATGAATGTTGTGGGTGTAATGCAGTGAACACTGTTAATGCTCAGCCCACAAGTGCCTGAGTCTCTTTAGTCAGATCTGCACACCCATCACAGCTACTGTGTGTTTGCTTCCTTACAGCACTCACTCCTGCACCCTTGTCCAGATGATATCCTGGGACTCCTGGAGCAGAGCCTGGAGTGCCTGCATATGACCCCTCCATACCACTGCCCAGTAGCCCTCAACTAATGACTGACGGTGCAGAAATCTGAAAGCCCAGCTCCCATCTCAACTTTCTCTGAGATGGGATGTACACCCCTGAGCTCCCCACAGCATTCCCTGCAGCATCAGTCTGTGGCTGGGGTTTCTCTGGAATAAACCATCTGCACACAAGTACTGTCTCAGGCCACCTTCCAGAATCAACTTAAGATTCATGAACAAATCACCTTTCCCCCTATCCCCACCTGACATTGCTATGTAATATAACTTTTGTAATATAACCTTTCCTTGTCTTGAAAAGCACCTGCAATTAATAGGCTCTAATGTTTATCTGTTGTTTTTAAGGAAAGGCCTGTGCTTCCTTCCTAAGGGTATACCGCATGTCTATAAGGAAGGAGAACCAGTAACATCAGCAAAGCTCCAGTTCAAAGCATTTTTTTTTTTCAGAAATCAAGTTTACTTGATTTTTACAATCGCTAGCACTAGAGGGTTCCTTGTTCCTCAATATCCCAAATAAGGTAGAAAACCTGGGATTGGATGTTAACCAAAAGCCTCCTCATTGTCCATCCAATATCCATTCTCCATTTCTTTAAAGGTGACTGGGAAAGCAGCTAAAAGTGGACATTTCCTACTTCTCAAGCAAATAAGGATGGCTAATGAGATATGAGCAGAAGTTGTTAGGCAGGACTTCCAGAAAAACTCCAAAAAAGCACTGTGTGCCCTTTTTATCTTCTGCCTTTTTTTCTTTCTGCCTGGAATATATACATGATGGCTGGCACACCAGTGGCCATTTTGTGACTCTGAGGATGGAGCCAAAAGCTAAATATGGCAGAGATGAAAGACAGCAGACTGGAGGTTCCTAATGATGCTCTAGAACTATCATACCTGTCTTGAGAGATCCTGATATCCTTGACATGTGAGAATAAACCTCTGCTTTATCTAAGTCACTATTTTCTGGGTCTCTCGTAATTGTAGCTGGTTACAATTTCCAACTAATACAGATGTCACCACAGGTCTACATTTTTGGTCCTAAGTGTAACAACAGTATTTTTTCTTCCCAGCCTCTCCTTCAACAGGGCCACCTGATCTTGCTCACAGAAACTTGACTACAAGGAGCAGGTGACCCCATACATCACTGAGAAAGCCACACCAGCTCTGGGGCCCATGCCTGCTTCACATAATTAGAGAATTCCACTCTCTGGCATAGGGCCGTAGTGCCAACGGGTAATACCTGGATAGTTCCTGATACTGTACAGAATAGGTAAAAATAAGAGTGAAAATTTGGCCCAGTCTCTCCCTCTGTGGGTCTTACGCTTGCCATCTAATTATAATAACAAAGAATCAAAGTGCCAAAGCAACACTATTCATAGTAATGGACAAAAATACCTGGAAACAACCAAATGTCCATGTACAGTAAAATGAATAAATTGTGCTGTGTTCATTCCACAGAACACTATATAACATAAATTGATCATCTACTGCTCAATCAGAAATACATATGACCCTCGCAGTCATAATGTCCAACTTAAGCCAGACATCAGACATGAAGAGTATCTACTGTTTGATTTGATTTTGAGCATAAAGTTCAAAACCAGGCAAAACTGTGGGTACGAAGTCAGGACAGCTGTTACCCTTGGGAAAGGCAGCAGATGAGGTGAAGGGGGCTCTAAGGTGACAGTAATGTTCTGTTTCTTATCTGGGCTGCAGTCACACAAATGTGTTCACTTTGCAAGACTTGTCAAGCTGTATAATTAGGATTTGTGCACATTTCTGTGAGGCTTGAACTTAAGGAAAATCAATGGTCATGGCGCCCAGAAGAGGGCAGTATCCCTCATTTTGGCAGATCACAGAACAAAGCACTCAGCGGTGCTCAGTACATGACGGGGTCTCAATGAGTGATACTATGATCCATGTGGCATGATCAGTGGAAAGGGCTGGGTGTCCCTAGCATTTGGGCTAGCCTTAAAAGGGGACTTAAAAGAATGACCATCGCTGTGAGCACTTGAGGTGCCACGACAGATGTAGGGTAGTAGGGAGCGTATATGGCATATGTCTAGCCAAACAGCCTAAACCCACCCCCAAACCACATACCCTTCCCAGCCACCCACTTGAGAGGCTCAGCTTATCTCTGTGTCACAGGGCCTGGAGCAGCAGCAGGGAAATGCATCTATTATGCACAAAGCATAGGATATGTACTTCACACACATTTAGCTTGCCTGTACGATAATTCTGTAAGCTAGTTGTTATCATAGCAATCAGAGTGTTAATCAGAGTTTTTTTGGTTGCAAGTGAAGAAAATCAGTTCAAACTTGCTTAATGAGAGTTAGAGACCGAAGAGGGAAGGAAGGGAGGGAGAGAAAGATTGATTTGCTGGTTCAGCATCTTAGTTGGGCTCTTCCCAAAGTCACATATTTGGGGGTTGGTCCCAGAAAGCACTCATGGGTATTGGGAAGCAAGAAAGGGACAGGACCCTGGGTGATATCAGTGGCTGTCCCCTCTCCCTGTGCCCTGGCTCCCCTTTCCTATATGTTCAGCATCTCCACATGGTGCCTTTACACCCTTCCAACTCCCACAGTCCTATGGCAAAGAGGCTGCTCTTGCTGTTCCAGGGAAAATCACACAGTGGGACTTCTGGGTCAAGTGTAGCCACATGTTCTTTCTTGAACCAATTACTGAGGCCCTGGGGGTGTTACCTGCTCAGCTAGGCCCCCAGTCATGTGGTCACAGCTGAAGGGGATGAATATGGCCTCCTCAGACTGTATAGACCAATGGTGCATGTATAGTGCCTTTCCAAAAAAAAACTTAAGGGCTTTGTAAGTCAAGCGGGCAAAAATGCAAATGCCCCATATAACAGATGAAAAGACTGAGGCTCACAAAGGGAGTGTGACATGTTCCCAGTTATATATCTATCTAGTAACTGATGAACCTGGAGTTCAAATTCAGATCTGTCTGACTCCAAAGCCCCCACTTAAAAAGTGTTTGGGATTTCGATGGGTATAAAAAGTTCTTTGTAAATATTTTCTTTGTGAAAAAAATTCAAACATTACTGAACATCTCTCTAACATTCCTGACCCCCAAGTATTGGTCCTCTCTCTAAAACAAATAGCTGCCCATATAGCACATTTGAGAGAATTTATAAAAGGCTCCCCATCTGCATGGACTCTGCCCTGAAGGAACCTGACTTGGAGAACAAAGACACCACCTTCCACCTTGGTTGGGCAACTCTGTTCAGGGCATAACCTGACCTGCTTTTGCAGGCCCTGCTCCCCTCACCAGCAGTAACAACCACTGTCTTTCTAGCATGAATCCTTCTACACTTTTTCCTAAACATTTACTTACCACTATTTTAACCCATAGAAAATACATAGGATTTTTGGGGGTTTTAAATACATAATACATCATACTCTATATCTCATTCTATAACATCATGCTCTATGTTACTGGCCCTTTTATCATTCAGCATCCTCTTACCATGAAGGCCATATAGACCTAATCCATTGTTTGTAGCTATTGCGCAGTTTTCCAAATTGTGAACATACTATCATTTAATTATTCTCCTTTTGATAAAAATTTGAATTGTTACCAACTTTTCAATATCACACACAATGCTAAAATTTAAAAAAAAAAAAAACCTTTATTCATGTATCTTTGGACACCTGAACAAATATTCTTCCAGGAATATTCCTTACAGCAGGATTCCTCGGATCAAAGGGAAAACACGTATGACAATTCCATAGGATAATAGATATTGTCAAATATATTGCTCACCAAAAAATCACACCAATTTACACTCTCAATGACAGGGCTCTTTCCCCACATCCTTGGCAATATTTGGTATTCGCTTTTAAATCTGTGCCAACCTGATGGGCAGGGTGGCATCTTGTCATTTTGTTTTCTGCTTCTTTGATCTAGGATTCCATATTTGATGTTATGTTTGATAGCTGTTGGCACTTCAGATCACCTCTTTGTATCTTTTTCCAAATGGCTATTTGTTTGCTTTTTTCTTGTTGATTTGTAAGCTTGTTTTACATAATGGATTTTAACCCTTTGTTACGGTCAATAGATTACAAATATTTTTCTCAGCTGTCCATTTTTCTTTCATCCCTGTTAATGGGAATTTGTGTACTTGTTTTATTTTTGTGTTTGGTGTTTGGAAGCTTTTCATGTTCATATAATCAGATTTATCATTCTTTTCCTTCAACATTTTTGATTTCTGTGTTAGGAGCTTCCCACTCTCAAGCTACATTGTTCGGCCTTCCTCTTCAGACCAGCCCACCATTCTCTCTAGATTTGACTCTCTCTCTGTCCCATTCTCACTGGTCCTTCATGTAAAACTAGGTGGCCACCCTCTACCCCTTGCCATCTTGCTCACGACCCCATCCAGGATACCCACATTCACTGTCTCTATCTAGTCCCCTGACATGCCTCTCACTTTTCTCCTCCTGGAGTCTCAGAAATGCAGCCTGGGTATACCTTTGGATGTGACAGCAACACCCTTCTTAAGTGTAATCAACACACCTGCTTATTACCACCCCTGGCCAGGCCAGGGCACACCCTCAGCCCAACCTCCAGGGTCAGCTTACAAGGGCATTGTTTCTATCAGAAGAGATCATCCAGTAACCCAGGTAATTCTGGAATGATCTAGAATTATCTATGGCTTTCCCCTAGGTTTGCTTCTGCTGGAGCCGCCTTTCTGCCTTCTCACACCAAACTTCGTCTATCCCTGTGGTCCAGGACGTGTGCAGCTCCTCATTAGCCCATTCACTGCCCATTACTGAGGCTCATGCTGCACATCACCTACAGATCAAGTTTGTCACATGCCATCCCAGCCCTCACAGATCAGAAGTCCAGAGAAGCACATGATGCAAGCTCCTACAACAGACTATGTAGTCTTTTTAAAAACAAATATGCCATTAGGAAGCTGTTCTCCTTGGCTCCTGGCCAGCATCAGGGGACTTAAGAGGTATGAACAACCTTGAAAATATCTCCATAGACAGAGCTGCTGTAGGGGGATAAAGATCACTGTCAACAAACTCCATCCAGCCCAACAGGCTTCCTGGCCAGGAAGCCAAAGGGGCATGCTCTGCCCTGAGCCCAGGTTCCGGGGCAACAGCCCTGGCAACACCCATGTTATTCCTGGCTTCCAGGATTGGGACTCTCAGGGAGCCCATGCCAGGGTGGCCTGTGTGTCCAGGAGCAGATGTTTCCCTCTGTGCCCTCTGCAGGGTCAGGAAGACCCCACCCTGCAGGTGGCAGGAAGGGGGCCCTGCATCTGGAACTAGTCTGGTTCTAACTTTCCACTCCTGTTTTTATTGGCAAAGGGATCCACCTAAATATGACAGGGGATTCTCATTCTCAGGTGAACTAGCAAATGGCTGGTTCTCCACTGCTTTGCAATGTACTCAGGTCAACACATGTTTATTGAATATCTCTTGTATTTTCTTGGTTCACTTGGGAGAGTTTAAGTGCCTGCAATGTACTAAGCACTCTTCTATGTGCTGGAGGATGCAGCCCTGAGCAAAGATGTCAGTTCAAGTCTTCTGGGAAGATGGCAACAAGACAAGTTAGAAATGTAAGCAATGCGTTGGGGGAATGCCTGCCTATAGTAAGTGGAGAGGGAGCATCAGCAAGCAGGGGAGGCTCCAATCCACAATGGAGGCAGGTAGCAGGGCACCAAGAAGCCTCAGCCAGCCCACTGGGCACTCCAGAGCAAAGCTTGCCTTAGCAAAGGTTTCCAAAAGCACTACAGCTGGAGGCTGTCATCTGACTGAACTTCTTGTGGCAGCTTCTCTCTGCAAGGATAATCTCAGCTTGCATTTCCATGGCTGCTATGGTGAGATGGAATGCAGCTGACATCCTGTCAACAGATGCAGGGGACAAACAATACACTATGCAACAACTATATTCCCCGTTTAATGCAGAGATCCAGTGGCAATGTCTTAAAGGAAGGAACCAGTCCCCTTCTCCCTTTCTTTCTTCCCCCTGGTGCTAAGGGTATGGATGTGGTGGTAAACCATCTTGAGCCACACAAGTGAGAGAAATACCCTAGGGATGACCAGAGGAGCCTGGGTTTCACAATGATCGCATGGAATAGAGTCACCATGCCATCTCTGCACTGCCTACCTCCAGACTATATGCAGGAGAAATGGATTTCCATCTGTTTAAGCCACCGTTGTTTACGTGCAGCTGTAAACATGTCCTAAATACAGTGGTCTCATTCCTTTTGTCCACAACAGGACTCAGTCCAACTAATAGTGGTTGGAAAAAGATTTGCTCAGCTAGCAAGCCCCAGCCCTGAGCACAGAAGCTTGATTTGGAGTGGGGGCAGCAGAGGGAGGAACTCCATTTGGGCACATGATAACTTTTTCTATTGGTAATAAGTAACATAAAAGTCACCGCTTAACCATTTTAAGTGTATAGTTCAGTGTATAATTCACATATTGTGCTAACATCACCACAATCTATCCCCAGGACTTTTTTGTCTTCCCAAACTGAAACTCTGCCCATTCATCACTAAGTCCCCATATCCCATCCCCCTAGCCCCTGTCAACCACAATTCTACTTTCTGTCTCCATGAGTTTGACAATTCTAGGTTCCTCATATAAGTGGGATTATACAGTAATTGTCATTCTGTCTCTTGCTTATTTCACTTAGAATAACATCCTCAAGTTTCACCCATGTTGTAGCAGGTGTCAGAATTTCTTTCTTTTTTAAAGCTGAGTAATATCCCATTGTATGTATGTACCACATTTTGTCCATCCATTCGTCTATCAATAACACTTGTGTTGTTTCTATCATTTGGCTATTGTGAATAATGCTGCTTTGAGCATGGGGGTACAGATATCTATTTGAGTCTCTGCCTTCCATTCTTTTGGGAATATATATTACTGGAAGTAGAATAATTCGATAACACATTAATTCTACACATGACTTTTTGACTAGTTTTTACCATGGTATCTTGACATGAGAGCTATAAGACTAAATTGAAAGGACCACAGTGGCAGGGAAGTATTGTGGCCGTTAGACCTGTAGAGAAGGTAGTTGAGGGAGGCTCCTTTAGAACGAGCTCATCCCCTCATCTCCCAACAGGGGCAGGCTCTCCCCACCCCTGCTCAGTCCTATCCCCACATTTGCTACCCACATTAACCCCAGCTGCCCTTTGCCTTAGCTCACCGCCCCGGCTCCCACAGGTTATGGGATGGGGCTGAGGTCCTCTTCGTCCAGTTTGTCATCAAGCCTGACCACTTAGTGCACTCAGCTGACTTCATTTGCTGCCCAACCAGTGAAGTAACACCTGTTGTTACTGAGCTGGGCTCCCCTCTACCCTTCATGGGACATTTGTGGGGTTGTCAGAGATAAACGACCACAGATGACTTACTTCACCTCCTAACTTTGGAATATAAACCCCCCGTGGGTGTGTGTGGGCATTTTTCCAGAGGAGTCACAACCTTCCTCCTATTTTCAAGCTTTGTCACTCAAAAGAGTCCCCACCCCCCAAGCAAAGCCAATGTCCCCTCCATCTACCCTGGCCCCAGGAACTGAATGTCGTCCACCTCGCTTGCTTCCTCCTTGCTGTTTTTCCTCCCTGGAACCTCCAGCTCCTGCTTGTTTAGCATTTTAAGACTGTATTTATCCTTTAAAAGCATGTCACCCTGAATTTGCCTAGGTCCTTCCCAGATTGAAGGGATCCCCTGACCCTGCTGTAACATGAATCCAATCTACCTTCTCAAATGCACAGACCAGCAATTCTCAGAGCATTGTTCCTGCACTGGAGGCTCAGGATCACCTATGGATAGACAGAAGAAAGTATTGGAAATGCACATTCCCAGACCGCCCCAGACCTGCCTCAGAGACTCTGGGGGCGGAGCCAGCAATCTGTTTTACTGGCAAAGATACTTCCAACTACTAAGAGGACTGAATGAGCTGACACTCAGGAATCAGCAGCAATGGATTTCTAACAGGTCTCATCTTCCTTTCTTTTCAAAATTGACATATAATTTACAGCAAAGTGAACAAACTTAGTTCTGCAACTCATTACCTTTTTACAGATGTGTACATTGCTGTAGCTGCACCCCAGATGAGAATATAGAACATTTCCAGAATCCCAGAAGGCTCCCTGTGACTCCTCCCGGTCACCCCTCCCCCGAGGAAACCACTACCCTGACTGCACCACCATTGATGGCTTTTGCCTGTTTTGGAACTTCATCTAAATGGAATCATTTAGTTCATGCTCTTTTTCTGTCTGGATTCTCTTGTCTAACTTTGTGAGATTCATCTAGGTTGCTGCATGTGGAAGGACTTGGTTCTTTTTCTTTGCTGTGTAGTATCCCATGGTATGAACATACCGTATGTTTCCCAGTCTGCAATTGGAGAATATTTGTTTCCAGTTTTTATAGAATGAGACAACATCCTTTGGGGGGGGACATAAGCATTTGTTTTTCTTGGGTGCCTGACCCCCCACCCCATGCTTTCTGGCCCTCGCTTATAACCTCTCTAAGAACAAGGTGTTTTTCTCTGTCCAACTCTGTGGCCTGCTGTGCAGCACTTACTTGGAGCCCAAGCTCCAACAGAGCCAGATTCCTCCCAGCTAAGGGAACTGTTCTTCTAGCTCAGCCAGGAGTCAGTCAGCCCTGTCTGCTGGGGACATGCCATACCAAGAGCTCTGGGTACTGTGACCTGGAAGGTCTGAGGGGTGTGGTTTTGCCAGGCTGGCTACCAAGGCTGATGGCATTCCATTGGCATCTCCGAGGAGCTGGGGAACCTGTTCTGTATGCAGCAGCGGTATAAGAATTGCTTTTTCCCTTGATGGCACGACAGTGCTGCAACCTACCCAGCATGGCTTTCCAACAGGGGAAAGGTTTTCTAAAATGCCACATAGCTGGCTGATTTTAAAGCAGGGGTGACAGAGGTTTGTGTGAAGCAGTAGGTGGTGTTGTACACATGCCAACAGAAGGGTCACCCGGGAGGTCAGGTGACAGGGGACGGAAGTTGGGCTGCGATGCAACTGCAGGTTTCAGGCAACTCTAAAGAGGTCAAGAGGTGAACAACTCTGGCCAGGCAGTTGGGGCGAGTCTGACTTCTTCAAGCCACTGCAACCTAAATGTCCACTTCTGGCTCAAATTGCCCCAGCTTTTCCATACTGACCAGACGGATCCCCAAGAATCCAGGAATGAGGGGCAGATTGAGGAGATGGGGTGAGTGGCACCAGGACCTTTCCCTCTTGAGTCACTGGAAGGGAATGGAAACAGTGTGGGCTGAAGCTGAGAGGGCCCAGTCTCGCCTTCTTGGGGCTTCGCCCGTCACTGAGGTGAGTCCCACCTGCCAAGCCCTGGGAAGGCTCTCTTTGGGGGGAAAGTCCCTACCACCTCCACCTGAGGGTGGTGGAGAAATGCTAGAAGGGAAGGGAAGAATTGGACTAGCCCTCAAGCAGGACTCCCCAACCCCAGGGAAGCTGGGAGGCATCACTCAAAGGAAATTGCGAAATCTTCCTTGGGACTAATTTGGGTTTTGGTTTGGAGCCAATCAGGCCTATCTTTATGGCTCTGAGAATGTTTTCAAGTGGTAGACATTCCTTCTCAGACATTGCTAAGTAAACACTGAACTCCTTGGCTCCTCACCACACTCCTGTGGTGGAGCCTGCTCAGTTAGCTAAATGCAAATTTTCAGATTCAGGTAGGAAATAACTGGAAACATATAGGATAAAGTGCTGATTTCCTTAATGCACAAATAATGGTACCTTTTTTTTTTTTTGAGTACTTAATGTTTTGCAGTGTGTTTTTCTGAGTATTTCACTCGAGTCAGCTCCATAATCCTCCCGCCAGGTGGCCCAGCCAGGTGGCTCAGCCAGCAAGCAGAACCAGAATGTGACCCAGGCAGTGGTATGGTACCTGGGCCAGCATGGCTGAATGTGTTCCTTATGCTGCTGCAGCCCCTCACAAGCATTACCACATGTTAGTCCTCACAGCCACCACAAATTGATAAGAAAAGCACGGTGACAGACTCAGAGAAGTAAGCAATGTACAGAAGGACAACAACAAAAACAGATGTGTCCATAATCCAAGAAAGCAACGAAATCCAGTGAGGACATCTTGGAATGGCAAATGTTTTAATGATTTGTAATAGTAATACTGTGCTTGCCAGGGAGCTAGAGAGCAGATGCCCGCCACTGGTGGGCGTGCCTGCTGGTCCAGTCTTTATGGAATGCTGGAACGCTGCTCGACAGGACCTAGAAACGCCCTTAAAAGCCAGCGGTCCTCCCCGCAGTTCTGTTTCCTCAGAATCTTACTGAAGAGACTGGTCAGAGGTACAGCAGAGATGAACATATAAAGCTGTTCACTGCAGCATTATTATTATTATTATTATTATTATTATTATTGTTCACAGTGGTGAAAAGGCAGAAAAATACTCAAGTTCCAAAAATTGGGACTAGTTAAAGAAATCACGGGCATACTACTAGAGGGCCGTTAAAAGTGATATTTTTGAGGAAATTTTTGTAACACAGAAAAATGCTCATATTATAATAATGCACAAAAAGGGCAGGATACAAAACTGTGTGTAGTTGGGGAAAGGAGGTGACGTGATTGCCTGTGAGGCAATTAGAGGCTGACTTTGTGAGAGAACTAAGTGAAGGGGGCCCCCAGGTAAGACGGATACCTTGCTTCCCTGCATGTGCCTTACGAATGGCTGAATTCTCTGTCATGTACATGCATTATTTAAAATTTTTCTATTCTGAAGTAATTTCAAACTTACGGAAAATTTTGTGAATAAGAAAAAGATTTTCCATATAGAATTCACCTATTGTTAACATTTTATCACATTTATTTTTTGTCACTCTGAGATAATATATAGTAAAATAATGTATTACATATTACACATAATATAGGATATGTTATGTTTAATGTTATAATTATATTCATGACATATTATGTATACATGTATATGAAGTTGTTTTTCTGAGCCATTTGTGAGTAGACTGTAAACCTCAGGCTCTTCACTCCAATCACTTCAGTGTGACTTCCTAAAATCCCAAGATCAAGGCATTCCTCTTAACCGCAGGATGGGGAATGAACTCAGAAATCTATCTAGTATACAGTTCCTATTCAAATTTTGCCACATGTCCCAATAACATCCTTTACAGAACTTTTCCCTGCAACCCACTATCCCAACCAGGCTCACACACTGCTTATAGTTATCACATCTCTTTCATTTCTTTTAATCCTCAAACAATTCCTCAGCCTTTCTTTGTTTTTATGATCTTGATTTTCACAAGTATAGATAGTTGCTTTGTATTCGAATATCCCTACATTGGGTTTGTGTGATGTTTTCTCATTGTTAGATTCATGCTGTGAATTTTTAGAGTATCACAGAAGTGATGTTGTCTTTCCTTGTGCATCATACCGAGAGTCATGCAAAGTCAGCCTGTCTCATCATTGGTGACGTTAACTTTAATCATTTGCTTAAGGTGGTATCCATTAGTCTCTCCAGTATAAAGGTAAGTGCCCCCTTTGTAATTAGTAAGTAATTTCTGAGTGATATTCTGTATAAATATCCTGTTTCCCACCAAGTTTTTATTCATAGATTAGCATCCTATTAAATGCCTGAATCAACTATTATAGTGATGATTTCAAGTATGTATTACCTTTAACAATTTAAAGCGAAACTTACTTTTAGAAAATTAGTAATTTTCATTTTAAAAAAGGAGGGAGATAGAGAACTGAAGTAGATAGTCCATACCAAGGGTGTGTCCATAACCTTGTGCAAAAGACTCAACACATGGTCACTGTTCATCCATCAGAAGCCTCGTAAGTGTCAAGCACCCTTGCAGATGGAGAGACAGTGGGAACAACATGTAGCCCTTGCTCTTTTGCAGTTGAAGATCTAGCTGCAAAATTATTATCAGTCAACATGGTTAAATAAAAAAAATATTATCAGTCAATATTATCAATTGTCGATATACCAATAAAAATATTATCAGTAAATGTGGTTAAAGGCCTCCTCTGACTGACTTACTGTTGCTGGGATTAAGAACAAGACCCTAGATGTAGAAAAGCAGTGAAATAAGTGGAAAGTGCAAGAAGTATCTATTCAGAACCTATGCAGGTGCCAGGGCCATCTGGTTGCAAGGGGTGGCTCAGGTGTCTATCACAGAGAAGCTCAAGACAGGAGGAACCCAGATTCTTCCTAGGAGCCACACGGCAGAGCCTCTAGAACAGGAGGATTAGGTTCAGAGCAAGCCCGTTCCCTTGTGCCCTCAGGAGCTGACATCTCGTCATGGCCCAGGCGAAGCACACAATTTTTTCTTGATTTTCTGGCATCTCCCTAGGCCCTCAGCTTCCTCTGAGGCAGCCTTTGTTTTTCCCGGCCATCTTTGGTGGAACTCAAACTCAAGCCCCATCTCTCATCTCATGTGGAGGATTCCTTTAGGCAGAGCTCTCAGGTCAAGGCACCTCTTAGGATGCTGGTGCTTCTGGCTGGTTTGTCAAGTGGACTCCACCCCTGGCCTGGGCATATGCTGTATAAAACATTGCACAAGTAAGATAATTAACCATAGTGTGTTAAGACCACCATCTCTATGCAGTCTGTCTTCCCTTTCACCTTTTCCCTGGCATGAGTGGTGTTGGAGTGGCCACAGGCATTTAAGGATGCTACAGGGAGGTGAGCTGGAGCTAGGGTCTCTTCAGGCTCAGTGGGCTTTACTTATTTCACAGCACTTCCTTGTATAGTTAAGTTTTTTCCAAGAATCTCAGTGGGAGATTGGCTTCCAGGAATCCTCCTTCCTCCCAGGCTGACTCACCTACCTGTCCCAGGACACCCAGGTTCAGAGCCAGAAATGGAGTCCTGCCATGCAGAATGGCACATGGGTCTTAGTGGAGATGCAAGATTGGAATGCAGGGAGTCTTACTATGCAAATGTATCAACAGTTCCTTTACTCTGTCTCAAGTCCCCTGTAAAACAGAGGCCCATCGCTCACTGCAGTAGGGCTGGGGGCCTCTTTCCCAGTGGCAGGCTCCCTTCCCACCTCTGCAAACATAGGTTGATCCCAGGAATTCTGACTACCTTAAATGTCCCATTTCTTATTCTCAGATTTGCTTCTGGGAGTGGGGTGTGTATTTATAAAGCAAAATAGAGAATCTTTTGGAAAAGTAAATCTCTCCCTATTTTGGCTACTTCGAGAATGCAGATATTCCTGGCACGTGGAGCTTTCATATTTACCGCATCATGCTATTTTCAATATAATAGTGGCTACGAGTTTATTCTTAGAGCCAAATTTCAAAACAAAGACTTCAAAACCACTTGCCACTTCCCAAATGGGACCTGGGACAAGTGGCTTAGCTCTGGGAGCTTCAATTCAATAACTGGTAAAACAGAAATAATCAAAATAGCTATAGCATAAAGGTTGTTTGGGGGGTTAGATAGGATAATGCATATAGTGCTTAACCCAGGGTCTGGCACATAGATACTGATTAATACAAAATATTTGTGTTAATATTTTTAGTATTTTATTAATATTATGCACAACACTGCTGTGAGGAGATATCTAGCACATTATAAGCCCTCCACACATGTGGAAAGGCAGGATAGAAGTAAGGAGCAGGTGAAAAGAGATGTTTGGGTCACATTTCCCAGAAGCAGACCCTGATTTATGTGGCAGTGATTTATTAAGGAAGTGTACTTGGGGAGAGTGGTAAGGGAATAAGGCGGAGCAGACAGAGAAGGAAAGAAGCCAGATGAGGCTGTGAGCCCAGCAGAGACCTACCAAGGGGAGTTTCACACACCCACACCCACCCCCTCACCCTCATCACCTCCCACCCTCCACCCCATGGGGGACTGAGCCACATCCCAAGCTTCCCAGCCGGGGCTAAGATACTGGGCTTTCATGCACCCCTGCCGGTCAGTCACTAATTAAGGGCCATCTTGTGGGGAAGGTGACTCTCCAGTTCTCTGCAAGGAGGGATGATATCTCCAGTAGTCTGAGACAGCCCCCTCGGGAAGAGTCTCAGGTGCAGACAGTTGGAAGTCAAAGCACACTCAGGCCAGGGCAGGGCTGCATGGAAACACCCTGGGATCAGACTTGGACAAAGCAAGAACGGGAGTCACAACAGAACAAAGGTGTGTTTCCTGAATTAACAGACAGGAAACTGAGACTTTAACAAATATGCATGCATACATTATACTCTGTCCTTGAACTTTGCTCTTTTCACTTAATAATTTATCTAGGTGATCATTCCAGATTGAGATGTAAGATGCCTCATTCTTTTTTAATAGCTGCAGTGTTCATTGATTGGATATATCATTATGGTGTTTATCATCTTCTATTGATGGGTATTTGTTTCCAAACTTTTGCTATTATAAAAAAAAAAATACTGCAGTAAGTATCCTGTACTAGTGTCATTTATACACATGCAAATGTTCCTGTAGCACAAATTCCTAAGAGTGAGCATTTAGGTCAAAAGGCATGTGCCTTTAAACATTTTGATGGCAGCTGTCCCACCAATAATGTATGTGAGTACTTGTCTCCTAACTCCATACCAACACAGCGTTAGCGGAGTTTTGGATCATTGCCAATCTGATAGGTGAAAAATGAAATGGGACTGTAGTTTCCATTTGCATTTCTATTTTGAATAAGATTAAACATTATCTTTTGTAAAATTTAGAATCATTTTTATTTCCTCTTCTGTGGACTGTCTGTATTCTTGCTCATTTTTCTATTGCAATTTTATTTCTCTTATTGACTTACAGGACTTTAGATATTAAGGGAATTTGAGACTTGAGCAGAATGTCTCAACTGTAGAAGCAGAGGAAGTACATTCATCCCAATGGATGCCTGTGTGTTTTGTTACCTAAATCTCATGGTCAGACCAGTCCTTTCCAACACCTGGTCGTTCACATTGTTTTGCTTCTGTGAGCTAATCTATATTTCCCCAATGTAATCTTGCTTGTTTTGTTTAGGCTTGACATATGGGAGTGGATTTCAGTGGTTTCAGAAAACTTGATGTGTGTGCTCTCCCACCTCAGGTCAAGGTTAGAGTGAGAAGAGTCGGAGTTAGGGTCTTCTCTTCTTTAGCTGGGAGTCTGCTTTCTCCACAGCATCTTCCACTTCCAGATTCAATGTGACTAGGGACCAAATCGACCCTACCAAGCATTTGCAGCCTCCTGTGTCCTGTCCTCACATCTAGGCCAGGAGTCCCACTCTTCATTCAGAAGGTAATGACATTAATTGATCTAAGAGCTTTTTGTGCTTCTAGCTCTGGGACTGTGGACAGTGGGTCTCCCTTGATAATTATGTCCTAGAACCTCAAAGATCAGAGCCAGCAGGACCCTCAGAGAATGTGGGAACCAGTCACCTCCATGGATGGAGGAGACGCAGTGCAGAAGAAATGCTCGCCCAGGTTATACATCTCACTAGGGCCACCTGTGGGCCTAGAACCCCAGTTCTAGATTGCTGTTGAGTGTTCATTCATTCATTCATTCATTCAGTAAACATTCCTGAATGGCTGGATACCACAGCACGCAGGCAGGGCCACTCAACAAATCAACATCTGAAATACAACCCTGATAACTGTTGTGCAGAGACAAGGAGGCCACAAGAAGAGTGTCTCAGTGCAGAGGGATATAGGTCAAGAGACCATTCCTTGACCAAGGCCAGGTAAGAATGGAAACAGGGCAAAGTGTATGGTAGGCAATGGGAATGGCATGAGAAAGACCTTGGAGCTGGAAAGAGCTGCCAAGATTCAGGGAGCAATTGGAAACCAGCCTGGCTGGAACAATGCACAGCATAGAGTCAGACAGGATGAGGCCGAATGCAGATAGCATCCAAGACACACAGGGCTCAGGCCATTGCAGACCACGTTGACCAGAGAGACAGGTTTTATTCTGAATATTCTTGGGGAATAGCTAGGTGTCCCTCTAAAGTTTTACATGTTCATATTATGGTGGTGGTGGTGGTGGTTGGGGAAAGAGGTGTGAACTTACTTTAGAAACCACCATTCTTTAGATGGTCTTGGAAAGGTCCTTAAAGGTTGTAGCAGAAGTGACATAGAACTACCCCAGGCCTTCCCCAAGAAGGGCGTTCTCTGTGATACATTGCACACCAGGGGTAGCTGCCAAATTATCCCCATTACCCCTAACTCTGGAACAGCCTGCAGCCAAAGCCTGGTGGGAGTGGGTGGCGTCAGCTGGCTGGTGGCGGAGGACTGGTTGACTCTGGGGGCAGTTCTGCAGAGAAGGGAGCCCCAGATGCCCACTAATGTGCCCCATCTGGGCTCTTTCCCTTTCCTGTCTCACTTCCCCACTCCCTACAGGTGCTTTTGGATGACCTGTACATTAGCCACCTGCACTCAAATCCTTGTCTCAGGCTGGGGGACCCTAATGAAGCTGGAGCTCTTCCAAGACCCTCAAGCTTCCCCACTCCCATGCCCTAGCCATAAAAGGCTGGGATCCCATCCTTCCCACTTAGCTCACTGTGGATCCTCCAACCCAGGCAGAGCTCCTGCATGGGAGGTACCTGGTAGATGTTGTTGGTGTTTGGTTCCTGCAGAGAAGGCCAGGGAGCCTAGGGGATGTCTTTAAGGCTAGGGAGAGACTCAGCTAGGTCTCCTGAGCCCAGAACTCTCAGGCCTTTCACCAGGTAACCCGGCCACAGGTGTGTACTGTGGGGCTGTACTGCAGGGCTAAGGGCAGTCCGCAGCAATCCTGCCAAACCAGCTGGGAAACCTGTCTGGCTGGCTGCAAGGCCTCTAGGACCCTATCCACCCACTCAGGAGCAGGTGGTGGCAAAATGCCATGGCAGCATTCTCACTCCCAGGCCCTCCCTGGACAGGGCCCACTACAGGTCCGCCCTGGTGCCACACCCAAGAACAGTCCTCAGCTTTACTAAAAACCCAAGGTGGACTCCAAAATTCATTTGTCATCTCTTAACACTTCCAGTGTGCTCTGTGCTGGTCTAGGGTCAAGGACACAGAAGAGGGCAGTGGAGATCTACCACCTGACTTGGTAGAACTTCCAGCCCAGTAGGGGAGCCAGGCCTGGAGCAAGTGTTCGAGTCTCCGAAGCCTTGAGTGGTGGCCAAAGACGGAGGTACCTGTTTAGAGGGCACGTAGGGAAGATAGCTCAGAGGGTAGCCTGCAAAGATTCGTTTGGGTAGTAGGACAGCAGGAGGGAGAGTTGAGACAGGAAAGAACAGGCATTTTGAGACCCCAAAAGGGAGATCAGCAGAGGAGAGATGAGGCAGAAGAGGGAAGCAGTGTCAGGCCAAGGAACCAGGAAGCTTTGGGGGCCAACCAAGTGTAGTTCTGAGTATGCTGAGAAGCCATTGGCAGGAGGTTGAGCAGAAAGGTAACCAGAACCGAACCTGTGTTTTTAATAGATTCCTGTGCAGTCTAGACTTGGGAGCTGAACCAGAGGAAGGTAAACTATTAGCTGGGCTGTGACCATTCTTACCACACAGGACATGGGGAGGGGCATGGGTGTAAATCGAACCCTCACACAGCTTTCCACTGGTGACCTTGTTCACTGCCCACTGCTGCCCTCTATCAACTTTGCATCTGAGGAAACTAAGGCTCAGAGAGGGGAAGGGAATTGCCCAGGTTCCTCCAATAGTACCTGGATGAGTACAGCTGATGCCATGGCTGCTCTTCCCACCATCCCACATACCTCAGGGCAGCTGCTGGGGCACCTTTCATTTGAGGGAGAGCATTTAAATCTGTTGGGAAGAAATACTGAGAGAAAAGAGAGAGGGGGAAAATGGGAGGGAAAGGGGACTTACCCAAGCCTGCCTAGTGGTTGTGCGTTTCTGTCACACATGCGGGCACAGCAGGTGCACCAGGCTAGTGGCCCTACCTTGCCTGTGCTCTCACAGCTTGGGTTTGTTTGGCATTCACCTTTCTGGCCAGGAAGCAAGGACATGCAAGGACAGCAAACCAACGACTGGGCTGACATGGAATTAATGGGCAAATGGAGAAACAAAGTGTGCTGTGCCCTCCTCTGCCTATCATCTCTTCATGTCCCTGACTCCACCCCAAGCCCAGTATGATCTGACCTCAAATCTGACACCACTGTGCTGACCTGACCTCCTCCTGCTTTTTGTCACATGTCTCATTCCATGGCTGCCAGGAAGCCTATTTAACCCCTCTGGCCTCCAGGCTCCTAAACTAGAACAAGATGATCCTTAGAGATCCTTTCTGCAAGTCTGGGCGAGCAGGGGCTAAAGCCCAGCCTGCTGGCTGCTTGCCCAGCACTCTGCCAATTCCATCTGGTGCCTCAACTGAAACCCTATCACCACCAGCCTCTGCTGTGGTGACTAGTCTTCCAAGGGGCTGGCCTCAAGTGGTCTTTTCTAAGGAGAGGTTGAGAGCAAGGGTCCCTTGCACTAATAAAATTATCATGCCTTCGGGCAAGTCCCTGTTTCCTCTGGGCCACAGTTTCCCCTTCAGTGAGGAGGTAGAAAAAGGTCCCTTCCAGCTCTGAGAGCCAGCAATATGTGTGTGTGTGGTGGGGGAGCGGGGTGAGGCAGGGAGGGAAGGGGGGTGGTTGGCAAAGACTCATTCCCAGAATCCCTAGGAGCCCTAAAATTGCCCACACCCTTTGTCCAGCAATCCTGAGAAAGACTGAGCTGATAAGGCTGTGGGTGGCCAAATGACAACATTCCTGGGACTCAAATTAAATGGGAGGGGCCCACCTGCTAAGTTGCACATGGTGCAGGGCAATGAGGGCTGAGACCATTTGGGCCACAGGCAGCCAAGTGCCTGGCCTTCCCAGCATTTCAGCAATGCCATGGAACACCAGACCATAGGAGGCCGCACAGTTTTAGTTTGCAAGGTTTCGAGGAAAGAGTGCCAGTCTTGTAGGAGGCAGACTAGGTCTGCCCTTTCTCCCATCCCTGTCTTGGCTCCCTCTGAAGCTCATTCCAGAAAAACACTATTTCACCTTCTGCCTGAAGGATGGGACCACTGACACCCTTTCTGTGCTTAGTCAGTCTTGGGGTGTGGTGGAGCGTGTCATTTCATTAGAGCAGGGTGAGCACAACCACCCCGCCCTCCACCTCCAATCCACAGGAGGGTCTGAGCTCCTCTCCGCTAGGCCTAGAGCTGTATTTCAGCCACTATGACAAAAATTCCACCATCACAGCACAATTCTTGACAGTTAAGTCATCACCTTGGGTGAAATATGTAGATTTCCCTGCTGTGAAATACAAGCAGGATGAAATTCAAACAGGCTCAGGGAAACATAGACAGCTTTGTTTCAATGCTTGGCCACAATTGCCAAGAAAAAGCATCTGTGAAGCAGCAGGGCCTGGGAGACTCAGGTGGCACAGACCTGAGAGGCCCAGAGCTGCACTGCCCAAGATGTACCCTGAAAGCTGTGCCCATGAATTAGGGGAGCTGGGACTCCATGATCAGCTAAGTTGGGGAGTTCCAGGAACTTTGATCTGCTTGCTGTTGGTGAGTTAACAAGGAGGGTGTGGGGTGTAGAGTAAACTTGAGTCCTGACTGTGTCCCTCCCCAGCCATGGGACCTCTGATCAGTATTTTGCCCCCTTCAGCCTCATCTTTCAAGTAAGAGTAATTATGGTCCTCCTCTCAGGGCTGCCAGGAGGATAAAATGCAACATAAAGCCCAGAGCTGGTGCCTGGCACACAACAGGGTTCGGTGAATGGCAGCGACACATTAGTTCATGCCATTGCCTCCAAACATGTTTGACGTCTGAGCCCTTCTATGTTGGGCCATGCCACTGGACCACTTCTCCAATGGGAGGAGATCCTGGGGCACTCATCCCTGCTGGTTGGCAGAGAGACGACCACCTCATAAGAGAGGGAGTTCCCCAGCAGTGCATGAGGCAGGTTACCAAAGTCTGGCTAGAATGAGCCTTCCAATAGGAAGAAGAGAAATCTATAGTAGCTGGGGACCTTAGCCCAGGCAAGGCCAAGAGAGCCTGGCTAGCCCCTTCCCACAGTGGCCAAGCTCACCACTCTCAGGAAATAGTCCACATTTTCTCTGAGCACTGACCCTGGGCTGGGCCTCATTTGGAAGGCAGCTGAGAACACAGTAGATGTGGTTCCTGTCCTTGCAACACCTACATCCAAGGCTGTTAAGTAGCATCCCTGTCCCTAAGACATTAGGGTCACAGGGAAATAGGAAGTTGAAAAAGAAGGTTCTGGAATCCTTTTTCTTTTTCATTAGTATTAGACCTATCTTTCCCCTTTATCATAGGAAAAGATAGTCAACAACTATTATCTTCCTTCACAGGCTGGAGACTCATTCTGCAATATATATTTTAAAAATATATTTATTAGCATGTTGAAACCAGGGGTGGCACCATAGTGTAGTGGTTAGCATGTCTGGTTTGCACGTAGGAGGTCTTTGGTTCACGCTCCAAGTGGAGCCATGGACCATACCCGAGTGCACCAGGCCCCCTGAGTGCTCGGGGGTGCCTGGCCCCAGGTGCACACCACAAGCATGTGGGAGCGGATGCCCCGCCTTCAGAGACCCAGTTCTTAAGGGGAAATGGCAATATCCATGGGTCAGGGTTGGAATGGGGGAAGACAGAATTAAAGAAGGGGAAAAAAATGATAAAACCTTTCAAAACATCCAAAAATATAAAGAAACATAACAAATAGCTATCTTTCTCACCTCTGATTTAATAAATGTGAACATTTTGCCATACTTTAGATCCTCTTGCTAAAACAAAATTAAATTACACATCAACAAATAAATGGATAAATAAAATATGGTATATCCATGCAATGGAATATTATTCAGCCTTAAAAAGGAATGAAGTACCAAAACACATTTCAACATGGATGAACTTTGAACACATTATACTCAATAAAATAGTCAGTCACAAAAGACCACATATTGTATGAAATGAAATGTATGTATATAAAATGTCCAGAATAGGCAAAGCAGTAGCGACAGAAAGTAGATTGAGTAGTTGTTACAGGCTGGGGTTGGAGAGGGTAAGGTTTCACTGTTTAATGGGTACAGGGTTTCCTTTTGGAGCGAAGAAAATGCTCTAAATTTAGATCATAATGTGAGTTGCACAACTCCGTGAACAGAATAAAAAGCACTGAATTGAACACTTTAAATGAGTGAATTTTGTGATATGTGAGTTATAGTTGATCCTTGAACAACATAGGGTTTAAGGGCCCTAACATGCAACCCCCATATAGTTGAAAATCCAGTATAACTTTTGACTCCCCCAAAACTTGCTAATAGCCTACAATTGACTGGAAGACTTACCAATAACATAAACAGTTGATTAATATGTATTTTATATGTTATATGCATTAGATACTGTAGCCTTACAATAAAGTAAGTTAGAGAAAGAAAATGTTATTAAGAAAATCAGAAGGAAGAGAAAATGAGTTTACAGTACTGTACGTATTTATCGATACCATAAGTTCACATCATCTGTTAACAAAATGAATTGTATCTGTCGGTACTTACATCACCATTGTCTTATATAATACAAAATGCTGTAAATGTTATACATATTGCTAACACTAAATGTCAAAAATGAAAAGATAATGTGAAAAAGAAATTCATATTTATTTACAGGCATTAACGATTCATATTTTGATAATAAAGAAGCAGCAAATATGATTGCTTTATGGTAGCCTAGTGTAATTGATACAATTGTTTCACAATAGCCTAGCCTACACACTAATGAATAAATTGATATGAAATTTTATGGCATATAGTATTAGTCATATTCATAAAACCTTGCTACATTTAAAAAAAAACACCTGTAATGATAGGCTGTTATACAGTTTCTACGATTACTAGAGAGAAAGGCATACTATACAGTAATGTAATTCTTTGAAAGCAAAGTTATAAAACAGTAAGAAAATTCACACATTATTATTTCTATATTAACTATCACTCACCCTATGCATATGTAAAAATAGGCTCTCCACTTCATGCAAGTCTTTTACACATAATGAATCCTTAGGCGATGGTGATGGTGATGACACAAAAATGTCTCATATAGTTCTTGCCATACAGTTATTAGATTTTCACACATAACCACACATGCACAACACACAAGTTTACTAATTGTATGGCGTGATGATTATTTACTATTCATTAAGTGTAAATGGATGATCATAAAGGTCTTCATCTTTGTCATCTTCATGTGCAGTAGGCTGAGGAGGGGGAGGAAGAGGAGGAGTTGGTCTTGCTGTCCCAGCGGTGGCACAGGAGGTGGAAGGGCAGACAGGAGAGGCAGGCACTCTCAGTGTAACTTTATGGGAATACATCATAATTTCTGTCTGACTTCTTTGCTTTTCCATTTCTCTAAAAATGTTTCCATATAGTACCAATCCTCTTCCACCATTTGCTTTGGTTTTAGTAGCCATATCAAAGAAGGATCCATGTCATAAAAGAAGTCAAAAGCAGCCTTGAATAACCAGAACCCAACTGCCATCAGATTGGCTAATGTCAGTTTGTTTTCTGGCACTGCTTCTTCTACATCTTCATTCTCATCATCTGGTACTGGTTCGGAAGCACTTATGTCCACCAAATCGTCTTCTATTAATTCCTCTGATGTGGTATCTATTAGCACTTGTATTTTTCCAAGATCCATATCTCGAAGCCTTTCACTCCCCACCTTTTTGCCATATCCACAGTCTCCTTCATAATTTCCTTGATTGTTTGTAAATTCCGTGAGTCATGCACAACATCTGGGCACAGCTCTCTCCAACAGAAATTTATTGTTTTGGGCTTGATGGATTTCACAGTTTTTTTCTATGACAACGATGGCATTTCCAATGGTGCAGTCCTTCCAGACTTTCATGTTATTCTCTCTGTCTGGATTCTCTTCCACAGCATTGACAATCCTTTCCATAGAGTGCTATATGTAATGAGCCTTAAAGGTTCTCTGCATTCCTGATCTAGTGGCCGAATTAGAGACGTTGTGTTTGGGGGTAAGTAGACCACTTCCATGCCTTCAGTGTTGAACTCATGGGGTTCTGGGTGGCCAAAGGCATTGTCCCATATCAAAAGAACTTTACTGGCAAAATAATTTCTGACTTCAGGAACAAAGCATCGATGGAACAAATCCAGGAAAAGGATTCTCATTGTTCTGGCCTTCTTGTTGCACAACCAAAAAACTGGCAGCTGGTGTTTATCATTTCCCTGAGGGTTCGAGGGTTAGCAGCTTTATGGATAAGGGCAGTCCTGATCGTAAACCTGACTGCATTTGCACAGGAGAGTAGACTTAGCCTATCCCTTCCTGCCTTAGGTGCTCACTTCTAGAAAGGTGCTTGCTTCTCTGCCTTAGTAATAAATGTGACTTTTTTTTTTTTCTAGAATAGGGCACTTTCATTAAAAATCTGTTCAGGCAGTTACTTTTTCTCCTTAATGATTTTCTTAATGGTGTCTGGGAACTTGTCTTGGTCAGCAGAAGCTGCTTCTCCTATTATCTTGACATTCTTTAAACCAAACCTCTTTCCAAGATTATCAAATCATCCTTTGCTGACATTAAATTCTCCAGCTTTAGCTCCTTCCCCTTCCTTTTGTTTTAAGTTGTAAGTTGTCATACCTATCATGATTTCACTTTTTCTCAAATAATATTAGTCTGTAAGTATGCCTTCCTTAGAGCAACCTTGCACCAACATAAACGTTGCATTTTCAATATGCGATAAAAGTGTATTTCATTAAAAGTACAAGGCTTTCACGGCTGCTGGTGTAGCTGCTGCCACAGCTTCATGAATTCCCTTTTCTTTTGTTTGAATGGTCCTTACACCTGACTCATTTATCTTGAAATGGTGAGCAACCACAGCTACAGACCCCAATCTATGATACATATCAAGCAATACGATTTTTTCCTGTAATGTCATGAATTTTCTCTGCTCCTTGGGAGAATTTCCGGCGTAACTTGGGAGCACTCCCATCGCTTCAAATGGGTCCCATGAAGTTAGTCAAGGTTTACCGTATTGCACCAAACGTGATGAAAAATACACAAGAACCATGAGAAATCACTTTGTACTGTGATATGCAATTTACTGGAGATTAGGGTCATCTGGCATTTTAAGCAGATACTCTTAATACAAACCCACTGCAATAGCAATAGGAGGTGGCTACAAAATTATTACCGTAGTACAGTGTGTACTATAGTTAATTTTATATGTTCATGATTTAATACTGCATCTTTATGTTTGTTTACATTTATCTTGATTGTAAATGGTTCCATGTATGGTCTGTGTTTTTGTATGTAAGTTTTGATAAATTTTAACTTTTTATAATAGATTCATATGTATTTTATGGTAGCAAATGATAAAATAGACAGTATCTACATATATTTTATGCATTGATGAAATATTTAACTTTTTCTTAATTGTTTTGAAATTTTTCAGTTCATCTGTGAGTTTTTCAAATTGCCACAAATCTCCAAAAAACTTTTCCAATATATTTACTGGAAAATAAATCTGTGTATAAGTAGACCTGTGCAATTCAAACCCATGTCACTCGACAGTCAACTGTATATCTCAGTAAAGATGTGTATTAATTTTCTAGGGCTGCTGTAACAAAGCACCATAGACTGGGGAGCTTAAAAGACACATGCCTACAGATCACACAGTTATGGAGACTAGAAGTCCAAGATCAAGGTGTCAGCAAGGCTGGTTACTTCTGAGGGCCCTAAGGGAAGTATTTGTTCCAGGCTTCTTTCCTTTACTGGCCATCGTTTCCCTGTATGTCTTCGAATAATCTTCTCTCTTAGCGTGTCTGTTTGTCTGTCTCCAAATTTCCCCTTATAAGGGACACCGATCATGCCAAATTAAGCCTATCCTAAGGACCTCATTATGACTTGATCACTTCTGTAAAGACCCACCCCCAAACAAGGAGACATTATCTTGCCCGTTGCTGTGGTTATTGAAGTAGAGTCTGGGAGTATTCACAAGAAGAAGAATGGACTTGAAGCATTCATGGTCATTGGAATCCAATTCTGCAGCATCTCTTGACTCTGTGATGGGGCTCTGCCACCTGCACCCCAGACGTCTGCTCTGACACTGCTCTGGGCCCTGTGGTCCCAGCACCAAACTCCAGAGAAGCCTAACCAGCCCTGAAAAGGTCACAAAGCCTTAGAGTACAGGCATGCAGTGTGGGGAAAGAGGAAGAAAATAAAAACCCAGCCTCAGAGACCTTCAGGGAAGGCCACCAGCCTCAGGACTTGTTGGCTGGCCAGGAGCAGGGTCCAGAGCCCTGTGTGTCCAAACCTGGGTTTTGGGGGTGCCCAGGACAAAGAGGGGCAGCAGGGGCACATAAGGGGTGCTCTGGACGAGCCCTGATCTGTGGGTTACCTGACTCCATCCCCCAAGTGGGTAGGTCCCCTCTCCTCGGGGCCAGGACCAATATTCAGTCCTACTGAAATCTAGCCCTCCTTCTCTAGGTGGCTGTGGACACCTGAGGGACTTAAGACTGGGAGGGCAGCCAAATCATGGCTGTGGCCACAGCAAGGCTCCCTGATCTCTGCAGAAACTTTCTAAATGGGAGTAGGCTTCATGTCTAGCTGGGCCCATACCCCTAGCCAGGAGCCATCTTTACTCCCTCTGGCTCCCCATCATGTGCCCAATAGCCAGCTCACTCAGGTGGGTTTCCTTAAAAGCAGACTCTGAGACAGGATTTGGGGACAAGTGATTTTGTGGGGAGATGGTCCCAGGAAGCACCAGTAGGAGAGTGAGGAAGTAGATCAGGGAAGGAGGGAGGCCAATGCAAGCATTAGTGAGTAGGTTGGGAAACAGGGGGTGGCCCACCCCCCCCCTGGGGGCCCTAAAGAGATAGTGGACATGCCTCAGTTCTACCACTCTGAGGCAAGGAAGCTTAGGATTCACTCACTAAGTCACATCCCTTTTGGAACTAACTCCCAGCACTTCCCTCTGCCCCTCTCGTGGCACTGTGCAGGGACATCTGGAATAGCCAGAAGAGCCGCTGTGGGTCCCAGCATTTATCAGCTGTGCAACCTGGGGCAAGTCACAATGCATGAGTGTTGAATGAGCAAAGGAACCAGAATGTCAACTCATGGAGAGAAAGAGCTAGGTCTGCATTGTTCTCTACTCTCCACAGAGCCCAGCCCAGCCCAGCCCAGTGTCTGGCACATGGAGAGTTTAGTAAATATTTGTGGAATAAATGTCTCATGGCTTATGGTATAAATCTTTTATTATTGATAACAGCTACCAACTATTGAATACTTCCTCTGGGCCAGGCACTGTGCTAAGTATCCCATTTCACTGTGTTCATATTCCCATTTCATCCCTGGAGAGTCCCTTTCTTACTGTGGTGGCATTATCCCCTTGCTGAGAGATGATGGCCCTGAGAGGCCGCGAAGGTGCCTAACCAAAGTTGTCCAGCATGGAAGTAGCAGCAAGATCTAAGGCAGGCTCTTGTGTTTCCTTTTTCAGGCATAGTCGTTTAAAAAACAGAAACAAACAAAATCCCCCCACCAACTATGTATAACTTCCATACCACAGAATGTACAAATCTGAAGGATACAACTTGATGGACACATGCACACATGTGTGTGACCATTTTCCGGATCAAGACCCAGAGCATGTCTAGCAGCTCAGCAGGCTGCCTTGTGCCCCTTCCCACGCAACACCTTCCTCCACCAGTGGCAGCTGTTCGTCTGACTTTTAGCACCATAGATTCATTTGTCTCTTCTTGAATTCTTGTTATGGGATTCAGATAGCATGTCTTCTTTTGTGTTCGGCTTCTTGAACTCAACATTCTGTCTCTGAGCTTCACCCATGTGACTGCATTTATCATCAGTTTATTTTCCAATGTCGAGAGTTAATGTGTGTAAATATACTATGGTGTGAATATGCAACATTCCCCTGTTTCCAGTTCTTGGCTATTGCAAATAAAGCCACTATGAACACTTTGGTATGTCTCTCTTGGTGGATATAAGCACCCATGTCTATTGGGCTGATGCCCAGGAATGGAATGACTCAGTTATTGGGTTGGGTGCACATCTGTTTAGTGTTAGTGGGTTCTACCAAATGGTTTTCCAAAGTGCTTGCATCAGTCATAGCCTGCACTTTTAGCCATCATGGCACACTGTATCATGTGATTGATAAAGATTTTTTTTTGAGCAAATTCTGGACCAGGCCCTGTGGAACTACAGGTGACTTTGATGTGATCTCTTTTGTGCAAGGAACATAGTCAAGGAGGAAAGATGAGGATTACACACTAATGAACACCATGCAAATTAGACTCTAAAGGTCAAAGGTGCTCTTCACATGTACACAGTACTTTGCAGTTTGCATTCAGGACTTCATTTCACTCTCACAACAAATAGCCCATGGGGATATTGTTGGGGGTGGTATCACACCCCTTCCCTCTACAGATGAGGAAACTGAGACCTAGTAAGGAGAGGTGATTTACCCGAGGTCATGAGCAAGAATGGAACAGAGCTAGGATTCAGCCTTCAAATCCCATATTCTCTGGGCCCTACCATGTGGTTCCAGCGTGCTGTCTAGTGTCCACCATGGCTGTAATTGCTGTTTGATGTACTGTTTAAAAGCAACAAGGATCTGGGGCAATGCTGGGTGTGAGTCCTGGCTCCCCTGCTCACTACCTCTGTGAACTTGGGCAAGTCACCCAGGCTTCAGACTTCCCATCTGCAAAATAGAAGTCATGATCACACTCCCTCTTCAGAGAGTTGCGAGGATTACATGAGCTTGTGTCTAGAATTGTCCTGCCATTGGGTAAGTGCTATAGATGATATTTTTATAACATGTATTATTCTTTCGCTCTTTCATTTGAAAAGTCATATGTGTATGTGCTTGAAAGGTTATAGTAATGGGGACTCTGGTCTTTATTTCTGAAGCTGCTCAGCCCATCTCAGGGAGGAGGGGATCAACTTTCCTCCAACACCTCCCCCAGCCCCCTCTCAACCTGGATAGACACACCTCCAGGTGGGGTTGTTCTGGAAGGAATCCTGGCTAATTGCTAACAATAAGCTGCATTCTTCAAAGAGGCTGCCCAAGTCCACCCAACCGATGTAAACCCAGGGCGTGACCAGGTGCACCCAGGAGGGCAGGTCTGCCTGCCCCATGGCCAGTGGAGTCACCAAGTACCCAAGGCTTGTCTATTAGCAGAGCCAGGCTGAGGCCACGATGAGCATGACTTTCAGCTGTGACTCTTTCATTTGCTGAGTAACTCTGGGCTGCAGGGCCCACCAGTGTGCACTCGAGGCAAGTGTCCTTAAGCAGCAATCATACTTAAGTATTCTTGGTGGGTGAGAGTGTTCGTGTGGAGCTTGGTAGGAAGTAGAGAGCTGTCATGTAGAAAAGCAGTGTGCTGTCAGCCTCGCCCAACCTCTGTCCCTCCCACATCCTCACCAGGCCTCAGAGGCCAGGCCCACCACTTACTGCCCACACAACCTTGGATGAATTACTTCACTTCGCCCAGCCTCGGTTTCAGGATCCAACCAACAGGAATGTGGGCACCTTCCTCAGGAGCATGCAGTAAGATGTGCAGCCCCCCAATAAGCTCACCTGAAACTCACATTCATTCCAGAAAACTCATGGAGCCTTCCCCATGTGTCAAAGCACAGTTTTAGACATAGGGGTGCAGAAGGAAATAAGATAAACAGTTTCATCCTCAGGTAGCTGACATTCTTGTATGGGAGGCAAACAGATAAGACTCAGAGTAAGCAGTGCCAATTGGAATGGAGAAGGAGCCATCCTCAGGGTCCTGGGAGAAGAACATTCCAGGCAGAAAAAAGGACAAGTGCAAAGGTCCTGAGGAAGAATGAGCTTTGAGCATTTGAGGAACAAACAGCAGGTCCCTGCAGTGCTACTCCAGGGATTAGGTTACTTGTTCCATTCTTAGGGTTTTTGAGGGTTCCCTCCACTGGCAATGCATGGCTATGCCATCAGCTTTTTTTAGAGAGGAAGTTCCTCTCAAGATCAAACCAAAGTCTCTGTGGTTGTTGCAACTGAAGCCTGAGCTTTCTCTTCCAGTGCCCCCTGGACCCAGTTTAAACTGGTTCCTCCTGCCTCCTCATCATTAGCTCTGAGATAATTATTGTGGTGGGGAGAGTTAATGAAACACCAAATGACTTAAAGCACCTTCCCATAAACCCAAGGCAACCAGATGAGCCTATCTTAGCAGTCTGGGGGTGTGGTGAGAGAGGCAAAGCCCTGGAAAAGAAACTGGACCCGGAGAACTTAGAGAAGCCTGGGGAACTGGTCTGAGTGCTCCTTACAGGGACTGGAGGATTTTCAGGCAGCCTGTGGGGGAAAGAGAAAACAGGGGAGCGGTACCAATGAGGGAGTAACCAAGAGGAAGGAGGAGGGAGCTTGGGGATCAAGTGAAACCTACCTTCAGGTCCTTGATCCAGGACCCTGAAGTTTGGGATATACTGGTGGCTCTTCCTCATCCCCACCGCTCACCTGAATCACAGTCACCTTCTCTGTGACACAATGGCATTCTCACTAGGTCTCCCTACTTCCACTCTTGTCTCCCATGAATCCATTCTCCATATATTTTAAAAACTTTGTCACTCCCCTTGCTTAAACCCCCCACAGCTTGCTGATGGCCTTAAAATAAAGCAGAAACTCCTTATCAAGGCCCCAGAGGCTGCTGTTGACCTCCCCAACACCATCTCACTCTCCTCTCCCCTCACTCTGTCCCTTCTGTGCCTTGAACACAGCATGTTCATCCCCACTCACAGACTTTGCACCTGCTATTCCCTCCTGATACATCATTGTGTGAATAGCTCCCTTTCATCAGTACAGCTCAGATGTCATCAGCGTTGGCCATCTAACACCCCAGGCCCTCTGTTCACTCTCCGGACCAGCAGTATCCAGTAGGGCTTTCTGTGATAATGGAAATATTGTCTCTCTGTGCTGCCCAGCACAGTGCTCACCAGCCCCATGTGCACCTAATGAACACCTTAAATGTGGCTACTGAGACTACGCAACTTTTCATTTCACTTAATTGAAATTTAAATGTGACTAGGGCTACTGTATTGCACACAACAACTCTAATTGATCACAGGTGTACTTTTATTTTCAAGCCCTTAGCACAACTCGACATTATCTTATTTCATTGTTTATTGTCTATCTCTCTGAATAGAGTATAAGCTCCATGAGGGTAAGTACTGTGTCTGTCTTGTCCATTGCTGTATCCTCGGGGTTTAGAACTGGGCCTGGCATGTAGTAGATATTCAATACCTATTTGCTGAATAAATGAAGGAATGAATAACTCCTATAGACAATGAACTCTGGAGCTACCCAACTCTCTGAAGAGAATGTTTGTTTTCCAGGGACTCACTGTGTGACCAGGTCAGGATCTTGCCCTCTCTGGGATCAGTGTCTTCATCTTAAAACAAGGAACTGGACCAGAGGTTGTCCAAGGTCCCCTGTAGCCTGAAGTGTGTGAGCCTTCCTGAATCTCTTACTCTGCCCAAGATGCTCCCCATTTACCCATCTCCTTGATTCCCTGCACATCCCCCCAGCCTTCTCAGCTACATCGTAGGAATGTCACTAGACAGGCTTCCTATACCCAAAGCCTGTTTGGAGAGTGATCAGATCAGGCTGGGCTATGTTCACCCCCTATAAACAAATGCTTCATGCAGTATTGTAGGAGATGATGAAGGGGCAGCATGCCCTGGAGGGTGTGTCCTGAATCAAAGACTCTCTGGCTAGCC
Organism: Eonycteris spelaea; assembly: GCA_003508835.1. Taxonomy (NCBI): domain Eukaryota; kingdom Metazoa; phylum Chordata; class Mammalia; order Chiroptera; family Pteropodidae; genus Eonycteris; species Eonycteris spelaea. The sequence goes on along the minus strand of PUFA01000285.1, from coordinate 1,122,704 downwards.
AAGGGTAAGAGGCCTCCCAGGAGTCAGGCCAAGAAAGGCTGGCAGATGTAATGTGCATGTGTACCATGCCCTCCAAGCCCAAACCCTGCAGCCAGCCCACCCTTGCCCTTCTTACCTTGTGGTTAGTTAAAGTGCAAAGGCTAGCAGGGGGAGCTTGTACCCCATGTGCTTCTTATGAGGACTTGCAGGAACCAGGCATAAGGAATCAAGAAGCTGGTACTAAGTGTGAGTGACTTGAACCCTGAACTCCTGACCCCTGGCATCCGACATTCACACACACTCACAGACACATGCACACATACATACATTCAGCCAGACATGACACACAACTACAGACACTAACAGATAATCACAGAGAGGCATGAATTCCACTAAAATACCCATACATACAACAGGCATGCAAGCAAACACAATACAACAGATACACAGATGTAAGCATATGTACAACTCACACAGTCACAGACCCATAGATAAACACTCCAATACACATGTAAGACTCATAACGTGGTCATGCCTATATATACCCCCGAAGACAGCCAGACCCCATTTGGACATGCATGGATATAGATGCCCAAAAAGATGCTATACCCATAAAATATACCCCTCCCCCCACCCCCCTCCACCCCACAGTTACAGCTCCTGAAGTGATCTGGTGAACCAGAAGGTCAGAACCCTGGCATTAAGTCTCCAAGCAAACCCCGTCCCTCAGCCTGGCGGCATGCAGGGCTGCAGGTCAGATGGCCCTGCAGCAGATGGTAAGGCCAAGGCGGGGGTGGTCCAGCTAGCTGGTGGCCTGTGTTGCCTACCTCTTGCAGTCCCAGCCCATTTCTCTTTGGCCATGTGACCCTGAAGACCCTCCTCCTCCAGCTGCATGGGCCCTGGAAATTTGTATAACAACATGGATTTTTGGTTCCTTTTGAAAAAAGAGATCTGTCAGGACTGGTTCCAAGTCCTACAGGATAGCAACTGACTCGGGCCACAGAGCTGCTGCCCATTTTAGAAGGATCATAAACACTCTAGCTCACCAAAGTCACTGAGGTCCTCACCTGCCTGACCCCTGAAGGTTTCTGAGTCTGCAGCCCCAGAAGTATAATGCTTCCAGACTTTTGTTATATGTACATGTATATCTATTCACATATGTACGTAGAAATGTCACCAGACAGGTTTCCCATACCCAAAGCCTGTGTTTGGGGAGTGATCAAAACAAGCTGGGCTATGTTCATTTCCTATAAATTGTTTGTAATGTTTTTACAAAGATGGGCTCATTCAGCAAAAACCATATGAGACCATACACAGATTTTACCTTAATATATCATGAGTATATTTTTATACTAATAAAATAGGGTTTTTTTTTATATAATACTAAATTCTTAAATGATTTTAGATTTTGACGAGAGCACAGCGTCCCCATAATACTCTTCATCCAGCTTCTGTTAATGTTAACATCTGACATAATCATGATACTTTTGCCAAAACTAAAAAATTAACATTAGTAAAATACTATTAAACTATGAACTGTATTAAGATTTTGCCAGTTCTTCCTCGAATGTTCTCTTCCTGTTGCAGGACTGCATCCAGGATCCCACATGCATTCAGTCTAACCAGTTTCCTTGGGCTTCTGCGGTCTGTGAAGTTTCTGAGTCTTTCCTTGTTTTTCATGACCTTGACAGTTTTGAAGAGCAGTGCTTGGGTATTTTGTAGAATGCCCCTCAATTTGAGTTTGTCTGATGTTTTTCTTATGATGAGACTAGGGTTATAGTTTAGAGGGAAGACCACAGTGGTGAGGTGCCCTTCTCACTGCATTATATTGGGGGTACTTGATCTCTACATGATTTATCACTGCTGATGTTAAGGTAAGGAAATGCCTGCTGGGTTTCACCAATGTAAACGTACTATTCACCCCTTTTCATTCTACATTCTTTGGACACCAATCATGAAGTCCATGCTGCACTAAGACTAAGCTCCATCTCTTGGAGGGGGAGTATCTACATGTGTTATTGCAACCTGATTTTAAATGACAAAACAACATTCTATTTTATGGATCTGCTCTCATTTATTTAGCTGAAACTCTAGTGTCATATAGTTATGTTGCTTTAGTGTTTTCTTTTACAAAGCTGCAAAGAATCTCAACTTCAGATTCAACAAATATTTTTCAAGCAACTTCTCTGGAATAGGCACTGAACACTGGTGAACTGTGTCTGTGTACCTCTTTCATTTTGTTTTCTTAAAATAAATTCATGGGTTGGCATTGCTGGGTCAAAAGATAAGCACATTTTTAAGGCTTTCGATAAGCATAACTAAACAAACCTCCAGGAAAGCTGTACCAACCTACCCTATGGATTGACATTTTTTCTTTTTCAACTTTTTTTTCTTATTACAAAAATAATTCCTGCTTTTATGAGATAACTGGAAATTATCAGACATTTGACAATATTAAAGAATTATTGTTGCTTTTTAAGGTGTGATCATTGTATTGTGGCTACTTTTTAAAAATAGTCCTTATCTTTTAGAGACAGACACTGAAATATTTACAGAAGAAATGATATGAGTTGGAGATTTAATATGCTTCAATATAATATGGGAGGAGATAGGTGATCAGAGATATGCCTGAAACAAGACTTGTCGTAAGTTGATGACTGTGGAAGCTGGGTAATGGGTACACCAACCTTCATCATATGACTCTCTATATTAGTAAAAAAAAAAAAAAAAAAGTCTGTTTAAAATTTTTAAACACAATATAAATCTATAGCTGAGGCGAGAGTCCCCATTCTTTTACTTCCCAGGGTTAATTACAACAGTTTTGTGTAGGTACCTCCAGACCTTTTCTATGCAAATGCTAATTGTTTGATATTGCAGACACATATATACTTACAACGGGAATGAGCTACCACCATATATACCATTTTCTCACTAGCTTTTAAACCTCACCATGTTTTGCAGATGGTTGGCCACTTCAACACTCTCTCCTCTTTAATAGCTTTTGTGGCACTCCCCTGTATCAAAGAACGATAATTTATTTATCTGCTCTTCTAATGGTAGACAGCTGGCATGTCTCCAATATTCTGCTCTTAAAAACAATGATGCAGTGAACATCCTTGTACATAATATACTTTTGTGTACCTATGGGAGCAATTTTACAACCTATTTTTCTAGAAGTAAAATCGCTAGTTCAAAGGATGTGCATATTTAAAATTTTAATAAAATGGCTAAATTGTCCTTTTGGTGGACTTTATATATCCAATGCATGACATTTTCTTCTGGTATGAATCTGAGAACTATTGTCATCAAGTAGTTAGAGCTGAGAGGGTCATCTGAGATCTTCTGATGTTGCTTCCAGCTTCTAAGGCAGCCACCTGAGCCTCAGGGAAGGGCAGGGCTCAGGCTTCCCACACTCCCAGCAGGACAAGCAGCATCCTTGACTGGAGGTTGTATAGAACAGTGGTTATAACATGCTGCCCACATTTCAATTCAGGCTTACCATTTACTGGTTGTATAACCTTGAATAAAGTACTTGACCTTTCTGTGCCTCAGTTTTCCCATCTGTACACTGAGAGTAATACTAAACCCAAGTGGCAATCAGGGAGAGCTTTTCCAGAAGCTGTATTTGTACACTTTTAATTAAAGTATATGTTCATTTGGGTTGGCTTTGGGAGACTGAAAGAACATTGGGGTAGGACCACTATCAGGCACTACTTGTCACTGTCAGAGCTGACTTCAAATGGTGATAGTTGGGTTTAGTTGGATTATATATGACAGATACCCAGCACCCAGTACAGAGCCTGGCACACTGTCAATGCTCAGAGCTATGGAATTCCCTGAGAGCTAACACAACTGCTGGCAGAGGATAGACCATGACTAGGAAGACTGACTTTTCTGAGAGACTGGCCAGGACAGGAAGGCCCAAGCAACAAGAAAAGAGGGGACCCAAGAAAAATGGCCAAGTCTGGCCCACTACTTATTGTTGTAAGCAAAGTCTTATCAGAACATAGCCACTTTTATTCATTTATGTATTGTCTATGAATGTTTCCATGTGACAATGGAAGAGTTGAGTAGTTCCAACAGATACCATATGGCCTGCAAAGTCTAAAATATTTACTGCCTGGCTCTTTACAAAAAAAAATTGCCAACCCGCATAAGGATTATAGGCATAATAATAAATGGTTTTTGAGCACTACTATGTTTAAGGTACCATTACAAAAATGTCAGCTATATTAATTTATTTAGTCCTCACAATACTCTATGAAGTAGACATGATTTGTGGTAGGTAGCTAATCTCAAAGACGGCCCCAGTGAACAATATCTCCTGGGATTCACATCCCGTGTAGTCTCTCCCCACTAAAGGTGCTGACAAATAGAATGCAGAAGAAGTGATGCTGCACCAGTGCCAGATCTAGCCTCTAAGACTAGGTTCTGCTTTCCCATCTTGTTTGGGGACCCTAATTGCCACTTAAGAGACTCAGGGAGAGGCCATGGGGAAAGAAGAGGCTCTGAGACTGTAAGGAGAAGAAAGCAGCCAGCCTGGTCACCATCTGATTACATTTGTATGAAAGAACCTCAAGCAAGACAGAAGTGCTCAGTTGAGCCCAGTCAATTCACAGATACGTGAGAAGCAATAAAACAATGGTTTTATTGGGTAAGGTTGGGCTGGTTTTATGTGGCAATAGCTACCTGAGAAATGACCTCTACTGAGACTATCCCAGGTCTGTTTGACCTCAAAGCCTTTTCTTCTCCTCTCTCAATTACTGGACATCAGAATCCTCGAAGGAGCTTTTCCAGATGCCAATTAAATCAGAATATCTGGGAATGGGGGCAGGAGTAGGTATTTTTTAAATCCCCCAGGATTTGAGAATCTTGGCTCCATCCACTGTTTCTAAAACTTACCTAAAGATAAGAACTCCTGACTGGCACATTTATTTAGAAAACAGATTTCTGAGCTCCAGCAGATATAGTGATTCAGAATTTCCATGGGAGGGCCCTAGTAATCTGTAGAGTTTGCACATCTTTCAGGTAGATCTTATTAAGTATTAGAAGAGAAACGGTGAGAGGAAAGCCAGTTCTCAGGTTGGGAGAACTGTTTGGCAGTTTCCAATTAAGTTAAACATATGCTTATATTGACCTCAAGAATGAATATACCTGTTAAGAAGGGCTCCTGGTGGCTGGCTGGGCTCAAATTTAAAAACAGATCTTAACAGCCATTGCTAAACAGGAGCCTTTCACTTAAGCCGCGTTTATGGAAGAAGCCTTTACTGATCTGCCTGCCTGCACTGTGTTCCTACTGTCTGAGCTAACTCTTAAAAAGGAGTTCCTAGAATGGTCTTTTAACCAATAGGACTGAGACTTTCCCTGTCCAATCGAAGCTGCACTGCTATATACTCATTAGCAACTTCACTGACTAATCAGAGCAACTCTATTCTGACCAATCAGGACAGTACTTTTTTTTTATCCATCAAATGGTGATGATTTAGAGTCCTCATTTGCATGAGAACAGACCAATTAGAGACCAGGGATGGGGACTTCTCACTATATAAGTCAGCTCCCCCTCTAACTCACGGAACACAGTTTCAGTTCATATTGTGGACTGCTTTTTCCCAGTGGAAGCTGCAACAACAGGGCCTCTTTGCCTTTGCCGTTTTACTTTTGGGCTATATCAGGGCCATGCTGTTCCATAACCAAGCTGCATCACAACTGAGCTGTCTGCACTGAATAAAGTCTCTCCTCACTTCACTGCACCCCAAACTGGGACTCCTATTGGTACTGAATTGGCAACTGTGGCCTTCTAGATACCAAACAACCCAGCAATTCTCCCTTGGATTTTCCCAACAGAAATAGGTACTTATGTCCACCAAAGACATGCACAAAGATGGATGTCCCTAAGATCTTTATTCGCAATGGCCCAAACTGAAAACACTCCAAATGGCCATTCATGGGAGCATGGCTAGATAAACTGTAGAACAGTACATTCACACAATGACTACCAGACAGCAATGAAAAAGCATGAAGTGTCGATACACACAATACAGATGAATCTCACAGACCTACTGTTGAGTGAGAAAAGCCAGACATGAAGAAAACAGATTCTATTTACATAAAATTCAAGGACAAACCAATCTGTGGTGATAGAGTTCAAATAGTGGCTACCTCTGTGGGTGTGTGCATATTTGTGTGGGGGGGGGAGGCGGGGTTCTATAGCTTAATGTCAGGGGATACGCGTATGTGCATGTGTGTGCATGTGCATGTGTGTGTGCAGGTTTTGCTCCTTCACAGGATGCCAAGACAATTTTCAGGACAGCCGTCAGGTGCACAATGCAGAATTCACTTGCATTTTAGGCCCACTTGAGAGGACTTTGAATGCTTGCTTCTTTGTTTATTATTTCTTTGAGGTGTATGTTATACATTGAGATATATACAATAAAGTGAGCACACCGTGAGTGTACAGTCCAGTGAATGCTTATGTGTTTACCCTGAGTATTTGCCCTTGTACATAGTGCTGTCCTAGGCCACTGGAAATGGACCCCACGGCTATTAGACACAGACCCTGTAAGACACAGACCCTGTTTGCATGGATTTTATAATCTAGAAGTGGGAAATATAACAATAAAAGACAGCCAGTAGTCAGTTTTCATTCATTCAGTTGTCATGTGTTTTTTGAACACAGCCTGGGTCAGGCATTTGACTAGGCACTAGAACTGTAGCAGGGACCCAGATATAGTGTTGCCCTTACGGTGCTTATAGTTTTGGAGAGCAGCACAGTGAAAAGTTAAATATATTTATTCTACCTCCGATATTTCCCAAATTCATTCCCTTCTCCTCCCACTGACCCTGACCTTATTTTAGGTCCCCACCTTCTCTACTCTCTGAGCTGTTGTAGTAGTTTCCCAAACAATCATGATTCCAGTCTTCTTCTTCTAATTTATTCTCCAGACCAACAGACCTTATTTTTATCTAAAAAATTCAGTTAATGGTTCTCCATTGCCCAGGCAACTTGGTGTCACCCTGTGCAGGCTTGAATCCTCACTTAGAGGGTCTATTTTCTGACCACAGGCAAGTTTTTTAAATGTCCTGAGCCTCATGTGTGTTTTCTGTAAAATGGAGATAAAATGATAATGATAATGATAACAAAATAAACAACAACACCTATATCCCTGAAGAGTCTGAGCTCTAATCTATCCTAATAGGTATTCATTCGTATAGCATATGCTAACCCTTCACGTGCACCATCTATTTAATTCTAATCACTCTCATTGCTTGTCACTCCCATCTCTCTGCACTACCTAGTAATATCAAGGTCCTTGTATCCATGGACACACCCTTTGCTTTCCAGGCCTTCAGCCTCTACCTTGAGCTCTTTCTGTCTGAAATGCCTTTCCTCTACCTTCCCCTGGCTGGGTCTTACTCAGCTCAGCACTCAGCCCAAGCATGGCCTCTTCCAGGGAGCCATCCATGAAGCTGTACATGCAGCTGGGTGCTCTTGTTGGATCCCCACAATGCCAAGACTGAATTTATCTGTCTACTTCCTATTTGTCTCTACTTACTTGAGTGTGAGCTTCCAGGCAGGCTTGGATCATCTACTTTTGTGCACCCCCAGCTGTGGACCCCTCCTGTTCAGGGTAGGTGCTGAATGTGTCCACTTACTTGAGTAGGATATGCCAAGCAATTTCTTAAGAGAAGTACCCATTGAGTTGGCCTTGAGTCATGGTTAGGACTTTTAAAAATTATTTTAAAACAAGTTGTGCATGCACATAATGTCAAATCCAAAGCAAACAAAAGAGCTTACAGTGAAAATTAAAAGTAGGTCACCTCTCAACCACCCAGCTCTCCACCCCCAGAGGCCACCATTGGTATTAGTTTCTGTGTATTTTATGCAGGCAAAAATTGTCTTTCTTTCCTGCTACACACACATGTGCTTTTATTTTGCATAAATTTAAACCAACAGAAAAGTTGTAATAATAGTACAATAAACACCCTTTGCCCAGATTCACAATTTAACTTTTTGTCACATTATACTAAATATTTTACAAGCATTATATCATGTAATGCTCACAACAACCAAACAATCATGCCAATAATATAGATGAGGTACCCAAGATAGCAGACAGGTAAAGGGACTTACCCAAGGCCATAGAGCTAGAGAGGGGTAGAGCTGGGCATTCTCCCTCAGGCTGCCCAGGACTTTGATTCACCTTCTTTCAGCTCCCTTTGGAAGAAAGTATTTTCTTACACTAAGTTGAAATCTACCTCCCTGGGATATTCACCAGATGATCAGTTGAAAAACACACAGCTCTAGAAGTATTTGCTATTCCTCCTAGAACCTTTCTATTCCCTAAGCAACAGCTGCTGTCCTCACCTCTAACACATGCTTCAATGTCACCTTCTCTCTGTAGGCTGAGTTAGCTTAGCCCCCTGTTTAAAGACTCCTGTGATTGACTTCTGACTGCCATCAGGATGATATTTGCATCCCTAAGCTTGGACTCCAAGGCCCTTAGTTATGTGGCCCTCATGAATCCTTTTAGCCTTATCCGTTCTGCTGCCTCCTCTACATCCACCTCCAGCAGCACTCAACCTCTCACCAACTATTCAAATTTCCCCACCTCCTTAAAGCCGACTATCTTTTCCCAAAGAGCACATTTCCCCCTTTCTGGGCTCCTGAATATCCTGCCTGTGCCTCCTTTACATTTTTCTTCAGGTGGTCTTTTGTCCAGGAGACTGAACAGCGGAGAATTTGAGTGACAGCTCAGGTCCTCCTAGCGAAGCACCCTGCTCAAATTAAATCAGGTGTCTGAACCTTAATTTCCTCAAACACATAATGGGAGAAAGAATGCCTAGCTTAGTGTCTAGAATAGAATCAGCCTTCACTAATTCCCCATAACAGAAATGACAGCTCTTAGAGCTATCTTCTCATAGTCGTCCCTTGAAACTCTACCTCTTATTTCTTAACTTCTCTGCACCTCAGTTTCCTCATATGTGAAATGGGGACTATAATGGCGAGGCTGCGAAACTTTAATGAGCTTATTCATATCAAGCACTTGGAACACCATATGTCCCTTAATAATGCTGACTTTTACGATGGCGGGGGACGGGGCTGGCACATAGTAGATGTTAAATTAATCCATTCCACGGCATCCAGATGGGAGCGGGAATACGAGGTTGCAACTGAGAGGTTTACAGACAGCCCGCGCAGAGGTCGGCTCCGCCCCTTCCTCCGCAGGCCTCCACCCCAGCCCCAGCCCCTGCAGCTGTCAGGACCAGGCTGGCCTCTGCGCCAGTCCACCAAACCTGAATGTCCCATCTCCACCTTCCTTCGCCTAGACAAGTTACCTTACGCCCGGCTGCTCTTTGTCCCCGCCCCCAGTTTCCATTGGCCAAGTGGTTTCTTTGTTAGCTGGGGTGCGCCTCTGCCATTGGTCGACAGAGCCGCCGATCGCATCGTGGGCGCGGCCCCACCCCGCGCGCGGCCCTTCACCCACCCTCCTCCCGCGCGCCGCTGGGGCACTCGCCCTCCCGCCCCGCCCCGTGAGTGTATGAGGCGTTCTGCTACCATTTGCTGCGGCCGCGGGGCGCAGAGGGCACCGGAGGCAGGGACCAACCGCGGGGACCGGCAGTGACTCGGCGCCTAAGAGGCGGGCCCGAGCGCGGGGAGGCAGCGGGCCCGGGAGGCCGCGTCCATGGGCCCGCGGCGGCCGTGCGGCGGCTGTGCGGGTGGGCGGCAGGAACCGTGCGCGCTCTGAGGGCCGGGGACGCGGGGCCCGGCACTGAGGTGCCTGGGCGCGCCGTGCAGCGCAGCGCCGTCGTACGAGGAAAGGCCCGGGCCGCATCCCGGCGCCTGGGAGGCCGCTCTCACCGCCGGGGACGCGCTCCGGCCTGCGTCCACGGCCCGGCTGTGAGGCGGCGGCCGGCCGGGGCATGCTGCGGCGCCAGCGCTGAGCTCGGCCTGAACCTCTGGAGCCCACCGTGCATGGTTCCGCCGCCCCGCCAGCCACTGTCCGTCGCGGAGCGCGCGCCGGGCCGGGGCGCTGGGCCTCGCCGCCGCCCCGCTGATCATGTCGGCAGCCAAGGAGAATCCGTGCAGGAAATTCCAGGCCAATATTTTCAACAAGAGTAAGTGTCAGAACTGTTTCAAGCCCCGCGAGTCGCATCTGCTCAACGACGAGGACTTGACGCAGGTGAGCGGGTTGGGTCAGGGGTCCCAGCGCTTCCCCGAATACAGAAACCCGGGCCCCGCTCAGCGCTGCTGCAGACCCCGGCGTCCTCATCGGGCTGGAAGTTCCCGGGCGCGCGGATGCCCCCCATAGGTGTTGCAAGGAGTCGACCAAGATGGGCGAGCGTGCCTCAATTGGGGGCTCCGGCTTCCTACCCCCAGTTCTGACGTCCGTGAGACCACAGTCTTGCTGTGGAAAAGAGAGCGGACGTTGCTTGGTTCCCGAGGCAGGAGGGGGTGGGGGCATATCTGCGGATTGCTGGGAAAAATAAAAATGGAGCAGAAAAAAATGTGCGTGAGACCTGGGGGGCGGGGGTGAGGATAGAGGAGGGGGTGGAATTGTATTGATCGACTCGGGACAAAGGGAAAATTCTCAAGTATGCCGAAAAAAAATAACATCCTTTCCCGTTCCCATACCCCTGCCGTGTGATTCATGCTTTTGGGGTGACTCAATGCCTAGATTTTCTTAGAAGGAACAGAGCGCTTGGGAATTGCTTGCTGCTTCACAGGACCCCCCTGTGGTCTGTCTTACGACCGGACTTAGACTTGTCCATCCAGAGTGGTCAAGGAAGTAGGACTGGCTGGGCGAACTGTGGGCTTTCCTCTTGTTAGACTCAGCCTGCTTTTATCGAAATAGTTGTCACTGGAGAGAGGTGAGGGGTCCTGAAATCTGGGGAGGAAGGTCTTGTTCTTAAACTTAAACTGGAGGAGGACCTTTTGTTGATGAGAGAACTGGGTGCCCCTCTCCGCACCCTTCCCACACAGCATTCCAGTCCCTTGGCAATGAATGAGGAGACCTGTGGGTCCTGGGGAAAGTTGGTTCACTTCTCCCTGCCTTATCTGTCAAATGGGGCTTTAGAATAGTTGAGTATCTCCCAAACCTGCATCAGAGTCACAGTCTTTAAAAACACAGAGTTCTGGGGCGCCATCCCTGGAGTGATTTAGGAGATGAGGGAATTTGTGTTGGTAACAGCTCCCTAAAAAATTGGGCTACAGTCCCAATGGTACTTTGGGAACCTTGCAGTGGTTGCTCTCTGAGCTCCCAGTGTTCTTGGATTTTCTGGAACACTGGGAGGGCTTTGGGACATGCAGATTCCTTGGACTTCCTGACCAAGCCTTGTCTACATCCCCTTGGGACATGTCTGTGGCCCCTCCTTGCCCTCTTCCCCAGTCTCAGTCCTCTTCAGCGTTTTCTCTCAACCCCCTGAATGAGGCCAGGGGAGCTCCCTTCACATTCCAGTCCCGGGTGACATAGTTGTGGCCACTCCTTTTTCAGAAGAACCCCTTAGATGGAAAACATTACTTTGAAGCATATCAGCTTGGCTGTTTTTAATGTTATTTAAGTGCTGACAGTTTGACTTGTTTACATGGCAGACAGGACAGTGGAGTGGCAGGGCAGAGGCTATGGCCTGGGATATGATACCTTCTTCTGAGATCAGTTTTCCGACAGCCAGGAAAAGTCTCCTTTGAAATAAAACCAAAAGCTTAACCAAACACTCAAGGCTGCAGAGTTATAGATTGTTAGGTCAGAAGAGCCAAGTCAACTTGGGAAGGGTAGAACTCAGTTTCCTGATAAGGTGTTCTGGGATGTGGGGTGGGCTTTTTCGGGAAGATTCCCTCTTCTCTACTGGATGCCTTTTTCAGAGCAGTTTGTATGGTGATGAGGGTCTTGGACCAGTAGTCAGGAGACCTTGCTTCTAGTCTTGGCTGTCACTTTCAGCTATGTGATCTTAAACAAATATCCTTCTATATCGTTTCATTTCCTTTTCTATAAATGGGGAGTAGGGATCCCTGGCTTAACCTCCCTCACTAGGATGTTGCAAAAAGCAATGAATGATATCGTATTAAACCTTTCTTAAACCAGTGACTTCTATTTCTTTTAGGACATAATATACTTATTAGACTCATGGTCAGTACTGAGTTAAATATCCATACGGTATTTTATCTTTGCAAAGATAGGTTCTAAAAATCATAAAACCAGATATATTAATACACATATCAAAATTAGATTAAAAATGTAGGTCATGGCTCCCATTCAGTCTGTCTGGCGTTAAAGATGTTACAAAGATACAAAGAATACCAATAAGTATCCCAACATTTACGGACATATTGTCAGAAAGGTCTTTCTTTGATTTTAGCAAAGAGAAAGCATTCAAAATTTATTCTCTGTACTACTGACATGATTTAACTTTGGTACGTTATTACTGTTTCTCCTACTCAATAGCACGTTCTAGTTTTCTCAAGGCCTTTTTCCACCTTTTATGGAAGTAAAATGTATTTCCAACCTTCAAATAAAAATACTATCCTCATATGTACCAGGTTGGTATATTCACATATATCCTTTACAATTTTGGGCTAAGCAAAGACGTGCATTTAGAGCTATATTAACATTATTAAAGCAAAAAGACAACCCAACTTAATATCAAGAGAAATTGTGACCTTCCATGCAGTGTTTGATATAGAAAACTGATTTTGACATATTTTATTCAATATGGTCACACATGGTCCAAGAACAATCAAATAATAAACCAAAATGAAACATATTAAAAGATTGATCTTCAGACATTATAGCCAGTGATGCCACGCTTGTCTGTGAATTGTCGACATAAAACCACATCCATTCCTCAGTGTCCACCAAATCATTTAGCAAAGCTTCTTGAACTGTGAGCTGTTTGAAACTACCAGTTTGGTCACTATGGACTATTTTTTCAAGCTCTGAATAGGAAATGTAGGGATCTCAGCAGGGATTGGAGGAACCAGCTCAGCCTTGGCATAGTGCCAAATTGTGGCCACTGGGTTTGGAGTAAGTCACCACAGTGTTTACCACCAAGTCTGGGGGCTTCTCTGCAAGGTTATGGACAAATTGGGCCATGTATAGTTTATGGCCACGAACCTAAACTTTTTTCTTACAACTTAAAAAGAACAGACAGAAACCATCTCTAGAATAGTAAACTTGGATTTAGGAAGTTCCTGAACTTGGCAAGGGTTGTTCTGAGAGCATCCTGGTTATTCCAGGCAACTGCCAAAGTTGGTAGATTGGGTACTTACACTTCATAGGGCTTGTTTTCTGGTTCTTAAGCTTAGATAAACTAGAATGGGATGTGCATATTTGAGCTGAATCTGTTAAAATTTTTATTTAAAATCCTGTTGATTATTAATTTGATTCAAAGGGGTGGGGTCACAAGTTTAAAGCACTTTTCTCTTAAACTGTATTGACATTTGAATTGTGGGTTTTGAAACAGGCCTGAGTCCTCTAGGGCACAACTGGAATGGTAGTTTCTGAAATAATGAGTGGGGCTATTTGTGCTGGGAGAGATTAGGCCAGTTTTCTACCTCCTGGGATCTTTCAGGAAGAAACTGCTCTTGAAATGAGGAGGGAAGGTCAGGGCTGTTGCCAACAGCCTTAGCTGCTGCTCTCTGCATCCGGCCCTCCCCCAGCCTCTTACTCTCATCCTCCCGGCTCCTTTAGAAAACCTCAGCTGATCTGTTCCCATCAGTCTCCCCCAAGTCCCTGTTTCCTGCTGCCCTTCCCCCACCCTGAGTTTATTTTAGATTATCAAGGCTGGAAGATGGATCAGAGATTATTGAGGCTACCACCTCTTTAAGAGGTGAGGACACTGAAACCAGGGAAGCAGTGAGACTGGCTTTTGCTCTGGGATGCTATAGTTCTGGGAGCAGGCGATAATTCTGAGCCTCCTGATTTGAGTTTCTTTCCTCAGCTGTGGACTTTGTTTTTTTCCCTTAGAGAGATACAGAAACCTCTTTAAGGGACTGCATTGTAGCATCAGACCTGGAAGGGACTGAAGATCCCTTCTCAAGGGTAAACTACTTTTACTCATGAGAAGACTGAACCCCAGAGAAGGGAGAGCTTGCCCATTGCAGGGACACAGAATTCTTCATCCACTATTCTTTCCCCTACTCATATTAAGAGTCTATGGTGGCCATTCCATAAACACACAGTGAGGAGAATAATGTCAAGGATGATTATGTTGCAGAAGGTGCCTTGGAGGGCAGGCTTTGGGTATCCCATCAGGGACCTTGAGTTTGTTGGCTCAAAGCAGAGGAGTTCTTTACTCTCTCCTCACCACTGGAATTCAGAGTGATTCAGTGTAAGAAAAAGCAACAGTCCTTTATCATGACCACCCTCCAGTGCCCTCCCCTATTCACGAGGTGGCGTTCAATTCTACCATGCATTTCTCTACATAATATGAACTTAAATACACAGTTAAAACTTTTTTTAACCTAAACTGTATGTACATATTTGCTCTGCAACATGGTTTTTTTCTGGTTAGCACGTCTTACAGCTCTTTTCATGGAATTACACAATATGTACCAAAATCGTTTTGTATACTGTATCATCAGGGACGAACCATAGTTTAACCATTCCCTTATTGATGGACAGCAAGGTTACTTTTGGGTTTTACCGTTATAAACAGTAAATGCTTCAGTGTACAGCTTTCTTAATGCTTTTAGATGTATGTGTGCCTACATGAATGCAAGTATTTCTTTGGGGCAAATACCTAAAAAGAATGACTGGGTTGGCATCAAGCACATGCATTTTTTTTACAGGTATCACCAAATTGTCTTCTTAAAATGGCTATCATTATTGTCAGGATTGGATATTGTCAAATTATTTAATTCTTTAATAATTTCCATAATTACCTGTGAGGTTAAGCTTTTTTTTATAATATTTATTGAATGTTTTATTTCTTTTGTGAATTGTCTGTTTGCTCTTTTTTTTATCCACATACCCCTGCCTTATTTATTTGTAGGGGCTTTCTCTGTATACTCTAGGTCAGGGGTCCCCAAATTTTTTTATAAAAGGCCTGGTAGTAAATATTTTGGCCTAGTAGACTCCTACAGTCTTTGTGGCAACTACGCAACTTTGCTGTTATAGTGCAAAAGTTGCTGTGCAAAGCTGCTGTAGACAATACATAAACTCATGGAAAATGACTATTTCCAGTAAAACTTTATAAAGGCAGGTAGCTGGCAGTATTTGGCCTTTGGCCATAGTTTGCCAACTCCTGCTCTAGATATTAATCTGACACCTGTCATAATTGCAGGTGTTTTCTCCCAAGGTATCACTTGTTTTTTAATTTAATGTAAGGACATTTAAGATAAGGTAGTTTTAAATATGAATGCAATGAAATCTTCATGTTTTCCTTTATAGTTTGTAGTTTTAATCTCATGCTTATGAAGGTCTTCTTTCCAAGATTATAAAATAGTCTCTAATATTTTCTTAGTTCTTTTATACTTATTTTTATGCTTAGTTTCTTAATCCATCAGATCGTGTTTTAGGAAAACAATCTGGCTAAAGATAGAAGCTCTAATAGAGGCACTTGAAGTACTCCAGATAAATTACAGTAAAGGTCTTCTCCAGGTCAGTGCTGGCCAGGAGGGAAGGTGTTGTCAGGCATTAGGGACAGGATATTGGCATTTGGTCAGAGAAGGGGGTTTGGTAAGAGGTGAGGAAACCTGGGTGGATAAAACTAATAGATTAAGAATAACAGATTTGGAGTAGATTTAGGGGGTGAGGAAGAGTGATAAATAATATGGTAAGGTTGACATTGTGGAGCTGGAGGTCCATTTTGGCCCATAGGTGAATTACCCACTGAGGTAGGTGCTGGTCAGAGCTGGAGAACAGGTGGAGGCCAGGGTAGAAATTCTGAAGTTGCAGGAGTGAATGCAGTTACTCAGGAGGCTGTATAGAGTAAAATGAAAACAGGGGGAGTAGAAGCAGGTGGGAGGTGAATTGAAGTGGTTGGTGGTTAGTGGGAGCAGCAGGTCTGGAACCCAGGGTTCTTGGCTTCTAGGCCCTCTTCCCAGCTTCAGTGTGGGTTTCCAGGAATCCGGATGGATATTGGCCTGATGTGTCTCATTCTCCTGCTGACTTGTGTAACTTTAGGCATTGCCTTTTGTTACTGCATCTGGACTTGAGTTCTAGTCCCTGGTCTACTGCTGTTTTGCTATGGGATTTTAGCTGGTTGTTTTCCTTCTCAGGCCTTGATTTTCCCAGGTGGGGGATGAGGAGTTTGGTCTCGATCTCTCCCAGGGTTCTTCTAGTCCTCCCACTTCTCCTCTCAGACCTCCTGGTATAATTCTGTATCCCACTGTGCACATACCCCTTTGCCAGGGCTGCTGGGGTCTTAGTAAGAATCCCAGACATGAAGTTGGATAGGCCAGGACTTGGTCTCTACGAATTATTACATTGACTTTCCTTTCATGCATATGACAGTCTTAGATTCCAAGATATAGAACTTCTTTATTTGGTTTAACATTTATCTCAAAGCAATGGGGAGATTTCATGCCCATCTTCTTTAGAAGATTTATAATTTCTGCTTAGATTGGTAGATTATTTGGCGGGGAGTGTGTCAAAAATCCCAGACCTTGCAAGTGGCCAAGAAGCGGGTGAAAAGATGGTCGACATCATTAGCCATTAGGGAAATGAATCTCATTTCTCATCACCAGGATGATTATAATTAAAAAAAGGGAAAATAATAAGTGTTGGTGAGGATATGGCAAAATTAGAACCCTCTTGCATTGCTCATGGGAATATAAAATAGTGCAGCTACTATGAAAAATAGTTTGTCAGGTCCTCAAAAGAATTACTATATGACCCACTAATTCCACTTCTAGCATATACCCAAAAGGATTGAAAGCAGGTATTCAAACAAATACTTTTATGCAAAAAAATACTTTTTACTAGTAGCCAAAAGATAGCAACAACCCAAGTGTCTATCAATGGATGAATGCGTAAACAAATTGTGGTACATCCATACACTGGAATATTATCCAGTTATAAAAAGGAATGAAATATTGAGACATGCTGCAATATGATAGAACCTCAAAAACATATTAAGTGAAAGAATTGGACACAAGGTCACATATTGTTTAGGTCTGTTTATATGAAATATCCAGTATAAGTAAATTCATGGAAACAGAAAGCAATTAGTGGATGTCAGGGTTCTGGAGGAGAGTGGAACTAGGAGTGCCTTTTAATGGAATAAGGGTTCTATTTCAGAGGTGATAAAATATTTTAGAACTAGAGATGCTGATTGCATAACATTGCGAATGTACTAAATGCCGCTGAATTGTTTATTTGAAAATGGTTGATTTTGTTGTGTGAATTTTACCTCAATAAAAAAAATGTGCAAGAATCATTCTCTCTCTCTCTCTCTCTCTCTCTCTCTCTCTCTCATTCTCACTCACACACACACACACACACACACACACACACACCACAACAATAAATCCCAAACTTGCCCTCTGTTCCTTGTGGCATTTGGAGTGAATATCTGATTGTTTCTAGAGCCTATATCAGGGATTGGAATTTTTTTTTTTTTTAAGTGTTGAATAGTAAGTACTCTAGGCTTTGTAGGCCAACAGGCTAAATCAGGGAGTTTATGTAGGTTCTTATATAACCATTTAGAAATGCAAAAGCCATTCTTGGTTTTGGGCCTTAAAAAAATAGCCAGTGGGCTAGATTTGGCCTACCAGGCATAGTTTGCCGGCCCCTGGGTTAGACCAACCCTGTTCAACAGAACTGTAATGTAAGCCACATATGTAGTTTAAAAATTTCTAGTTGCTACATTCAGAGATTAAAAAGAAACAGGTAAAGTTAATTTTAACTGTATTTTACTTAACCTAACATATCCAAAATATTTTCATTTTAATATGTAAAGAAGTTATGTGCAGTTTTACCTTTGCAGCACCTATCAGTTCAGACTAGCTACTTTCCAGGGGCTCCATAGCCATGTGTGGCTAATGCCTACTATGTAAGCTGGAGGAGGGTAGGGTGCAGCTCTGGCTGCAGCAGCCCAGGCCACAGCTGGGCCCTTGAGACCCTAGTACAGGGTAGGAAGGATGTACTTCCGGGTTTTTCTTTATGGGGGTATCATGCAGACAGCCTGCATGAAGAGGATTCCTGGAACGCTGGCTCTCTCGGTACCCCTGTTTGTGTGGTGTCTTTTTGCCAACTTTTAGGTGAATGTTATATCTTCTTTGGTGATTCTTTTTAGTGTGGTTGAGAGCTTTTGGGCTCTGATCCTTACTCCCTGTCCAGGGGCAGAAGGGAGAGGGTGCTGGCCAGGGCTAGGCTGTCCTGTCCTGTGAGGAATGAGAGCTTAGGGATAGGCTGGCATACCCCTTTAGGCTCATTGCTGGACATGGTGACTGCATTTCGACACTGCCCTTTGTCTTTGCCGAGTGTTTTGCAGCTGTATCCTAGCTGCTTTTTTCCCTGCGTTCTAGCCTGCTACTTGACCTTTCTCTCTCAATTCTTTTTCCCTTGCTACACAGAAGGACTACAATGGAAGACCTGTGTTCTATTCTTGGCACAAACTGTGCAGGGTGACCCAGGAAGGTCACTTACGTTCTATGCGCCTTGGTTTCCTGCCCATAACGCGGGTGACCATATTCTATTTACAGGGAGTGGTGTGCTAATGGAATGGAGGGAGGGGGAAGGCCAGGCCTGAGGAGGTTACTGAACCCCCTTTATGGTAATATTCCAGGAAGCATGCTGAGGACCTCTCCTGTGGGAAATAGCCTTTGTTTAGGCTATTCCCAGATTACTAGGACCCTGATGCTGTTTACTACAATAAAGAAATTTGACTTAGAATGTTTATCTTTAAATTGTTCCCAAGCTGTCATTTAGTTTTGAAAGAGAGAGGAGAGCATTGCAATCAGGGAAAAGAGACATAGGGAAGTAAATTCTACTGTGACATCTTTGTGCTGTGTGGGAGGGAGGGTGGGGAACAGTGTGAAGAGCACTGGATGCTAATTTGGAAGCATTCAACCTGAGAATACAGGCTTTTATTTTATCCTTGGAAGCTCGCTATCCAGCTCTCACTTTCCCATCTGAAGTGATACAGTTGGACCAGGTCAGTGATTTTCAAACTTTCATAAAATCTTGGAGCCTTTTACTGACAGGAATCTCATATGAAAATGCCATGTATGAAACAGAAAAAGCAACACAATTCTGGGTGATGTGGGATTGGAGCCTGGTTCTTGGCCTCTTGGTCACTTCTCTTTCCCACCCGCCTTTGGTCACCTCCCTAGATTTTGTGGTGGTTCCAGTTTTAGCAGTTGAGGTTTGTGTGAAATCATCCAAGGTGGTTTCACAGCTGCCCTGGGGTGGAACCCCCAAATGCCCAGCCTCACTGCTCCTATCATATTATCACTTCTTTGGGGGGACAAGAGAACCAGTGAGTTGATTGGTGGCATTTTGTCTCTGTAGACTAGAACTGGAATCTTCCAAACCACTAACTGGTTTTCTCAGTCACGGTCACCCTAGTTCTCATGAAACCACAGCCTGGTTTTTGCCTGGAGTTTGCAACCTTTTGGCTTCTTCCTCCCCTTAAGCTCAGATTGGCATTTGCATGTTGTGCTAGATGGTGGCCTACCCTCATCTTTGGGACAGCTTGCAGTGAGAGTGAGTAGATGGGCCTAATCAAACTCTCCTGAGCCTCCACTGCACTGAATCGAGTGTTATATATCATGGTCTCATTCCTTCCTGGGCAGCTGGGGAGGAGAGCAGGGCTGGTAGCAGCATGGCCACTGTTGGAGGAGGGAATGTGGAGTTTTAGAGAGTTTTGGTGGCTTGCCCAAGGTCACTAAGCTCCCTAGCAGTGCACTGTGATACTGAACTTTGTTCAACAAGGCTTCCATGCAAGTCTTCCTGAGGCCAGGAGGCCACTTCGGCTTATAAACTTGGTACTGTTTCTGTAGGAGGCTGGGGTTTTGCAAAATAAATCAAAGCTGTTTAATGAACTTCTAATTCCTAGCCATGGGAGGAAGGGCTTGCAGGGCCTGGGTGATCCCTCTCCGTTAAGCAGGTGAAGAGATTGCCTCCAATTCACAAATGGAGCCGGTGAGGCCCAGAGAGATTCAATAACCTGCCTAGGTCACAGGAAGGCCAGTGTGGGTTTTTCCGAAGTCCTTTTTGGCCTCCCTGTCTGTTAACAAGTATTAACCTTGGATATCAAAAACAGGGCCTTACTCTGTCTTGGATTCCGTAGTGTGTAGGAGTACATGTGGGGAAGGCAGCAGTGCAGTACATTTTGCAGGTCCTTGTGCAGGTCCTAAAATCTCTTTAGCCTCAGGGTATCCCACATCTCCCAGACAGGCTGCTGGCCTATGGCAGTGACCAAATCTTTGACATAGCCCTGAATAGGAAGCACTGTTTCCCCCTGAAGAGGAGTTCAGAATCAGGAAATATTTATGTCCTTGATCTCTGTAGGGGCACAGGTTTTAACAAGCGGACCAGCAAGGTTCCATGGTGCACCTTCAGACCTGGGCTTTTACCTCCTACTCTAGCCCATAGCTAAAGGAGCCAGGGGCAGGGGAAGTAGCTGCTGGGAATCCCAATTGAACCAGAGAAAGAACATGTATCTTCTGGGTCTCTAGGTGCCACACCTAGGGCCTTGCTACTTAGGCTGGTGAGCAACCTAGGTGCAGGGAGCCTCAGGCTCAGTGGAGTTGTAGTATTCATTTGTCTTCCACTTGCGGACCTGCTCTGACCTAGAAATGTGACACAGTTCCATTATTTTTTTCATCTAGATATGCTCAGTTAAGGGATTGAAATGGTGGCGGGGTGGGGGGGGACTTTCAGCTCAGATTTGGGTTTACATCCTGGCTCAATTTTAATGCTGATTGAGCAGTTTACTCAGAATTTAAGTGTTCTTGCCCTCTTCTGAAAACTGGGGGCTTTAATAATACTCATGCCTTTGGGTGCCTATGAGGATAGTGGAAGGTGTAAGAAATAGCAAGTGCCAAATTTGTAAATAAATGTTTGGTATATATTAGGTGCTCAGTAAATGGGGTTCATTTTGTAAGCACTGACTCAAAGAGGGCACCTGCCTCTGTGATTCTGTGGGACTGGTGACCCTCAGACTCTGTTCTTTCTACCCCCCACGGCCACAGAACAAAGCCCAGGCTGCCTCCTTTCCACTGTACTGCTTGGCACCACCCACTTCCTTCAGTTAGCCCTAGGGATTGGAAGGGCCATAGTCATTTTGCTTGTTTGGGTTTGATTTTCAGCCATGTTTAAATATAAAGATTGAACTGATTTCAAGAATTTTTAGTGGGCAGAAAGTGAAGAGGCCAAGTACCGGACAATATTAGAGAGTATGGGCAACTCCAGGGTACTGTGGCCAGCAGCCAATGCAGCAGCTTGAGCCCCTGCCAAGTCCAGGGAAGTACACAGTGCAGGTCTCATGAGTGGCAACAGCAGATCCCAATTTCAGAAGTCATTGAAGAAAGTGTCTGAGTCATCGCCATCAGTGAGGTGGGGGGACTAAGAGAAACTTAATTCCACTGGTGTCCCTGAGAACAGTTGTCTGGGAATCAAAGTCCTTGTACCCTGTGGCCTGAGTGAAGTAGCCAGAAGAGGGTAGGAAGCAGCTAGGTCTAGTCCCAAATTGATGGGCAAAAAATCTGGTGAGAGCATGTCCTGGTCCTTTGGTTACCAGCATTGATTCAACTGGCAGATGGTTCCTTCCGGCCTCCTTCCTTTCTGCATTTGTAGTCTTTACAAGTCACACACTCTTTCAGGGAGTAGAGCCTTCTGCCTACGGGACCCTTCTATAGGGTCTTAACAAGTAGAAGTGGCTCCTTGCAAAAGCTGCATAGACCTAGCTCTTCTGACAGGCAAAGAGCCCTGACTCTCAGTCCCTACACCCCCTTCCCACCTATAAACCCTATGAGCTTAGGGATTCTCTTTGGGAGAGCTGGGCCAGCTAGCATTGCCATGCAGCCTTCTATGGTGCAGAGGTTTTCCTGTACTAAATCAAAGAAGCAGTTGACATGCTTTGGGATTATTTATTGTGGTGGTGGTGGTGGCGGCGGCATTCATAGTAAACAGTAATTGCAGTGTGCCAGGCCACTATTAACTCATTTATATTCACAGCAGCCTTATGAAATAGAGAGATAAGAAAACTGAGAGAGAAAGAGATTATGTAATTTGCCCAAGGGTGATGCAGTAAATGGTAGAGCTGGACACAAACCCAGATGGTCTCACTCACAGGCTCCTTGTTGCACTATTTCTCACACTAACCCGAGTGGGGTCAGGTGGGCCTTCTGGATGCTAGATCTCTGGCTGTGTGCGGTCCCTCATGTCCAGGGCCTTGGTCAGTCCTGCTGGAAGCGTGTGTATGTGCTGGGAAGGGTGTGGTTGGAGGATGAGGCTCTGGCTGAATTTATTTAGATTTTCTGTCTTTTTTTTCTCCTCTTTCCATTGCACTCTCCTGTCCTACCTGTTTTATTGTTTTTGCTTTTTTTGTTTTTGTTTTTGTTTTAATGGGAAGCACTGCCTTTTGAGGGAGAGGACTGACTCTTTCCGTCAGAGCTGTTGCCTCAGAAATTTGTCCCCATGCATTTTTTAGCATTCCTCTCTTTGCCACAAATAGCGTCATATTCCAAAAATCCCACGACCATGGGCCACTTGTCCAGACCAAACAGGGAAAAGGCTTTTTAAAATGTCACTTTTCCCCTTTCCCTCCAGCTGTTGCAGTCCAGTAAGAAGCCCTGAGCATGGGCTGGGCTTGCAGGGCATGTGTGCAGGCAGAGGGTTGAGCAGGCAGATGAGTTGGGGAGCAGGAGGGGAGAATGAAGAGAGGGCCATCAGCCTCGTTCCTTTGCCCTATCTGTGCTTGAGATCTAGGGACCTCTGTGTGTGGGTTTGTTTGTTTGTTTGTTTAGGTGAAATTCACATAACATAAAATTAACCATTTTAAAGCATGCAATTCAGTTGCATTTAGCACATTTCCAGTGTTGTGCAAATACTACCACTCTGTAGTTTAAAACATTTTCATCACCCCAAAAGAGCACCCAGTAACTATTAAGTGGTTATTACCCACTCCCCACTCCCAGTCTTCAGCAACCACCAGTCTGCTTTCTATTCCTATGGATTTACCTATTCTGGAAATTTCATCAAAATGGAATCATAGAATATGTGACCTTTTGTCTGGCTTGTTGCATAGAATGTTTTCAGAGTTCAATCATGTGGTAGCATGAATCAGTATTTCATTGCTTTTTTTATGGCCGAATAATATTGATGGCTATTTGGGCTGTTTCTACCTTTTGGGTATTGTGAATAGTGGTGCTAAGAACATGGGTTTTTTTGAGCACCTACTGTCATTTCTTCTGGGTAGAGACCCAAGGTAGAATCGTTGGGTCCTGTGGTAATTCTGTTAGTGTGCTGTGTTTTGAATCAGTGATTCAAGCCAGATGTGAGCACTGCAGACTGTTGGATGAGAGGACGGTAGAGGTAAAGCCGGAAGAGGTGGCAGAACCGATACGATGCTGGGCAAAGCCCAGTACTTCTTGTATGGAGGAATCTAAAATGGAGAACTGGGGGCCCAGCGTAGCCCTCATGTTGCAAGCACTTTTGTACAGCTCTGAGGTGGTGGCAGAGGGGGCAGTAGCTGTTTGCAGGGTGGCAGAGCCACTTTGAGCTTCATTCCTTCCTTTCTTCTTTTTGTCTAACTCGAAGATCAGCTGAGCTGCCAAGAAGGAGCTGAGTTGGGGCTTTAATATTGTTGGGAGGAACATGGGACTTGAAGGCCAGACAATGTAGGGAGACACTGGTACGCTCCAGAGTTGTGAGGTGCGTAGAGAGCTGCTGGTGAGAGGGCCATGGTGCTTGATATTGGGCCTCTAAAGGATCCCGGGGTTGGGTAGTGGGAAAAGACCTTATCTGGACCATTTGCCACTCTATTACTAGTTTTCAAACTTTATTTCTTTAGCTGTAAAACAAGGAGCCCCTTGAAACAGAATGTGGAGCTCACATATGTGAATGCTGGGAGGAGGAATGGTGCCATCTTGAGACCATCTCACCACAGACCCCTACCTGTTCTATCACACACTCTACCCCCTGCTCTACCACACACTCTACGGTGCCCCATGAAGCATAACCTTGGGGTGTCTACACTGTTTGAAAACCACTGATTTACTCTAACCCTTACATTAATATTTTTTGATATAATGAAATATTTTATGCATACGAAAGAGCATAAGTAGCATGTACAATATATGTACAATATTCCTGAGGAACACCGAAGATACTTGATGTTTCCAGTGTTTCAGCCTCTCTTGGTGACTGGGAT
The DNA here is from genome assembly GCA_003508835.1 of Eonycteris spelaea. Taxonomy (NCBI): domain Eukaryota; kingdom Metazoa; phylum Chordata; class Mammalia; order Chiroptera; family Pteropodidae; genus Eonycteris; species Eonycteris spelaea. Next base: position 1,098,407 of record PUFA01000285.1, on the reverse strand, counting down.
CCAGGAAGCAGGTGTTGCCTTTGTAGAGTTCAGGCCCCTCTCTGGCCCTCCTTTCCATGGCAGAGGTTTGCCTCACCGAAGGGAAGGTTTCTCTGGCCAGCTGTGTGGAGGAATCTGCTCATTTCTAGATTGACTGTAATGCAGCTGCTGGGGGTAGAGCTCTGGTGTGAGATGCGGCTTTTTAAGGTAGTGCTGTTGAGAAGAAAAGACTCTGAGTAGAAACCTGGAGATGGACCTAAAGTCTTATTTGTGTTTGGACTGACAGCCAGAGAAGTGTAATCAGTAATCAGGATGGGGTAACACTGCAAGCAGAGCACTGGGAGAAGCAGGGATGTTGTGGGGGCAGGACAGGCCAGCTATGATCTGAGGACATGCTGCTGTGGGGGTGCTACGGTGGTTGGTCAGTAGGTCTCCAACTTTTTCTTCTGAAGACTCTTTTATGCTCTTGATTATTGAGGCCCTCAAAGGGCTTTTGTTTATGTGCATTACATTCATGATATTTACTGTATTAGAAATTAAAACTGAGAAATGAAAAATACTTAATTTATTGAAAAATAAACCTGTTACATGTTCACATAAATATTCTGAAAAATAACTTTTCCAAAACAAACAAAAAAAATTGCTGAGAAGAGCCATATTATTTTACCTTTTTTTTTTTTTTTTTGCAAATCTCTGTAACATCTGTCATAATGAAAGACAGCTGGATTCTCATATCTTCTGCATTTGATCTGTTGTGTCACCATGTCATGTATCCTCTGGAAAACACTACTATACATTAGTGAAAAAATGAGAGTGAAAAAGGCAAATGATGACTTAGTATTTTTATAAAAATTGTTTGGCTCATGGACCCCCAAAAGAGTTTTCAGGGACTGCCACACTTTGAGAATCATGAGTCCCGGTCAAGTTGGGCCATTTACATGAAGGCCCCAGAATGCCTTGATGGGAGCGGCAGTAAGGACACCTATCATTATGGAGCTGATTTGGATGCAGAATCTGTGCAGACACCCAAGGCAGCCTGAGGAGTAAGGCGTCAGATATGGGGTGAACAGAATGACGAAGGAGCCACCAGCAGACACCAGTGGATGAGTGCCTACTTTCTTTGGCAGCCAGCACCCCAGGGATTGACTGGCTCACCCTTACTTCCTGCTGCCAAGGGCTCTCTGAGGAATAGTGAAGTGCTAGTAAGGTACACAGCATGTGGTAGGGACTCCATGTGAAAACAATGGAGTAGCTTTTATTCTCCTTACAGCACAGATAAGAGTGAGACTTGGGAAAGGAAGTCGCTTTGCTTTTATGCTTCAGCACTGTACTCTGTAGCTCTTGGAGGGGTCAGAGATGACAGCAATTTTTTATGATGGAGACTGGAGCAGTGACAGGGCCAGCTGGGTCACCCATGTGGGAGGTAAGAGGCAGCTGAGGATTAACAGACTGGGGCAAGCAGTTCTCTTCTTAGCTCTGCTTTTGATTTACTTTGTGGCCAGAAGGCAAGAGGACCTCGGTCTTTTCATCTGTTCACTGAGCAGTGCTTAGACACCAAGCCCCATCCCAATTCCTAACCTGGAGCTTCCTGTTTAGACACATGGGTAAGAGGCATGGAGGTGGCTGGGTGGAGTGCCCCTCTCCTTGGAGATATGGGGCTGGGACTAGGGTCAGAAGTCAAGATGGAGAGGGAGATTCAGAATCCTTGGTCTAGTAGTGATGGTTGAGTCCTTCCTCTAAATGTGAACAGGAAAGGTATTCAAGGGAATCTTGGAGAAGTCTTAAGTGACACAATTGGGATTTTTAATTTTGTTTTTTAAGAACTTTGGATCAACCCTCAAATTCAGCCTCAGGAAAATTGTCTCTTCTCTTTGGGATTAAAACACTCCTCAGGTCCTGGCCCTTAGATTTGGTTACTGGACAGGAATTTTGATATCTTCGATGTTAATGAGAGTTATCCCCATAGACTTGGATTTTTTAGTTACACCACCATTTTTGTTATGACTGTATGTTTTATGGCATCTGTTAAGGAAGACATTTTCCCTGCCCCTTTCTTCTCCTTTCTTCCTCCCCTGCTCACTGCTTCTGCCTTTCCAGCCCTTCCATGTCCTCATTGGTGGGGAAGTCTTTGTGGAAAAGTCTTGTAGGTTTCCTTTGACAGGTATTCAGCTTGAGCCTGGTCTATATAGCTGGAGCTGCCTGACTCCCAGTCTGCTTATATGGAACCCCTGAGGACCCATGCCCCCACCCCCTTTCCAACACCCGCTTCAACTCTTTTTTCTATTTTGGCTTTTGAGGAAGTTTAAAAAGTTACTAAACATGTGCACGAATGTTAACAGTTGCCAAAAAGTGTTAATAAACAAACCCAATGTCTAGCAAGTGGAGAATGTATAAACAAATTGGTGGCACATTTGTGCAATGGAATATTACTTGACCATAAATAGGAATGAAATATTGACACATGCTATAACACGGATGAACCTTGAAATCATTCTAAGTGAAAGAAGCCAGTTGTTGCAAAATACCACATAGTGTCTGGTTCCATTCATATGAGATGTCTAGAAGAGGCTACTCTAGAGATACAGAAAATAGAGTAGTGGTTGCCAGGGGCTGGGGTGTGGATTGGGACAGAAGGTTTGGGGAAGTGATAGCTAAGGAGTACAGATTTCTTTTTGAGGTGGTGAAATGTTCTAAAATTGCTTGTTGTGATGGATGTACTTTAAATGGGTGAGTTGTATGATGTGTGAATCGTACCTCAAAAAAGTTATTACAAAAATACCCCCAAACAGTTACTACCCTCACCTCAATTTTTATTTTTGCTCATAATTCACATTTTGCTAAACCTTTATAGGTATACCTCATTTCATTGTGCTTTGAAGATACTGTATTTTTTATAAATTGAAGATTTGTGGCAAGCCTGCAGTGGCCTCTAAGTGTTCAAGTGAAAGGAAGAGTCACGTATCTCTCACTTTAAATGAAAAGCTAGAAATGATTGAGCTTGGTGAGGAAGGCATGTCGAAGCCAAGGTAGGCCAAATGCTTGGCCTGTTGCACCATGCAGTTAGCCAGGTTGTAAAAGCAAAGGAAAAGTTCTTGATGGAAATTAAAAGTGCTACTCCAGTGAACACATGAATAACATAAGAAAGGGAAACAGCCTCATTGCTGATGTGGAGAAAGTTTTAGTGGGCTGGATATAAGGTCAAACCAGCCACAACATTCCTTTAAGCCAAAGCCTAATCCGGAGCAAGGCCCTAACTCTTCAATTCTATGAAGGCTGAGAGAGGTGAAGAAACTGCAGAAGAAAGGCTGGAAGCTAATAAAAGTTGGTTCGTGAGGTTTAAGGAAAGAGCTGTGTCCATAACATAAAAGTGCAAGTGAAGCAGCAAGTGCTGATGCAGAAGTTGCAGGAAGTTATCCAGAAGATCTAGCTAAGATAATTAATGAAGGTGGCTACACTAAACAACATGTTTTCAATGTAGACAAAACAGCCTTGTGTTGGAAGATGCCATCTAGCACTTTCGTAGACAGTCAGAAGTCAATGCCTGGTTTCAAAGCTTCAAAGGACAGGCTGACTCTCTGGTTAAGGTCTAATGCAGCTGCTCACTTTTAGTTGAAGCCAGTGCTCATTTACCATTCTGAAAATCCTCAAGCCCTTAAGAATTATGCTAAATCTACTCTGCCTGTAGATGGAACAACAAAGCCTGGATGACAGCACACCTGTTTACAACATAGGTTTCTGAATATTTTAAACTTAATGTTGAGACCTACTACTCAGAAAAAAAAAGATTCCTTTCAAAATACTACTGCTCACTGACAATGCACGTGGTCACCCAAAAGCTCTGATGGAGAAGTACAAGATTAATGTTTTCATGCTTGCCAACAGAACATTCAGCCCATAGATAAGGAGTAATTTTGACTTTCAATTCTTAGTTAAGGAATACATTTTGTAAGGCTATAGACAGACTTACAGGTCATCTCATGAATGACTTCAAGGAGTTCAAGATTTCTGTGCAGATGTGGTGGAAATGGCATGAGAACTAGAATTAGAAGTGGAGCCTGTAGATGTGACTGGGTTGCTGCAATCTCATGATAAAACTTGAACAGATGAGTTGTTTTTATGTATAAGCAAAGAAAGTGGTTTCTTGAGATGGAATTTACTCCTGTGAGGACGCAGTGAAGATTGTTGAAATGACAACAAAGGATTTAGAACATTACATAAACTTAGTTGATAAAGCAGCAGCAGAGTTTGAGAGGAATTAACTCCAATTTTAAAAGAAGTTCTGCTATGATTAAAATGCTGTCAAATAGCATCAAATGCTACAGAGAAATCGTTCATGAAAGAAGTCAATCAATGCAGCAAACTTCATTGTTGTCTTATTTTAAGAAATTGCCACAGCTACCCCAAACTTCAGCAACCACCATCCTGAGCAGTCAGCAGCCATCAACATGGAGGCAAGACCCTCCAGCAACAAAAAGATTATAACTCACTGAAGGCTCAGATGATGGTCAGCATTTTTCTTTTAGCAGTAAAGTATTTTTAAATTAATATAGGTAGTATGTTTTTTTTAAAAGACATAATGCTGTTGCACACTTAATAGACTACAGTTTAGAGTAAGCTTAACTTCTTTATTCACTGGGAAACCAGAATATTCTTATGACTGACTTTATTGCAGTGGTCCTGAACCAAACCCACTCTATCCCTGAGATGCACCTGTATTTGACATCTTTATTTCTCATCCTCCTGTCCTTTCCTGTTTGACATTTGGTACCCATGCGTAGCTCACACCACAGATGCTACCACCATTGTACTCTCCATTTTGGTTGTCCCAGGTCTCCAGGAGCATGCTATATGGAGGTGGTCTTGGCCTCACCCTCTAATACACATTCATGTGTGCATGCATGTATGCGCACACACACACAGCTTGGGATTCGGGACTGGTCAGATGTTTGGCAGCATTGCAGAACGTGTTCTGGGCCAAAACCAACAGGCCATCAGATAATATTATTTAAAGCTCCAGTCATTATTTCACCGAATATTTATTGAGTGACTTTACCTTTGCCCTGTGTTGCATCTGCTTTGGCAGAGGGGGTAGGATTGTCAACAGATTGTCACGAGGTTTGGGCCTCCATGTAAGTCTGGAGGAATGGGCCCCAAAGATACCAGGCCTTGTCTTGGGATGTGCCCTTCTGACTTGGGATGTGCCCATCCATCTTGAACCCTGGCCCTCGTAACACTGTGTGTAAAACTCTGCTGCCACCTCTGGAGGGAACTTCATCTTCTGCACACACTGGCCAACATTACACTGGCTCAGCTGTGTTGCTTTTCCCAGGCTGATGTCCCCTGACTTCCATTTCTGAAGTTGGTCCTTTGCTCATTTTCAGGAAAGTCTCTCCCAGACCTCCTTTCTGTTCCACCCTGTGGAATTCCTTTCCCTTTGTTCCACTTTTTCTGCCTTTGTCTCATTGTGGGTATTCTCAATAGCTGTCATCTTTGCATTAACAGTTTTGTGTCCTGGCCTTTGGCAGCAAAGGTTGGTAAACTGTGAGTTTCTCCAGAGTTCTGTGGCTGTATGTCCTCGATAATTACTAGGGTCCCTATTTGTTCCCCATAGTGTCCCAATTTAGATGATAATTTGCAGGATTACTCATAAGGCTCTGCCTTCTCTGTGGTGGAGTGGAGATGGGAGCCTGTGCTCATACTTACATCTTTACACAGGAAAGACCTTCTGGATAAGAGCTCTATGATCTCTGTCACTCCTTAACAACCCATGGGGCCTGACCAAGCTGGGTAGGTGGCTCCGGGGGAGGTTTGTTCATTCTGTAGTGATGAATTCCATACCAGTGCTGTGCTTTGGGACCACATGTAGGCCCTAGGTCTCGGCTGCAAGGGTGTCTAGGGAAGGCTCTGAGTAATGTGCTGGTCAGGACTAGACTGCCCAAGAGAAGACCCTACTTGGGAATGTACTTCCTGCTGGGATAGTGCCAGCCTTTACCTTTGGAAGTGGCTTAGTGATGTGGAGAAGCCCCGTCGAGTGGTTAAGGGCCAGATATGGGGCCAAGTGACCTCGGCTCATGCTGCCCTAGCTCTGTGCTCTTAGTCTTAGTCTTTCTGTGCACCTCCATTTCCTCATATATATAGTGGAGGTAGTAATGGTACATACCTTACAGCAGTAGTCCCCAACCTTTTTAGCACCAGAGACCAGTGCTTTGATGAGAAGCTAATGCTTGATGATCTGCGGTAGCGCTGGGGTGGAGATGCTAGTGCTGGGAACAGGCTGCAAATAGAGACAAAGCCCCACTTGCTTGCCAGCTGCTTACCTCCTGCTCTGTAACCCAGTTCCTAACAGGCCATAGACTGGTACTGGTCAATGGCCCAGGGTTTGAGGACCCCTGCCTTACAGGTTTGTTGTGAAGATTGAAGAGTAAGCGATGCAAAATACCAGGAGTCTCATAAGCCATGAATGTTAGTTCTGATAACAGTGGGGAGCAGGACAGATGTGACTAAGAGAAAACTGAAGGGCATTTTAAATAGATTCCCCAGCTGCTCACATAGAGTGAGTGTGTGTCTTCTAGGCCAGCGGTCCCCAACCTTTTTGGCACCAGGGACCAGTGCTCCTTTGAGCATCTAATGATGACCTGAGGTGGAGCTGAAGTAGTGATGCTAGCTGCAGATACAGATGAAGCTTCGCTCACTCACCTGCTACTCACCTCCTGCTCTGCAGCCCAGTTTCTAACAGGCCATGGACTGGTACCAGTCAGCAGCCTGGGGTTTTACAGACCCCTGTTCTAAGCCATATACCTGATGCTTTCTGATAGCTGGTGAGAGGCAGCCTTTCTCACTCGTGAGGCTGGACTTTATGACCCAATCACATGGCCCTTGGACCTTATCATATTGAGTCACTTGCAGAGGCTGTGGCACAATTATAAATATCTTCTTATTGGCTGTTTGTTCTTTTGCTGACTTTTGGAGGTGGATGCCAAGTCCTGGAAGCTCGTGCTAGCAAATGGTGCCCACATTGAGGAATGTAGTTTGGATCCAGAATGGAATGGCCAGCAGGATGATATTCTCTGGGGCTTGAGAACACGAGATGTGTCTTAAAGAGGAATTTCAGCACAGTTTCGTCCATGTGGCATTGTAAGGCGAGTTTGTGTGTGGTCTCTTGAGAGGTCTGTGGTGATGGCCAATGCTGATTGGCCCTGGCAGGTTAATTCTAAAAGAGAAGTCCCAGGTTCTTGGAGCCCATGGGCTTACTGGGCTTAGTCAAGATGTGTGCTCACCCGTGGTGTGGGTCAGGCAAATGGGAATATGACTCCACTGACAAGTTTCCCTCCATAGTGTGCTTGGACTTAGAGCTGTCTGGTCCTCTTGCTGTCTGTCTGGGTGGCCACAGGACACAGTGAGATCTTGGCAGGGGTATGACCTTAGACTGGATTTTGACATGTGCTCACATCTCCTTTTTCTGACTTATATTTAAACATCTTAGAAAAGACAGGTGACCTTGAAATCTGTGATTTATAAGATTATAAAGATGGCCAGATGGCTGCTACTCAGGCATTGTTTCTTCTTTTGTAATCAAAATGTAGAAAATATTAAATAGCCTGTTTTGCTATGAGTGTGGAAGAGTTTCCACAGAAACTCTTTTGGAAAAAAGAAAATGGCAAAGAACCAACTTCAAAATCGTAGAAGGTACATCAGCTGTGATTTACACACGTTCTGCCCATATATCTTTCAGTGAACCCTCTACCAAAGGATTTGGTACCCTGCTATTTGTCTCCTCCTTAATGCTTGAGTGCAACTTCCCAACCGCCATCTTTAACCCAGAGAATCTTTACCCTAGGAATCTCCCCAGAGTTGGGATACTGGTCCCTATAGGTATGGATTTTTCTTCAGGACTGTGTGATACTTTTCTGTTTGAAGAACTTTCATGGGATCAGCAGCCGTGCTGCCTGGAATTCAGGCATTCAGCCTGGTGTGAGGTAACCTGTGTGAGATTTGCATGCTCTGCCCCTATCCTCAGAGTTGGGAGCCCTGAGATCCCTCTGGACTGGCCTCTGTGCTCCTGCCCATCACACTGTTCTAGAAACCGCGCTCACCACCTTCACTGTTGGGCTCACTTCCCTGAACACTACCAGTCCCCAAAGCACTGTCCCAGTTTGGTTTGAACACTGTCTGTGTGCTTGGCCCTGTGTAGGTGCTGGGATGTATGTCCCTGACTCTGAGGCATTGTGACCCAGTATGTATTTGTATATGATATAATTTTAAAAAATGACATGGAAAAGATATGTTGTTTTCTCTATTATTATACATGATTAAACAGATTCACAGAGGTAATGTCTCTCTGCGCTGGGCAACACAACGACTCAGTCATGGAACCAGGACTTGACCTTGGGCCTCCTGGTTCCCAGACCAGGTCTTATGCTAACTACTCAGAGCTGTTAGGTCATGCCACTGGTGGAGAATAGAGTATAGAGTGCTGTATAGCAGCATTACTTTAGCAAAATAGCAGTAAAAATAAACAATCCCAAGACTTGTTAATGATCCCAACAGTCAACTGTTTTTGTTGACTCCTAATCATCATTATGCATTTTATAAACAGATCATGTTTTCACATCCTGCCCTGGTTGCTTGTTCCCTCGACTGTCTTCACTAGACTGAGGACTGTGTGCACTTCATGTTTTTTATGGTACCTTGAGTGAATTCAGCTTCAGAGGAGCTCCTGGGGAGATTCTGCTGAACACCTCAGGGAATGCTGGTCACTCAGAATGAAGTCACCCGGCTCTATGCAGGAAGCACTAGCTTTATGGAATCCTGTGGGTCGTACTCTGGAGGGTTTCTTGAATTATTTTAATTAATGGCTGTGTAATATTTTAGTGAGTTGATAAATTAATTATTTATTTAGCCATTTCCTTGTTGGACATTGATTCCTCCCAAATTATTAATGGAACTTTTTGCTTCTTTCTGTTTTATTTCTTTAGGCTCACTTTCTGGCCATAGGGTTGCTAAGCAGGAAGACGGAAATATCATTGTTCTTGCTACATGTGGCCGCATTGCTGCTCTCTGGAGTGCCAGTTTTCCTGCAGTACTTCTCCTTTTTGTCTTTGCCAGTGTGGCGCACACAGTGGTGTGATTGGGGATTGCATTAAGAGAAGGAGAAGTATAGTTGAAGTTTAGCCTGTCTGCTTGCTCTTTAGTGTGTTTCTTGTCTCTCAGTGTTCGAAGCTGGCCATCATTTCCTAAGGACCTAGGAGCTCCATGTGTGGAATTCAGAGGTGTGGTCTGGGCTCACCCAGGTCTTGGCTGGAAAGGCCTTACCAATAGTACTTGCACTAGCTTGAGAGCAGTTTGGTTCTCAGCTACGTCGTGGTGACTAATAGTGTGTCTCATTCATGTATTTGTTTTTTCATTCATTTACTGGAGCCTTACTTTGTACTAGGCACTTCACTAGACAAAGATGAGATTCCTGTCACAGTGAGCTGAGAGGTGCTGTAAGAGAGAAGGAACATAGATGGCTTGGGGTTGGAGATGGACCTGGGAAGGTGAGCAGGGAGTTGCCGGCAGACTACAGAAAAGAATCCTCTATACAGATAACTGCTTATACAGCTCAGAGGCCTGAAACATATTTTTCGTTCTCCTGGTAAGTATAAGTGTAATAGGGCCATTCAGAGAAGGGGAGTCGGGAGTGTCCGAGATTAATGACAGCAGCAGCCACAGTAAGCTCTCAGTAAACAGTTGGCTTTGGGTTAGTTACTATATTTTAAGGGGGTATTGGATTTTGAGGACCTGCATAGGGACAACGAATCACTCTGTTCCTTGGAGCAGATGTTTTGTTAGTGGAGGTGAACTTTAGAAAGTGAAGGGGTACCAGATGGTAGAGGGACTTCAGGGTGATAGGATCTTACCAGCGTGGTGGGAAGGGTGGCACCCTTTCTGCATTGATAGTTTTGAGTTTCTCCTCTTTAGTACCATATTGTTTGACATGTTTGCCTGCCTGTCTCAATACCACATGCTCTCTGAGGGCAAGTGAACTCAGGGACAGGAAAAGTGAGGTTAACCACCTGTTAGAAGTGCATCACTGACTTTCTCCTTGCTCTTTGAGCCTCAGACAGGCCACATGAAGCTGAGACCCAAGTGTGTATGTTCTGACACTGGAAACAGAGTTGTGATTAGGTGGCTGAGTCCAAAGGTCTGTATGTTTCTGGGAAGCATCAGTGTGGCAGCTTGACAATGCTGTGAGAAACAGACCAGAGACAATCTGCTCCTTCCCTTGCCTGTGGCGTGCCCACTTGCCTGAGTTGAGATAGTTGGACTCCTTGTACAACCCAGATCTGCCCATGAAGGATGCTGAGGGTGGCAAGAGGTAGGAGAACTTCTCTGTGCATGAGCATGCATGTGGTCTTCAAGAGAAGCTGCTGGAAAGGCCAGGGGAGCTCATGTAGCACAGCTGAGGGCCATGGCAGGTAGCCTTGCCTGGGGAAGACCCCTGTGGACTGCAGTGGACAGCTGAGGACTTTGTGGCTTGAGCGTCTTGCTCTGGGGCTGTGGCAGGTCCCCCATTCCAGTTTTCCCTGTGTGTGAAGGGAGTATTCAGAAAGTAACAAAGTTTGATTTTTTTTTTAAGTAAACTTTTTATTTTGAGATAGTTGTAGCCAACCATGGGAGTAGTAAGAAATGATACATAGAGATCCCCATGTATTCTTTACCTAGTTTTCCCCAGTGGTAATATCTTGCAGATATCTTGTACAGTGTCACAACCAGGACATTGAAATCAAAGCAGACAAGATACAAGGCACTTTTCATCACCGCAGGAGCCCTCATAGCCACACCACCTTGCCCTCCCACCACTACTGTCTCCTGAACCCCTGGAAGCTGCAAATATGTTCTTTATTTCTGCAGATTCCATATTTTAAGATAGACTCATACAATGTGTAACCTTTGGGGATTGGCTTTTTTCAATCATCATAATTTGCTGGTGATTCATCCAGGTTGCGTGTATCAAGTTTGTTCCTTTTTATTGTGACTAGTATTCCATGGTGTCATGTACCACAGTTTGTTTAACCATTCACCCATTGAAGGGCATCTGCTTTGCTTCCAGGTTTTGTTCATTATGATAAAGGTGCTATAACCATTTGTGTACAGTTTGTGTGTGAACATAAGCTTTCATTATTTCTGGAATAAATACCCAGGAGTGCAAGTTGCTGGGTTATATAGTAGTTGTGTGTTTAGTTTTTTAAGAAACCACCAAACTTTCCAGGCAGGCTGTTCTGTTTTACATTCCCTCCAGCAATGTATGAATGATATATAGTTGACCCTTGAACAATTCAGGAGTTAGGGGTGCTGACCGCCTGTGCAGTCAAAAATCTGCTTATAACATTTCACTCCCCCAAAACTCAGCTGTTCCTTAGTATCTGATGGGAATTGCTTCTAGGAGCCACCCCTCCCCCCACCCCAACACACACACACACACACACACACACACACACACACACACACACACACACACACCCCCACCCCCCCCCCCCCCCAAGTCCAGGGATGCTGCTCGGGTAACCTATATAACATGCATACAGTCAACCCTTTGCATACTCAGCTACAGATTGAAAATAGCACATGAATTTATTGAAGAAAAATTTTGTATAAGTGGACCCATGTGGTTGAAACATGTGTTGTTCAAAGGTCAGCGGTACTTTCTTCACATCCTTGCTAGCTTTTGGTGGTGTTACTGTTTTGTTTTTAATTTAAGCCATTCTGATAGGTGTGTAGTAACATGTCCTGTGGTTTTAATTTGCATTTCCCTAATGGCTAATGACATTGAGCATCTTTTCATGTGTTTGCCATGTATGTATCTTCACATCTAATGATGTGAAGTATCTATTTATGTCTTTCACTGGGGTTCTAACTGGATTGTATGTTTTTGTACGATTGAGTTTTGAGAAGTATTTATATAGTCTAGATACTAGTCCTCTGTTAGATAATTGGTTTGTAAATATTTTATCCTACTCTGTGGCTTATCTTTTCACCCTCCTAAGAGGGTCTTTTGTAGAGCCAAAGTTTTTGATTTTAACGAAGGCTAATTTGCTAATTCAGAATCGTGTTCCATTTTGAGTTAGTTTTTGTGTAAGATTGAGGCTTATTGATTTCTTATTTGCTTGTGGATCTTTGGTTGCTCCAGCACCATTTGTTGGAAGATCTCTCCTCTGTTGAATTGCTTTAGCAGTTTTGTCAAAAATTAAGTTGGGTGTGTTCGTGTGGGTCTATTTCTGAGTTCTCTATTCTGTTCTATTGATCTAATATGTCTAGCCTTCCGCTAATACTACACAGTCTTGATTACTGTGGATATATAATAAATCTTGTAATTGGGTAGATGGATTCCTCCCTCTTCTTTTTTTTTAATTTAAAAAAAACTTCTAGTTATTTTGCCTTTCCATATGCATTTTAGAATAATCTTGTCTATATCTACAAAATATCTTGCCAAACCTTTGGTAATAATTACCTTAAAACTGTATATCAATTTGGAGAGAATTAATATCTTAGATCTTTTGTTTCTTTCATCAGCATTGTATAGTTTTCAGCACACAAATCCTATACATGCTTTGTTAGATTTACACCTAAGTATATAATTTTCAAAAAAATTGTAAATAGTATTATATTTTTAATTTTGGTGTCTACGTGTTCATTGCTAGTATATAGAAATATAATAGTTTTTTATATACCAGTCTTATATCCGGCGGCCTTGTTGAACTCACTAGTTCTAGGTGTTTTTTTCTATGGATTTCTTGTGGTTTTCTACATAGACAGTTTTATCATCTGTAAATATTTTATTTCTTGTTTTGGAGCTGTACACCTTTTATTTCCTTGCCTCGCCTTATTGCACTGACTAGAAATTCTAGTACCATGTTGAATAAGAGTTCAGAGTGGACATCATTGCTTAACTCCTGACCTGAGAGGAAAAGCATTTAGTATTACACCATTCACCATTATGTACAGTGTTAGTTTAGGTTTTTATAGGTGCTCGTTATCAGTTGAGGGGAGCTCCCTTCTATTTCTACTCTTCTGAGGTTTTCTTTTGTTTTTTAAATTAAATCATGAATGGGTGTTGAATTTTGTCAAATGCTTTTGCTGCATTAATTCATATGATCACAGAGTTTTTCTTCTGCAGCCTGTTAATATGGTGGATTACATTGATTGATTTAAAAGAATATATGTTAAATCAGCCTTGTGTTCCTGAAGTAAACCCCACTTGGTCATGGTATATAATTTCTTAAATATTTTACTGAATTCTATTTGCTAATATTTTGTTAGGTTTTGCATTTATGTTTGTTGGAAATATTGGCCTATAGTTGTTTTTCTTCTCCCTTTTTTGGTACTGTGTCTGATTTTGGTATCAGAATAATAGTAGCTTGAATTGGAAAGTGTTTTTTCTTTTGTTTTTTGGAAAAACTATGTAGGATTGGTGTTAATTCTTTTTTAAACATTTGGTAGAATTCTCCAATACGATCACCTGAGCCTGGAGATTTTTGGGGGGGGGAATTTTAAAATTACATATTCAGTTTCCTTAATAATGATGAAGTCATTCAAATTTTGTGTTGTTGTTGTTGTTGTTGTTGTTGTTTTGAGAAATTGGTTCATTTTATCTCAGTTGTCAAATTGTTCATAATATTCCCTTATTATCCTTTTGGTGTCTGCAGGATCTATAGTGATAGCTCCTGTTTCATTCCTGATTTTAATTTGTCTTCTCTCTTTTTCTTTGTCAGCTTGCTAGAAGTTTGTTGATGTTTTTGGTCTTTTCAAAGAATCATCTCTGTTTTATTGATTTTACTTTTTTATTGCTCTTTTTTTCTTGTTTTGGGTATATTTTGTACTTTTTAAATCATGTATTTAGGCCATTTACATTTAATATAATTATTGGTATGTTAGGCCATGATTATTTTTATTTTCTGTTTGTTCTCTTATTTCTCTTCCTGCTTGAAAATTTTTTTAAAATTTCATTTTGTATGATAAATTTGATGACTTACCGTTATTTTTTTCAGTATAAAATTTTTAGTACTTGCTCTACACATTACATTACATCCCTTTATCCTTTCCTATGCAAGTGTCTTAGTGTTTTCTCTACATAATTTAGAACCGCAGTAGACAATGTTATAATTTTTGCTTCAGTCGTCAGACATAAATCTAGAAAACTCAAGAGAGGGAAAGCCTGATTATATGTATTTTTGCTTACTGTGTTCTTGCTTCCCTCATGATGATCCCCGGTTCCTCCTTTATCATTTCTTTTCTGTTTATGGAACTGCTTTAGCCATTTTTACAGGAGGTCTGCTAACAAAGTCTCTTGGTTTTCCTTTACCTGGAATGTTTTAATTTCCCTTTTATTCCTGAAGGATATTTTCACTGGGTATAGGATTCTGGGTTGACAGTCGATTTCTTTCAGCACCTGAAGAGTGTTGTGCCGCTTTTTGCAGGCCTTCTTGGTTCCTGATGAGAAATTCGCTGTTATTATATTTGGTTTTCTGCTATCCATGGCCATTGTTTTTCTCTGGCTGCTTTCAAGATTTTTTTTCTTTATCTTTAGTTTTCTGACATTTGATTTTGATATGTCTTGGTGTGGATTTCTTCAGATTTATCCTTTGGAGTCACTCAGCTTCTTGAATTTATAGGTTGCCACTCTTGCCAAATTTGGGGAGTTTTCAGCATTCTTTCTTGAGTGCTTTTTCTGTCGTACCCTCCTTCCCTTCTTCTGGGACTCTGATGACACAAATGTTAGAGGTGTTGTTATAGTCCCACAGGTCTCTAACTAAGACTCTGTTCTTCCCTTATTTATTTCTTCAGTCTGTTTTCTCTCTGTTGTCTGGGTAGTTTCTAGTGTTTTCTCTTACAGTTCATCATTTGATTCCATCGTTCTGCTGTTTAGTTTTTTATTTCAATGATTAAATTTTTTAGCTTGAAAATTTCCATTTGGTTGTTATGTCTCCTGTTTCTTTGCCGATGCTTTCTGTTTTAATTTATTCCAAGCATGGTCATAATTTCGTGTTGAAGCATTTTAGCCTGGCTGCTTTAAAATCATTGCCAGATAATTCTGACATGTCTACCTCGGTGGTGGCATCTATTGAGTGTCTTTGTTCATTCAGTTTGCAACCTTCCTGGTTCTTGATGTGACAGTGATTTTTTTATTGAAACCTGTACATTTTGATATTAGGTGACTCTGGGTTGTGTTTGACCCTTTTCTTTCAGTTGGCTTTCTTCGGACACTGCTCCAGCAGGGGAAGGGAAGCCACTGCCTTTTACTTTAGGTGGAGGTAGAGGTCCAGGCTCCCTACTTGGCCTCCTGACACCTCAGGCAGGAGATTCCTTGTTATTGTGGGGGTAGGGGTGGGGTTAGCGCCCCACATGTCCTCCTCTGACACTGCCCTGGCAGGGAGAGGGAGGGGGCCTTGTTTTTGCTGGGTGGGAATGAAAGCCCCAGCTCCCTACCTGGCCTCCTGACATGTTCCTGGCAGGGATGCTGGGGCGTCTCTTAGCCAGCAAGGTGGAAGTTTGTCCTTTGCTAGTATGGTAGGGGTGGGGCTGCATCATTTCTATGGTGTCTGGGTGGAGTAGGGTGGTTATTGTCTAGGAATTTTATGTCTTGCCAGGCTGTCCATTCCCTGGCTCTTTGGCTAGAGTGAGGCTTTTATTAGGGTATTTTTTTTTCTGTGCCCTTTGGCACTTCTAGATTGCCTGCTCCCCCAGTCTCCAGTCTGGGACAATGAGGCAAAGAGAAAACCCAGGGCATGTATCTCTGTGTTCTCTCTTGGTTCCCAAGGTCCCTAGCCTGTCTGCCTTGTTCTTTTCAACTTTCAGAGTCTTCTTTGGTTAGTTTTATATATAATGTCCAGGTTTTATTTGTACTTAGGTGGAATAGGGAAAATTATCTCTACACCATCTTTCAGGGAGCAGAAGTTTCAGAAAACCATTTTTGGAAATTTTGAGTTGAGGAGTCCGCCTAGAACACCAGTAGCCTCTGCTTTATTGGATCTATGAGGGAGGGCTGAGTTTAATTGTAAGGAAAGCAGGTCAGGGGATGCTTTCATGTGATAACTTTTACATGGGTTTAGATCAGTGTGTTCTCCAGGGTAGCCAGCTTGAAACAGCACTCAGTCTCATCCTTTGGGTCCTTATAGCCCAACTCAAATCCTCAGTATGGACAACAGTTTCCTGCTTCTCCTGCACTGTCCGTCCCCCCCCCCCCAAACAAAAACAAAAACAAGCAAACAAACAAAAACCCAGCCACCCAGCCAGAACACAACAACAAAACTAGCATACCACTAACAGTTTCTAGAGTGCACTCCCCAGTGCCAGCTTCCTTGAATTGTCCGTTTCAAAGTCTCCCTTTCAGGTTATTATGGGTTCTCAGGAAGAGAATGCTTTTGGGACTCTTGGAGGCCTTGCCCCAGGAAAGAAGATAAGGATTGAGAGGGAGGACTACTGCTTTACAAAAACACTTGTGAGCCTCTGGTATCATGTCCGAACCTGCATGGTGGGGCGGTGGCTCTGCTGAGTACTCTTGGACTTAGCAACACAGCTGGGTCTAATGTTGGCATTTTTAGACAGTCTAAGAAATAGTGGGAGAAGCTACAGCACTTTCAGGGCAGGGTTGCCAGGTCAGGACCAAGGTTATCCAAGGAAGCGGAAGCTCCAAGGGTGGGGTATCTTGGCTTGTGGACTGGGTTACAGAAACTGGATGTTCTCAGTAAGAGATGCTGAAGAATTTTAAGGAGGGAAGCAGCTTGAGCTGCTTTGCACTGTTAGAACAGCTCCTTCCTCACCAGTCAAATGCAGTTATTCCAGCTTCTGCGCATTGTGACTTTGCTTTAGCTGTGCCAAGAGAGTTCTCTCCATCCCAGGCCGCCATCGTGTGTGTTGTGTGTGTGTGTGTGTGTGTGTGTGTGTTGCGGGGGGAGGGCGTCTCTCACCTTCACAATTGTTTCTATTCTCCCATTTGCTCACTTGGATGGCAATGCAGGGTTCCAGGTACATTGCTGTCTCCTAGTGACCCTGAAATTACACAGTGGACACCTAGAGGTTCTTATTGACATCCAGCTGTAAGCACCAGGTCAACCCTTTAGGTGCTTACTCTACTCCCTACTCTGTCATGCCTTTGCCTGCCACCTCTTGCTTCCCTCTGGCATCTGTCTGGCACATTCCACCTCCCTTCCTACAAACCAATGGACTGGGTTATTGCCCTTTGAAACCCTTGTTCTTGTCTCTTTGAATGAAGTTTCCCAAATCTGACTGGGGGAGCAGAGTCACTTAATATAAACTTATATAGTGACACCCCGGCCTGGTCCCTCCCCAGATATGGCTTTCTTAGGTGTGGGAGAAGGATTCATTAGTTTACATTTCCTTTGGACTGTGAACTCATGAAGATAGGAGCAGTTTCTTATTTATCTCTGCTTCCTCACTGTCTGACACAAGCCTTGGTAAATGATTTTTTTAACAGCTTTATTTATATAACATTCACATACTGTACAGTTGACCCATTTAAAGTATACAATTTGATGATTTTCAGTATATTTCCAGAGGTGTGCAACCATTACCACAATCAATTTTAGAACATTTTTATCATCTCTAAAAGAAACCCTGTACCTCTTAGCTGTTACCCTACCCCACCCTCCGGCCCCCACCCATTCCTTCCATTTCCCCAGCCCTAGGCAACCATTAATCTGCCTTCTGTCACTATGGATTTGCCTTGGTAAATGCTCTTGATGGAACATTACCTGCTTCCCAGCCTGTTCCTCCTCCCAGAGCACTAGTTTCTTGTCTTGTGTCCTCCATTGGCCAGTCTTTCCCACCTTTCAGGACAACCTGCTCACCTGGAAGGATCCCCTTCGGGGTGATCTGTAGAAGGAAGCTGTGACCAAGTGAGGTGGTTTCTGGCAGGCTCCCTGGTGTATAGTATGTAGGACCATGCACACAATATGCCTGAACAGATGTTCGTTGAGTATACAGTGACACCAGTGATGGGCTGGGGTGAAACCATAGCTGGGTTCTGAGGGAACTTGTGCCAGTCCCTCAGGTCTCCCACTGCCTCTTTTAGGGAAAGATCAGGTAGATATAGGTCAGGCTGATAATGTGAAGGTGCTCTAAAACCCTGCAGCTAGAGACTAGGAAGGTGGTTACAATCAAAGCTAGACAGAAATGGAGATGTGGTCATTGTCTGATTTCACAGGTAAGGGAACTGTAGGCTGAGAGGTAAATGAGGATTCACCTGGTCCAGTATACCTGCCCCAATGCTGACCTCTCTATCCTCTGTACGGGCTTTCACAGGGTATGTCAGGTGCGTTCACCTGCTGGGGGGATGGGTGGGTGCTGCTGGTGTTTGCTAAGAAAACAGACAACTCCTCTCTTTGCTTCTGCTTGCCCAGGCAAAATTTCATTACGCATACCCAGGACATGGCCCTCCTGAGTCGTGTCCCTCTAACCCCTGGTTTCTTGCCAGCACCCACTCCATGTTTGATCAAAGCCAGCCTCTCACTTCCTTCAGCCTACTCCATACCCCTTGCCCAGAGCCCCTCTTACCTGCTCTGTTTTCATTTATATGGAAAAGCCAGCACTTCCTCTGGGGCCTTAAGGACCCTGCAGAAGCCAATAGAAAGAGAGTGTTCTCGGCTTACCCAGATGCTGTGTGACATCTGGCAAGTGAACATATTTCTCTGAGTCACAGATTCCACAGCTGTCAAATGGAGGTGCCGGGGAGCGGGGCGGTGTGTGAGGGTGCGATAGAGTCTCCCAGGTTGGAGAGTGTTACAGAAAAAGCATGTTGGAAAAACCCCTAAGACTTACCCAGAGATTAATCCCTGTGTGTAAACATCAGGCAGAAGGTTGGGTTTTAATTTGTGTTACTGCCCTCCAAAGGGAGTGAAGAAATTGGCCTGGTTGTACCTTTTCCAACCCCTTCTCACCAGCCAGGTGTGGCTAAAAAGGGAGGCAGAGCCCGAGTGTCTGTCTAGATCTTTTAGCTCATGTTGAGTTCCTACTGCCAGGGTCTTGGGTGAGGGGGGCTCTTTGAATATAAAAATATGATAATAGCTAACATCTATTAAGCACTTATAGGCCAGACACTGCTCATTTTTTTCTCATAGTTTTTAATGTGTTCAGTTCCATAGTTTTTAGCTTATTCACAAGGTCATGCAGCTATTTCCACTAATTTCTGAACATTTTTATCAACCCATAAAGGAACTCCATACCTATTGGAAGCCACTCCCCATCTCTTACTTCCTCCATCCTCCATGTTCCGGCAATCGCTGATCTGCTTTCCATTTCTATGGATTTACCTATTCTGCACTTTTCATATAAGTGGAATCATACAATATGTGGTCTTTTATGTCTTCTCTTAACATGGTGTCTTCAAAGTCCATGCATGTTGTAGTGTGTCAGTACTTCATGCTTTTTTATTGCCATATAATATTTCATTGTATGGCTGTACCACACTTTGTTTATCCATTTATCTGTTGATGGACATTGGGGTTGTTTCTCCCTTTTGGTGACTGTGAATGGTGCTGTTGTGAACATTCATGTCCAAATTTTTATTTGAGCACCTGCCTTCGGTTTTCTTCAGTGTGTAAACCTAGGAGTGAAAGTCGGGTTGTATGGAATTCTATGTTTAACGTTTTGAGGAACTCCTAGATTGATTTCCGCAATGGCTGTACTGTTCTACACTACTGTGCTGTGTTTTACTTGTATTATCTCATCAATCCCCACATAAGTTTCATGAGGAGTAGTAGATATAATTATTTTCCACCCCCACCTTTCAAATGGGAGAATTGAAACCCAAAAGGTTTTCAGCCCAAGGTCATGGAGCTAGTAATTTGATGATTCTTTGGCAAGCGCTAGCAGTGTCTCTTCTCCCAGACCCTGTTTTGTACTGTTAGATTGAGGGCTTCTGACTGTATTGTTCATGTGGTATACCTAATGTGTGGCACACATTGGCACTCACATGGTTATTGAAGAAAATGCCGTTTTCCCCTCATCTTGGTGACTCGATCAGGAACTTAAGCGAGGGATCTGTTTTTTAGGAGTTTCTGTACTCTACAGTTCCTCAGATCTCCACTGAGTTTTGTATTCTACTTTCCATACCAGTCACCCCAGAGCTCCCATGAGCTTCTTGCTGTCAAACCTCTTTCTTGGAGATTCAACCCATGGCTGGGAAATGAGATGTGTGGTGTGTGCCAAGCAGAGGTGTCTTCTGTTTCCAGCAAGTGCTTGTCACTAACTTGACTGTTGAACATATTCTGTCCTTTTGGTCCAAGACCACTGATGGCTTGCCCTTTTCTCCTCCAGGCAAAACCTATTTATGGTGGCTGGCTGCTCCTGGCTCCAGATGGGACCGACTTTGACAACCCAGTGCATCGGTCTCGGGTAAGGGAATCAGAGCAAACTCCTGGGGTGGGAGAGACCGGAGAGGGGCCCATCTAAGGGGAAATTGACAGAGTGGAAGAGGGAGACGGGGAGTTGACAGTGGATCCAGGGATGGCAGTGGATCCAGAGAACGCCTGTTTGGCAAACTTCTAGGTCCCACAGGAGAAGTCTCAGTTACGCATAGTTAAACCTGGTGCTCCCTTCAAAATTAGAAACTCTCACATGGTGCCGCTTGTTTCATGAGTCAGCTTTAGAAATAGTTAAATGGAAAAGGCAAAAGGGCAGTTCAGCAAATGTTTGCATTATGCTAATTAGGCTTCAGTTCCTTCAGTGCCAATGTCCTGCCTTGGGCAGCACCCTTTTCCCTTCTTTTCTTCATTTTCCCTCTCTTCTCCAGCTAGGGGCTCAGCAAATAATTGCTAATGAAGGGATGAGGGCTTTGAGAGCCAGCTTTGCTTTTGCTCCTTTTCTCCTGGGCACCTCAGCCCAGGGCAGGACCCTGCTGTGCACAGGCTGGTGGAGCAGCAAGATGGTCCAACCCTGTCGTATCCCTCATGAGTGGTTTATTCCTCTGCCAAGGAGCCCATTTGAATTTGACTCTAATTGAAACACTTTTTTTCCTTTTCCACATGCTCTTCCAGGTGCTGCTGCCTGCACCCTATATATTGCTCCACCTCTGCTCCCTTCATGTTTCTTGCTCCCCTAGAGAGCCTCTGACACACCTCTTGGTCTCTGCTGCCCCCGGCCTGAATACTACACTCTGGGATGGGGGTCGTTGTGCTCCACAGAGCTCACATTGTGTTTAGGTTCTTTGGGATTCTTTCTACAATGGGTTATGACTTTAAAGACTACAAATTGTAGCCTTGGAAATGTATTTTGGGGGAAAGTTTCCCCCTGAACACTAAGGGTGGAATCATTCTTCTACAGGTCCTCTTTGTAAGGCCATTTGAGTGTCTTGTTCCCGCCACCCAGGTGGGGGGAATGTGTTCTAGTGCCTGCAGTAACCAGAGAGCAGCTCCCTTTCCCATTTATATTAAGGGCATAGAGAATTACCATTCTAGCTTCTAATGGAAAAATCATTATTATAAATGATGTAATTCTGGCCCAAAGCAAAGAGAGGTGATATTTTTGTTCTTGGGCTCTCATCTCCAGCAAAACTTATGAATTTTGTTGGAGTTTTTGAAATGTTGAAAATAGGTCATGAATCCTCATGAGGAAGGCACATACCCTTGTGGTACATTTTATTCTACTGTCAGTGCTGTTGGGCAACTATTGTCCCCCAGTGCCTGGCCTTTAGGTGGAGAGTAGAAAGAGTGCACTCTGCCAGTCAGACACTCTATGGGCATCAGAGTCATTCCCACTGATTTTGCTCCTGGTTTTTTTGTTTTGTTTTTTAATTTGTTTGTTTGTTTTTAGCTCAGTTCTCCTTAATGAATACTAGAGCCTGGCTGTCTTTCCCTGTCCCCTTTTCCTGTGGATCACTGGAACAACCTTGTATAGCAGTTTCCTAGATTTTTGCTGAAGTAAGGAATCAATACTTGGCATGCTCAGGTTATCCCATATCATGTCAGATAATTCATAAGATATATATTGACACATATTACGTGATAAGTTCTGCGTTGGGTACATAAAGAATACAAAAAGGTAACTAAAGCATCTCTGCTCCTGAGGAGCTTGCAGATTAAAATAAACCAGGCATCTTGTTAAATCTCAGTAATTCATGTGGAAACACACTGGATAGTTTGGGCTTTTCCCCTGACCCAAATGTGGCCATTCTTCTGCCTTGGGTCCCCCTTTTCCTGCCATCTGCCCCAGAAATAAAAGCTGCGGAACCTTCATTCTTTAGATACAGGATTGTCAGACACAGGGACTCAGCAAGTGGAGATTGGGGCCATAACCCTTCTAAACACCCACTCTGTGCTCCTTTGCAGAAATGGCAGCGGCGGTTCTTTATCCTCTACGAGCACGGCCTCCTGCGCTACGCACTGGATGAGATGGTAAGTGTCCTTCTCTGCTTACTCCCTTGTCTCCAGCCTTCACCAAGCTCATTCACTGTGACTGCATTTGCGTTGTCTGTGAGCACAGCAGCTGTGTGCTCTTACTTGGGCTTCTATTTTAGAGCCTGGAATTTTTTAAGAACTTGGGGTAACTGGTAGAGATGACCCTTAAAACCCAGACCTTCAGTTTGAGACATCTTCAGTAGTCATGGGTGAGAGTAAGTGGTTGGGGAGGAAGTCACTTCTTTTCAAGGCTAATAGGAGTTGGACTCTTCCAGAGCACTCCCAGTTAGAAGTGGAAAACAGGCTATGGACCTACAGGGACAGATTTGGGACTGGCCCTGGGTCTGTGTGAAAGTTGAACACATGCACAGTCACATGCTGTAGTCCCAGGACTGCCCCTAAGTTCCATTGCTGTAATTGGTCTTACTTGTCCAATCAATCTTCAGAGGCCTTCTGGTAATGGGGTCATTGTTCCTTTAGTCACAAAGCCAAGGCATACAGGCTCCTTACTGCTGTGCTACACACCTGGTTTGCTTTCTACTTCTGGGCTGGATGAGTGTTTGTTGCTCTTAGTCCAGAAGAAACCCAAAAGCCAACCAGGTAGAATGTTTTGGCATTTCTTTTTTTTAACCTATTTCATTTCCTTCTTTTTTCTCTAAAGAAGATTGGTTTCTCCTAACTAATCTAAAATGTGACTGAATTCCAAGCTTTATAAGGGTTGAAGATTGAAGTTTTGAGCACCTTTTCCATTCCATTTGAGAGAGAGAGTGTGTGAGCGAGCAAGCACGAGCAGTGTGTGTGTGTGTGTGTGTGTGTGTGTGTGTGTGTGTGTGTGTGTACATACATGCATTCATTTGGGCAGCATTTTCAAATTGGGACAGTCCTAGAAAATCTAATCAAATCATGTAAAATAGATTGACCCCATCCTAACCAGAGTTCACTCCTTTGCTGCAGCGGTGAGATCAGGTTATGGAAATGTGAGCAGAGATGACTGTCCTCTCCAGGAACCTCATTGACAATGTGGACATTGGATTTTAGAGTGGTTATTACAGCTCATAGGTAAATAGGCCATGGGTCCTAATCTTTGTGATGCTTTCTCTATTTTGTTTCTGGGATGAATGAATGGGTATGATATTTAGATATGGAGTTAATAGGTATGATAGCTAGTTCTGTATTGACTGTTGCCTCATTGGTTCCTCCTTAAAAAGCATTTTCTTTTTCCTCCTTCATGAGTATATTTGTACAATGTGGATGGGCCACAGAGAGTTTTTCCCATGAAGATATCGTGGTACAGAGTAGTTTGACATGACTGGATGGGAGGTGAGTGCCATTGGGGTGGTGGAACTCACTAGATGTGGGAGCAAGGGAACTGATTCACTTAGATCTTCATTTCCTTTGAGGAAAGGAAGCAGGCCTGGAGGCAGGCCCAGTGCTGCCCCTGTGTGTTCTAATTTGGCTGTTGTGCGAACAATAGCCCTGAGGTGGGAGCTGGGCTGCTATGAACCTTAGGGTTTACTTTGTCCTCCCTGCGCCTAGCTGACCTGTTCTGAAGTCTCACAAAGACTAACAGTAGAGAAAAGCCTCAGAAGTCATGGGATTACACTCAGGCTAGGTTGGGCAGTAAACCATTCTGAAAAATCAGATTCCCTGGACTTTCCTTGGAGACGGATTATTCTGGTTAGGAAATCTGTATTTAGGTCTAACAAGTCCAGCACAATTCATTATTCTCTTCAGCTCAGTTGCACAAGCACAAAGAGAGTGGCT
This sequence comes from Eonycteris spelaea, assembly GCA_003508835.1. Lineage (NCBI taxonomy): Eukaryota > Metazoa > Chordata > Mammalia > Chiroptera > Pteropodidae > Eonycteris > Eonycteris spelaea. The sequence goes on along the minus strand of PUFA01000285.1, from coordinate 1,074,273 downwards.
ACTAGGGATGCCTTTGTGTCGGCACAAACACAGAGCACATGCCGTATCCCAAGAGCCACTCCTAAATAATTGAGACTGTTGAGCCTTAAAGACTGACACCTTGCAGTACATTTTGGTCTCCCAGCAACCTGGATACTGGTTGGATATTATTTCATGTGCTGCTAGGACAGAGGTGGGACTGTGCCAGCAACATGGGAAAAGAAAGAAGCCCCAAGAAAAACTTGGACCGCAGAGAGAACATTGGGGGGATGCCCACTTTCTCTAAGGTGACCTTGGCGCTGAAGAGACTAACCCTGTGAGCCATTTATTACTGATCTGCCAAAACTGGGCAGTGCAGATACACTGTACCTCCCGGGAATAGAGTTGCATTATTTTTATTAGTGAAAAAAAAAAAGTGGCAATTGCCACTTTGAAATACTTTTAAAGCAACATTTTGTGCATGTAAGGGTTTTCTCTTACATATTAGGAAGGTCCTATGGGGAAAGTTGCAAGGAAGCGTCTGGGTTGTATTTGAGAAGAGGCTGAGTGAAGAGAGCAGTCAGATGCCAGCTGCCTGGTGGTCAGCATCAGCAGCCATTTCTATGGTGCTTACAGGTGGACTCTTGCTCCCTAGTGGTTTGCATCAGGCCTTGTTCTTCATGGCCACTCACTGGATGAGCACAGTCCAGAATCCTAGAGCTCCAACCAGAGGTCAACTTCCCTTAAGCCTAGACTCCTGCCTTGGCCTGGCCAGCAGGGCCTTATGACCTGGAGCCAGAAAACTTTTCAAGCAGGCTTGTGTGTGAACTGAATTCTAGCCATGCTAGTTTTCTCCTTCACTACCTAGAGCTGCGGTCTGCAGTTGGGGACCATTGTGCTTCCAAGGCAATATCTGAAGTCATTTTTAATTCTCACAACTGTGTGGGATGGAGCGGGCTACTACCAGCATCTAGTGAGTGGAGGCCAGGAATGCTGCTAAACATGCTGTGATGCACAGATCAGCCACCCACAAGACTGAGAAACCCTGTGAGATTTGGTCAGTAACTTATTTAAATTTTTTAATTTTTAAAAATTTTAAATTTGAGTTACTTTCACCCCTGTTCTTAAAAGGTATGGAAGGACTCAGCTATCAGATTTCCTGGTAGTGAGGGAGGTGATATGGTAGAGTTAGCTGGCTGGCTGGTGTGGTAAGTACCAGGCAGGGAATAAGAGTGGGTCTGTTTCTGGTGTGGAGGGGTTTCTGTGGAGTATCCCTGCATATGAGGTGACCACAGGGCTAGCAGAACTGCTTATGGGTGGCTTTTACCCAGGGAACATATAAGTACCACTTCCTGTGCTGTGCTCAGACCACCATGCCTGTATACTGGCCCCATCTTGGTGCTGATCTCCAAGAACAGCAGCTCTGAGCAGCTGGTAGCCACCACTGATCCTACCACTCCTGCCAAACTTAACTCCAGCCCTCCATAGCTAATCTACTGCACGTAGTAATTTGTAACATTGTATGGCTGGGCTATTCCTTTAACACTTAGTTACACCTCTTTCAAATTGTTACTTGGCTTTTATACAACATTACTATTTGTATTCATTTGTTTAAATGGTATCTTACTAACTACATTGTGACTCCCCCCCCGCCCCCCCCCCCCCCAGGTGGTTGGGCCCTTAATAATTCTTGCTATCCTTCTGTATTGTGTGGCAGTCAGCTTAGATGGCACAGACCTAGTAAACTTCTGTTGAGTTGAACTAACCAAGCTCGTACATGCATTATTGAAGAATTTCTGCTTTCAGCTTGAGAAGGTAGGAGCTAGGAGAGGAATTAGGTCTGTTGTGGGGTGCAGCTTATAATGGTTCCTCCCCAAAAGGGAGAATTGCTCTCCAGAGGTCTCCAGAGAACCAGTTGGGGGACGAAGTTGTCTGGGTTCCCTTTGCTGGGCCTAAGAAGGGCTCGGCAGCTGCCATGGTTGCCCAAAGTCCCAAGAAGAGGGAGGAAGGGAGGAGCTTCAGTCCTGGGTCAGTGCCTGCCTCAAGGGCTGCTTCAAAAAGTGTTTCTGCTTGTCTGCCTCAGGGGACTGACTGTTGCCTTTTTCTTCTGGGCGGCTCTGTAATTGGACTAACCTTTGGGAATCACTTTTCCTTTTTTGGGAATTTTTTTTCTCCATACACCCACATACCCTGTAACTGGTGGGTGTGGAGGACAGGCAAATTTCCCAAAAAAGGAAAAGAAATTTCCCAAATGCAAACTGAGGTGAGTTGAGCTCAGGGCAGCCTCACAGACAAGTGGGAGCCTGAGCAATTTGGCTGAGCCTCTGGTTTTTCAGGAGTGGATGGAGCGAAGAATCTACAACCCCAAACTGCTGCCTCTCTCCTCTACTTTTATTTTTACCCGGGTAATCTGCCCATTATTGTATCATATTCTGCCACTTTTCCTTGAACTTTTGGGGACTGATGTAAGGCTGAGGTCCTGGGATCATTAGAGCCCAAAGGTCACTTTAGAAGGCCTTCCCAGAGGAACACCAAATCCAGAAGGGAAGCAGGGCCCGAGTTTTAGCTGGAGTACACTAGGTGGTAAAGCGTTAGAGCTCTTGCTTTTGTTTTTAATTTAGGTAAAATATAAGTAACAAAATTTACCGTTTTAACTATTTTTGATAGGACAAGTCTGTGACATTAGGCATACTCATTATTGTGCAACCATCACCCCCATCCATCTGCAGAACTCTTTTCATCTTGCAAAACTGAAACACTGTCCTCATTAAATACTAACTCCCTAGCCCCTCTCCCCACAACCCCTGGCAACTCCATTCTTCTTTTTATCACTATAATTTTGACTTTTTAAAAAAAATTGTGTGTGTCTAATGCTCTTGAACCCTGTCTGCTAAAACAAACTGACTCTGGGTTTTTCTCATGTAGAAACATGGTGAGATGGTACCCATGCTTCCATGGCAGGTGTGTGGTATTGAGCACTACCTTTTGCTATGTGAGGCTTCTCTCCCTTCTCTGTCTTAAGAGTCCTTGAGAGTCAGGAGAGACCAGGGCTGCATGATTTTGTAGAGGTCATGCTGCCAAGGAATTTAGCCCAGTTCACATCCCTAAACATAATAAGGAAAACACTTTTAGCTCTTGAGTATGTGCTTTTGGCGGGCGGGCAGCTGTGGATTTGTCCATCCTGTAGGATATGAAGTTACTCTGTGCTCATGTGTAAAGCTGTAAGCTTGGTCTGAACACTCTTCAGAGGACATGAGCGCTCACAGGTTTGGTTTCTGACTCCCTTATGGTTTGCTTTACAGTTTCCAATAGGACAGAGTCCCTAAGGTTGCTTTGACCTCAGCGTCCTTGCTCACTTTATTCTTGATAAATTTTGGTTACTTATGATGTTTAGTCAAGTATCTAGGTGCCTAGGGCAAAAAGAGAGCAGGGAGGAGGAACCTCACCTCTACTGCTTTTAGGACCTGTCTTTTAGATTCCCTTGCAGCCAAGCCCTCTATTCCCCATCACATCACATCTATTCCCCTGAATGAGAATCTCCTGAGGGCAAGGCCCAGGTATCCACAGTTTAACTACTGTTAGGAAGTGCTAACTTTTGAGAACCCCTGCTTTAAGCTCTGGTTTTGTTTCCCTCCACTTGAAGCTACCTGGACAGGCTGATATGTGTGATTCATTGGTAACCATGGTGGCTGTTGAATCCATAGCAAAGAGCTGCAGGGGAAGGTCACATGACCAAAAGAAGATCTCACTCATGGTGAAGCTTGCAGCCTGTTGGGACCCACATGAACACACGCAGATTAAATACTAAAGCAAAACCATGATGTGCGTGCTAGTCAAGGTAGTATGTGATCTGAAAAGTCAGAGATATCTTCTGGGAGGAAGGAGGAGTATTGGCCACTTTCCTGTTTGTCATGGAGTTTAGGAAGGAGCCGCATGCTCAGCCCAGTGTTCTGTATTGGCTCTTCAGGCACAATCTTTTTACATGGTCCTCACAATGACATGGCTGGTAGTTATGTACATTTCACAGATGAAGAAACTGAGACCCAGAGAGATCATGGGGTCATTCAACTTATAAGTAACAGAATTGTGGTTTGTAAACAAGTGAGATGCCTTCTGGGAGAATGATAGTGTCTTTTCCCCAGTAGTCCTGTGTTTCGCTTTGTCTAGTGATGGCCAGTTCAGCCAGCATCTGCTACCTGCGTACAGAGGGGAATGGCTGAGGGCCAAGCTGGGCTCTCGGTATCCTGCCCACCCATCGGGTTTGTCTGTGGCCACAAACTGGCAATTACAGTAATTTCCCTTGTATCTTCAAGCTTGTTGAGCTTAACTAACTTCAGGCCTGCAGTCCAGATATAGGAACGTAAATTCAGAGATGTGTAGAAATCAGAACAATAAAGAATTAGTCCCTGTGCTTGTCTGAGAGACAAGCTTCCTCAGATGCAGTTGGAACCTTCATGTTCAAGGAGTAGGGGTGGGATGGAGAACCAAAGAAGATATTTTACAGATTAGTCTCATGTTTTGAGATTTATTTTTAATTCTGTCATGTGTTGGGACTTGCTTTGTCCGTCATACTTTTTTTTTCCTACATGATTTTGGCCTCAAGTGGACAGAGGCAGGACTGCTGTGTTAGGTGTTGGGAGCCCAAGGAGTGTAGGAAGAATGTATTCTTCTGTTTCTGGCTGAGCAGCCTTGAGCAGGGTCCTCCTCCCTGCCTGTTTTCTTTCAATAGGAGCTTTGTGGTATTACTGGGCCTGCAGTGAACCTGAGTTTCCTTCCTTATGTCCTCTACTCAGCTGCTCTTCCCCAGTCCTGTGCTTGCTATGATAGTAATAATAGTTTTAAAACATAACTTTGAACTCAGGAGTGTTTTTAACCTTAAACTAGCCCAGTGAGCAAGATGGGTCTGCTAAAGAGGGAAAGTGACACCTGAGTCCCTGTGGATGCACCACGTTCCTTTGGAGTCTCTAGGGGCTGTCATACACAGATTGAGAAACTTCTGTCATTAAGTGGAATTCTGCACAGCAGGGTCCCCAACCCCCAGGCTGCGGACCAGTTCAAGTCTGTGCCCTTTTGAGGGTCGGGGGAGTTGGAGCAAAGCTTCATCTATATTTGCAGCCGTTCCCCAGTGTTAGCATCACCATGTCAGCTCCACCTCAGATCATCAGGCATTAGATTCTTGTAGGAGCACCAGTCCCTGGTGCCAAAAAGTTTGGGGAACACTGCTGCACAGAATCTAACACAAGTTTTAAAACCTATATAATCTATTGCTACTTTAGTTGAAGTTGTAAAATAGTCCCAGCCCCACCTTCACCATTCCCTCCTCAGCCAAAGTGAGGCGTATCCCTAACTGGACAGACGTCCAGAGTTATCCACATGCCTGCACAGGCAAGACACCGCTTCTTATGTTGACCATTTAATTAACTTCCATTTCCTAAATAATTAACTTGTTCCTTGAACATTTGCAAAAGTAGTACTTTGCCAATGCTGACTGATGTATGAATAACCATCTTTGGGTAAATGCTGAGGCCAATGCAGGGGCTCATGTTTGTAAGGAATAGTGGAGAGTAGCTGGGAGGCGGGCAGTGGGCCACTGGCAATTCAGTGGGCCAGGGCCCAGTGCTACCCTGGGAGTGCTACCCTGGGAGTGTGTTCAGGAGTTGTAGACCAGCCAGGGGTTCTTAGGTGAGTCCCGTGTGTTGGTGTGTTTGGACATAGGGCCTTAGATTGGAGTCCATTATCACATCTTTCTTTAATCATAACAACTAAAAATAGTTTTCACCTCTTTAGGAGGGATGTTGTAACAATTAATTGCTTAATGACTCTTAAGAATGTTGAGATAAAAATAATAATCTGTAAGTATATATTATGTATGCAAGGGCTTCCTTGGCTGGAAGGTACTAGTGCAGTTCTTGAGGTGTTTTTGTGGTAATCTCCTGGTAGCAGGGAGTGAATAACAGGATGAGGGATGGGTGCTGGGAGGGGCCACCTGTGCTCTGCCTCTGGGCTTCCTGCAGCCACTTTACCTTAGAGCATCTTTAAGCCAACTTGAAATTTTAAAGTGAGTGGACAAGCTATAGCATAGATGAACCCAGATGCAATTAGGAACTCTTCCTTGTTGTCAAAATGTCAAAGGTCAACAGTGATGCTTACAAGTTCCGCATGCCTTTTTCCTTAAGTTTTATTCACTACTATGCATAAACTTCACCCACTAGAATAAACCTCACAGATACAGGACATTTTCTGTGTCTCTTTGGGGCCTTCAGTGCAGATGTTCTCTGGAAACTGGGAGCTGAACTTTAAGTCCCTCTTCTTCCCTCTTTTTAATATAAATTGGGGAGGAACTTGGAGACATAGGCTTGTTATGACATTTGAGCCTGGTGTCTTTTGGAAGGTGCAGCCTTCTGCCTCTGGTAGCTTTTTCTTGTCATTTACAACTCTTTGTGCTGGCCTGGGTGACATTTTCCACATACGCAACAACTGGGGTTGGAAGCCACCAGTGGTTAATCACGGGGCTCTTTGGATGAAGAACAGAGCAGACTTCTTCTGGGGGTTAGAGCAGAGGGGTTTCTAGAGATGACCCTAGTCTGGACCTTCATTTTATGGGTAAGGAGACCCAGTGCAAGGGGTCACAGACTGTACAATGGGGGCTCAGCCAATAGTGTGGGGTGAGTAACCATGTTCCTGATTGCCTGGTCCTGGTCAGAGGCCTATGGGTTGCCCTTTGGGGAGTGGGGTAGGTGGAGAGGGAAGAGATGAGTGTTTTACATATAGGGGCCTGAGTCTGGGGTGGTGCAGACATCTGTATTTCCTGTTTTGGGGTCTTTTATATGGATGGCCTGAGAAGAAAAAGCTAGAGAAGGACAAGAAGGAATGAGTAGGTAAAGAGGGTCAGGTGGAAGGGAATAAATAAGTATCTTCCAGGTGTGATAGGAAGGCTGTACGGTAATCCTGAATCATTCTCAATAACCAAGAGATAACCCAGGTCAGACATGATCCTCCTTCCCTGTCCCTTATCCCCAGGACACTTTATTTCCATGTGGGCCTCCCTCTATAGCAGGGGTTTCCCAACCTCAGGGCGTGGCCCGTTAGGAACCAGGCCACTCAGGTGGCCTGTTAGGGTACCCAGCTGTGCAGCACAAGGTGAGCTGTGGATGAGCAAGCAAAGCTTCATCTGTATTTGTAACCACTCCCAGTGCTAGCATCACCACCTCAGCACACTCTCAGCTCCCCCTCAGATCTTCAGGCATTAGATTCTCATAGGAGCACCAGTCCTTGGTGCCAAAAAGGTTGGAGACCGCTGCTCTACAGGACAGTGAACACCTCAAGACATGGTCTGGTATTTGCATAGATAGGATATTAAATAATATGCCCATGTGTGGGAGAAGCTTAGTACATGTTGGCTGGCTAAGTGGTGAGTCAATCGATCTGCCATCGCCCTCGAGTCTATGTTGTAAACATTTTAAGAAGGCCTCCCCCTGAGAATCCACTTTCTTTGATTTTCAGACCACCTTGAGAAGACTTAGTGACTTCGTGTTGCCCAATGAGTGCCTTTTGTCTCACTGGAACAGTCCAGTGTGCCAGTGTGCTTACCTTTTTTCCTAGTTATATAAGTGGTGAATCAAGGACAGCAAAATAGTAATTAGCTGCCTGCCTGTGTTCAGTGCTCATGAGCCATAATGAGATACTCACGTTCTTCTCGCTGTCTCCCCCAGCTGCTGAGTGGGAAGACTTCTGGACACCCATGATTAATTAACAGGGAGGCTGATGATGGTTTTACGTCCTGTTGTCCACTTGGGTGCCATCTGTTCAGCCCGTCTAGTGTGCATAGCTTTTTTTAGTGCTGGGAGAAGGTGATGGCGCTGTTGGAGCAGTAGTTCTTTTGAGTTGGTGGAGGGATTTCTGTGGCCCTTCCTCTGCCCTGGGATAGCAGCCAAGGGTGGGCTGTGATTGGCACCCCTGTTGAAGGTCTTCAGAGCTGTGGGTGGGCTTCTCTCTGGCAGCTGTGACTGTGGCCTACAGGGTGAGCATTTGTGATAATGGGCTCTCTCCCTGCAGAGAGAGAAATGACTTCAGGTATTAGGAAAGTAAACTCCTTAGAATAATTAGTTAGGAAACTAATTAAGTAGCAGCAGGGAAAAAACCGTTAAAAAGAGTCATTTTATGGGAGTTAGCAACAGAAAACATTTGGTTTGAAAAAGAAAGCCAAGTGATTAGTACAGTGTGTCCATGTGTGTGCATGCAATGGTCACATAGTCTCACACATACCTGTGTGGGCAACGTGAAGACAGGCTGCAAAAATCCCTGCACCCTTCTCAGGCCCCTCACACTCCACCCCCTATATAGGATCCCACTCTTAGTTCACTCAGCTCTTCCTGCCTGACTGTGTCTTTTGCTTTGAACTTTACTGGGAAATGGGCAATACTAATAGTCTGATAAGCCAATCCACTTAAGGTATTAATTATGTGTAGGCAGCTTAATGTGTTAGTGTCTTAATCTCTCCTGCCTTCCTTCCACTTCATAAAATACTTTATCAGAAGAATCTTCCTTGGTAGGGAAAGGAAATGGATGTTCTTTATGATGGGAAAGCTCTCTGAACCCAGGGAATGATTCCACCGGTGGAATCTCAGAAACAGTGGTAAGCAAGTAGGGATATATTAATGAAGAGGGTATCTTTTACATTATATCATCTATTGACCTATCCTGAAGGTCTGGTCCAGCCCACGTGCATATGCACATTCATGAATCATTTATTCATAAACATCGATTGAGTGCCTGAAGTGTGTCAGAAGTGGACTTCAAGGTGGCTTCATTTTGAGGAGTAGGGTACTGATAATACACAGCATAGTAGGTATATAAGTTTTCTGTGGCTGCTATAACAGATTGCTATAAACTTTGTCTTAAAACAACACAGATTTGTTCTCTTACAGTTGTGAAGATCAGGAGTTCAAAATCAGTTTCATTGGGCTAAAAAGATGCTGGTAGGGCTGGTTCCTTCTGGAGTCTTCAGCAGGGAGTCTATGTCCTTGCCTTTTTCAGATTCCAGGGACTGCCTGCATCCTTCAGCTCATGGCCCCTTCTTCACATCACTACAACTTCTTGCTTCTATTATTGCATCTCATTGTATTCTGTGTCAGATCTCCCCCTACCTCTCTCTTGTAAGGACACTAGCAATTACATTTAGGGCCCACCCAGATAAGCCGGGATAATTAAGGTAAGATCCTTACCTTAATCACATCTGTAAAGTCCCTTTTGCCAACTAAGGTCACATTTACAGGTCTCGGGGATGGGGACATGGGGTCTTTGGGGCTGTTATTCAGCTGGCACAGAGGATGTGATCAGAGGGAGGTAATGCAAAGTGCTCTGGGAACAGAGTAGGGCTAGCAAACTCTGCCTGGAAGGTTCCACAGAAGAAATGAGCTGGGCTATATCCTAAGGACTGGAGTAACATTGCCTTAGACCAGGCTGGGAGGTCAGTGAGAAAGGCTGGCCACCTTTGGGAGAACTGTGACTTTGGTGTTACCAGAGGGGATGGCTGCCTCCTCTTCACATTATTACCCTCCCTCGTTCTTTCCTCGGCTCTCTTTCCAGCAGAGTTAAATAGTGCTCCTGGATGCTACTACCAGGCATGAGATAGGCACCATAAACAGGAAAGGCAGTACATAGGAGAGAGAAAGGAAAAAGATGGGGCCACCGAAGGTCCCTGATCACACAGTTCCACCAGATGTCACATGGCTCTTTCTGTGACTGTGTTTTCAGAGTGTCAATCACAGAATGTCAGTGTAGGAAAGAACGTGAAAGGACTAGCTCCCTTTGCAGATTATGGTGGTGAAGAAGTGCTTTAACCCCAATCATGCAACGTGGATGCTGGCATCATGGATCTCTGACAGCTACTCTGACTCATATCAGCTCATTGAGACAAGTGCTTCAAAGTGGCAGGTACTGAAAATAGCACAGCCTAGTTCTGTTTTCATTGAATGGCTCACAGGGAGGTGAGGGAAGGAGTCGCTGCGCTGTCCTTGAGTCCGTTGTCCTGTTGTCAAGACTGATTTTTTGTTTACTTCTAACAAGTGTGGTGTTGCTTATCAAGCCCATGGGGCACTAAGGCACATGAATGGGCCAGTGCAGGTGGAGGAGGACAGAAATTCCCCAAAAGCCACGGAGGCTTTGAAGGACTTTGAACAGTCCTGGATGTGACCCACTTCCAGCCACATGGGAGCACCGTCATCCTGGAGCAGAGGAAAAGGGTCTTCAAGGCAATTCCAAGGCCAAATTCTAGCCCAGCTTCTGCTGCACCTGCTCTCTTTCCCTCCTCAAGTAACCTTCCTTTTGGGCTTCTGTTTGTACTTCTACCTGGATGCTCTTCAAAGTCTAATATGAGTGATTTGTTTTTCTTCCTCTGAACCCACTGGTGGGAGTTGTACCGGTCTCCCCATCAACCAATGAGAATATGGTGGCCCAACAGTGCTTTGAGGTACCCAGGCCCCAGCTGAAAAGTAGTGTATGAGGATTCTTATTAGTTGGCAACAGGCCGTCTGTCTAAGGGTATGGTGACTATAACTGGGGCAGGAGCCTGAGGCTCACTTCCTCCAAGTAGCCGTGTACATTGATTGGAACCAGGCTGCCTCTGTGATAAATGTGTAGGTAAAAAATCATGCACCAATCACAGTACTAACTGCTTTCACTGGGTTCACATCTAATCCTTAAAATGGCCTTGTGGGGAGAGCAGTAACTTGCTCAAGAGTAAGGTTCTTTCCCTGCAGAGCTGGAGTTCTTGTACCGAGCCATGGGTCGAAGGCCTGGAGGGCAGAGCTGCTCTAGCTCAGTTCCCACACTGTTAGCTGGGGCCCATACACCCTTACTGGCTTAAGGATTCTGGAGCCAGGTTAAAGTTTAAAAGCCCTGGTATGGCAGGATAAATCATAGCAGGGGTCTATACCTTTGAGGTGTGATTAGTGCTAAATCTGTCAGATTGCCGACACCTGTTGAGTGCAGGAGGCAGCCACAGCATACCTGGCTGTCACAGAGAAATGACAAGGGATAATTAAAGGTCTAGGCCACCTCTTTTTCTCATTCCCCTAAGGCAACTAATGTCTGAAGAATCCACTGGCATGGAGTGAGGTTTGACTTATGCCTGGGTATGCAGTATGTGCCCGGCCCTAATTTCCAGTGCATTCTCAGGAGGAGACCCAATCAGCACTGCCACATATTCCAGTCCCAGTGATGCAGGAGACTGTCCTGGTGTATCTGAAAGGACCAGGGGAATGGTAGATGTAGTATAGTGTTGGGAGGGTCCTTGGAGGCATCCTCTAGTCCAGCCCTCATCTTTGACAGATGAGGAAACTGAGACTTAGAGGGGAGAGGGTGTCTCCAGAGTCACCTGCCAGTAGATTTAAGAGAATCATCTCCACCTTCATGCAGTGGCTTTCACTGCCTGCAGTTGGGATTGTGTGAACAGGGCAGTGTCCGTAATGAGCTGTGAATTTCTGGGAAACAGACACAATTCTGTATCAGCAGATCTTCAGGTCTGTAGTAGGCACTCGTAATTGTGGGCGTATTTGTAACTGCATTGTCCAGAGTCATACAGCAGTTGTTGCAGTACCAAGTTGGACAGCTCATCCTGTACCAGGTCCCTCTTCACTGTGCCATGTTGCTCATAGTCTTCCTCCCTGTCCCACTTGGCTTAGGAGGGCAGAAGCTTCTGGGATTCTCACCCTGGGAAAAGCCAGAGATGTAAAGATGGGGAGGAGGAATGCGAGAGGCTGTTGTGGTGGACCTGGACTTGGGGTAGGAATGTGGCGGCATATGTGTCCAGAGAATGCATCTGATTTCTTATCTTTTGGGGGCTTCCATTCCAAAATGGAGTAGAGATCACAAGTCATGCTCGATGTGAACAGGTTAGGAAAACTGTCAGCCCCGGCCCCAGTGTACGTGGGCATGTTTTCTTACATAAACAATGACATTTGGGAGAGTGACGTCAGAGTATTATTATAAATGGAATTTAACGGTGATCCTATAGTGGTCCACACTGGAAGAGGCCAGGTGCTAAGGCCGAGCTTCAGATGAGTTACCTTAGCAGGAGATAACCCAAATACTTCACCTGCTTTACTTGGTCACAGCTCACATGCTCATGCTTCCTCCTGCCCACCCACCCCCCCATTTTGAATTGCCCATATGATCTCATTACTTCTAACATACTATCCAAGGCATTCTTTCTCCCTCCTCCAAATATAGGCAGTGTTAAATGCCAAGTGTGACAAACTTACAGTTACCATTTTTAACTAAACATATATCGTCCATGTAGCCAGACTCAACTTCCTTTGCTTTATATCCTGAGACTTGTTATAATTGTGTGGAAAGCTTGTAGTAAATGGTCAGAAAAAGAGTAACTTGTGCGTCTGTGTCAGATACACACTGGTTGTCATTTATTTGACACAAACAATAGCACTGTCTTCAATGGGTTTAGAAAGGTGCACATCTCTAATCCTTTCTTTGTCTTCTCTTTTTTCTTACTAGTGAGAGAATGGGAGATCGAGAAGCCAGAACATGGCTTCTTGTGGCCCACTGGACCAGGCCACTGCTATTGCTGAAATAAACACAAGTCCTGCCTTTCCAAAGCAGGAAAAGAGTGAAAGTTTTTTCTCTTAGAGTCACTCAGCATTTTTCTTTGTTTTCTACATAGGCCTCTCACATAGGTGACATTAATCGACATCGGGGTATTTTCTTAGATGGGACCCCTTGTCCTATTGCTGTGGACCCCTGTGGAAGCAAAGAGGGCAGTGTCTGGCCAGACAAGAGCATGGCTATTTCTACTGCCCAGAGGGAAAAGGAAGGCCTAGATATATGAAGAAAGGAATGGACGTGGAAACACGCATCTGTTCTCTTCATTCATTTATCCATTCATTAACCATTTGAGAGGTCACAGGTGTTTTTAAAGGATACTATGAGGGTGACCTGTGCAGTGAAGAGGAAAGAGGTCTGCTATGTAGCACTTTTAGGCTTTTGGTTTAGTAGCATATATGAACATCTGATAGCCTGGTAGCAATTTTGGTCATGCTGTTTCCTTCTGTATATTGTTTCCTTCTGTTTCCTGTCTGGGAGAAAAGCATCTGCCTAATTTTAGAACACATCCAGTTATTTGATTTAAATTTTATATTAAACCCCAAAATCAAATGTTCAAACTGTAACAACGTTAGAAACATTATATCCATAACTTCTTCAGGCAGCATGTAAACTTTCCTCCAGTGAATGCCCTGTATGAGGTCTTTGACTTAGGGAAACAGTTCTTTATTTCTAACGCCCTCACCCAATGAAAAAAAAAAATGATGCATAAACACACCCTAAAAAGAAGAAGCATCCAGAGCTAACTGCTTATCTCACAGACCTGTGGAAGTTATTTTATATTCTCACTGGCATGACAGTTGGGCAGTATTTTGGTGGGTTATATAATATATATCCATTTCTCTTCCTGTAGTTTAGTATTTACCTTAGGATCTTACTGTGCTCCCTGACAAAAATGAAAGCCGGACAAGGGCCATGTGGGAATTTTAAAGGCATCATGGGGGCTTTTTCTTTCCAAAATAATATTCGTACAGATTTTACAGTCAAATATGTAATTATGAGGCATATAATACAACAGTCCACTGTCCCATTCTTCCTTATTCCTGAACTTGTTGCCAGAGGAGGCCAGCTCTTGTAGCTAGAGAATTCTGGTACTTCTGTGTTTATAAACCACATGTTTTACTGCTAATTTTTTGAGTTTTTAAAGAGTATTGTACAATATAAGATAGAAATCAGTTCTTTCACCTTCTTGGCTTTGCTACACACAACACACACATGTACATATGTCCAGGCACATGCATACTCTTCCATCTTCTCTCACTCTTCCTCCATTCTACTAATATAGTTAAATATTAGTGTTTAAATTATTGTGACAATGTAGAAAGTGTGCACATTCAAGCCATGTAGTACAGACTATGATTATATTTCTTTTTCATTTGGTTTGTCTTACAGTTAATAATTGCCTTCTAGCCCTCTTCATTGTTTGTCTGTTTAACTAACCTTACTTGAACTCTTAACTTTCTGACAGAACTGTCAATCTCCTTTTAGTGTGGGCAAGTACCTAGTGCAATGACTCCTTTTTTTCATGGTAGCATCCCTCATGGAGCCTTTTATTCTCTTGTTCCAAATGGACTGGCTCTTCTCCAGGCCTGCTGCATAGCTCTTGAACTGGGATTTGCCTTCCATCACCCTGGGAATTCCCTTCCTCCTTCTCCTGTATGTCTTAGATTGATCTCTTTTTGGTGGGGAGGAGGGGTTTATTCTTAAGGGTGAAGTCCCATGACAAAGGCACATGGGAAGAAAAAGTTTTGAGACCTTGCATGTCTGAAAATGCATTTCCTACCCACAGTCTTGATTGGTAGCTGGACTGGTTATAGAATGTTAGATTGGAAATAATTTTCCGTTGGAATTTTAAAGGCATTTTTCTTTGTCTTAACTTCCAACCTGCTGTTGAGAAGTTTATTTAATTTTTAATCCTTTATAAACAAATGGAATTTTCTCTCTGAAAACTTTTAGGACCTTCTTATTATCCCTTGAGTTCTAAAATTTTGTGAAGCTATGCCTTACAATTGATCTACTTTCTTTCATTGAGCTAGAAGCCTGTGTACCTTTCAATGTGGCAAGTTCTATCCGTCTGGTCCAGAAAGTTTTCTTGTATTATTTTCCTCTGTTAATTTCCTTTGCTTAATTTTCCTAGAACTCCTATTATTTGGCTGTTAGTTCTTTTGGGGAGAGTCTCTAATTTTATTGTCTTTGTGCATTGTTTTGTCATGCCTGAGATCTCATTAACCTTGTTTTAAACCTTCTGTTTCTTATTCCAGCTATCATATTTTCATATATTTATTCTAAATCTTATGTCAATGATCCTATTTTTAGCTTCTTAGAGCTTGTTTTTTATTCTCTGTATGTCCCTTTTTATAATATCTTATACTTCTTTCATGCAGGTAATACTTTCTCTTTTAGTTCAGTTATTTTGAGTATTTATTGAGTGGTGACCTTTGGCTGAGAGCTTGTATGTAAGAATGAGGCTACGTGTGCAGAGTGTATGTGGTGGTATTGACTGGTTGGTTTTGCCTTAGGACAGTCAGGGAACTGGTGACTTTGAGGGGACCCTCAGCCATCTCCAGATACAAACCCTCTCCTGTCCTTTCTAGGAAGATCTATGGACTTAGAGTTAGGGGAACCTCAACTTTCAGAATGTAGACTTTCTTGAAACCTTCTACACTTCCTCCCCATAGCAGTGCCTGCTGCCCCCTAGTCCTAAGCCTTTCCAGAGACCCACTCCTCTGGTTGCTGTTGGCGGGAGCCAGGACCCTGAGGTCTGACTGCTCTTTGTACAGTTCTGCTCAGCCTCACTTAATCAGAGATGCCTAGGGCCTCTAGCTGCTGAGCTTTCTGGTGTTCCAGGACAGTGTCTGCCTGCTTTTCCTCTGGAAGCTTCCTCTGCTCTACCTAGTCACTTTCTATGTATGTAGCTACATCCTACATTCCAAATTTTAATTAATATTTCCACATCTACTGCTTTCTCCTCTCTAGTTTTTTTTATCTTGAGAATTCATACTTTTAAAAATTCCTTTTTATTAGGGTTTTAGCAGGAACTTGAACATGCAGCTGTGCATTTGGCGATGTTTAACTGGAGGTTCCCCTTATGCATTTTAGGAAGTAGGCTACACACTGAGGACATGTGCCTGTTTTCACTTGCGGGCAAGTCCTTCCTGCCTTCTGTTTCCTCACCCCTCTGTTTCTATGCTGTTGTTCCCCTTCTGTTCTCTGTCCTTGTTTTATCCTGTGTGAGTGAGTCATGTTCCTCTGGGTCTGTATAGCAATTTGTATATACTTTGCAGTGGTGGTAGATTATGCATGTGTGTTTGTGAGAGAATGCATGTGTACCTGCCAGGGGATGTTTATATTTTCACTTCCTGAATTAAATGTACTGTCCATAATTTGTTTCAATACCTTTTATGAGGAAGAGATTCTTTTATAAATAGTTGAAATTATAGATCCTTCCAGTTGGAACCCAAGGGTTAATAATGACTGCTGTTCCAAAAAAGTTAAAGAGAGACAGTTTATCTAATCTGCTCTGGTGAATAAGGCCCTTTACTGGTCAGGCCCATTCACCTACTTATACCAACAATAAGACCCTTGTTGTCATGGGCCAGGCAGGTTCTGCAACTAATACTCTGGCTGTCTTGAGAAATACCATCAGGGAGATCTGTAGCTCAAGCTTATTTTATCCCAGGGCCACATAGCACTGTCATATTTTTCTTCTTCCCACACCAAATGTTTTCTCGATGACTCTCTCTTGGGGACCTTTGAAAACCATGAGAGAGGTTGAATTCATTCACTTGCTGCTTGCTTGCTATGTCCTGTGGACAGCCTGGGAGTTGGAAAAATAAAGATGAAAAAGGGTCCTTGCCCTCCAGGATTTAATAGTCTATAATCAAGAAAATGAAGGGGTCAGCTACCACAGGACGCATAAGTGCTAAGAGAGAAAGGCAGAGACAGAGACAGAGACAGAGAAACACACACACCCTACCGGCCACGGGAGCCAGGCTGGTAAGAGCTCTGGACCTCCCTGAGGAGGAACAAATTAGGAATTATCTAGAGATGAAGAGGGAGGAGATTTTAGGTAGTGGGAGTGTCCAATGCTGAAGGTGGAATCCATTAAAAGCACCTAGGTGGTGGTAGAAGAAGGGGCTAAAGAAACAGTGATTTTTCACCTCTACTGCCAGAGATAAAATATGTTTATGGTAAAAAAAAAAAAAAGAAAGAAAGAAAACAAAGTTGCTGGTTTATCACCCAGAGATAAAATGCGTTAATATTATTGTTTATATATCCTCTTAGGGTGTTGTATACTTATATGAGTCCTGACATTAAGATTTTTAAAAATCTGTTATTTTAGAAATGTTCTATCAAGCAGTTCCCATGTCGCTCTTTGAAGCACAGTCTTTAAGAGCTAAGTACTCTTCCATCAAGTGACTGCATTTGATTCATTTACTTACTCTATTCCATACGGTTAGACATTCAGGTGGTTTTCAAGTTTTTTCTTTTTTCACAGTGCTTCAGCAAACATTCCAAGAAGTAGAGTCACTGGGTCTAGAGTTTGTACATTTTTGAGGCAGTTCATAGTTATTGCCAGATTGTGTTCCAGAAATGCTGCACTCCATCATCAGCAGTAGGAGGGTGTCTGGGGTAGCTTACTCTCTTCTCCATCTTTCTTTTCTTCAAGTCCTACAACCTGATTTGGGTAGCTGTTTTGGAGGTTGTGGAGAGAGGCTTTTTGAGTTAGGTACCCCACAGACATTTAAGACCATGTTTGTGGTCTTAAAGAACTGAGGTAGCCTGACTCATTGGAAGCCTGCAGATAATTGAAAATTTTTATTTTAGGTCATGTTTGATTCTTTCACTGTCAACCAGAATCAGCAGCAAAGGGAGCTGGGGTGACTGACACCTCAGGCTGGCCCCTTGTTACATCTTGCACTTTTGTTGAGAGTTGGGAGGGCTGAGAGCAGGAAGCTTAGGACTGACCCTGCAAGGGGCTGCACCCATGGTCTTGGTCTTACTTGGTGCCACCCAACACTGCTGTGAAGTTGTGATATTTCCCCAGCTTTTATAAATGTGGAAACTGACCAGACAGAAAAGACAGTGACATGCCTGCAGTGATCTCAGCTCTCGGATTCTTTCTCCTTTTCTCTCTAGTCTTATCCTGCCCCTTCCACACTCCAGGCCCCTTAACACTCTGAACCACCCATTTGGCCTTTCAGAATTGGGATTGAAACAATGTCGTTTCAGGCCCCAGAAGGTCCCTACTCTCTTAATTCCCATGTTGCTAAAAATATCTGTGAATCTCTTCCTGCCCAGTCTCCTCCCTACAGAATCTGCTTCTCTCCCCACCCCTTAACTTGGAGGAAGGAATAAGATCTCCCTCTCATTGCTCTCTTCAGGCTCAGACCCTGATAAATAAGAAATGCTGAGTTTCTTATTTAGGGAGAAACTGCCTTTGTTCCATCCGGAGAGCTGCCACTGTGCTTGGGTCCGGGTCCACAATTGAGGATTCTGCCTCCTGCTCTGGGAAGGGAATAAGGAGGAAGAAAGAGGGGGACAAGAGCAAGGACCACTCACTGCCTTCTGTGTGTGGGTGTTGGAGGAAGACCAAGCCCTTCTGCAGCAGGCAGGCAGCCTACAGTGAGTCTTAGTGTGGGAATGAAGCCGGACTCCCAGGCCCTTGGTGGTGCCTGTTCAGCACAGACCGAAAAGGAGTCTGTGGGAAGCCTCTCATTTCTGCGCTGCTGCCTGAGGCTCCTTGAGTTTTCTCAGGCATTCCTGGATTGGGACAGAGCCTTAGACCCCTGCCCTGCCCCACCCCCAGTCCTTGGATGCCTGCCTAATTGAGGCCTTATTTATTTCCACATTTTCCCAGCTCTGTATAAAGAGACGAGCAAGTGGATGAGGCCTACAGATACACTAAGAGCATGGGGGTGGGGTAAAGGGGATGGTTGGGGGAAAAGGAATACTCTAGGATCTGCTTTCTTCATCTGGGAAGGGCTGTGGAGGGAGAGGCAGGGAGGGGGAGCTAAGGCAAAGGAGTTGCCAAGCAGAGTGGCTGTGGGAAGAATTCTCCGTCCCCCCTCCCCCCCCCCCCCCCCGCCACACACACACATGCACACTCAGAAACCTAAAAATAGCCATGTCAAAGGCACAAACCTTGCAAATAGGGAGCCAGCTGAAAGCCATTTGCTTCTCAGTCTCTCCTCCCCTCTTCCTCTCCAGGCTTCTTCTTTCCAAGCTCTTGCCCAGTCACAGAAGGAATGAGCCACCCTGTACTACTTCCTCACTGGTTCCAGCAGAGAACTTCCAGTGTAACTGAGTCACATCTGAGTGCATTGATGGTACCATATCCTAATGTGAAAACCTATCTTTTTATTTGCTTTTCTTATAACTGAATTTTCCTATTCAGATTTCTTAAATTGATACAAATCTGTACCTAAAATGTAGACAATTAAAAACACAAATATTGGGTCGGATCTTGAAACCAAATGGAGCACTAATATGCAAGAGAGCAAATGCCATGAAAACTGCTGTTTACAATGTTTTCCCTAATTATAAAATTAAAATATTTATTGTAAATATTTTATAAAATCAGGACAGCATAAAGATGAAAAGATAAGCCTACTATCCAGAGAAATCCTCCGATGTGAACATTTTGGAGTTTAAATGATGACAGGCCCTTTTTTACTTGTTCAGAGTTATTCCCAAAGGAGAAATCCTTCCAAGCATCACATCTCTGATGTCAGCCTTTCACATAGGCAGTAAGCAGAGGGTGTGCACGAGTGGCCTGTCCTTCTGGAGGGACATTGTCTGTTCTTTGGGTAGTGCTAGAATCAGAGGCTGACTCTTGGAAGCTGTCCTAGTTCATTTGGGCTGCTATAATAAGTACCATAGACTGAGTGGCTTGTAAACAATAGCAATTTATTTCTCATAGTTCTGGAGACTGGAAGTCCTGGATAAGGGACTTAAAGCATGGTCAAGTTCTGGTGAGGGCCCTCTTCCAGGTTGCAGATTGCCAATTAATGTCTTCACGGGAATAGTAGAGAGCAGAGAGAGGTTGCAGACTCTCTCATGACTCCTAGAAGGGCACTAACCTCATTCATATGGGCTCCACACTCTTGACTTCATCAAACCTTAATCAGCTTCCCAAAGATCCCACTTCTAATACCATCCCATTTGGGGGTAGAGTTTCAACATGAATTTTGGGGAGATGCAGACATTCAGTTCATAACAAAGGCCCTTTGGTGACTCTGGCAAGGCTCTACCTCTGCACAGCAGCTGTCCTGGGCACAGGATTGCATTGATGGACACAGATGTGGGGTGGTGACAAGTTACCCTGAAAACTTACAGCTCACCATCCCAAAGGGATTCCCACTTGAGATCTAGATTTTCCAGGGTGCCTTGCTGCCACTTCCGAAGGTCCCAGGTTAGGCCGATCAGAGTTGGAACCAGCATGCCCAAACTGACAGTACAGATGCTCAGGCAGTCCAGGTGCACAGGTTGTTTCAAGCTGGGCTTTTCCCCTCTGTGGAGCCAATCAAAATGAAACTAACTGAAATAACTCTGTCCTTAAGCAATCTATAGAAAATACATAGATTGACGTGTGTGAGTTTGATTCCAGCTCCACCATCTGCTAGCTGACCTTAAATATTTTTTGTAACCTTGCCAAACCTAAATTTTCTCATCTGTGGAATGGGGAGAGTAATAACAGCTTTTTAGGATGATAATAACAGCTTTTTAGGATATTAAATGAGAACTCAGGGGAGTTATATTTTCTGTCTTCTCTGCCACCCCCCTGTTTTGTTGGAGAATTCATCTGAAGCACTAGGGAGAGGGGAGGGAATCTTCCGGCCACCTCCTGCTCTGTTCATCTTGGCCCTCCAAGCTGCAAAGGCATGCTTCATCCTGAAGGTAGACCCTTCCTCTCAGGTCCAGGAATGCCTGCCTACTGGTTAACAAGTAGACGGTGACATTTCGGTACTATTATATTCAGGTTACATATATATATATATGTATGTTTAAAAAAAAAGATAAACATTTTGGACAGTAATATAGATAATAGCAAGGACTCCAATTGTGCATATTTTTGGAATTATTTCTTCAGGGTAGAGTTCCAGAAATAGATCTTAAAAGGCCAAAGGCTGTGGATACTTATGAATTTTGTTGCATGTTTGCACATTGCCTAGGCAGCAGCAGTCCTCATTCCTCTGGGAGGGCCCTTCCAGGCCATGAGATCCCCATAGCTGTGCCTGGACAGCCTAGGGCCGTGTCTCCCCCTGCTTACCCCCAGCAGGTTGGGGGCCTGGCCTGAACGAGGCTTGGCTTACCTGTGATTCTAGTGGCAGTCCTAGAGAGATGAGGGCTGCAAAGGAGGGAACTTCTGATTGGAGATAATCATCTGAGAGGTATTTCTAGGTTTCTTCTCCCTATTTTTTAGGGCTGTTGCTATTCAAGGTGGCCCTTTGGTTGAGGCCACACCTCAGGGTAGGATAGTGGATGTGCATTAGCTCTGCTGAGTTCACCAGGGGCCCCTCTGTCCTTTGGCCTTCACGAGAACCTGCTTTGTGTTTTGTTCTGTGCCAGACATTACAGGGGACCCCAAAGAAATAAATCTGATGCTTCTCACTGCCTGGCCGCCAAGATACCTGGGTCTCCAGAGGGAACTATCTGGCTTTGCTTCATTTCTAAGTGTTTTATGATGGAGCCAGTGATAAAGCCCAGGGTTGAGGCCTCACACATCAGCCCTGTGGTGAGGAGAAAAAGGGCTCGTGAGAGGTTGTGAGTGGTTTTCCAAGTCACTCACTCCTCATCTGTGCACTACTGACAGCCACCACCTCAGGGTCTTGAGGAGTCAATGAACAACTAGCGAGTGTCCAACATGCTTTAATGGCTGAGGTGGCATCTTTGGCTAGTGACACACCATTTTCCCTGTCTTCTGCATTTGAGTGGGTAGGGGTGTACCGACCCAGCCGTACACCTAGGTCTTTGTGAGAAGCTTCTCTAGGGTGTGGGCCTGCTGGGCAGCACAGAGGTGGACATTCTGTGCCCTTTGTTCTAGGCTTACCTCTGTAAAAGCAGTTGGATGGGATTCTTCTTCCAGCCCTTACCCCACTAAACTCCATGTCTTTCTGTGGCTTGACCTAATTTATTTATTCCATAACCATTCTATCTAGAATGGACCCCTAGAGTCGATACCATTTGTGGGATTCACACACTTTAAGCAGCATGTGTCTGTAACATGTGTTTGGATGTCCACAGGGCAACAGCAGCATTGTCTATTCAGTTGCCATGGCTGTTTTGGAAGCAGTGGCATCTATTTTTAGTAAGCCACCTAATTGGAGGCCTTCATGGAGCTTAACCAACTCACCTTGTGCTTCCATCCATCTGTCTGGCCTTCTCTTTTTACATGGAAAGAGTTGATGTTCATGCCCTGACCAAAACAAATCTGTTTTTGCTGGAGACAAAGGCTCTCACTGTTGAAACCCTGCCCCTTCTACAGCCCCTGCTGTGGAAGTAATTTCCAGTGGGCCGTCAGCCAGCTTGATGCTAGTTCCTTCCTGATATGATCCCTGTTGGTAAAGGAACGCCTCCCTCTCTTATCTGCTGTATCAGGACGTCACGGGAGTGAAATGAGTATTGAAAAGGATGGAAATAATTCTCTCCAGGAAAACAGATTGATTTCAAATATGCTCTCCTTACATCCTGTCTCAGACAATGGCCCTTTGCACACCATTTCCCTGAGTTCTGATGCCCTCATTTCATTTTAAGCTGAAAGAATCAAATCTTTGAGTAAAGCTTCTTTGTTTCTTTTTAGTGACAGGACATCTCACAGGACGTGATACAGGGTGTTTTCTTGGAAACAGTCGACATTTAGCTTTTCTTCCAAAGAAAGGAACTTTTTATGACTCTAGCAGTGATAATAGCATATAGCATATATTCACAACCTGAGTGAGGGGTCTCATTGACCCCTAACACCATCCAGAATTGTGGGCCAACATTTCAGAGATAATTGAGGTCATTCAGTAAATTCCCTCAGTTTCTTGGCTCAATTACAGAAGTCCTGAGACTAAATTTAAGTCAAGGCATTTAATTAGCTTCAGATTGGAGGTAGGTAACACATGTGTCCGGATGTGTAGGCCTGAGAGGGTTGTTAGAGGACAAGTAAGACTTTGGTGGCAGCAAGGTAGGAGAGGGTTCCCTCTGGACGCCTCTGAAGGTTCAGCCTATCCCAATTGCTTGTTGGACAGCCGTTGCTGTGTGGGCCAGGGGTTTCGAGTAAGACCAGGGCTTTCTAATTTGCTCAACTCCCAGCTTTTTAGCAGGTCCGATGTAGGATTCGTGCCCACTTTGTTTGGTTTTTGTGAGCAGTGAATTTGAAAAAGCATCTGGGTGTAGCATCCTCTCTGGGGTATGTGTTCCATCACATTGGCAAGGACCTGCTACTTTTTGTGCCAAGGTGTTCTAGAAGATTGAAACAAATGCCAGCTGAATTCTGTGAGGTGATGGACCTAACACTGTAACCTGGGTGTCTTAGCTCTCAGCCTCTGTGCTAAGGAGCATTTTCTGAAAGGTGATGCTCCCTATTTATTCCATTAGGTGCCTTGTTTTTTGACAACTGCCTTGATCCACACTCCATAATAGACCCATGAGCTGAGCACTCAGGGCCTTAACTTTTCTGTTGGAAAGGAGCTACTCTGCTGTTTGCTCATTTGTTCTTTTATTCAGTGATCTCTAAGCATCTATTTTGTTTCTGCTGTTGAGCTAAGAAATTGTAGGGGCCCTTCTTTCCAACCTCAGGGAGCTCAAGGCCTTGCTGGGGGTTGGGAGCAGGCACGTAGACACATTTAGAGGGAAATGCTGCAGCAAACTCGCAGATGCCAGGTGGGGGTGGGGGAGAGCTGGAAACAGCCACTGGGGTTCCTTGGAGTAGGTGAGGTCAAAGAGGCATGCATGAGAGAAGGAATGGCCGGCCTTCAGAAGGAGAGGCAGGAGCTTTCACATCCACAGAGCAAATAGAGGACCCTTGAGATCACACAGTCTATGTGAGGGAGGGAGGAGGTGGAGACTCCTTCTGGCCCCTGCCATCCACATCCCAGGCATTCCTTGTTTAACTCATTGGGGAGTGAGTAAGTGTGTGCGTTACATCTTCCCTTCTAGAGAGCCTGGTTGTACTTGTATGGAGAGGACCTGGTACAAGGCCTCATGTGTGGAGAGTGATTCTGCTGAAGCCTCCATGAGCTTTAAGCAATAAAGTTATAGACAGATTAGTTGAGGTCAGGATGGTAAGTTTGGTTGTTAATATAAAATCTCCCCATGACAGACATAGCATTTTTTTACTTTCTCTTTGGCATTGGCTGCATACATTCTTATAAATTCTAATACATGGAGATATCAGAGAAGTGAAGGCCTGTGAAAATGTGGACAATACACCCAGGAATGAGGCCTGTGAAAGGCCACAGAGGGGTGGCCAAGGGCCATGAGGTAAGCAGAGAGTTTCACCTCTAAACCTGACTTAGCAACTTGCTAATTGTATAACTTCAAGTAAAAAATTTCTTTTGGTAACAGTTTTATTGAGATATAATTTATATACTATACAAGGCACCCATTTAAAGCAAACAAGTCAATAGTTTATAGTGTATTGACAGTTATGCAACCATCACCACAGTCAATTTTAGAACATTTTCATCACTCCAAAGAGAAACCCCTTTAATATATATTTTTTTATTTCTCCATTACAGTTGGCATACAATATTAGTTTCAGTGAATAGACATTTATGTAACTTACAAAGTGATCACACTAATAAATCTAGTACCCATTTGACATCATACATAGTTATTACATATTTTTGATTATTTTCCTTATGCTATACTTTACATCCCCATAACTATTGTAACTACCAATTGTGCTTCTTAATTCCTTCCTCTTTTTCACCCACTCCTTAATCTGGCAACCATTAGTTTGTTCTCTGTATCTATGAGTTTGTTTATGTTTTATTTGTTCATTTATTTTGGTCTTTATATTCCACATATATGTGAAATCATGTGGCATTTGTCTTTCTCTGTCTGACTTACTTCACTCAGCACGATACCATCTTTGTTGTTGCAGATGGCAAGATTTCATTCTTTTCTTTATGACTGAGTAATATTCCATTGTGTATATGTACCACTTTCTATATCCATTCATCCATTGATGGACACCCATGTTGCCTCCATTTTTTGGCTATTGTACATAATGCTGCAATGAACGTACGGATTGACATGTGCCTTCGAAGTAGGGTTTTGGATTTTTTAAGATAAACACCCAGAAGTGGAATTACTGGGTCTTTCTTTGTCTTTTATTATAGACTTTGTTTTAAAGTCTATTTTCTCTGGTATCCCAGCTTTTTTGCTTGTTTGTTTCCATTTTCATGAAATATCAACTTTCAGTCTATCCCAGCTTTTTTGCTTGTTTGTTTCCATTTTCATGAAATATCTTTTTCCATCCCTTTACTTTCAGTCTGTGAGCGTCTTTTGGTCTGAAGTAAGTCTCTTGTAGGCAGCATACGTAAGGGTCATGTGTTCTTATTCATTCAGCCACCCTATCTTTTGGTTGGAGCACCTAATCCATTTATATTCAGAGTAATTGTTGATAGATATGTAGTTATTCCATTTTATTATTCATGTTTTTTATCTCTCTCCTTTTTCTTCTTTAAGACTTACATCCCTTAAACATTTCCTGTAATACTGGCTTGATGGTGATGAACTCATTTAGCTTTTTTTTGTCTGGGAAGCTCTTTATCTGTCCTTTGATTCTAAATGATAGCTTTGCTGGGTAGAGTAATCTTAGTTATGGGTCGCTGCTTTTCATCACTTTTAATATTTCATGCCATTGCCTTCTGGCCTGCAAAGTTTCCATTGAGAAATCAGCTGACAGTCTTATAGGAGCTCCCTTGTAGGTAACTAACTTCTTTTCTCTTGATGCTTTTAAGATTCTCTCTTTAACCTTTGGTATTTTAATTATTTGTGTCTTGGTGTGGACCTGTTTGGATTCGTCTTGTTTGGGATCTCTGTACTTCCTGGACTTGTACATGTTTCCTTCACCAGGAAATTTTCCATCATTATTTCTTCAAATGGGCTTTCAATTTCTTGCTCTCTTTCTACTCCTTCTGCTATCCCTGTGATATAAGTGTTGGTACACTTGATGTTGTCCCAGAGGCCCCTTAAACTATCTTCGTTTTTGTTTTTGTTTTTAATTTTTTTTTCTTGTTGCTGTTCTGATTGGGTGTTTTCTGCTCCATTTTCTTCTAAATCACAGATTCAGTCCTCTGTTTCATCTAATCTACTGTTGATTTCTCCTAAGGTACTCTTTCATTTAAGTTATTGTAGGAATCTCCCCATCACCTTTAATATCCACTCCCCATTTTCATTCAGTGCCCTCTAGCCTAAGATAACTTTCTGCTCTGTGATTTGCCTATTTTGGACATTTCATATAAATGAAATCTTGTATTATGTTGCCTTTTGTGTCTGACTTCTTTCACTAAGCACAGTGTTTTCAAGGTTTACCCATGTTGTAGCATGTATCAGAATTCATTCCTTTTTAAGGCTGAATAGTAGTCTCTTGAATGGATTTATCACATTTTGTTTATCCATTCTCCTGTTGATGGACATCTGAGTTGTTTCCACTTTTTGGCCATTATGAATAGTGCTGCTGTGAACTCTGTACATTTTATGAGGACATTTGTGTTTGCAGTTCTCTTAGATATATATCTGAGAGTGGAATTGCTGAATCATATGGTAACTCTGTTTAACATTTTGAGGCACTGCCACGCTGTCTTCCAAAGTGCCTACACCATTTTGCATTTCCTCCAGCAGTGTATGGTTATAATTTCTCCACATCCTTCCCAAAACTTGTTACTGTCTATTTTTTACATTATACTCATGTAAAAGTGGGTTTGAAGTGGTATCTTGTGATTTAGATTTGCATTTTCTTGATGGCCGGGCAGATTTTTTAACCTCTCTGAGTGTGTTTTTCATGAGTAAAACTACTATGATGATAAAGAATGTTTATTTTATTTATTCGCCTTAAAGTCTTATGGCACTTATTGTGTGCCAGATGCTATTACGTGCTCTATAAACATTAATTTTAATCCTTGTAACAGCCTTTATGATATAGGCACCTCCATTTTATAAATGAGAAAAACTGAGGTCCAGAGAGCTTAAGTAGTTTGCCCAAGGTTACACTGCTAGGCCACCTCCATTTGAAGAATGGGCAGACACAATACCTGGCATTTCCTGGCATGTTAATGGTTTTTCTTGAATGTGCTTAGTGAGATATGCCAAGCATGATCCTGTTTGGGCCACATGTTCATAGGTTTTGTTGTTGTTTATGTGCCTTTGGCTGTATGAACTAGTTGGTAATGAACTGTCAGACTTTATTTTTCCTTATCTAATAGAGCATTACTTCTGTGTCCTGGTAGGGGAGATATACCATGAAAGTTGTTCTCTGCCTGCTGTTGGCTATGTCTTTCATCCTCCCTTCCTGTTTAAACAGATAGTTCAAGGCTGTAGTCAGGTCTGGCTAGGAAGTCACTATAAGGCAGAACTGTTTCTCCGTTCTTCCTTTGTCCCCATCATCTTCCTCTCTGCTGCTGACATATTGCCTGTTCTGCATCACAGAAACAGAGACAGACCTGATTGTTTTCTTTCAGCTTTGTCTTCCCTGAGCCTCTCCCCCATGGTCACCCATGAGGGCTCAGTGATGCTGGGCCAGTGACCTTGTTTCAAGGAGCTGCCCCCTCCATTATGAATGTGGGCTTATCCAGTCTCGCCTTCAGTCTTTCTCTCACAAAAAGAACTTGAGGCCCAGCATAGTGGGCCATCAGCTCTGTTCTTAAGCCCCCATTCTCTGTCCTGAGAAACACTCTGGGGCCCTGATGTGGGGCACTTAGTAAAGTCTTATGTCTCGAGAGAAGCTTGCTCTATTGAGGTTCTGGCTGGTTTGGAGAGTGGTTGGAATATGCAGTTGAGAGGGGACTTGTTACTTTCAAGTACATCTGTGGAACAGCCCCAGATTTCCACTGTGTGTGCTGGTATTTTCTCCTGTATTTCCTCTCATATCATGGTTTCCCCACTTTAGAGTTATATAAGCCTTACACAAAAGCCTAGAAATAGACTTTAGCTGTTTTTCTTCAGTTAGACAGTAATCTTATTCTATGTAACCTGAGATGAGCATAGTTTTCTTCCCAGTGTCAGAGAGTACTGCCTTCTGTCCAACAGTATGGATTTAACTGCCCTCATGTCAGGAGATGGCTGAGATGGGGGTAGGGTGATATTTTCAAGACATTTCAGCTGCAGACTCCAGGCCAGCTCCCCAGTGGCCTCTGCTCCATTTCCTAGCCAGCCATCTTCTGAGCCCAGGGTTACCCATTGCTGTCTGTGGCAGATATAGGTAGGCAGGGTTACTTTTGAAATTGAATGGGAGCTCCCCGCCCCAGTGCTGTTTTTACTGGGGCAGGACTGCTCTGGCCCTCTGAGAACCAGGGCAGAAGGTGGAGGTCCTTATTGAAACAAGAAAGCCTATACCTCCAGGACTGGGTGGCACATTGCCTCCAAGTCACATCCATTGTGGAAGAGGGGGGTGGGTTGTTTACTTGGTGGTTCTGTTGGAGGTTCTGGCATGAGAGAGGCTGTTTCTGACTATTTGAAGTCCTATAAGGAGGAGATAGATGCCTTAAAGCCAAGGTCTTTTCCTCTGGAAACCATGCAACTCCACAGAAGGGGAAATGTTCTGTGACCTGGGCAGGGCCTTTTTAAACACTTTAGTTTTTTGATCTTTAAAATGATGATTCCTGCCCCATTCAGGACATCTCTCACCCAAAAGGAAGCTTCTAAAAAACCTTTTATTGAAGTAAACCATGCATGCAGAAACATGTACACATCACAAAGTAGAGCTTGATGAATTTTCACACACTGAGCGAACTTGTGTAGCTAGCACCTAGATCAGTAAGCACAGCGTCTCCTGGTGGGTGTGGAGCGGCTCACCTGAGGTAAATGTCTGTGGAATGCTGTAGTAAGGCAGGGTGCTGTTTTGGGCCGCCGTGTCTCCTTTAGCCCGACCAGTAGTGCCCAATACAACAGAGTTGCTCAGTATAGTCTTCCCTTGGTATCTGTGGGGGATTGGTTTCAGGACCCCTCAGATAACAAAATCTGTAGTTGCTCAAGTCCTTTATATAAAATGGTATAGTGGTTGCGTATAATCTGTGCATGTCCTTTATACTTTAAATCATCTCTAGGTTACTTATAGTACCTAATACAATGTAAATGCTGTATAAATAGTTGATATACTATATTGTTTTAGGAGATACTGACCAGAAAAAAAGTCTGTAAATCTTCAATACAGATGCAACTATTGTAGGCCTAACTACATAGTACATGTTAGCAGCAACACAACTTATTTTGCAAATATTTTCAATGGTGATTGAATCCACAGATGTGAAACCCATGGATAAGAAGGGCCAACTATACATATTAGTCCATTAACTGGCTGGATGAGTGAAAGGAAAGTTGACTCTCAATCTCTGGATCTTTCCCAGTGAGGCTGTGGTTGCTTCTGGGTGGTTCTGTTTCTTGGCCCTTTGTGATTGATTTGCAGAAGTGCTTCTCTTCAGAGGACTTGATGATGGCTAGCAGCATTGGGAACACCGGTGTGAGCAAAGCCTGTGGTCTCAAGAGTTGAGATGTGACCGTTTCTGAGAGAGTGTGCCAAGAACCCTTTCAGAGGCCACTCCCAAATATCCCCACAGCCTGGGCCTGTTAGAATGTTCCCCCACCCCATCTTCCATGTAGTGCATGGTGCTCTGGAGCTGGACATGGCCTACCGCAGGATTGGTGCTGGTCTAGAGCTGGGTCTTTTTGAGTGCTTCAGTGCCTCTGACCCATTTGAAGGCTCTGGCCAGTCCAGTTGGAGAGATTCGGGCTGGAGAGCTGTTTCAAGGGAGACAGGTCAGCTTCTGCTATGAACAAGACCTCCTTTTACTTCAGAGGCTGGGTTTTTGTTAAGGTGGAGGAGCATCATGAAAAAAGGACCTGTGCACAAAAATTGCTGCTAAGCCTCCAAAACTGACTAATCTGTAGGTTTTCTCATCTGCGGAAGGACACGTTGGGAGTGGCAAATTATAAAGATGGATCTCAAGACATCTCTTTGTCAGTGCAGAGCCTCAGGAAGTATAAATTTCTGAGGAATTGGTTGGGAATTTCCAGTAGGAAAGAGACTTGTGAGACTATCCAAGAAAAGGAGTTCTTTTTTAAATGCAGGCCTTCCTGGAATGCTTGCAGAGAACCCTGGATCTGAATAAATCCTTTTATTGGGGTGGTGAAGTCTTTAGAAGCAGTGGAACTCAACATCAAGTTCCCTTCTCTCTGAAGGTTTTGTATCTTCCACACATTTTGGTTATTTCTTCGTTCCTGCTCCTACCATTTGGAAGTTTAACGAAGAGGGCATCAAGCTTTGATGTACTCCAGACTCCCTGCCCTAAGAAGGAGGGTGTCAGTGTTTATGAGTTTTTCTGTGACTTGAGGAGAAGCACTTGGGTCTGGGAAGATTGAGGTGCTTCTTTCAGTTCTGGACTTAAACCAGCTGACATCAGCTCTTCCCAGTGACAAACCCAGAGATTTCTCGGGAAGTTTAGGAGCCTGCGTAGGACGGGGACTTCGGTCCCACTGCCAGGTTCGGGTAGCATAGTGAGTGGAATCCAGACAGGCTGGGCACTGTTTGGGTTGCTCCTGTCTCCCTGGCATGTGGGCACAGAGCCTGTCATTAGAGGGGTTTAAGGGCTCTCAGTCCCAGGCTAATTTCCTACTCCAGGCATGCAGCAGGAGTGAGGGCCTAGCAAGTACACCCTTAGCCTGGCACTGCTGGTGAAGACAGATGCCTGAGTCCCGCAGGGCAAGCTTCCTCTCTCTGCCCTTTGTCCAGGTGCTCTAGTTTCCCTGAAGTCAGGTGTCCCCAGGGGCAAAGGGAAGGGCTTGAGGGCCACAGCACTAGCCTGGCCTGACTCAGTACACAGGCCCCAGGCCCAGGTTATCTGTAAGGGTCCCCTGCTGGAGGACTCTCCCTATCCCTTCTGCCCCACTCAAAGTTCCTAAACCTGAATAGCTGGGAAGCCCAGTGGTTCCTGATACTCGCAAGCTCAGTCTCAAGTTTCCCTCTATCTAGCTTGTTTGGATTCTTAGAATAAATCTGAGTTTCTCCCCCAAAGAGCTTTTTGAGGTCCTTTGGGCATCCAGCTTGTGTGGGACCTTCTAAGCCAAGCCCTGCGGTGGCCCAAGTGGGGCTCATCATGCTTCTCTCTGGGTCTGTACGTGGTTGACAGGAAGGGGGTTTGTGTGTGAGAACCACCACTGTGCTTTGCGGTTCAGCACCGCCCCTATGTTGGCAGGGAGCTCCCCCACACAAGCTGTGCTCCATCCACGTGCTTGCATCAAACAGAAGCCAAAGGAGCTGGAGCCGGAGTTCAGGGCAAGGGCTGCGAAGGTGGGAGTCTGCTTCCCGTATTTCTAGGGCTTTACCCCTTCTCATCACACAGAAATGCAGCAGCCCTGGCCACAATCCCTCACCTCTCACATATCTCTTATATAAGTGGTACAGTTGCCTGACATGGTCTCTATCTTCCTACTCTCCCAAGGTTCTCACAGTGTTACTGGAGGAGAGATGACTGCCTTCCTCTCAGGCCGCCCAAGGGTTTAATTTTCTTCACTTATTGTGGCTGGCAGGACCTTTTGCAGTGCTAGGCCAAGCACTGGGTACTGAGGCACCTTATGAAACATCATCTAGTTATATCCACACTCCCTATACCTCCCTTGACTCCCCCCTCCCCACCCCCGTCCCCCTCTAGCAGCAGGCTCTTTACAGATGTGTTTTGTCTCTACTCTCCCTCTCTGTTGTTACTTCCATTGGGTCGTCTTTGGCCCAGCCAAAAGCTGTTAGTGACTTAATACAGCTGGATGGCCAGCCAGGGGTGGACAGTCAGCTATCAGAGATGCCTGCCATGGCATCGAAGATTAGGGTCTCCCTTTGAGGCATTTGTTCCCAACCTTGGCTGGACATTAGAAACACTAGGTGACATTTTAATAATTCCAGCGCCCAAGCCCCATCCCAGAAAATTTAATCAGTCTCTGGGAATGGAACCTCTAGTTAAAAATCTTCCCAAGTGATTCCATTATTGGCTGAAAATTGAAAATCACTGTTTTAAGCTCTAAAATCTTCCAGTTTAAGACTGCTCACCTTTCAGCTTCTCTGGTGAGGCTCTTATCTCCCTAGAGCCTCTTCCTGCCTCAGACCCCAGTACTGGAGGGTGAGCAGAAGGGTACTGCAGATGGGGCTTGATGAATGTTATGGCCCCCCAGCAGCTACATTGCTTTCAGTCTCACTGTGACAAACAGCAGCTTGTTGTCTCTACATCTACCAACTGGCCTTTGGGCCAAAAAGCAGGAGAACCTTGTGGAACAGCAACACTCCTTACCTCCCAGACTAAGGCAGATTCAGAGGGGTGGCA
Source organism: Eonycteris spelaea (assembly GCA_003508835.1). Taxonomy (NCBI): domain Eukaryota; kingdom Metazoa; phylum Chordata; class Mammalia; order Chiroptera; family Pteropodidae; genus Eonycteris; species Eonycteris spelaea. Next base: position 1,042,177 of record PUFA01000285.1, on the reverse strand, counting down.
GCAGCTGAAGGCCTGGTGAGCTGGCTTGTGGAAATATCCATATAAGGCTGAGACTGCTTCAGCCTGCCTGTGTGCCAGCTGCTGCCTCCTCTCCAAAACAGTCCTCCTCCCACCTGCCCTAGTCTCCAAAGAGATAGCTCTGACAAGGCTGGGAGGGCAGCTTTTGCCAAGAAATGCGTTGAGCTCCCATCTCTTTCCTTTCCCTGTATCCTCTCCATGCTGACTCCCGTTTTCTCACTTCCCTCCTAACCCGATGTGCCCTGGAAAAGAGGACTAAAAATTCATGCCGAAAGTATAAAATATTCAGTTAATATGCTCCACCCCACTTGTGAGCTCTTGGGTATATGGAGAACTGTGACATCTCCTTCTTCTCTAGAAGTTCACTGGAGATTCCAGGCAAGGTATAAAGGAAGTACGTACCTTGGAAATGAGTGGAGTCTGCAAGACTAAGGAAAAGAGACTGTAATAAGCACTGTGTTCTAGTTGATAAAATTCTTTCCCACGGGGTGCTAGTTAACAATTCTGAAACATTATGCATGTGTATTGGCAGTGGACAGTTAAATAAATGGATGGCACTGGAGTGGGAGTTTATAGGCAAGCAAGGAGAGGCTAGAATTATCCATGTGGTACTAGATTAGAGTTGGAGACATCAGTATGTTAAGCTTAATAGAGACACATAAAAAGATATAGATCAAGGAGTTATGTTATATGTAGGTTATGTGCACCTGTATTTCCTTGTTCTATCAGCCGAGAAGTTCTAGAGGCAGCAACCCAACTGCAATGAGCATACTTAGCATCCAGATCTTGGTTTCTAATTCCATTCTTCAATAAAAGGAATGAGGGCACCTTGGAGAAATTGCCTGTTCTAGGACTGGAAAATGAATGTCACTAGAGTTGCCCTTGAAGGATGGGAAGGACCCAGGAAGCCTGGGCCAGTGTCCAGCCACAGGAAAGGGGACTGGAATCATGGGAGTGAAGATAGAAAGTGGATGGACTCAGATCATGATCAGAACTTTAAGGATTTCCCTTCATCTCCCAAACACTGGGCACTCTACTGTTATGACCTGTTATCTGGAGACTCCATCTTAAACACTACAGTGGGAAGCCTGGTGACAGGCAGCAAGTGAGTGATCGAGCAGGTGAACGACTGTTGAGGCTTAAAACTAGCATTCTTATTAGGTCTAGTTGTACTTAAGTTATAAGTCTCTTTCAGACTTTTCTGTTCTATTAAACAAGGCAGCAGAACCAAAATGAGAATTGAGGAATAACTCATCCGTTGGCATTCATCAGCAGCTCAAGGACTGGCAGCCTTCCCACACTCTTGATTTCTTGATCTTCTGAGCAAGCTTGGACAGAGGGTTAGATCCTTGGTCCAGTTTCCCTCTGTCAGGGTTGCCCTCTCCCTTTACCTGTGCTTCACTCCCTTACCTCTGGCTTACCTGGTCTTGGGGCAGCCTTTCCCACCTAGCCTAGTCAAAATGATCTCCCACCCCAAACTCTTTCTTTCCCATTCCTGCTTCATTTTTCACTGTGGCCCATAACCACCACTTAACACACTGTATACTTTATTTAACTTGTCTGACTATAGACTGGAAGGTCAGCTTCTTGAAGTCAGAGGTTTTTGTCAGTTTTGTTTATTACTATATTCCTATTACCCAGAATAGTGCCTGGCACATAGTAGGTGTTCGATAAATATCTACTAAATAGATGCATGTTGTTGATAGCAGCTGCTTTGCTTTCCTGAGTGTTTTTCATATATCTACAATGGAAATGATGCCAGCCTTAGATTTATGGAGACAAAATGTTCGTTTATTGAGAGACCCTCAGTAAATGCTCTGCTTTATCTCTCTTGGAATTCAGTCTTACCATCCAGATCTCACCAGATGAATCTGATCTTTGTGCCACAAGGAACCTTTACATTACTTGACTTCTCTGTTCCTGGCCTCTGTGCACAATGTTGTTCACAGGCTGTGTTCATACTTGCATTTCAGTGCTGATTTCATTGAGGCAGGTGCCATGTCTTAATCATCATTGTGTCCCTGGGGCCTGCCATCCAGTGTGTATTTGTTGAATTAATGATTTTTGGATGCAGTGGCCCTGTCTTGTATCCCCAGCCCCTCTTCAGTTAACCCTCATCCTCTAGATTAAACGGCCCCAGCTCCTTTAGTCTACTCCAGCAGGACTCAGTTTGGGATCCTTGTCACCACAGCCCATTGTTTCTCTGAACCAAGTTCTTTTGAGTTCTGGGCCTGTCCTTTCTGACTTATGTGAGTTCTCAAGCCATGTTCTCTGTGCTCCAATATGGGAAACCCAGCTCTGCTGGAGGAAGGCAGCCTCCTTGGACTGGGGTTGAGGCTGCCTGTAGAGGCATTTCAGAACAGCAGATAGGGACTGGGAAGAAACAAGGGAGGACAGGGGCAGCCCCCAGGCTGTGTGTAAGCTGCCAATACTCTGCCCCATCCCCACCCAGAGGGACACAGGCCCCCCAAAAAAGCTGGGCTTTTCTATCAGCACTAACCTTTTTGCTCCAAAACTCACCGTATCCTTACTCCACTGACTCTAGGAAGCTACCTGGTGGCCCTGGACCCATGGATGCTGAAGTCAGCTTTGACTGGTTGCCTGTGTACTGGCTGACCCTTCTGGATTCTGTTTCCTTGCTTGCTGGGTACCTGATAGTATTTCAGGCTCTCCAGCTGGGATGGACATGATTATCTGCCTAAAGGAAGCTGTTTCTGTTGAAAAAGTGATGTAAGACTGTTGACACAAATACACCAGGTACATACAATTCCATGCTCCTTTGCATCTGAGAAGAAAGCTGAGTTCAAGTCCTTTCCTTGATCTCCATCTTTTTTCCTACCTCATTCCTCATACCTTGTCTTGTGGAACTGCTCCTATACTGTTCTTCTCTCCTGGACTCTTCCTTTTCCCTTTCCTGCCACACCATTCCCCCAGTGAGTCTGTCCTCCCAGCCCTTAGCCATCTCCAGGAGGCCTTTTTAGCTCTATCAGTCAGAGGGACTTGTCTCTTTAGTTCCTGTGATCCTGGGGACTTCCCAGAGTCACTGCTGGAACTGTTTTGTGCCCTAGGGGGTGGTTGCAGCAAAGACTCGAGGGGGCGGCTTGCTTTCTTCACAAAGCTGGCTATGATCTTGCCTACCAGATTTCCATTGGCTTTTGTCTCTCTGTCCCCTTTCTGCCTTTTCTCTGCCTCTACTTCCCTTCTTGTCCTGTCTGAGTCCCATCACTTGTGGTGTCAGCCTAAAAGGGTCTGTCTTCTGTGAAGCCAAGGCATAGAAATGCCAGAGAAAGGTAGCTGGAATATAGCCCAAGTACAGACAAAAAGAAAGGAAGCTTAGTTCTTTAGTTGAACACCTGTTCTAGCCCTGAGTCACTGAGGCCCAAATCCTAGGAGTCATCCCTGGCTGCTCTTTTTTCTCACCCACCACCCACCTTAAGTCCATTTAGCTCTACCTTCAAATTTCCCAAATCCAACTACTCTTTACCCCACGTGCTATTAGCATTTCAACCCAACCCCAGTTCCTCTGCCTGCCTCATATGTCAGGGTCAGAGTACTCTTGTGAGCTACAAATAGGCTGCCCCCCTTTTTCACCTCCGCCACAGATCACATCCTCCAGCCCAGGAGGCCTTGGCCACCGAGGACTCCTTTTGTTCCAGTTCTATCAGCAGGCCTACAGGTCAGCTTCCTTAGGCCAGACCCAGCTCATCCCTGCCCCAGTGGCCTCGGAGCTTTCTGTTCCACTCAGCCTCTGCTTGGACTCTGCATGTTTGTTCCTCCTCAGGCATTTTCTAGTCCTGCACCTGTTTTCCTTTCATTCCTTTCACTTATCACTACCTGAAATCAGATGGTTCTTTGTTTTCCTCTTATTTCCCTCATAACCACAAGAATAAAATTATCTTTTCTAAGGGCAGCCCTTTGTTCTGTTTTCGCTTCTATTCCCAGCACCAACCAAGAACAGTGCCCAGCACAAGGTAGATACTCAGTAAATGGCTGTCAATTAACATGAGCCCATGAATGAGTGTATCAGTCTGTACCTAAACGTGTCTAGTGAGTCTTAAGATGATTACATAGTTTTCTGGGCAGGGCTGTGAAAACTTCTTTTGCTATCAGTGGATGTGATTGCAAATGTGAACTGGAGCTTAAGTCAGAGCTGAGAACTTAGGTAGGCTCACAGGTTCAGACACAAGTCAGCCAGATACAATATACTTCCTCCACGCGTCTTCTTGGTTGGCCCCCAAACTGTGTGACTCACCAGGAGCAGAGGCTGAGACAAGGTAAATTTGTGCAGGCAGAAGAGCCATGGAGGAAGAAAGGGCCCTGGTGCCAGGTAGAAACCAAGACAGGGTTTAGTGGTTTGGCTGATGGGGAAAGATATCGATTTACTTCAGGGACTGAAGCTAAGGAAATAAGCTTCCTGGTTCTGGGGTAAACCAGGCCAGTGGGCTAAATTGGCAGTCCCCAACATTTTTGGTATCAGTGACCAGTTGGATGGAAGACAATGAATCGAGATGATTCAAGTACGTTACATTTATTATGCACATTATTATTATTACATTGTAACATATAATGAAATAATTATACAACTCACCATAATGCGGAATTAGTGGGAGCCCTGAGCTAGTTCTCCTGCAACTAGATAGTCCCATCTGGGGATAATGGGAGACAGTGATACCCGAAGTGTGTTGCTTATGTCCATTTTACTCCAAAATCTCGTTTTGGCTGCTGTCACTGAAGAAAATTCTGCTTCACAAAGGTAGGATGTTAGAAATGGAAGCAGGCTTTTCATTACTTTGGTGGCAATCTCAGGATATTCTGCCTTGACTTTAATCCAGAACGTTTGGAGATTTGAAGTTGTCTCAAAATACTTTTAAGGTCCGCATCATTTGTAATCTCAAGCAGCTGATCCTCTTCTAGTGTGGACAAAGTCGATTCACCTTACTTATTCACAAATGGGTTGTGGATCCATTCCTTCACTGTTTTGGGGCCTTTTGTGACTGGGAAGTAATGCTCAAACTCTTTTGAAAGCTGAAATAAATGGTTGTGCACCAGCTGGGAGAAAGAAGGCCTGACTCAGTCTCTTTTCAAAATCTCTGCTAATGTTTGAAACATGTCAAAAATAACAATGTTCACTTATCGCCCCATAATTCCAGTTTAGCTTTGAATGCAGTCACGTATGTGCTGACTTGAACACAGTTGTCATTCTCCCCTGAAGTGACAGATTGAGTTGGTTAAGCAGGTTGAATATGTCACAATTAAGCAAATTTTGTATCCCTTTCCGTGTCACCGAAATGTGCTGCCAGGGTATACTACACTACTACTGTTAAAAATGAATTTCTAGATTACAAGACCATCAAAACTTAAGTTTGGGTGTTGACTGTTCATCTAAAAGAAATCTCTGGAGTGGCTCTCATAAATCAAAAAGTCTGGCCAGTGATCTTCCTTTAGGAAGCCATCTCACATCTGTGTATAAGAGAAGACGTGTGTGCTTTGTGTCCATCTCCTCACAGAGCTGCACAAACAGATGTGAATTAAGGGCATGTCCTTTAATGTGGTTGATAATATTAGTCACACCCTGAAAAATGTTAAGTTCAGGTGACATTTTTCAGCTAGCCAGCATTTCTCTATGGATGACACAGTGTATAGACTCACATTCAGAAACGACCTCTTTGACCCGAGTAGTGAAACCAGAAAGTCATCCAGTCATGGCAGCTGTTCCATCCATGCATATACTGACACAAAGTGACCAGTTCAGTTTCCTGATATGTGATCATTCAAAGACTTGAATAGGTCTGCAGCTGTGGTGTTTGTTGGCAACAAGAGTGCACATAACATATCCTCATGCACATCCTCCTGAAAAATAATATTGCACAAAAACAAGCCTTATTGTTAGCATCGGTAGACTTGTCAACCTGGATTGCAACCATTAATGGTAACTCATTAATCCTAACAAATGTGCCTCAGTATCCTGTGCTATTTCATCAGTTCTTCTAGTAATGGTGCTAGTGAAAAGAGGAACATGTGCCACCTCTTGAACTGCAGCCTCTCCTAAAAGTTCATGACAAATGTCCTCAGCAGCAGGCAGGATCAACTCTTCACCAATAGTAAAGGGCTTCTTAGCTTTAGCAATGCAGTTAGCCACTGAGAATCATGCTCTCAGTGCAGACACATTTAATGAAGTGGTGGCCTTCAATAATTTCTTCTGTTCTTCATGTTCACATTTTTTTTTCCTTTTGAAAAACTCCAAAGGCTTGCCTTTTAATACAGGGCATTTGGTCTCCGTGTGGCAGTTTTGACGGTTTCATGGCTTCATTGGATAGCTGTTCACCACATATTGTACAAAGCAGGCTTGGAGAATGTGAATCTCCTATTGCAATGAACCCATATTTTAACTCAAACTCTTGGTATTTTCTTCTAAATACAGCTTTCTTTTTGTTCACAATCTTAGAGTCTTCTGTTTCATCATTGGGTCTTTCCCCTTTTTCAAAGATGCTCTCTAGTGACATTTGTTTTTTACTCCTTTGGCTAGGGTTAGCTTGTGGGCATACTGAAACTGTGACTGAGACATGTGTGCAGTGTGGGAAAAAGGCACACGGATAGAAGTGGTAAATAAAAGAATGGGCGAGCCACACATGGATTAAAATAAGTGTGGGATTCTGACTTAAAGCCTACCACCAAATGCAGCTTAATTGTCACTCGTCACACCCACTGATAGGATTTTGATATTTGTGCAAGCAATTGATTTGTTTCTGTGTAGTCAAACCTCTCTGCTAATGTTAATCTGTATTTGCAGCTGCTCCCCAGCGCTAGCATCACCACCTCAGCTCCACCTCAGATCATCAGGCATTAGATTCTCATAAGGAGTGTGCAACTTAGATCCCCCGCATCATGGTTCAGAATAGGGTTCACGCTTCTATGAGAATCTAACGCCTGATCATCTGAGGTGAAGCTGAGGCAGTGATGCTAGCACTAGGGCACAGCTGCAAATACAGGTAAAGCTTCGCTTGCTTGCCTGCTACTCACCTCCTGCTGTGCAGCCCAGTTCCTAACAGGCCATGTCTGGTCCTGGTCTGTGGCCTGGGACCCCTGTGCTAAACTATACCAGTCCTATTTAAGGCAAAAGGCTCATTCCTATAATGGATGCCCGTTTGTATGCAGCATGTATCTGAGATCATCATACCTTCTAGGAAAATAATTCATCATCCAGTTATGATTCTGGGGTGGGGTATTTATAGCCTGCCTGTAGCAGAAGAGAACAGCAGGATTCCAGGGGCCCATACTCTGGGGTCCCATGCATTTAGGGGGTTGCTGCTCCCACCTTTGAGCTGAGGATTGGAGATGGGGAGAGGTCAGAGGCTTGGTATGAGAGGTCGAGGTCTACCCACTGAGGCCTCTGTTCTATACCCGCTGGGGAGGACCTCACATGACTCCATGGTAAGTTGGGCCATAGTTGGCCAGGCTCCATCTATACAATGACCACTTCCACACAAGGAGCATGTTGGCTTAAATGAGGCACTTCTTTCTGCCTAGATTTCCACCTTGGCCTGGATACGTGTGTGTGTGTGTGTGTGTGTGTGTGTGTGTGTGTGTGTGTGTGTGTGTTCATGTTCATTTAAATATACATATCGTAAAATTTACCATCCTGACTAACCATTTTTAAGTATGTAGTTCAGTGGCATTAAGTACATTCACATTGTTTTGTTGCCATCACAACCATTTATCTTCAGAAATTTTTCATGTTAAACTGAAACTCTATACCAATTAAACACATATTTGACTTTTTGTCTCTGAAGTATTTCACGTAACACAATGTTTTCAAGGTTCATTCACGTTGTAGCATGTGGCAGAATTTCATTCCTTTTTGTGGCTGACTAACAGTCAATTGTATATACATGCCACATTTTCTTTATCCGTTCATCCATCTGTGGACACTTGTGTTGCTTCTGCCTTTTAGCTATTGTTAATAATGCATTATGAACATGGCGTACAAATATCTGTTTGAGACCCTGATTTCAGTTCTTATGGGTATATACCTAGAAGTAAAATTGCTAGATAATATGGTAATCCTGTGTTTAATTTTTTGAGGAACTGCCAAACCGTTTTCCACAGCAGCGATACCATTTTGTCTTCCCACCAGCAACACACAAAGGTTCTAATTTCTCCACATCCTCATCACTACTAACAGCATTTTTATTACAAGCAACCTAGTACATATCAAGTGGTATCTCATTGTGGTTTTAGTTTGCATTTCCCTAATAATTAATGACGTTGAGCATCTTTTCATGTATTTATTGGCCATTTGCATATATATCTTCTTTGGAAAAATGTTTATTGCCATCTTTTGCCCTTTTTTAAATTGCTTGCTTTTTTTTTTTTTTTTTTTTTTGGCCGTTGAGTTGTAGGAGTTCTTTATTCTGGATATTAATTCTTTATTAAATAGATAATTTGCACATGTTTTCTTCCATTCTGTGGATTGCCTTTCCACTCTCTTGATAATGTCCTTGGATGCACAAAAGTTTTTAATTTTTTAAAATTAATTTATTTTTTATGGTGACATTGGTTAAAAAGTTTTTAATTTTGATGAAGTCCACTTTACCTATTTTTTCTTTTGTTGCTTGTGCTTTCGGTGTCATAGCCATTGTTAAATCCAGTGTTATGAAGCTGTTACCCTTGGTCTTCTAAGAGTTTCATAGTTTTTCTCTTACATGTAGGTCTTTCATCTAGATTGAGTTCATTGATGTGTATGGTTATTGGGCATTTCGATCTTGTGGAGTTCTGCTATGGGGTTGGGCGAGGAGGATGAAAGCAATTCTTCTCTGTGTTCTGTGCCCCCAGGCTTAGGAGCAAAGTGATCCTTGGCTGGGTGGTGATGGCTTCCCAAGGAAAGCTCCCTCGGCAGAGGGCCCTTGGCCGCTTGGCAGGAGCTTGGACATCTTGCTGCCCAGCTAGCAACCATAGCCAGCAGGTCATTCTCGCACAGCAGGTGCGAGAAGGAACTTCCTGGCCTTGGCTGCAAGTGAGAAGGGTTTTTGTTGTGTTCCTTTCCCCTTTAAAAAACTGAGTTTAGCCAACCCTAACAATGCCCCAGGAATTCAGGGAGTTTGGCTGGTCACCAGAGCCCCGAATGGGTCATTTCCATAACACCCCAACTCCCCCAGAGCACTAAAGCATGTACAGCATTGGGTTGATTCATCTCCCTTCTCTTCCCACAACTCTGAGGTTGCACACGCAGTGTGGGCACTGCACTGTTGCTGCTTGGGATTAGCAAATGATCCCCTGTCTTATAGGCCCCATTCTAAATCCATGGAAACCCTGAATGCCTCAGAAAGCTCCCATTGCCCCTGGATGAAGCCAGAGCCAATTTTTGAAAGAGGCACCTCCTAGGGATGGGTGCACATGCTCAGCTTGTATCATCTCCAGCAGGGTCCACCTCCCAGCAGGGTGTTCAGCTTTGCCCTCTGTGGAGACACATGTCAGAGCCCAGTAGAGTTAGCTCCTTGGGGATGGTTGGCCTTGCTCCTGTGGTTCCTGCCTTTTGCTGTGGTAGAGGTAGTGTGTGCTCACATGGGTTAGGAGTTGTCCAGTCCTCATGCCTCTCTCTGGGCCTCTGTTTCTGTGTCTGAAACATGGGGCAGGAGGAGGGGCACTAAGCACCTTCCAGGCCTGGGTTGGAGGCAGCAGCAGTGAGTGTTCTTGTGGCAGGAGCCTGAGTGGAGCTATACCAGCTTCTTAATGAGTCTGGTCTACTGGCTGCCCCACTCACCTTGGTTATTTTCTATATCTGTGCAAATTTTGTTTTATTTTTAAGTGTACAAGTCATTGTTTTTTAGTGTATTCACAGAGTTGTATAGTCATCACCACAATCCATTTTAGACCATTTTCATCCCCTCTCCCCCAAAGAAATCCTGCACTCCTAGTTATCACACTCTAATCATTCCTCAGCCTCTGGCAACCACTAATCTACTTTCTGTTCCTATCAATTTCCCCACTCTGCATTTATGCAGTATCAACACACCCACCTCTTTCTTGCCTTTCAGCTTTACCATTTACTAGTTGCTGTAGTCCTGGCCCCAGGGGTGGTGGCTGCAGCACAGCATCATGGGCCCCTGAAGGTGGGATTTCCTTTCTGAGTCCTGAATCTCCTTCAAGCCAGCTTCTCCATCTCATGCCCCTGAATTAGTGGAGAACTTGTTAACTACTGTCAGGCCTTTGTACATATATCATCCGTTATTTGCTTAACAAACATGGGGTTTAGTAAGGTTGGATAGTCTTATTTTATAAATAAAACATTTATAAATAGAATACTTATATGTCATATATTATGAAATATTTACTTAGAAATAAAGCATAAATATGTATTATTAAAGAATCTGCATTATAAACATAGAGGGTCTGGTTGTTCCATTTATTATTCAGAAATATACACTGAAGCTCATTTTGGGCAGTGCCAGCATAGGTATATAGATCTCTCAAGTTGGGGGCTGGCAAGGCATAGAGAATGTATGAGAGCTGCTTGGCTTGCCCTTGGATAAACCCCTCAGTTTGGCTGGTCCTTTTCAAGAGGCTACTGCTAGCCATCTTAGGACCAGCAGCTGGCCTCCAGTATCAACCCAAAGACCTGGCTTTCCCTCCCCTCTCAGGGAGAGGGTGGTCAGTTATGTCTAGAGCATCTTCCAGTCCACCTAGGTAAGTTCTTTTCAGCCTGCCAGCCTCCTCACTGTCCTGGGGTAAAAGAAAAATATGCCCAAAACTTTCCTCCAATCTTCCTGTGGCAAGCATTCAGGGAAAGTATGTTGAATAAATTGTCTTCTTATCACTACCCGCTTGCCGTGGTGGGGAGTGTGTGTTTGTGCTAAGAAACAGAAGCAGCAGCCAGGGTTGTATGCCACTCCTGAGCCCTCATTTCATGTGCGCAGTAACATCTCTGGTCTTGGGACAACTCTATGGAGTAAAGGATTTCTTTTATTGTGGTAAAATACACGTACATAAAAATCGAGTGTCAGAGTAATGAAGGGGCAAATGGGGTGACAATTTTGCCAGCCTCAGAAGGTTGTGGGAGTCGTCAGTGAGAGGAAACATGGGACCAGGTCTTAGCATTTAGTTAGCACACGGCACAGTGTGCTGCTGGTAGACTCAGAAGGTGCTATTTTCATAGCAGTTGTCAGTGTGTACCTGGACCAGTTTTCCCTTCTTTTGTGATCACTGCTTACTCTCTGATCCCTTTTCTGCATATTTAATAGAATTAGATAATGCTTGCCTCAACATAATATTTAGGGAGGAATGACAAGAGGTCATAATTGTGAGGTCCTGACACATAGGTGGTAAATAAATGTTCATTTCCTTCAGCTCTAGCTTGTTATGTCTTTGCCTTTTATTGACACTTCTGGAAGGAAGTAGAGGCTTCATTTTGTACACAAAGAAACTTAGACCTGGAGAAGTTACAGTGCATTGGTGATAGAGTCCTGTGGCCATGTTCAGCTGCAGAGCTGGCTAGGAAATCTTGTTTGTAGCTGGTGACCATTTGCCTGCCCAGTGAAAACAGGTACTGTGCAAGAGGAGACAGTGAGCAGTTTGGTGACTTTGAGCCCTGGAACACTAGTATCCAAAGAGGAGTGTGTGCCTCAAGGGGGCCCACTAAGTGGTCCAGGAAGAAGAAAATATTAGAATTTCTGTTGATGTGTTTTATTGTCCCTGCTTAACTTACCTATGTGTGTGTTATATACATGTTATAGTTTATAAGGTGTCAGTGCCATGGCACAGATCGATAACTTATCTAGCCTGTGCATCTGTATGTCACAGGTGACATATGTTGGCAGCATTGTGGGACCATAGACCCAGGGATTGGGGTGGGCATCGAGGCTGAGCAAGGAAAAGTCACCTTGGAAAAGCCCCTCTGCCCATCCCCCCTCTCTCCACTCCGTGATCCTAGTCCAGGTTCACTCTGGAAACAAGTAGGTTAGGCATGCCCACATAACAGCTCATGGCCTTAATCCTCACAGAAGTCCACCTCATTAGTTTCCTCTTTGCACACACAAGAGGACCTGCCTCAAAGAAGCCGTGTATTTTGTTAGTGCCAGCAGGGAGTGTGTGCTTCTGCGTGGGGGAGGCTGAACTCCCAGAGGACAGAGATTGCCACCCTTAGTTTGCTCAAAGAGGGTTCAGATGGGGCACTGGCATGATGCTAGAAGAAGGCCTGAGATGAAAACTTGTGAAGCGTGAAGGGGCTGGGGCCGGAGCTGGAGCAAAGAGGCTGGGAAAGTTGGAAGGACCAGATAGGCCCTGCCTTGAGCTAGAGGGTATGTTCTTACAGCTGTGGAACAGCTCTTACCTGGGGAGGGGTACCGAGGCCCTAGGTGCATATGGGCCTTTTCCAGCCAAAAGGCAGGCAGGTGGATCCCAGGCCACCTCCTTTGCCCACTGCTCCTAAGGAACCCCTTCTGTTTGGTTTCAGAACAACCCACCATGCTCCTTTTCCCAGCTCAAGGACCCTCCAGGAGTGCCTGGGAGAGATACTGCAAGGCTGCTTCACTCATGGAGAGCACTAGGCTTAGTGTGGTTGTGGCCCACCTTCAGAAATGACACTTTCACCCCTCCTTGTTTCCCCACCTTGGGGTCAGTTTTGAGGCAGGCCATACTTTGAACACATAGCTGAGGGTGCAGGCGCTTAGCCCACCTAAAGTTGGAGGACCCCCCATGAGCTCATGGCCAGCCCTCCAGCCCTGCCCCCTCCATTCTGACTTGGGCCCAAGGATGATGGGCTGAGTCCATGGGCCCTATAAGGAAAGGCTTCTTGAAACTGGGAAACTAACTCCTTCTACCTTCTGTGGACCAGAGAGCCTGTGGTCAAGTTGGAGTAAAGGCTCTGGGAAACCAGCACCCCTCAGGTCTGGCTTTTGTAGTTGGGCCCTGGGGATGAGGAAGAAGGTGGCAGTGGGTCAGAAGAGCTCATAGTTCAGCCTGAAAAGTTACCAGGAAGAGCACATGAGCTCAAACTGGAGGGCCGGGGAGCTTCCACCTTCCTTTCATTGGAGACATGAAAAAGGTTTTCCAATAGTGGAGAGTAGTTGCTCTGAGCTTGGCACCCACACCAGACCCAGCATTCTGATTACAGACCAGACCCCTTCCCTCTTCCCCTGACAACAGGCAGTTCACGGCCAGGTGGGTATAGGACCTATTCAGAGCTCTAGGAGGGAGGGTACCTGGTGAGGCAATCCCCAGATGGCTGCTATTGCCTTTTCTCCCACTGCTGCCTCTCCAGGAACAGGACTGAGAATATGCTGGGCTCTCAGGGGCAACTCAGTGGAGAAGCTGGAGCTGCCCTGGAGCTCCCTACTCCAATAGCTGCCCCTGTTTTAGAGCCATGGCAACCTGTTGCCTTTCCAAAAGCATCCTCATATTGAGGGGAAGTGAGAAGCCAGAGGGTACAGGGCTAACAAATCATCTTTAGGAATGTCCTCTCAGCTAACCCTTCACCTCAAGTAGGAATTTCTTAAAGCTGTCTTTCTTAATTTCAGTTTTTTATCCCTAATTTCAGTGTCTTTAACAGCTTTGCTGTCAGAATTTGTTGTTCCAGCATGGACCAGGCAGCCTTGTAGCACTCCTCACAGACAGTACTGGAAGGTGGTGGTAGGTCAATCGCCTCAGGCGGGCTTGGCCTCCCAACCCCACAGCCTACCTTCAAGGATGTGGCTTCTCTCTAGCCCCATCCTTGCCTCTAAAAATAACCTTGCTATTTTGAAACCACCTCCTCGGAGCTTTTTCTCACTGATCTCTTGGATCAGTAACCCCTCAAAGACCAGGCTTTTAGCTGCCTCTGTCATCCCAGCTGTTCTCATGGAGCAGTCTCCTTCCTGTCTCTCCCCTTCCCCCAGTGCTAGCTGGGATATTATTTTCCAACGAGAAATGACTATCCAGCTGGGTGTCCTCTGAGAAGAACAGGCCTGTCACTCTCCTCTCTGGAACGGGGAGGAGGAAGTAGGAGGTGGTAGGAAGCAGGGCTGTGAAGGCCAGGGTGAGGCAGAGCAACCCTGCGCCTCTGTTGTAATTGGGGATCCACACAGCTGTGAGAGGTTCAGGTGCCTGTCGAGAAACCACTAAGGTTGGAAAGGGCCTGGGAATGTGGGGATGGTCCATGCTGCCTTACTGTGCCCCCTTAGAGTTGGTCTCTGAGTGACTCCTTGCCTCGTCTTCTTCTTGCAGCCCACAACCCTGCCTCAGGGCACCATTAACATGAACCAGTGCACAGATGTGGTGGATGGGGAGGGCCGGACAGGCCAGAAGTTCTCCCTGTGCATTCTGACCCCTGAGAAGGAGCATTTCATCCGGGCTGAGACCAAGGAGATCATCAGTGGGTGAGTCTGCTCCATGTGTTTTGGTAGTTGGTGCTCCCTGCCCACCAGTAGGTCCTTGGACCAGGTCCCTTTGGCACAAATTGGGCAGCATTGCCATTGCTTTCTTCCCGAAGTGTGTCTGCTCTTTTGAGTCCCCTCTCTCCATTCACAGCACAACTGTGTATTCAGTCACCACACCAGAAACTAGCCTCATCCTTCATTGCCTTTGCTTCATCGCTGGGTCCACACATTTACCAAGGCTACCCCCACCTTGCATCCTGCTTACTTGGATGCCTTTCTCTTCTGGCACTGCCCTGTTTCTGGGGCTGCTACATGTTCCTTAGGCCTCTCACTGGTCTCCCTACTCTGTTCACACCTAACCACAAGGGGCTCAGTCCCCAAAACACTATGACCTTGCCACTCTTCTACCTAAAACCCCATTCATTACCTGTGGGTCAAGTCCAAGTTCTTTGGCTGCCCTGCAGGGCCCCTTTCCAGCCCTCCAGCCTCATTCCCACCACCCTAAGCACTGAGCTGCTTGTCACCACACATCCTTCAGCTGCCTTTACCTCTGTACCTTCTCTCCCACCCTTCTCTCAGTCTGGAATAAACCCTGGACTTCCAGGCTGTTAGAGTCAGCCTAAGTGTTTACTATTGCAGTAAGCCCTCCCTCATGAGGTGCTTGGCTCCATCTGCTGGCTCTTATAAAAGATGAAGATTATCTGTGTTCACGTCTGGTTTCCTCAGCCAGCGAAAGGCCCTTGATGTTGGAGGCCATGTCTCATTCATCGTGCTCGGTGCCCACACACAGGAGTCATTCCAGTGCTGCTGCACGCACTGGCTTCATTAGCACACCCTGTGCAGAGGCTTAGGAGAAGCCCTGGAAAGTGGAAGGCAGGCCCAGGTTTTCAGGTAGCTGACAGCCCATGCAGCATCTGCCTTCCAGGAGTCCCTGCTCATGGGGCATCTGCTACCAGCTCCGTGCAGCCTAGCCACACGTTGCATTTGCACAGTGAGCAGACAGCAGGAGCTTGGACACTGGGTCTTAGAGAATTTCACTTGTCCTTTAAGGCTAAGAAGGAGGCAGATGAGGCTGAGAAGGCTTTGGGAAGAGTAAATCCAGGGTTGAGGGAGACCAGACTGATTATTGCAGTGCAGAGTAGAGGGGATTAGAACATGAAGTCCTTTGTTTCAAAAAACTGAAAAACTCCTGTGAGCAGTGGCCTGTGCTTCAGGATCTCACCTGCAGCCCTGGCCAAGGCTGCTGTGTGAGAAAGTGAGAGCACTGGCCAGAAAGCCCCTGGTTTTTGCCAAGTTCAAATTCACACCATGGTAGGGGTAGAGCAGAGGGACAGAACTGTGCTATAAGAGGGGTTGAGTGGCCCTCTGCTAGGGATGCCAGGAGAGAGGCAGGTTTGCATTTCTAACACTTGAGGGCAAATTGGAGAACACTTTGACTCTGCCCCTTTCTGATCTTAATCATAAAACGTTACATTTAAGGGTGTAAAGAGCTTTCACCGAGCCCTCGAGCCCTCGTTTTACAATTGGGAGACTGAGGCTCTGGAAATAAGAGGAATCTGACCAAGGGCACCCTCCAGGCATGAGCGACATCATGGAACTGGTTGCACTTACTTTCTGGTTCACTCTAGCTGCCTTAGTCCTGTCTGGCAAGCACACATAGGTCAAGGTTCCAATAAGATTCCTTGGAGAGACCTAGCCCTCCCCTCAAGATCTAGGTTCCAGAGACAGGTGGAATGGGAAAGACTTGTCCAAGGTTCCCAGGGCTGAGGGGCCAAGTCAGTGATGTAGTGGTGTGCCACATTGCGTTAGGAGAGTAATGATGATGTCTAGCATTTGACAGTGTCTCTGGCAGACTGCCTAAATCCTGCTTTCAGACACTAGCACAGGCTAGGGGGTCCTCAACTCTGTCCTGGGCCACGCTCTTGCGGTCACTTCTGTGTGTGTATACGAGGCCTGCCATTCTGTGCAGCTTGGGTAGGCAAGGTAAATTGGGTTCCTGGGTCCAATTAGAACATGGGGTGGGGAGTGGTCCCCACACCAACAAATAATTCCCAGACACCAACAGGGTGTTCAAGAATTTGCCTCAGTTCTGAAACTTGACAAAGGGATAGCATCAGATCCTGCTGGTTAAGGGCTCAGTCCCACGAAACCACTCCCTCCACCCCACCACACTCTGACCAACCGGCTATAGATTAGAAGTTCCCACCTTGCGTTAAGTTAATTTGCTAGAATGGCTTACAGATTTCAGGAAAACCAGTTTACGCAATAGATTACTGACAAAGGTTATTAAAGGATACAAACTGTTGACGTAAGAAACATACAAAGCTGTAGAGAATTTTAATGAGTTTATTGAGCCAAACTGACGACAGTTGGGAAGCAAAATCTCAGTGGATTAAGAAAATGCTCCAGAGAATGGCAGTTTTGTAGCCTATTTTATACATTAGAATCAAAAGGGGAGACATAAGGAGGGTTCACTGGTGGTAGATAAAGTGGCAGGAGAAAGCAAGCAGGGAAATATTTGGGATTGGATAAAAAGTAAAATGGAGAGACACATCTTTTACATTGGTGGGTAAAGGAAAGTTAATAGTTAACATTTACAGCGCACAGAGATGGTATGCAGAGCACAAGACAACCATGAGAGGTTCAGTGGTCTCCTGCTCTGGTACAGTGGGTTATGCCCTGAGGGGTCTGGAGAAAAATGGTTTCTCTGACATTCCAAGGGTTTCTTATCTTAGATGCAAAAAGACAATTGACAGGCTCACTTCATGTAAAGGTTGACCTTCATCAAGAAAGCTACAGGCCCAGGATGTGACTACCCGCCATGACCTTCTTTGGTTAGAAATTTTTCTGTTCAGATCATCCTATGTGGTTACTTTCCGTCTCTGAGTTTGTAGGGCTTCCCCCCCCCGCCCCCCCCCCCGTGCTGGCCTCCCCTGAGCTTGTCAGGTTAGTATGTAGCTTTTTTTTTTTTGGCCCACAAAATCAACAGCCAGATATAGAGATGCATAGGATGAGGTCCCAAAGGAGCTTCTGTCCTCTTAGAGCTTGGGCCCCAGCATGGTGACATATGGAAACATTCTGGTTTCCCAACCTAGAAGCTCTCTGAACCCTGTCCTTTTGGGTTTTTATAAAGGCTTCATTACATGGGCCTATTCTAGTTATTGATTCAACCTTGAGGCTATCTCCTTTCCCTGGAGGTCAGTGGGTGGGACTGAAACTTCCAACCCTCTAACCACTTGTTTGGTTCTAACAACCAGCCCCCATCCTTAAATGCTTCCAAAAACTACCTCATTAACAAAAGGAAAGACCTTTTTTTAGCTCTTAACACTTAGGAAATTCCAAGGGTTTTGGGATCTGTAAGCCAGGTATTTCCCAAATATAAGAAATATATTTTGGTCATCGTAATGACTAAATCTCTATTTCTTATAAATCACAATATTGCACAGTCATGAGGGGGCCTAGACACCAGGTGCATATGCTCTCAGGGTCCCACATGTAGACTGGGCAATACTGAGAGTGGGAGGCTTGTTAGGCTCAGTGGCATACCCAGAGCCAGAATAAGTCACCTGACTGTTATTTCTGTCCTGGGTCTGGACCTTTCTCCTTCCTGTCCAACAGGCAGGGCTCTCTCAAAGGCAGCCTGTTCCCAGGTCTCTGCAGTCCCTCAGAGATCCTGCAGTTCCCCTTGTGACCAGCAGCTTCATCATTTTTCCCACTTGCTTGGACACTCAGATCTCTTTTAGGGAGTCAGATGACACAGTATGCCTAAGGACTGACTTCTTACTCTACTTTCCCTCTGCCTCTCTCCTCAGACAGATCCCCTTCCCTAGGCTTCCTCCCTGGCCTCTTCGTTCTCACTGCTTGTCATGGCTTCTTTGCTGGGGAACCTCTTCTGAGGGCTCAGGGGCCCTGTGATTGGTCTCAGCGCTCGGGTCCCCAAGAAGTACAGACACTTTATCTTTGCTGACTTAAAGCTGAACGGCCCATTCAGTCTTCCCTCCTGGCTCTTCTCTGAAATGGACACCTGAATGACTTTCCCAGGATTGCATATAAAGAGTTAGCAGTTCTTTCCCAGTTCCCTTCTGCTGGGAGAGGACCTCCAGGATGTTTGGGGCACAGGTTCACGCAGCTATTTTAGAGGAGGTAGGAGTTGGCAAGGTGAGGAGGCCTCTTCTGTGCCCTCCAGCTGGGCTTGGTCAGGGCTTTCTCCAAGTCTCTTATCTTGGCTCTGCCTTGAAAGTTGGGGAGCCTGTTCGACCATATCCCTGGCACCCACATTCACTACCAATCCCATGCCCACATTCACACCTCACCTCTCTTCCATGAGGGTATTTTAACATTTGTAACACATCTAGATAATGTTAGATACTTCTACTGGGCTTGCATGAGAAATCTAAGTGTAAAGGACATATTCTGTCACTTGTTCCTGAGCTAGGCATCTCTCAGCCTCCAACCAGAGCACCACTGAAACGGGTAGGAACTGAGGTATCTAGGAACCCTGGCTGCCCTTGTTCCATGCTCTGCCCTTGAGTCTCCAGCCTTGTTTAAATTGGCAGGAGCTTCAGAAGCTCCATTTAGTCAACAGTGCAACTGCAGTGCAGATCTCTCCTCTTCCCCCAGGGCCCTGTCCTACAAGGCTCGCAGAATTGCGTAGCTCCATAGTGTTGTCAATTGATAACCAACTGGGCCAGTGTGCAGGGGCTCAGGGCACCCCAAAGGGTCTGCACCTCCCTGGCACGTTCCCTGTACTCTAGGTGACTTTGCTGAGCAGTCTATTCCCCTCTTCTAGGTATAGCTTTAAGAAGGGCCTTCTTTGGGCGTGGTTCCTTAGAGTGCCCAAAAGAAATTTCAGGTCCTATGGCAGGGTAGAAAGCACGTGTTTCAATCCCACAAGTGTGCGAACTACTCAGATTACAGGAGTGAGGCCTTTGTAGAGTCTGCTCATCTGCTGGCTTTAAAGATACAGTTGTGGCCTCCTTTTTGGCTTTGGGGCTCACAGAGAAGTAACCTGTAGGACCTGTGCCTCAGGTCTGTGTGGCACAGGTGACCGTTGATTCACTCAGCAAGTCGAATATTACATGCTCTGGGCTGGACTGAGGGTAGCCCCTCTGCTCAAGTGCTGTAATTCCCCATACCCAAGCCTACTTCCCTGGCCACCAGCTGTCAAAACTATACAACCAGCACACCCTCTTGAAGCTGTCCCAGAAGGCCATTGACTATGACCAGCCTCCCACTCTCGCCCCACCCCATATTAAAGAATCCCCTTTGAGTGCTGAAGATACCATTACTTCTCCCTGTTCCAATTTTGGGATGCTGGTGGTCACTGCAGCCTCTAGCCAGGGTGCTGCCAGTGTTGACTCTGCCTTTCATTACAGCTTAGCCACTGCCATCCAGCCCTTGGCACAAGCTGGCAGCAGGCCCAACACAGACCCCAGTGTTCTGGAAAGAAGTAGGCTGGTGTTTCATGTGGTACCTTCCCCTCTGGAGAGAGCACTGGGGCTGCCCTTCACCACCAGGCTCACTCCTAACCTCTGCTCCTCCTATTCCCCTTCCTACAACCCTCTCAGATGTTTCAAAGTTCCAGTGAGGCAAGCTGTGTCATGTCCTGGCCTAATCTAGCCTCTGGTTTCAGAGATGATAAGACTGAAGTCTAGAGGGGCTGGGACTCATGCAAGGTTGTGGTTAGAGGGTAAAGATCCAGATCTGGATCTTAGTCCTCCGTTCTTCCTTATGCTCCCCTGCTGCCTTTCCTGATGCTGGTCCTAAAGTGGACTTTTTAGCATCCAGACTGGTGTAGATTCTTGGGCAATGTCCCTGGGCAGCTCTGCCAGACTTCCCCAGAGCCAAGGTACCCAGTGCCCTCACTGTGTAGGTGGGGCCCATTGGTGAGTGAACGGGTCTGGGAGATCACTCAGCCACGAAAGTGACCTGCTGGGGGGACTTTGGTAGCATGATTTCTGGTTTCCTGCCTTGAGTGCACTGAATAGCCCCCAGTTGCAGCCCATCTGTGTGCTTGTGAGATCCACACTGGAAGGCCGTTTTAGAGCTGACAGTAGGGACAGTGATAGCAACAGTGATGTGCCTTTCACTCCAAATCCAGTGGTCAGGGTGGAGCCCATGTTATTATCCCTAAGCTGCAGGGCCCTCCCCACTTGCACTGTGGTTATTGCAGGGTCAGCATCCAAGCCTGGTCCCAGCAGTCTGTGCTTGTCCTGGACTGCATTGCTGGTACTTCCTGCCCTGTCAGTGACAGGCTCTAATATAGACTGGTGCTAGGCTGCTGGTTGAGTGCCTCCAGCCAGGAAGCATAAGCTTTGGTGCTTATACTACTCAACAAGGTGGTGTCCTAATCCTTGAGAGCAGGGGGTCTGACCTGCTGTCTCTTCTCTTCCCAGTTGGCTAGAGATGCTCATGGTCTACCCCAGGACTAATAAGCAGAACCAGAAAAAGAAGCGGAAAGTAGAGCCTCCCACGCCACAGGTAGGTGATGGGTTTGCCAAGTGGTCACCCCTCGGTGGAGCTGGGGAGAAGTGAGAGAATTGAGAGTGCCCTGGGAAGTTAGAGGGCTTCAGGACCCAGCCTAAAACTGAGAATGGGGTAAGATATCAGTTCAGGGCTCAGACGGTCATCAGCCCTGCATGTTCCCCCTCCTTCCTTCCGATGGTTCATAAGTTGCAATCTACACACTACTCTCTGAACCACAGGGCAAGACCCATTACAGGTACAGGGTGGCCTGCTCATGTGCTCTTCAGTGGCCTGTTTGTGTGTTCTGAGGCTTTCTCAGGTGGTTTCCTGCCAGCAGACAGGTGCTGAGCAGCAATAGCACAGCATGTATCCTTTCTCCTGGCTGTCCTGCCTGCTGCTGGGGAGCAGAGGGCATACTGGGAAGAGCTTCTTGCTGCACACACATTCCTCATGTGCCTCAGCTCAGCTCCATTTTCCACACAGATTGACCCTGCAGACAGAAAGCTGAGAAAGGGGGCTGGGCAGGGAGGTCCTAGAGTGAGGGGCTCTCAAGGGACCCTACTCCTACTCTGGGCTTTGACCATAAATGGAAAAAACTGTCACTGGCCTTGAATTTTGTGCCCCTGTCATGACTTCCATGTGACCAGAATGGGAAGAGGCTGGGGTCATCTCTCCAGTTCCAGTCCTTCTCCAAAGGCCACTTTCTTCTTCTTTCCCTCCCCTACCATTGTGCTCAAGGCACCCGAAGAGGTTCTACAACTCCTCGCTATGCTCCTCACATTCCTGGGGCCCTGGTGCAGCTAGTTAATTTTTCTGAGCTTCAGTAAACTTATTTGCAAAGTGGACCTGTTGAAATCTAGTTAGATAATTATTGTAAGCATGAAAGGAAGTACTGAGCCCAGTGTAGGTGCTCAGTAAATGCTATTTTTCCTCCCTCTGCTCCAGACTTAATTGTTAGCAGGTATTCTTGCCTTGTCTAGTCACGTCATATAGACCCTGAGAGTGGGAAGGATGGAGATTGGGTCCCTTAGGCATCTTGCAAGGCCCAGAGCCTGAAAGAGAGCCAGCCTATGGCAGAACTTGGTTACCCCTGAGGCTCAGCAGTCCTCACTAGATGTTCTCTGTTTCACCAAGTGGCAGAAGTCATCCTGGGCAGGCCTGGGTCCCAGATGTGTGCTGGCCTGGGTCACTTTCTCCTCCACATACCCCCATTCCCCTTTGGCTCCCCTGAGCATGTATACCCTGACTGGCCTCCTGCCGTTGTAGTACAGCTCTGGGCTTGCCCTCTATCCACCCTCCCCAAAAGTCTCAGGCTAGCATCCCCTGGAAGGTAGTGTCCCTGGCAAGAAATTGGCAAAAGACAATCAGAGTCCTTCCTGGAGACTAAAAGTGGAGCTTCCTGTCAGGAGATAGCAGATGCACATTCAAATCCCCCAAGTTGCTTAATCGGAGAGAAAATATCACAGGCAGAATAACAGTATTTAGGATTCTGAGGCATTTCCAAGTTATACCTTGGAAACAATACTGGAGCAGAGCTCCTGCCTCCAAATAAGGCAATTACATATACAGAAGACATACTCAGCCCAGCCCAGGGAATTTGGTTATGTCCCTGCTTCCTGGCTGTCCCCTCCCCTATAATGTCTCTTCCTCCTAAATACTTCCAAGCTTCACCTTTTCATTTGGTAGCAGGAGCCACATGGTTGCAGAATGGGGAGATCACCCACTTTTCTGATAGTCTCTTAGAGCCTTGGTCTCCTGGGATCCTGGCTACCTCCACTTAGCCCTTCCCAAGCACTGGCAGAAGCCAACCTGAACAGGTTTTTTCCTTCCTCCTCTTGCTTTCCAGAGCGTCACATTTGAGGCCACTGGTTTCTGGAAGTTGTAAACTTTCACCAGGGACCATGCTCCTGTGAGTCAGTCTCGTGTGGTAATGTGGGGCATCTCCAGAGGAGAGTTGAAGGCTCTCTGGGCAGGCTTCCCCTCCACAGCCTGATGCTGAAGGTGTTCTAGGGTCCCCTGTAGAGACAAGAACCCAAGACCCCATACCTGGCCTCTTCCTCAGTGGCCCAGGAGAGTTTCAAATCAATGAGGAACTGGAAGCATTATTCTGCTGCACTGTTCTGTCCTCTGAGGACTTAGGTAGGAAAGCCAAGAATGCCCCTTCAAAAAAGGTGTCTAAGACAGGTGATAGATGGGGACATGGAGAATACAGAACACGGTGGTTTGCTGAGGGCATCAGAGAGAAGCCTAAGCCAGGCCCTGAGGGAGGATAAGGATAAGGATAAGGATTCAGGGAGAGCAAATAGCCTTCTCAGGCAGGACAGGGGATCCCAGCAAAGACCAAGGCAAGAGGAGGAGACAAGCTTGCCTTGATCAGAGCCTCTGAAGCCTGGGGCCTTAGAGGCATGGGCTCCTGGAAATTGCTTCTTACTTGGCCACTATTTACTCCAAGAGAAAAGATTTTTCCTACTTTTCCTGGTGCTGAGATACCTAGAAGGAACGGTAATTCACTCTGGGTATGATCAAGGCAGAAAGGATGGAGTTCTTACTTCCCTTCCTCCAAATCCCAAAGCTGGGAGGCCAGGGTCTATGTGTCTTCCCCAGCCAGGTATATAGGCCCAGGGGCCCAGTTCTTCAGGTGGGGCCCAATTCTTCAGCTGGGAAGCCAGCTCCTCCAGCCCTCCAGACTCATGGTCTTTGCTCTTGCCTTTCTTCAGAGAACGTAAAACAGCAGGCATCTGTTAGGACATCCCTGCTGGTCCAGTGCTCTGGCCCATCTCAGCCACACGTGAGTTGTGAGTGGCCACTTCTGCTTCTTAGGCATCTCATTTTCTATTTTGGTGCCTACTGCTACACCCCACTCCAGGTCAGAACGCTTCCTCCCATTGGGTCACTGCTTGGTTTCTGTGCCTGGGAAGTAAAAGGAAGGCTTTCTATGAAACCCCCTCCAGAAGGGGAACCAGCTTATTAGCACATGGAAGCTACAGAGGCCCATTGACCAGGGCTAGCCTTCCTCCCCTTTTTCATCTTTCTTCCCTACTATGAAAACTTTCTGAGCAGCTAGATAAACAGCACAGACTATTATAGTATTGACAGCCCCGAGCAATGAAGCTGTCCCAGCCACACAGGGACTAGCACATAGAAAACCTAATGCTTCCACTCCTTCCTCTTACACAGGCAGCCAGGGTCTGGGTCAGCATGGGTGTCAGCACCCTCTTCACAACAGCAGCTGTGGAGAGCAGAGGTGGTGCCACATGGTCCTGAACTGGCTTGTGCAGAGGCTTATTCTCCATATATGTGCTTTGGAGAAGAGAAGCAACTTTACCCTGAGACCAGGCTTCCCAGCATCACCAATCTAGCCCTCTTTTCCAGAAGCTAGCATGGCTTTGTTCCTGCTGTCTCAATGTAAAGGCAGGAGAAAGCGGAGCTACCAAAGGAGAGAAAAAGAACTCCCTGTGGACCTTGACCACTATTCATGCTCTGGGATAGTCCTCTGGAAGTGGGGAACATGGGTAGGGATCTGTGATTTCAACCAGCCCTGCACAGATTGGGAGGCCCAGGGCCAGGAGGTGGATCTGTAGTTGCTTGGTGCTGGGAAATGTGTGTATTCCCCAAGCTCCGAGTCATGACTCCTTGAATCTGAGACCTGAAATTTTTTCTGCCTCTTGGACATCCCTGCCACCCTACCCTCTTCTCAGTGCTAGGGTCCCTCTACCATCAGAGATGTGTGCATGTGCCATGGGCTTTTCACCCACAGGGTGGGGCTGAGGGCACTGGCAGCCAGGACCACTCCCCTCATGGGCACAATCACCTGTTCCTTCCTCTTTGGTCCTTTTTGTCAACCTCTGCCTACCCTGGTCCAATCTCCTCCACAGAGGGGACCGATTCACCAAGGGTGGTCTTTATGTCACCCCCACCTAGCTCTGCAAGGGAAATCCAACTCCTCCCTAAGCCCACCAGAGTTGTGCACGGCCTCTGGCCTTTGAGCAAAAGGCCCTGGGTTGTTGGGAGGGGGCATAGCAGGGTGACTTAGAGTGGCTTCTGCTTTAAAGAAGCATTGCTGCTGGGACATGGAGTGAGGGTACTAAGCTGACTGGAAGGACAGGTTGCCCTGGTGCTGGATCTCCTTGGGTCAGTTGTTCTGTTGGAGCCCTCAGGAAACTGTCAGAAACCATTATTGTTTTCTTCTGAGAAGTCCACTTCATCCAAGGCGGTCAAAGTTCTTGGGACTCTCCACCCTTGGAGTTGGGTCAGCTGAAGGCTCTGACACAGTAGGAGGTTATATGTGTCTTGAGTCTGTGGGAAGAACCATACTGGTTTTACCCTTTGCATGAGGCCTAGAATCCTTAGAAAGCTAAGGAAACCTTTGGACGCAGACAAATGCACATCCTCTCACGTTAGTATCTGGGCTTATCTTGGAGGCCCATCTAAGACAAAGCCTTCTCCCAACCCATCCTGGGCCTTTCTCCTGCTCATAGGGGTGCCTAGGGGTGGAGAATACTTGGAGTCGTACTTCTTTCCTTTCTGGCTATGCGAGTGTGACACCTCCTCTCTCTTCCCTGCAAAGTGGGTTGATGAGGACTAGATGGTATGGTGCCCAGCCAGAGCCCAGCATATAGCTGACACCAGTGGCTGTAATAAATAATCCACTGGTGGTTATACTGGGTCTGCATTGTGCACACATACACATAACCTGTGTCGTCTATAACTCTTGCAAGGGCCCAAGTCACAGATGGATTAAGGTAGGTTTCTAAAAATAAAGCTAGGCCACCGGGATGGGAATGGGAAGGTGAGCATTTGTACATTACCCCTCATGTTTTAAGGAAAACAGATGAGATATACCTCACTTTCGAAAAGGCCTAAAGCCATGTAGCACCCTCAGCAACTGGCACCTAGGACCTTGAGCTGGATAGGAGACTGACTTGTGCCCAGGGTGTAAGCTGGTGCTGCAGAGCAGCTGGGTTTCCCAACCCCACCCTTGTCTGGTCTCTAGTTTGTAGTTTTGAGTGAAGGTTCGCTACCTACTCTGGAATTGGACTCCCTAGGTCTGACTAAGCACTTCTTGCATGACTGTTTCTCCCACAGAGCAGCCCCAGTTCTGACCTGATGGAGAGTTGGAATTGAGACTATTCCCTTCTTGGCTACAAGCACCCATCTAGCTTGTGCGGGGCGGGGGGGGGGGCGGGCAGGCAGGCAGGAGGGTGGGTGCAGATTTGAGTGGTGTTTGTTTTGTATCTGTTGACTCTTTACATAGTATCCCAGGTATCCTCTTTTAGCATTCTACGACAAAAATGGGAGAGTAGATGAGGCCAACAGCTGGCCCTGACATGGATGCTGAGTGAACACATGCGTAACATTCATCCCATTGGGCCCATCTTGATGATGTGTTCTTTCCTCACCATGTACTCATGTCCAAAACACCCAGAAGTCTAGGAATGGCAAACTCTGAGCCAACCACTTTTGGTCTCGCCTTTAATACCTAGTTCACTGCTCTGGACACTGTCTGGTTTTGTGGGCAGGGAGAACTTGCATGTATTTGGTGTTGGGGCTTCAAGCATTAACCCTAAGTCTTTGCTCCATGCATTTGCCAAACATGGCCTGAGGCCCATTGGACCAGATACTCTGGGGGTGCTGGCTGTAACTACAGAGGAGAGAAGGCCACAGTGCCATCCAGAAGGAGCTTCTACTCTGACCAAGATGTCTCTGTTCTGAGTCTTATCTCCTGGGAATTCTGGGCCCCTGATACTGCATAGATGATCTTGCTGGTCTCCAGTAGCCAAACAGCCAGGCACCCAAGACCTGTACACCAGCTTGGGCTATGTCCTCTTGTGCCTACATCTCAGACACCACTCTCTACCCCAGGAGCCAGGGCCAGCCAAAATGGCCGTCACTACCAGCAGCAGCAGCAGCAGCATCCCCAGTGCTGAGAAAGTCCCCACCACCAAATCTACACTCTGGCAGGAAGAAATGAGGGCCAAGGACCAGCCAGATGGCAGCAGCCTGAGTCCAGCTCAAAGCCCCAGCCAGAGCCAGCCTCCTACTGCCAGCACCCTGAGGGAACCTGGGCTCGAGAACAAAGATGGTAAGTGGTGGCCAGATTGGCTCAAGTGCCCACCTGTCCTGATGCCCCTCCTCATAATGCTAGAACAGGCCTCTATCCCTCCAGAGCCAGAGCTTGCACTGGGGGCTCACTTGGGGGCCTGTACAGTTCAGTTGTGAGCTCCAGGCCTCAGGTCTCCTCACCTTCTGTGTTCATCAGCCCTAGGCAGAGCATGGCCTGGTGTGGGACTGGGATCCCTGGGCTCAAGCCTTTGCCTTGCCGCGACCCACCCCCCCCCCCCCGCCTGCCGCCCCCCCTTCTCTTGAGTCTTATCTATAAAGAAGGATAGCACCTGCTCTGTTAGCCCCAGGCAGGTGTTGTGAGAGTCAAAGTGCTCTGTAAAGAGGTCTGTGTATAAGGAAGCCTCTGCTTCCTATCCATTGTGGCCGCTTTGTGTTTGTGGCCTAGTTAACCCTAGAAGTCCACTGAGAACAGCAGTAGTTAGGGTGGTCTTGTCTTTCTCCTCACAGTCCCATCCTGCAGGTCCCTGGGTGAAGTAAGGGAAGAGGGTGCCAGAGGAAACAGGTGGCATCACCATGCTTTCTCCACTTAGCACTTGGGAATTACTTGAGCAGAAGAAGGGCAGTCATCTCTGCCTCCCTCATCCAAGCCCTTGAAGGCTCTGCAAAACACAGGCTGGTTTTTCCCATTTATACTTTGTCCAGATTGTTAAAGATGAGTGGACAATTGGGGCTGACCCAGCTCATTCAGGCCAAAGTGCATTTGGCATTAGCTCTGGGCATAAGTTGCTTTAATCCTCATTTGGTAGCACATACCCATCCATATCTAAAGTCTGTTCACTCCTGGTTTCTATACAGGTCCTCTGCCCTTTTCTCCTCAAAAATGTACTGAAAGACTGGATGGCTAGTTGGCTGTTGGTTCCTCCTTGATGTTTGATAAGAAGTAGTTGTTGGGATATCTTTTGTTGTGGTGTGTGGGTGGATCCTGTTCTCCCAACTGAGCCTCCAGACTAGAAGTGTAGGCCCCTCTGACAGTCTGACCAGGAGGCAGCCAAGTTAAAGGAGAGATGGATGAGGCACAGCGGAAAGGAAATTTTTTTCCCTATCCTGTGTCTGCCCTTGGGGAACCACATTGGCCTTTAAAGATGAAGGTAGAGAGAATCCCCCCATTTGCATCTGCATGAGCTTTTAAAAGCATCCTCAGAAAGCAAAGATGGCTAATTGTGTCTCTTGCCTCCCACTCTCTCTTCCAGAGGAGAGCACCATGAGTGGCGACCGCATGGACTGTGGCAGAAAAGTCCGGGTAGAGAGCGGCTACTTCTCTCTGGAGAAGACCAAACAGGACTTGAAGGCTGAGGAGCAGCAGCTGCCCCCGCCAGCCTCCCCTCCTAGTCCCAGCACCCCCAACAACAGGTATAGTGGCCCCGGACCGCCCTCCCAGGAGCTTGGTCATCCCCTTCCTTCCCCAGGTCCTCGACCCCCCAGCCGAATGGTCTGCAGCAGCTACCTCGGCTCCCTGGATGTGGCCAGCCAGCCCCCCACCCATATGGACTCCAGCAGCGATGGGGGGCGGGAAGCAGAGAGACTGGGGCGCACCTTTGCCTTTAAAGCCAGCAGGCAGTATGCCACCCTGGCCGACATCCCTAAGGCCATCAGGATCAGCCACCGAGAAGCCTTCCAAGTGGAGAAAAGGCGGCTGGAGCGTAGGACTCGGGCCCGGAGTCCTGGCAGGGAAGAGGTGGCCCGTCTGTTTGGCAACGAGCGGAGGTAAGGAAGGAATTAGAGGGCTGAACACATGTGCACACACATGTACACAGGCTCTTTCCCCACATCCTTAACATAGTCTCTTCTGCTTATACGCTCAGTTTCTCTCTTACACGTGTACTCACACATAGTCTCACACTCATATATTCTGTTACATAGTCCTACATGCTCTTCTCATATATTTTCTTATGCACATATTCCCTCTCCCCACCCCGCCCCCCACACACACACACACGTGTCCCCTAAGCCTTCCTTGGGGAGCATGTTCATTCTCCCTGTCTGTTAAGAACATGTGGGGAACCTTTGCCTCTTGACCCTGGACTCTGGTTCCAGAACTCAGCCCCTGGTGGTCAGAATATAGGATCTCTGGGTACCCAGAAGCCTAGGCAAGGGGCCAGCTGCTCCCTATGAGTGCCTCCTAGTACCAGGACCCTGGGTGGGTTCTCAACTGCCTGAGCCATGTGTGACTGGATCTTTTCCTTCCTGGCTCAATTCTGTTCTCCAAGGAGATAGCAGAGGCAGTAAGAACCCTAGAGATATAAGTGGTGGCAGAAGCTCTGTTTGCCCTTACCAGTCTCATGTATGGGTGAAGGGCATGGAAGGAGATACAGGGAAGGTGGCCATGCCTGGGAAGGCAAGGTGGCAGCATAGTTCCTCCCTTGAGCACTCTCTCCCACAGAAAGCCCCAGGGTAGCCAAAGCAGCCTGTAAAGCTGCCAGGTACCAGGCAGAATCACTCTTTGTCCAGGCTTGGCTGAAATGTGAAATGGGGAGGTTTCCTGGGGAGAGATAGGGTTTGGACAATGGACCTAGGACAGAGGTTGGAGGCAGAGGTGTAGAACTCGACTGTGGTCTGAGGAGAGGAGGGCTCTGCCCTTCCCTTCTCTTGTTCCACTGTTCCTGTGCTTCTCAGAGAGCTGAGGAAGGATCTTGGTTCCATCTCAGGCCTTTGAGCCGAGGTCTGGACCAGAGAACCCGAGCACCTCCTCTAATAGGAGTTTGCGCCCTGAGTCTGTAAACAGAGCCTATGTCTTTCTTTGTTTACCTCCCTGACAACAGGGTTCTTGCCCAGATGACCTCTAGGCTGCTGGAGGCTCACAGACCCCTCTGAACCACTTGAGAGTCTATGTGTACATTTTGCCGGGGGGAAAATATTCATAGTTTCATTAAGTTCCCATTGAAAAAGAAGTTCAGGCCTAAGTTCCAGAAGTACTCGCAGAGTGTTCTTGTCGCTCCACCAAAGCCTAAGTAAAGCTCATAGTTGGGACATGTTGTGAGGACAGGCCAGGGTGGCAATGGATTCCTCTCAAGGTGCTTCCTTCTCTTCTTAATACTCACCCACTCTCCCACATGTCCCAGATAGAAAGGACCTGTGGACCTGTGGGTTAACCGCCAGGATAAAGAAAAGATGTGTAGAGTGTTTGGTCTTAAAAAGAGAAGACAACAGAATATACCTAATTCTGAGGAAGAGGGAAGCTAACCTCTTGCCTTGGAGGTGCCCTGCCAAGCAGTTAGCTGGCTTCTTGTTTCATTAGTACTCTCATGAGATGCCTGCATCACCATCCCTAGTGTGTAGATACAGACATAGGGGCCCAGAATCAAGGTAGCTTGTCGCAGGAACAGCCTGGAGCAGTGGAACCAGGACACACATCTAGCTGGGCCTTAACCGAGAAGGCCCTGCTCCCATGATATGACCCAGGAGTGGGCTAAGGCTGTCCTTTAAGCATTTAAGGAAATATATAAATAAAGGGACTTGCCAGAGATTTAGGAAGCCAGCAGCTGAGGTTGGGGAGGCTTCACGCTGGCATGTGGGCAGGCTGCGTGTCGTGAAGGCTTCTGTGTGGGCAGCCATGCCCTGGTTTAGCAGCAGATCAGAGAATTAACATTTAGCACACCTGCTTGGCTTTGAATTCATTCTTGTCTGGTGGTAGATGGCATCTCTGGGGCTTTGCTCTCTGCATGCATGCTCTTTACCACCATGGGGATGGGTTTTCACCTGGTATTGGCACCCATGGGACCCACCAGCTCTGCATCCTAACACTGTAATGTCACTTTCTTACCGCCCTTGATAACATCTGGCTGGCTGCTGTCACTTTGTGAGGTCTGCTCTCTGGTCCCGAGTAGCTGTGCTTGATTGGATTCCTGCCTCTGGGTTGAATAGAGCAGAACCCTGCATTGGCATGTTTTTGGCCACAGCTACCCAGAACAAATCAGACCTTCCCAGGAGCCAGGCCGGGGGATGACAGGGCTTAGTTTACTGAGAAGCCATGGCCCTGAAGTAGTCCTTTGTGGGCCAACAAGCTCTGCTTTTCAGACTTGCTCCAGAGCCTTTAAAACATTTCTTGGATGGTGAGTTGCTGCTGAGCACGCATGGGGAGGACATAGCCCTAGTTGAACTATGGGTGACGATACCAGGGCCAGCTCCTGTGTGGTCCTACCTGCCCCTGGGCTAGGAACCTGGAAAGGTCAGCCAAGCAGAAGTACAGCACCTCCTTTCTGTGCTGTCAGCCAGCCCAGAGAGGCATTTGTGGCCATACCTGTAGTACTTGAAGGGAACCAAGTTAAAAACTTCCCACTTTGTAAAGTAAATGTGGCTGATTTCACTGGAGCCCTCTCTGTGTATAGAGGCTGCAGCAAGTGTCGCTTGCCTCTTCTCTTGTCTGACTCCTCTCTTCACAGCCCTGGCAGTCCTGCAGCATGCAGTTCGCATGTGACTTGGCCAGGAACTGCTCCTCACAGCTTTCCTGGGGCTTTCTAGGCCCTGGACTCAGTTGGAGGGGCTCTCATTCAGCAAGTCGTGACACCAAGACTTGTGAGTAGGCCTGGAATTTTATCCAGACCTCACCAGGACAGTCGGGCATGGGGGGTGCCTCACCGCCCAACCAGGCTGAGCACTTGCAAGAGCTTCCTGTGGTTCCAGGAACTCCTGCCTCTGCCGTAGCTTCCTGCGCTCAGACACATGCCCTCTCCTGCTGCCCTCCCTCAGCCACCCTGCGCTGCTGGTTCTGGCAGGCTGGCCTGGGAACAAGTTCTGTTCCTGGAGAAGACTCCACAGAAGCTTAGTGCAGTGGGATGCCCACATTTCTTGTGGAAGCACAGGGAGAAGCAGAGAGCTCAGGTCCCCTGAGAGTTCTGCCCCTGGTATTAAGCCTTTCTTGAAGAAGAATCCCTAGGAGATCAATTTTTATTGGTAATCCTCCCTAAAAAAAGCTAACCTCTGAGGGAGAGGTGTTTCAGGTTTCGAGCTCGTTTCCTCTTTTTTTTTTTTTTTTTTTTTTTTTAGAGTTAGATTTTAGTTAGTTTTCTAGGCTCAGAGGCCCTTCACTCGTTTCCCCTCAACTATCCACCATTTGTCCAAAATGCAAGTAAACCCCTCCCTGAGAGGTAACTTTAGGACACTTGCCTGGGTGTCCCTGTGGAAGGACCGGCCTCTGGTCCTGCAACGTGTCAGTGCCCAAGACCCAAGCACCCAGTGTGCCCCAGCTGGCCTCCCATGCTCACGCCCACCTCATCGACTCCTCGTGACTCAGACAAGGATGGTCTCTCCTCCTCAGTGATCACCTCGGGTTTTTTTTTTTTCTTTAATTCTTTGGATAATTTTGATGTACCATTATTTGATTTTAAAAAGCCGTCTTTTTCTGTTTATTCATTTTCCAGCCTTATTTTCTTTCAGGTCTTGCCCCTCTCCACCTTCTCCTGCTGTGTCGCTGTGTGACGTTACTCGCCCTTCCTCCGCCTGCTTCGCTCCCATCTCAGCTCCGTCTCCAGCCATAGATGGCCTGATGATGCCACCAGCCCTTTCACACGAAATCAACTTGCTTTGTTTTTGTTTTAGTTTATTTTTTGATTCTTTTTACTGTTGGCAGAAACAGTGTTAATTCATGGCCCTTTTTCTTGCTAAATTTTGACTGCCTTGGGGTGGGGGCTGCATTGTGATCTACTAGGAATTCAATGAGGACGGGGTCATCCCCCTCCAAGGTGGTGGTTGCCTTATGATCATGTCTGTGGCTCAGGAGAGGATGCCTGGTGATGAGCTATGTGATTGCCAAGTGTGTCAACACAACAGACCATGCAGGAACTTCCAGTTTTAGGTTTGGGAGGGCAGAAGGCAAGAACAGGCTTGGCAGAAGGGAAGGCCCTTGCACATGAGCTGCTGCTCACCCCTGCACAGCTCTACCTTCCACGGTAGGGGAAAGAGAGCTCAGAGAGGGGTGTCAGAGGTGAACTAGTCAAGTGCTGTATTCACAGCCTAAATGCCCTGTGGAAGGGAAGGACCAGGGATGGCTGGGATGGGCCAGGTGTGGGGGTGTTGGCTGAATGAGTCCCTCTGCAATGAGAGCAAGCCCATCTCGGGCTGTGGGGGAACCCTGTCTCTCCCAGCAGGGTTCATGTCCTCTCTTGTAGGAGGTCCCAAGTAATTGAGAAATTTGAGTCCTTGGACATTGAGAAGGCAACAGAACACATGGAGACCAACTTGTCAGCTGGGCCTTCACCATCAAGCGACACTCGCCAGGGCCGCAGTGAGAAGAGGGCATTCCCTAGGAAGCGGGTGAGCACTGAGGCCTGAACAGTGCCTCGTGGGCCCAACATGGCCCCACACTTCCCTTCGAGGCCCCCAGCACACACTTGGTTGTACTTTTCCTAGGCTTTCCACTCTCCTTTCATAATCATTTGCTTGGGTCTCTCATCTCCTTCTCCAGTTAGTGAACTTCTTAAGGACAAGTCTTGTCCTCTGCATCTTTCTTTCAGAATTTCATCTCTCCTAAAGGCTGTTCTGACAAGCCTTAGATCGTAGGTACTAACTAGAGGCTCTCTCTTCCTCTCTGAGGTAGCCCAGCTACAAGCCTGAACATCTTCCTTCCTCTTTCTTCCAAGTGGTGACCAGAGCCCTCATTTCTCCACTTAGTCCACAAAGTAGTCTCCGCTTCCCATCCTCCTTCTCCCAGGCAGCCTGCCCATCTCTTGTGGCCCTGCTGTGTCCAATCTTCATCTTCCTCCCCTGTTTCTCTGTGAGCTTCTGAGGTGCCCTTCTGCTCTGCTCACAGCCACAGAACTAAGGGCTCTTCCTTCTGTGACCCCAAGAAGCAAGGGACAGGATCAGGAGAGTAACAGTGACTGTGCAGGTACATCTGAAAGACAGGGCTGCTCTAACAGCCAGAGTAGCTCAGAACCCACATTGTGAAGCAAAGTGGAAGGCACTGGTTGGGGAATCTGGGATGCAGGCCCCTGTCCCCGCCCCAGCAAAGACAGAGCACTCCTGTCACTTGAGAACAAGGCTCCTACAGTCCCGATCCTCCCACAGCTCTGGCTGCTGGACTCCCTATTCCCTGCCTGAGTTGACGCTTGTACTGACTGGCGGCTACTCTCTGCCACAGGACCTCCCCAGCGAAGCCCCCACAGCTCCTCTCCCGGATGCTTCAGCTTCCCCCCTGTCTCCACACCGAAGAGCCAAGTCACTGGACAGGAGGTCCACGGAGTCCTCCCTGACGGTGAGCCCAGGCGCCCGTGCACCAAGGCCTGGAGACACTGCTCCTGCTGCTTGTATCACTTGAGGTCGATGTCTGCTTCTGTCCATGCATCTGCGCTGGCTGTCCCTTCTGTGCACAGGCCCTCATGTCTGTGCATGGGAAGCAGCTGCTCTGTTTCTTACCCTTTTCTGAGCTACATGAGCATCCTGAGCTCTGAGGTCCCCAGTGGAAGAGGCCACCTGGCCAGGCAGTGGAATCCTGACTCCAGAAGATCAGGGCCATAGCAGAGAACCTCATCTTATTTTGGGTATTTGTTTCTGTGACATTTTCTTGACAGGAGGGCCCTCCTTTGCTGGGAGCACTTGCCTCGTTCATAGGGTTTTCACTGCAGAGGGAAAACAGGCATTTGCTCCAAATCATTTGAGCTACAGCAGGGAGAATACAGATAGGGAGTGGTCGGAGGGAGTCCAGGCAGCACCATCACCCCTGCCAAAAGCGACAAGCCAGAGGCCCTGGGATTGAAAGACAGCTGCTCCTTTATGCTTTTGTTCTTAGACTCCTGAGGAGCCCAGGACTGATGCCACCTCTTCCCCAAAAGGGCAGTGAGCCACCAACAAAATTGACACAAAACTGGAGCAAGGACAGGAGGTTTCTTACCTGGAGGAAGTTTAATTTTTCCTTGAGTTCTGGGTTTTGCTCAAGGGTTTGGAGGAGAAGCTGGTCATTGTCTTGCCACTTCACACCTATTTTAACTCCCACCCAGTCTCTGGAATACAAAAAGATGTCACAGCTCATTTCTGGTCAAGATAGCTGTAGGAAAGTAGAGGGCAGATGGGGTGAGAAGAAGAATGATCCATGTCTCTTTGAGGCACCAGCCTTACAGGTATCCAGATGTAAAATGCAAGCAGGATCCTGGGCTGCGGGTAGTCTTAACGAGTTAGAATGGCACAGGTACAGAAGGGACCAGCAGGGAAAGCACCTTGTTCAAGCCCTGCTGGCAGGCCTGCACCCCTGCTTTTCTGTCTGTTGGCCTGATTTTTCTCATTGTAGAGATACAGAGACTGAGATTCATCCTGGTACAGATAAATGGCCTGAGGGTTTTGGCAAAGTTGCTCCCAGACATGGTCTCTGCTTCTTAATCTTTTGCTATATCTTTCTCTCTTAGACTTCCTGTAGCTTCTGCAAGAATTTCTGAATTCTTTTTAGCCGTCACTGCAGACCTCCCCCTTCACATAAAACATTCAGTGACTCTCCATCTGGACCCTTCTTCCCTGCCACCCAGGCAGACGGAGCAAGAGCTTGTCTCAGAGCACCAGGCAGCCCAGCTGCTGCTGCTCACAGTGCAATGAGTCTAAGCCCTCCCCTTCCCAATGCCTACGCAGCCCATCATCTCCTTCCTCAAAGATGTGCATGCCTATGTAGAGGCTATGTGCAGCACCCACTAGGACAAAGAGGGCCCATACGGGCTTTTCTGGCAGGTGAAGAAACCCCTTTTCCTGGTGCCCACTTCATCTGGACAAAAATGTCTGCTCCATCAGTCACCCTTTGCCCACTACTGGAATACCATAGCACTTTCCTCTGAACTGTTCCTTTTTTTCCCTTTCTCAGCCTGACCTGCTGAATTTCAAGAAAGGCTGGCTGACCAAGCAGTACGAGGATGGCCAGGTTAGTGTACAGAGCTGTTGTGGCTTCTGAGAGGCTGGGGAACAGATGTGAGGCTGAGCTGGCCTTATCCCCTGCAGGTCTGCGAGCACTGGCTCCATCCCCCACCTCTGGCACACCCCCTGGTCTCATGGACAAGAACTATGGCCAAGACCCCCATCTCCTTAAAGAAATGGAAGTTCGCAGCCTAACCCTCATTTCTGCATTGGGTGCGGGGGCTTCTGGAAAGGCACCAGCTAAGCCTGGCTACTGCCAGTCCTATAGATTACTCTCCTACATCTAGAGCAGTCTTGGCCTCAGGCTGCAAGGATATTCTCCAATATCAGCTCCCTACCTGCTGATCTTCCCTAAAAGTTTCCTGAGAGCCCAGGCTTCCCAGGGACAAGAAAAGCCTCTGATTTGTAGAGCTGGCTTGTGCTTGCATACAAGGCAGCCAAGTAGATAGCAGCTGAGGGCAGCAAGCCTCTGTGGGAGACACCAACTCAGCTGCA
Source organism: Eonycteris spelaea (assembly GCA_003508835.1). Classification (NCBI taxonomy): domain Eukaryota; kingdom Metazoa; phylum Chordata; class Mammalia; order Chiroptera; family Pteropodidae; genus Eonycteris; species Eonycteris spelaea. Next base: position 1,005,902 of record PUFA01000285.1, on the reverse strand, counting down.
GTCCTGGGAGGGCCAGAGTGATATTCTTGCCATCAGATTCAAACAGGAAGAGTCATTTGCAGCAGGACCTGCCAGTCCCACCTTGATCCTGGTTGGGGCTGGAAGTCCAGACCTCCAAGGAGGTATGAAGAGGAGCCTACTAGGTCATATGGAGAGACCCCCTAAACCCAACCCCCTCCCCATGCTCCCCCGCCTGCTTCCTGAGCAGCTGTACTGAAACACCCTCTTTTTCTCTCTCCTCTGTATCAATCCTCTTGGCCTTGCCTGAAGACTCAAGTCTCCCTCCTTGCTATTCACAGTGAAGACTTGGGAATCTGGCTGGTTGGTTTGTTCCTGCTAGCTGCAGGTGGGCGTGCCCCTCTGGTTAACCAGCCAGTGGCTACAGTTCACAGGTGGCCTCCTTAGGATTGAGATGCTGTTTTTATAGCCACCTTTCAGCTCTGAGGGCCCAGCCCCCTGTCTGCAACCTCTGGAGTTGAGATTGAGGACTTCAGAGTGCTATTCACCAGCCACACCACTGTGGGTTACAGAGAGCCCACAGCCCATGGCCCACCCCAGCTCTCCCTGCTGCCTTGTCACTGGGGAGCCAAGGCTTAGCAAGCACCCTGAGATCATGTATGCATGGCTGCCTACAGCCTGAGCAGAATCCTCTGTGTTTGTCTGCCACTTGTGGGAGGGACTGCCTGCCCTCTGCTTTACCTGTGCTCTGGGAGGTGCCCACAGAAGTCTGGTGTGCTGCATGGTAGTTGAGTCTATTTTCTCTTCCATTTCAGTGGAAGAAACACTGGTTTGTCCTTGCTGATCAAAGCCTGAGATACTACAGGGACTCAGTGGCTGAGGAGGTGAGTGTCTTGGCTTTGGTCCCATTGTGGAGATAGCTGAAGGTATTCAGGTGTCATCTGGGAGCCTGAGGCTCCCTAACACTGCTGCTTCTCCTACACTGAAGTTCCCTCTTTCTGTTGATAGGTATCCACATTGCCATCTTGGGTTACCAGTCCAAATCTCAAGGGAAGTCTGAGCGCATTGAGACCAGCTTTTGATGGTCTCTTGACTGGTTTCTGCCTTGAATGTTGGGGTCATTTGAGGCCCTGCTTTAGGCATCTAGGTTCAGCGGGTTTGAGTGACTTTTTTTTTTTATCTGTTCTTTAAAAAACACTGCAAGATGTCTTATTTTAAAACTCAGGATGAGCAATTTTGTTTTTCTACAAAGAGATTTTGTGGTGAATTGAGTTTTTTGAACTAAATCTTGTCCCTTATCTCCTGGGTAAGGATGGGATGTGGCAGATGAACTTGGTTGGCCCAGCTGACAGTCTTGATTCCATGATGAAAGACCAACCAGAAGGAGCTTTTTCTCACCAAAAAAATCATCCTTTTTGAGCAATTTAACAAGTCTTTATTCCTAACCTTTCCCTTGCAACTCCAGGAATCCTTCAGATATATCCATATGTAGAAAAAGATATATATATCCCAGGTTAATCATTCTGTACTTTTGTAATAGCAGGAGATGGAGAAGAACCTAAATATCTATCATTAAGGGGTCTTGTTAAATTTATATACCCCGAACCTAAAAAATACTAAGTTTTTTGTGGGCTGCAGTGGAAAGGTATTAGTGATACAGGTAAGTATAGACTAGTGTGGGTGGCAGGCCTCTGGTGGTGCCTAATATCAGGGAATACAGGAGCATGTGTAAGTGTTTGTATATGCATAGACCAGCAGTTCTCAAAGTTTGGGCTACAGACCTCTGGAGACACTTTCAGGGAGGCTGGGATACTCAAAACTGTTGTTATAAAACTAAGATGCTGTTTGCTTTTTTCATTGTATTCACATTTGCACTAATGACAAAAGCAGTAGTAAGTGAAACTGTTGGTACTTTAGCCCAGTCACAGACTGCAACAGCAGGTGGCTAGCAGTGACATGTTCTTCACTACCACACAAACAAATGTTAAAGAAAGTGCCTCTCTATAACAATAAAAGTTACTTAATTTTATTAAGTCTCAATCCTTAAATATCCATCTTTTTAATATTCTGTGATTTAAAATGGGAAGTAAGCTGTCTTGTGGGGAAACACTTGTGCCCTCTCTGCACTGCAGTTTCTCCTTGTAGAACAGTCTTTACTTGAAAGAACAACTGACAGTTCTCATTTAGTTTGGGTGTTTAGCAGACATTTCCTTGAAAATGAACCAAGTGAGCCTATTTCTTTTAGGAAAACAACTGACAGGATATGTTGCCAGTGATGATAAGATGAGCTTTTAAGCAAAAATTAGGACTTTGTAAAACTTGTATTCGTTGTCATGAACGTAACAGCTTCCCTTTACTTACACACTCTCCTGACAAAATAGGTGGTGATACTAACAGATATGATAGTTGATCTTGTTTAATGAGATGTATCAACGTTTGGAAGACATGTTTAAGTCACTGTCTTCCAAATGATCAATACATAATGTTACACGATTGTGCATAGGTAAAAGACCCATTCAAACAGAAAGTTCCTTTTTGTGATTCAGGTTGCACTTTGCAGTTAACCTTTAAGAAACTACCACTTGTCAAAGAAAAATAGCCACGGTTATCTGAAAAGGTTATTAAAATACATCTGCCTTTTCTTTCCACTTCCATATTCTTCTATGGCCAGACTATCTTCATATGCTGCAACCAAAACAACATGTTTATTGACTGAATGCAAAAACAGATATGAGAAACCAGACATTAAAGAGATTTGTATAAGTTTGAACAATACTCTTATCACTAATTGTTTAAATAATATTTTTATTAAAAAGTGAAATGGGCTTATTCGTTTAATGTTTTTCAACTTAATTTATAGTATAGTAAATAGATAAAGCTCACATGAAACTCTTTGGGGTCCTGAGTTTTTAAGTGTAATGAAGTTCCAACATCAGCACATTTGAGAAATACCCGCGTGGGGTTATATTTAGCAGGATACACATTGGAAAATGGTGGTATCAGTGTTTCCAGGTAGTGTAGCATAGGCAGTGTCCTCACTTGTGAGAGTTTATGCCCATTAAAAATAAGGCCAACACACAAAGTGATGGTTATTTGTTCATCTGGTAATGACTTTTATTTCTAAATCTCTAAAGTCTTCTCATTTCTCTCTGCAGGCAGCCGATTTGGATGGGGAAATTGACTTGTCTACGTGTTGTAATGTCACGGAATATCCAGTCCAGAGAAATTATGGCTTTCAGATACATGTGAGCACAGGGGTGGAGTTTGGAGACAGGCTTGATACAGGGGTGAAGAACACAGGCTTGAATGGCTGGGATATTTTTCTGAGAACCTGATGACGTAGTCCAGGGACACTTGTGGGCAGACCTGGCTTCCTGTGCTTGGCTCTTTCTCATCAGTGTTGGTGCCTTGTCATTTTCCTTCCTCTGTCCTGTGGCACCTGACCCCTACCCCCAGTTTGTGATCTGAGCAAAAAATTAGACATTAGCATCTTTCAAGACTATTTAGAAGCTTTTTGTTACTGAAGATTCTTTTTCTTTTTGAAAAAATACTGGAGTTGGAAGGATGTGTGTAATATGAGGAATAAGATTGAAAGTGGTAATTATTTAAGTCTCATAGTACTAAGTTTTTATTTACTTAATCCTTTCATTTGTTCATTCAATTGCGAATTTGAAAATTCATGAAAGTCTTACCTCCCACCCCCCAACAATCTTAGAGGCTTACACAAGCCCTCCAAAAAAAATCTGGTTAGATAAATAAGACAGTTTTCATTGGTCATTTAATTAAAGTTGGTGGCTTGAGGCTACCCAGAGTTAACCAGGCTCAAAGTTAGGGCACGTCTGCCCTCTCACATCAACTGCAAATTCTGGGGTACCTAAAACCATTCTCAAGTTCAAGAGTTAGTCAGAACAACTCACAGAGCACAGGAAAGCACTGTACTTACCCACTGCGGTTTATTATAGCAGAAAGATATAAATCAAAACCAGCCAAAGGAAGAGATGCCTGGAGAATCGACTGGGAGGACCTTAAACATAAGCTTCCATGTCCTCAGGGATATGTTACTACTCTCCAGTGTTGCTGTATGGTGCTACACAGAGCTTCCAACACAGGAAGCTTTCCCAAGCCCGGTGTTTAGAATTTTTGTTAAGGTTTCATAACTGGTCCTGATGGATTGAGTCGTGTTCATATGGTCAGACTTAATCTCCAGCCCTCCCCTGAGAGGTCAGCTGATTTCACATGGCCCAAAGCCCCAGCCATTCCATATCATGGCTGGTCTTTTTGCATGGTCAGCCCCTACCCAGAATAACAAGGGTTCAGAAGTTACTTCCCAGGAGTCAGGACAAAGACCAGAACTTGCTTTGAGCAAAGCTAATTATGTGCTCACAAGAGTCTTATAAATGTGTGATAGGTAGAAAACCACCTGAAAGAGCTGCCACTACAGAGGCTGGCCGCTGGGGGCCAGAAACTCCAGTGGGAAGTTTGACAGGGTCTTACCCTCAGATCTTTGGACCCAAAAACTCAGTTGTGTCACTGGACTCAGAGTAGATCAGGCACATTGAGATTGACTCATATTAACCAAACTTAGAAGAGACTGAAGTTCAGACCTAAAAGCTAGTATGTTCATTATAAAGAAAAATTCAGCCACCAGCCCACTAGGTTGCTAGTCATGGCATTTTCTCCATGTAGGGTACATGGCCCTGGCATCAGGGCCAGGGTGCATGTTTATGGATCTTAGGGCCCCACCTGCCCTGCTGTCAATGCTCTTCTGCCCCTGGTCCCTCCAGGAGGAACAAACATTCAGTAAGCTAGGTCTGAGCCTCCTCTCTTAGGACAGCACTAGAGACAGAAGCGAGTTCTGGCTTTCTGAGCCCCACACTGAATCCCCCTCCCTTACCCTCACTTCCCCATCTTAAAGAACAGGTTTCCCTGGGCAGGGCATCCTAAAGTAAGAGGTGGCTTGTCACTTAAGTCAGCTCCCATCACTTAGCAAATTATGACTTAGTTATTCTAGTGTCTGAACCATGCAGTTTGCTCTCCTTGTCATCTCACCCATTAGTCTGCCCTTCTTCACTTTACCCTGGGGCAGGGCGCTTATCCCAAGTTCTGACGCTTTTTCATGAGCCCCATGGACCAAGAGGTCTAGGGCAGGAGAGATTGCTCTCGGTGTGTGTGTGGGAGCAGGGTTTGAACCCAGGTCACTAGGGAGCTTTAGTATCTTGAGAAGCAAGGCTGGAAGAATGAGTGTGCTATGTCCCCAGCCCAGCCACAAGACCTAGTGACATCTATGAGGGAGCTTAGTGCTGGGTCAGAAGTCAGTCTTGTCCTAAGGTTATGGAAAGCACTGGAATGTGCTGGAAGACATTAGGAGGTTGTACATTAGTAAGACACATCCAGCGTGTCATGTGGGCTGTTAGAAAGGAGGTGAAGGTGGAGGCAGGAGGTCAAGCAGGCTGGCACAGTGGTGGTAGGCAGAACAAAAAAGGGGCATCTGAGAGGCACTGTGGAGGATGTACACATGGCCATGGCTCTGGCCAGGTCAGAGAGGAGGCAGGTATGAGGTCTTGTGCCCCAGAGAATGGTGAGCCTTGTGCAGAATTTGGACAGCAGAGGTGACTTCACAGAAGGGGTAGAGCTTTTGGAATTCTGGCTAGTGATATGTTTCAGGCCATGATAGGCTCTCTAGAACATGACAGACAGCCATTGAGTGTGGACCTACAGTTGGGAAAGAGCCTACTAGAGGCAAGAGATGAGGTCATGGAAGAGGACATGGAGATTGCTGAGATCATACTGCAGTAGCACACACATCTGGGAGTGGGAGGAGGCAGAGGACCCCAAGATGAGTGTGAACAGGTCTTGGGGACACATGACAAGCCAGCACTTCAGAAAGCTCAAAGTCCATGCCCCACCCTAGGTGTACAGCGAGGGAAAACCAAAGGAGAGATGAACCATGGGCTGTGGGCTGTCTCTGACTGGGGCATGCTGGTGGGGGCCCAAGGTGGGAGATGAGGTCAAGTCCAAGTTGTTGTTTGCAGCATTCAAGTCTAACATGTGGTCTCTTGTGTTTTGGTCCCTGGCCATGCCAGTACCTATCCCAAAACTTTCTTGGTAATTTCATTTCTCGAAAGCTAATTTCCTGACATGTCTCGGGTTCATTTCTGAGTAGCCTGAGCAGCTTAAAGCAAGGATCCCCAACCCCAAAGCCACAGACCAGTACCAGTCCATGGCCTGTTAGAAACCGAGCCTCACAGCAGGAGGTGAGCAGCGGGCAAGTGAGCAAAGCTACATCTGTATTTGCAGCCCCTCCCTAGTGCTAGCATCACCGCCTCAACTCTACGTAGCTCAGACCATCAGGCCTTTGATTCTCATAGGAGCATCGATCCCTTGTGCCAAAAAGGTTGGGAACTGCTGGCTTAAAGAACTGGACTTACACCCTCACTTCTGTGAGACGGGATCCTATAGGTTCAGAAGCAAGGAGATATACTCCATGCAGACTGCCACTGTGTTTTCCGCTCCTCCTCTTTTCAGATGGTACGGGGCAGGGGCCCTTAGGGATGCAGGAATCTTGTCCCAGAGGCCACTCTTTACTCTACACCCTTGCTGGCCATGCTGCCTCCTCCCTCTGGCTCCCCTCCCCTCCTATCTGTGTGCTGGCCCCCACTGCAAAGTGCTCCTGTCTGATGTTCCACCAGCTCATCCAAGTTAAGGGGTCTAGAAATTGTCCTACAGTGCTCCCCTCCCTCTTCTCTATCACCACCACTACCTTAATTCTCATCACCTGGATGACTGCCCTAGCTGCACAGCAGGTCTCCCTGCTTCTTCTCAGCCCAACAGACAGGCCTCCATCAGGCCCCAGCTTCATGCTTGTCACTGTCTTCTCCCTGGTCTCCATGTGCCTGATGAGCATTGCTGCATGGTACTGGGCCTAAGCTTGTACTGTTCCCCACTCCTAGGTCGTGCACCCCTTCTCCGTCCACCTGCCAACCCTCTTCACCTCATAAGGCCCAGCTCAGCCCCATTGTGCTATGGGCACTCCCTTTCCCACTGTTCCCCACATGCTCTCACTCTCTCCTTCCCTTCAATCTGTGAGGTCCTTAAAGAGCAGAGAAAGTCTCCTCGGTGCCCAGAGGTTGTAGGTACTTAATAAATGCCTGCTAGATCTGACAGGGACGGATATACCCAAGTTAGCCATTTCCATGAAAGCAAATTAGTGTCCACAGCTTGGCTATTTCTTTTGCCCTCCAGGTCTTGCTTATCACAAGAGGGGACACACATAGGGCTTCTAAGCTGGCCCCTTGGTTACAGTCTTCCTTACAGGATTTCCTTTGGGGGCAAAGAAGTGACAGTGGTCACTGATAACACCTTGTCTTTTGTGTAGACGAAGGAGGGCGAGTTTACCCTCTCTGCTATGACATCTGGAATCCGGCGGAATTGGATACAGACAATCATGAAGCATGTCCACCCGACCTCTGCCCCAGATGTGACGAGGTAAGGCATTTGGGGTAACCAAAAGAACTGCCTTCCCCCGTGGTCACTGCCTCACTCTTTTTTAGATTAGTCCTTCTTCTGGGACCTGAGCTCTGTGCCTAGCCCAGCACAGCCTTCCTTCCCTCCTTTGTTCCACTGCTGGTGGGCCCCTGCTCATTCGTCTTTTAACTTCCTTGTTTTTCTGCCTCCAGTTACCTTTCCTCCTTTAAGCCTGGTCAGCATAGCCACAAAATAACATTCGTGCCACTGTTAGAACTGAACTTAATGGGAGAATCTCCCTCTGGTATGGGATCCTCCCTGGCGGCTGTTCTCTGGTTAGGTGAAGGCAGCCCTGGAGACTGCATTCATAGGCCATCAAGCATTTCTTTTTCTTAGTCTTTTCACATCACTCCTACATCTGTTGGATTTCTCTGCAATTGGGAAAAACTGAAACTCAGTGCTGGAGCCTAAGTTGGAAAATTTCTCCCCAACATTTACATTCTTTGGTTCATACATCTTGAGATTCACTCACTGCATACCTTTCTTCTCTGATCCTGAAGGTTAGAAACCTGTTGGTTTTCATTTTAAAAGACACGCTTTCAGTGTGTAGAGCTGATTCCATGATGCCCAGAATTTTGCTGTCCTCACCTCCAGGCTTTAGAACCTTCACCTGGTCTGAGAACCTCTCGTTGACACTTTTCAGGATGTGTTGTGTATTCTCAAGTGTATTTCTTGCATTGGAGGTCACATTCAGGGTGACCCTGGTGCTCACCATATGCCCTTTGGCACCCTGGGGCAGCTGTGGCCCTACCAAATTTTTGTCATGTCCTTGCCTCCTTCCTAGTGATTCTGCACCTCTTTGAATAAGAAGGAAGGAAAAGAACCCAAAATAACTTTTCTTTAGTTCTTTCCTGTGTTTATTGGCATTGTTTGTTCATTGCTTTATTTATTAAAAGAATAGAATAGTTAGTTATTCCTGAGTTGATAAGACCAGGAGGTGGTGACTGGGACATACTTTCGTGTGTCCTGTTAGCAGAGATGGCTTGTTTGTTGCTAGAGAGCCTCCTATACATGGTGATACAGGAAGAGCTCCCACTCTTGTGGCTGTGTCCCACTGCATCCTCAGCAGCTGCCCCTCCATGTCTTCCCCATGCAGGAGTAGAGGCCAAAGCCTTATAAACCCAACACTTTCTGAGCACGTAAGGAATCCCCCACAGCAAAGCAAGAAAGGTAGCTCAGGCTTCTCTGCCAAAGGCTACTGCATGCCCCCAGAGGCAGGGTAGCACTAGCACTGGACATGGAAGAGCCAGGTGGCCTCAGGGCTTCTCCTGGCTACTGGTACCCATCTGGCTGTTGTGTCCCAGCCGACCCTGGCTGCTCAACTGAGGCCTGGCCCTGTGCATCAGATTAAGGATCCAAAGCTGGGGGAAGTCAGCTTTGGGATGTCTCAGGGCAGGCTTGTGGCTTTGGCCTCAGAAGAGGTATAAAGGATGCACTCTAGTACGCTTGAGTGTCCACATGGATCAGAAGTGACACCTCCCAGGCTGGCGTGTACGTTTCCCTTCTGCACTCAGGTGTCAGCTCCATGCAGGAACTGTGGGTTCATAGGGACCAGGCATTTTGTTTCTGTAGGAAGGTTGATATGACAGTTGTTTTTTTTCTGTTGTTTTTTGTTTTTGACTAGAATGTACTTTGAAATTAGTGGAGTCATTTGTTTCCCCAGTTCACTTTTAGCCTTTGTGCTTATTCAATGTGGGCTTTTATAATTTGAGAAAAATATGGATTTTTTTTTTTTTTTTTTTTTTTTAGTTCTACAAGGATAAGTCCCAAGAACATATTAGAAACACATATAAACATCAGAGGTGCCAGGTCAAGCTGGGTACTATAGACCCCCTGAGACTGGTGGGGAGTTGCAGGGGCTTCCTATCTAGGAGCTGGAGGGGCCCCAGGAGGAGCTTCCTTCCCTGTAGTTACCGATGGGTCCTGGCATGGCTGCCAATTCCAGCTTTCCATGTCATCCTAATTTCCTACGTGGCTGTAACCCTGATCTTGCTCTCAGTTCAGCAGCACTGAAAGGTCCGTTCTGGAGAATTTTTATTCAAATGCGCAGGTGGTCTTAAATTGGAAACTTGTAGGTCCCACTGTTATGAATCACTTTGTTTTTTATTAGTTAGCTGCCGGATAGGTGGCCCCATGGGGTGCTGGTGACCCTATTCTCTTTTCCTTCAGTGCCTCATTCTCTGGCTCCTTTATCTTTGGCCCCCATTTAAATGCAGATGCTACCTGGAGTCCCATGCCAAGCCCTTGCAATCCCAGATAGTTTCCTACTCTGTGCTGAGGACTCTGTACTTGGGTGGGACCAGAGGTCACTCTGCTCAGGCTGAGGGTCCCAAAGAGCCTAGAGACCCCTGGCTAACACTGCTAACACTGCCACGATTGATGCCCCCTACTGTACCCCTGCCAGGCTGGGTCCTCTTCAGGAATCTTTGCTTTGGGACAAATTACAAAAAGGTATGGACCACTGCTGGGTAAGCAGAAGTGCCCTTGAGTGTCCTGCTCTCCACCTGTCAAGTAGGCCACTGCATGGGGCAGGCTCATGGGTGCCACCCAGGCCATTTGTCTCACTTGTCCACAGGTGGTCTTTGGCCTGTCACTCTGATCCATATGTCAAACCAGCCACCAGGGTAGTTTTCTTAAAACACACACCATATTTGTTCTCTGCTTATTAAAAACCTTTGATCCCTTCAAGGGATGTGGTTCATCTCATTCATTCTGTCATTACTGCGCAGTACATGCATGCCACAGGTTCGGCCTCCCTCAAGAAGGGGTTGGGCAGTGGCTGTGTCCACTGCAGCCTCACAGGGCTCTTGGCCTTGGCTCTAAGTTGGGCAGGGCTCCTGTATGCTCCATCATCCTGGTGACAGGGCCATTGTGACACTCCACTACAGCATCTTTGCAAGGGGACTCTCCTAGTATCTTCCTGCTGGAAACTTCTAGGCTATCTGTGGCTCTTGCCCACCCACTTCCACTCAGAACCCAGTTTGAGTTTCCTCCAAGGAAATGACAGCAGAGTGTCCTCTCTTCCCTGCCCTGAGGAAGCTGCAGCAGAGGTAGAAGAAGAATTTGGGGAAAGTAGTAGGGCTGGGGCCCTCTGCAAGGGTGGGTGCTTGTTATCAGAGCCACATCTGACAGGCCGTTTGCCCCCTGCCCTCAGCTCATTGCCGGAGGAGAAAAACCGGAGCAGCTCCTCTTTCGAATCTTACCAGAGGCCAAGTGAGAAGCAAGAGGTGGAACCCGGGGAGCCAGACCCTGAGCAGAAGAGGAGCCGGGCTCGGGAGCGGAGGCGGGAGGGGCGCTCCAAGACCTTTGACTGGGCTGAGTTCCGCCCCCTGCAGCAGGCCCTGGCACAAGAGAGGGCCAGCACCATAGGGCCTTCCGACGCCCGCCCCGAGGTGGAGCCAGGTGAGCTGGAACGAGAGCGTGCGCGGAGGCGGGAAGAGCGCCGCAAGCGCTTTGGGATGCTCGACACTGTGGACGGGCCAGGCACTGACGACATGGCCCTTCGGATGGAGGTCGACCGGAGCCCGGGGCTGCCCATGACCCCTGACCTCAAGACACAGAATGTCCATGTTGAAATCGAGCAGCGGTGGCATCAGGTGGAGACCACCCCTCTCCGAGAAGAAAAGCAGGTGCCTATTGCCCCTCTGCACCTATCCTCCTCCGAGGACGGAAGTGACCGGCTCTCCACTCATGAGCTGACCTCTCTGCTGGAGAAGGAGGTAACAGCCAGGGTTGGCCATGGGCAGACGGGTGAGTGGGTTCCATGCAGCAACCTTCCCTGAGCGCCCCCTTTGCCCAGCAGTGGCCTGAGTGGTTTAGCTGTATGGCACTCAGGGAGATGTGGTCCCTCCCCTCAGACACTTGCATACCACTCAGAGAAATAACACAACGGACGGACAAATCCTTAGAGTACAGTGTAGGCACTGAGAGATAAAGGGAGTGCCAACTTATGCAGCGTGGCAGTGAGGAGGCACCAGGCCTTTCCAAAAGGACAGAGGAGTTTGTTATGTGGCAAGGGCACTGTCATTAGAGCCAGGGGTGACCAGAGAAGAGGTTAGTAGGGTTGCAGGGCCCAGATGGGGGCTTTGTCTACCCTGTTTCTGGCGTGAACTAGATATTTTAGGTAGGAGAGGCAGAGTTAGGTTGCAGTCTGTACTAGGCAGCTCTGGGTCAAACAGGCCAAAGCTGGAGGCAGAGATGAGCCCCAGTCCTTTCACAGCAGCCTGATGACTGTTGATGAGATCGAAGGGGAAATAGGACAGGTGGAAGGTAGACTCTAGATATTTGGAATGTATTTAGAATGTAAAACAGGCCCTCGGTGAGTGAGCAAGTGAAAGATGCCCTATAACTTATTCAGCCCAGGCTGAGCTACAGAGGCTTTTTCAGAGCATGTCCCTCAGGGCATCCAGATACAGAGATGAGTAAGCCAGCCCCTGTGTTTGTAGCATACATAATATGTTAATATGTTCCTTCATGAAAATATATCCAGAAATCAAATCTGGGGAACTTCAACAGTGGATTTATAAGTCTGAACAGGGAGTTCTGTGACCAAAGAGGTACAGTGTTGTAGTTTTATGTGTCAAATATTTTCTTTTATAAAAGTAGCTGATTAAAGTTAGATGTGTCATTTTGATCTGCCTTCACTTCTTCTTTTTCCTAGTTTGTTAATAAATTCACGAGACTGATGTTTATTATTAGCATGAACACTTGGATTTTTTTCATTTTCTTTGTCTATTAATAAGATAATAAAGGCAAGATGTAAAAAAAATAACAATTTAAACTCACATTGCCCTAAGCTGCCTAAATGGGCCTGCTGGCCAACAGGCCAAACACTGAACCGTAAATTTGTTTGAAACAGCAATGTCTGAAAATCATGGGTCTCTATACCTTTTACAGCACAGCCTAGCAATGCCCTGCCCATTGGCTGCACTTTAGCTCCCCTCGTACCACAACCTCTGGGGGCAGGGCAGCATGCCCCGCATGGCCCAGCATCCAATAGGCATGTAGGGAATGTTTGAAGAAGAGCAAGTGGTGAATAACCGAATACAGAGCCATTGAAAATGAGAAGGGTGTGAAATAGCTTGCTTGCTATCCACATGTTGTGGAACCATTTGTGCAGACAATTTTATTTGGAAGCCATTGTATAAAAGTGGAGTTGTTGGAGCAGAAGTCTAGGTAAGGCCTGGAATGAGGCCTGCCCAGGGCAGCACTGACCTATTTAACCATCACGAGGAAACTGAAATGACCCAGCAGGGTGATCTTCTTCCTTGTGCAGGCACAAAACCTCATTTCCTGGTGGGGTCTGTGTGTTGGAACCTTGAACAGGTGTGGAAATTACGTGGGTATCCTTGTCTGCCTTGTTATTTATGACTTAAACTGGAGCCTTTAGTTCCAGATGCTACAGATAAGAACAGACTAGTTCATCCCTGACCTGTGGGTATGCAGAAGGCCAAGGAGCCCATGTGCTCAGCCCAGCTAATATCAGAAATTTGTCTTGGGTCACTGCTGTGCTTTGCTTCTGTTTTCTTACACAATTTTGCTTAAAAATGTATGTCTTTTTGCCAATAGTTGGAGCAGAGCCAGAAAGAAGCCTCGGACCTTTTGGAGCAGAACCGTCTCCTGCAGGACCAGCTGAGGGTGGCTCTGGGCCGGGAGCAAAGTGCCCGAGAGGGCTACGTGCTGCAGGTAGGGCTGCCTCGGCCCTCAAGATGCACTCAGAGGTTTCAGTGTAAAGGGCCCAGGCAGGCTAGAAATGTGCAAAACCTGCCTGAGCAGGGACAGCTTCTCCCAAATGCCGCACCTCTGGGCTCCTCCACCACAAGATCGAAGGTCTCAGTGCAGTGGGCCATGTGTATTTTTCCTCCTAGTATCATATTTTGGGGAATCCGTAACTTGTACATCTAAGGGTTTTTTGTGTGTGTTTGTTTTTTAATAAAATAATTTTGATAGTCCATCTTTTTGGCTCTCAAAGTTACCCAATATATTTTTATTATAAATACCTTATATTTGCATGTTATTTCTAATTGTTTTCACAAAAGCAGTATTAGGCCTGTTTTACATATTGAGGAAACTGAGTACATAGCCAGCCAAGTACCTCCTTAACAACCAAGTTATTGGCAGAGCTGGCACTGGATCCCTGTTCCCTGTCTGTGTTTGTACCATACCTATAAGGCAAACCTAGCTATTACCACTAGTCTAGTGACCCCATTTCTTTCTACATAGACTGAAGTTTCAGGGGGAAATGTGGTAACCCACCCAGCAAGCCCAGAAGTGGGGATGAGAGGGCCATAGCCTTGGTCTTTATCTGAGAGTCCAAAACCAGTGTCCACCAGAGAGATCTTCATTTCAGAGTCCTGGCCAGCAAGCAGATTCACAGGGAGCAGTGGGCACTGCCGAGGGTGTCTCAACACCTGGACAACTTTCCAGTTCTGGGGTACAGAATAACACACTCCTGCTCCATGGAGCTGACATGCTAATGGGGAGAGGCAACTGATGAATGAGTACTGGGGAAAAGCAAAATGGGATGATGGAACAGAGCTCTCTGCCAAGGCTGAGGACCCAGCATTTGAGTCAGGGACCCAGGTTCAAGTGCAGACGCTACCACTAACCTGCAAAACCCGGAACCTTCTCCCTCACAGTGTCAGCCACACCTTGCCTGTGTAGACTTAGGTCTTGTCCTTAGGGCCCTTCCACTTCTCAGTGACCCTGAGTTTCTGTGAAGAGTTGCTGCGTCAGCATTCCCAGCCCACCATACCTTGGCCGCCTCAATCCAAGTCGGTACATAAACCCTCTGGGCAGTCTGCCTTCCTGCCTCTCTCCATACCCTCCACACCATTTTTGTTGCATGTTCCCTCTGCCTTCTCTTTCTTTCTCCCATTTCTGTTTTCACCCCAGCTTTGACTAGCCCTGGGCACCCCGCATTCCCTGTACCCTTCTCAGCCCCTTCAGCTGTAGTTGTTGCTTTTCAAACTCTCAGGTACTGGGGAGTGGTGATGGTGGGCACCCCTCTTTCCTACACGTCTCACTCTGGGCTTTTTGTGTCGTTCGTGCAAACCCTCCAGGTTTGTGGAGCATCTTTTTAAACCTTGGTTGGTCCCACATACTACACAAATTTATTTCACATTAGGTGGTAAAGGTACTAGCAGGAGATTTTGCACATTGCTAACCTAAGAACCCATCTCAATTGTGTCTAACTTGGATGATTGCATGAGCCTGCACCTAAGCCCCTGTTGGTTGATATTGGGCAGAACTGGCCTCTGAACACCTTCCTACTAGGTCTGATAACAGATTGCTTTTAATCTCCCTTTGCACTTTTGGAATGTTTGTAATCAAAAGTCCAAGTGAGCAAGGACAGTTGGGATTAAGGGTCAGAAGGAGTCGGCCACTGGGGGTGGGGTACTATGCTAACCATGCTGGGAGGAGGAGCTTGCATGGTTTGGACGTGCCTGTGGAGTATAACTTAATAACAGTGTAACTGAGTGTCACATCTGTGGCCTCCCCACCAGCAGACTAAGAGGGGGCCACAGGCAGGCCAAATTCTTAGGCTAGGCTGTTCTCATTCTTGTTCATGTTTTTGTTTTTTTCCTGCATTATTAGTTCTGTCTATTCTGCTTCTTTGGGGAGTTTTCTTTCATTTGTATTTTGTTTGCATGCTTTACTTTCTTATTTTAACTCTCTTGAAGGGTTTGTTTGTTTTGTTGATTATCATATTTTACTCCATGGTTTCCGTTTTTCCCTTGTTTTGTCTTCTTAAAGGTAGAGATAGTTCCTTCTGTTACTGTAGAGGATAGGCTCCACGTCCCAAAGGAAAATGTTTGGATGTCACATTGCTGATATCCCTTAGCAGTTGCCACCCTTCCTTCTTTCCCTAGCCTAGAAGGAAGTGACATCATCACGCACACCCTGTGTCCTATTTTAGGATTTATTGTTTAGACCTGTGTACCTTTTGTTTTCTAAAACAGATGCCTGTGCTCTACTGCCCTCCCTGTCCTTCCTGCAGGTTTCTTGTCCTTCAGTCTTCGTTTCGCTTACCCGTATGTTCCATTATTCAGTTTCATTTGGTTTATTTCTCCTAGAAGCTGTTTTGACGTTATTGTCCATGTTCTGTTTACCTGGATGCAGCACTTACCAAAAAAATTAAGATGATTTGTTCGATTTTTTTTTTTAATGAAAAAAAATTGTGCAAAGGATAAAAGGCAAACTCAACAAGGAACTTTTCTATGGTTGACCCTGGCCAGAGGTGTGACACTCAGAACTGGGAAGCCCGAGTGTTACTAACCAGTGTTTAATCGGTTTTTTTAAGACTGAAGTGGCCACCTCCCCATCCGGTGCCTGGCAGAGGCTCCACAGAGTCAGCCAAGATCTGCAAAAGGAGCTGGAAGCCCAGTGCCGGCGCCAGGGGCTGACCACGCAGCAGACCCAGGCCCTGAAGCGCAGCTATGGGGAGGCCAAGGATGCTGTCCGGCATCATGAGGCCGAGATCCATAGCCTCCAGGCAAGGCTCAGCAATGCTGCTGCTGAGCTCACCATCAAGGAACAGGCTCTGGCCAAGCTCAAAGGTGACCTGAAGCTGGAAAAGGACAAGGTTCGTGAGCAGCTAGAGGAGTGGCAGCACAGTGAGGCCACACTGAGCGGTCAGCTGCAGGCCAGTGAGCAGAAGCTCAAGAGTGCAGAAGCCCTGCTGCTGGAGAAGACACAGGAGCTACGGGACCTGGGGATGCAGCAGGCACTGCAGAAGGACCGGCAAAAGGAGGTGCAGAGGCTGCAGGAGCGCATTTCTGACCTCAGCCAGCAGCTTAGTGCCAGTGAGCAGTCTCAAAGGCTGATGGAGGAGAAGCTGCAGAGGAACTATGAGCTGCTGCTAGAGAGCTGCGAGAAGGAGAAGCAGGTATTGTTGCAGAACCTGAAGGAAGTGGAAGACAAAGCCAGTGCCTATGAGGACCAGCTCCAGGACCATGAACAACAGATGGAGGTCCTCCAGAAGGAGAAGCTGAGTGCCAAGTTTGAGGGCAGCGAGATAGTGCACCAGCTGGAGGAGCAGCTAGAAGTGAAAGAGGCCAGCATCCAGAAGCTGGCCAAGCATGTCCAAAGCCTCAGAGATGAGCGGGACCTGATTAAGCAGCGGTTCCAGGAGCTGATGGAGCGCATCACTATATCTGATGGGGACATTGCTGAGCTTCAAGAGAAGCTGAGGGGAAGAGAGGTAGACTACCAGAGCCTAGAGCATTCCTATAGGAGGGTGGCCAGCCAGCTCCAGGACATGCATACTCTGCTGAAAGAGAAGGAGGAAGAGCTGAAGCACATCAAGGAAATGCATGAGAAAGTTCTGGAAAAGAAAGATCAGGACCTCAATGAGGCTTTGGTTAAAATGGTTGTCTTGGGAAGCAGCTTAGAGGAAACAGAAATGAAGCTCCAGGCAAAGGAAGACATTTTAAGAAAATTTGCAAAGGCATCTTCAGAGGAGGTGGAGGAGCCGCGGAGCTCCCTGGAAGAAGCAGAAGAAGATGGCATTGTGCTCTCAGGCCCACAGCTCCAAGTCACTGGCGTACCTCTAGGCTTACCACACTTGACACTCGAAGATGAGGACCCAGGAGCTGCCCTTGGGGAGGAATGTGGGGACAGCAGCCCCAGGAAGGAAGCAAGTATAGTGCTCCCAAAGTCAGAAATGCCTGACAGGGAGCGGCACCTGCAGAACGCAACAAAACCTGAGCAGGGGGTACCCGTCATTAAAAGGCAAAGAATCCGGTTCTCCACGATCCAGTGCCAGAAATACAGCCACCCTGACGGGTCCGAGAAGACCTGGACCAGCAGCACGTCTTCAGACACCAGTCAGGACCAGTCACCCTCAGAGGAAAGTATGTCGTCAGAGGCCACCCCCAGCTCACTTCCTGCAACTAGTGACTCTGACACCTACCTCTCCATCATACACTCTCTGGAGACCAAGCTCTACATCACAGAAGAGAAGCTTAAAGATGTAACACTGAAGCTGGAGAGCCAGCAGGGTCAGAGCCAGGAAGCCCTGCTCACGCTGCACCAGCAATGGGCCAGCACCGAGGCACGGCTCCGCGAGCAACTCCGCGCCAGCCTGTTCCAGGTCAGAGCACTGGCCTCCCAGCTAGATCAAGAAAGACAAGCCAGGGTGAAGATAGTCGAAAATCACGTCGGAGAACTTGGCAACTTCCAAGTTAAAAACAGTCAGGCCCTGGCTTGCTTAGAAAACTGCCAAGAACAGCTAAGATCTCTGCCGCGGGCCAGCCAGGAGGAAGCACAGGATGCAGGAGCGGGTCCTCTGGCCAGTGTGGAAAGCGCGCTAGTCAGTGCCATCCAGGCCCTGCACCACTGGCCAGCCCTCACAGATAATGGGGCCCAAGCTCAACTAGAGGAAGGGAGTTTCTTGGAGAAAGGGAATGCAACTTTGCAGCAGCCAACTCACTGGCCTAAACTGACTGAGCAGGAACAGCTAAAGCTCCTTTCTGATCAAATAGCTCTGGAAGCCTCACTGATAAACCAAATAGCAGACTCTTTAAAAAACACAACATCAGATATCTCGCGTGTTCTCCACGAGATTTCTCAGTCAGAAAAGTTGCCCCTGGATTCTGGAAGTGCTGCAGTCTGTCCTGGGACCCCAGCAGACACCTGGGCTAGGAAGGTGCTGGTAGATGGTGAATTCTGGAGTCAGGTTGAGTCTCTGAGTGAGCACCTAGGGACACTAGGGAGAGAGGCGACTGTCACATCAGGAGGTGGGCAGCAGACTGTCCCACAAGCCCTGGTCCCTGCCCTGGCAAATGCCACATGGGTCAGGGCAGAGCTCAGCTTTGCTGTGCAGTCAGCAAGGGAGTCGTTCCACCGTCGATTGCAGAGCATCCAGGAGACACTCCGGGGGACCCAAACAGCCCTGCAGCAGCATAAGCATGTGCTGGGGGAGATCTTGGGAGCCTACCAAACCCCCAACTTTGAGAGAGTGATGCAGCAAGTCTCAGAAGCCCTCAAGCTTCCAGCAGGCTTTACAGAGGGTGTACAGGCATCCTGGAACTTGAGCCCATTAGGAGAAGAACTGAGCCATCAAGACGTAGCTGGCTCCCAGGAGCCCTTTCACTTATCCAATGAGAGCTCTGGGGCCCTTGTTGCTATTCAGGAAGAACTTGCCCTACAGCTTAAAGATAAGGCCAGCCTCTTAGGGGAGATATCTGCTGCTTTAATATCTCTTCCCCCTGTGGAATCAGTAAGAGATTGTCAGAAGCTACTTCAAGCATCTCAAAATCTCTCCTATAACACTTGTTTGGGAGGCCTCGGTCAGTATTCATCATTATTAGTTAAAGATGCAATTATTCAGGCTCAGGTATGTTATGCAGCCTGCAAAATTCGACTGGAGTATGAAAAGGAGCTCCAGTGCTACAAGGAGTCCTGGCAGAGCAGGGGTGCCTCCTGCCAAGAACACAGGCAAGCTGTTGGAGCACTAAGTGAGGAGTACGAGGAACTTCTCCGGAAGCAGAAAAGGGAGTACCTAGAAGTGATTGCCATTGTTGAAAGGGAAAACACAGAGCTCAAGGCCAAGGTCACCCAGCTAGACCATCAACAGAGGTATTTGGAAGAAGTAGAAAGCAAGCACAGCGAGAATATGTTTGCCCTGCAAGGGAGGTACGAGGAGGAGATCAGGTGTGTGGTGGAACAGTTGAACAGAGCAGAAAACACACTGCAAGCTGAGCACAGCAGAGTCCTGAGTCAGCTGGATGCCTCAGTCAGAGACAGGCAGGACATGGAGAGGCACCATGTGGAGCAGATGCAGACCCTGGAGGACAAGTTCCAGCTCAAGGTCAAAGAGCTGCAGACAATTCACGAGGAGGAGCTGAGGACCTTGCAGGAGCACTACTCCCAGAACCTGCAGTGCCTGCAGGAGACACTCCGCCACTTTGAGGGGCAGCACCCTGAAGCCTTGCTCACGCCCAGCCTCCTAAGCAGTCCCCACCAGCCCCCCTCATCCAGCTGGCCAGCCAACCAGCCTAGCGATGCTCTGCAGGCAGCCACAGGGGAAACCGACTCCATGACAGGGCTGAGAGAGCGTATCCAGGAACTGGAGGCCCAGATGGACATCATGCGGGAGGAGCTGGAGCACAAGGACCTTGAGGGCAATGCAGCCACACTGCGGGAGAAGTACCAGAAAGACTTTGAGAACCTTAAGGTTTTGAAGCTTCGTTTAATTTGCAAAGCAGTCAAGGAGCAGGCATTTTCTTGCTTGTTGGGGGCAGAGGTGGTATCTGGTGCATCAGACTCTCAGGGCAGAGCTGGGAAATGGTTCTTGGCTCTGAGTTACTATATAAACAGAATCGGGTCAGCCTTCTTTTCCTCCCTTGACTCCTCACTGGCCATGGTGTCGCCTTATAGCAGGGCTTAGGCAAGGGTCCTATTCAACATCCCCCACTGGGAAAGAGGACTAGCAGAAGAACATGGTCACTGGTGAGAGAGGGAGCGTAGTCTCCCCATCGCTTTTCTACCTGCTTCTAGTGGCCTCTGCATTCCCTCTGCAAGTGAAGCCCCTGCCCTCCAGCTCCTAGCCTCGCTCTTTCTCCTGCCCCCACAGAGCACACCTTCAGGCTGGTGCAGACCCAAACTTGAGTCCAGGAAAGGCAAGCACCCTTGGAGGGTCAGCTCCTAACTGTCCTAAGAGAGCAGTTGGGGTATCCAAAAGATAAGAATATTTGCAAGACAGTGTCAATTATTCACACTCCCATTTCAACTCTGGGGAATTGGCATTTAATGCACATACTATGTAAGAAAGGGCTTTTCTACTGAACACAGCTTTCAGCTGCTGGTATTCCTTCTCAGGATCATTGAGAAATCACCTTTTCCTTTCACTGCCCCCCATTCCCCCAGTCCATTTCACACTCTGCCTCATTAGGCAGAGTACCCAGGCCCTGGCACAAAAAGGTAACATTCTCAGGCCCTTGGGCATTGTTCAGCTTCTCATCCACCTCCTTCATAACCAGAGACACCTGTGGGCATGCCTGGGGCTGCCCAGAATTGCCTCTAAGCTTCTCAGCATTATCCTTTTGAGCTCCTTGGCATCCCTTAGAGCTACAGCCAGTTAATACCCAGGCCCCTTGCAAGCCCTCAGTCAGGCTTCTGGTGAGATGACTCCTCCCTCAGAGGTCACAGAGCTGGCTCTCAGGCTGTAGTGGCTGCTTTGCTGCCAAATGTCCTATTCCCAGCAGCTCATTCCTCTAGCTCTGAAAAAGAAAAAAAAAAAAAAAGATGTTCTGTGTTAGCAGTGTATTCTTTATCTTTGTATGACAACACAGTCCACTGACCAAAAATAAGCACGTGTGGTTGTCACAAGCACTCAGGTGACTGAGAGGCCATCTTCACTGTTCTAGTTCCAAATCAGTCAAAACCTTTTGAAAACTTACGAATTATGAGAAAGCTTCAAGAGCTGTTTTGTGACAGTACTCAAATGATCCCCCGTGTGACAGTACATGTGAGCACAGCATTCAGGTGGGCCATGTGTACCTTTAAAAGTAACAAACACTGATTTCCAGTGCCTTCCCTACCCATAGGGCACCCAGCAGCTTTCCACGACACTGAGCAGGTCTGCGCGAGCAGGTGCCTGGGCTCATACACACTCATCATTCACAGGGGCCTGAGTGTTCCCTCTCCACTACAGTGAACTGCCACCTGTTGGCTCTACCAAAGCCTCTTATACAGTGAGATGATTTCAGCCCCCACATCAGTCAGCTGGTTATTTATCAGGCTTTGGCCAGAGTGGTGACATCATACCACCAGTTTGCAAAACATCAGAAAGGAGACAAACTAGCCACGGATGGTGCTGGGACCCAGTGTCCCCCAATGGTGACATAGGTCCATGATGTTCTCATTTACTCCCTTGAGACACACACAAACTAAAACCAAATAGCACTCTCGAGGGGGCCCAGCTATGCTGTTAATTTGTACAGATTTTTGCCTGGGTTGGGGAGACTGAGCTCTGGGTCTGATGGCCCCTCTGTTACAGTCCCAGGCTGATGCCTTCCCTCATGACTCTGCTCAGTAGTCATTGAGGAACTTTTTTTGGCCCCAAGGATTATTGGCTTAAAAATTAAAATTTATTTACAGATTATTTTTAACACATATGCTCTCCAAGGAAGCAGCTAGTTTTTAAAGATATCTCAGTTTCTGTAGAAAGATTTTTGACCCTTTAAGTATTCTAAAACACTCAAATCAAACTAATACTTATAAGAGCTACTAGCTATGTGTTAACCAAAAAGCCATAGGTGAACCAATGCATGAGGAAGAGAAGATGAGGGGCTCAGAGGTAGCCAGAGGCCAGGAGCCAAAGCGCTAGCCTCCAGCTGTCCTGTGGTGTGATGGTAGTGAAAGGAGACCACTGGCTTCCACTTGGAATCTCTGGGAGAAAGAATGCCCAATTAGTGGTGGATAGCAATTAAGACCATTTGCCCACTGCAGCATATCAGTTGCAGTGAAGTCCAGACGATGGCCATGAGTTTGAAAATACTAAATAGAAGACCTCAGAAAGGCCTCACAATTACTGTGGGGGCTCAAAGACTCCCAAGCACGATGATCTGATTTCTTGGTATTCTTACTCAAATCCATTTGCAAGATTGACTCAATAGTATAGGATTGGAAAAGGAGAGCCTCTGCTATACTTACATCTGGAATGTGACATAACCACATTCTTTCAGTTCTTAAAAATCTCTGAAAGGCCCGATCCCTATTTAGAAGCATAAGGGATTTAGACAGAGAGTGTGCCTCTGAGCACAAAATAACTATATGCCACCCTCTTGCATCTGAGTGGCACACTCACATACCCTGTTCATAAGAGCAACTGTGATAAGCCAGTCTTGGGTTTTCCAGGTTTGATCCCTTAAGACATACCTGTCCTTCCCCTGCACTCATGTCCAGGTAATAAACCAACCCAGCTTATATATAAGTTTGGAGAGCAGTCCTGTTACATATTTCTATACAGTTACTATAGTCACTAATTAATTAGTTCCCCTCTTTGTACTTCAAAAGAAAAAGGAAGACGCAGACTGGAAAGGAAGAGATCACATAGCCTAATGTAATTCCCTCAGTGGGCAATAGAAAGGTTAAATGACCAGATAAGAGTGGCTAGCTGATTAGGGGCAGGGCCAGGGCCCTTGGCTTCCTCCAGCTGATAAAGAGCCATGACTGTTTAGGACTGTGAAATGCCAAATTTATGACTGCCACTGAGAGCTGCTCACTGTGTAACTCAAACCAGACATGGCCAGGCTCTGCATGTGCGTTCTCTTCTCCCTCCCTCTTATCAGTCCTACCTGCCAGTAAGTCTGTCAGGGTACAAGATTGGCTATTTTAAATTCCACTGCAGCTATTTCCCAGCTGCAACACCAACTCCTTCCACAGGATTCAGAACAATCACAGAAATAAGACAATTTATAAATATAAACACCTTTTTCTAAATTCCCTAAGAGCATAAAATGCCCTGTAGCATCAGTGAGTCTCCAGACAGCCATCAGGTGGTCCCACTGGCTCAGTGCTCACCTTCAGAGAGTGTATTCTCTATACCATGGAGCCTGGAGCAGGCAGGGCTACTGGCATATTAAACAGGACGCCCAACTTAAGGTAAAGAAACAAATTGATAAGTTCCCTTTTGCATCTTGCAGGCCACATGTGAGCGAGGTTTTGCAGCAATGGAAGAAACACACCAGAAAAAGATTGAAGATCTGCAGAGGCAGCATCAGCGGGAACTGGAGAAACTGAGGGAGGAGAAAGACCGCCTTCTGGCTGAGGAGACTGCGGCCACCATCTCAGGTGGGAGCTGGGCATGGTGACTGGTTTAGCATGGAGGGCAGAACAGGTAGCAGACTTTACATGAGCTGAATGTACAGTTCAGAGTAATGACTGGCCTTTGTGCTGCCTTTTGGCTGAGATTTAAGCTTTATTATTCAAGAGAATTCTGTGACAATTCTGAGGAAAAAGCTGGTTTTCAGAGCCCTTTGAGAGCGTGTGTGCCTAGAGCCAGCACTTCAGCTCCCCACAACCACCAGCATACCCACCTACATGTGAGGGACTATCCCCAGCCTTGTTAATCCCATCAATTTCATTTCCTTGTGACAGACACCTGTCAGCATAAGACCTCTGCCCAGAGTGTTCCATAACTTCAGAGCACAAAGATTCTGTAGCTTCTACCTGGCACAACTTTGTTACAGGGCCGACAGTGCTTTCCCTGAGAAAGCACAGTGCCGAAGGTTTTGTGTTGCCCTCCCTTTATGTTATTATACTTTATGGTGGTTTATTATTTTAATACCCAGAAAGAAAATATAGCAGTCTGAAAGCTTTCTCGTTTTATAAACTTATGCTTGAATTTAACGTTGACACTTATTCAATCAATTTGGTTTTCATCTAACATCAAAAGAACAAACACCCATGCATCCCTTTTGTGGGAAGTTACCTGAGAATTCTCCTAGCCTGCATCCACCTCAGAGAATGGGTTTGGGAAGGCCAGCCTGACTGCTAATGGATTAAGCATTTAACACTGGGGAGCCGTCACATCATTCTGTCAGTCTGGCTTCCCAGCCTTTTGGTGCTGATGGCCATGTCCTTGCCTACAGCCATTGAAGCTATGAAGAACGCCCACCGAGAGGAGATGGAGCGCGAGTTGGAGAAGAGCCAGCGGTCCCAGATCAGCAGCATCAACTCAGACATCGAGGCCCTGCGGCGACAGTATCTGTGAGTCAGCTTCCTGCTCTCAGGAGGGGCTGGAGGGTGGCCCTTTGGTTGGGAGCAGTGCCTTTGTAGGAACCTTTCCTGTGCCTTTGAGGGAGCCACACAAATACAGGTCCTGAGGATGGCACTGGGTGAAGGCCAGTGCACTGAGGGCAGCTCAGAACCTTTCCTGAGAGGCTGAGTGCCACCCGAGGGTCAGCAGGCCACTGGCCTTTCATGGCCCAAGTGGGCTTCTTGTTACTAAAACAAATAGAAACTAATCACCAAAATCTAAAGAAGAAGATGCAGCAAAGGAAATATTATAACTAATGGTTGTTCTTTGGGGCTGATCTCAGGCCATTCCTGAAATTTGTTCTCTCCATCAGCTGCCACTGCGTCAGTAGCTTGCAAGAGGAAATCTGGCCTAGGGCCTGATGCCTAGTGCTTTATGGCTGTGCGTGGCAGAGGTGACCATAAACCCTACATTTTTTAAAAAGTATGCTGATTTCCCTTTGCATAGGCAAAAGACTGAAAGGCATACAGCAGCACAGCTACTTGTTTTATTTCTTTAATAGAGCTAACACCACAGGGACCTCTTGAATTGGCTACTGCAAGAGCCATGCAGAGCTAGCCTTTATCAGGGTCTTTGCAACATAAAAGAATGCAGGTCCCTGCCTCTTCTAGGGCTCCCATTCAGTTCTGTCAGGGCCAGAGCCAGACATTTCTGTGAACTGCAATCATATTCATCTCGACTGGAGGGGGTGCAGATGCATAGGGCATGGTCAGCTTGCCTTAAAGCCCCTCATCTTTAGCTCCACCAGTGGGAGAAACAGCCCTTCTCAAGGAGTCCAGGGTGACGGAGAACAATGCTGCGAGGCTTTGATTTTTCTGTGTGTGAATAGGTCCTGGTACTGGGTTATCAAACACAGATCGCCTCAAAAGTTGGTGCTGAAAACAATTTGCAAATCTAATTTCTCTCAGAAACAGGACATTTGTTTCAACACAAGTGAATGAATTCTCCCCTGACTTGAAGAGAGAAGTGTTGTCCATGGGTCTATTAAGCTACTTGAGAGAGGACCAGGGAAGGACACAGAATAGATTTCTATAAATCTGTAGTATAGTACTTTTTAAGATTTCCCTTATTTAGTTGGGTACAAACTTTTTGAGACAACAAAATGCATAGGGATTCCTCTCTTGCTCAGTTCTTTCTGTTGTCTCATTGCCCCTCAAGTTACACAATGGGGACATAGAAGCTTTTGGAGGCCTTGGCCCTGGGGGAAGGGCAAAGGAGTAAGCAGTGCCCTCTTCCCAGGGAGGAGCTGCAGTCAGTGCAGCGGGAGCTGGAGGTCCTCTCAGAGCAGTACTCACAGAAGTGCCTGGAAAACGCCCACCTGGCCCAGGCACTGGAGGCAGAGCGACAAGCCCTGCGGCAGTGTCAGCGTGAGAACCAGGAGCTCAACGCCCACAATCAGGTAAGTCCTCAGCCAGGTGAGCTAGAAGTCAGGTGACCCCATGCTGGAGTTGGGAACCAGTCCTCACCTTCAAGGTATCCCTTAGAGTCCTTGAGCCACAGAGTGGCCACCTGATCTGCAGGCACCTCCCTAACATCCAGCATCTCCCAGTGTGTTGACAGAAACTTACTACAGATGGTAGAGCTGTGGCCATCCTGCTACATGAAGCAGCTATTTACATTGGGAGTCACTTTGGCTCCAGCCCTTTTGGAGACTCTAAGATGTCTCAGTTTCCCTCCAGAACATCTGAATTTCCACTTTGCCGTTGCTGGGCAGTGTCATCGCACCTGGTCTGGGTCTCCATTCGCCAGGGCTAGGACCATGTATAAATGTCTCCCAGTCAAGACCATATACAGCTCACATTTATTTTTGTCAGAGTAGTCTCAAGATTTGTCCACTCCTTAGAAAACTGGGGTACATTTATAATCCTGGCTAATGGACAGGCTCAAGATAGGTTTAGTTCTATAAAAGCTTCTCTGTGGGCACCAAATTGGACTACTGTCCTCATGACCCACCTGCTCATCCTTCCCAGGCACTGAGCAGGTAGATCCATTGGATTGGTTCAAGCTCAAGGCCTTCAGTGTGTTGACAGAAACTCACTGCAGATGGTGAAGCTGTGGCGATCCCGTAACAGAGGATGAGGCTGCCTCATATGAGGGCACTCCAGCAGAACTGGTTCTGCTTAGTCACTGCAGTGGCCTAAGATGACCGTTTGTCATTTGGAAAGAAGATACAGAACGTGAGTGGGGAGGGCAGCAAGAGGGCCTAAACCGACAGAGACTCAAATGAGAAAACCATGAAACAGAGTAACACTAGTTATGGTGACAAAAGGTATTAAGAATTATGTATTCCTGCATGCACAACTCTACAATACTTACAGAACCTACATAAATGGCTTTACAAGGGATATAAATTGCAGGCAGTGACACCTGCACACACTGTGGTGTACATAAGTACTTCTCATGGCCACCTATTCCTGCTCATCTCTGCCTCATGATGTGAGAAAACAACCTTGTGTGGTAACAGCCCCCAGGCAGCTCTGTTGAGCGTCCCTATTTTGTTGTTGCTGTCCCCCAGGAGCTGAACAACCGCCTGGCTGCAGAGATTGCACGGTTACGGACACTGCTGACCGGGGACGCCGGTGGGGAAGCCACTAGCTCGCCTCTCACGCAGGGCAAGGATGCCTATGAGTTAGAGGTACCGCTCAGAGCCAGGCCCCTTCTTCACCCAGCTCTGCACCTCACAAACCCCAAGTGGGGGCCAAGGGTGGCCATTAGATTACAGTGATCATTATAGACGAAACCTGGAGACAGCAAGAGGCAATGAACATGGAAAGATCCTAATCACCCCAGGACAGCAAAAAGCACAGTTACCTGCCAGGCATGGGACTCATGGCAGAAGTGTGGATCCCTCAAGAGACGCAGGGACCTTTAACTCAATCCTCACTTGCCTACCCTTTTCCCCCTGTTTCTGCCATGCCACAAATACTGACCACCTAAAATAAAACATTTAAAAAATAATTAGACACTGCAGCTACTTGAGATTCTGTAATACCCTATTATTACTCAGGATCAGGGAGGTTCATCTTAAGTCAGAATAATTGATTTTTATGTATAAGATATCCTCTTATGAAAGCTTTTAGATTTCTTCCCATTCAATTAAAATTTCATCATGAAAATATCTCCTAAATGATGTGGGAATGGCAGAGTGAGTTCAAAAGTTTAACAGAACACCTTTATGGACACGGTCATGGGCTCAGTCCCAGGAACTTGCTGCGGCCCCCAGAATGAGGAAAAGGGTACTCAGGTCTAGGAGAAATTGCAAAAATTCCTTTCTTCCATTTCTATATCCAGTGTTTCAGCTGTGTTCCAATTTTCATTGCTGGTATTTTCAATTACACATTGGTAAGGATGAGAAGAAAGTTGTCTGTGGATGGGAGTTCTCTGCTCAACTCTGTCTTTGCTTTCAAAACTCTGGAAGTCCCTTTGCATCTGAGTATCAATCCCTAATTGCTCTCTCATTCTAGGTCTTATTGCGAGTCAAGGAATCGGAAATACAGTACTTAAAACAGGAGATCAGCTCTCTAAAGGATGAGCTACAGACTGCATTGCGGGTAAGAGCATGTCACTACGGGTGGATCTTCAGAATGAGCTCAGGGTGGAGTAGGGACACATGTCTCCAGAACGTAACAGAGGTCCCTGTGTGCAGCAAGTATCATAAGCTGTTCTAGAGTAGATTTCATTTTCATGAGAAATGAGGTTTCAAAATCAAGTTCTCTTAAAACACCAGCCTGTAACCAGGTATAGTAAAAATGAGCCCACTTGGTCTTACATGCCTTTTTTGTTCTGTATGATTCCTATGTGCTTCATCAGGATGATGAGGCCCAAGATAAATGTCATCCTGGGAAGTGAGAGCTCAGTCAGCTGCCAGTCTCCTCCAGGACATTCTTGGAATCAGAGAGGAGATGCCAGGATCCCTTAGGAAATCCAAGACAGAAAGGGGTTTTTCCAGGCTGAAGCCACAGGGACGTCCCCAAGGGTCAGGACTGTGCTATGCCTGCACTTGCTGGAGCTCCCAGGGATCCTGTACCATGTCCAGATGGAGACTCTCAGCTCTGCCTTACTTTGTGCCCAGTTTCTGCCTTTGAAAGACCAGCGTCAGCCTGCGTCCACTGCTGCCGATGGCACACCCCAGTCATTCCCCAGGAAGACAGACCACCTAACCTGGCTATAACCACTGTTTATTCTACACTTTTATTCCCAAGGACAAAAAGTACGCTAGTGACAAGTACAAAGATATCTACACAGAGCTCAGCATCGTGAAGGCAAAGGCTGACTGCGATATCAGCAGGTTGAAAGAGCAGCTGAAAGCAGCTACAGAAGCACTGGGTGAAAAGCCTCCCGAAAACACCCCTGTGTCCGGATATGGTGAGCTCTTCAGGCTCTGGCTTGTGACTCAGTAACTCTTGGTGGTTTGGTCATAGAGTTATGTGGGCTTGAATCAAAGGAGAGGAACTCCTTTTCTGTTTTTAGACATCTGTTTCCTTGCAGAGAACAGCCAGCAAGTCACTGGGCCACAAGGCAGGCAGGCGCCGTGGGGCGGGAATCTGTTCCCCTGGAGCTGGTGGCAGACATTGTGCTGATTGCTTTGGAGGGAAATTACATCATCAACTATATTTTTATAGTAATGACAAGTTGTGTTTTTATATTTTCCAAAAGAGTCAATAGTTTGGCAGAAACGGCTTTCATTAGTTACTTGATCCTTGAGTTCTGCCATGAAATCTGCAGAAGGTCATTTGGTGAGTGGGAGAGCAGGGGAGGATGCTCCCTACTGAAAAGATGTCCTAGCTCACTGATATCCAGATTTATAATTTTTTTCTCCACTAGCCAAGGATTCGTGATAATGGCAGTACTGATGGATAGGTGGAGTGGAGAGAAAACCATTTGCATTGCTGCTGGGAGGATAAGGTAGCAGTCTCTCTGGAAGGCAGTGAGGCAATATAGAGCTAAATTTAAAATCAAACTGTAGACTAACTCTGGGTGGCAAAGAAGTGATAACAGTGGCTGCTTATGAGGGGATCCCAACGTAACCAGGAGACAGAGGAAGACTTAGAATTAGGGGGAGAATGCATACATCCTGTGACTAGCCTGTTTAACTTCTGGAAAAAAACAAGTGCATAGGAATATGTAAACAAGGATATTTAACGCTGTATACAGGATCAAGACTGATTCCACCCAAACAGTTCTCTCTTTGCATCTTACAGAGAGAGGATTGTTTAAACTAAGACATTGCTACACAGTGAAATATTATGCAGTTCTTAAGAGATCAGGTAGATATTTTTGTTTTGACATGGACAAAGATAAATAAATATATTGTTTTTTTTTAAAAAAAAAAAAACCATACATAGGACAGATGATATGACCCAATGTATATTTGTTTAGTCATTTTCAAGAAGTCTGAAGGAATGAATACTCACCAAACTATGAATGGTTGTTGTCTCAGTAAGGGTGGATTCTGAGAAGGCCTTGGTCTTATTCTTTTGTTTTTTAACAGTCTTGGAGGAAGGATGGGATAAATGAATAATGGGGACAGTTGGTCTGTTCAGCAAATGAGATGCAGCTCCAGAGTAAGGTGCCGCAGGCCCTCCCCACAGAGAGCTTGGCTTCACCTGTGGTCAGTCCTGGGCTGGGAGAGCATGGCCGAGTGCCTCACACACAAACGTCTTCCAGTCCCTCCTTGCTTTGAGTTGTTCTGAATAAGATTTAGTATGTTTTATGGTTATTGGCTTTGAATTCTCTTAAAATTGTTTAAGGAAATATCAGTAAGTATGTGGTGATGACAATCAGCTTAAGAAATTTTAAACAGTCTGGTTCCAGAGGGTTTTAGTAATGGGTCTCTTTGTTCCTTCAGATATAATGAAATCTAAAAGCAACCCTGACTTCTTGAAGAAAGACAGGACCTGTGTCAGCCGGCAGCTCAGAAACATCAGGTCCAAGGTGATTCTGGGTCCAATCCTGGGTGGGGGGCTGGCACACATTGGAGAAAGGAGCAGAAATCAAAGCCCACTACAGGCAGCAGCATGGGGTCCCCAGGGTCTCAGAACTCACCCATCCCCACACACTTATCCTGCTGGTGGCTTCGTGTCCCCTTCATGCAACAGTGGAACCACCTCCTGACAATGACAGTTGAAGGGCCAGGCCTATGAGAAGCAGGGCTTGGAGTGAATTCTACTTTGGACCTCCAAGGCCAGATTTCACCTCAGTTCGCCGCTGGGTCAGCCCCACTCTGTTTGTATTGTTTCTTGCACATCCTTAGTTTTATAATGATGCTGTCTGCCTTCAAGAGAGGAAGCCACCTGCACCCCTTCCCACCAACCTCATAGTAGCAAATTCCCAGCATGCATCCCCTCTCCCTTGTGTGCCTCTCCATGGGAAAGACGGGATGAGGGTGGGGAGTGACAGGCATGTTGCATTTAGCATTTATTGTGTGTGTGTCTTATTTTTTGCTCTTTCCTCTGACAGTCCGTAATTGAGCAGGTCTCATGGGATAACTGAAACCAGCCCGCTTCCAGGTCCCCTGTCATGTAGGTAAACCACCTCTCACCACCCACCCACCTGCCACCCTCAAAGGGGTGCTATCTTGCATGCACCTCTCACACCTCCATAGCAAGCTCCTTGTTTAATTCATGCTACTTCAGCAAGCACATACACAATCCAAGTGGGTTCCTTAACCTGTTCTGGGGAGTTAACTGGCAGTATAACCTCTTAACAGAGTTGACCCTGGCAGAGGGGAGCTCCCCTCCCACCTTGGCAGGCCAACCCACAGAGCCAGTATCTCAGGTGGGTACAGGCCCTTGCCAGCATGCATGTCAAATGCTCTGCACACATGTTCTCTGGGGAAAAACCTCTTGCCCTCTGTCAGGATGCAGGCTTGATTTCACAAACACCCAGTAGTCACTGACCAGCAGAGTCTCCCATCGCTACAGAACTACCCCCACACACCAAGTTCACAAGCAGGGTTGAGCCGAGATATTCAGGGAACTTATCCCTTATGGACATAGCTCGAGAGGAAGATTTCACAAGAGAAGCCTTGTCTATGGGAGCAAATGTAGAAAAAGAAAATGGTCAGGTACACCCAGGGAAGGGTCTGAGTCCACATTTGGCTTGGCCATGTTTCCAGTGTATGAAAAAAGCCCTGGTGTTCGTGGACAGTCCTGCGGGCCCAAGTAGAAAGACGGGGAATTTGCAGATATCCTCAGGAACACCTGCTGTGATGCTGAACGGACTTGGGCCTGTAAAGTGATGAACACACCATCCCTCAAGGGTGTATATATATTGTCCTTGTCCCTGGTTATATTTGGAGACAACCCCACCCACCATGGGAAGACAGGGGAATGAAGCTGACTAGAAACTGAACCTGTTGTTGGTACTTTTTGATATGGGATCTGATATGTAAGGATTTATATTTTTCTTTATGTTCTATTTCTACATCATCCCCCACTCAAAAGGATAGAGTCTCAGCACCATAAAGTCAAAGCAAATTCATTGCTTAAGAGCAGTGCAGCAACCAGAGAGTGTTATCCCCAGAGGCCCTTGTCAGTATGAGTGTGGAATCATGGAGGTGCTTGGCGGAGAGACTGGCCCTGTGGGAGGAATGAGCCCCAAGGGAACTGCTATACCAAAGGCCCTTTTCCAGGTGCCTGAAGTAGGGTATGGGTGGGGCAGGGGTTTACAGCTGGAGTATGTGGCAGCGTGTGGCACCAAGCACACAGGCTTGGGCCTGCTGTAGCCTTGGGCTGCCCCTCATTTGCCCTGTTTCCTGGCTACCTGTCCCTGAGCACAATAGGTACTGTTACTCAGGGGTGTATGACAGTGCACAGGGGTGCATATTCAAAGACAAGACACTCGCTGTCTGCGTCCTGTAGGCTCATTGTGGTGTTCACTGCTATCATGGGAAAGTTCCCAGCTAGACTAGAACAGTGTGGCATGTGACAGGGCCTGCCTGTGAGCCAGGCACTTAGGTTCAGGGCCTTCTGCAGCATGGCCACATGTGTGCCAGCACCTGTACGAAACTGACTACTATTTAGACAGCAGCCCTTGACATGAAGCACTTCGGAGAAGTGATCCAAAAGCATGTGAGACCATTGTGTGCATTAAGAGAAGTTCAGGTTTGGAGTGGGATGTGGATTTGCCCCATCCTCTGACCTACTCAGTGGCAAGCTTCAAAAGTGACCCTAACCAACTGCTTACATGGAGATCCAGATGACTTTCAAAAAAGTTAACAATAGAACCCTTTAATTTAAAAAAAAAAAAAGTGACTTTATATATTCATTTTTCATTTATACAGTATAAAAAGCAAGCAGAACTATTCTGGAGGAATAGCTCACAGACTCACAAATGCCCGTTCTGAAGCGTCAGGCTGGGCTCTCTGCCCCCAGGACTAGCATGCTCTGATTTTAGGCTGAAACTGGTGTAATCATCTGGAACCTGCACCGGGGCCAGCCTTGAGTTTCATGTGTCTTAGTGAAGCCTGTACCTTTGTCACCTCTAGCATGTGCAAGCTGAGGAAACTGGGAACTCTGAGTCTGATGCTGAGACATTGCCATGAAGATCAGATGGCAGATTAGGAACCAGGCCCATCCCAGCCAGTGCTGAAATTCCATTCATCCCAGTTATGCTTTGAAGTGTTCCTTTTCTCATCCAGAAATTAAATCTTTGGGAAAAGCCTCCAAGAGTAAAGCAGGAAATAATCTGTCCCCAAATTAGTAAAGTGTCACTTGTCTCAAGACACAATTTAAACTTTCCCAGGGTCCCATGAGAACAGAGTACTGGTTTTAAATTCTGAAAATCTTAGGAGGTATGTTGATATGTTCCCATAACAATAAAATCCAACAGGATTTCTCATCAGGGAGGGCCAAGATCAGGTCAGAAGGAAGCAGGTGCTGCCAGGGCACATCCAAAGAGCAGGGAGGCTGGTCCCTGGTCCACAATCTGCCAACAGTGCCCTGGGAGCTCTCGGGTCCTCACACGAGGCCTTAGGGTAACAATTGCAAGGGAACTGGGCACAGACCAGTCCACACTTGGGAGAGGGACAAAAATGGGTGATTTACTAGTTCTCAGCACAATCTTCTTTCGCTGGCTGGGTCAGTCTGATTCCTGCTTGTCTAAAGAACCCTAAGCTCAGAATTCAGTTCTTACACACATGGTCTCATTTCTCTGATTTTTTTTCCTTTTTTCATCCAGATAACACCATTTCACAGGAGATGGCTCTCTCCTTAGCATGCCCAACTAATATCTGAAGATCCCTTCCCATCCTCACCCTCCACCCTTCCTGCCTCTGACTGCAGCCTTAGCCCCTGCGTTAGGCCTGATCCTTAACCGTTTGTTTTTCTCCTGCTCTTCACCCAGAGTCTGAAGGAAGGCCTGACAGTGCAAGAACGCTTGAAGCTCTTTGAATGCAGGGACTTGAAGAAAGACTAGCTGTGTCCCATTCAACTTGAACACGTACCCTTTCCGGCTTGCAGCAGCACAACCCAAACGCTGCTTTTTGTCTGTACCCTTTTTTTTTGTATTATTATTATTGTTGTTATCATCGTTAACTGTGGGTAGGGATGCATGAGAGACTGGTTTATGGATTGTTCACACCATTCCCTGCAATGTTGATTCCAACTTCCTATTGTGTTTTTCCAAGCTTTTTTTCCATGGTATTCTAAAATAAGCCAAGCAGTGGGGGCTGAGAGGGCCATCTGCTCCTGCTGGGTCTATGTTGGAATCCCCACTGGAGTCCGCTGCACTCACTCACTCACTGTCAGTATTAAGGCTCTATAGCCTGTTGATAAGCTAGCTCTGCACTGTGTGGAATCAGGCCCAGGTGGCTGTAGCTCTGTTGCACATTGCTTCATTAGGAGAGAGAACAAACCAATGGGGATGTGGTTTTGCCTGGATCACAGCAGTGATAACTCACTAGCCTGTAGTAGGAGGTAGGGAAGCAGGTCAGGGGGCATGGCTTATAACCTTTTGACTTTGGAGGTCAACATTTTGTATATGTTCCACTGATGCATCTTAGAACCACAACCCAGGTAATCGTGGTAAACTTTTCACAACCTGAAGAATTTTTAAAGCAGCCATTCCTATTTTTGTTTGTTTTTTATTAAATCTTGCACAAAACCCCGCCCCTCTCATTCCTTCCTACGCTCGCTCTTTTCTTGGCCACCAGTAACCCTGGTCTTTTCATAACTACTTGGTTTGTTGACCTGTGGCCTGGAGTTTCAGACTGTAACTTCAAATAATGATGAATTCCCTTGGGAAATCAAGGGGAAAAATGATTCATTTCTGTAACCTCGCATTGAAAAGAAACCACATTACTTTTGAAAAGGTTGAGAGAAGGCCCCTATGTTAAGTCAAGAAGAAAGTACAGAGGATGTCAGAATCAGACAAAAATTGCCCATTATTTTGTGTTCTTAACCTAATTTAATCTGAGATCTGAAGAGTTCTCGCAGCATTTGGAGAATCTAAAGTAAACCTATACTAACAATTTTGCTTTTCTAACAGTTTAAGACCTTTTCAACTGCCACAAAACACTCTACAGGACTTCTTGAAAATATCTCAAATCAGACTTTTTCCTATTATGGCTCATGAAGACTATTAATCTTTTTAAGACAAGGAGTATAAACAAACCCTAGCCAAGTATGAAAACCACCTCTGCTACCTTGGGAGCAAGGTGGAGACATTGAAGTAAAACATTTGGAGGAATTCAGTCTGGCCTGCTGCATCTAGTGGTCCATTGATATTGCCAAGGGCATACTTTCACTCTGTATTAATGCTTGAGTTAGTTGATGGTCTCTGGATGCATGGGTGCTTTGGGGGTAAAAATGTACAAAACTCTTGCTCAGTTTCTAGTTTAAGTCAGTGAACAGGTCATCTGGGAAGAGTCCTGGAAGGCCAAACAGAAGGTCCTGGGGTTGTGTTTAAGACTTACACCCGCGTGCTGTCTTCTCACTGGAATAAACTCAGAGCTCTCTACTGACATGAGCCTTCCCTGTTCATAAGCCTGCCACTCCCTTGCTACTATTCTTTCATGTTTTTAAAAACAAGGGAATATTAGCTCTTTCTTAAATCCAACTAACCAGATACTCTCTTCTGCAACACAGATTGACAGCATTCTTATAAGGGACCGTGACCTTTTGGTGTCATGCTCAGAATGGGAATATACAAAAGGAACACTCATGACCCTGTGGTCCATGGTTTCCCCCAAACACTGTTTCAGCGTGTGTCCTCTAGGGCAGAGTGATCTGATATTCACTTGTTGTCCGGTCTCTGTGCAGGCTGCCTGGGCACTATGATTTCATGTCATGCCTTTGAAGAACTTGCCTTATCTACCACGGTTTCCTTTGTGACTGCACCTGCTGCCTCTGGGGACTCTCCTCCAAGCAGCTACCTGCTTCCAGCCCTGCCAGAGGTTTCTGTGCAGTCAGGCTCCATCTGCCTTTAGACTGTGCTGTGAGGGTTTGAAATCTGCCTTGCTTTTGAATAGGCCAAAAGAGCAGTCATTTTATTCACTTGTCCCTTGAGGTTAGACCTCAGAAATCCTGGGAAATACATGTGTTGAACACAGCATTTGGAGGTTGAAGGCAGAGACTAGGGGAGACCTCCAGTCACCACAGCCTCTGTAAAGCACCCCCCACCCCCACTCACCCCCGAAACAACAGGACTCACTCTCCTGGGTCTGGCTCAGCCTGGGGATTACCAGGAAGTAGACTGTGAATGTTTAGCCAGCTAAGAAATGGCACCCTGGCTCCTCTCTGACAAAAGGCCTTTCCTGCCACAGCCTCCTACAGGGTACACCAAGCCTGCCTTGGCCTTGTTAAGTGTCATCCCATAGCGACAGCTACTGTGAAGCTCAGAAGCAGGTCTGAACTCCCTGCTGCTGAGTCCCATCCTCCAGCTGGAGTGAGCAGGCAGGACAGAACAAAGCGGGTCTCACTTACCACCTGTGTGTCCTACTGCAGTCCTAGTATACACAGTGTCCTATGCACCCTGCAGGCACCAAACCCCCAGGGAGGAATTTAGCCAGTTCACTACTGAGAAAAGAAACAGTGTGGAGGTAGAGTTGGCTTCTGTGTTGGTACAAAAAGATCCTCAGGGGGCTGGGCTGCCAGCGTGGACTGTGGAAGGAGTAGCGGAGAACTGGGAGCCCACGGTGCCCCAGGCTCACTGCTTCCAGCACAAAGCTAGCAGTGGGAGCACCCCTACTTCGCAGAGAGGAGACTGTTATCATGGACTGACTCTTCACACTTGTAATTATTTTCCTGTAAATGTTTATTAATTCATTTGTAATCTAGCACCTGTGAACAGGCTGTGACAAACATTAATGGGAATACTAAACAGTTTGACTTCATTTGACAGTTTTTGTGAACATATGCATTAATTACAGTCTGCGCATACCAATGCACATGCAGCAAATAGCCACATTCTGTTGGTCAAGTTCTTTTATCTTGTGTGATGCTAGCACCTGAGCAGATTGGAAAGCTAGTATACCAGATGACCATGGCTGTCTGCAGCCTCCTTAGGAAAGGTATGACAGCAGGGTGGGGTGAGGTGGCTTTGCCACTAGAAATTGAAGCTTGTACAATAAGGCATCAGAGTGAGTCTGAACTTGTGGAAGTGATGGCCATCCTGGGTTGACTGGTGGAGGCCATGGTGGGAATGTGTGGTTTTGTCAGGAGCTAAGATCAGAGGCCTCTTCCTACAAGGCCAACAAGTAGAAAGGCAGAGAACGGAAAGGCCCCAAAGTGACTTGCTCACTGGCCCAACAGCTAGGCATTGGGGGCCTTGCACGGGCCAGACTCAAAGAAAGGAAATTGCAGTCTTAAAAAAATAGAGTTGTGACTCTTAGAGGTCTGCCTGAAAGGAATTCTGACAGATAGTGCCAGGAAACAAAATTGGCCTAAAAACCATTTTTGTAGACAAGTATTTATAATACTATTTCACCACAGAGGTAGGTAGAACTGGCCTGAGAATGGAGCATAATCCATTTTATCACTACTGTCCTGGTTGCCCCTGTATCAAGTCTATTCTTTTAAACTTATCTTGGGAATGCCAGTCCTACGCCTGTGGAGCCTAGAAGCTGAGCACCAACCCTGTATAAAATTTGGGGGGTGTGCTGGGGACCTGCCAGCTCTAGCCAGTAAAACACCGCAGGCACTCCACAGTGTGTTTCCCACATGGATGAGGTGCCAGGCAGTGTATTTTTCCTTAAAAAAGTTTTCTTCCCTCCCACACTTGGTTGTAACTTCCCTGGCTGCTGAGGCCCAGGGCTGTTATGAGCAGCCCAAGTCCCTTTGGCCTGTGCAGTTTATAGTGGGGCCTGTGGCCTGATTTCAGAGGGGCTTTTCCACTCCCTACTTCCTGATGTCTTCGTGAAGTCATCATGGCTAACCGCATACAAGTTCTCTCTCCGCCATTCACTCACTAACCTAAGACTAAGACAGCTGTTCTCCAGGGATTCGATGCTTTTTCC
This sequence comes from Eonycteris spelaea, assembly GCA_003508835.1. Classification (NCBI taxonomy): domain Eukaryota; kingdom Metazoa; phylum Chordata; class Mammalia; order Chiroptera; family Pteropodidae; genus Eonycteris; species Eonycteris spelaea. The sequence goes on along the minus strand of PUFA01000285.1, from coordinate 968,199 downwards.
AGTTAAGAGTGAAAAGAATTCAACCTATTATTTATTTTTCCTGAAAATAAAGGTTTGTTCATTATTGTCTTAAGGAAGCTTGGAATTTAACATCTTCCTTTATAGACACAAACCAAAAACTAAATAGAGTTCAGTGACCCCTTTATCACCAAAAAGGGGGGGATATTTAAGCATTTTCAAAGTTTTACAAAGGACAGGGAAGTATATAGCATTACACTTAAAAGGAATTAAATGCTTTAAAAATTTGGGCACATGGTTAGCTTCACTTCTCTGGAAACGTCAATCACTCAGAATATCTCACACCCTGCAAATCCTGGATAATTGAGCTACTGGTGTTTTATGTCAAATAGAAATTCGCTTTTTAAATAAATTTTAACTCTTTCTCTAATATTTTCTCCGCTCAGTTGAGATTAGCAAACAGTTCTTAGTGACCTGGTACAATAGCCTCCACTAGCCCTTTGTGAAAGGACTTGGGGAGAATGCTGCTGAAAACAGATTTTGAAGGTTCTTAAAATTTAGGTATTTGCATACCATTTTGGTTATTTTTCATCTTTCATCATAGGCTCTTCTACCTTCTGTCATTCTTGAGAAAGGAATTACTAGACTGCTTAGCTAAAGCATTATTTTCTCAATCAGTGAATACTGAGGAACATCCAGTGAGTTTTCCACAAATGTCACATTTAGAAGTTTACCAGTATACGAACTCCTCTCCTCCGGCTTTCCCGTGCCACCAAAATCCCTAAACGGTCTGAACATGAAATTTAGATTTCCAGTCCTAGGAAAGATCTTTTTACTAACATGAGATCAAGTCAAAAGGTTAAGTCCTTCAGTTTTCGACACCAAGTAGCCGGACGCAGGGACTTTTTTGCCGCTGCAGGCCAAGTCCAGTCCTCAAACTTGCTCTTAGGAGATGGGGACCATTGTACTTATGTACAGTTTTGTATATTTTCACACACAAAAAAAACATTTTGGTATGATCATAATTTCCACAGTTGAAAACTTGAAGGATCAGCCTAAAGGTCTAGTGAACCTGAGGTCTAGTAAAATCACTTGTTTTGGGTTCTTTGAAGATTTAACATAAACCCAATATGGAAATGCACATTGTCAATTTCTCTCAAGTTTTGTCTGCTGGAAAAGACCCGGTCTCATTCTTTTGCCCTTTTGAGGACAATAAGTTTCAAGTATTGTTGCTCTCTAAAAGACAGAGGTCTACCTTCTCTGAAGTCTTTCAAAGACTCACGGAGTAGAAGTAACAGCTCAACACTGCACCACCACTGTGGATGGCGCAAGTGACTAGCTGCTTAAAGCATCTCTGGTCCCATTCCTCTAGGTGTTTGTACAAGACTGTGACAGCTTAAGCTACAACATACTCAGTGCAGCTTCCAATTTCTCTTATTTAAAAGCAGCTGTGTTTCTCAAAATAACCTGTATATTATTCAGAGCAAGTAGTGTAAATATTATTCAGAAGTTACTATAGGGATTTTTGTGACAAAGTGTGTGGGTTTTTTTAGTTGTATAAAGACATCCCTTTTTAAGGTAGGAAGAACCACTTTGGGTACTATATTGAACCCCACCCAACATAAGGAAATGTTTTTAATGACTTTCTAAAAGCTGTGGTCATTGAACAGATGGTTTTAGAGACTGTAGACAGTCTCCATAACAATAACCCATACATTGTTTTCCATTGAAAGAACTCTATCATACTATTCTTGGTAGAGCCATTTAAATTCCTGGAGGAAAATCAAAAGAATGAAGAGCATGGTAGTTACATTTTAACCAAATCCTTTGCAAAGTAATTTAAGACTAGTAGAGACTCTTGAGAAGTTCTGTCATCTGGGGTCTATGTCCTGGGCACGGCTGCATGCCGAGTCCAGCCGATTATCTGTATTCCCCAGCTCTTGGGTTATATTGTGTGACAGCATGGAGGTCACAAAACTCATAATGCTGTCACTTTATAATACATGTCTATGTCAAATAGGTAAGGCAACATTTAGTCACACAATACTTAAGAATTGGATGGTTCGGTATAGGAGGGCACTGAAGTCTTGGGTAAAACACAACAGTTGGTCTCAAGTCGCAGCATTGTAGGGTGGCCTTCCCAGGATGGAGTTCAAATTCACAGTGAAAGAATCATCAGATGTGGACAGTCCACCTGCTGTCTTCTCATTTCCCATGCCCTTTGCTCTTTTCCCCACCTTAACTTGTTACCACATTTTTCAGTTTTTTTATAGAAAGGTAGAAATAGATTATGAAGAACACTAAATTAATTATTGTATTATGTTTATATCACAAAACTTCAATTAAAATGAATTTTAGGATTTATCTTTAGTATTAACGACATATCTACTGACTTATTTTTAGGATTCAAACCAGTTAAATGATAAGAGTTAATTCATGTGGTTTCCTAAATAATATTTATAAAATGTAAAGTTTCTAAGTGGTTCCTCAACAACTATAATTCTTAGTGATTTTTCTCACAGATACTCTTCTGTCAGGGTGAATGTCTCAATCCAGTGCTAAAGACAAAAACATAACTATGCCAAACTGCTGGGAGAGCTGATATACGAACAAAGTGAAAAATGTAGATAATTTTTCTGCTGAAACGAGTTTGGAAATAATTCACAGCAGTCACTTCTGCCACAACTAGTTATTTCAACAGGTGATATATGTTAAAAGGATAAGCTTGTATTATTTTAACTAGTATTTAGTTTCTGTATTAACACTAAATGATAATGTTCATCAAAAAGTCACATGCAAAAGAAAGCAGAGGCCTACAGAGCACAGGTGACTCAGTACACCCCTCCCAGTCTTCACCAAAGGCTTCTGAGCGGAGGCAACTCCCAGAAGCAGAGGTCACCAGGGCAGGCCATCTTCTGTCAGGCCACCAGGGTCCACCTGATGAGAAGAGGCTGGTCAATGAAGCTACTCTGTTTTTGGCAATTCAAGAATTTTATGTTTTAATTAGAGGCTTTTTTTGAATAAAGTTTCTGATCAACTGTTCACTACAACTGAAGTATTACTTTGTCAAAATATTTATTCCTTTGTGTAACATGCTAGATTCCCATGGATGTAGCTGATCATTTCTATTTTGTAAATATTACCTAACTTTACATAAAACTAAATCATAATAAACTATTTTTGCATCACCCTTTGCAGGCTGTGAATGAGGTTTTGTTTAATGGAGACACATTTGCATTTAGGTCAAAGGTCAGAAACGTGTGTAGCCTAGGGATTTATAATAAGAGATTTTGTTTGTTTTTACTTTTATTATTTGCCTTTTTTTTTTACACTGTTTTTAAAGTTTGGGTTGTAAACATTTTAAAATCAGATTTCATATAAAAATTGACTTTCACATGTTCACCTGCAAAGCATAGTAAGAGTTTACAGACAGAATCTACAGTACATTGGCTTCAGTTATAGAAATCTTCAGGGGGCCAAAAGGACATTAAGAAAATGCTAATGAGTGGAAGGAACTATAACTCTCCTATACTTGCCTATTTATTAATAGATTTATTTACAATAAAGTTTTTGTTTAAAAAAGAAAATGCATCTTACATTATGACCTAATACACACACACACACACACGCGCGCGCGCGTGCCCCAACCACAACCCAAAATACCACAAAATAATGCTACTTTACTAGGGTATATTCTGATGTCTCCATTCTATTTCATTTTTTTAAATTCTAGTTGTAGCCTACTAAATAAATTTAAAATAAGAAACTGCATTTCTTTTTTCAATATTGCCACAACTTTTGGAACGAAATTTTTGAAAATGACTGTGGAAATCCAAACTTTTATTCAGATAAACAAAAGAAAAAAAAAAGGCTACCTATTAGAAATCAATTTATAGAATTTATAAAACTTAGCAAAAACAAAGTTGAGTACAGACATATAAAGGATACATATTTTCAGTGTGCTATTCAAGCTGTTTAAAGATGTTACAATTTTCTGCCCATTAAAATTATTCTAGTCAAATGCACACAGAGTTTTTGGACACTGGTCTAATATGGTGTTCTAATAGCTTTAACAGTTTTTAAATCTACATTAAGTGCAATTTAAAAAATCAGTTGGATTCAGAAAATCCAACCCCCTTTCATGATAAAAATACGTAACAAGCTAGGAATAGAAGGGAACCTCCTTGAAACAATAAAGGCCTTCTAAGAAAACCCACAGCAACATGCTCAGTGATGAAAGGCTGACAGGCCCCTCACCCCTACTCCTTCCAAGATCAGGAACAAGACGAGGATGTCTGTTCTCGCCATATCGACTCAAGACTATTGGAGATTCTTACCAGAATATTTGGCAAGAAAACAGGGATCCATATTGAAAAGGAAGAAGTAAAACTATTTGCAGATGACATGATCTTGTATATGAGAAATCCTAAGAAATCCACCAAAAAGCTATTCAAACCTATAAATGAGTTTAGCAAACTTGCAAGATAAAAGATTCATATACAAATATCAGTTGTATTTGTATACACTTGTAATGAATAAACTGAAGAAAGCAATTCTATTTGCAATAACATTAAAAAAATTTTTTATATGTAAGACTTGTACACTGAAAACTAAAAAACATTATGTAAAGAAATTATTTAAATAAATGCAAAGTCATCCCGTGTTAATGGCTTGGGAGACATTGCTAGAATGGCAATACTTCCTAACTTGATCTATAGATTCAACACAATCCCTATCAAAATCCCTACTGCTTTTACAGAAGTTAAACAGAAGTTATCCTAAGATATGGAAATGTAAGGGGACCCATAACAGTCAAAACAATGTTGGAAAAGAACAAACAGGATTCATGCTACTGGGTTTCAAAACTTACTACAAAGCTTTAGTAATTGAGATAGTGTGGTGCTGGCACATGGATTGGCATATAGATCAACGGAGAAGAATTGAGAATCCAGAAATTCATTTACATTTACGATCGATTGATTTCCAACAAGAGTTGAAAAGACCATTCTTTCCCAAGACCATTCAGTGGGAAAGAATTTTTTCAACAAATGGTACTAGGACAACTAACAATCTGCATTCAAAAGAAGGAAGTTGGACCCCCTACCTCACATTATACACAAAAATTAGCTAAAAATGGTTTGTAGACCTAAATATAAGAGATGAGAGTGTAAGACTCTTAGGGAAAAAAAGAGGAGCCAATTTTTGTGATCTTGGGTTGGGCAACGGTTTCTTAGATATGACACCAAAGCACAAGCAGCAAAAGTAAAAACAGATGAATTATCACAAAATAACATGCTGCAAATGATACCACCAAAAAGTGAAAAGACTACCCAAATAATAGGAGAAAATATCTGCAAATCACATTTCTGTTAAGGGACTTGTACCCAGAATATACAAAGTACTCGTGGCTCAACGATAACCCAGTAGAAAAATGGGCAAAGGATACGAACAGGCATTTCTCCAAAGATGATATATAAATGACCAGCCAGTATGGGAAAAGATGTTCAATATCATTGGTCATCAGGAAATGCAAGTCAAAACCACAACGAGACACCACCCACTAGGTTGGCTATAATTAAAAATTCAGGTAACTTTTTGTTGGTGAGGATGTGGAGAAAAAGGAACCCTCATACAGTGCAGACAGAAATGTAAAGTAGTACAGTCACTATGGAAAACAGTCTGTCAGTTTCTCAAGTGGTTAAACACTCATATGACCCAATTCCACTCCTAGGCATTTACTCAACAGAAATGAAAATGATGCCCATAAAAACACATGTATATGAATGTTCATAGCATCAGTATTTATAATAGCCAAAAGGTGGAAACAGCCCAAATGCCCATCTACTGACAAATGGGCAAACAAAAGGCAGTACAAAATTCAGCTATAAAAAGAAGTGAAATACTCATACATGCTACATGAATGCCCTTGAAAACATGCTAAGTGAAGGTACAAAATGCTACATATTATTGTATTCCATTTATATAAATTTCCACAGCAGGTAAATCAATACAGACAGGAAGCAGATCAGTGGTTGCCAGGGGCTGGGGCTGAGGAAATAGGGAGTGGCCACTAATGGGACAGGGTTTCTTCCTGGGTTATGGAAAATGCTCTGGAATCAGTGGTAATGGCCATACAACTCTGCTAATACACAGAAACCACTGAACTGCATACTTTAAAAGGGTGAATTTTGTGGTATATGAACCTCAATGAAGTGTTACTTTAAAAATAATCAGTTGCTTTAAAAACCAATTAAATAGAACCAATATAGTGCTTTAAAATACAAAATAGTCACATTGGTTTATTCAGACACACTCTTGGTATGATAGTTGTTGGCAGACCATTAAGGTCGCATGCTACAACCATAACAATTTGTTTTTTAATCAAGTATTACAAGTTTACAATATTTTGAACTTAATTGTGCCAATGTTTAATTCACTTTGCACAACACCAGGTTTGTTGTTAAGTTGTGTCACTGCCCCATAGTTCAAATGACAACCTCAAACTGAAACCACAAGGCAGACTGAGCCTGTGGGGGGAAGAAGGTGAGGAGTGGAGATCCTAGACTCCTTACGAAGTAACTGCCCAGCCTTACTACTTCTTTTAAAGTTTCCCTAGGGAGAGCCATGACAGAACCTTGTACACAAAGAAAGCTTCAGAGGACACACACTACACAAGCCCCCTCCCAGCCTTCTTTCATTCTGTGCTCAGAACATTCCTAAGGATGTCAAACAGACCCACGGTTCTAGAGGTCTCTTCAGTGTAACTGCTCATCACTGGACTAGGCCCCCTCTCCCAAATAACTGTCACTCAATGCAAAGCCACTTACTCAGCCCGAAGTATCTTCTGAATCAACTAAAGATCAACTGTTCAGTTCCTTTGCTTTTACGGACTCTGAAACCTGGGACTTAACCACAGCCTCTAATGTGAACGCCATGGCTCACCTGGCAGACGAAACACACCAGCCAGCTCCAACGCCTTGGTTCTAGCCTGGCTACCCCTCCCTACACCTTTCCTGTCAGAGTCGGGTGCTGCCAGGCTGAAGGTCAGGGGCTCCAGTCACTTTGTGCAAATGCCTAATCTAAATGGGTACAAAACAGCCTCTAGCTTGAAGGTAGATTTTAGCACTGTCCTTCCTCAGCTCCCATACCCTCAGAGAAAGTTTTCTTTCATTGCAAGTTCTCTTCAGAAAAATTAACTATTATCCGAAACTTTCCCCATCTCTGCTAAGGTAATGAAACCACCAAGATAAACAATATAAAGTTATATCAAAAATTATGAGATCATTTCACAGTTCTTAAAACATTTAGACAACTTGGCTAGATTACTATATACGCACACTGTGATTGATGCATTTGATGCCCTGCTCCACGCGCCGCCCTGCCTCTGAAAGAAAGGGATGCAGCCACGGCTGAGACCCAGGCACTACAGGAGGAGTGGGCTGCACGTGTGCCCATCTTCACAGGCCAGGCGGATAGGCTGGAAATCACACCAGAAGCAGCATGTATGTCTTGAAAACACTTTGGGACATCCCCAAGTAACACCTTCAGGTCTTACTCTCTTTAAGAGACTCCTATGTTCACCAACAGTTTCTAAATAGCTGTATGTTGCCCCACCCTCCCCCCAAAAGTCGTACTTGTTTAATAAAGAGGAGCCGCAATTCAAATAACTAAGCGGATGGCAAAGACACGCAGTACTACCATTCCAGAATAAGAACATGTTTATTCAGATGTGTGGGAGGTCCAGAAAGCATGGTTTCATCACTCAGGAGACATGCTACAACTTCTCCCATTCTTTTCAGAACATAAACTGCTGCAGAACAGACTCAGGTGAAAAACATGTTTAATGTAAAACCATTTCTTGTGATTTCTGATGCATATGTTATACTTTATAGCTTCAATTAAATAAGAAAAATTAACTTTGAGTTTACTTGCCTAACATCATAAGTCAAAGGTAACTTTAAAAAGGGAAAACATGTAACACTGAATGGTCTCTCCAGGTGGCTATGTGAGCGTGATGGGAAAGAAGAAATGCACATATGCACCAGACAGACCTCAAGACAGGTCAATAGCATATTACATATGGAAATATGACAGGATGGTAAAATAATCATTTAGATGTTATTCGAGCTATCTATATATAAAGATACATGTTCTGAAGAAAATAATTTGAAATATTTCACAAATATATGTAAGATACCTGTTGTCCCAATTACCTGTGGATGCAAAACCCTGAGCTGAGAATAAAAATAGATCTGTAAGGTACCACAACCTGAAATTGGTCTCTCCTCAAGTTTATTCCTCCAAATGGTCGGTCAGGTAACTCATGACTGATTACACTGAGCCAAAAAAAAAAAAAAAAAAATGCAAATTAGCAAAGTCCGCAGTTGTTAAAGTGAAGGCTACTTCTAAACATACAACAAAACTACCTTGGATGTGAGAATGTTAAAAATTAAAAGCATAACATACAGAAACAGAAGCAGCTTCTGTCTGCTTCCAGTCTTTCCTGACAGACCACACACTTGACCACAAGGAAATATAGAAGGGAAGCTGCCACAGATGAACAATTTCATGTGTACTTGTTTTAAAGAGTAATTTTGCACGGAAACTTGGGTAAGAAAATGACCTGCCTGCTGCAGTGGCAACTAATGCTCATGAGGGGGCCCTGGAAGACAGCCCCCTGCTCCTGCTGTGCCTAGCACTCCTCTTTCCTTTCCATCTTCTGACTCGGCCCTGCCAATAAACCGCCAAGGAGCTGGTGACAACAGAGGTGAAGAGACTGTCAACCTCTAGCCAAACCCAGGGTTCAGCTGTGCTGAATGAGGACTGGGCCAACCCAAAGAAAGAAGAGGGAACATTTCATGAGAAAACTGAAGGCTGAACTGACGGGGGTCGGCGAGATCAGGAGATTCCTTAGAATCAGGAAAGGAGATCAGATTTTCACTTCTGAAAGAGGCATTGCACCTTTTCCATGCAGCAGCAGAAACCCTTCCATTCTGAACAAGGTACTAGGCAAAGGCAAGGCTCCTAAAGCTATAACTGCTTTTAATTTTGGTGGAAGGGGAAAAAAATGCCCAAAGGCGTGATCCATAACAACTGACCTGACATTTCAAGAGTCTTTCCTTTTGAACACTAAACACTCTTTAGTTCACTTTAGTATTTAATGAACAAGAATTTGGTTTGAATGATTTTTTTTTCTAATGTTGAGATTTCCCTCAAGCAGAATGCAGACTCTGACACCATAACTCGCAGTGGCTCTGGGGAGGACACAGGCGGGTCTTCGGTCCCATTCCTTGAAGGTTTGAAGGTTTGACCTGGTTTCAACAACACTAAACACCTCTCTCCCCTCCAACTTGAAGACAGAGGTGAAAGCACAGCTTCAGTGACTTCTCTTCTTTTGTGGGAAGAAAGTATACTTTGTAGGGTTAAATTCTTCCCAAATACGCTCAAATTCTTCCAGAAAAAGCCTCACATAGTCTTCATCCTCCATAATCAAAACATTTTCTCTATTGTTTTGAATGGCTTGTGTGGTCCAGTTGAGGGAGCCGGTGATCAGCACCTTCTTGTCCACTATTGCAAACTTGTGGTGCATGTAACCCAGGTCCTGGTCATGTCGAACCTGAATACCTGCGAAAAGGGCAAGTCAGCCTTTACCACCACCTCTACAGCATTCATTCACTCAAACATCTCAGCTCTTGCTCAAGCAGGAGACCATTTGCTAGCAGCTGCTAATTTTGCTGTTTGTCTCTGATTTGGTGGGAAAGGGGAAGCTTGTCACTTGGGCAGGTGGTGGTGGCTGAGGCGTACAGTGACCAACCACAACCAGCTTACAGAAAGGAATAAGGAGCATTCTGGCACAGGAAGGGACACAGACAGTCCTAAGGGCAGAACCATGGCAGATACTCAGATACTGCTCTCTTAATATTACTCAGTTTCCTCTGGGAACAACCTACCTTGCACCCACCCACACCTCTGGAGTTCATACCAATCAGGATAACCTTCAGAGTTCGTTCATCCTGCCAGAGCGATCAGAGCAAATATCAATTGTTGGGGTTTCCTTGTCTTTGAGCTCTCACTTCTACCCAGCACTGGACACCCCAGTAAACATGCCAGGCCAGGAGCTACACCTCACTCTGCAAGGACAGGGGCCAAGCCTGAGGAGGAAGGAGCATAGGAGAAACCAGGCCTAGGGTGAGTGGCAGTAAGGGAATTAAGGATCAAAGAAAGTCAAGTGGCTCTGGCTCAGTGAAGCTCCCAGCTTATACCCAGCCTTTCTGACTGCTGAAGCAGAAAGCACCCTAACTGATACAGAAACAAATCATTCTCCTTCACGTTGCTTGTTTCCTTGACCAAAGAGCATGTAATTGTACCTTGTCATTTCACTGTTTCTCTCTCTCCCACTGTTTTCAAACTCCTAGGGGAGGACCCTGTCTGTCCTGTCCACTCTTCATCAACTCTGGAATAATGCCTAATTATCCACTCAGTGAATGAGACCATTACAAATGTGATTTAAAATAGGCTGCTTTGCAATAGGGCTGCCAGACTTAGCAAATAAATATAGTTTGTCCAAATTAAGTTGGGATTTCAGATAAACAACAAATAATTTTTTAAGGTATGTCCTATGCAATATTGGGACACACACTAAAAATCATTCGTTGCTTGCCTGAAGTTTACCGCTTACCTGGGCACCTGTATTTTGCCTAGCACCACCACCTTCAAAGTGGTGACCTCCTTACCCCAGGGGATGCCACCACCACCGCTCCACACACTCTGTTGTCAGCCCACCAGCAAATCCTGTCAGCTCCACCTTCAAAACAGATCTTCAATCCAACCATTCTGACCCCTCCAACACTGTCACAAAGCTCTCCCATCCACCACCCACCCCTGCCCAAAGCCCATTCTCCTCAGAGCAACCTGGACAACCTCTGTGAGGCCTTCTGCCCCTTTTGCCCTGCGGACTATCCAATAAAGGCTTGCAGTCTCACAGAATGGGATCCAAATGCCCCCTGCATGAAACCAGTCCTCTGCATCTATGTGCCTTCCACACCTGTGTGCCCCCCACACCTAAGTGCCTTACACACCTATGTGGTCTCCAGCCTCATCTCATTACTACTTCTACCTTTGGCCACAGGGAACTTCTTGCTATGAAGTTAACATTTGTACTTGCTGTTCCTCAAGCCGGAAGGCTCTCCCTCAGATATCCCCTCTGCTGGCATATCACACCTCTCATATTTCTTGACCCTTCTTACTACCTTAAATATTCATGCTTCAATCAGTTTCTCCACTGGGTCTTCATCTTGCTCATCGCTGTGTCCCTGGGGCCTCGAATTAATCAAGGCAAATACTGGCATACAGATATATTTGTTAAACAGATGAATGATGAATGATGGCTGGGACGCCATCAGAGGGGAATCAATCTTAGATGGAGTCTAGTTGCAGTGCCCTTTTCAAACTTGGTATTTTACCATTCTCTCAAAGCTAACTAAATAAAATAGCCCATGCCTAAAGATATCCAAGTTTCCCCATTAAAAGGACCAACAGATTTAGGGCAACTCATGATTGTTCCAGGAAGAGTGGAAGTGAACTAAGTTTTTGAACTAATTATTTGAACTAAGTTTCCGACTCTGCCCACATAGGATGCAACAAGCACCAATGGATTAAAGTGCTTTGCCATCTGGAGAGCCCCAAGCAGAGACAGGAAGCAGAACCTGACTCCAGGAAAGGCTTCTTTGCCTCCCTGGTCAGCAAAAGGCCATGCTTTTGCTTGTGTAACTCAGAACAGCGCAAAACCACTGCACACCCAGTTCTCAAGAGTTCCTTGCATCTTTCTGTCACTGGGGCTACTGGAATTGACAGGTGGGATGGATTTTGGTGCAGGAATGACTTGTCTGGGTGCCTGAGTAACTGAGAGACACATTCTGACTCCATGCAGCCAATGAACAAAACACAAGGACCAGAGCTTGCTTGCAGTACATCACGCCATTACACTAAGGTGGAAGGATAAAACAAGGAATTTGCAGGTAAGACCAGGATCTGAACAAGATGATTCATACTTCCTGTTTATCAGTTCCCCATCCCAGTAAAACAGGTAGGCTGGCCAGAGATATCTGCCTTCCCAGGCATTCTTTGCAGTTGGAGAAACTAACCACTCACCAACTAAACATTTTAGGGCCACTTTCCTTCTTTTGCTCTTTAATCTTGAATCCCTATGGTTGCAATCTTTGCACACCTGTTCCTATGAGCAGTCACTTATAGCCTCCTAGTTGGGTGGACTTGCAGCTTTCTTCTTAGACTTCCCATTCCTTTACGGAGTGCTGTCAGGCCAAGCCACCCTCACTTCAGGCTGCCACTGCCAAAAACTCAGCTGGCCGGACTATACCCCCAGCACTGCCTAGACACAGGCTTTCCCTACCGGGCTCCAAGGCCACCGCAGATCATGGGAATGTGGGGGATAAGGCAAACTGCAGGGGCTCTGTCTGCTTCCTGGGTGTCCGCCGGGCAGACCCTCGCCTCTGGGAGTCCCCTAGCCCTTCCTCCACTAGATGAGAACACACAAGTCAGCTCACCCTCATAATGGGCATGAAACTCCTCTGCATAAAACCTCGACAGCCGCGTGAGGACAGGGGGCCCCTTATAGAAGGCCGTGGAGTTTCTCCGGGGTAAAACTGTCCTGACCTTACAAGGCCACCATGGGAAATAAATGGGGTCTCACCTGTACTCAGACCCCCGACCCAAGTATTCGCCCTTGACATTCTCCCTTCTGTCTACAGTCTCGGAGGGTTAGAGCGATCTCCGGGCCTGGCCCTCTATCCGGCTCCTCAGACTCGCGCCCCTGGCCTGGGAATCCTGGCCTACCTACCTGCCTTGCGGAGCAGGCCGATCTGCGAGCCGTTGAGGGCCATGTAGTCGCAGTCGGTGATGACCCGGACACGTACCCCGCGCTGGTGCAGCAGCTGCACTGCCCGGCCCAGCTGCGGGCTGGAGAAGGCGAAGAGGCAGAGCTCGAGGCTGGCTCGGGCGGCAAGCAGGGCGCGCAGCAGGCGGCTCAACGAGCTTTCGCCGTGGGGCAGGCTGCACCCGCAGCCCGTGGAGGGGGCCAACGGCGCAGCGTCCGGGGCCTGCAGCAGGACCTCGGTGCAAGTCACCTGCGACGGGAAAAAAAGCACCTCGCGCCGCGGCCGCCGCCGCCGCCGTCTGGCCTGCAACCAGCGCAGCGCGGAAGGCAGCGCTTCCAGGGCCACCGCGAGGCCCACGGCCGCCACCGCCACCACCTGCCAGCGTAACCGCCCCATGCCGCCGATCCCGCCCGCCAGGGCCCCACCACGCCCGCCGCGCCTGCGCACTCGCCGCTTGCCGCGCCGCTTGCCGCCGCACCGCGCCTGCGTTCCCACCCGCCACCTGCCTCAGGCTGAACCCACCCCGCCCCCATCCCACCCCGACTAGGTCCAAGTGCACCGGCCCACCAACCACCATGGCCAGAGACTGCCCTCCGTGCCCACCACCTGCGGCCGTCCATGAAGCGTTCAGTAGCCCAGCCCCTCCTAGGGCAACAGAGTAGTGGCTATCTCTCAGTTCTTATCTTCCCTTTTGCCTTTGGGGAGGCGCTGGGCAGGGCTGGGAGAAAGGTTTGGAAACACCGAATATCAAGTACCACTTAAGCTGGAGGCAATAGTGTGATATGGGGACAGGCCCCAAGTCCAGCGTTAGAGCCTTGTGTTTCTTCCAACCCTTCCAATGTAACCTTGCGTTATTTGAAGATAACTATTCTGCTTTAAGCATAAACAGAGTGGAGAATAAGAAGTCTATGGTCCTGGCCCACTGTACCACTTGGGAGGGGCTGTTACTTTCACAGTGAGGAAAAAGAGAAGAAAGGGTAAGCATTTTTCCTATTTCATCTTTCCTGAATCCTAGTCAGGAAAATTTCACGGCTAAATCAAAATATCTCTGGGGTCTGTTGCCAGTTAGGGTAGTCACATAGCAGGAATCTGCAGCTGGGAAAAACAAGCTTGAACCACATTCCCCAGCCAATAAGAAATAATGAGTGGACAGAACAATAATCGTAACAGAGATAAGCGGGGCCAGGAAAAGTTTCTCAGGTCTCACATGCAGTGTTAGTTAAAAGAGCTGTCCTGTAGTTAATGTTTCCTCATTATCATAGTAAAAAACATTCCGCTAGTTGGAGATTTAAAATGCTAATGAGACATGAAGTAGCAAGTAGGTACACTGCCCAGGTGTAGTATAGGACCAGCCTCAACATATGCTGGGAAGGGAGAAAGGGGAAAGGGTGACCCCAATCCCAAGAGGCTATAAAAAGGCTGTACCGGTAAACCTCGGGAGCTACATCTTTCTCCTTCCTTGGCGCATCAAGCTTTCGCTTTAATAAACCTTTTTCTCTGCAAAACTGTTTCACCCACTCTCTTGATTTCTGTCCTGAGCGCAGGGCAATGACCCCTGCACTAGTAACATCTCTATGGTCTGTCCTTAAATGGAAATGACGGCTCCTCTACAATCTCCTTGTTATCAGCTGACTTTCCATGACTTTCATCTGTTAAAAAACAGACCCCTGGATGGAGGAAAAGAAGAAGCTGACCTAAGTAACTTTGGAAAGTATGTTTTGACTGGAAATTCTAAGGAACTACAAAAGGAACACAAAAGAAACTACATATGAACACTGTACTCTAGTTGGTACATTCATTTCCCAAGGAGGGGAACTGGTTAACAATTCTAAATCACTGTACATTTGCATTGGGGTTAACTGGATTAGTAAATTCCTGCAGATAGCAGGAGCAAGGTTTTTTCTGTTGAATGGGGAAAGTTAGAACTAAGTATGGGGGGAAGGCTAGAATGATCCCTATGGTACTGGGATGGAGTCAAAGACACCAGTGTGAACTCCTGTTTAGTTTAGTATGTATATTAATATAGATAATACATCACTTTTGACATACATATATCACTGGCTTCAGTCCCTAGGAGGCCCAAAAGGAATGACATCCCAGGAGCACTGTGCATACCTAGCTCTCAGATCTTGGTTTCTAAATACCATTTTCCAATTAAAATAATAATTTTTTAAAAACTCCTTGGAGAAATGACTGATTTTAGGAATAGACAGGGGAAATATAAGATGAACTTGAAGTACCTTGTATTTCTAGAAAGTAAGGAAGTGCTCCAAAAACATAAATAAAGAATAGTGGTATGTCCCAGGAGCCAACTGAAAAGAACCCCAAAAGGCCAAAACGGGTACAATTTGAGGAACAAAATGAATAATTCAGCATTGGATTATAACCCAAGTCTAAAATAAGTATACATTAGTCTATACTGATATAAATGACTAAAGAAATGAAAGGGAAGACACAAATGTCGCTTACAGAAGAATTTCAAATAATCTATGTAGATACTACCCCATTCCCTACAAAAGGTAGAATTAAATCTCCCTGCCCCTTTGAGTGTGGGCAAGACTTAGAGACTACAGTAGGGAAAGCGGAAAAATAAACTTTACATGAAGAAAACTGGTAAACACCACTTTAACCAATTGACAGCTCACATCATCAGAGATATCTTCTAGATGTCATGTACCCTGATACAATATGATGAGAAGTGCACTGTACTTCTACAGTAGTCTTTCTCATAGCCCATAACCTCAGTTCCGTCATCAGGAGAAAACATCAGAAATCCAGATTGGAGGACATGCTATCACATTCCACAGAATACCTGGCCAGTATTTTCCAAGACTGCCAATGTCATGAAAAAGGAACAACTTAGAAACTCACAGACCAGAGAAGACTGGGGCTATATAACAGCTAAATACACTGTGGTGCCCTGGACTGGATTCTGGAACAGAAAGATGACACTAGTGGAAAACTGGTGAAATCCAAATAAAGTCTGGAGTTTAATTGTATTGTACCAATGTCAGTTTCTTCACTTTAACAAATGTATGATAGTAATGTATGATGCTAACAATGAGGGAAACTGGGAGACAGGTAAGTGGGAACACTCTGTGCTGTCTTTGAAACTTTTGGATAAATCTAAAATTAGTCCAAAGTTGATTAAAATTTATTTAAAATGTTTAACACACACCTTCCATATGATCTAGCTATCCCACTTCATGGTACAATCCAAGAGAAATGAAAACATATGTCCACACAAAAATATGTACACCAATGTTCACAGCAGTTTTATTTGTAATAACCCAAACCTAGAAACAACACAAATGTCCATCAGACAACTATATATACAAACTTTTGCATATCTATACAATGGAATACTATTTAAACTATGAATAGATGCTACATGGATAAATTTCAATTACATTGAGAGTAAAAAGCCAGACAAAAGGAGTACTGTATGATTCCATTTATATAAAATACTAGGAAATGTAAACTATAGTGACAGAAATTAGATCAGTGGTTGCCAAGAGATGAGAGAAAGGGAAGGAGAGATACAAAGAGAGGTGAAGTGATGGATTTTTTTTTTTCTAAAAGAAAGGGTTTATTGAGCCACATACTAGCCGGCAGTCTGAGACACCAGCAGCAGCAGGGGTAGGTGGAAAAGGCAACTTGTCCACATCCCGGAGTTGATGGGGCTCTAGTATACATCAAGTTTGGGGGAAGAAAAGTGAAACTCGTTTTAAAAGAATTAACATTGGCTAATGTTATTGGATAAAGCAGGAGAAAGAGGATGAGGCAGAACTAGTTCTGGAATAGGTGCAGAGTCCATAAGGGAGAAGTGTTTGCTCCTTTAGATTGGTTGTGGGCAACAGTCTGGAAAGTTCATGTTTAAGCAAGACCTAGAGGCTTCTGGTGATGGTGGTACCTGGCTACTCTCTTAGATAATTGTGGAAACAGCCACTTAGAAATTAATTCAAAGTTCCTACATGCACTCAGGAATGTAAGCAGTCTCTTGTTAGTTTGTCCTGCAGTTATTGACTGGTTTACCTCTCTTGTCTCTTCTTTCCACACTCTGGCCTGAGGCAATGCCTTTTGGAGGCCTACTTTTCCAAGCATGCTCCCTAAGTCAAGAACCTTGGGGCTCCATCATGACAAAACCCAGATGGAACAGGGAACATCGAATATTAGCATTGCCCTTGCTAAGAAGTGGCGGGCGGCTTTGGTGGAGGTGGCTTCTGGAGGGTGAGAGAGAGCAGTGGATAGCATGAGGTCATAGGGACTGAGGAGCAGAAATTCGGCCCAGTAGGGGGCCAAACAGTGAGCCAGGGGAGAATCTAGTAAATAGCAGTTATTTCTCTGTATCCGAGAGTCTGTTTTCATTTACTTTGTTCATTTCTTTTGTTCCTTAGATTCCCCATATAGGTGAAATCATATGGTGTTTATCTTTGTCTGATTTCAATCCGCATAATAGGTTCATCCATGTCGTTGCAAATGGTAAGATTTCATTTTTTTAATGGCGGAGTAATATTCCATTGTCTATATGTACCATAATTTCTTTATCCAATCGTCTGTTGATGTGCACGTAGGTTGCTTCCATATCATGGCTATTGAGAGTAACACTGCCGTGAACGTAAGGGTGCATAGGTCTTTACAAACTAGTGTTTTGGGTTCCTTTGGAGAAATACCCAGAAGTGCAATTGCTGGGTCAAAAGGTAGTTCTAGCTTTAATTTTTTGCGGAACCTCCAAACTGTTTTCCACAGTGGCTGCACCAATTTGCGAACCCACCAAGAGTGCACGAGGATCCCCTTTTCTCCATGTCCCTGCCAACCTTTGTTGTTTTTTAATTTATTGATGACAGCCCATCTAACAGGTGTGAGGTGATAGCTCAGTGTGCTTTTAATTTGCATTTCTCTGATGATTAGTGACCTTGAGCATCTTTTCATATGTCTGTTGGCCATCTGTATGTCCTGTGAAAAAATGCCTATTCAGGTCTTCTGCCCATTCTTTAATTGGACTGTGTTTTTCTGTTGTTGAGTTGTATGAGTTCTTTATAAATTTTGAATATTAACCCCTTTTTGGATGTATCGTAGGCAAATATCTTCTCCCATTAGTAGGTTGTCTTTTCATTTATTTTTTCTTTTGTTTCCCATGTCCAAGGAGATACAGCAGGAAAAAAATTACCAATAACAACTCATTTCTGGGCTCTATTCTGTTCCATTGATCTGTATGTCTGTTTTGATTACTTTAGGCTTATAGTATAGTTTGATGTCAGGTACCTCAGATTTTGTTCTTCTTTCTCTAAATTGCCATGGCTCTTTGGGGTCTTTTATAGTTCCATATACATTTTAGGATTATTCACTCTAGTTCTCGAAAAAATGCCATTGGTACTTTGATAGAGATTGCATTGAACCTATAGATGCTTTGGGTAGTATGGCCATTTTAATGATGTTGATTCTTCCTACCCGTGAGCACAGTGTGTGCTTCTATTTATTTGTATCTTCTTTTTCTTTTTCCAACGCCTTATAATTTTCTGAGAACAGGTATTTTTTTTTCCTCCTTGGCTAATTTGATCCCTAGGTATTTTATTGTTTTTAATGCAATTATAGATGGGATTGTGTTCCTAACTACTCTTTCTGATAGTTCATCATTGGTGTATAAAAGTGCAACTTCTGAATATTAATTTTGTATCATGCTACTTTACCGATTTCACTTACCGGTTCTAATGGCTTTTTGGTGGAATCTTTAGGGTTCTCTCTACATAATATCATCTCTACGTAATGTCATCTGCAAATAATGACAGTTTTACTTCTTCCTTTTCTCTTTCTTGTCTGACTGCTGTGGCTAGGGCTTCCAATACTCTGTTGAATAGAAGTGGTGAAAGTGGGCATCCTTGTCTTGTTCCTGATCTTAAGGAAAACGCTTTAGCCTTTCCCCATTGAGGATGACGTTAACTATAGTTTTGTCATATGTGCCATTACTACGTTGAGGTATGTTCCCTCTATTCCCACTTTGCTGGGAGTTTTTATCATAAATGGATGTTGGATTTTGTCGAACGCGTTTTCTGCATCTATTGGTATGATCATATGATGTTTGTCTTTCAATTTGTTAATGTGGTGTATCATATTACTAGATTTGTGGGAATTAAACCAACCTTGCATCCCAGGAAGAAATCCAAGTCGATCATGATGTATGATATTTTTAATGTATTGCTGAATTCGGTTTGCTAATATTTTGTTGAAGATTTGTACATCAGTGTTCATCAGGGTATCAGCCTATAGTTTTCTTTTTTTGTACTGTCTTTGAATGGTTTTGTAATCAGGATAACAGGGGCCTCGTAAAAGCAGTTAGGAAGGCTTCCCTCCTCTTGAATTTTCTGGAATAGTTTGAGAGGAATAGGTGTTCATTCTTCTTAGAATGTTTGACAAAATTCACCTATGAAGCCATCTGGTCCAGGACTTTTCTTTTTAGGAAGTTTTTTGATTACTGATTCTATTTCGTGGTGATAACCAGTCAGGTCAGATCTTCTGGTTTTTCTTGACTCAGTCTGGGGAGATTGTATGTTTCTATGGATGTGTCCATTTCTTCCAGATTGCCCAGTTTGTTGACACATAATTGCTCGTAGTATTTTCTTGTGATCCTTTGTATTTCTGAAGAGTCCGCAATTATTTCTCTTTCATTTCTGATTTTACTTATTTGAGTCCTCTCTTTCTTTCTCGATGAGCCTGGTTAAAGGTTTAGCTCTTGGTTTCATGGCTCTTTTGTATTGTTTTTCTAGATTTTATTTTGTTTATTTCTGCTCTGATCTTCATTATTTCCTCCCTTCTACTCATTTTGGGTTTTGTTTGCTGTTCTTTTTCTAGTCCTTTTAAGGGTAAGGTTAGATTGTTTATATGAGCTCTTGTGACTTGAGGTAGGCCCGAATTGCTATGAATTTCCCTTTTAGGACCGCTTTCGCTATGTCCCATAGATTTTGAGTCATTGTGTTTTCATTTTCATTTGTCCCTAGGTATCTTTCGATTTCTTCCTTGATCTCCCGGTTAACCCATTCATCGTTTAAATCATGTTGTTTAGCCTCCGTGCATTTGTGTATTTCCCAGTTTTTTTCTCGTAGTTGAGTTTTAATTTCATACCATTGTGATCATAGAAGACGGTTGATATAATTTCAGTCTCCTCAAATTCATTGACACTGGTTTTGTGGCCTAACGTGTGGTCTGTCCTGGATAATGTACCATGTACACTTGAGAAGAATGTATATTTTGCTACGTTGGGGTGAAATGCTCTGAACGTATCTATTAAATCCATCTGGTCTCATGTGTCATTTAAGTCTGCTGTTTCCTTATTGATTTTCCGTCTGGAAGGTCTGTCCAATGGGGTGTTAAAGTCTCCTACTCCGAGTGTATTACTGTCAGTCTCTCCCCTTATGTTGGTCAATAACTGCTTTTCATACGTAGGTGCTCTTATGTTGGGTGCATACATGTTTACTAGGGTTATGTCCTCTTGTATTGATCCCTTTATCATTATGTAATGTCCTTCTTTGTCTCTTATTATTGCCTTTGTTTTAAAGTCAATTTTTCTGATATAAGTATTGCTACCCCAGCTTTTTTTTTCATTTCCTTTGCATGAAATATCCTTTTTACCCCTTTCAGTCTGTGTGTGTCATTTGATCTGAAGTGGACAGCATATATATGGGTCTTGTTTTCTTTTCCATTCAGCTACCCTATGTCTTTTGATTGGAGCATTTAATCCACTTACATTTAAAATGATTCCTGATAGATACATAGTAATCGCCTCTTCATTATTCATATTTATGGTGTTTCTCCCCCCTTGTTTTTACAGAAGTCTCCCTTACGTTTGTAATTCTGTCTCGTCGTGGAATGAATTCCTCTAGCTTTTTTCTGTCTGGAAAGCTCTTTATCTCACCTTCCATTACATTGATAGCCTTGCGAGTAGAGTAGTCTCGGCCATAGGTTTTTGTTTTCATCATCTGAATGTTTCATGCCAATCCCTTCTTGTCTGCAAAATACTGTTGAAAAGGCAGCTGACATTCTTATGAGAGTATTCTTGTAAGTAAGTAGCTACCCTTCTCATTGCCGTTTTTAGGAATTCTCTGTTTCCAACCTTTGGCATTTTAATAACCGATGTGTCTTCGTGTGAGTCTATTTGGGTTCCTCTTTTTTAGAACTCTGCACGTTCTGGACTCGTATGTCTATTTCCTTTGCCAGGTTAGGGCAGTGTTCTGTCATTATTTCTTCAAATAGGTTCTCAATTCCTTGCTCTTTCTCTCTCTCTGGTACCCCTTTCATGCAGATGTGGGTATGTTGATGTTGTCCCAAGGTCTTTTAATCTTTCTTCACTAACAAGATTTTTTTCTAGTTGAGTGTTCTCTCCTACCTTGTCTTCCATCTCGCCGATTCGGTCCTCCGCTTCCTCTAATCTACTGTTGAATCCTTCTAGTGTACGCTTCATTTCAGTTATTGTATTCTTCATTTCTGACTGGTTCTTTTTATGGTTTCTGTGTCTTTTGTATACTTCTTATCTCTCTGTTGAAGTCCTCACTGAGATCATCTATTTCCCCCCTAAGTTTCATCGAGCATCCTTATAACCAGTGCTTTGAACTCTGTCTCTGGTAGGTTGCTTGCCTCCATGTTGTTTAGTTTCTTTTTTTTCTGGAGTTTTCTCCTGTTGTTTTGTTTGCATCATGTTTCTTTGTTTTCTCATTTTAGTTGCCTCTCTTGTTCATTTCTATGTATTAGGAAGCTTTGTTATGTCTCCTAGCCTTGTCCAGGCAGCCGTATGTAGTGGGTGTCCTGTGTGGCCCAGTGTCCTGATAACTTGTGCCAAGAGCTCCGGGTGTGTTCCTTGTGTGGTTGTATGTGTTGTCTGTTGTAGCTAAGCCTTGATTGCCGTTAGCACATCAGTGGATGGATTGACTCAGCCTGACTGGCTGTGGGGACAGGCCATGCCCACAGGGTATGGGCTGCTATGTGGGGGTGACCCCATGGAGTGGGGTCTCCCCAGCAGTCTCATGTTCCTGTGGAGACCACCCTTTGGTAGTGCTGTTATGGAGTTAGTCAGGTGGTGCTCTGTTGTGGTGTGACGCCAGCCTTTGGGTGTGTTGATTCTGTGGCCCTT
This sequence comes from Eonycteris spelaea, assembly GCA_003508835.1. Lineage (NCBI taxonomy): Eukaryota > Metazoa > Chordata > Mammalia > Chiroptera > Pteropodidae > Eonycteris > Eonycteris spelaea. The sequence continues at coordinate 946,227 of PUFA01000285.1, read as the reverse complement.
GGGAGGGACTCCTGTGTAAGCCAAGGTTGGCCACTGCCTTTAGTGGCCCGAGGCTACCTGGTAGGGGCAACAGAGAGATCTGAGCTGGTCGCTGCCTATGCTGGATCTAGAGGCAAGTGGGAGAGACCACACTGCTAGCTGAGGTCAGTTAACTCCCAGTACCGGGCCTGGATGGCTCGGCTGCAGGACCCGTGCACCTCAAGGCCTGAGGCTGCGTGCTGGCTGCCCGTATGACTCCACAGCTGGAAGAGCCTTTGAGTGGTAGGCAAGTTGGGTGTTATGTGGACCCAGGGAGTCACCAGGGTAACGCACACGAATTTCACCCAGCCAGTGCAGAATCAGGTTTCATGTCAGTGCTGAATCTGTGACTTCCTGTAAATGTCTTAGATCGCAGCAAAGCCAGACGCTGTCCTCCTCAGGCCCTCAGATCCTCATGATCCACCCAAAAGAATTTGGAGCTCGGGTGGTACCAGTGGTTCACCACCAAATCTCCCCCAAATATGTGGACCATGTGCATGCCATGTGAACTGAGGGTTGCTACCTGCCAATAACAAAGTGGCCTAGGGAAGGAAGCAGCAGGCTAGGGCTGGCTGCCTGTGACAGGCCTGCCTTGGGCAATTTGTGGGCTGGGTGGTGCGGGGTCCCAGGGAGAAACGGTATAGTGGGCCATCTCATGGGCCAATGCAGCTTCAGAATTAGTATTAGCAAGAAGGTGCCAATCTATAGACTGCCTGGGAGCTGGGCCTGACAAAGGAGCAATAGCCGCTGTCCTGCGGACCTTGCCCTGGAGCCCTACAACTCAATCTTTCCATATATGTCTCTTGTGCTCCGACGCCGCTGACCCTCCACTGGAGATCAAGGTGACAATAAATAAAATTTGAAAAAGTCAAAATGGAAATTCTGGAGTTGAAAAGGACAATTATAGAACTGGATTCACTAAAGGGATTCTACAGCAATTTGAGATGGCAGAAGAAAGAATCAGTCATTGAGGATAGAAATTACTCAGAAAAGAAAGATAACAGATCAGAGATCTGTAGGATAATGTCAAGCATTTCAACACACATGTCATGGGAGTCTCAGAAGATTAAAATGAGAAGAAAAAATATCTGAAGAAATAATGGTTGAAACATGCTAAATTTGATTTAAAAATATTAAACTACAGATTCAACGCAACAAACTATGAGTAATAAAAACTCAGGGAGAGCAACACTAATACCGTTGACCCTTTAACTGCGCAGATCCACTTACATGCACATTTTTTTTCAATAAATATTCAGTTGGCCCTCCGTAGCCCTAAGTTTCACTTCCATGGATTCAGCCAACCATGGATCGAAAATAGTATTTTCAATTCATGATTGGGGATCCACGGAAGTGTAAGGCTGCATGTATGCCTTGTCCTAATTCATTTTATATGAGGGGCTTGAGCATCCACAGAGTTTGGTATCTGTGGTGGTCCTGGAACCAATCCTCTATGGATACCAAGGGAATTAGTAAGTTTGTGAGGAATCAAAGTTATACACAGATTTTCAGCTGCACCTCTAACTCTCACATTGTTCAAGGGTCAAATGTTCATCAAAATCAAATGATGAGAGGCAGAGACAAAGGAAAATATTGAAAGCTCAAGAGAAAAGCAACTCATGTACAGGGGAAGAACAATCATAATGACGGTAATAATACAAAGCCATTCACGTTTGAGTAGTTATCAGAAACAGTAGAAGATGGAATTCAAAGTGCTGAAAGAAAAATTGTGCAAACCAAGAATTCTAAACCAGTGAAACTATTCTTCAAAAATGAGGGTGAAATAAAGACATTCCCATATAAAAACTGAGAGAATTTGTTGATAGCATACCTGCCCTACCAAAAATACCAAAAGAGATCTTTCAGGCTAAAAGAGAAGGGCATCAGATAGGTGTTGAGATCTATAGGAAGAAATGATAGAACCTGAAATGATAAACATATGGATAAACATAAAAATTGTGATTTGTGTATCTTTTCTTCTCTTAATTTCTCATAATACATACAATAATTTAAGCAATAATTATAAACACTGTTATTCGGTTAACACATATGGATGTAATATATATAACAATAGCACAAAGCAGTGAGGAAGAAATGGAGCTATATTTGAGGGAAGTTGCTATATTTTTCAGAATAAGTAAGCATTAACCTGAAGTAGATTGTGATAAATTAAAAATGCATATTTTAATCCCTGGAGTGACCACTAAAACCACTTTTAAAAGTTAGCTTTAAAAATCTGAAATTAAAATGATATGTTAAAAATATTTATTGAACAAAAACTGAAGACAAAAAAAAGAAACAAGAGCCAAAAGACATGAGGCACACTGTGAATATAATTAAGTATTCGCTGAATTATACACTTAAAATAGTTTAAATGGCAAATTTTATGTTATATGTTACCACAATAAATATGTTGTTTAAATACATTGTTTTCTATATGTCATATAGAATATATAGACATAGAAAATGGACATGAGACATATAGAAAATAGCAAGATGGCAGTATAAATCTAGCCACATCTATAATTACATTAAGTGCAGGCAGACTAAGAAAGCCAAATCAAAAGGCAGACATTGTCAGACAAGTTACAAATGCAAGATGAAACATGCTATCTACAAAAGAGACACTTTAGACTCAAAGACACATATAGGTCGAAAATAAGAGGATGGAAAAAGATATACCATGATGCAAACAGCAGCCATAAAGAGATGGACTTGCCACACTAATATAGATAATATACTTTAGAACAAAAATAAATTCAAAATTTAAAAATTAAGAAATTAAGTTAGGCAGGAGTTACAGAAAGATGTTAAATGTCACTAGTGTTTAATGGTATGTTCTTAAGAATTACAAATGGAGAAATTCAAGAAAGATGCTTAGGTAATTCCCAAATAATCTAAACAAATGGTCCAGATTGTTTGTTCTTGGAAGAGGGTAAATACCTTTAATGTAGTAACAGGAAAGTTTTGACTGCCTTCAAATACAAAGGAAAAGCTCAAGACCCTGAGTATTTTTCCTTCCCATTCAATATGAAAAGCTACAGAAGCATAAATCAGATTCAGTCACCAAGGCAGCAGTCTAGTGAGATCTGGGATCAGTAAAGAGTCAGCTGCCTCTTGTCTGTGCCCTCACATCTGATGGGAATCCATCTTCAAGAACTGTACTATTCCAGGCGTGGTGGTGGGGAGTCCGCAGCTGCCCATAAAAACTACTCAGTGTATGGCCCTGCCTGCCCATTCTTGTCAATAAAAGTTTTATTATACATTAGAAATTTAGATCACGCATTTCTATGTAATGAAATGGATAACACTTTATACTGTATTCTACTTATCAAATGGAGTCAGTCACTAGACTGGAAACCCCGGCAAGATTCTCTTTTGAACATAAGAACAGTTTTTCAGGGGATTTAATGCCTAGAAAAATAGAAACGTCTATACCCAAAGATGAGGGGCATGGTGAGCACTTCTTCTCTCTCTTCATTTACCCTTGACCTGGGGTGGGAGTCCCCTCCTACACCAAGTAGATGATGGAAAAACGTAGCTGCCTATTTAAGGATTCCAGCCATCTTTCTCTCAGATGAATGTACTTTCATATATCTATAAGGGATGAGCTATTTCCAAAGTTGAAGATCCGAAATCTAAGTACACCATTATAAGCACTCAGTAGATATCTTTGGAATAAATGAGTGCCATCTCTTCACCATCAACTCTAAACATTAACTTTGACAAGCCTGTGCATGATCACTAAATCAGCTTAAATTTACACACCACAGAGAACTGGCCTCTCCTTGGTGTCATTATTTAAAAAATTGTGTTAAAATACACGTACCATCAAATTTGCCATCTTAACCATTTGTAATATAAAAATCCAGTGGCATTGAATACATTCATATTGTTGTGCTGCCATCTCCACCATGCATCCACGGAACACTTTCATCGCGTGAAACAAATTGTATACCTATTAAACAATAAATTCCCATTCTCTCTTTCCTCCACGTCCCTAGTAACCACCATTCTACTCTCTGATTCTATGATTTGGACTAAGTATCTCATATAAGTGAAATTATATGTATTTGTCTTTTTGTGACTGACATATGTCACTTAGCATAATGTGCTCAAGGTTCATTGGTGCTATAGCATATTACAGAATTCTCTCCTTTTTAAGGCTGAATAATATTCCTTTATATGTGTATACCACTTTTTGCTTATCCATTCATCAGTTGATGAACACTTGGGTTGCTTCCACATTTTAAACTGTTGTGAATAATGCTATTAACATCAGTGTACAAATATCTCATTGAGACTCTGCTTTCAAATCTTTTGGGTACACATCCAGAAGTGGAATTACTGGATCACATGGTAGTTCCATTTTTAACTTTTTGAGAAACCTTCTTACCGTTTTCCACAGTAGCTATACTATTTTTCATTTCACCAACAGTGCACAAGGGTTTCCATTTATCCACATTCTTGCCAACACTTGTTTTCTGTTTTTTGTTTGTTATTATTTGTTCTGGTGAATATGGTAAATTACATGTCATGTGTATTTACCATAACAACAACAACAAAACAAAATTAAAAAATAAAATTTATCAAAAAAGTTATTTTTAAAAATCTTCCTTCCCCAGTGTTTCTAAGGTGCAGTCGGGGCAGTGACCTAACGATCTAAATGACTGTGCTCAACGGCAGTGGAATTATTGATGAGCCATGTGATCCTGTCATTCATTTCTTCACTGAGACACTGGTGATAATCCTTAAGCAATTATTAACAAAGAATGATGTCTATTCTGGTCCAGTTTGGGATCTTCTTCTAGCCTCTCCTTTGTTGGGGCAGGTCATTATTGAACCCAGCTGCTTTATGCTAGGAAGTTCACTATTTTGTATCATGATGTTTATTACTGCTTTTAATTTTTTTTTTATTTTTGAATTACAGTTGACATTCAATATTATCTTAGTTTCAGGTGTACAGCATAGTGTTAGATGTTTATACAGTTTACAAAGTGAGTGATCCCCTTGGGAAGTCTAGTACCCACCTGAAAGCATACATAGTTATTACAATATTATTGACTATATTTCCTCTGCTATACTTTACATCCTCGTGACTACTTTATAACTACCAATTTGTACTTCTTAATCTCTTTATATTTTTCACCTAGTCCCCTTCCCCAAACTCCCTCCCATCTGGCAACCATCAGTTTGTTCTCTGTATCTATTATTAGTTTGTTTGGTTTGTTTGTTTATTTTGTTCTTTAGATTCCACATATAAGTAAAATCATATCGTATTTGTCTGTTTCTGCTTGACTTATTACTCTTAGTATAATACTCTCTAGGCCTATTAATATTGTTGAAAACATTATATGTACAACCACTTTTTTATTCAATCGACTATCAATGCCCATTTTTAAATCATATTGTTTTGTTTTGTTTTCTTAGTGTTAAGTTATGTGAGCTCTTTATATATTTTAGATTTAACCCATTAAAGCTTAAGGGATGTACCATTGGTGATTATCTTCTGGTTCTACTACAGTACTCAGTCTCATTTGGATGGAATCCCAATGATTTTCACAGCCAGATGTTATGGGAACTCCTCTTCCCAGCACTGGTATTGAGCCAGACCCCTCACACCTCAGGTGGGGGGGACCTCCGCAGCCAAGATATCCCTCCTGCTCCTTAACTGCCAAACAGGAAATGTGGGACCAACCTGTTTCACATCTCTGCCCCTCCTACCATTCTGCTTTATATCTTTAGCTGTAGTTCTGTTCAGCCATTCTTCAAGTGGTTCTCAAGCATGGTTGTTTTATAATTTGTGTGCAATTTCGATGTGGTTGTGGGAAGAGGTGAGCACAGCGTTGACCTGTTCTTCTGTGTTTACTAAAAAGCCTTGTTTTCTATTTTTTTAATGGCAGCCATCCTAACAGATATGAGATGGTATCTCATGGTAGTGTTGACTTGCATTTCTCTAATGATTAGTGATGTTGGTGTCTTTCCATGTGCTTTTTGCCCATTTGTATATCTTTGAAAAAAATGTCTATTTAAATCCTTTGAATCAGATTGCTGTTTGTTGTTGTTGAGATTTAAAAGTTCTCTAGATATTCTAAATATTAATTTCTTATCAGATATACGATTTGCATATATTTTCTCTTATCATGTGGGCTGCCTTTTTCTTTGCAGATAATGTCCTTTGATATACAAAATTTTAAATTTTTCATAAAGCCAATTTGTCTGTTTTCTTTTGTTATCTGTGCCAAGAAATCATTACCCAATCTAATGTCAAGAAGCTGTTGCTCTATATGTTTTATTCTAAGAATTTTATTGTTGTAGGTCTTAATTTAGGTCTTTGATTCATTTTAAGCTAATTTTTGTATATGGTGTTAGGAAGGGTCCAACTTTTTTGCATGTTGTATACCCAGTTTTCCCAGTACTCTTTTTTGAAAAGACCGTGCTTTCGTCATGGAATGGCCTTGGCATTTTTGTCAAAAATCATTTGACTGTATTTGTGAGGGTTTATTTTAGGGCTCTAGTCTCCCTCACTGATCTATATGTCTGTTTTCATGCCAACACCACACGTTTTATTTTTATTACTGTAGCTTTATAGTAAGGTTTTGAAATCAGGAATTGTGAGTCCTCTAATTTTTGTCTTTTTTCCCCAAGGTTTGTGTGTGTGTGTTGGGGGCGGGGCATCTGGAGTCCTTTGGGATTTCATATTAATTTTAGGATGGGTTTTTCTATTTCTATAAAAAAAATCATTGGTTTTTTGATAGGGAGTGCATGAATCTGTAGCTATCTTTGGATAATATTGACATTTTAACATTACATTTTCCAACCCATAAACATGTCTTAATTTCTTTTATTAATGTTTTACAGTTTTTATTATACAAGTCTTCACATTCTTGGTTAATTCTTATTTTATTCTTTTTGATGCTATTGTGAGTAGAATTGCTTTTGTAATTTCCTTTTAAGATTGTAAATTGTGTATAGAAATGCAACTGGGTTTTGTACGTGTTTATGTGTGTGTTGATTTTGTATCTGACTGCTTTGTTACCAATAATTTTACTACTCTTTTCCCAATTTAGATGCGTTTTTATTTTTTCTTGCCTAATTGCTGATTAGAAGTTCCAGTTTTTATTGACCAGAAACAGTGAAGTGGGCAACTGTGCCTTTTGATTTTAGAGGAAAAGATTTCAGTCTTTAACCATTGAGTATTATCTTTGCTGCAGGTTTTTCATATATTATGTGGATGTAGTTTCATTCTATTATGACTTAGTTGAGTAGTTTTTAACATAAAAAGGTGTTCAATTTTGTCAAATGCTTTCTCTACATCAATTGAGATGACCATTTTTCCCCCTTCATTTTGTTGATGTGGTGTATTACATTGATCAATTTTCATGTTGAGCCACCTTTACATTCCAGGAATAAATTCCACCTGGTCATGGTAAATTATTCTTTTCATATGCTGCCAAATTCTGTGTGCTAGTATTTTGTTGAAGGTTTTAAAAAATCAGTGTTCATAAGGAAAATTTGCTTTGTTTAGGTTAGGTCAACCTCTGAGAATGAGTCAGAAAGTGTACCATCTATCAACTACTCATTCGTACTTCTTTAACCCTTCACCCCATTCTCCCAGCCCCTCAACCTCCATTTCCTCTGTCCATCATCAAGTTATCCTCTATAATTGTGAGTCAGTTTTTGATTAGTTTGTTCTTTTTGCTCCTTAGAATCTGCATATAAGTGAAATCATACGGTATTTATCTTTCTCTGACTTATTTCATCAGCATAATAACCTCTAGGTCCATCCATGTCGTTGCAAATGATAGGATTTCATCTTTTAATGGCTGAGTAATATTCCATTGTATATACGTACCACAACTTCTTTATCCAATCATCTGTTGATGGGCATTTAGGTTACTTTAGTATATTGGCTATTGTAAACTGTGCTGCCACAAATATTGGGGTGCATAGATCTTTATTAATTATTGTTTTGGTTTTCTTTGTATAAATACCCAGAAGTGCAATTGCTAGGTCAAAAAGTATATCCATTTTTAATTTTTTGAGAAACCTCCATACTGTTTTCCATAGCAGCTGTACCAATTTGCAATCTCATCAAAAATGTATGAGAGTTCCCTTTTCCCTACATCCTTACCAACACTTGTTCTTTGATTTATTGATGATAGCCATTCTGACAGGTGTGAGGTGATATCTCATTGTGGTTTTATTTATTTATTTTCTTTATGGTTTTAATTTGTATTTCTCTGATGATTAGTGACCTTGAGCATCTTTTCATATGTCTATTGGCCATCCGTATTTCCTCTTTGGAGAAGTAGCTGTTCAGGTCTTCTGCCCACTTTTTAATTGGATTATTTTTCTGTTGTTGAGTAGTATCAGTTCTTTATATATTTTGGATATTAACCTCTTACCAGATATATCATTAGCGAATATCTTCTCCCAGTCTGTTGTCTTTTTGTTTTGTTAATGGTTTCCTTTGCTATACGAAAACTTTTTAGTTTGATGTAGTCCCATTTGTTTATTTTTTTCTTTTGTTTCCCTTGCCCAGGAAGATATATCCAAAAAGAAATTACTGTTAGTAATATCAGAGAGTTTACTACCTATTTTTTCTTCTAGAAGTTTTATAGTTTGGGGTCTTGTATTTAAGTCTTTAATCCATTTTGAGTCTATTCTTATATATGGTGTAAGAAGGTGGTCCAGTTTCTTTTTTTGCATGAATATGTCCAATTTTCCCAACACCATTTATTAAAGAAACTGTCTTTACCCCAATGTATATTCTTGCCTACTATGTTATATATTAAGTGAGCGTATAGATGTGGATTTATTCCTGGGCTCCCTATTCTGTTTCATTGCTCAATGTATCTGTTTTTTATGCCAGTACCATGATGGTTTGATTACTGTAGCCTTGTAGTATATCTTGATATCAGGTAGTGTGACACCTCCAATTTTGTTCTTCTTTCTCAAGATTGCCATGGCTATTCAGGGGTCTTTTATGGTTCCATATAAATTTTATTATTTGTTCTAGCTGTCTGAAAAATGCCATTGGTATTTGGATAGGGATTGCACTGAATCTATAGATTGCTTTGGGTAGTATGGCTATTTTAATGATGTTGATTCTTTCTACAGCACAGTTATGTGCTTTCATTTATTTGTATCTTCTTCAATTTCTTTTTTCAATGACATAATTTTCTGAGAACAGGTCTTTTACCTCCTTGGTTAATTTGATTCCCAGGTATTTTATAATTTTTTATGCAATTGTAAATGGGATTGTTTTCTTAATTTCTTTTCAGAAGTTCATCATTGGTGTTTAAAAGTGCCACTGACTTCTGAATATTTATTTTGTAACCTGCTATTTTACTGAATTCATTGATCCATTCTAACAGTGTGTGTGTGTGTGTGTGTGTGTGTGTGTGTGTGTGTGTGTGTGTGTAATCTCTAGGATTCTCTCTATATAATATGTCATCAGCAAATAGTGATCTTTCCTTCTTCCTTTTCAATTTAGATGTTTTTTATTTCTTTTTCTGATTGCTGTGGGTAAGACTTCCAATACAATGTTGAAGAGGAGTGGTGAAAGTGGGCATCCTTGTCTTGTTCCTGATCTTAAAGAAGATATTTTTAGCTTCTCCCATTGAGTATTATGTTAGCTGTAGGTTTGTCATATATGGCCTTTATTATGTTGAGATATATTCCCTCTATTCCCACTTTGCTGAGAGGTTTTATCATAAATGGATGCTGGATTTTATCGAACACTTTTTATGCATCTATCGATATGATCATATGGTTTTTATCTTTCGATTTGTTAATGTGCTGTATCACATCAATTGATTTGTGAATATTGCAAACCTTGCATCCTAGGACTAAATCCAACTTGATCATGCTGTATATTTTTAATATATTGCTAAATTCACTTTGCTAACATTTTTTTGTTGAGGATATTTACATCAATGTTCATAATAGACATCAGCATATAGTTTTCTTCTTTTCTTCTTCTTCTTCTTCCTCCTCCTCCTCCTCTTCCTCCTCCTCCTCCTCCTCCCTCCTTCTTCTTCCTCCCCTCCTCCTCCTGCTCCTCCTCCGCCTCCTTTTTTTTTTTATTTAAATAATGTCCTTGTCTGGTTTTGGAATCCAGGTAATGGTGGCCTCATAAAAGGAGTTAGAGAGCCTTCCCTCTTCTTGAATTTTTTGGAATAATTTGAGAATAGGTGTTAATTCTTCTTTGACTGTTTGGTAAAATTTGCCTATGAAACCATCTGGTCCAGGACTTTTGTTTTTGGGTGGTTTTTGATTACTGATTCTATTTCATTGGTGGCAATCAGTCATTTCAGATTTTCTTTCTTCTTGACCCAGCCTTGGGAAACTTTGTTTCTAGTAATATGTCCATTTCTTCCAGATTGTCCAATTCGTTGGCATATAATTAATTGCTCCTTTGTATTTCTGTGGAGTCCATAGTTATTTCTCCTCTTTCATTCCTGATTTTATTTATATGAGTCCTCTCTCTTTTTTCCTTGATGAATCTGGCTAACAGTCTATCAATTTTGTTTATCCTTTCGGAACCAGCTCTTGGTTTCATTGCTCTTTTGTATTGTTTTTCTAGACTGTATTTCATTTCCATTCTGATCTTTATTATTTCCTTCCTTCTATTCACTTTGGGCTTTGTTGCTGTTCTTTCTCTAATTCTTTTAAGTGTAAGGTTAGATTGAGCTTTTCCTTGTTTCTTGAGGTAGCCCTGTATTGCTACGAATTTCCCTCTTAGGACTGCTTTCACTCTGTCCCATAGATTAAGAGTAGTTATGTTTTCATTTTCATTTGCCTCCAGGTATCTTTTGAGTTCTTCCTTGATCTCCTGGTTAACACATTCATTGTTTAGTAGCATGTTATTTAGCCTCCATGTGTTTATTTTCCAATTTCTTTCTTGTAGTTGATTTCTAATTTCATACCATTGAGATCGGAGAAGACAGTTAATATGATTTCAGTCTTCTTAAATTTATTGAGATTTTTTGTGGCCTAACATGTGGTCTATCCTGGAAAATGTTCCCTATGCACTTGAGATGAATGTGTATTTTGCTGCTTTGGGGTAAAATGCTCTGAGAATATCTATCAAATCCATCTGGTCTAGTGTGTCTTTTAGTCCTATTGTTTACTTGTTAATTCTTTGCCTGGAAGATCTGTTGGTGTCAATCGGGTGTTAAAGTGTCCTACTATAAGTGTATTATTGTTGATCTCTCCTTTTATGTCAATCAATAATTGCTTTATGTATATAGGTGATCCTAGGTTGGGAGCATATGTTTACTAGAGTTATGTCCTCTTGTTGTATTGATCCCTTTATCATTATGTAATGTCCTTTTTTGTCTCTTATTATAACTTTTGTTTTAAAGTCTATTTTATCTGATATAAGTATCGCTACCCCAGCTTTTTTTCATTTCCGTTTGCACGAAATATCTTTTCCATCCCTTTACTTTAGGTCTGAGTGTCATTTGATCTGAAGTGGGTCTCTTGTAGACAGCATATGCATGGGTCTTATTTTCTTATCTATTCGACTACCCTATATCTTTTGAATGAAGCATTTAATCCATTTACATTTAAAGTGATACCTATCAGTATAGGTACATAGTTACTGCCATTTTATTATTCATGGTTTTTTTACATTTTTTACCCCACCCCCCTTTTAACGGAAGTCTCTTTAACATTTCTTTTAATGCTGGCTTGTTGGTGAATTCCTTAAGCTTTTTTCCTGCCTGGGAAACTCTTTATCTCACCTTCCATTTTAATCGAAAGCCTTGCTGGCAGAGTATTTGTGGCTGTAGTTTCTTGTTTTTCATGACTGAATATTTCTTGTCAGTCCCTAATGGCCTGCAAAGTTTCCATTGAAAAATCAGCAGACATTCTTATGTTTAGCTGCCTTTCTCTTGCTGCTTTTAAGGTTCTGCCTTTGACCTTTGGCATTTTAATTATGATGTGTCTTGGTGTGGGTCCATTCGTATTCCTCTTATTTGAGACTCTTTGTGCTTCCTGAACTTGTATGTCTAATCCCTTTGCCAAGTTAGGTAAGTTTTCTGTCATTATTTCTTCAAATAGATTCTCAATTCCTTGTTCTCTCTTCTCCTTCGGGTACTCTATGATGCAGATAGTGTTACACTTCATGTTGTCCCAGACGTCTTTTCCACTATCCTCGCTTTAAAAAATTTTTTTTTGTTGTTTCTGATTAGATGTATTCTGCTACCAGTTCGCTGATTCGATCTTCTGCTTCATCCAAGCTAATGTTGAATCCTTTTAGTGTATTCATTTGTTATTGTATTCTTCATTTGTCTGGTTCTTTTTTATGGTTTGTCCTTTTTTATGTGTACTCTCTGTTGAGGTTCTAATTTTGCTCATCTATTCTCTCCCTAAGTTTGTTGCCCATCCTTAGAACCATTATTTTGAACTCCATCTCTGGTTGGTTGCTTACCCCCATTTCATTTAGCTTATTTTTTGGAGTTTTCTCCTGTCGTTTCATTTGTGGCATGTTTCTCATTTTATTAGCCTGTGTTCGTTTCTACGAGTCAGGAATATTTCTTTTGTCTCTTAACCTTGGCCTGACGGCCTAATGTGGAAGGTATCTTGTGTGGCCCATTGGAGCACTCTCCCTGATCCCCTATGCCAAGGGCTTTGGGCATGATCTTTGTGTGGGCAGTGTGTGACCTTCTGTTGTCACCAAGCCTTTATTATTGTTAGTACATCAGTGGATAGAATTAACACTCAGGCTAATTGTGGGAACTGGCTGCACCCTCAGGGTAAGAGTTGCTTCGTAGGGACAGACCCCAGTGAATGGGATTTGCCCTAGCAGACTTGTGTACTTGCTGCAACCAGTGTGTGTGTACTGCTGAGGCTAGTCAGGAGTTGCTCTGTTGTGGTCTGGTGTCAGCCTCTGGATGTGTTGGTCTTGTGGTCCCTTGAGAAGGGCTCCCCAGTAGGCCAAGGACAGACACTGCTTTTGATTGCTCAGGGCTACCTGGTGAACTACAAAGCTATCCGCAGATGGTTGTTGCCTATGCTCTATCGGCTTTGATGTGTTTCCTTTATATATCATCAGAGGTAGGTGTTATGATTAGCTGGACTTCAGGTGATTGTCCATGTTATTTTATAATTTGGTTGTCATTTCAACGTGGACCTGGGAGGAGGCGAATCCTGCTTTTACCTAGACCGCCATCTTCTGCCCAAAACCCAGAATGATTCTTAATGCAGCCTATTTCCATTGTTTTAACTTCAGATTCACTGATTCTTTCTTCTGCCTGCTCATACCTGCCTTTTAATCCCTCTAACGGTATTTTTCATTGCAGTCATGTACTGTTCAGATCAGGAATTCTTGGTTCCTTTTTAGGCTTTGTTTTATTGATATTTCCAAAAGTTCACACATTTTCTTGACTTTCTCCACATCTTACTTTAGTTCTTTGAACATGTTTAAGATAGTTGTTTCAGAATCTTTGTCTAATAAATTTGCCATTTAGTTTTTTTCAGGGAGTTTGCTTTTTCTTTTGAGCCTATATGTTTCTATTTCTTTGTATGCCTTCATTTTGTTGTTGTTGAACACTGGACACTTAAATCTAATAATGTGTCAACTCTGGAAATCAAATACCCCCCTTTCCCAGGCCTTTTCTTATTGTTTTTATTGTTCTAGGCTGTTGATTTGCCAAGGATAGGCCTGCAGTGTAAGCTTTTCTCAGGTCTTTTCTGAGCCTTTCCTTGGGCATGCAGTACTTTCTAATTTTCTCCCTCCATACATATGCAGTTATTTTTGAATGTCCTTGTCTTTAATGTCTGGCTCCTGAAATGGGAAAAGCAAAAAATGAAGGAGGAAGACTGTACCAGCACTTTAAGTATCCTGGCAGTCATTTCAGTGAGAGGAGGGGCTTGTAACAATGTGGGGAGATGCAACGATGGCTGCCAATGTCTTTGCATCCATGATCGGAAGCTGCCATCGGTGATTAGAACATAGATCTTCAACAGCTGGGAGCAAAGGGTCATTTTTACCCATCCCGGCTCCCACATGCTGTGTTCAAGCTGCTGCAGGAATATGTGAACAGTCTGCCACGTGGCTGGGAGGTGGGAAATGAGTAGCTGCTACTGTGCCACGTGCTGAAATTGACCAAAATCAACCACAATTTACCAAGTCTTTCTCTGGAAGTTGTGAGCCTTTAACCGACTCCAGAGTTCCGAAATAGTTATATCATCATTGGTGTTATTTTAACCATAATATTTCTGTGACTGATCCCAGGAAAACTTTAGTTATCAAACCAATAAAACCACATAGTCAACCATTTATAAAAATACATATTTATTGTTTCAATATTCTTGAATGATACAGTTAGCCAGTTACATAAACTTAGTCTTCATGTTAAATATAAACAAACACAGAAAAAACTAAACCAACCAGCAAAACTGTTGGAAAATTCCTCCAACCCATTAACCCTTATCAAAAATACACGTTGGGGTGATGAAACTATCTTATCATAAATCACCATACTCTGAAAATTAGCTGCAGCTAAGTATAAATGTTTAAAGAAAAAACAAAGGGCAAAGTGACGTGGAATAAAACTATGATGGGTTTCTGAACTCTATATACAGGGAGTTAAGCAAGTCAAATGGCTCCACTGTACATTTAAGCAAAGTATCATCTTTGTGTAACAAAGATCAGAGGTTTGTCCTCAAGCTACAGGATAATTTCAAAGCAACTTCAGGACAGCATGGCTGGAAGACCTGGTAGTCATATGAATTCAAAACATGAAATCCAGAGGACCCAAAGATGAGGAACACATTTACTCTACTCCCTAAAACTTTTCTCAGAGTCCTAACTCAAAGCCAGATTACTGAAAATGACTAAGGATCAGCACTTGTCCTGAAAATTCACAACTGTCCCAAACCATATATGCATGCATATAAAACCTGGACAACTCTTGCTGAATTTTGAGAGGCTCTTATTATGGCTAAACTACCCAAGTCAAGACTAACTTGTTTTCTCCATAAATTTTGAGGTCTAGGCATGAGACGCACATTTTCTTTATAGTCTTCTTTCATGGGGTGCGCAAATGCTGGGGACCCATTGCTGTCACAAAGCTCCCATTGTCTTCTTCAGGCTGGAGCAATTGAAAGCTTGTGGGATAGTTACCAAGGACTACACCAGGCCCAAATCCCACACACAGACAAAGTTCAGCCCCAACAGTTTCTATTCCTTGCTAGGCAACAGCTCCATACCAGCATTCGGAAATGGGAGAACAGCCTGTGACTGCCACCAGACAGACCTGTCTCTCAGCTCAATGACAACAATGGCCGTTACCACTTCCCAGAGGGCTTACAAAGACACAGACTTCCATGGTGGGATCAATTATGAGGCTGAGGCTGTGGGGCTACGGACTGTGGACATGAGGTGTGACTTGTAAGTTTTGCTCAGGCCTGTCATCCAAAACTTGAGCAGTTTGACGTTGTCCTCCTCGGATGCTCCAAGGATACTTAGGAGCTTCTGAGTGTCTTCTTTGGGTCGACTGTCCACCTTGGTGAATTTAAAAAGGACCTTCACTTTGCTATAGAAAACCAAAAACAAAACACTCAGATACCACAACACAATCTCTAGCACTCCGGTCCTGAGGCTAAAGGGCTTCGATACCAACAACGGCTCTGCAAATGGAGCTGGAATTCAAACATTCAGAAGAAAGAATGCGGCAAAGTAGCAGCCTATACCTGCACACCTTAGGATCTCTAATTTTCTCATCAGTTATAACCCTGGGTAATATGGCTGCTGCATCAAAACAGGAGAGAAAAAGAAGGAAAAAAATGCTAAATTCATGAAAGGAACTGGTTGCTCCTAAGTGTCACTGTATTATTTGAAATCAGGACACTGTTTCACTCATTAAATTTGACAAAAAATTACTAAGAAGGTAGGAAGAAATAAAGTAACTTGCTTTGGTAAAAAGGAACATCTATCATCTGACTTTCAGATTTTTAAAGTTAATTAAGCAGCAAAAAAACACTGCTTCCCTTGGAAGCAGATGTCACCCCCATCTCACAGACTGAACCTGGGGGCAGTGAGTCACTTGCTCAATGTCACCTAGCCAAGACACTGTGACGGAGCAGGTATTTGAACTCATGCTCTTCCACTCTAGATCTCCTCTCCTGGTGGCCATGACCTCACCTTTTTCTGGAAATAGCTTCTGGTTTTCCTCAATAGACACAATGCTGTCAGCAATCCAGCCCTCCCCAGTCAGAAAGCAAAGACTCTAGGAGGCAAGGTGGTGTGTGCTTACTTCATCCACTCTTCCTTGAGGCAGACGAGGCACTGGTCAACCACATCCACAGATAGATTCTGGTTGGTCAAAGCAGCTTCCATCTTATTCAGAATGGTTGGGCCAACTGGGAATAAGGGTGGGGACAAAGTAGGGGGTAGGTGTCAGCACAGGATAAGTGAGCGGCCTCAGCGACCTTACTCCCACTCCGGTTCTGGTGAAAGACAGCTCAGCAGCACCCACCTCGATCTGCAGCTACAGGACTTCCACTGGTCACCACAAACTCATACTTGCTGAGAGACTGGTCATCCTCACACCCGACTAGGTGGAGGCTGGAGCGAGTGGCCGTATGGACCTCCACTACAACAGCAAATTCTGTGGCAACACAAAAAGCACTGCTCTGTTGAGCGCCCCTCTTCATCCCTGTAACAAGCCCACCTCAATCTGCCGCTCCAAATTATCTCAGACCAACTAGGGAAAAACTACAGTCTCCTGAGATTAATGCTCTGGCATTTAAAACCTATAGTTTATTTGTGAATAGTTATGGATAACTTTTGCCTCAATTAAACTAACATATTTTACTATAAATTTTACTAATTTATATACCTCAATTCACTCACTACTGAACAGGCCCAATGACTGTGGTATCAATGTTGCCCCCATTTGATAGATAGGGAAACAGACTTAAAAGCTAAGTAAGTGACTGACTAAGTCACAGAGCTAGTAGTGGTAAGAATTTCAAGCTTACATATGGACTCAGAGCCCATGTTCCAGACTCTACCCAGAAAAAAAGGCACTGCCTCTCAGGGACTCAGGGCCGAGTCTGGGAGCTGAATGCAGAGGCTGCTAAATGCAAATGCTCTGCTGACTGCCCTCCCGTACCTGTGAGCACACTGAATGCCCCTCACAGATGAACTCAGAGAAGTTCTGACTGCCTGAGGCCAGGATTTGTACCCCATGCTTACTCCTGAACTTCTCAAACCAAAAGTGAGGGATGCTAATTAGTTTCCTGTTCTCTGCCTAGAGGAGTTTGTCAGCACTGAGGACAAAGCTGGGCTGGGCAAGCCCCACTCTACTAATGAATGTCTAGGATGGGTTTAAGGCATACAAATGGAAGAAAAAACTTGGAGACAACCAAGAAGTATGACAGATCAGTGAGAGAGGAAAGGAAGACCACGAGACTCATGGAATATGAAGGCATGCTATCAGAGTCCAGCGAGCCTCAGCGACCTCAATGGCATCTCCGACTCACTCATCAGGATGGTACTACAATCCTAACACCAACTAGTGTTGTTCCCACCCCCCAGACTAAAAACCATGCCCCAGCAAGCCATCATTCTTATGAGGATGTCCCGTCAAATCCCCACCCATTTTAAAGAGAAAACAGAGGCCCAATGGTATTTGGAAAGCTGGTCCTACAATGTGGGTCCTCCTGACTCCAAGGCCAGAAAGCATCTTCCTCAAATGCACAGCTAAGATCTAGTTTTGCTTCGGAGTCCTGAGGTTCAGGGACTCAGATCAGACAGGAAAGACACGTACCTGAGGACAGCACGTGGGAGGGAATCTGCACATGTGGGCTGAGCCCCAGGAAGTTACATCGGTAGGCCTCCTCATACTGGTTGCTGTAAGGGATAATGCGGACACAGCCCACTGGCAGCATGGTCTAGACAGGAGAGAGAGACTCAGGACCAACACCAGCTGGAACATCCCCAACCCCTGCCTGTCTCTATAGCTCAATCCAAAGCCTCTCTCCTCCCAGAAGATGTCCCTGGTCACTCAACCCCACTGGGTGTCTTCTGGCCATTGGTCATGTGCGACTCATGCTGCCTCTTGCTTTATAGTGTTCTTACATGATTATTTCTCAGCAGTTGTCTCTTCCCTCATCCCCCACAGAGATTATAAGTTCTGAGAGACTGTGTCATATTCATTTTGTGCCTTCACAGACCTGGGCAGACAGCAAAGCGCACACATATTTTCTGATTACCTAAATACATCAGAGCGAAAATTGGGCCTTGGCACCTACTACACCTCCGGGATGGAGACAGCATGTTACCCCTGCATCCCACCTAACATCGAGACTGCGCGTGCAGAAGGAAGTGTGGTGACACAGGCCTGCTTCTACAGCTGTGAACCACTCTGATGGCTTCTGAGATTAGGGGATTGGAGAGAAAGGGTAATTCGTTATCAATCTATCAGGATAGCACAGACTCCTTCCACTGGAAATAAAACTCATCAATGACTACCACTTTTAATAGTGGAGAAAAAACACAGATCTTAGATTCAGGCAAGAACTTGGGCCATTGATGCATCCTAACATTCACACCGAAATTCAAGATTTTTTAAAAACCCACTAGGCAAATACTGTCCTGTTACAAAACACAATACAAAATACTCTTACCCGAAGAATTTCAAAAGCTGACTGGACAAGGTCCGCATCTCTACTTTTCCAGATCACTTGGTTCCCCATGAGAACATGCCAGGCCAACATGCGAAAAGATGGGGCACCCAGGACCTGAAAAAGAGTTCAGTGCTTTCTGCCTTGAATTTTCTTTCTGTCCAATTGACATTACTTGTGTGTCTGTCTAGAAACTTTCTTGGTATAGTAAAGGAAGATGGGTCAGGAGAAAGAAAACCACTTATCTTCTCAGGATAGCTGAGTAACTTGTTCAAGGTCAGAAAGAGGCCGGTAGAAGTCACCAGATTTGCAATTAAAAGCCTGATCCCAAAACTGTTGGCATATTTATAAAATCTTTTTCCTAATTTTATTTTCAAAAGCTTGAAGGAGAAATAAGCTGACTAGACAAGGTTCATGTCTCAGCTTTTTGCAACATTTCCCTTCTCTCTATATACACTTTTATTTTGTTGAACCATTTGAAAGTTAAGTGGTGGGCACCATGACCCTTCAGCACCCAGGAAGAACAAGGGCTTCTCTTACACAAACCCAATACATACCACACCCAGAAATGCCACACTGATGTAATAAACTCACTGTCCAGAGCTCTAAATCTCTAACAGTGTCCTTTCTAGCTACTATTCTCTCAATCTAAGTCATTAAAGGATTATGATTGCTTTATTTGTCCTCTCTGCATTCTGCTTTAATTTAGATCAACCCTTCTCTCCACTCCATTTTTTTTTTTTGAGAGGGGGATGAAAACAAATTTTATTCTAGAAATTCAAAAAAGAAAAAAGATGACTGTCGGGTTTCAGCTGCCTGAAAACTCACTATGGGCCAAAAGAGTATAGTGTGACTTCTTAGAATAGCTAATCTAGACCTCATTAAGGAAAGCAGGGCATCCAGAATAAACAAGGTGTTAACCCCAGGCAAGTGGGGCTGTGTCTGTCTGAGTCACCACTGGATCCCAGACACCCACCCCAGGGCTGACAAGGAAGGCTCACTGGGAAATGCTTATTCCTAGGCTCGGCTCTGGGTCCATCTCACCTTCTATTAACTTCCATGACATTTCCATTTTGAAAGAGTTCAGTCAGTTGTCTTATGGCTTATAAACATGGCAAAATAAATAAATAAATAAAGACTACAAAATCACCTTTTACTAAACCCACACTAGCCTCAAAGTACTCCCACCTCCAGTGGAATTCAAGAATCCTTCAAGCTTTAATCCACATAAATAATCATCAAGGGCAATTTCAGCCAAATACATGATTTTGATGGGTAACTGTTTTTCATCCAGAAATCCTATAGAGCACCTGCCATTAAATTGGGCTTTACTCCATTTTCCAAAACAGAAATAACTATCTTCTGATAAAATTTATGGTTACTATTAAAATATAAGAAAATGTTATAAAAAGGGACAACCTGCCCTCATAATCTAGTGTCCCTCCCGCCTGACCAAATAAAACCATGATCAGTATTGTCACCTGTGAGACTTCTGTTTTGTCCTTAAATACACATATATAGTCACGTGCCACATAATGACTTTTTGGTCAACAACAGACTATATATACCACAGTGGTGGTCCTGTAAAATTATAATAAAGCTGAAAAATTCTTATCACTTAGTGACTTCACAGCCATTGTAACATAGTAACACAACACATTACTCATGTGTTTGTGGTGATGCTGGTATAAACAAACCTACTGGGCTGCCAGTTATATAAAAGTATATAGCACATACAATTACAGTAGTAGGTTATAGCATCTAAGTTTGTTAAGTGCACTCCACGATGTTCACATGATGAAATCATCTACTATCACACTTCTCAGAACGTAACCCCATTATTAAGCAGTGCATCACTGTAAATATACATGCACCGCCCTATACAACATATTACATGCTTGCTTTCTTGTGCTTAAATAATATTCCATTGTTTGGATGCAATTCTTATGGTTGGATAATTCACATGGTTTCTGATTTTTTGTAACAAGAGCCGTCATTTTCAATTTGCAAACTATCCAGGCTGCATGCAAAAAAATAAAAGTGCTCATCAGTTCTTTTAGAAGTTTCTAGAATAACAAGATTAGCAAACAACGAAAAAAGCCAAACATCCAGGCTTTTCTTTAAAGAAATCACCTATATTATCACTAAAAGGGGAGCACTGATCCTGTGGCTAAGATACCGCAGATGCCCAGTGCCATCTTTGGCCACTCACCAAGAAGGTTCGATTACTCCTAACCATCCAGTCCCTGTTGGGTCTCGAACAGGATGGGCCCAAAGAACAAAGTATGTTAGATGGAGATGAGCTAGAACAAGAGGACTGGGCTCTTCTCCTGAGCTTCTGATTACAGTTCTATCCCTCCGCCGCCTACCTGCCTCATGTGCCGAAGGGACTTAAAGACAGACAACTTTCGGGGCTGCCAGTTTCCACAGTCTAAGTGCAAGGAAAAATCTGTTGGGCATTTGTTCAGCTCCTGCCCTTCTGCACCTTCTGGCAAGACGGGGGCTTTTTCCTCCTCCTCAGCCTCAGAGTTGTCCCAGCTTTCTGATTCCTCTTCTAAGTCTGCAAGACAGATGATCAAGTGAGTTAGGAAATGTACTGCCCTTGGATTCCTTCATTCCCTTGACGCAATAGCCTCACTACATGACCACTTCAGCCCAAGGCATCTCATGCTGACCAGAGAAAGTTACTGATTTCTGGTTTTGGCCAGCTGTCTATACTGCTGTCTATACTACTTGTTGCCCTAGGAGCCTTGTGTGGGCCAGGAGGGTTTAGTCTAGTGTATACTTAGCCCAGAGCCTCACTCTACATTGTAAAGCACACATCTGCAAGACTGAACTGTTCACTGCAGTGGGAAAATTCAAACAAATGGTTAAGAATGACAATAGCTCATATTTAGTGAGCATATCTTCAATCAGGCTTCCACACATTTCATTTAATCCTTTTGAATGTCCTGAGATCATTACTATGTTCCTCATTTTAAAGACAAAGAAATATTTGTTATTTTAATTAATCTTCAGACCAATCCTCACAAATGGTGAGACCCATAAGGAAGGGGTTGTACCCATGCACACAGAGCACACAGGCAGTATCGGAAGCCAGGTATGTCCAGGCCCAAAGTGTGTGCTCCGAACCCCTACGCTCATCTTCTTTTGTTACCAAAATATAATCCAAGACATGACAGCAAGCCTACATGCCTACATTCTATCTCTCCAAAAAAGTATATCTCCTGATATACTTGGCTCTCTGTATAAATAAACCTCACCAACAGACCACTTTTGCCATCTTCACTAACCTAGAAATTTGTAATCACTACTATAACAAAGAATTATAGGGTCAACTGATCCATGAGGACATGGATGCTGAAAATTACAACTTATTTAGAAGGTCAATCATTTGCCAATTGAAGCACATCAAGTATCATTAGTAACAAACTACACATAGCACACACCATAGGTCTGTCTTATTCAAACCTTCAGTTGAGACTATGGACTTAGATTACCAAAAATCAAATCATCTCTGAAGGAAAAGCACAGCCAGGATCACGACCAGGAGTTTCTGAGCTGGTATATGCTGCACCAGAACTCCCTGGGAAGTTATTTAAAACACAGAGGTCACTGAAACCCGACATGGAGATCTGATCATGAACCTGGGGAGGGTTCCAGATACCAGTGAGGTCTGGGAACCACTGCCCTTGATGAGAACCTTAGGTCCAACTGAAGTATAACATTTTATTGTTAAAGAACAAAGAATAAGAGACTTTCTAGAAAACCTCCAATCAATCAATCCTCTCCACAGACTGATAGCCTTCATAGTGGGTTTTTCTAACCTGCCTGGGGTAACAGACTCTTCATGTAACTGTCAAGGAAAATGAAACAGGAAATCACAATAAAAACACCAAGATTAAAGGGCAAGCTTTTACAGACGCTCTTCCTGGGGTTATTCATCCCCTTTGTCAGCTCTTTCTGCCAGCACGGTGGAGGGGCCAGGGCCAGGTGGCTACGATGGTCCCCAGTAGCCACTGCAGGCAAAGGCTTTGAGCACAAGCACCTCCCAGCTTACCTGCAAGCTTTTCCATCTGAACCAAGGTGTCTTCAGTGGGCGCACCCTCCAGGAGCTTCTCAGTTAGCCTGCTACCGCACGCTTTCAGGAGCCTGGAGAACAAAGTCATAATGTGTTCTTGCCAAAAGAAAAACTAAACCTGAAGTCAATCAAGCCTCTTGATCTAACTACCAGTTTATAGAAAATATAGAAAATAGTGTAAAAAAATGTGTTGAGCAATATCATGACGATACAATCAACCAAACCTAAAAGGGGAATTCTACAAAACAAACGATCCAGGTCCTCTAACAAAAGACATGGGAAGATCCGGAGGAGGTACAGGACTAACTGTTCTAGACTGCTTTAAAAAATTGCTTTAAAAAATTCTAGAAAAAAATTAGGAGACATATATATGAAAAAGCAGTAAAATGTTGGTAACTGCTAAAGCTGGATGATAGGGTGCATAGTTCCTTGTACTATTTATTCTACTTTGGGCTATAAAAATTTTTCTAATAAAAGTGATTTTTAAGAGAGGAATGTATATTGGATGGGGAGACAGATACTTCCTCTTTAGTTCACAGGCTGCCAGGACTGTACTCAAGGATCTACATCTAAGGAGACTCATCCACACCAGGACCTCACACAGACGAGACCCTAGATTTCAAGCTGACATTGTATAGAAATGAGAATTTGGGAGTCTTTGGAAGGAGTATATCTTGCAATAGGAGAACAGAAACCATTTGTGGCCAGATGACAAATTGTGATGGTTTCAAATATGTCCACAAATTCACTGACACTCCTCCCTTCAAAAGATGGAGACTAATTCCTTTCTCCTGACTAGGCTGACCTTAGCGACACAGCACACTTCTAACAAACAGTATGGGCTGCAAGTGACCATGTGTGACTGCTAAGGCCAGGTCATGAGACCTTGTAGATAGACCTGACTTCATTCTCTTTTGGATTGCTCATGCTGAGGGAAGTCAGCTCATATAGGGCAAGAAGCTGAGACCTCCTGCCCACAGCCGGCACCAATCTGCCGGCTGTGAGGGAGCCAAACCTGCAGATGATGCAGCCCCAGCTGACCAAAAACTCCTTAGAATCTGAGCCAGAACCACCCAGCTGAGCCACTCTCCAATTCCTGACCTATAAAAGCTATGTAAAATACATGCTTATTATATACCAAGAAGGGAGGGGATCACTAGTCTTGGAATGGGAACATCATTTTAAAAATATCACTGGAGTGAGTTCCACCTAAATACATCTTGCATATTTGGGAAAACTGAACCTAGTTCAGTGCTCACTCACAAGTACACCTCACAGAAGCACCCAAGGAACTCATCCAATGACTGTTCTCCCCAAATTCATGCACAATCCAACCAACATACTGTGACTACTCTTATTCTAAAAGTTGCCAAAAGACCTGAGAATCTCATTACCAAGCAAAGGAAGTGTGGAGGCAAGCCCACAAATTGTCATCACTTGTCAAAGATGTCAGTGAACGGGCAGCGTTACCATTCCTTTGGTGCAGAAATGGTGTAAAAGCTGTGTTCATTCGCTGGGCACGCTGTGGGCATCCAAACTGTTCTGCTTCAAATACCTGAAATGCAAAGGGAAGGGGTAACCCTTTAATAAAACAAAACCAGCTGAGCAGCTCAGCTCATTCACAGCCGACTTCATCAACGCTACTCCTTAAGACTGTCCAATTCTTCTCCCTTGATGCAAAGTACAGAAAATGCCCAGTCTCATAATTCTAGACAGAATGGTCTGCTTCCCTAACTAGATTAGAAGCCACCTGAGAAGAAGAACTGGTTAAGGATTTCTCCTGTACCCTCTCTTACAACTGACTCATTAGGCACTTGACATGTATCAGGTAACACGTGCTCGAGGCAGTCATTACTGATATTCTCTAAGTATTTCTAGTCCTCCCCATTCCAGGGACATGGAGTCATTCACTACCCATAGCCTGTGGGTGCGACATGTGACCCTTTATGCCCTCTAGCAGGCAAACGAGCAACATTCAATATGGCTACTGCTCCATCTGCCAAGGCGCCTACAAAAAGATGATCCCTCACTTCCCTGCAATGGACACAGAACATGAACAAGAAAAAAATTTGTGGTTTTAAGCCACTGAGGTTTGAGGGCTGTTTGTTGACAGAGTATAACCTGGCTTATCCCGAGAGATGCAATGCCAAAGCTGGAGGTCTATGTTAGGTGGTGGGTCTGCAACACAATTAATGAATGGGCTTTTGAAACGATGGTCAGAGGCGGCAAAGACACTAGGGATAAAACCAGGGCATCTGACTGCAGTAAAGAAGCCAGAGCTGAATGATAACCAGCACGAGAGACTCAGAAGAGACCAGCGAAGCAAGCAGGACTGACTGCAAGGCTTATGGCCACAATCCCGATTCTGAAGCAAGGAGACTACAATTTAGATAGAGCAGTGGCCATAGGATCATGTGCTCTTATCCTCTTTCAGTGCACATCTCTCCCACCACCACCCACTCTCCCTTTATCTGGGGTCACCTTGAGTGCCTTGCCCTGGAGTTCATCAATGATCCCTCGGATCTTCCCAAGCAGAAAGGGCCAGGAGTTGATGAGGTAAATCCGGTCCATCATGATGGCAATGATGCTGTACCAGCGCTGAAAGCCCCTGGCCAGGCTGTCTTTGATGAAGAATGTGTGGCTAAACACGAACCCATGCTGTTCATCCCCAAAGAAGATAGGGCCTTCACGGCCAGGGCAGACCTGGGACAAAACAACAACCACTCCAGGACATAGTCCTCTCCTTTCTTCAGTAATATAAAGTCAAATCCTCCTGTTCAGGTTTTTTTTTTTTTTTTCCTGCCATTAATTATAGAGAGAGTGGGAAGGGTGGAAATGAGAAAGGAAAACTTCACTTTCATCTGCTCCTGGGATCAAACTTTCTAAAGGTAACGTTATTAAGGAATACAAGAACCAGTAAAGTAGATTCACTACTTTTTCTACCTTGAGCCATAAGTAATTCCTGTACAAATATTAGCTCTCTCTCAGACTCAAATTTGCCAGCATCACTCACCCAGAATATAATAGAGAGCTGGCAGGTCAAAACAGCCAATGGAGCATCCATGTAATAAAATCTGCATACTTTATTTTATTCCCTATCTTAGAAACATGTCCATGAAGAATAGACAAATAACAAAAGTTTGGTGCTTAAAGTGATAAGTTATCAACCATTTAAAAAATTCAAGTCTAACATAATGTGTTTTGGAGTTCTGGAGAATAGAGGCTACCCTGTGCTCCCTGCTTACTGATCTGCCTATCTCCTCCACAGGGATGACTTCTGTCTTCCTTCCTAGCATATGCTTCGGAACTGTCGTGTGTGAAGATCCCTACAGAGACAGCAGCCTCCCTGCCCACACCATTGGTGCTCACCTCACAGCTCAGGCTCCGCACACAAGCCTGGCGGACAATGCTGAAAAGCTGGGGTGGTTGGGGTGCTGGTGACTGACATATTTAATTGAGGTCTCTTTATCATGGCTGATATACCCAGGGTGCCCTGCAGCAAGTGACCGGCAGCCCTGCCCACAAGAAGGAAAAGAAAACTTAGTCAGGAAGCAGGCAACACACTATTTATTCTTATGCAAATCTGAAATAGAAAACTCAATCTGTTTCATATAAAAATAAATGGCTTGCAGAGTTATACTTATCTGAGGATTTCAATGTTTCCTGAATAGGATAACCAGGATGCAGAGATCACAAAGGTTGTCAGAGGGCATGAAAACTACTCTACTGAGCACTCGTGTAGCAGACATTATGAAAAGCTCAGCATACATTATCTCATTTAATACAAAGCTCAGCCCTATGAGATAATTATAGTGCGAATCCCCATCATACAGAAGGCAAACTGAGGCTCATAGCTGTTAAGTGGCTCACCTAGTGCTCTGTGCTGGCATCTGTTCTTGGTTGGTACTGACATAACCACTTTGCAGGAGCTTCCAAGTGGACCTCAGATGTCAGCTTTGGTATGAACAAGAATCCAACACCACCCATGATGTCTACCCCCAGGAGGTCCCACACACAAGCACAAACACAAGCCCCTGAAGAAACATCCCCACACCTGAGAAACACTTGCCTCACACATGTCTGACTTTTTAGGTCCTGGGCTGCTGGATTCTGCGCTGGCTCCTTCTGCTGGGCTGTGAGTACGGATCCGACTGCTCATTTGAATACCACCTTCCTCTTCCTCGGCCTGTTCCCCTGGCCAGGGCTGTCCCCATTCCCAGCCCCTTTTGGAAGAGGGGCATGCAGAACTTCAGTGCAAAAGAGAGTGCGGGGGCCATGGAGCTCACAGAAGTGACAGAGAGCAACGATGGCATTCATGGTGCCTTGGAGATAGCACGAGGCCTGTAGAGGACGGGGGGGGGGTGAGGTGGAGATACCATCAATTGGCCAATGCATGTTCACACTACATAACCCGTCAGCAACTCTGGAGCATAGGGACTAGGTAGGTGTTGTCAGTGGGTTTTCCCATCCAGCAGAGGTGGGTCGCCCACCTGGCAAACCTGGCTGAGCACTGACTCTGTGCCAGCACTGTACTGAATGCAGGAGAAATAAGACAGACAGACAGACATGGTCCCTGCCTATGAGGAATGACAGCGAAAGAAGAAAAATGTAATTCAATGATTACACAGAAAACTCTTCTGTTAGAACTGTGAGAGGGCTACAGGGTAGACACAGGGGAAGACATGCACGAGTGATGATGCAGCAAATGCCACCACTAGCTGTTGAGCACCTCCCATGAGCTGGACGATGTTTTAGGCGATGTGATGCTGCCTGCATGGTGCTTACCTTCTAGGTGGGGAGGGACACATGAGGACCTGCTTACTCTTATGTGGTGATGGCATTAGAAATTAAAGTATAGATAGTCCAGGACAGAGAATCATCAGAGGTGGGATGCGATTTTAGACAGAAAGGCTCCCGAGTCAAGAACTGAAGGAACAGAGGGAGCCATGGGGGGCCAAGGAGAGGGCACAATTAGGGATCTGAGTGTTAAGATAATTGGGGAATGAGGGCAGGAAACTAGGAGGAAGCAGAGCTGTCTCAGCCATGATTTTTTTTTTCAGAGATTAGAGAGGCCTTTGGTGGGTTCCGATTTGAGAAACATAATAAATTTGAAACATTTCAAAGCATCATTCTGGCTGCTGTGCAGAAAAGACTTCCAGAGCTAGGACAGAAGCAAGGAGGCTAGCTGTAACATTCCCACTACTTCATGTGAGACGAGATGGTGGACACAGCTAGGTGAGCAGTGGACGGTGGTACGGATAGTTAGATTGTGACTGTATTCCCAAGGCAGAGCCAGCAGACTCTGCACATGGGTGGACTGGGGAGTATGAAGAAGGGAGCAAAGCTATCTGGACCAGTAAGGAAGGAATGTGGAAGATAGGAGAAGGAACAAGTGAGAAGGAGGCTGAGAGCCCACTGCCTGTTAAGCCTTAGAGTGAAGATGACAGAATATGGCAGTAGCTGAGTGGGGCGGCCCCTCTGGTAGGGCCCCCAGAGCTTAAATACAAAAGGGAGGAAGAGTTGGTCAGGTAACAGAATGACAGGCAGTAAGGTGAACTCCAGTGTTACTCCAGAGCCCAGGTGAACAAAATACAAATCATAAGAAAAGCAGCGTGCTGGAGGAGGCAGCCCTCCCAAGCTGAGAGCTGGGTTGAGCAGCAAGTCTGGCAGGTTGCCCATTGTAAGGGAGAATAAGGGATGTGAATGCAGACACAAGTGCCCTCTGGTTGGGAAAATTGGGCAAGGCTTTAAATGTGGGAGCATGTCCATTGGACTGACAAGCAGAAGAGGTCTGGAAATGAGAACACAGGAGGAAAGCCATAGAGGTTGGACAGTGGTGGCCCAGCTTACTAGACTCATGTGACACAGGAGGGCCTGGAAGCCAGGTTAAAGAGGGAAAATGTATTCTCCAGACCCACACTGTGCAATACAGTAGCCATGAGGCAAATGTGGCAATTTAGATTTAATTAAAATGAAAAGACCTGTTAAAGCCCTGTTCCTCTCACTAGCCACTTTTCAAGTGTTCACTAGGCACATGTGGCTCACAGCCACCATTTTGAAAGGACAGTGTAGATCATGGAGCATTTCCATCATCACAGAAAGAGTTCTGTCAGACAGCCTTGCTCAATACAATGAGAAACCATTTAAGTTTTTGAATGTTTGAGTGGTGAGCACTGGCCAGGTTCTAAACCCTGTTTTCTTGTGGGGATCCCATCCCCCATCACGGAGCCAAAAGTCAGACATCCTCTGGTAGGTGGGCATGGGCATGGGCATGACCATAGCTTGGCCAGACAGAGGCCCTGCCTGGGACACTGAACCTAGAGGAGGGAGTCAAAGCAGCAGACTGTGAATATGCACAGTGGGTGGGAGTCCCCTGAGGGAGTGCATCCTGGGGAGCCACATCCTCAAAAACCCACTTGTGGTGTGTCCCTGAATGTGCCCTCCAAGTAGCCTCCGTGCTGGGGTTCCCTGCTCAGGGCCTGCTTCTCTAGTCTGCCTGCTATGTCTGCCACCCACCTGATGCTTCACAATCAAACCCTCAGCTTATGTGGGCTGCCAATGCACCCCTCCTGGTACCTGAGGCAGGGTCTGGAGTTCAAGTTGTTACAGTGGGAGTGGTAGGGGCCAACACAAAACAGACATCTAGAGAGAAAGTCAGATGAACTGACAGGCCTGGAGATGAGACACGGCGACCTGCGGTGGCTAGAAAGTATGAAGCACCAAGATAAAAGCTGATCCTGGAGGGAAAATGGCAGTGGGAAAGGAGATAGTTTAAGAAACAGGAGGACATTAGGTGGAAAGCCTTGAGAGTTCCATGGAAATTCTGGACTACAGCATCAGAGAAGGCAGGACTGGAGAGAAAGGTCCCCAACACTCCCCACAACCTTTGCCTGGTTCACTCCTCATTCGGCTTCTCTTTGTGTGTCCCCTACTAGGAGAGGCCTCGGCTAATCAGGCCAACAAGAACAGCTGCTCACCTCTCACCTCCAATCTCATTACTCTCTCCTGTCCCGTTTTATTTTACTGGAATGAACCTTCCCTAAGGGGGAGGCTTTTTTTGGTCTACGGTAGTTCCTGACACATGGTAAGCACCACGTTAAGTGTTGAATAAATGAGTGAATTTAGAAGCTGCCCACAGAGAGATGACAGTTATTGCCAGAGAAAGTGAGGAGTTCATCAAAGACTCCTATGACCAGGAAAGGTTCAAGAGCACAACCATGGGGAATGCCAGAATCCAAAAACCTAATGTCATGGGAACCAAATAAACTGAATTTAAATAAAGGTTCCATGGGGCTCACTACAGTGAGGTCAGGGAAAATAATGGTTTGAAAATGCACTGGAAAATGGAATAAGAACTTTGGAGAAAGATGTATTGGGACCCAAACTAAAGGCAGAGGAGTTAACCCTGGAAAAGGAAGCCATGTCTTCCTTTGAGAAGAATAAAGAGAAATAAAGATTCCTTTCAGCAAGACACACATGTGAAAGCACACGTGACTGAATCCACATCTACTCCATCTGTAGAGCATTAATATGAACCTTAACACTTAGCAGAATCACATGTTCATCATCCTGCCTACACAAGAGCATGCAAGGCCATTTCCAAATGAGTAAGGTAGAACAATGGCAGTCATACTTTAGCTCTAAAACTTGATGTGTTCTGGGTAAAGAAAAAAAAAATCGGAGCTAATTCTAAGAGCAATGGACTTTTTGGCATTAAAAAAGTTCAAGCAGCTTACAGCCAAGCTCAAATTAGAAAGCAAAAGAGAGACTTGGGGACTTCAGTGGTTCTGAATGGCTTAGCAGTCCTTTGCCTTTTGAGCAGTAGCTAACAGCAAATTGATATTGCAGACAAAGCCTTGGCTGAAGTTTACACCTCTACAGCAGTATTTCATAAAGGATCTACTGAAACAGAAATATTTAAAGACCTTTGTAAAATATAAACGTAAAAATCCTTATCTGCTCTACTGTTGGTTATAAGGCTGGTAGCCACTGGAAGGCAGCGAGGTACCCTGAACAACACTTAGCTCCAGAGTCACACGGACCTGGGTCAGAAAAAAGTCTGTCTCCAGCCCTTACTAGCCACGTTGTGTCAAACAGGTTACTTAACTTCTATAAGCACCACCTTAAAGCTGAGAAACAGAAGGCCAAACCCTACCTGTCTCTCAGAGTTAACCACTACATGTGGAATCAGAATTTGGGGCAGCATGAGGTCAGTTCTTTATTCTCTCTTATTCCAATCTCTGCCAGATGTTTGCTGAAAAAATAAACTGATTTGAATATGCCTAACAGTTTCTTCCTTTCCAACAAGCTTTCCAGAATCCAAGGAAGAGCTGGTATCTTCCCCCACCCAACAGCCTCTTCAACGTTATACTCAAAGCAAGTAGTCAAGTACATCGAAGAGGTAGGGTACTTGTCCACATCTCCTTTCCACAGTGGCTGAGCCTGACGTGGACAGTGACTTTGGATTTATCCTCCCACTCCTGTGGTGTGCCCTGGCCCTGAGTCTATTTCATCTCCACTTCTTGTGGTCTTCTCATAGGACTTAAGAGGTTGCTAAGTATGAACACTTTGTAAACAAATATAGTATCAGAATGGCTTTTAACTAGTGGTCAGCATCTGAATCCCCCACAGCTTATCTAGTCTCCCACAGCGGAGCCTCATTAAATCAAGTGTTGGGATCCCACCAAGTGCAAGGTGAAAAGTTCCACAGGGGATTACTTCCTGCTCAGACCCATTCACATGGTGGCTCTACTATTTCTATTCATTTCACCTGGATTTCTTTATAGCGCTCCCTGATGTATAACACTGGAAGGGCAAAGAATGTCACAAGCCACTATTACTGTTATTTGATGATATTGGTAGCCTAGATGGACACCATAGCTGGTGCCAAGTGTCCAAGAGCTGAAGAACCAGTACCTCCTTTCAGCAATATCTCCTTGCCCTCTGCCTCGCATGGCTGCTGACCTCCGTGGACCTCAATCCACAACGAACCAATCTCTGAGCTAAACATTCTTTCCACGTAATAGGACGTGTCTGACAATACACACCAAATTGGAGAGAAATGTCTTCAACCCTCCCTGGAGGACAGTGATCTAGGCCCACAAGCTCATCAGAGGGCGCCCCTCAGAATGCCGCCTGGGAAAGAAGGAATTATGACACGCACCCTCTCTCCCCTAAACCAGAAGTGAGGCAAAAACGGGAAGGGAGTGAAGAGGCAAAGAGCACAGTCTCACAGCAACGTCAAAGGAGAACAAATCAACAGTGCTGACGAGTTTGAACCCAGGTCACATTTTTTATCCCTTTAGAGTTTACAAGCGTGCCCCTCACACCACCCTCTCTCCACATCTCAGGTTCCCAGCATCCCCTTCCTCTCTGGCCGATTACTAACCAACCCAAAACTAAGTTGTGCTCCCTCAGCTAACCCGAAGGCTAACAGGTCCCGAGCTCGCCACCGGAGCCAATCCCCTTCCCCGCCCAGACACGCCTCAAGCGATTTTCTCCAGCCTCCACCACCCGTCCCTCTCTCGGCCCTTCGCCCGAACCCAGGCGCCCTTAACAACTCCACAAAGCAGCCAGATAGGCCCGGTTCTGGTTCCAGACCCGCTTCGGTCTAACGGGGCAAGCCAGGTCGCCGCTCTGGGCCTCTGTCCCGCACGGACCAAGTGCGGCCTGCACTAACATCGAGCTCAGCGGGGCGCATGCAAAGCTGAATTCGGTCGGGCGAAGAAAGCACCCAGCCCAGGTCTGGCAGTCGGGGCTGCTGCGCACCTGACAACGCGTCTTCCTGCTGCGGCCCGCCCCGCGCCCAGCCCAGATGAACACCGGCTTGCTCCTCGCGAGACCCGGTTTCCCACTCTCTGCAGGGAAGCCTCAACTCCGCGAACCGCCGCCCAGCTCCCCACAGTACTGATGACCACCATTACCCTGCTAGCTCAAGAGCCGCAGCGCGCAGCTGGAGGCGCGTGACTCGGCCAGGCCGTACCATCCTCCCAGCCTGAGGAGGGGTGCACGGCCCGTCCAAGCGTGACCCTACACCACGAGGCGAGCGGATCCTCGCCAGGTTCCGCACATCCAAGAAGATCGCGTGAGACTGGCAACTCTAACAGGAAACCTGAAGCAGTTCCCAACACCTTCTACTGCCGCCCCTAGTCCGCGCCCCCACTGAGAAGTACCAAATGGTTCAATCCGCACCGCAGGGCCTACTAGAGGAAACCATTTCAAGGGAGGGGGAAACGCTTATATTTAAAAAAATTTAAGAGATTTGAGGGAAAATATAGCCATCTTAGGACCCCGAAGACAAAAGGGAAGACCTCAAAATTACAAAGAGCGCTGTTTTTTCTTTTAAAAGTTGGTTTCTAAACCATTGTATTTTACTAAATTGACGATAAACCCGGTCTTCGATGGAATGTGAGGTCAGGTGGCGGAGAGGCGGTCATCACATGACATGCGGAAGAGCTCAACGCCCAAGTTAGGTAACCCGAGGTAGTGCGCAAGCGCATGACTCCCACTCCTCGCCTATTGTAATATGTTCAAGTTTTTAGAATATATAAATCAATTAATATATATTTTTAAATCCAGGCGCCAGTTATTCAGTCTGTCTACTTAAAAGTTAATTTTAAAGCCAACGGGACATGATGTGATGCGTGTCCTTAGAGTTAAGAGGTAGAGAGATGAGAATCAGATCCCCAACAGCAGGAAATTTGGCTTGGCCTGTGAGGCGGTGCTGCCACCTTGTGTCTGCGCAGATCCAAAGACCACTAATCTCAGTTGTGGGCATTTGACAAACTAAATCCTGGTTGCTGTGGCTCCCGCCTGGTGTCCAAAATGTAGTTTTTCTGAAGTGTTAGGAAGAAATATAGCCATTCTAAAGTAGAAATGGGTGGGTGGGTTTTTTTAATCGCCGAGAACACGTCTTTCTCTTTGAATTTCTGTGTTATGCTGAAGGGAGGGTATGAGAAAAGAACAAAATTGCAATGTTTTCCACCTTCTTTTTACCGCTGTGGTAAAAGATTAAGGAGTATGATATAGAATTATGAGGTTAGATATCACCTTTATATGTTTAATGCTTACCAATCCAATTCCTCTTGATGTTAGACAGCACAGACTTCATGTATTTTCAAGTAAGTTACAAGATAATTTCTGAAGCAACAAAACCCACAAGGATATACTAACTTGAAATTCTACTTTTACTCTTGCTATCAACAATTCAAACATTTGAATTTTGAGTTTGCAAAGTGCTTTGAAAGCCTTAGTGAAAAGGTGAAAAATATTTGCAGCCTCTCTCATATGGCTGTGCCTTTCAATTTCTAAAGGAAAACATTTGCAACATTTGTGTTCTTGAAACTAACATTAGGTTTTAAGAAAATTTATCTTAAAACTTTAATTCAAGGAATTAACATCCTCAGTTTATTAGTGGAGGTCACCACCTTACTCAGATTATCTTATTTCCATGATGATAAGCTAATGAAGGTCCCAAGTGTTTGAGGAAGGTTTATTCAACCACTGCCATATTCAGTGTGCACTGGACTACAGCTGGACTCCATTTATGCCATTAATATCTTTCCAGCACCACTGACTTCAGCCACCTATCTCTTTTGGAGATGCTTTATTGAAAATTTATAAATCAGCTTAAAAGTAACAACTACATGTCAAGTCCTTACCTCAGTGAATTGTACCAAGGGCTAAATTAAACTGGGCTCTCAGAGTATAAAACTTCCAAGGACATTCAACAAGAAGTCATCTTAGAAGTCAGAAAATGTACCACATAATCAGTGAGAAAGCGAAAGGTGGCAGCAATGCTAAACACTCAACAAATATCATGCTAAACCCAAAGTTTCTATTGCACAATAGGAATTTTATAAAATGTTACCAAAAGCATACTGAGGGGCATTCACAGTCTGGAATGTTTTTCCACCACTGAAATGGGCTCAATCAGAATGAAAGACTTCCTGTTGCTTTTCTGCCTTCCCACAACTAAACCAAGAGGCTTAATTGAATAGCTTTTGCTAGCTGAGCATCCAGGCTGTTGGAGTGCTTCAGGGATACCAGTTGCCAAGGCCATAGAGCAAAGTGAAGTCAAGTCTTACTGTGAAATTTCTCAGGTTTTTGGAGTACACTTGCCTATGTTATGGTCTCATGTAGCTACAGAATAGCTAGGCTGTATTTTTGATTCAAATTACCATGTTCCTGGTAGTTTGTAGTTTCATGAAGAAGTATGTTTCATTTGTAAGCGATTGGATCTAATATTTTTAGTCACATATCATTATTTTGGAGGTTAACTATAGTAGACTCCCTGTTATAAAAATAATTAACCTAAGGCTTTCCTTTTTTCCAGCAACCAAGACAGCCAGTTGAAGGACAAGAACTATTAGTAGTAGTTCAATACTTTCTCTTCTAAAAACACACTAGCTTTAATTTAGCATTGTTTACCATAGACTTTTAAAAAATATACTTTTCACTTACAGTTGGCATATGTTATATTAGTTGCAGGTGTAATATAGTGATTAGACATGTATATAATTTATGAATCACTGCAATAAATCTACCCAACTGGCACTAAATTTTTACAATATTATCAACTATATTGACTTATTCTTCACTTTACATCCCCATGACTATTTTGTAACTATCAATTTGAACTTCTTAATCCCTTTCCCTTTTCACTAACTCCCCCAACCCCTTACCATTTGGCAACCATCAAAATGTTCTCCACATCATGAGTTTGTTTTGTCTTTAGATTCCACATGTAAGTGAAATCACATGGCATTTATCTTTCTCTCTTATATTCAACACAACACCCTTTAGGTCCATCTACGTTGTTGCAGATGGCAAGATTTTATTATTTTTTATGGCTGAGTAATGTTCCACTGCATATATGTACCACCTCTTCCATTGATGCCTCCATTTCTTGGCTATTGTAAATAATGCTGACATAAACATATGGATTCACAGGTCCCTTCAAGTAGTGTTTTGGGTTTCTTTGGGTAAATACCCAGGAATTGAATTACTGGGTCCTTCCTTGCCTCTTGTTAGAGCCTTTGTTTTGAAGTCTATTTTGTCTGGTATTAGTAGTTACCTTAGCTTTTTGATTGTCTCTATTTGCATGAAATATCTTTTTCTACCTCTTTAAGTCTGTGCGTACCTTTTGACCTGAAGTGAGTCTTTTGTAGGCAGCATATGATTAGAGCATTTAATCAATTTGTATTTAAAGTAATTGATAGGTATGTAATTATTGCCATTTTATCGTTCATTTTTTTTTTATCTCTTCTTTCTTCTTCAAGAAGTATAACATTTAATATTGGTTTGGGAATTAAGAACTCCTTTAGCTTTTTCTCATCTGAGAAACTCTATCTGTACTTCGATTCTAAATAATAGCTTTGCTGGGTGGAGTAATCTTTGTTGTAGGTCATTGCTTTTCATAACTTTGAACATTTCATGCCAATCCCTTCTGGCCTGCAAAGTTTCTGTTGAGAAATGAGTTGACAGTGTTATGGGAGCTCTCCTGATGCATTTAAGATTCTCTCTTTGTCTTTAATCTTTGGCATTTTAATTATGATGTGCTTTGGCACGGGCTTCTTTGGGTTCATCTTCTTTGGGCTCTTTGTGCTTTCTGGGCTTGTATATCTATTTCCATGTCCAGGATAGGAAAGTTTTCAGTCATTATTTCTTCAAATAGGTTTTCAATTCCTTGCTCTCTCACTTCTCCTTCTGGGAACCCTATGATTCTAACATTGGTTTGCTTGATGTCCCAGAAGCCCCTAAAAATACCCTTGTTTTTTTTAATTCTTTTTTCTTGTTGCTATTCCCATTGGGTGTTTTCTGCTATCTCATCTTTTAAATAGCTGATTGAATCCTCTGCTTCATCCAGTCTACTGTTTATTCCCTCTAATATGTTATTCATTTCAGTTATTGTATTCTTCACTTCTGACTGGTTCTTTTTTATGGTTTCTATCTCCATTTTTGTTTTCTTCCTGTTAGAGTTTTCACTGAGTTCATCTACCCTTCCCCTAAGTTCAATGAGCATCCTTATAATTAGTGTTTTGAACTCTGCATCTAGTAGATTGCTTGTCTCCATTTATTTTTTTAGTTTTTTATTCTGCTCTTTCATTTGGGACACATTTCTTTGTCTCCCCATTTTGGCTGCTTCCCTGTGTTTATGTAGGGCTGCTATGTCTTCTGGTCTTAGTACAGTGGGTTGATGTAGTAGGTTCCTTGTGAGGCCCAGTGGTGTCACCTCCCTGGTAACCTGAGCCAGGTGTTCCAGGTGTGTCCCTTGTGTGGGTTGTGTGTGCTCTCCTGTTGTAGTTGAGCCTTTATTGTTGTTTGTACATCTAAGAGAGGAACTGACTTGGGCTGATTGGCTGTGAGGACTGGCCAGTCCCTACAGTGAAGCAACTGTTGTGCAGGGGCAGACCCTACAGAGCAGGATTCGCTTTAGTGGGGCTCTGGTGCCTTTTTAATTTGCCCGTTGGCAGTGTTGTTCTCAGATGTGGCCTTATATATTCCAAAGCCCCAAGGTGTCCTGGGAGGGGTTCCGTGGCAGGCAAATTTCAGCCATGACTTATACCCTACCCAGAGCCACCTAGCATGAGCCACCAGTCTGCAGCTGGGTTCCTCAAGAGACCAAGCTGTGAACCAAAGCCAGCTGCCACTACTGCCGTACTTGGGGCTGCTCAGCAAATACAGGGCACGCCAAGGCCAGATGCAGCTTGTTTAGGTTTTGTGAACCTTTGAGAGATTTTAGGAAAGCCTGCAGCATGAGCCAACACAGGCTGCTTGTATGGTAAAGCCACTGGAACTGCTTGGAGGGCCTGAAATTTGGGTGGACAGGGTTTCAGAAAAGCACCTGAACAGGACAAACAGTGTTAGCCAGGTTGAAGGAGACCCAGATATTACAGCCACCTGTGTCTGCAAATGGGGCGCTAGAGGGCTCAACGAAGGAACAATGTACTTTGCTTGAATTTCTGTCTGGGAAAAAGGTGGACCTCCTTGAAGGCAGACGATTAAGTTTCCTCCCACTCTCTATATATAGTCTGCCCAAGTGCAGGAGCTCAGAGCAAGTGAGTCTGTCACTGAGTAATTCTATGCACTGGGCCTTTAAGAAAAACACCGAGGTTTTAGGGCAAGACTTGCAGACTAGGTAAAATCGGAGTTCACCTACTTCTGTAACTGCATTAAAGGTCCAATCAAATTATAAAACAAATTAGAGAACAACCTGAAGTCAAGCTGATCACAACACATACACTTGATGATATAAAGAAAAAGCCACATTGAAACCGGAGGGGGTGCGGAGACACAAAGCAGGCTGGTCCTATACCCATGCATGGCAGTTCAGAACTGGGAGAGAGAGTGAAGCTGCAGAGGCCACCCTGAAGGAATGAGGGGGCTCTTACCACACACAGGGGCTCTCAGACCAAGGTTCCAGTCTTGGGAAGAAGACTGCCAACAAAATCTAACTGTAAAAATTACTAGGGATTCTGGACACCTGGGTGAGACAAAAGGAACCTGAAAACTCAACTTCCCCTTAAGGGGTCAGTGCATTGACTCATTCACTCATACACACTCACCCTTGGCTCCAACAGAGGGTCAGCTGCTAAAGAGGTACAATAGACATAGGTAAAGACTGAGTTGTGTGGCGCCAGGATGAAGGCTGAAGAGACATCTGCTATAACATCTTTGTCGGGGCTCTCCTCTTGGGCAGTCTACCAGCGGGTGTCATCTTGCTTCTGGTGAACCCTACACCCTGCACGGCCAATTGAAAAGCTGCATTGGCCCGATGAGATGGGCCCACTATACCCTGTTTCTCCCTGGGACCCCGCACCACCCAGCCCACAAATTGCCCAAGGCAGGCCTGTCACAGGCAGCCAGCCCTAGCCTACTGCTTCCTTCCCTAGGCCACTTTGTTATTGGCAGGTAGCAACCCTCAGTTCACATGGCATGCACATGGTCCACATATTTGGGGGAGATTTTGGTGGTGAACCACTGGTGCCACCCTGAGCTCCAACATCTTTTGGGTGGATCATGAGGATCTGAGGGCCTGAGGACAGCGTCTGGCTTTGCTGCGATCTGAGACATTTACAGGAAGTCACAGATTCAGCACTGACATGAAACCTGATTCTGCACTGGCTGGGTGAAATTCATGTGCGTTACCCTGGTGACTCCGTGGGTCCACATAACACCCAACTTGCCTACCACTCAAAGGCTCTTCCAGCTGTGGAGTCATACGGGCAGCCAGCACGCAGCCTCAGGCCTTGAGGTGCACGGGTCCTGCAGCCGAGCCATCCCAGGCCCGGTACTGGGAGTTAACTGACCTCAGCTAGCATGTGGTCTCTCCCACTTGCCTCTAGATCCAGCATAGGCAGCAACCAGCTGCAGATCTCTCTGTTGCCCCTACCAGGTAGCCTCGGGCCACTAAAGGCAGTGGCCAACCTTGGCTTACACAGGAGTCCCTCCCAAGGGGCCACAGAATCAACACCCAAAGGCTGGTGTCACACCACAACAGAGCACCACCTGACTAACTCCATAACAGCACAACCAAGTTCTCCACAAAAACTGCTGGGGAGACCCACTCCATGGGGTCAGCCCCACATAGCAGCCCATACCCTGTGGGCATGGCCTGTCCCCACAGCCAGTCAGGCTGAGTCAATCCATCCACTGATGTGCTAACGGCAATCAAGGCTTAGCTACAACAGGACAACACATACAACCACACAAGGAACACACCCGGAGCTCTTGGCACAAGTTATCAGGGACACTGGGCCACACAGGACACCCACTACATACGGCTGCCTGGACAAGGCTAGGAGACATAACAAAGCTTCCTAATACATAGAAATGAACACAGAGAGGCAACTAAAATGAGAAAACAAAGAAAACATGATGCAAACAAAACAACAGGAGAAAACTCCAGAAAAAAAGAAACTAAACAACATGGAGGCAAGCAACCTACCAGAGACAGAGTTCAAAGCACTGGTTATAAGGATGCTCGATGAACTTAGGGGGAGAATAGATGATCTCAGTGAGGACTTCAACAGAGAGATAAGAAGTATACAAAAGGACACAGAAACCATAAAAAGAACCAGTCAGAAATGAAGAATACAATAACTGAAATGAAGCGTACACTAGAAGGATTCAACAGTAGATTAGAGGAAGCGGAGGACCGAATCGGCGAGATGGAAGACAAGGTAGGAGAGAACACGCAACTAGAAAAAAAATCTGTTAGTGAAGAAAGATTAAAAGACCTTGGGACAACATCTAACATACCCACATCTGCATGAAAGGGGTACCAGAAGAGAAGAGAAAGAGCAAGGAATTGAGAACCTATTTGAAGAAATAATGACAGAACACTGCCCTAACCTGGCAAAGGAAATAGACATACGAGTCCAGAACGTGCAGAGTTCTAAAAAAGAGGAACCCAAATAGACTCACACGAAGACACATAGTTATTAAAATGCCAAAGGTTGGAAACAGAGAATCCTAAAAACGGCAAGAGAAGGGTAGCTACTTACTTACAAGAATACTCTCATAAGAATGTCAGCTGCCTTTTCAACAGATTTTGCAGACAAGAAGGGATTGGCATGAAACATTCAGAGTGATGAAAAACAAAAACCTATGGCCGAGACTACTCTACTCGGCAAGGCTATCAATGTAATGGAAGGTGAGATAAAGAGCTTTCCAGACAGAAAAAAGCTAGAGGAATTCATCACCGACGAGACAGAATTACAAACGTTAAGGAGACTTCTGTAAAAACAAGGGGGGAGAAACACCATAAATATGAATAATGAAGAGGCGATTACTATGTATCTATCAGGAATCATTTTAAATGTAAGTGGATTAAATGCTCCAATCAAAAGACATAGGGAAGCTGAATGGAAAAGAAAACAAGACCCATATATATGCTGTCTACTTCAGATCAAATGACACACACAGACTGAAAGGGTAAAAAAGGATATTTCATGCAAATGGAAATGAAAAAAAAAAGCTGGGGTAGCAATACTTATATCAGAAAAATTGACTTTAAAACAAAGGCAATAATAAGAGACAAAGAAGGACATTACATAATGATAAAGGGATCAATACAAGAGGACATAACCCTAGTAAACATATATGCACCCAACATAAGAGCACCTACGTATGAAAAGCAGTTATTGACCAACATAAGGGGAGAGACTGACAGTAATACACTCGGAGTAGGAGACTTTAACACCCCATTGGACAGACCTTCCAGACGGAAAATCAATAAGGAAACAGCAGACTTAAATGACACATGAGACCAGATGGATTTAATAGATACGTTCAGAGCATTTCACCCCAACGTAGCAAAATATACATTCTTCTCAAGTGTACATGGTACATTATCCAGGACAGACCACACGTTAGGCCACAAAACCAGTGTCAATGAATTTGAGGAGACTGAAATTATATCAACCGTCTTCTATGATCACAAGGGTATGAAATTAAAACTCAACTACAAGAAAAAAACTGGGAAACACACAAATGCACGGAGGCTAAACAACATGATACTAAACGATGAATGGGTTAACCGGGAGATCAAGGAAGAAATCGAAAGATACCTAGGGACAAATGAAAATGAAAACACAATGACTCAAAATCTATGGGACATAGCGAAAGCGGTCCTAAAAGGGAAATTCATAGCAATTCGGGCCTACCTCAAGTCACAAGAGCTCATATAAACAATCTAACCTTACCCTTAAAAGGACTAGAAAAAGAACAGCAAACAAAACCCAAAATGAGTAGAAGGGAGGAAATTATGAAGATCATCAGAGCAGAAATAAACAAAATAAAATCTAGAAAAACAATACAAAAGAGCCATGAAACCAAGAGCTAAACCTTTAACCAGGCTCATCGAGAAAGAAAGAGAGGACTCAAATAAGTAAAATCAGAAATGAAAGAGAAATAACTGCGGACTCTTCAGAAATACAAAGGATCACAAGAAAATACTACGAGCAATTATGTGTCAACAAACTGGGCAATCTGGAAGAAATGGACACATTCCTAGAAACATACAGTCTCCCCAGACTGAGTGAAGAAAAAACAGAAGATCTGACCTGATGGTTATCACCACGAAATAGAATCAGTAATCAAAAAACTTCCTAAAAAGAAAAGTCCTGGACCAGATGCTTCATAGGTGAATTTTGTCAAACATTCTAAGAAGAATTAACACCTATTCCTCTCAAACTATTCCAGAAAATTCAAGAGGAGGGAAGCCTTCCTAACTGCTTTTACGAGGCCCCTGTTATCCTGATTACAAAACCATTCAAAGACAGTACAAAAAAAGAAAACTATAGGCTGATATCCCTGATGAACACTGATGTACAAATCTTCAACAAAATATTAGCAAACCGAATTCAGCAATACATTAAAAATATCATACATCATGATCGACTTGGATTTCTTCCTGGGATGCAAGGTTGGTTTAATTCCCACAAATCTAGTAATATGATACACCACATTAACAAATTGAAAGACAAACATCATATGATCATACCAATAGATGCAGAAAACGCGTTCGACAAAATCCAACATCCATTTATGATAAAAACTCCCAGCAAAGTGGGAATAGAGGGAACATACCTCAACGTAGTAAATGGCACATATGACAAAACTATAGCTAACGTCATCCTCAATGGGGAAAGGCTAAAGCGTTTTCCTTAAGATCAGGAACAAGACAAGGATGCCCACTTTCACCACTTCTATTCAACAGAGTATTGGAAGCCCTAGCCACAGCAGTCAGACAAGAAAGAGAAAAGGAAGAAGTAAAACTGTCATCATTTGCAGATGACATTACGTAGAGATGATATTATGTAGAGAGAACCCTAAAGATTCCACCAAAAAGCCATTAGAACCGGTAAGTGAAATCGGTAAAGTAGCACGATACAAAATTAATATTCAGAAGTAAGTTGCACTTTTATACACCAATGATGAACTATCAGAAAGAGTAGTTAGGAACACAATCCCATCTATAATTGCATTAAAAACAATAAAATACCTAGGGATCAAATTAGCCAAGGAGGCAAAAAAAATACCTGTTCTCAGAAAATTATAAGGCGTTGGAAAAAGAAAAAGAAGATACAAATAAATAGAAGCACACACTGTGCTCACGGGTAGGAAGAATCAACATCATTAAAATGGCCATACTACCCAAAGCATCTATAGGTTCAATGCAATCTCTATCAAAGTACCAATGGCATTTTTTCGAGAACTAGAGTGAATAATCCTAAAATGTATATGGAACTATAAAAGACCCCAAAGAGCCATGGCAATTTAGAGAAAGAAGAACAAAATCTGAGGTACCTGTTATCAAACTATACTATAAGCCTAAAGTAATCAAAACAGACATACAGATCAATGGAACAGAATAGAGCCCAGAAATGAGTTGTTATTAGTAATTTTTTTCCTGCTATATCTCCTCGGACATGGGAAACAAAAGAAAAAATAAATGAAAAGACAACCTACTAATGGGAGAAGATATTTGCCTACGATACATCCAAAAAGGGGTTAATATTCAAAATTTATAAAGAACTCATACAACTCAACAACAGAAAAAACAGTCCAATTAAAGAATGGGCAAGAAGACCTGAATAGGCATTTCTTCAGAGGACATACAGATGGCCAACAGACATATGAAAAGATGCTCAAGGTCACTAATCATCAGAGAAATGCAAATTAAAAGCACACTGAGCTATCACCTCACACCTGTTAGATGGGCTGTCATCAATAAATTAAAAAACAACAAAAGTTGGCAGGGACATGGAGAAAAGGGGATCCTCGTGCACTCTTGGTGGGTTCGCAAATTGGTGCAGCCACTGTGGAAAACAGTTTGGAGGTTCCGCAAAAAATTAAAGCTAGAACTACCTTTTGACCCAGCAATTGCACTTCTGGGTATTTCTCCAAAGGAACCCAAAACACTAGTTTGTAAAGACCTATGCACCCTTACGTTCACGGCAGTGTTACTCTCAATAGCCATGATATGGAAGCAACCTACGTGCACATCAACAGATGATTGGATAAAGAAATTATGGTACATATATACAATGGAATATTACTCCGCCATTAAAAAAATGAAATCTTACCATTTGCAACGACATGGATGAACCTATTATGCGGATTGAAATCAGTCAGACAGAGAAAGATATACACCATCTGATTTCACCTATATGAGGAATCTAAGGAACAAAAGAAATGAACAAACTAAATGAAAACAGACTCTCTAATACAGAGGAGAATATGGTGAATGCCAAAGGGGTGGAAGCCTTGGGATTGGGTGAATAAGGTAAAGGAAATAAGAAGCACAAATTAGTAGTTACAAAACATTCATGGGAATTCAGAGACTAGCATAGGGAATATAGTCAATATTACTATAATGGCTGTGTATAATGCCAGATGGGTGCCAAATTAATTGGGAGTATTGCTTTATAAATTACGTAATTGTCTATCCATTGTACTGTATACCTGAAACTAATTTAAAAAAGAAACAAATCAAACAAAAAACACCTGGGGCTCCTCCAGCTTTCCTCTCAGCCACAATCTCTGCTGGCTCATGGGCAGTCATTATGGGGATTTCTCTTCCTGGCACTGGAACCTGGTAGAGGCTGGAACCACTCACTCCTCCCCGGGGGACCTCCCCAGCTAAGATATCCCTCCCAATTTTTAACCGCCACACAGAGTTGTAGGACCAGCCTGTTCCGCAATTCCTCTCCTAGCATTTCAAGGTGGCGAGGTGGCCTCTTCTCTATGTCCTAAGCTGTAGGACTTCTGT
This sequence comes from Eonycteris spelaea, assembly GCA_003508835.1. Taxonomy (NCBI): domain Eukaryota; kingdom Metazoa; phylum Chordata; class Mammalia; order Chiroptera; family Pteropodidae; genus Eonycteris; species Eonycteris spelaea. The sequence continues at coordinate 901,705 of PUFA01000285.1, read as the reverse complement.
TCAGGTAGACTTCAGGCGTTTCTCAATGACGACTGTTCTTTAGTGGTAATTTTGATGTAGTCTTGAGCATGTACCTACTGGAAATTTTCCTACCATAGCACTTTTATAATGCTTTTAAAAATTAACCTCCTCCCCCAATTAGAATTCAATTAATTGGCTTTTTGCATTTTGTGCTTGTCAATTACCAAGTGGTTTCTTTTTAATCTAATAATAAACTTTAACAGTTCATTAGGAATCCAGGCTTATCAAATGCCTTTTACAACTATCTAGAGTTCTCTGATCTCAACTTTTGATTTTTAGAAGAGAATAGAATTTTGTCTTTATCCACTATCGTTAAGTAATTCAACTGCCTAATCAAGGTAGCCATCTCATTTTCCTATTCACGAATACCATATCTGATTTATCCAGTCATTTATCTTCTCTGGGTCTTTGCAACTGCTCAGACTTACGTGCATATATTTTCTTCTACAGATTGGTTACCATTTCAAGTTGTAACACAGAAACTTAGAACTTACAAACCCAAAATTGCATCTTTGAATAGCAATTAATGGGAGAGAACTAGAACACAATTTGACCATTAGCATAGGAAGAGGAGGGAACTTGAACAAGGTAGGTTCACCAATAAACATTAACAGTTTAGCATACCTTTAAACCTAAGACTTAGCTTTCCCCTCTGCCAAATTGTTTGCTAGAAAAGTACTTGTCCCTGATTAGACTATACAGGCATTATTCTTTTACTAAGGCTAGCTGGTATCTTTCAGTGTAAAAACCAACTTTAAAATGGAACTAAAGCTGCCATCCCAGAGGAGCTGCCTTGCATGTCTTATGCCCCAAACTTTTGGAATGTTAAAACACGACAAAATAACCTTTGGACTGGGACAGAAAGAACTGTTTGCAAAGAACAAGAAAGCAGATATTATTAAGACTGATGGGTACCAGACCAAAAATTAAAAATCTATAGAATTAGTGTCATTCCTTCTATTGATGTAATTGTTACCCTTCCCTTTCTCATACTCGTTGCCTTTGTCTCTTAATCAGTACATTTGGACCTCTGCCTGAATCAGTGCTTCCCAAGTAGCTATTCATTTTTGATCTCAAATAAGTATTTTTTGCCTCTCACTTTGGCCTTTTATTTCTCATTTAACAGCAGTAATGTTCTACTACCTAGCTTTGTTTGGGGTTTTGATTTACTAAACAAAGAAGGTTGCCATTCATACAGGGTAGAAAAATCTCACTGCTTTACTGCTCATTAATACCATTCTTTGTCTCAGAAATCTGCCGTTTTAAAACTTGCAACCAGATATTTCTTAGATTTTCACTTTTTCGAAAAAGTGGAAAGTATTCAGCATTTGTTTTGCAGCAGGTTGTTGTAGAGGCAGCATGTATCCCAAGCAGCAGTGAGAACGGCCCCGCCAAACTCACTCCACTTTATACAGGCTGTGTATTTATCATATCATTCCTGCTTTTACTATATGTTAGTGTTATTTTAGGTTGTATGTATTGTTTCGTGTGATTTGGTAGGTTATTTTGGGGGTCTGGGAACATTGAAAAAAATTTCCATATAAATTAATGGCAATTGTTTCCTTGCTTTACAAAAGTTTTCATAGGAACACTCTACTTTTGCTAGTGGGGGAAACCTGTATTCTGTGGGGAAGTATTCTCATTAATTCAGAGTATTTATTAATATTTCAAATTATCATGAAAAGGGAAGATGTTGGAATTAATAGAATTTAAAAATTTGGAGGAGATAGATATCCAATGGAACTGGATCCCAAACCTGTATGGGGTGTTAGGAAAGGCATGCCTCCTGGGGCCAGTATCTCTAAGGGAGTATGATGAGGCTGATTCTAAGAGCATAGGAAACAACCTGGGGCTCACTGCTGCTGTTGGAACCATCCTTACCAGGGTGAAGAGTTGTTGCTAGGGTCCTGCTATTAAATAGGACGCACAGCAAAGAGCCTGTCCCTGTTTCTTCCCTAGCTTTCTATTCTGCCTCCTACTGGCAAAAATAAAAAAAATCTAAAAAAGTAAAAAGAGAGAATTGGTTTGCAGAGTTCTATACCTAAAATCAGAAAGAATAAAGGTAGGTGTAAAGCTGAGAGACAATCACAACCAGCACTACCCTTTCACTGACACAGGAGGGACATGGACGAGGCCTTAAACACCATACTCATTATCAGTTCATGTTTCAAAATAATGTGGTGTTCTAATGAATCCATTTTGGGAAAAAAATTAATAGCATCCACTTCATTAAAAATCCACAGGAGAGTTACTCTTTACTTAAAAAGTCATAACTTGCAGCTTCTAGAATTTTCAAACACTTTTTAGGTGATTTTAATTCATATCCAGGTAAATCAGTTGTGTGAAAGCAAAACAGTATGTTATTCATGACACTAATAAAAGATTTCCATTAAATATTTTCCTTTCCATAAGTACAGGTATGTGTAAGCCTAAGTAGAAATGATGCAGCCCACAAGCAGTACTAATTTGAGCTGGACAACTTTTAGATGAGGGGTCAAACCCAGTCCTCTGCCTATATTTAAATAAGCTTTATAGGCACACAGTAACTCATTCATCTACATATCAGGGCTTCTGTGGCTGCTTTCCTGCAGCTAAACAGAGTAGTTATCACAATAAACACAAGAACCCAGGCCCAAAGCCTCTCTGTTGAGGGCAACTTTTACATGCTTCATGAAGTTTCAGAGTTTCTTTTTGTAAACAATAAAAATGTGATTGACTATACAAATTGACACTTTTAAAAATGTGAATGGTGCTAGCAAGAGAGAAACGGTTTTTAAGGACCAAATTCTAGTTTAATCTGATCACACTTTACAAAGGCTTCACCCCATTGCGGGGTGAAATTAGTAAACCCTAGTCAGATACATCAGAGTTCTATAGAGGAGGACCCTGAACATAATCAAAATGCAGCTGACAATTTAACTGAAAATGCTTCTAGAATAAAAAGAAGGGAAGTCTGGCACTTATCTCATAAAAAAGCCATTCTCAGGACTATAAGAGTGTATAGTACACACCAAAGAGTGCAATAGCATCTCTTTAATTCACAATTCATACTGCCACTAAAATGCATGTTAATTCTAATTATAAAAAATTAGCTTCTGCCTTATGGATTCTCCCAGCTTTTTTTTTAAAGGCAACTGATATAACTTTAGATCCAAATCGTCCGAAAATGTCTAAAATCTAACTATTTCTGTTCAAAATGAATATGCTTTTAAAAAACTTTTTAGAGGGGGGAAAAGTGATAAAGACACATCAATGTTCAAGTAATTAAAACAAAAAGGTAGATTTAATACTATAACAACATTGATCAGAGGATAAATAAATCCACGACAGATTTTAAAGTTTGATTTTTTTTTCCTTTGCAGAGAGAATGGTTTTCTGAAAGCACATAGGACTGAAGACGTCAAAACAAAATGTAATTTCTTAATGTCCAGGTGAAACAGGTTTGGTTCTCCCTGCTGCCCTCTTAAACAGCTTACCAAGGTGACAGTTTCTCTCATTTTAAGTTAAGATGGCCATTTGTTTCAAGAGTAACTGGATGGTTTGTTTCCAGAATCATCTTCTTGTGATCCCATGCTCTGTAAAAGAGAAAGTGAAGGAGTATATTTATGTTTGCTCTTGTCAAGGGTTCTCGCCAGCCCTCAACAAGCACACTAGGGCCTCTCAGAGGACAGTCTACCTATATCTTTGTGTACAATAATATCTTTGCGTACAAAAGAGAGGAGGCAATTCCAGGTACCACCCAACACCATCCACCTAAGCACAGTTCCAGGTGGTTGTGTGAAAATGATTTCAACAAGCTCTCTGAACTTAATAATAAACGTTTCGAGAGCTGGCAATTAAACATTTAACCTGAAATCAACTTCATGTTCCTCATGTAGGAACACCCTTCCTTCTCCATCCAGCCCACTTCAAGTTAACGAGGGGATTCCTAATCACCTTTTGCACAAACTGGGGGTTCACTGTGATCTCCTGGTCCATAGCCTTCAGCCGCTCATCCAGCTCTATGCATTTCAGCATCTGTGTGACAGACATGTTTAAAGGTGGTTAGTAAGCGGGTTTAGGTCAATTACATTCTTTTGAACCTAGACTTTTAATATGGGTGCTACAAGCTCTCAATCCCTTGACCCGAAACCCTTGGAGCTACTAGACAGGTTTTGGAGTCAGAATTTTCTGAATTCAGGAAGTTAACATAAGTAACATGTTACTTCAGAAAGCAACATACAAGTACTGTATGTTACCTAATATACCAGTAGGATCTAGGGTAGCATCCCATAATCAAACACATTAATATCTTTTATAGTGAAACCTCAAAATATTCACACTAACTGGGATAAAAAAAGACTAAATCAATTCAGGTGATATTTGCTATCAAATGAATTACAAAAAAAACTGGTTTTCAGAATGTTTTGATTTTGAATTGCAAAAAAGGGACTGCAGAAGTATACCATGTGTTGCTTTGAGGTTTTTGAGATTTAATATTTGGTTCAATCCACTTCCTTAATCAGAGGTAAAAAACACAGACCACCTACACAATCCCAACTCATGTCCAAAACCCAGAGTGGTACTCAGAGCAACATGACCTCAGAAGATGCAGGGGTGACTGCTCTATGGCAGTTGCCCGGTGGGGAACTGTAAGATGGCTTTCCTCCTCCAGTTACCCCACTTACCCCTATTCCTGACACAAAGATGTCTTCTTACCTTCACAGAAACTAGGCTCTACATTATAGTGGGCAATTGGACGTGGATAAAATTATATTAATTGTAAGACCCTTCATGTCTTTTAGGAGTTAAAGTAGGCTTTGGTGAGCTAGATGGGAACTCTAACCCACCATTTACTTATAACCAACAATCTAGAAGAGTTTTAAGCAGCCCATTTTGAAATTAAGTTTCTAGAAACTAAGATGTAGTATTTAAAACTAAAATTATCCTGTAGCACAGGGGCAGTATTTCAAATACAACATCTTTAACACCAATAAAAAAAAAAATCAAAACATGGCATCCATATTTACCTCCTGGTCAATGTTATGAAGCATGGCTGGGTTATTATATTTTTCAGGGTTATCATGGAAACTGACCATACCATCCTTCTGATTAATACTTGCAAAAATTTCACCATCTTCTATCTATAAAAGAAATCCGGAAAGCAGGTTAGATCTGAACTTTATGCGACTATATAGCGATTCGATATAATCAGTATAATCAGGGCAGAAAGCAGAGAAGCGGACGACAGAGAAACAACAGTTGATTTTTACAAACCACAGTTGCAAAACCGAGGCTGAGCCAGCAACCCTCATCCCCCAACCCAAAGGGCCCCTCCCCACATAATCTCTTCTATTAACGGCCAGGTGGAGAAGTAGTCCATTAAACACCATGAACAATCAAGGTGACAAGGCATCTCAGAAAGAAAGAAAAATCACCAGAAAATAAGCTTGCAGACATAGAAATATGTGACTGAAATGACAGAATTAGGATGGTAATTCTAAGAAACCTCAGTTAGATCCAAAAGGAGTCATATCGACAATTTCAGGTTTTGAAAAAAACAACTAGATGAGCAGAGCAAGGAGACTGAAATTCTCAAAAAGAACAGAATAAATCTCCTGGAGATTAAAAAAAAAAACACTGCAAAAGTTGAAAAATGAAATAGTATTAAGACCAAATGGAGGAAAGAATCAATGATATCAAAGACTGAAATCTAGAAATAAAAAAGAAACCAAAGAATGAAAAATAATGAAAGAGAAATACAAGAACTAGCTGACATCATGAGGAGAGGAAAAATAAGAATGGGCATTATCAAAGGTGAGGAAAAGGAGAAGGGACTAGAAAGCATTTTCACACAAATAGTTGATGAGAATTTCTCAAATCTATAATGCACTGGAGCTTGGAATTTAAGAAGTCAACAGAACACCAAATTATCTCAACCCCAAAAGGCCTTCACCAAGACACATTATATTAAAATTATCAAAAATCAATGACACAGACAAAATCCTCAGGGCAGCCAGAGAGAAGATGATGGCAACTTATAAAAGAAAACCCAATAGATTATCTTCAGACTTCTCAGCACAGACCTTACAAGCCAGAAAGGAGTGCAATCAAATATTTAAACTATTAAGTGAAAAAAACTACCAGTCTAGAATAATGTATCCAGCTAAGCTCTCCTTTAGATATGAAGGAGAAATAAAGACCTTTACAGACATACAAAAATTGAGGGAATTCTCCATTACGAGGCCTGCACTACAGAAAATACTGAAAGGGGTCAGCTCACCTAAAACAAAATGACAAAAAACAAAAACAAAAAAACACATAAGTAGGAGTAAAGTGACTATCAGGCAATAGAAGCAGAGGAGTGCAACCCTTACTAAGAACAGAGCATTATAAACTTAAATAATAAGAAAAGAATTGTTATAACAAAATAGTAACCTTCAGCATACATAGGGACAAATTGAGACAATAATAACTGAAAAACAAATGATCCAATCAAAAAACGGGCAGAGGACCTGAATAGACACTTCCCCCTAGAGGACAAATGCCCAACAGATATATGAAAAGATCCTCAACAGTGGTAGCTATTAGAGAAATGCAAATCAAAACCACAATGAGATACCATCTCACACCTGTTAGAATAGCTATAATCAACAAGACAAGTAATAACAAATGTTGGAGAGGATGTAGAGAAATAGGAACACTCATAGTCTGCTGGTGGGACTGAAAATTGGTATAGACACTACGGAAAACAGTATGGAGGTTCCTCAAAAAACTAAGAATTGATCTACCATATGATCCAGCAATCCCTCAATTGGGTATTTACCCCAAAGACTTGAAAACCGGTATCCAAAAAGATCTTTGCACAGTGATGTTTACAGCAGCATAATTCACAGTGGCCAGGACATGGAAGCAACCGCAGTGTCCTATGATAGATGACTGGATAAAGAAGCTGTGGTACATGTATACAATGGACTATCATGCAGTCATAAGAAGAGATGAAATACTGCCATTTGTGACAACATGGATGGAACTTGAGATGATCATGCTAAGCGAAATAAGCCAGACAGAAAAAGTTGAAAATCACATGATATCACTTATATGTGGATAAAAACCTAGAAGCAAAAAATGAATACGGCAAAGAAACAGAGACTCATGGAGATGGACAACAGACTAGTGGTTACCAGAGGGTAGGGAGTGGAGGGAGGTAGAAGGGGTAAAGGGAGTCAAATATGTGGTGACATGAAGAGATCTAAGTGTGGGTAGTGAACATACAGTGTAAATATATATTTCTTACTGTTAAAGTGTACAGCTGAAACTTATTGGATTTTGTTAACCAATGCCACCATCAAAAAATTAAATAAATAAATAAATAAATAACAAATAAGGGGGTGGGGAGTTATATATGCCAAAACCAAGTGGGATTTATTCCAGGTGTGCAAGGTTGAATATTCAGAAAATCAATGTAATTCATCACATCAGCAGGCTGAACACAGATTATGATCATATCAACAGATAACAGAAAAAATATTTCATAAAATCTAATACCCATTCATGATAAAAATATCTACAAAAAACCGTCAGCTAACATCATAGTTAACAGAAAGAAACTTGAAGCCTCCCCGCAAAGGTCAGCAACAAGGTAAGGATATCCCACCACACCACTCCTTTTCAACATTGTACTGGAAGTTCTAGCTAATATAATAAGGAAATAAAAGGTATATAGACTGTGAAAGGAGAAATAAAGCTGTCTTTGTTCACAAATTACATGATCATCTATGTAGAAAATCTGGAAGTATCAACAACAAAAAAACTCCTGGAACTAATAAGCAATTATAGCAAGGTTGGCAGAATACATAGTTAATACACAAAAGTCAATTGCTTTCCAATATACCAGCAAGTGGAATTTGAAATTAAGAACAATACCATTTACATGTAACATCCCCAACGCAATGAAATACTTAGGAATAAATAAAACAAAATATGTACAAGATGTATCAAGAAAACTACAAGTCTCATGAAAGAAATGAAAGAACTAAATAGAGAGGTATTTCATGTTCATGAATAGGCAGACAATATTATCAAGATGTCAGTTCTTCCCAACTTAATCTATAGAATTAACACAGTATCAGTTAAAATCCCAGCAAGTTATTTTATGGATGTTGACAAACTAATTCTAAAGTTTATGTGGAGAGATAAAAGACAGAAAAGCCAACACAATATTAAAGAGAAGAAAAAAGATGAAAGACTGATACTGCCTTTAAGACTTATTATAAAGCTACGGTAATCAAGACAGTGTGGTACTGACCGAAAAAAAAAAAAAAAAGACAAATAGATCAATGGAACAGACTTGGGAGCCTAGAAATAGATCCACATAAATATAATCAACACATCTTTAACAAAGGAGCAAAGGCAATGCAATGAAGCAAAGACAGTCTTTTCAACAAATGGTTCTGGAACAAATGTACATCCACATGAAAAAAAATGAATCTAAACAAAGACATTATACCTTTAGCAAAAATTACCTTAAATGGATCACACACCTAAATGTAAAATGAAAAAGTCCTAGAAGATAACACAGGAGAAAACCTAGATGACCTTGAATATGGTGATAACTTTTGAGTACAACACAAAGGCATGATCCATGAGAAAAATGAGCTGGACTTCATTAAAATTAACAACTTCTGCTCTGTGAAAGAAAATGTCAAGAGAATGAGAAGCCATAGATTGAGAGAAGATATCTGCAAGATACATCTGATAAAGGCTGTTGTCCAAAATGTATAAAGAACTCTTAAAGCTCAACAATAAAAAAAAACCAAACATTAAAAAATGGGCCAAAGACCCAAAAACACACACTTCACCAAAGATCTACAGATGGCAAACAACCACATGAAAGGATACTCTACATCATATATTGTCAAAGAAATGCAAAATAAATGAGATAACACTACACACCTATTAGAATGGCCAAAATTGAGACACTGACATCAAATACTGGTGAGGATGTGGAACAACAGGGCCTCTCACTTACTGTGGGAATGCAAAATGGTACACAGCCACTTTGGAAGATAGTTTGGCAGTTTCTTTCAAAACTAAACATATTCTTACCATATGATCCAGCAATCACACTCCATGGTATTTAGCCAAGGGAACTGAAAACTTATGTTCACACAAAAACCTGCACAAGGATGTTTATAGCAGCTTTGTTTATAATCGCCAAAGTTTGGAAGCAATCAAGATGTCCTTCAGTAGGTGAATAAATTGTGCTATATCCAGACAATGGAATATTAGTCAGTGCTAAAAAGAAATGAACTATCAAGCCATGAAAAGACACTGAGGAACCTTAAATGCAGATTACTAAATAAAAAAAGCCAACCTGAAAAGGCTGCATACTGTATGATTCCAACTATATGACATTCTGCAAAACGCAAAACTATGAAGACAGTTAAAAAGATCAGTTGTTGCCAGTGGTGGGATAAAGAGGCAGAGCACAGAAGATATTCAGGGCAGTGAAAATACTGTGTATGAGACCATAATGATGGATACATATCATTATACATTTGTACAAATTCAGAGAATGTACAACACCAAGAGTGAATCCTAAGGCAAACTATGGACTTTGAGTAATAATGATGTTTCCCCATGGATTCATCGATTGTAACAAATGTACCACTCTGGTGAGGAATGTTGATTATGGGGGAGGTTATGTATGTGCAGAGGGCATGGGGTAAATGGGAAATCTCTGTACCTTCCCTTCTATTTTGCTGTGAATCTCAAAGTGCTCTAAAAAAATAAAGTCTTAAAAAAAAAAATCCTACCTTCCTGGTTCTTACACTCTAGGGAAGAATTTTTCAAGTTTGGCAGTACTGACATATTGGGCCGGATAATTATTTGTTGTGTGGGCTCTCTTTTGCATTTTAAGACGTTTAAAAGCATCTCGGACCTTTACCCCCTGGATGCAAGTAGTACCCCTAGCTGTGACAACCGAAGATGTCTTCAGACAATGCCAAATGCCCCTTGCAGACAAAACACCTCCAGATGATACAGAGCCTGTTAGGGTTTGTCTGGGTTGGTCATGTAGTGTTCAAAATCCATCCCCCTCTTCTTTGACCCCTCAAAGCATTTTGCTAGCTCGTGCATTCTGGCTGGTGTCATAACCACTCATGTATTTCTTCTTACCCAACACTAAAGAGTAAGTCCCAGGGAGACTCTAGTTTACTCATTCCCTGCTACCCCTGTAGGGTTAACAAGACGCTCTTAGCAGGCACTCCAAGGTTGGTTAAGTCATAAAGGTTTTGTCTGTTTGGGGGATGCATGTGTGTGTTTTGCAGGTTACGTTGAAAGAAAAAAACCTCAAAACATTTGTAAATTGAACTATGGAAATAAAATACTCCATTATCACAATGGAAAATAGTTTTATTACTCCTAATCCTAATATGGCAGTGCTTCTGAAATCACAGGGGAGATCACTAGCAGAAAAATGCAGAATGCTGACTTTCTACACATAAGAAGATTTGCCTGACTTGAGCGGAGTACATAGGTTTGTTCTGGTAGATCAGACCATGTACTTATATAACTGAACAGGTAGGTAGATTAGAATCTCAACTTGGTTGGTTTACCATGTAGTCAACTAAATGATGCTTATCCAAATATGGGGAGTGGGAGATGCAACTAGGAAGTGATAATCGGGGGTGTCAGGTATATACTGGTAATATCTGATTTCTGAAGCAGGGTCCTGAGCACATGGGTGCCTGCTCTAGCATCCTTTACATCAACACTACCCTGAGTGTAGAAGGGGCTCGAGTCAGACTGCAATCAATGACATCACTAAGTGCAATGCCTAGCTGAACAGGACTTTGTTGGTGATGGTAAAGGTACCCTGACCTACATAATAAGGGCACAAGCTCATGACCTTATCATGGACCAGCATGCCAAGTAGCATTGCTTTATGCCTCTTTAAATAACTAAAATATCTCAAGTGTTTTAAATGTTTACAAAAACTCTTGACAATGAAAATGTAAATAAGGAGCACAAATAGGGTACACCACGTAAATCATATGAGTACACATGACTGGAAAACCCCATAGATTATAAGGTAATAAACCAAAATGTCCACAGGGTTGACTGTGGATGTCTCTCCTATCTTCCTTTCTCATGTTTTCCATACAAACACCTCTTACTTTTACAAGGACAAAAATTCACTAATAAACTTCTTAAAAATGAAAACATACTTACCATGTGTAGGACGTATTTTTCTGCTTCCTGAGGTCCAGATAACTGCACACGACTTGCCATATCTTGTAATGATAGTGTTAAAAAGGTCTGAAATTCAAAAACAGAATCACAGGTATAAACAACCGAGAAAATTTATTAAATGTGTACAGAGTTCTACTAAATCATTGAAAATTTGCTTTCCATTATTGTACAAAACACCTTTTTGTTGCGCAGATGACTCAAAATTGATGAACCCAGTGGTTTTAGTCATTAATTTTCTAAAGGAGTAATGGCTTCTAGAACTGTATCCTACACATACTTTCCTATGTCTGAAATGACACATATGCAAGGTTATTAACTGTAGCATTGTATGCAATAGCAAAAGATTGGAACCACCTATATGTCCATCAACAGAGGAATGGTTAAGTATATAGCACAGTACAATTATATAAATGTACTACTATGCAGTTGTAAAAAAAATTAAAAAGTGAGGACCTTTTATGAACTAAAAAGGAATCTAAGATATGTACATCATTAAATATAAAAGAGAAGGATGCATAACTGTGTATATGGCATGCTAATATCTATGTCAAAAAGAATGCAAGCGTATGTATGAAAGTTCACACACATATGTGTGACCTTATATGTGCACAGGCAATCTCTAGAAGAAATCCCAAGAAACTGGTAACACTGGGTTGCCTCTGGGTAAAGAAAAAGAGTGGCTGGAGATTTTTGTATCTTTTGAATTTTGTAGTATAAATATATTATCAATTAAATAAAAGAAAAATGAAACTATCACATTAACCCCTCAAAATTCAAAGCTAAAATGTATAAACAAATGGAGAGTTAGAAGGAAACCGGTGTTTACCATTTCTCTGCTTGGGACTTAATGAAAATGTCTTTTTCAGCAACAAATTAAAAGAGCTCTTCTATTTTATTTTACTTTATTTTTTTGGAAAAAGCTGGCAATATTTATAACAATGGCATTTTCGGAGCAGGGCATGTTAAAACTGATTTTGAAAATTCCCAATAAACTAATGACCAAAAAAATCTACATATAGTTTAGTTCAGAGAGCAATACCCAAGAAAATAAAATTATTGTTAATTTTAAGAAGTATCTAGTAGTTTAACATAAAAGTGGACATTTCTAAGTACATATAAAAGTATCATTTGTCCTATTTCAAAATAAACAGAAACTGCGACCTGAATGTCCATCAGTAGAGGACTGGTTGCATAAATTATGAACTATCTATACAACAGACTACCAGGTAGGGTATTTGTGATACTGGGTTATGTTGCTGGGAAAAGGTTTAAGACATATTGAACAAAAAAAAGCAGAGTACAAAACAGCATATAGAATATGATCCAAATTACATTTATTTGGGAACGTCTACATATGCACATAGAGAAGAGACAGAAACAAGAGGAATCTAGAAAAATGTCCACCAAAATGTTAACACGGAGTAAGGGATTTAGCCTCCATGTGATGGCCCCTTGTTCCTACTTGCCTTCCAGACAGCAATACTATGGGACACAGTTCTTGTTATCAACATTGACAGTCTACCTGTTGAGACTTCTTAAAAAGCTTTTGATTTTCTGACTTCTGAATAGAGACTAATGTGTCTAGAAAATCCCTTCTATTATTACATATGGATATGATGTCAAAAAGTATAACAGCAACTATCAAAGATTTAACCTTCTGACTAAAGATATCATTTTATGACACTGTCCCTGCCCACTAGTAGCCATGCTGTTCCTCTCTTATGTCCCTAGGGCAGTGCTTATTAGCTCAGTAGACCCCAATGAACCATGAGTCAGCACATGTAAGACCCAGCCAGCACCCCAGCCCTGGACTGACCACCTCAACGTCTTTCCTGTTCATATGGTCAAAATCATGTTCTAGATTTATCTGATCCAAATCAAAACTGTACTTTCCTATAAAGACTTCTCAAAGGATAAACTATCAACTTATTCTAAGTGAGAAACTGTGGTTGATTACTTCACAAGATAGTTAATTGATGATTTTTGCAGTGATGCCTACTTATTAGATTATGTAAGTTCTATTTCTTTAACTTTGCCATTTTGAAATTTAATATTTTTCTGAAATATACCATCTTTTAACCTTGGTAATATTTTGATCTTTTTATCTAATCCTCAAGTACTAATAACAAACAAGTGCAGCTCTTTTCCAATGGCTCTCTTGATGATGAGACAGGAAATCAGAAAGCTTCTGTTGGCACCTGGACCAAACAGAAAATTTTATGGGGAGAATAAGGCAGCTTGTTACCTTGAGTCCCTTAGATCCTTTTTTGCCTGTGGTCAAATTAGTTTTTCTCTGACAGGTTACATTTGCTTTTTTACTTTCTTAAGTTGCTTTCTCTTTCAGTCTTCATTTTCCTCTTACAAATTAACTTTTTACAAAGTTAACATTTCCTTTTGTTAACCAGGAAACTATAGTTACCCTCTCTAGCATATTTAGGAGTTTCCTTTTCTTTTTCAGTGACCACCTTCCTTCCTCTTCTTGCATGGCCTACTGCCTCCATGACTATCCCCTACTCACCACCTTCCCCTTCTGGAGAAACTCCAGGCCCTCCAGTGTCAGATCCATCATTCTTTCCTATGCTCCACTGGAAACCCACCAGCCCTCTCATTGCTAGGTCACCTAGCGACAGACACATTCTATTCTTGCTCCTCTGTTCCTTCACCCATCATCTCACTGCTGACATAGGGCAGAAGGTACGCATAGGAAGAGCTTTATCATGTTCTCACCAGCTGTGAACTGCTGCAGCTGACCAGACTACTTCTCAAGTGAAAAAAAAATCTTCTATTTGTTTAAGCTACTCCTAGTCAGTTTGCTATTCCTTGCAGTATATGTCTTCCTAGCTCACATAGGATTTTTCTTTTATACTTTTATATAATCAAAACTATATCAGATTACCTTCACTTTAGAAATAAAAATTATATGATTGGCTTACTTTCTGCAGTTCAACTGTACATAGCTCATTCAACCCTGGCTTAAACAGTAATTAACGTCAGAGTACTACTGTGTTCAAACAGAGACACAGCCTCAAAGGTTCCAAGGCTGGTCACAAGGGACTTAATCTGCATTGTTAGCATCATCCCCATCTGCCCATGAAACTGTTTACCTCTCTCAGGCTACCTTTCCTTGCCTCCCAAAGTAGCCATTATCTCCTACCCATCTTCCTCTTCACCTGTTCCTCTTCTCAAATACCCTGTTCTAGCTCTAAAAAGAGCAAAAAGTATAAATCAAACTCTAAGAAATTGGTTGCAATTATTATTTTAGTATAGAAATCCTGCCACACTTTATTCCTGTACCTGCTTCCTCAGCACTGAGAGGGAAAAGAGATGAGGGGAGGTCCCAGGGTGTCAGGAAATGTCGAGGGTAGTACTTGCCTCACCTTGGTTAGCCTTTGAATATTCTTCTTATAGAGAGAGGACAAGCATTGCTTCACCAGTCCCATGTTGTTATCACGAGTAAAAGTTTCACTGTGCTTATGTACCAGGTTGCGGAGTTCTGAGGGATTATTGGTTGAATAAACTTGTGCTAACTCATGGTACGCATTGCTAAGAGGCTAAAGGTTTGAAGGTGAGGGAAAAAATCAGATTACCATTAGATGAATAAAATCTGTATAGGAAGTAGAAGAAAACATAGTACTGTATTTTGAGCAAGTACATTCAATATCCCTTGTTACTCAACAAATGCCTAATTTTTAAGACCAAGGAGAGAAATTCATCATAATTTATTTTCGAAAAAGCTGTACAGTACAGAGCAAATAAGTGCATAGCAGGTGAAAGTGCACTGCATTTAGTAAAGGCATGCTCATCTTTTTTTCTCCATCAGTAGCTTTTTTTTCCTATTGAAGTTACACTGGGAACAAAGAAGGCAGAACTTCCATCTTTCTCAACCCTCTTGCACTCTCAGACACACACATAAACAACTCCCCAGATACAAAGGTACAATCTGCTACTTTTAATGAGGAGGAGGAAAACAGGACTAACAGTGGCTGGGGGCCTACTAAGGGCCTGAGCTGCCCTTTGGTATTTTACTTTACACACATTATCCTTTATTTTAAATATTAAGAAGTTGAGGCAGAACTCCAAAAGAATGTGGAATGCTCATGAGAAGCACAAATATAAACTGGATTCAAACCTATATCTCTACTCTGAGGTCTGTGTTCTTTTCACCATTTCTATCTCATACATAAACTACTAATGCTTGTGAATGACAACATTTTATAAAAGCGTTCCTTCAATAACTGGCCAGCTCAAGGGCCACCTGAAGGAACCATGGGAGTTCTCCAAAATGATCTGAGAATGGCTATCCTAAACTTGTCCCACCTGTCATTTTTCCATGGGATCTCTCTTAGCCACCTTCCCTCCCCTACTCCATCCCTAGTCTATGACAAGGCAGCCTAGAAGCCAGAAAACCACAATAGGGCTCTTAGATGAAGGACACTGGCTATCTTCAACAAAACATAAAAATCTTCTCATCAGGAATATTTTCAAATTAATATCTTGTAATTTTGAGTTTTGTACAAGAACATGGTAAAATTGTTATTAAAATCATTGTGGCCTCATGATCTTCTAAATTGCTCAATGTTTTTTAATTTCATGAGCATGTACTTTAAAAAAATTTTTTTAAATAGTTATTTTTTTGATGTGGTCCCAAAGCTGGGTTGTCATTGGAAACAAAAGTTCAGTGAGCAGAACTTGCAGTCTTCACACGGAAGCTCTAGTATGATTTCCCAACACTTGGGCAAAGTAAGTTCAATAAAATCAGCATTGCTTTTTCAGTATTTTCACTATATAACAATGAAGAATTAAAAAAAAAAAATCAACCCTTATTGGAGCTTAAACATCTACAGCTGTAAATGCTCAGAGCTAAAGTCTGAAAGTAGATTCCTGAGGAACATTCTGTCTCAGTCAGGTGAACAGAAGGTGTATGAACTGGAATGGAATGGAGTCAGAGATTCTGCCAGAACTGCTACTCCCAGACTCTTAGCAAACATTTAAATGTCTGCTAATTTGAAGCTGTTGGGAGAGCTGAATCACTACAAAATAAAATTATAGACCTATGTATCTTTACAATTTCCTATGGATTTAACATGTTATCTAAGAAGTCAGTTTTATTTTTAAAACTCACCTTAATGAATCTACCCACAATTTGAGATGTATATTTTGGCAGCTGTTGTACTTTTCCAAGTAATATCAAAGAAACTAGAATATACTTTTTATATGATTCCAACATGATATGACTGACCGCCATGGCAGGGGTAGTTATGGCCTGAGCAAGAGAAGAATATTTAGTATGAAGATAGCACATTGTAGCAGGAATCAACCATATATAATGCTTTAATTAAAAAACAATATTTACATTAAAAGTCCTATTCTTTTTTTTTAAACATCTTTATTGAGATACAGTTCACATACTATGAAATTTATCCTTTTAAAATATACAATTCAGTGGTTTTGGTATGTTCACCATGTTGTACAACTATCGCTACTACCTAATTTCAGAACACTTTCATCCCTCCACAAAAGAAATCCCATGCCCATTAGTAGTCATTCTCTCCTCTCCTCAGCCCCAGGCAACCATTATTCTACTTTATGTCTCTACGGATTTGCCTAGTCTGGACATTTTACATAAATAGCATCATAAATATGTAGTCTTTTGTGACTGACTTCTTTAACTTAACATGTTCTACTCTGTATCAGTCCTTTATTCCACCTTATAGCTGAATAGTATTCTGTTATACAGATGTACAACATTTTGTTCATTCATTCCACCATGGGCATTTGGGCTGTCTCTACCTTTGGCCACTATTAATAATAATGCTATGAACATCTGTGCACATGTTTTTGTGTGAATATTTGTCTTCATTTCTCTTCGGTATATTTCTAGGAGTGGAACTGCTGGGTTACATTTTGAAGAAATCCTAACTCTTTTCCAAAGTGACTGTACTATTTTACAATCCCACTGGCAATTATGAGGGTTCCAACTTCTCCATATCCACAGCAACACTTATTATTGGCTGACTCTTTTTAATTTTAGCCATCCCAGTGGAATTGGTATCATTATAGGTTTGACTTGCATTTCCTTAATGACTAATGATGATGAGTATCTTTTCACGTGTGTATTAGCCATTTGTTTATCTTCTTTGGAGAAATGTCTATTCAAATCCACTGCCCATTTTTAAATTTTAGTATTTTTATTCTTGAGTTGTAAGATGTCTTTGTATAGTCTGGATGCAAGTTCTTTATGAGAAATATGATTTGCAAATATTTTTTCCCATTCTGTGTCTGCCTTTCGCTTTTTTCACCTGGATTTATGAAGGCTCAGAAGAACTGAAAACTATCATACCCAAATTAGCCCAATGTTACAAATCAAAACCCAAACCACTGAGCCTATAAGGCATTTGAGATTATTCTGCAAAAACACTCAAGTGCATGAGGATACATGTATAACAATCTCCAGGGCAACACTGCTTTTATAGTGGAATATCAGAATCAACTTACAGTTCCATCAATGAGGACTAGGAAACTAGGTCATTCTGTGGCATAATATATAGATGAAAAGATAAAGATGCTTTCACTTTATTTATACAATGCTATACTGAATTTTTTTCAGTAAGCACATTCTTCTTTTGGAATTTTCTTTTAAAAGTAGTAAAAAAGTATGTATCATCTTCTGAAATTAAGGTACTAATACATTCTAAAACTGTATGCATAGTATTAAAACATAGTGGGATGAAGCAGACTAACACTAGACAATGCTTGTCATTAGGGCAAAATCAGGGAATAAGTATATTTCAGGTAAAAAGCTTCTATCCATAAATATAAAAATATGCTTTGTTTTTAACATTTTAACTACTTATGATAGAAATATTTTTCTAAGTACATTGCATATTTTCCTGTCTTTTAAATGCCCATATCATCTTCATATTTCTAGATCAATGCGAATCATCAGTTATATTGGGCTATAAAATAATAATGCATTCAGTGGCTATGAAGTGTATGTTTATAATTTTCTGAAGAAATGAAAAATTTGACTCTGTACTCTTGAATATTTTACCTGATTAGACGAATTCTTTAATGACACCAGTACCTTCTGGTGACCCTTCCCTAAGTGCCATCGGCAGTGCCTGTCAACCCCCACTCACTGAGACAATGCTCAGTCATAGATGTTTACATGGGTATTTATGTGTAAGCATTTCAACTAAATTGTGATCTCCTTGAAGGCTTAGAATATACTTTATTACCTTATATGTGCTATGAATAAAATAAGAACTTATGAACAGCTGACAAACTTATCTTAAAACACTAGTATCAGCCAATATTGTATCTTTTCCAGACTGAGAAAACCTCCAGAATACTCTACCAAATTGTGTAATATGTCTTATTACACAGACACAGACACAGACAAAAGTGGGAGGGATTTTTTCACTATGTACTACTTAATACTCTTTGAATTTGAACCACAAGAATGTTTTACTTATTAAAAGAAATAAAACTTAACACCATACATGGTTTTAGAACAAGACATTTAAATGATCATTCAGTTCAATCTCTTCGCTATATGCAAAGGAAGCTATAAATGTCAAGAGATGTACAGAACTTAACTCAAATCAGAGAGGGTATAAGTGGCAAAGCCTAGATTAGATCCCACTCATCAGTGCTCTTCCCTCAACTGCTACTGCCCTTTAATGTAAGGAACAGATTTCCACCATTTACATGATTATAGAGAAACAGCCTTTGAAAGGACCCAACTCAGAGGCTGGGGGTCAATCTGCTCCAGCTATGCACTTCTTTGATTGTAAATATTCAAAACAACCTCAGGGGCACTGAGAGAGATGACTGATTACCTGTTCATAAAAGTAGAGTGCTCTTTCAAAGTTCTTCAGCCCAGTGTAGATCATCCCTCCGTAATAATAGTAACATAAAAAGTGCTTTGCATCGTAGGCTCCATTCTCTTTACAGATATCCATCATGTCCACATCAAGATATGGAAGGGCAGGCTTAAAGCATTTTGCCAGTAAACAAAGCTGTGAAAAAATTTTTATTAAATCGTCATTTTAATTGTACATTAGCAGGAGCAAATTCATAGATTTTAGAAAGTATGAGAAAATGATATTTTGTTTTACACTTTTACTTATTACTTATAACTCATTATAACTTATTGTAATCTAAATGTTAACATATAAAATAGCATTTCTTTATAAAAGACTAACCAGCTACGAGATAAAATACTCCACAGATGAATTAAAGCTCACCTATCACTTAATTCACCTAGAGATGTGCAAACAAGTAAGTTCTTTTAAATCTCTTTGCTGAACTAGTAGAATAGAAATAGATCAGCATGGTGTAATAAAAATCGAAGTTTTTTCTTCAATTATACTTTTTCAATTTCTGAATCCTTTAGGTAAGTGTAGGGAATTGTGCAACTCAACAAAACAAGCACAGGCAACGTTTCATATGTGGGTGATGGTAGCACAGGTGTAGACATAGGCACAAACTTAATAGTAGAGCATTTAACTGTATGTATGTTATACCTCAATCACAAAAGTTTTTTAAAAGAAAGAAAGCACATCTTCATATAAAACTAGAACATGTGCTTGAAATAATCTACATACCATGTTATTCATTAAGGAAACAATCTAAATACCCTGTAGGGACTGGTTAAACTCATATTATGGAATGTAGCTATAAAGTACTAATATGGAATCATCTCTAAGATACATTAAGTAGAAAAAGCAAGGTATATAAAAGTTTGTAGAGATTACTACTTGTGTTAAAAGAGAGAGAGAGAGAGAGAGAGAGAGACAGAGAGAGAGAGAGAGAGAGAGATATCCACATATTTGTTTGTATGTGCACAAAATATCTTTGGAAAGATAAATATACTGCTAACACTGGTTTCCTTTGGGGAGAAGAGATGTGGCTAGTGATTACAGTAGTAGGGAGACTTCATTATATACCCCTCCCTTTTATCTGCTGGATTTTGAACCATGTACAATAAATAAATAACATTTTAAGGTGTAACAAGTTACCTGTGTTTATTCTCAGGTTCCACGACTCCTTAAAAATAAAGTGACTTGGGATTTTTTTTTTTACCGTCACAAGCATTATTCTATCTGTTCTACTCATATCATAAGCCTGCTAGCTGAGCACCATTCTGCAGTTTGTATCCAGTAGCCTGCTGAAAATTCCTTACTAGAAACATACCTTTATATTTCAACTTCTGGAACATATTACAGTCTCTACTAAATTGCCTATATTTATCTAATCTGATGTCAAGCAAACCTACAACCAACATTCTACCTCTGACTCAGTGTGACTCACACTCTTTGGCAGCTTACCTGGCAGAGATCAGCATGTATTGAGGTCAGCTGGTTTGTATTCATCTGCATCTTGTCTATGGCTTGTTTAAGGATGCCAATTCCTCGCAGGGGCTGTCAGAAATGACATCTCTTTCAGATAAGTTCTCAAAGATGGCAGCACATTGGATCTTATGTTGTCACTTACAAATAAAAAATAACACTAATTGATAGGTTCCTTTAAATAGCAATATGAGGTTTCCACACTCTTTCAGGACTGTACCTATTCAGTCAGAAAATGTTTTCTCTATGCTGTTTTTGTGGTATTTAGAGTAATTTGGGACTTTTTAAAATCATAAATCTTTTTTTTACAATGAAGACAAATAATCAAAAGCAATATTACTTTCTCAACAGTTCATTATATTTACATCTAAATAAAAATTTTCCAATTTATAATAGATGAAAGCCTATGCTTAGTAAATTTAATTTTGGATAAGGATGCTGGCATTTTGCCATTGAACCAGCATCCTTATTCAAAATTAAGTAGGGCAGTCTAGATATCTATAAATTCTCTTCAACAACCTCTCTCACCTGACAATTACTACAGAAACTGATACCACAAGTTATAAATGGACCATTTCCTCCACTGATTAAAAATAACATGACTGAGTTTCAAGTGAGGTACAGTTTCTGGATAGGAGATGTGACTCTAAAATAGCTGAATAATTTACATGGTTTTTTAGTAAATATTTGTTGTTTTTTTTAACCATCTCTTTCAAGCCACAATTTATTCAGTACTCCTGTAAGATAATAATTAGTTCTTTGTTTTCAGTCTTCTTCAAACCACTAGTCTTAAAGTTCAATTTCAAATATAAAAGAAACACCCAAATTATAACTTGTGTCAATATCACAAGAATTAAAGACCAAAGAACCATTTTAGATGAAAAGAAACAGAGGAAACATTACAATATAATGCAAACCATGAAATGAGATTTTTGTGATACAGGAAATTAGCAAAGCAACTGGCAAAATCTGAATACTGTTAGTAAATTTGTTAAAGATTATATTATGTTTATCTCCTGACATTGATCACTGTATTGTAGTTATATAAGAGACTGTCTTATTTTTTTAGGAAACACTCATTGAAGTATTTAAGATAAGGGGCATCATATCTACAATTTAATTTCCAATGGCTCAGGAATAAAAGAGAGAAGGATAAGCAAGTGTGATAAAATGTTAGTATCTGGAGAATCTGGGTGAAAGGTACATGGGAATTATGTATATTATTCTTGCAACTCTCTGTAAAGCTAACATTGTATAATTAAAAATTAAAAAAAAAAATTTTAAACCCCAGCATATTACAGAGTGAGGACATAGAATGGTAGTTCCAAAAACGACCACCACTAGTGGCAGCCTCCCTGAGGCAACCCTTCTCCCTGCATCTCGAAGTCCTAACTCGTGATAGAGATTAGCTGTCTTTATAGCAAATGCTTTGACTACTATGAAGTGACCACATATATTTAAGTGTTAGGCTATTTAGTACTAAACTAGAATCTTAAATTAGTTCACTGTGCAATTTAGATATATAACAGAACTATAAATACTTGAATAACATTGCTTACCTGTTTTCTTTCCACAAGGGCATTTGTTAGCTGATGGCAAAGCCCAGCAACTAGATATAATACCAAAATATTGAAAATATAAATCACTAGACAGGCAAAATACATCCAGTGGAAAATAACAAAGTGCTATTTAGCTTACAAGTGTCTGTTGCATATCGAATGTGCTCCCCATTACAAGTACTGATGAAAAGCTGAACCTGTGAGAATAATGTTTCGAAGTCAGGAACACTGGGCATAGAAAACTTCACAAATCTGGAATAAAGAGAAAAGAATCAATTTATCCTGATATTTCATAGGGTAAAAATGTAGAAATAACTGAGGCCAGAAGTCCATCCTGCCTCCAATGCTCTGTGAGTTAAGAGAGTCATAGTATTCTTAAAAGTTAAGAAACAGAGTCGATGATATTCTCCTGGCCTAGTTCTTTGCATAATCAAGACATAGGACAAAGACACAAAAGAGATTAAGAAAAATACGCTTAAACAAGAACAACTTTCAAAAAAGAAAACTCCATTAAATAAGGCCAAATATCAGGTCATCCTAATACTTGTGAAAAAACTGAATTAAACTTTTAACCAAAAATTTTAAAAATATTTTTCTTTTGAGCTCCAATGTGGCCAAAACTATTTACTCATTTCAAAACCAGTTGTTGCTTTTCCTGCTCTAAAGACAACAGACTGAAGGGAACAAGGAACTAGAGCTATGGACTAGTTGGAGCCTGTGGCAGTTTTCAAGTTAAAGATGCTGCTGCCAGGACTCAGGTGATGCTGTGGTCCATCTGGGAAAAATAAATATCTGGACAAGAAGGATTGCAGGTGCTGAGAAGGCAGAACACCCAGATGATCCATCTCAAGTCACCTGGCAGATGGTGGTGGTGTTTCAATTCCATATGATAAACACTCTGAGAAGGGGTCAAAGATAGGTTTGGGAAAAGAAATCATATAACCACTCAGGCATTGCTTACAAGTAAACGTCAAACTTTTTTTTTAATGACCTGTTAAAACTAATTTCAAGAAAAATGAAATGGATATTATTGCCTAATCACAATTTCTCCTACATCTTTCAAGTTGTACTTCCATCTGTATAGTATTATTTAACTTAAAAATGTCACCTTACACCTTTAATTACACCTTGTAATTATCAAGTGTCCCTAAAACCATCTCATTTGGGCTTTATAAAAGGTCAGTAAGGCACTATAATTTCCACATTACAAATAAAAATAGGAAGCTCAGGGCCCCATGCCTCATAACTAGAAGAACATAATTCAAATCCAGGGTACTCAGAGACAAGTTCAGGGTTCTTTTCAAGTTTTCTTTTACTGATATGCAATGGTAAACACCTTATAGCTTCAAAATGCTTTCATGTATGTTATACCTTACTTGATGTACATATATACCTAAGTTCATATGTGCATAAAGCATGTTATCCATTCTTTTAATCAGTAAATACAAACAATAGAAATTTTTACTAGCTAGCACCATCCCATACAACTTTTTGTAATGATAGAAAATAGTCTACATCTGTGCTGTGCAATAGACTAGCTACATGTAGCTACTGAGTACTTGAAATGTGACTAGTGCAACTTAGGAACTGAATCTTTAACTTTTAAAAATTAATTTACATTTAAATAGCCTTATATGGCTAGTAGCTACTATATTGCAAAACACAGCTCTACACCCTCTCATTCTGACAAAGTTTCTTCTCCAAACTATATTCTTGACCCATATCTTAGTCTCAGGAATCCCAATATGAGTAAAGCCAGACCTTTGCCTTTAAGTCTTCTTGGTTTATTTGTATTATTTCAACTTTCATGACAACCACAACATCCCAGTTTATACTAAAACATTGAGAAAAATAATTCTACTGTCAGGTACACAGAGTTATGAGGAACCCCAAATGAAATAAGGTCTATTTAATTTGGTCTTAAACAGTTTACTTGTTTGAACAGAATTCAAAGTAATGTTGCTTTTGAGCACTGGTAACCTCACTCAGTATATTCCACCATTCCCTGTCTCACTCTTCTCTATTTTCTTTGAGTTAGAAAACATGACAATTTGATATATTACATGAATAAAAGTATTCAGATAAATGCAAGCTATAGTGCCCACAACTGAGATGGCCATTCATTTTTTTTAGAATAAATTTCAAAACACATACAAGAGTTAAAAAATAATAAAACTTAACAAAATATAACAAGTAATGATTAGCTGGGATGAGTAAAACGTTAACTACTATGACATGACTTTAGTTGTGCAAAAGAGCTCAATGTTGTTTACACGCTTACTTTCCACACCAAAAAATAAAGTCAGAAAGTGAATAGTGTTCAGCTGTAGCAAGCACAAAACTATAAAAAATGCCCCTTACAAAACAGCAAGGACGCCCAAGGAGTGCTCTTGTACATCCAGAGCCCCAAGCACAGTGTCCAGATGGGATAAGTTCTTTGCAAGGAGTTCTCCACTCTTGTTGATCAGTTCACAAAGCTGAGTCATTTGCCCTGGAAAACAGGAATAACAATATATCATTCAGTTATAGCACTAACCAAATTAAAAGAAGTATATTATAGTCGGACTTCATACCTCAAAGTAAAAAATACTAAAGATAATTTTTTATATGTTCTTTATTTCAGATAAGGACCCAGAAGGGCCAGAGAAATGACTCTGACCACAGCCTCAAAACTAGACGTTCCATTTCCTTCTGGCCCCCAAAAGTTTCTCTTTTTCTTCCATTCCCTTTTCTGGTCCCCCAATCCAGAAGTGAACATATTACTATTACTACCACTCTCGGCTCCCTCCTGTATTCAAAATGTCCAAATAGGATTTAATTTTACTTAAGTCTCTCAGCACCATTCCTTTCTCTCTCCACTGCCTTAATTCATTTGTCTTAAACTACATCAAAAATCTCCTAAACGGTCTGCTTACTCCACTCTTTTCTCCAACCCATACTCCACAGTGGTACCTGTGTGATCTTTCTAAAATGCAAAATTTAATCAAATTACTCCAATGGCTTTAAGAAGTCTAAACGCCTTGGCCCAGTAACCAGTCCCTACGCCTTCCTACCTTTACCTCCTGTTAATTCCATTCACACACTCTTTGGTCACACCAAGCTCAGAAAATTCCATCAACATTCCACATTCTCTCATTTTTATGCCTCTACACATGTTCTCCATGTTGAATGTTCCTTCACTCTTCTCCCCCATATCTTCCACTACCTGACTCATATTCTGTGCTCATCTGCCTGGGGCTTCCCTGGACCCTCACCTCATCACCCTTCTCATGGCTAACTTGGATATCTGTCCTCTCTGTGCCCTCTCTGCATCACCTGTGATTAGGTAATTCAACATAAACTCAGGTGGAGAGACTCATTTCTCTAGCTTCAGAATACACTGCTTGCTTAGCAACCAATCAATCAACAAGCAGCTTGTTGAATCTCCTAATTGATCCATTCATCTTTCCTTATTACCAATGTTGTTTTAACAACTGAAGTACTGAATCTAATTAGGCCCAAATTGCTACTTTGAAGAAGACTCACCAATTTTAATAGGTTATTCTGGTAAAAGACATCATGGCCACACTCTATACTCTTAAATCCCACTAGCTGTCTTTCTGGCAGTGGTGGTGGGGGCAGGGGTATATATGTGCCCATGGGCATCAACCTTTTAAACATCCTCCCTCAATGTTCTCTTTTACATTCTGAACTTCAAGCTACCTACACCAGTCATTTCTCTTTAGTAGGTGGGTGATTTTTTCCTTATTAAAAATGCTTAAAATCCAAGTGACTGTAGCTAGGAACGTTGATAATTTAATTTCTGGGGCTCTTATACTATAATACTTTTATATTTCATAACTTTACCAAAAATAAAGGAAATATTCCATTATTATTACATGCATTGCAAAACAAGAATGAAAAAATCCATGATCTTATTAGGTATCATTTTATAACACAAGTTGAACTGGGAAATATAACTCAGCATCATTTTATTAAAAATCTGGTAGGTATAAAATACACAGCTTCTTCCAGTAAAATAATCTGACCCCCCTTAACTCACTATTCTAAATGCATTTACAATGATTTGAAACACCCAGAAATAAGCATTTCAGTACATCATTTTTTCCCCAACTAAGTATTAATGCTGAGTTGAGACTTAAAAGCTGGGTCACTACGAAAACGTACAAGTTAACTAGTGCAGGGCCAAGGGGAGAGTCAAAAGTAAGATTAAGTGTCACAGAGCACATGTAAAATGAGCCCAACCAGAGGTCTGGCCAATGAAATTTCCTCTAATCAGAAGATCACATTCCCTTCACTTAAGGTCCATGGTAAAAAATCTGAATAAGCAGAGAAAACAGACACTAATAAACAGTTACTATGCTGTAAACATGAGGCACTGAAGCTGAGGGCAGTAAAAGTATATTTATCTCTGCATGGCTGACTGTTTCTAAAGCAGTGTCTTGTACAGAGCACAAAAGCAAAGCTTTCAGATAAGTGATCCCGCTCTTGAGGCTCAACAGACCTAGTTCCCTTTTGTAAATGAGAAAATTAGCCCAGGGAAATTACACGGCTTGCACATGAAATGACAGACAGGAGTCCAACCCAAATCTTCTAACCACTCTACATCCTGGAAAGTAGAAACTGTCATAATGGTTTCTTCATTCATAGAGTCTACAAGTCAATGCCTTACCTGTGAACCTAATTTCTATCAATAATAAAGGAAAATAGACAGGTATTTCATTAAACATGTCTATATATCAGTTAAGCCTTATAAACAGGTAGATATCACCTCTCCATTTTAAAAAATGGAGATAAAGAGACTCAAGAGACTAAAGGTGACTTGTCCAAGGTCACGCAGCTCCGAGAACTTTACAATGGTCAGAACTTTACAAAGTACATTTAACAATAATTTGTAACTACTTATTGCACCCCATATTATAGGCACTGTTCCAAGTACTTTTACATGGTTTCTCTCACTCAATCCTAACAACTCCATGAAGTACGGACTTATTTTTATTTTACAGATGAAGAAACAGGACGGTTAAAAGGCTCTTCACAGCCGGCAGCTAATTGAGTCGAGTTTGGTGAGGTGAATGAACCAAAAAGCAAAATTAAGGATGAAGTTATAATGGTCACAATTCTACCCCTAGAAATGAAGTCCTACAGCGATAGCTCCCTCGACATTCTGCAGGGCTAAAATAGGCGTGGAGGGTTCCCGAGGGCGAGCCGCGAGGCAGCTGAGGGGCCGGCCAAGGCGAGCTTCTGAGCCAAGGCACCCAGAAAAGGTTCTCCTCGCTCCCTCTACCACGGCCTAGCCGAGACGGCTGCCGCGACAGACTGGCCCATGCACCAATCATCGCGGGCAGGGGAGGCCAAAGGGACCAACGGGAGCTCAGGAAGGAGCCCAGCGGAAGTCACCGCCCCTAAACTGTCAAGCGAGGTGCCTGGGTGGAGGAGGCCTGGGGTAGGGGGTTCCAGGCGGCCCCACGGAGGGGAGGCACCCAGGCTGCCGAGGGCACTGGCCAACGGAGGAGGATAACGGAACCCGAGAACGCTAGGGGGCTGCTCCAATTCAGCCGCGCTTGATCCCGCCCTGGTCTAAGCGCCGCAACCGCGGGTCCACCCTCGGAGACGAGGCTCAGGACTGATAGGGCGGTCACAGCCGTTCCTGCTGGCGGCTGGGGATGCAGGCCCATCCCGCGGCCCGGAGGGTCGGCTCAGGGCCTCACCTTGAGCTGAGAGCTGCCGGACACTGTTCACAAATTGCTCCAGAGCAGACGCCATGTTTCCCTTGGGCGGCCGGAGCGGTAGAGGTAGCTCGCGCGGGAAAAGGCGGCCGCTCTGGGAGGTGGGGCCGGACGGATCCAACGGAGGGCCTCAAGAGCGGCAACGTCACTTCCGTCAGCTCAAGCACCGCGAGATCACCTACCTGGGCACCAGTTACTATTTCCATGGAAACGATTCCGCTGCTCATCGTATCGCGAAATTCGCTTTCTTTTCCTTCACTCTTTATTCTGTGCACCTGTGAAATCCTTCTATTTAATGCGGACGGTGGAAAAAGGAAGAAACTAAACTCATAATTAGGCACATATTTCCAGGGTTTTGCTAGGAGTGGCCGTCCAGATATCCATCTGGCCAAATTCTGCCAGCTCGCCTTAGTTGGCACTTCTGCCATGAATCTTTTCCTATGAGGTAATAGAACATCGACAACTGAAGCCAGGCAAGCAGCCTAGGTTCATAGCCTTTCTCTATCACTTAGTAT
Organism: Eonycteris spelaea; assembly: GCA_003508835.1. Classification (NCBI taxonomy): domain Eukaryota; kingdom Metazoa; phylum Chordata; class Mammalia; order Chiroptera; family Pteropodidae; genus Eonycteris; species Eonycteris spelaea. Next base: position 873,293 of record PUFA01000285.1, on the reverse strand, counting down.
CCATGTGACTTTGGGCAAGTTATTTGGCCATCCTCTGCCTTGTTTTTCCCATCTGTAAAATCCTTAAAATGACCTCAATAGCATAAAACACCTAGAATAGTTCCTAGCACATAGAACTATTTCTTCATTCAAGATATATGTCGAATGAATTGATTTCTCCACCTGGAATTAATCTGTCCTCTACTTGACTCCTAAAACACTTTGTTCCTCTAATATAGCCACTTCTGTGCTACAGAAATTTGTCTCCATAATCCATATCATATCTATTGTTCTTAACTGTCATGGCGTTCCTTGAGGTCAGGCATCTGTCTTAGCCTCTGTACCATCATAGGGCCTAGCACAGGATTTGGTGCACAGTAGGGACTGAAAAACATGCATTTAAAAATTTCATTCGACATATTTAACATCCACAATGTGCTGTGCTAAGCACTAGCAATATAGTGGTGAGTAAAAACAGTCGTGATCATTCTCCCTGCAAATAATGAACAAAATAAATACCCTAGGGGGAAAAAGGTAAGTAGTGTTCTGGATTGGAACAAGGCTCTATGAGACCACGTAGCAGAGGAAACTGATCTAGCCTGGGAACAACAAGGAAGCCTTTCTTGATGAGATGACACAAAACTGAACTCTGAAGAAAGAATGAGAGTTAATAGGGGAGGAAGAAATTATACTAAGTGAGAGGATAGCATGCTCTAATGAAGAGGAATTTTCATACAAAAGGCTACTCAGCTCTCTGTTCTGCTTCTGTAAATATGCTTGCTGCTGGACTATACTGGAAATTGACTAAAGACTCACTCACCCTCCCTTTTTGTTTTATCTAAGCTACATATGTAATTGTATGTACCCTCTTAGCAACTCCCTGCTTTGTAACACTTTGTAACTTCTAATAACCCATAGCAACTGGGCCCTTGTAACACCATGTAACTACCTGCAACCATAACAACTCCCACTGCTTTGTAGCAGCCTGAGTTCAGATTACCCTATCAGGCCATGCCAAAAAGGATCTATACAAGGAATGTTGCAACTGATCTGGGCCCAGATATTCAGAGCATTAACATTACCACCAGCATAATGAACCTGAGTTCTCCAACTCTCTGGGTGTTGCTTGGTTTCTCGCCAGTCTGATTTTGGATCTTTTCCACAATACTAAGACCCTGAGTTGGGGGAGCATGCTATCTGAGATTGAGGAACTGAAAGGAGGTAGTTGGAGGGGAGTGGTATGAGATGGAGCTGCAAGGTAGACAGGGACTACAGCAAGTAAGCTGTGTCAAAGATACTGGCTTTTCCCTGAGAAGATTAGGAAGCCACTGAGAATTTAATGCAAGGAAGTAAGATGATCAGGTTTGCATTTAGAAAAGTTTGTCTAACTTCACATAAATAACTTCAGAGAACCACTTAGGAAGCTATTGCAGTAGTCGACGTGAAATATAATAGTAATAATTGTATTTTAAAGTAGAAATGGAAATAAATTGGTGAATTTTGGACATGTTTAGATGAATGACTTTAACACTTATACTCTATGATAGAACTGCCCCTGAATGCTCTATGGCAGCATTTGGTCCTCAATCTTTGATCTCTTGCAATGTATAAGACCGATGTCTTGACTTAGGACATACATATATCTATGATTTTTGAAAATATCCATTTGTATGTGGATTTTAAGGAAAGCCAAATATGCTGCAGAGAAATAAAGCACAACAATAATTTAAAATAGCCACAGCTACTAATGATACTTTAAAATAGGTTGCCTATTTAGATTATGGCAGCTTTTCTCAAATTGTGGCTCTCAAATCAGTAGCAACAGCAGTGTCTGGGAACTTAGAAATGCAAAGTGTTACACTCCACTCTAGACTTTCTGCATCAGAAACTCTGAGAGTGGTGCCCTGCAATCCAACTTTAACAAATCTTGCAGTAATTCTGATGCACACTGAAGTTTGAGAAAGTCTTAATTGTGGCATAGAGGGGCCAAGATACAAATTATGCTCATTTCAAAACAGCTAAGAATCATTCCATCCTTCCCTCTTCCTCTCGGAAGTGAAATGACTGTAAGAGATATTGTTAAATGGATAACCTTGAATATACTCTAGCTTGTATTTTTTTAAGGTAATCATTTGTAAAATCTGCCAATTACTTGAGACACACTTTACAACAAAGCACAGCAGTAGGTAGAGATATTACATTTAATCACCCGTCCTTTCATTCTTTAAACACACATTTACTTTGTGTCTAATGTGTTTCAAGCCCTATGTTTGACACTGTAAACAAGACAGAAAGTCCTTGCTTACATGAAGTTATGATTTGGGGAGTAAGACAACAAACAAGCAAATACATAAGATAGTAATATTTGTTATAAAGAAAATAAAATATTGTGATGGAGTTTAGGAAGGTGAGGAAATGCTTCTGAGAATTGTAGGATGAGAAGAAGCAGAAAATTCCAGAGAAAGAATCAAATGTGGTGTGCAAAGATCTTAAGACCCAAACAAGCTTGTTATGTTTTGGGAAAGAAGAAAAAATGACAGTTTGAATAGGATATAGTGAGTAAGTAGGATTCTGGTGTGTCTCAGTTAAGTACTGCTTGTCTATAACAATAGTAATGGTCTTTTACATTTGTCCAACATTTTCCATTTGCAAAGCATTTTCAGATTCAGTAGATGTCCTTCTGAATATCTTCACCAAATTCAGTGACTTGGAAGACACTATTAGATATTAGATAATCCTGAGTGGCGAGTGGTGGGGGGGAGGGAGTGGGGGGAGGACAGTTTCAGGCACTGGTGTAAATATTTCCCACACACTCCATTTCTCTTTTGAGATTCATATGTTTCCAGGGAATGTGACTTGAAGATCTGAGTGAGTGACGTAGAGAAACCATCTTCACATTCCATCACCATCCTCCTCAGGCCACCTTTGGTATATGACTTAGGCTGATCTAATTAAAGGTAAGCTCAAGACTTCGGGGAACCCTATTCTCTGCTGGGTCAAACAAGGAAGTCCCATCCCCAGGGGCTTCTGGCAGCTACCTTGGAACCCTGAGGGGAACAAGGCTTAGGATGAAGCTAATATCTCAAAATACAGAAAAGAGAGACAGAAATAAAGCAGTCCTGTTTATCATTGAGTCACTGGATGCAGTCTTACCTGAAGCTATCCTGCCTCCAATAAACTTTTAGCCAAAAAATATGAGCAAACAATGTCCCTTTACTCTTTAAGCTTTTATTGTTTAAGTTCATATGGTGTTTTCTTTTACTTGTAGCTGCAAGCATTGTCCCCACAATTCTTCAAGGCAGACTTTATTGTGGAAGCCATGGGTCTGTTCATAAATATTCCATTTCTTCTCTTTCCACCCTCTTTTAAGGTGGGTGTGTCTGTATGACTTCATATGGCCACTGAAACACAAGTAGCAGTGGCACGTGTCACTTTTGAGTGAGAGTTTTAAGTGCCAGTGTGCGATTCCTCCCCTGTCAGGGTTATCATAAAGGCAGGTGTTGAGATGGAGCCTCTGTCAGCCTGGGTCCTTAACTAGAATGGGCTAAGTATCCCCTCCTAACCCACATTGGACATGTAATTATGTAACAAATAACCCTGAAACTTAGAGGCATAGCCTTTAGTATTTCAAAAACATTTACTATTTCATAATTTCTGTGGATCAGGAGTTCTGTCCTGGCTTAGCTGAGTGCCTTTACCTCAAGGTATCTCACAATGCTGCAATTAAGTTGTTGTCCAGAAATGTGGTCTCATCTGAAGGTTTGGCAGTTGACTTCCAAGTTCATTCACATGGTTTTTGGATGAGTTCAGTGACATGCAGGCTGTTGGCTGGCTGTTAGCTGGGATCCACCTCAGTTCCTTGCCAGCTGGGCCTCTCCATAAGGCAGCTTACACATGGCAGGTAGATTCCCAGAGTGGAGGGAGAATTAGGAGGGAAAGAGAGAGAGAAGCAATGCTAAAGTCACAGTCTTTTTGTAACCTAGACTCAAGACCAAGGATTTTTCAAAAGCATGACTACCAGGAGGCAGTGTTCATGGAGAGTTATTTTAGAGGCTGACTGCCACAATAAGAGAGAAACAAACTTTTGTTAAGCCACTGAGATTTTGGGGCTGGTTATTACTGTAGCATAAGCTAGCCTATCCTTATTTGATACAATTTTTATTCCCCATTGTTCAGAAAAGGAAACTAATGCTCAGAGAGATTTAGGGGCTTGATCAAAGACACACAGCTAGTTACTGGCAGAACTAGGATTCAAACCTCTATCTGTCTGACTGTAGAATCTGAACTTTTATTCACTACATACATTGGGTGCATGAGAAATGTGGGGGTAGGAAAAGTATTCAATTTCAGTCAGTGGGACAGTAGCGACTCACCATAGCAACTAGAGTCTACAGATCATGTGGGGTGGGAGGGTGAGAAAAAAAGAACCCAGACAAAAACATGCCCTATCATCTTGTAATCTTATTTCTAACAATTTTTCAATTCCTTCAGTATAGTGATTTAAATTGCTATCTTCAAAGTGCCTCATATTCCTAGATTAATGATCTTTTTTCTATCAGCAACTCCAAGTTTCTATCCAAAGCTACATGCAGAATGTGTTCCTTAGGAAGGTGGACAAAATCAAGGACAATTTAAGAAAATTTTGTCAATATTACTGATGAGTTAATGAAGGTCGAAGGGGAGCTGTAACTTTCCCAAGGTCACACAACACACTAGTGACAGAGATAGGGCTATGACCTACATTGCCAGAATCTCAGTCCAAGCTTTTCATGACAACACATGGTAACTTCACAGAGATCCCATATAGCAGATATTAATGTCCTTTATATGCTCATCCAAACAAGCTGTACATTGTATAGAGTTGGAAGGCCAGTCAAGATCTTTCCCACCTATCTTCTGGAGGATTTACTCTCCTTTGCTTCCACTTCTACTTTTAAAATTTCAAAAAATATCTGATGCCTCTAATTCCTAGCACCCACAACCTATTTCCATTCTAAGCTCCATTCTAATCATTCAGAGATCAGGATTCTACTGCTCAGGACTCTGTCGCAAGTGACAGAAAGCAAATTTAAGTTGGTTTAATTTAAAAGGGAATTTACTGGCCCATGTCACTGGAAAGTTCAACGGATGAACTGATTGTGATTCAGGAAAAGCTGGATTTGGCAATGTAGCAATCTGAATATTGCCTTTATTTCATTTATTTTCTTTCTTTCCATTTCTTGGATAAAACTTTTGTTTTTAAAAATGTGTAATTAATATTTTTAAAATTTGATACAAAACTCGATTTGAGACATTTTGACTTATGTACACACCTGCGAAACCATCTCCTCAATCACAATAGTGAACATATCCATCTTGCCTGCCCCAAATTCCCTTGCATCCTTTTGTAATCTCTCTCTTGCCTGCATTCCCCAATTCCCTAGCAAATACTGATAGACTTCAGTCACTATAGAATAGTTTGAATTTTCTATAATTTTATATAAATAATATAAAATATAGAAATATGGCTTATTTTACTAATCATAATTACTTTAGAATTCATCCATGTTCTGTATTTGTCATTAGTTTGTTACTGTTGTACTGCTAAATAATTTTCTGTTATACAGATATACAACAATTTGTTTATCTAGACATGTATTAATTAACACATTTGGGTTGTTTCCACCTTTTGGCTATTGCAAAGCTGCTGTGAACATTCCTATACAAGTCTTCACACAAACAAATACTTTCCTTCCTATTGGTTATGTAGCCAGGAGTGAAATAGCAGGATAATATGGTAGGTATACATTTAACTTTTTAAGAAACTGCCATAATGTTTTCTAAAGTGTTTGTACAATTTTTTTCATCCCCACCAGCAGTTTATGACAGTTTCAGTTCTTCCACATCTTTGTCAACATTTGCTACGGTCTTTCTAACTTTAGCCTTCTTAGTGGGTATGAAGTTATCCAACTGTGGCTTTAATTTTCACTTCCCTGATGACTAACGATGTTGAGCATCTTTTCATGTGTTTATTGGCCACCTGTATATCTTCTCTGGTGAGTGGCTGTTTTAATAAATGACACTGCTTTACTGGCACACTGTGAATTTTGCTATGTTATATTTCCATTTTCATTCAGGTCAAAATATTTTCTAAGTTTAATGTTGATTTATTCTTTGATCCATGGGTCATTTGGAACTGCGTTTTTAGTTTACAAGCATTTGGGGATTTTTCAAGCATTGATTTCTAACTTAATTCCATATGGTCAGAGGATGTACTTTGTATGACCTGGATCTTTTAAATGTGTTGAGACTTGTTTTATGGCCTAGAATATGGCATATCTTAGAAATATTCCATGTGCACGGGGCAAGAAGGCATATGTTGCTGTTGTTATGTGGAGTATTATATGAGTGTCAGGTAGGTCAAATTGGTTAACGGTGTTGTTCAAGTCTTCCATATCCTTACTGGTTTTCTGTGCAGGATCTGCATACTGAAAAGTATACATACCAATGTAGAAATCAAAGAAAAATTATGAGAAGAAATTATAAATTCTGTGTTCATGGACTGGGATATTCAATATAGTTAAGAATTCAAATCATCCCAAATTGATCTACAGACTTAGTGATATTCCAATTGAACACAGCAGAATTTTTTCGTATTTATAAACAATTTCATTTTAATATTTATATGGAAAGACAATGGAACTAGGATAGCCAAAACATTCATGTCATTAGAATTCCAGGTAGGAAAAAAAAAAGTACTGTGTAGAAAAAATATTTGAAGAAATAATAAAGTTGTAGTACTCATACTACCTAATTTTATGGCTTATTGCAAAGCAGGAGTGGCCATAATGGTTTGATATGGGCATTGAAATGAGGAAACAAAATAATGGAACAGAATAAAGAATCTAAAATAGATTCACACAAAGTTGGCTAATTATTTTTTCTTTTACACAAGGGTGCAAGGACAACTCAACAGAGAAAGTCTTTTCAACAAATAATGTTGGAAAAGTAGACATCTGTATACGAAAAAAATGATTTCACGCCCATTACAATGGCTATTATTTTTTTAAAAAAACAGAAAATAATAAATGTTGGTGAATATGTGATAAAATTGGGATCTTTTTGCATTGTTAAGTGAAACAAGCCAGTCACAAAAGGATAAATATTAATAGGTTTCTACTGATATGGGGTACCTGGAGTAGTCAGATTCATAAAGACAAAAAGTAGAATGGTGGTTTCTAGGGGCCAGGAGAGAGAAAGGATGGAAAGTTAATGTTTAATGGATACTGAGTTTTAGTTTGGGAAGATGAAAAAATTTTGGAGATGAATGGTACCCTTAAAAATAGTTAAGATGGTAAATTTTATGTTATGTCTATTTTATCAAAGTTTTTAAAAATGAACTTAACCTAAACCTCAAGCCTTATAAAAAATTAAATAAACTTTTCAAAAGATTTAAGCAGAGACCTCACTAAAAAAGATATAGGGATGACAAATAAGTACCTGTAATGATGCTCAATATCATTACCCATTAGGGAAATGCAATATTAAAACCAGTACTTATTAGAAAGGCTAAAAAACAAACAATGACAAAAAACAAATAACCAAACAAACATAAAATTGACAATACCAAGTACTGGAGAGGATTCAGACAACAGGAACTTTCATACATTGCTGGTTAGAATAAAAAATGATATAACCACTCTGCAAAAACAGTTTTAACTGCATTTTCTTATATAGTTAAACATATACTTTCCTAAGCAATCCTACTCCTAGATATTTACCCAAACATAAGCTCACTTAAAAACCTGTACATAAATATTTATAATAGCTCTACTCATAAGCACCAATATCTAGAAACAGTTCAAATTTCCCTTCAGTGGGTGAATGGATAAACTAACTGTGGTATACTATGTCATGGAATATTGCTCAGTGATAAAAAGAAATGAACCACAACTATAGGCAACTACTAGATGCATCTCAAAGGCATTAAACTGGGTGAAATCAGCTAGTTTTGAAGCATTACATACTGTGAAATTCCATTTTTATGACATCCTATAAAATGCAAATCTTTAGGAATATAAAACCTATCAATGATTGCCAAGGGTCATGGGTTGGGGAGTGTTTGACTACAAGGGAGTTTACGGGGAACCGTTTTATATTCTGGATGTGGTGGTGGTTACATGAATCCATACACGTGTTAAAACTCATTAAACTTTATTCCATAAAAAGGCCATAACATTGTATTTGCATTTATAAAATAATTTTTAGAATAAAAATTACAGCTAATAAATCTTCAAACATATCAGTATTTTAAAACTTTGAACTTTTAATTTTTATATAAGAACTAATTGGTTTAAATGTTATGTATCCTCTACCTACTTCATATTAAAAAAGGTTATGAAACATACATACTCAAGGCATAGAATATTTTTTCTTTTCTGTTTTATTTTTTATTTTTTAATTACAATTGACATACAATATTATATGAGTGTCAGGTGTACAACATAGTGATTAGATTAGACATTTATATAATTTACAAAGTGTTCAATCGATAAGTCTAGAGCCCATCTGACACCATACAGAGTTATTACAACACTATTGACTATATTCCCTATGCTGTACTTCATATCCCCATGACTATTTTTATAGCTGCCAGTTTATATTTCTTAATCCCTTCACCTTTCTCACCCATACCTCCGGCTACCCACTATCTGGCAACCATCAATTGTTCTCTGTATCTATGTGTTTGTTTCTGTTTTGTTTATTTTGTTTTTTAGATTCCACATATAAGTGATCATATTTTATTTGTCTTTGTCTGACTTATTTCACTTAGTATAATACCCTCTAGGTCCATTCATGTTGTTGCAGATGGCAAGATTTTATTCATTTTTATGGCTAGTATTTCATCGTATATATGCACCACTTCTTTTTTATCCATTCACCTATCGATGGACACCTAGGTTGCTTCCATGTCTTGGCTATTGTAAGTAATGCTGCATACATCTTTTCGAATTAATGTTTCAGATTTCTTCAGATAAATACCCAGAAGTAGGATTGCTTGGTCATATAGTTCTATTTTTAATTTTTTGAGAAAGCTTAATCCTGTTTCCATAGTGACTGCACCAATTTACAATGCCACCAACCATGCACTAGGGTTCCATTTTCTCCACATTTTGGCCAACACTTGTTATTTCTTGTATTTTTGATAATAACCATTCTGACAGGTGTGAGGTGAAATCTGATTGTGGTTTTGATTTGCATTTCACTGATGATTAGTGAATTGAACATCTTTTCATATGTCTATTTGCCTTTTGTATGTTCTCTTTGGTGAACTGTTTATTGATGTTTGCCCATTTTGTAATCTGATTATTTTTATGGTGTTAAATTGCATGGTTCCGTATATTTTTTGGATATTAAGCTCTTATCAGATGCATCATTGGTGAATACCTTTTGTCAATCAGCAAGTTGTCTTTTCATTTTGTTGATGATTTCCTTCACTGCGCAAAACCTTTTTAGTTTGATATAATCCCATTTGTTTATTATTTCTTTTGTTTCTCTTGCCCTAGGGAACACGTTACAAAGAATATTACTAAGAGCAATGTCAGAGAGTTTACTGCCTATGTTTTCTTCTGGGAGTTTTATGGTTTCTGGTCTTACATGGAACTCTTTAATCCATTTTGAGTTTATTCTTGTATGTGATATAAGAAAATGGTCAAAAAAAAAAAGAAAAAGTCTGGGTTTTTTTCCTTTTCTTTTTCTTTTTTCTTTCTTTCTTTCTTTTTTCTTTTTTCTTTTCTTTTCTTTCTTTTTTTTTTTGCATGTATGTGCCCAATTTTCCCATCACCTTTTATTGAGGAGACTGCCCTTATCGCATCGTATATTCTTGCCTCCTTTGTCATAGATCAATTACCCAAATAAGTATGGCTTTCTTTCTGGACTCTCTCTTCTGTTCCATTGAGCTGTGTCTGTTTTTATGCCAGTACCATGCTGTTTTGATCTCTACATATACTTTTAATATAAGTTGATATCAGGTAATGCGATACCTTCAACTTTATTTTCTTTCTCAAGATTGCTGTGGCTATTCGGGGTATTTTGTGGTTGCATATACATTTTATAATTATTTGATCTAGTTCTGTGAAAACTATTGTTGGTATTTTGATAGAGATTGCATTTAATCTGTAGATTGCTTGGGTAGTAAGGCTATTTTTTGTTTTTACTAACAGTCTTTTATTGCTCATTTCTATTCGTAATATAGAAAATGTAAACCAAGTTATAACTCATCACTTGACTCTTACACTTGTTCTGAACCTCAATGCAGATGTTCTTAAGCCTTCACACAGATTTAACTGAAATGTTAAGATCTGAAGAAGAAAAGGCAAATGGAGAACTGTGTAACTTTCTAAGGTCCGAAGAAGTCTTAACATGCTATTTCAATTGCCTTTTGGAATTGCAAAACTCATTAATCACCTAGTACAACAGTTATTTAAAATCATCCCTAATCCCTCTATTATTAACTTGGAAAATTCTACCCTATCCTTAATTATTTATATAAGATAGACAATAACTCAAGTAAGATAACACATCAGTAGAATTCAAAATTAATCACATGTAAATGCAATATTAATGATCTCAGATTTACATTACAGTCTCTCTCAGTATTATTTCTATAAAGCAAGCTTGAGTGTCTATTTTATTCATGTTTATTGCATGATGATAATGATTTTGCCCCATTTATCCAGGCTGAGACTTGGCAAACTCAGGCACTATAAAACATCTAATTGGTTACTCTAAATCTTGAAAAAGGGTCTCAGGGAGAAAAATTTTTGTTAACTAAACTTAAAAAAAAATCCACTTCAGATTATTAGATCCCAAACTTCTGAACTGCTTATTTTATTTAAGTCTTCAAGCAAATTCAGAGTATACTCAAAACATCGTTACTCTGTTTTAAATCTAACTACTATGCTGCTCACCTAAAACTAATACAAAATAATACTGAATATCAACCGTAACTGAAAATTTAAAATAATAATAAAAATGAAAAATAAAATAAAATAGGGTAACAAAATTTACAGACCTTTAAGTTTGCTAAACATACATTTAAAACTCTACATCATCTTTCTTCTCTACAAATTGCTGGTACTCATGTCTTTTTTTAAATCTTATTTTATTATTAGTTTCAGGTATACAGTACATTAGTTAGACATTTATATAGTTTATCAAATGAGCTCCCTAATTGCTCTTTTTCTCCTCTGCCTCTCCACTTAGTCATTACGTTAAAGCTAACTGCATCCCCTATGCCGTGCTCCCATGCCTGTGACCATCTATCCACTACTAATTAGTACTTCTTTATCCCTTTACCCCTTTCTCCCAGTCCCCCAACTCCCCTCCCCTCCAGCTGTCACCAGATTGTCCTCTATATTTATGAGTCTGTTTTTGATTGGTTTGTTATTTTTATTCCTTAGATTCTTTATATAAGTGAAATTATATGGTATTTATCTTTCTCTACCTGACTTATTTCACTCAGCATAATAACCTCTAGGTCCATCCATGTTGTTGCAAATGATAGGGTTTCATTTTTTAATGGCTGAGTAATATTCCATTTGCATATATGAACCGTTACTTCTTTATCCAATCGTCTATTGCTGGGCATTTAGGTTGTTTCCATACCTTGGCTATTGTAAGTTGTGCTGCCATGAACATAGGGGTGCGCAGATCTTTATGAATTATTGTTTTGTTTTTCTTCAGATAAATACCCAGAAGTGTAATTTCTGGGTCAAAAGGTATATCCATTTTTAATTTTTTGAGAAACTTCCAGACTGTTTTTCATAGTGTCTGTATCAATCTGCAGTCCCACCAACAGCGTATGAGAGTCCTCTTTTCTCCACATCCTTGCCAACACTTGTTCTTTGATTTGTTGATGATAGCCATTCTGACAGGTGTGAGGTGATATTTCATTGTGGTTTTAATTTGCATTTCTCTGATGATTAGTGACTTTGAGCATCTTTTCATATGTCTATTGGCCATTAGTATTTCCTCTTTGGAGAAATATCTGTTCGGGTCTTCTGCCCACTTTTTAATTGGCTTGTCTGGATTTTTTTTTTATTGTTGTTGTTGACTTGTATGAGTTCTTTATATATTTTGGATATTAACCTCTTATCAGCTGTATCATAAGCAAATATCTTCTCCTATTCTTATTGTTTTGTTGATGGTTAATGATTATAATTCTTCCTATCCATGAGAATGCTATATATTTCCATTTATTTGTATCTTCTTCAATTTCGTTCTTCAATGTCTTATAGTGTTCTGAGTGCAGGTGTTTTACTTCATTGGTTAAGTTTATTCCTAGGTATTTTATTCTTTTTCGATGCAATTGTAAGTGAAATTGTTTTCTTAATTTGTCTTTCTGATAGTTTGTTATTGGTGTATAAAAATGCAACTGACTTCTGAATATTAATTTTGTATCTTGCTACTTTACTGAATTCATTACTAGTTCTAATAGTGTTTGGTGGAATCTTTAGGGTTCTTTCTATATAGTATCATGTCACCTGCAAATGATGACAGTTTTACTTCTTTCTTTCAAATTTCGATGCCTTTATTTCTTTTTTATTGTCTGATTACTGTGGCTAGGACTTCCAATACTATATTGAATAAGATGTGATCATTTTTGTTTTGTTCCTGATCCTAAAGAAAAATATTTCAGCTTTTCACCATTGAATATGATGTTAGCTGTGGGTTTGTCATATGTGTCCCTTAAGATGTTGAGTTATATTCATTCTATCTGCACTTTGCTGAAAATGTTTATTATAAGTGAATCCTGGATTTTGTCAAATGCTTTTCTGCCTCTGTTGCTATGATCAGATGGTTTTTATCCTTCATTTTGTTTATGTAGTATATCACATTAATTGATTTGCAGATATTGAACCAATCTTGCATTGAAAGAATAAATCCCACTTGATCATGGTGTATGTGTATAATCTTTTTGATGTATTGCTGAATTTAGTTTGCTAATATTCTGTCAAGGATTTTTGCATTTATGTTCATCAGGAATATTGGCCTATAATTCTTTCTTTCTTTATTTCTTTTATTGATTTATTTTTTTGTAGTGGCTTTGTCAGGATTAGGGTAACGCTGGTCTTGTAAAATCATTTTTGGAGTATTCCCTCCTCAATTTTTGGAATAGTTTGTGAGGGATAAGTATTAAATATTCTTTAAATATTCTGTAAAATTCATCTGGAGCTATCTGGTCCTGGGTTTCTGTTTGTTGGGAGTTTTGTTTGTTTGCTTGTTTTTTGATTACTGATTCAATTTCAGTAGTAGTTACCAGTCTGTTCAGATGTTCTGTTTCTTCCTGAGTCAGTCTTGGAAAATTGTGTGTTTCTAAGAATTTATGCATTTCTTCCAGTTTGTCCAATTTGTTGGCATATAATTGTTTATAGTATTTTCTTGTAATCCTTTGTATTTTTGTGGTATCAATTCTCATTTCTCCTCTTTCATTTCTGATTTTATTAATTTTGGCTCTCTTTTTTTCTTGATTAATCTGACTAAAGGTTGATCAATTTTATTTACCTTTTTGAAGAACCAGCACTTAGTTTTATTGATCACTTGTATTTTTATTTAGAACCTATTTTGTTTATTTCTGCTCTGATTTTTATTATTTTCATCCTTCTACTCACTTGGAGCTTTGTTTGTTCTTCTTTTCCTAGTTCCTTGGGTGTAAGATTAGGTTATCTGAGACTTTTCTTGTTTCTTGAAGTAGGTCTCTATCATTATAAATTTTCCTCTTAGGACTGCTTTGGCTATGTCCCACAGATTTTGGATTATTGTATTTTCACTTTCATATGTCTTAAGGTATCTTTTGATTTCTTCTTTTTTCTTGTTGTTAATCTATTCATTGTTTAGTAGCTTGTTATTTAGCCTCCATATATTTGTGTGTTTTTCAGTTTTCTTCTTGTAATTGATTTCTAGTTTCATACCATTCTGATAGAAGTAGATGCTTGATATGATTTCAATGCTCTTAAATTTATTGAGATTGTTCTGTGGCCAAACATGTGGTTTACCCTGGAAAATGTTCCATTTGCAATTGAAAAAATATACATTTTTTGTTGCTTTGAGGTGAAATGTTCTAAAAATATTAATTAAATCCAACAAGTCTAATTTGTTATTTAAGGCCATTGTTTTCTTGTTGATTTTCTGCCTAGATAATGTATCTATTGATGTTAATAGAGTGTTATAGTTCCCTACTATTATTACTATATTATTGTTGATCTCTCCCTTTATGTCCATCAATATTTGCTTTACACATTTAGGTGCTCCTATGTTGGTGAGTAATGTTTACAAATATTATATGTTCTTGTTGGACTGATCCCTTTATTATGATGAAATGCCCTTTGTTGTCCTTGTTACAGTCTTTGTTTTAGAGTCTATTTTTATCTGATATAAGTATTGCTACCCCAGCTTTTCTGCATTTCGTTTTCATGAAATATCATTTTCCATCTTTATTTCAGTCTCTGTATATGTTTTTTGATCTGAGGTTGGTCTCTTGTAGGCAGTATATGTATGGGTCTTGTTTTTTAATCCATTCAGCCACTCTAAGTCTTTTGATTGAAAAATTTAATCAATTTTTATTTCAAGAAATTATTGACGGGTGTGTAGTTATTTCTATCTTTTTATTCATATTTAAATTTTTTTCTTCTTCTTAAAGAAGTCTCTTTAACATTTCTTGTAATACTAGTTTGGTGGTCTGGGAAGCTCTTTATCTTCCTTGCAATTGTAAATGGGTAGAGTAATCTTGGTTGGAGGTCTTTACTTTTCATCATTTTGAATATTCTGAGTCAATTGCTTCTTGCCTGAAAAGTTTCTGTTGAGAAATCTTCTGATAGTCTTATGGGAGCTCCCTTCTACATAACTAACAGCTTTTCTCTTGCTGCTTTTAAGATTCTCTCTTTGTCTTTAACTTTTGGCATTTTAATTATGATGTGTCTTGTGTGGGCCTCTCTGGGTTTGTCTTATTTGGAACTCCATGCACTTCCTGGACTTGTATGTCTATTTCCTTTGTCAGGTTAGGGAAGTTTTCAGCCATTATTTCTTCAAATACATTGTTATGCTTGATGTTGTCCCAGATGTCCCTTAAACTGTCCTTATTTAAAAAAATTTTTTTAAATTATTGTTCTAATTGGGCATTTTCTACTACCTTGTCTTCCAATTTACTGATTTGCTCCTCTGCTTTATTTAATCTGATGTAGATTCCATCTCAAATAGCCTTCATATTAATTATTATAGTCTTCATTTCTGATATATATTTTTTTTGGCTTTTCTATCTCTTTGTGGAAGTTCTCATTGAATTCATCTATTCTACCGCTAAGTTCATTGGACATCCTTATAAACACTGTTTTCAACTCTGATAATTGCTTGCCTCTATTTCATTTAGTTCTTCTTCTAGAGTTTTGTCCTATTATTTCAATTGGGTCATGTTTCTCTGTCTTCTCATTCCATCTGACTCCCTGTGTTTGTTTTTGTGTATTTGGCAGATCTGCCATGTCTCCCATTCTTGGCCTTATGTAGTAGGTGTTCTGTGGGGTCCTGTGGTGCCATCTCCCTTGTCACCTGAGCCAGGTTCTCCATGCTTAACCCTAGTGTGGGTTGTGTGTGCCCTCCTGCTTTATTGAGCCTTGACTGCTATGGACACATAGTGGGTAGGATTGACCCTCAAGCTGACTGGCTTTGAGGACTGACAATAATTATAACAGATGATCTATTGAGTAGGGGCTGACCCCACAGAGCAGGATTCACTTTGGTGGGGCTCTGGTGTCTGCTAAGTCCACCCTGTAGGTATGTAGTTCATGGAGCTAATTGGGTAGTGCTCTGGTGTTGTCTGAAGTCAGCCAGCTGGTATATTGATTCTAGAGCCTCTTAGGGGGGGCTCTGGTGCAAGGCAAGTTCAGCTGCTGCCTCTGCCAGGCCCATGTCTACCTGGTGTGAGCTACAAAGTGATCTGTGGTTGGTAGCTGCCTGTGCTGGGCTTGGAGGTGCCTGTGAGTGATTATGCTGTGAACTGAGGCTGGCTGCCACTAGTGTCAGATTTGGGACCACTTAGCAAGAGGTACAGGGCTCGCTGAGGCCAGATGCTGATTGTTTGGGATTTGTGAACCTTTGAGAGATTTTGGAGAAGTCCATAGCATGAGCCAAGGCTGACTGCTTGTGAGAAACAGCTACTGAAAGAGGTTCAGGAAAGTGTACAAGTTGGGTGGGGCAGGGTCTCAGGGAATCACTGGAGTGGGACAAGCAGTGTTAGCCAAGTTGATGGAGAATGAGATTTGGCCTTCATCTGTTCCTTCAGGCTGTGTGGAGGTTATGGCTCAAGAAAAGATCGATGGTACCTGCCAATACTTCTGTCCTGGAGAGAGCTGTCCCTCAAGCCCACACCATAAAGTCAGACAATTCAGTTTCTCCTTGTATGTTTCTGGCACTTTTCAAGATGCATTCCTTTCACTGGAGCTTAGGGTAAGTGTTTGTGAGCTGGTGAGTCTATGCTTGGGTGCTTTATGTGGATGTCTGGGTTTACAGCAGCCCTCTATGTCACCCATATGGAATCCTCACTCTTTTTCACATATAGATGTTGTGGGAATTCCTTTCCCCAGCATTGGTGCCCAGCTAGGGAGTCTGGTACAGAGTGGGACCCCTAGCTCCTCAGGAGTGCCTCCACAGCTGAGATCTTTTCCTGATTCTTAACTGCCACACGTGGGTGTAGAAGTAGGCTGTGTTTTTTAGCCTCTTCTACTAGTCTCAAAGTGGCTTCTTCTTTATATCCTTAGCTATAGATAGAAGTTCTGCTCAGAGAGTCTTCAGGTGGTTCTCTAGGGTGATTGTTCTATAATTTAGTTGTATCTTTGATGTGGTCATTGGAGGAGCTGAGCACAGCATTTACCTATTACACCATTTTGACCCAAAATCTTTTTTTGTGGTGTAAGAGTTCTTTATGTATTCTAGATACAAGTGTCCCTTTCCATATATATGATTTTCAAATATTTTCTCTCATTCTGGGGGTTATCTTTTCACTTTCTTATTTGAGTTCTTTGAAGCACAAAAGTTTTAATTTTGATGAAGTTCTTTATTTTTTCTTTGGTTGCTTGGGCACAGTACATTTGGAATACATCCTGTCATACCTTTCCTTATCAGTCAGTTGGTTTCTTTCTCTTTCCCCTTTTGACCCAAAGCCTAAACCATTGGGTTGGTTGTTCTCCAGGAGGAGAATGACAGAGAGCAGCAATTAGAATAAAAAGGTCATTTGACTCAGAGCCAGCTTTTTGGTTGAAATTTCATAATTTCAAATTTCTTTCTATGTACCAAAGTCAAATTTCCTTCTATGTACCAAAGTTCTGTCTGAGGTTTGCTGTAAGCCATAAGCCCCAAGCAGAAAGAATTCTATGGAAAGGGAGTTCCCAGATATCTAGGCAGAAATGAGAAAGAGTTCTGGAACTGGGAATTTGAGAAAAAAATTAGATAAGAAAGCAGTTATATTCTGGCCTGGCTGCTTCTGAGTGGAGTCAAAACTTGCAAGGGGCAAGTCAGTTAGAAACAAATAATACTCCCAGAGCTCCCCAGGTATCAACAGGAAAACAGTTAAGCCTTCTTTGAGATAGTCATGTTCACTTGGTGCTGGATCAGTACAACTCTTCACTGGCAGACCTGCAATATCTGAGGAAGGTATCTAGCATTAAGTAGACCTCAGGTAGCATCCTGGTTGTCATGACCTGCATATGGTATGCAGGTAACCCAGATGTACCCAGCGATTCAAGCACTCTGGTGATAACATGAAGGCTACAGTGAGAGGAGTTTGCAAAGAGGTATAAGGCCAGGATCACAGGCTTCAACAGCAGGGTGAAGGCCACCCAAAAAGACTAACAGGATCATATGCACCTCAATATAAACCAACACAGGAGGAGGAAGATAAAAGCAGCTCTGCCCTGCAGAAAGAGCAAGAACAGCAAGCAGATCTGAGGTTATGTCCCATCATCACCATCAGTACTATGAAGATGCTAAGTTTTCTTCCCTCACAGCCAACATCCTGGCTGGAAGAGATCAGCATTAAACACTGACCTGCATGATGGAAGGGGACACATGCCCAAGTGGTGCACTGCTTGCCAGGAGCTCCTTGTCTATTTTATTAAAGACAATATTTTTGGCAGGCTGGATCCTTGGCCAATAGGGCAAATAATCCTTTTTATCATAAAAAATCAACTTCTGTACAGCTGGGGCTACTTTAATTTCAACAAAAACATTTTGCATACCTTTTGTGTGCTGAGCATGGGGAGGAATCTGGGAAAACATTTAAAGGAGAAAATCACTGCTTTAGTGTGTGGATGAATGAAAAGCATATGGAAAGCCCTTGTGCCAGGCACAATGCCTGGCACAAGAAGGCCCCCAATAAATGTGAGTTCTCTGCCCAACCTACCCAGTTAGCGGAAAATGTAGGTTAATGCAAAGACTGGAAGGTAATAAAATGGTAAGGATGGGCTCGAAGTCATATGGGCTTGATTTATAGGTTCACTGCATTAGTTACCAGTTTTGTGACCTGGGAAAGCCACTTTGACCTCTTTGAGGCTATTTCTGCCCTGTGACATGATAGTGCCTACTTCATAGGGTCATTGTGAAGATACAAATAGAAAAAGTGCTTTGCATGTTGTGAGTCACCATGATTGATAGAAAATAACATGCGAGGTAATACAACTGATCTGTATTGAGTGCTGTGTGCAAAACTCAGTTCTAAATGTTTTAAATGTAAAAGCCCATGTAATTTCATAATAACCCTATGAGTTAGATGCTATAGTTATTTCCATTTTACAAAAATTAAATTTAATTGAGCAATGTTTAAAGACATGTTAAAGTGTCATAACTGATAAGTGACAGAGTCATGATTAAAACCCAGGCAGTTGAGATCCAGAGCCTGAGCCCCAATCAGTGCATACAGTACAAAGATCAGGGCACCAGGCCCTAACCACAATCACTAATGCAAGACAATTTCATGGGGCCTGGCACATGAGAGACACTTAATAAAGTATAGAAGTCATTATGAACATGTGACCATTGGACTCAGACTGTCTGGATTTGGATCCCAGTTCCAATATTTACTAGTGACCTTGTGTATTAGTGATCAATTGATGTGTAAAACTTACCCCAAAACAAACATTTATGATCGCCTATGGTTTCTGAATTACAAATCTTAGAGCTGCTGAGTTGGGTGGTTCTGAGCCACGGGCTCTCATCAGGTTGTAGTCAAGGTGATATAGTTAATGCTGCATCTAAAAGCTTGGCTAGAGCTGGAGGACCTGTTTTCAAGATGGCATACTCATGTGGCTGTTGTTGGGAGGTCTCAGTTCCTCTCAGGTTATTGTTGGGATGCCTGAGTTCCTCTTCATGGGAATGTCTCTATACTGCTGGGAATAATCTCTGACAGAGAGAGAGAGCGAGAGAGCGAGAGAGCGAGAGAGCGAGAGAGCGAGAGAGAGAGAGAGAGAGAGAGAGAGAGAGAAACTGTGTGTCAAGGAGGAAGCCACAATGCCTTTTATGAACCGTTCTTGGAAGTCACAAACTATCACTTACGTTATTCATTAGAAGTAAATAACTAAATCTAGACCACATTCAGGGTGATAGGAATTCAGCCCCACCTCTTGAAAGGAAGAGTATCAAAATTGTTTATTTTAAATTACCACTTCTCCATCAATTTACATAAAGAACCTAGATGGTGCCTGACACATAGTAGGCATCCATATATGTTAGCTATGATGAGCATTTATTATCAGCTATGTTGAACATGGTGAACTCTCTTATGTCTTAGTCTCAATTTTCTCACCTGACAAATGAGATTAATAATATTTGCTCTGTTCAAGGCACTTAAAAGCTATTTGTTGAATACAAGCATGAATGAATTTATTCAACAGATACTATATGTCAGGCCCTGTTCCAGGCACTAGGGACATATTAGTTAAAAAAAAATACAAGGTTTTTTACCATCATGGAACATACATTCCAAAGGGGGAGGACAAAAAAAAATAACAACACACATGTAAACAGTAAAGAAAATAATGGTAATGATGGTAAAGTCAATGATGTACTACTACACATCGAAAAGCATGGCTGAAATTAAAAAGACTGACAATATCAAATGAGCTAACAGAACTCTCATACATTGCTTGTGAGAATGTTAAATGGCACAATCACTTTGAAAAATCTCAGTCAGTTTTTTATAAAACTAAACATATACCTATTCTGTAATTCAGCAATCCCACTCATAGGTGTTTACCCAAGAGAAAGAGATGCATCCACAAAAAGACTCATGAATATACATAGCAGCCTTATACATAACTGTCCAAAACTAGAAAAAGGCTAATGTGCATCTGTAGGAGATTGGATAAACTCAGGTATATTCACACAATGAAACAGAATTCAGCAATAAAAGAAACAAACTTCTGATACATATAACAACATAAATGGCTCTCAAACACATGCTGAATGAAAGAAGTCAGTCACAAAAAAAGTACATGGTATACAATTCCATTTATGGTTTTAAAAGAGGCAATACTCATCTGTACTGAAAAAATTAGAGCAGTGGGAGAAGGGGCAGGTGGAGCAGGAGCAGGAAGGAACTTTCTAGGAAGATGGAGATATTCTATATTAGCACTGTTCAGCATACTGGCCACCAGCCACATGGGTTATTTAAATTTAAATTATTTAAATTAAATAAAATGAAAATTTTTATTTTCTCAATCACAGTAGCCTCATTTCAATTACTCAGTAACCACAAGTGGAGTGTGGCTACAGTATCTGGACAGCACAGATGACTCCATCACTGTAGATACCTTTATTGGACAGCACTGGTCTATGTCTTGCTAAGGATACATTTGTCAAAACTAATGGAATGGTAAAGTTAATATTTGTTCATTTCACTTGTAAAATTTACCTTTAAATGTATTACATTCACTTAAAGCTCCCTAGGTTGACATGTTTAGTGGTGAGGTGTACTGCTGTCTGCAGCATACTTTGAAATGCACAAAGAATAAGATGGACTGATGGATGGGTAGGGGAATGGAGATATGCACTGATGTATGTTACAGGAAATATAGCAAATTGTTAACTATAGAATCGAGGTGGTGCACATTTTTATCTTCATTGTACAGCTCTTTAAACTTTTCTGTATGAACACTTTCATAATAAATTATGAAGAAAAACATGGTGATGTAATTAAAGAATGAATATCAAGGTGAAGAAGCACAGTGGAAAATCTTAGATAGGGAGTTGGAGAGCAACCAGAAAATGTTGTTGCAGGTATCACATTCACTCATACACTCATTCATTCATTCAGGATATAGGGATGAATCAGACATGGTCCCTGCCCTTGAATTCTAGAGGTGCCTTAAGACTAATCTGTTGTGCCAGGGTGCTGAAGGCTTATTACCTGGCATGGATCAGTGGGACAACCCCTCCACCCTACCCGCCCCCCCAGCCCCCATACTTTCCCAACTGTGCCATACTGCTTCTTTGCTGGTTGAACCTTTACCATACTTTCAAAAAGTTCCAAAAATGTCATTTCCATGAGCATGGGGACTTTGTCCACCACTTGATACCACTGCCAAGCACAGAGGAGGTGCTTAGCAAGTATGTGCTACATAAATAACATATAAAAACTGTGGTCTCTTTGGCCTTCTGGCCACTCCCTGAGGCCTCAGGCCTTTGAGCCTACTGTTCTTGTTACCTGGACCACTTGTCTCTTTGGTTCCTGCATGCTCTTTCTCATCATTTGTTTCTGCTCCAACATCACCTCCTACAAGGGGCTTTCCCTGACCACCCTGCCTAATCCTTCCACCTCTCCATCAACCTATACTAGGGTATGTAACAATGTATTTACTTATAGATGTATTTTAAAATCAGTTTTATTAAGGCTTTGTGATTTTGCAAGGTATTTATGTGTTCAACTAATACTAGCCTGTCCCCCAGATATTCACTGTAAAGCAGGGAGGTTTTCAGAGTGCACATTATCCTGTTTTGGTTCCTTCACACTACTGTCACTCCCTGAAATACATTTTGCCTGTTGTGCAGGTAGGTATATTTGCTTTTTGTCTTCCCTTCTGAAATATAAGTTCCAGGATTTCAGAAACCTATTTTGTTCATCCAGAAAGCGCTCAATAAACGTCTCATTACACTGCTGGCGCAGTGTGAAGTGGGTGCCCAGGACCCGGGTCCTGGGAGAAGACGTGAGTGGAGAGCCAGGGGACTGGATGTCCCAGAGAGAGATCCCCTCGCGCAAGGATGTCTTCAAAACCACGCCCCTCGCGCCTCCAAGGGGGCGCGAGTCCCTTTAAGGGCGGTGCTATCATGCGGCTGGGTAGGGCGCGCGCCGCGGCCTCGCTCTGGGGCTGGAGTCTGCGCGCTTGCTGCCCGCGCGCTCCAGCCGGCAGTGGTTTCTTCTCCTGGAGGTAATGTCTCTCTGCCCTACCCCGCCGGAGGCGCCGCCCAAACATCGCCGTCCGCGACGAGCGAGTGCAAGAGGCCATGATCCGGCTGGGCGGCTGGTGTGCGCCGCGGCCTCGCGGCACCGGGGTCCCGGCGAGGCGGCGCTGGCGGACGGGCGGGCCGGCTGGCCCGGCGGGCGGCCGAGCCCTGCGGGTGCTGGTGGACATGGACGGCGTGCTGGCCGACTTCGAGGGTGGCTTTCTCAGGAAGTTCCGCGCGCGCTTCCCGGATCAGCCCTTCATCGCACTGGAGGACCGGCGCGGCTTCTGGGTGTCGGAGCAGTACGGCCGCCTGCAGCCCGGGCTGAGCGTGAGCATCCCCTGCCCCGGCCGCAGTTCCCGTCCTGGGGCCCCCGCCCTCCTGGGGCGGGGAGATCAAAGTCCGCCTTCCCAGCCTGGCAGTTCGCACGTCCTTGGGGGTGGATCGCCTCCCCGAGCCTCGGGGTGGGCCTTTTGTAAAACAGGGTCCTGGGGAGGACAGAAGGCGCAGCACCTGGGCAGCCCTGCGCTCAGTAACTGTTGGCATTGAGGGCTTCTCAAAATTCAGGAGAACATAAAACGTAATATCCCTATCTTCAACTGACTTTAAAATTTTTGGTATATTTGGCCACAGTCTTTTTTTTTTTTTAATAAAATGACTATTACAAGTAAAATCTTCTTTGACCCTTGCTGCAGTTACATTTCTATTTCTTCATTCTCATGACGTTGAGTGTCTTTACCGCATAGCTCCCAGTGGTATTGAAGCCAGAAGAGGTTGAGTGACTTTCTGGACATCACACCATGAGTCTGTGGTCAAGATGGGGTGGAATCAATTCTTTGGCTTCTCCCCTTGGTCTGCTGGCCCTTCTGAGTACTTGTGTTCACCAGACCCCCTGATACCCCGTGAGCTCTGCTGAGTCCACAATGCGGGGTTGAGGGAGGAGATATCCAGGAAGGTTTACAGACAACTTGGTTTGTAAATTTGAACGATTTCGTGAAAGGAACAGGCGTTTTGCCATGCACAAACTAAAGAGGCTGGGTTTTTTCTGGCATCCCTTGATTGGCCACCCAAGGTAACTGCCAGAGGATTTGATGATGGTGTTGATAGTGATGATATTAGAGCCTATTTGGTAATCACAATTTGGCTGCGTACCTCCTCTGTGAGGTAGACATTATCATCTCCAGTATGCAGGTGAAGAAACTTCCCAAGTGATACAGTAAGTAAGGGGCTCAGTCAAGGTTCAAACCCAAGTCTCTTTGCCTCCCCAGCACATTTAGCTTTCCCCACCCCAAAGTCCTGTTCTCTGACATTTCTTTTGACTTACAAAAGGCACCTCAACAATAATTTGGTTTGTTGCGGAGCAGGTGTTAAAAAAGGAAATAAAGTGCCGGTTTTGGTCATCAACACTCGGCACTTCCCAGAGACCAGTATGCTGACTTCTCCCAGTCTTGATGCCTAACTGGAGGAAATAACCCTAGTAACATTTTCAGCCTCAGTAACATGCCCCCCTGCTCCGTGTGTGTGCTCATTTATAGACAGTGTACAGCATTGGCAATCGGGGCACCTTAATTCTTCCCAGGAGTGTGTTAAGGTGATGAAACTAAGCCCGCCCCCACCACTGAAAAGGAAAGTAGCATTTCCAGTCTTTTGTACAGTTGTGCAGAGTCCGGGTCTAAGGAGATGAATTGCCATTTTCCAAGTACAAAGCAAAGAACAGAGCTTCTGGGGCTAAGGAAAGGGTACTCTCAGATTGATCAAATTTCCTCTGCTTCTGGAAGGATTGCAGAAGATGGGATTTTAATAGGCGAAAACATGCCCTTATCACCAGCACAGCTCTCAACGGGACATCCTTAGGTCTCCCCTTGATCCAGCTGGCCCAGCATCTGTAGTTAAAAACAACCAACTCACCAACCCAGCTTACATATGAGGCATTTCTACTTTACAAAATACCACTTTATCCATATTCCCTTTGATCTTCACAGTGCCCTGAGAGGTAAGCATGGCAGAAATAGAAGGTAGTACTCATTTGAAAGGGCTTGGGATCTCACACTGTTAGGACGGTTGAGGAACTGAGCCCAGAGAGAGACAGTGCCATGACCAGGGTTTCAGAGCAAGTTAAGTGAAAGAAGGAGGGAAGGAATGCTGGGATGCTAATCATTGAGGTGAGGTGGTTAGTCCAGGATCACATAGCAAGAGCCAAGACTTCTAACTCCTCCATCGAGCATGTTTCCCACCACTCTACACTGTCTCCATGTGAATTAGAAGCTCCAAGTTCAAGTTCTGACAGTATCACCCATAAGTGGCTTCAAAAAAAAACATCGGTGAGCATTAGTTTTTTCATGTGTAAATTGGGCATAGCAATTCTTACTCCTTGTGGGATGTGAGGGTCAAAGAGAACATGTTAGCAATAAGCACTCATTTGCTTAACCCATTTGCTTGACTCATTTGCCTCTTCTAGTTCACAAGAGTATTGCCAGTGTGATCTCAGTGTATTCCACACACTCATCTTCCGTGGCGGTGGTGCTTGTTCTGGAGTATATAAGCTTCTGATCTGGCAGGGGCACTTCCTGCACAGTGCACAGGGGATTTAGGTTCCTGTTTCTCAGAGGCTGGGATTTATTTCTCCTGTTGTCACTTTCCCATTGTCCTGGCCCTGAAAAGGTATGGCGTTGTGCAAACTTGATTTTGGCTCAGCCAGATGAAGTTGAAGCTCCTAGCCTGGGGATTGAGAGATGGGGCTCTCCCTGCTCAGCCACCGTTTTGCTGTGTTACATTAGGTAAATCCCTTCCCCTCTGAGCTTTGGTTTTCTCGTATGTAAAATAAGGATCTGGATTTTTGGCTTTCAGACTTTAAAAACAGAATTCTTTCTTTTAAACCAAGCTTTTATTGGATCCCAATGCATAACAGATAAAAGCTATTTCTTAACCCTGGAGCTCTGCCCAGTGGCCCTCCGACTCCCTGCAGTGGTGCTCTTAAGGATCTCTGAGTTTGTCCAGCCCTTGAATTTAAAACTCTAATATGGCAAGACCTGGTCCACCCTTGGCCTCCAGCATGCCTCTGGCCATTAGGATCAAGCACACATGTGGTTCATCATGATTGGTTTCAGATGGCTCCAGCTAGAGAGCGGAGCAGACTTCAGAATCCACAGCCCCTGACATCTTAGCTGGTTTCTGCTGGATCCTTGCAGAAATCAGATCTCTCTTGGGGAGGGACTGGAACATAGGCAAGCTCCACAGGGTCCCTCTCATGCCTTGAAATATGTCCATGGTGTGTGGGTGGGGGATGAGGGGAATGTGGAAGCCCCATCCTCTCTTTGTCTGCAGCCCTTTCCAGCTGTGATATTATCCTTCCCTTGAGGCCGGGGCTGAGTACCCAGGAAATCACCTGCTTCTCTTCTCAGGAGAAGGCCATCAGCATATGGGAGACGGAGAATTTCTTTTTTGACCTTGAGCCTCTACCAGGGGCTGTGGAAGCTGTGAAGCAGATGGCCAATCTAGAAAAGTAAGTTTGTCTTTCCACTCTTCTTGCCATCTCTTTTTTGCTTCTGCCTACTTCCTTGTCTCCCTTCTCTCTCCTCATCCCTGCACAGGGCCATGCTTATTCCATCATCACTGGACTTGGTAAAAACCTAACTGAATAAAACAGACTCTGCTTGCAGGCTCTTAAGCTGTTTTGATTCAGTAACTTGAGAAAATATTAAGTCTAATTTGACATGGTTCACTGGGTGTTGAAAGTTTATCCAGCAACTATCTGAGAACTGACTTAGCTGCTACTGGGCACCAGTGATACAAAAATGAACAAAACTCAGTCCTTGTCTCATGGAGCTTACAGTTCAACCAGAGAGCAGACATTAAACAAAGAATCACACAAGTAAAGATAATCACAGATTGTGATAAGTGCTGAAAAGAAAAAAAATAAGGCATATGAAGAGGTCTAAAAGGAACCCTAATGAAAAAGTGTAGTAGGAAGCAGGGGGAGTAATTGTGTGAGGTATTTCTGTTTTGTTCTAGTGAAATGATTGGTTCCATGGACTGAAGCCCCCACTCCACAACCACTGTATACCATCCACTGAAATCCGTTAGAAGTTACAGATGATATGCTTCTCTGAGAACTTTATTGAAACAGCCTTTTTGAGATATAATTCATACCATACACCCATTTAGAGTTAGAGTGTACAATTTGATGGCTTTTAGGATATTCACAGTTGTGCAACTGGCACCATAGTTAATTTCAGAACATTTTATCACCCCAAGAGAAACCCTATACCTATTAGCAGCCCATACCCATGCCTGCCTGCCCTCTGCAGCTCTAGGCAACCACTGTCTACTTTAAGTCTCTAGATTTGCCTATTCTGGACATTTCATACACATTTCAGACAGTATGTGCTGGCTTCAGCATAGTTTCCAGGGTTCATCCACATTGTAGCACAAATTGGTACTTCATTTTTTAAAAATGGAATCTGTTTAATGAGGCTTTCAGATTGAGAACCATGACATTTCCAAACAGAGTCTCTCTTCTGCTGAGACATAGCTTTCTGATTTGCATACCCTATGTAACTTTGTTTTTAAAAATGAGGTGTAATTGACATATAACATTTTCGTTTCAGATGTATAACATAATTCGATAGTTGTATATATTGTGATCATTCTTTTTCATTGCTGAATAATATTCCATTGCATTATGCCACATTTTGTTCATCCATTTATCAGTTGATAGATATTTGAGTTGTTTCTACATTTTAGATGAATACTTTAGAATATTTTACGAATAATATTACTGTGAACATTCATGTATAAGTTTTTTTGTAATTGTAGATTTTCATTTCTCTTAGGTATATGCCCAGGAGTGGAATTGCTGGGTCATATGGAGAATCCATGTTTAACATTTGAGAACGGCCAAACTGTTTTCCAAAGTGACTACACCATCTTACATTACCACTAGTAATGTTTGAGGGTTCCAGTTTTCCACATCCTCATCAATACTTGTTATTGTCTTTTACAGTCTCGCCGTCCTCGTGGGTGTGAGTGTTATTGTGGTTTTAATTTGTATTTCTCTAATGGCTAAGGGTGTTAAACATCTTTTTGTTTGCTTATTTGCCATTTGTTTATCTTTTTTGGAGAAATGTTTATTCCAATTCTTCACTAAATTTCTTAACTGGGTTATTTGTCTTTTTAAAATTAATTTGTAAGAATTCCATATATGCTCTAGATAACAACTCCTTTATCAAATATATGATTTGCAAATATATTCTCTCATTCTGTAGATTGTTGTTTTACTTTCTTAATGGTGTCCTTTGAAACACAGATTTTATTTTGATGTAGTTTAATTTACCTATTTTCTTTTGTCACTATGTCTTTGGTGTAATTTCTAAGGATTCTTGGCCTAATCCAATCACCAAGATTTGCTCCTATGTTTTCTTCTGAGTTTTATAGTTTTAGCTTTTACATTAAAGTCATTTGACTTAGTTTTTGCATATGGTATAGAAAGAGGTCCAGTTGTCCCAGAACCATTTGTTAAAAAGACTTTCCTTTCCCTATTGAATTATCTTGGCATCCTTGTCAAAAATTAGTTGATGATAGATGTTAGCATTTATTTCTAGACTTGTATAACTTTTATTGGTCACAAGTTTGCTTGAATTTAGCAACCTGAATGACAAATCAAACATAAGGTATATCTGGCCTTCATTGTACCATATAAATGCCTCCCAAAATAGTCAGTTTTCAAAGTTCTGACATGATAAGTAGGCATCAGAGAAACACAAAATGCTTAGAGTTTGAGTTGTATCATAGACTTGTTTCGTTGGTAATTTACCTATAGATTTGAGTCCAGGTCTTGCAGAGTAGTATATTTTATGCTGGATTATTATTTGAACTTGATTTATGGTGAACTAGTGTTGTATAACTTCTTCCATCTATTGCAAAATCCTGGAGAGGCAAAGAACATGTGTATTGCACTGAAGGTTTTTGAAACTCTTTTCTTGTCTGGATCAACATTTCCTGAATCATTCACCTGACTGTGTTCTGGGGCTGGATAGATTGTGGCTTAGATCTGGGCTTCTCCAAAATATACTGTTATAGTTAAATAACTGTCAGATATTGGGCAAATTATGAAACTTTCTGGAGCTCAGTTTACCTGTAAAATGAGGGTAATGAGAAAGTCCTCGGTATAGTGGCTGGCACAAGTAGGTGCTCAGTAAATGTTAGCAGCTGTTGTTATTATTCTGCAAGATTTAATAGTATGCAAAAAGAAAAGTCTTCTTTAACCAAAACCAATGGGAAAACACTGAATTAAGATTTCTTTACTGTAGGAATTTTCAGAGCTATTTGTTTGCTTATGTGCATTGTTACTCTTTATTCAGGTAGCAGGGGATGCAGCTTTCTTCAGATGTATTCTAGCTGAAATTGTGTATCTGTGATTTGCATTTGTCCCTGGGGAGAAGACTTCTATAGTCAGTGCCCAAAGTTTGGGCTAAGAGAGGAAGGGATCTAGTCAGTAACTAAGTAGATGGTTGTATGTCTAGTGCTAAAGTAAACGGAGACCATGGTTTAAAATGTAACTTAAAGATCTGTCAAGTGCCTGCTCCATGTTAGACCTTATACCAGGTGCTGCAGATACAGAAGTAGATAAGAGAGAGTTCTTGCCTTCAAAGAGTTTGCTAGTAAACAAGTGACTAGAACATACTTCTACAAGTGGTGTAATAGATGTGTGAGTGGAGAGTGGGAGTGCAGATAGGCAGCTGCTCATACTTCCCAGGGGAGGTGGTGATACTTGAGCTGTCATCTTGAAGACTGAAAAAGAACTTGCTAGGTGGAGAAGGTAAGGGGGTTTCAGCTGGGAGGGGGAACAGTGAGAGCAAAGACCTCACCTGCCCACCTGAGCAACTATGCTCAAACACCCTTCTTAGCATCATGCGTCCTGACTCCAGTGGCACTGAGTGGGAGACTGTGCCTCTCTGGGCATAGCCTCCCACCCTGAAGAGCCTGCTTGAAATATCTTCAATGGCGATTAATTTTTAAAATTATTCAGTAATATATGGGTATATTCTTATGAAAAACTCATACAATGTGAAATATGTGAAAAACTGTGAGTTGCCTGCAATATCATCAGTCTTTTTGACCTAGTTAACAATTTGAGGTATATGCTTCCAGGCCTTTTAAAATGCATTTACATATGTGTTTGTATACAGATTTGTAAATTTATATGTTCCACTTAGCAACCAGAGTGATATTTTTAAACCAAATTCTGGTGATGTTGGTCTCCCCTTAAAACTCTTAGCTTCCTGTGGCACTAAAATAAAACTCTAACTCTTCCGGGCCCATGAGGCTGTTGGCAACCCAGCCCTGCTGTCCTCTGACTCCTTTTTGCCTGTTCTAACTAACAGCTAACATAATATATTACACATAAAATGCCCTCAGTCAATATGAATTGTCCTTTAAAGGGGCAGTTGATAGGTAAAAATAGCCCAAACTTATTTAGAGTCAATGCCAGCAAATAAATGAGTCATATCTGAATCTCCGTAGTGTTTAGAATATAATGGATTTCAGAGTATGTTGGATAAAAGAAATTCATGATGTCTAAAGCAATGAGTACTTTGAGGTCGGTCCCTAAGAGAAGGTTGAAAAATATCTGCTTTAAAAATATATAGCTTATGGTTAATTTTGGAAAATTAAAATATCAGAAAAAGTCATTTATAATCTCACCACTTTGAAACCACCACTTTCTTCCATTCTGGTGTTAGTGCTTGAATTTTCTTTCCTGTATATTTTTTCTGTAGTTGTTATTATATTGTTTATAACTCCCAACATGTATTAAGCAATACACATCCCAGGGGACTACTTTGGAAGGAAACACCACTCATGTAGAAGGACAAGTCTAGATGTGGTTAAACCTATGTTAAACATGGCTCTCATTACTGTATTGTAGAGCCTAGAAGCAAGTGATTCATTTATTCACTAAACATATGTTTTGTAAATCATTTAACATGTACCTGGCACTGTGAGCACTGAGGATGTATTTGCAAATAAGACATGTAAGATTTTAGACCTCAAGGGGAAAGCCTTACAATGAGGAAGATGAAAACAAGTAAACAAAATAATTTCAGATTATCATAAGCTTTGTGAAGGAAATAAACAAGGTGATGTGTTAGGGAGTAATTGGAGAAGGAGCTAGTTCAGATGGGGTGGATAGATGTCTCCGAGGAGGTAACATTTGACCTCAGACCTGAAGGATAAAAATGAACTAGCTAGTGAAGTATCAAGGGCACTTCTGGCTGAGAGAGGAACATGTGTAAAGGCCCTGAGACAGGCAAGGACTTTGCTTATTTGAGTAAAATAAAGGAGACCGGTATGGCTAGCATCAAGTGAGTATGGAAGATTGATGGGATGTTGGAGTGGTAGAGAATGGGGCTGACGAGAACGATGTGATCTAACTTAGGTTTTAAAAACATGTAGGTTGTAAAAACATTCAGGGCAATGAATTTGGATAGATATTTCTCTAAAGATATTCAAATGGCCAATAATTGCATGAAAATTTGCCTCGGTATCATTTATCAATAGGAAAATGCAAATCAAAATCACAATGAGAAACTACTTCACACCACTAGAATGACTATAATAGATAAAAGAGGTGATGGTAAGTGTTGGAGAGGATGTAGAGAGTTTGGAACCCTCCTCATTGCTGGTGGGATTGTAAAATGGTGCCACTGCTGTGGAAAACACTTTGGAAAATATTTCCTCAAAGTGTTAAATGTGGAGTTGCCATAGGACCCAGCAACTGTGCTCCTGGAAATGTACTCAAGAGTAATGAACATACGTCCACAGAGAAACTTGTGCGTGAATGTTCCTAGCAGTGCTACTCACAGGTGGAAACAACCTAAATGTGCATCAATGGTAAATGTGTAAACAAAATATGATATATCTGTACAATGGGATAATATTGCAATAAAGAGGCATGGAGTACTGATACATTCTACAATGTGGATGGCACTTGAAAACATGCTGAAGGAAGGAAGCCAATCACAGAAGACCAGGTCTTTTGTAGGATTCCATTTATAAGAAATATTTAGAATAGACAAATCAACAAATGTAGGTTAGTGGTTTCCTAAGGCTAAGGGCAGAATGGGGAGTAACTGCTGATGCATACAGGGTTTCTTTTTGCGGACATGAAATAGGTGTTCTGAGACAGGTGATTGATGTAAAACTGTAAATACACTAAAAGTCATGGAATTATACACTTAAAATGGGTTGCTCTTATGGTATGGGAATTATCTTGATGAAACTGATTTTACAAAATCAGTCTACTCAATTTTTAAAAAAAGAACAAACTATTGATATATTAAGAACATGAACAAATCCGTAAAATAATGTTACTGGATGAAAAAAGCCAGTCAAAAAGTACTTATTCTAGTTTCATTTATATAAAAGTCTAGAAAATATAGTCTGATTTATGGCACCGATGGTGGCCTGGGGCCCAGGAGGTGGGGTAGGGACAGGAAGAGATAACAAAGGGATACCAGGAAACTTTTGGAGTTGGTAGATGTGTTATTATCTTGATTGTAGTGGTCTGTGTTTCCCAGATGTCAAACCTTAACATACTATGTTTTTTTTAATATGTGTAGTTTAATGCATGCAGTTATAGCTCAGTAAAGCTATTTCAAAATAATCAGTCGAGATGCTGGTGGAGAATGGCTCAGTGGGTTCAGAATTGGAAGCTGAAGAACCAGAATTGGAAGTTTGCAGTGAGAGGTGGCCGTGTTTTGGATTGGGTGATGACCATGGACAGCAGTTGATGGATTGAAACATGCTTTTGAGGGACAACCCGCAGGATCTAGTGATGGATATTGGGGGTGGAGGAAAGTTAGGAAAAAGGGTGATTTTTTTGTTGTTGTTAGAACAATTAGATATATAGTACCATTTACTGGGGAGGACAGGTTTGGGGCAGTAAGGAGAATCATCTGTTCCATTTTGGAAATGCTAAGTCTGCAATGCCAATGTGATGTCCAAGTGGATGTAAGCCTGGCATTCAGGGAAGATGTGAGAAACAGGAAAATATATGTATTGGTCTCTGCCCTGGTTCCTGGCACAGAGCTTCTAAAACCCTTGTGATTTCCTAAGTTATAAGAGGACGAGGATAGCATCTTTTGTTCTAATGAGATGACTCTGGGTGGACTCTTAGATGGGAACTGGTCACCAGAAAGACCAAGCCATAATTGGAAGTTTGGAATTTTCAGCCCCCACCCTCTACTTTTCCAGAGAGGGGAGGGCCTTGAAATGGAGTGGGGTAATTGATCATTCTTATGTGAGGGAGCCTCCATAAAATCCAATAGTAGGAAGTTCACGGAGCTTCCAGGCTGGTGAACACGTCCACCTACTGTGAGGGTGACACACCCCAACTCCTTGTGGACAGAAGCTCCTGCACTCAGGACTCTTCCAGACCTTACCCTATGGCTCTCTTCACCTGGATGTTCATCTGTCTCCTTTATCATATCCTTTATAAGAATCCAGTAATAGTAAGTAAAATATTTCCCCGAGTTCTGTGAGCTACTCTAGCAAATTAATTGAACCCAAGGAGGGGGTCATTGGGACCTCCAATCTATAGCTGGTTAGAAGCACGGTCACAACCTGAATATTTGACTGGTATCTGAAGGGGGTGGACAGTCTTGTGGGACTGAGCCCTTAACCTGTGGTCTGACACAATCTCCAGGTAGATAATGTCAGAATTTAGTCAAATTTGTAGCACAGCCAGCTGCTATTTCAGGGCCTTACTTGGTGTGGGGAAAACCCCCACACATCTGGAGTTAGAAGTGTTGTGAGTGTGGTAATAGTGTGAAGTGAAGGAGACACACGAGATAGAAAACTGTGAGGGGAAAAGTGGGTGGGTTTTCTTACACCGGAGAGAGCTGGATCATGAAAGCAAAGTTGGGGGGCACCAGTATACAGACAGTGTTTAAAGCCCTAGGCTTGGGTGACATCACCAAGCATGGAGTGTAGATGGGGAACCACAGAGGGTCAGAACCCCAAGAGAGGCTGGGAGACTAGGCTGGGCAACTGGTTGAGGGCCGCAGTGGGTTGTCTGTCTTGATGAGGTTGAAGGATTGAGTGGAAGATGTTAGAACAAGTTTACTGGAAGTTCAGTAAGTGTGATCAGAAGAGAAACATGAAACTGAGATTTTGGCAGAAGTGATTATAAGCTCCAGGGTACAGCAGGGAGAGAGGTGTTGGAGATGGGGTGGAAGAGGAAATTTTTGAGGTGAGCAAGGTTAGGACCTCAGAGCCCCAGGGGTTGGATCCATGCACGTGCACATAGTGTGTATGTCCATGTTAACGGTCACTGAGGATGATGATAGGAGTGGGGACGGAGGGACAACAGTGATCCTGTAAGATTGGGGGGACACGAGGGGCAGTAACTGGGCAAGTGGTAGGTGACAGCAGCTGGGAAGGGCAGCAGTGATGTGGCTGTAGGCACAGGCTTCACAGAGTCAGGGATTTTGAAAGAAATGATCTGGAAGTGACAATGGAGACCAAGGAAGACTTTCATCACCTCACATCTCTGAAGCATGTGGGATATGAAGACAAAACAGCTTTCACTCTGAGGCACACAGGGGAGGTGTACTCTTCATGTGAGACCAGTTTCAGTGCAGGCAGGAAGTGAGAGAGCCCGAAGGAGAGGCTGCATATCCAAGGGAATGACCCAGCAAGTGGGAGCGGACAGCCAGGTTGTCAGAGGCAGTGCTGAGAGAGAGAAGACTCAGGGTAATTAGAAGGCACATACGTTCTCCCCAGGCACATGGCAGTCTTATTTATGACTCCTAGAAGACTGATTTGCCAAAGAGAAAAGGAGTCAGGAAAATCCAGTCTTCACAGGCGTGGTTTGATGAGCCAACTGTTGTTGGTTCCAGGGGCAGATGCCTACTTTATGAGGGATGTGACTCAAAGGCTCACTCTCCTTTCTCTTCTTGCAGCACTGATGTCTTCATCTGCACAAGCCCTATCAAAATGTACAAGTACTGTTCCTATGAGAAGGTAAGACTTGCAGCTTGCTCGGAGTGGGCCTGGCACTTTGCCTTTTCTTGCCTTTACCCCTGTGTCCCAGGTAAGGGGTGCTGGCCCTCAGCACTCCCAGCGGAGAGGGCACTGACCCTCACAGTGTGGCTGCCACCGGCTGTGATGGCCTCACTGCTGCCTCTTCTCCCATCAATCCCTCTTGTCTCTGTGCCAGGGTCTCCTTTCCCAAAGACCTCTAGCACCAGTTTGAAATTCTGTCACTTTCTCTGAATGGAGCCAGATAATGATGCCAGGTTCTTTGGGGAGGGTGACCATCCACATTTCAGTGAAGTGTCATTTGTGAAAGATGACACAAGGAGGCGCTGGAGGCAACCCAAAGCAAATATTAGGGTACATGAATTTATTTATACAAAGCCTTACAAAGGTGAAATAGTTGCGTTTTGCTACATACTCACTTTATAATGTTTATTGAAAAAATTAGAATTACATGAAACTTTTCTGGAAATTGAGAACCTGTGGTTGACCACTGCAGAGGACAGATCAGTTGCCCAGGAGGTGGGCATTCACACCAGAGAGGATGCAGGGCCAGCCCCTCCCCTGGGGAAGTTCAAGCAGCCAGTCCCAGAAACTCCCTGCTCAGGGGACTCATCTCAGACCTTCAGCATGAGTTCTCTTGAGTGTCTTCACATTGCCTCTCCTCTCTCCAGCTCTATATCAGAAACAAAATGTGCACGGTCAGCCAACATTACTTGTCTTCTGTGTGCTCTAAAAGGAATTGGAACTCTGGCTCTCTGAGTAATTATGCTGTTATACAGGCACTTGGCAGCCGTCATTTCATTGCGTAGTCACAGCGCCCCTTCCGTGGTCGTCCTCAACCCCTTGTAACATGAGTTTTACTTACCCACAGTCAGTAAGTGACCACTATTTCTAGCAGAGTAGTGACCCCCAGGTCCCCGACCAGCAGGGTCTGCATCCCCAGGGCACTTTAATAGAAGTGGGTATTTTCGGGCCTCTCCCGAGACCTGAATCAGAATCCCTGGGAGTAGCCAGGTGTATTTAAATAAGCCTACCAGGTACACTCTTAGTTTTGAGAACTGCTAGGCTAGAGTAACTGTTTTCACTGAGGTTATGCACAGTGGTCAGGGTGATTGTCCAGTACTTATTGGAGTAAGATTGATAAGCTGGCTGTCATTCATCTGTTCCCATGGATTTAAGTATGAACTTTATGCCTGCTATCACACCTGTGCAGCCTCAGTCCCGGACTCTCTTCCTGACAACTCAAACCTGAAATGTCTGTCCCTGGGTACTGATGTCCCCGTCCCACATCTGTCCCTCCCCTCTCAGGGTGGAAACAGGGGGCCATCCTGGTAACACCCTTTTTATTATCCCTCACATCCAGCGCATCAGCAAGTTACAGTTCCTATTGATCTGTTTCTAAAATATATATGACATCTGCCTTCTTCTCTGTCTTTCCAATGCCATCACCTCAGTACTTCTTCCCAGAACTAAGATAGCCTCCTAAACTATCTTCATTTCAGTTCCACATGGAGCCAGAGGAGGTCTTCATAAGCAGGTCGTGTCAGTCTCCTACTTTAAAACATCTTAATGGTTTCCTGCTGCATTTAAAATAGAGTTAAAGACACACACACACACACACACACACACACACACACACACACACACACACACACACACACACCCCCTCCCTCCCTCCCTCCTCACCCTTTCCATAACTACAAGGCCTTGCTAGCCACTCCTCTCTCGCCTACCTCAAGTTCTTGTCCTCTTCCTTCATGATGCTTCATATTCCTTTGTTCCTGAGCATGCCAGGTATTCTTCTTCTTGCGCTTACACGTGCTGGGCCCTCTGCTTGATTCTTCCTCATCCATTAGGCTTCAGCGCAGCTGCATCCCACAATTTCTGACCATATCTAAAGTAGATTCTTCCTCCTTGTTGTTCCATCTCTTAGCCCTCGTTTCCTGTATAACACGTACCACCATTTGGAATGGATGTATTTCTTTGTCTGTATCTTGTTACCTGTTTGTCTCCTAATATACTGCAGGATCCATGAGGGAAGGGACTATGACTGTCTTGCTTACAACCAATCAGTGCCTGGCACAGGGCCTGGCACTCTGTAAGCACTCAGTATTTATTGTTGGATGAATAGAGTCATTTGTTCAACAGAGTTATCAAACATTTTTTAGTAATAATGTTTGCCGTTTATTTGATGCCTTTAATATTCCGGGCACTATACATTTATCATTTTTAAGGTTTACAGCAGCTCCTTGTGAAATACAAATATGAGTGGTCCTTGAAAAATGTGGGGGTTAGGGGTAACAACCCCCCTACCCCTGCAGTCGAAAATCTGTGTATTATTTTTGACTACCCCAAAACTTAAGTTGTCCCTTGGTACCTATGGGAGATTGGTTCCAGGACACCCCTATCCTCTGTGGATATCAAAATCCATACATGCTTAAGTTCCCTATGTAAAATGGCATAGATCAATACATACAGTTGGCCCTTCGTATCCATGGACTCCCAACCATGGATCAAAACAGTACAGGTATTTATTGAGAAAAATTCTCATATAAGTAGAACTACTCAGTTCAAACCTGAGTTGTTCAAGGTTGGGTATACTCTTATGATCTGTCAGATAAAGAAAGAAGCTGAATGAAATGAGGCAGCTCATCTGCATCTAATGATCACACAGGCAGTGGCACTGAGTCCAGGTCTGTGTGTCCTGGAGTCCATGCCCTTAGCTGCTCCTGCCAGCACTGCCTGCTCACTGTTGAGGATTCAGAATACAGTGACTGTATTCTTACACAGAGGGTATCAGTTAGGACTTTTTAGCAATATCAACAGCATCCAAGTAATTTAAAGCAAAGCTAGAATTTATTAGAATGATGTTGGTTTGCTAGAGAATCAAAGGAAAATCTGAAAAAACAGGCTTTTGACCAGCAGCTTGGGAGCCAGAGCCAAAAGATGGTCTCCTTTAGTGTATGTGCTCACACTGCAACTCCATTCATTCTCCATCTGCGAATTTTTTTGTCCAGGATTCATGTTCCCAGGAGAGAGGCTGAGCTCAGATCACTTGCCTGGCCCGTGGCCAGAGGGCATCCTGGCGGTCCTGTTAAGGATGAGGTGGCTTCAAAGAAAAAATTGAGGTGCCATTACCAGAGGAAGGGCCTATTGATGGTGGATGCTTGATTAAATAAACAAAGGAAAAAGGCAACAAAACCCACCTCTTTGAAACACTGTTAACACTTTGTTGTATTTTCTTCTACCCCCAAATTAAGCATCTTCGTTTAACCTCCACTAGAAAAATGTAGGCCATTTTTAAATGTAAGGTGATAATGAATTCTTTCATTCAGAGAACATTTACCGAGCACCTGCCCCATATCTGCTTTCAGGAGCTAACGACATTGTGGTGGTCAGAGAGCTGGTTTTCACGCCATGTCACAGGCTCTGTGGTCACACGGAGGAGGAAGCCAGGGAAGGCTTCTTGGGGAAAGTAAGGAATGAATTATATTATGGAAATGAATAGGCACGAGGTAGGGAGAGTGAGTTCTGAATGTTGGAATAGCATGTGCAAACATGAAGAGGCATAGGGAGTACCGTGGGGAGTGGGGGTGGCATAAAGCGGGAGAGGTTAGAGATAAGCTGAATGCAGGCAGGGCCTTTAGTAGTCAGGAGTTTGTACGTCAGGCCACAGGTACTGAAAGGCCTTGGAAATATGTCAGACAGAGAATAACAAATACCATATGATATCATTTATATATGCAATCTAAACAAACAGAAGACAGACAGACAAAAAACCCAAGCTCATGGACATAGAGAACAGGCTGCTTGTCACCAGCGGTGGGAATGGGGGGCATAACATGGGTGAAGGGGGTCAAAAGGTACAAACTTCCAGTTATAAAATAAGTCAGTCCTGGGGGTGTAATGTACAGCATGGTGACTATAGTTAATAATACCGTGTTGTATATTTTAAGTTGCTAAGAGAGCAGATCTTAAGTTTTTACCACAAGAAAAAATTTGTAACTATGTAAGGTGATGTATGTTAACTAGACTTATTGTGGTGATCATTTTTCAAATATACGAATATCAAATCATTATGTTGTACACCTGAAACTAATATAATGTTGTATGTGAATTATACCTAAATAAAAAAAAATAGTGCATAATAAATAGATGTTAAAAAAAAAGTCTTAGGCAATCAGTAAATTGCCCAAAATAATAATTAACAGTGAAATGAGTCATGGCATATTTATCTTTATTTCTCTAAAGCCCTTGCTGTTTTTGACATAAGACATGACTTAAGACAGGCCCATAACACCATCAATGTTTGTGAGTACAGCTATGCCTCATTTTATTGCCCTTTGCTTTATTGCATGTCACAAATGTTATATTTTTTACAAACTGTAGGCAAAACTCTCCACCAGTGAAAAGATTACAACTTGTTTAATTGCGATAGTCGCTTTACTGTGGTGGTCTGGAACTGAACCTGCAGTGTCTCTGAGGTGTGCTATATAATGCCAAACTGTTTATGCCATGGAAAAATATTTGC
Organism: Eonycteris spelaea; assembly: GCA_003508835.1. NCBI lineage: Eukaryota > Metazoa > Chordata > Mammalia > Chiroptera > Pteropodidae > Eonycteris > Eonycteris spelaea. The sequence goes on along the minus strand of PUFA01000285.1, from coordinate 834,280 downwards.
CAGAACAAGTTCCTCAGCAATAAAAATAAAATAAGAGCTAATACTTAAAGAGAAATTACTGTGAGCCAGGTACTGTTTTAAACATGTCATATTAGTTAATTCATTTAATCCTCATGAAAACCCAAAAGGATGAATGCCCATGTTTTACAAATAAAGTTAGGAAAACTTGACCAAGTCCTCATAAGCAGTACATGGTTGATTTAGGTTTGAACTAAGCCACTGTAGTTTTGACTTGTGAAATGTAAATTTTCATGTAGTTACATTATAGTTTATTAGACTTCTTCATCTTTTTTTCCTATTTCAAAAATCAAAACCTCTCCCAATCCATAGCTCAAATATTCCCTTGTGCAATTCATGTCACACAAAAATATTTTTTAAATTTTCTTATTTTTAAATAAAAGCATGTCCATTATTCACATAATTACTAATAATTTAAAAATATAAATTTAATTTTATAAAATAAGTCGACTTTTCATCCAAGCTGTCATCCAGTAAAACATTTGTTTTGAGAACTATAGAGACACTTCAATATAAAACCAAAGGAGAGAGGAAAAAAAGACAGACCTAATCATAGGCCTATGGAATACTTTTCCTCCACATGCCTCACCATCATATTATTAAAGGCCTATTTACAGCAGTTCCTTTTATGTGATTCAGCATGTATGGGCATTAAGAAAAAATTACAAAGCAAACCAGACAGTAAAAAACACAGTTTAAAGAGAGAAATCAAGCATTCAAACCAGACATGGCAAGGCTGGAATTATCAGACCAGGAGTTTAAAACAACTATGATTCATATGCTAAGAACTCTAATGGAAAAAGTAGACATTTTACAAGAACAGTTGGATAATGTAAGCAGAAAGATAGAAATTCTAAGAAAGAATCAACAAAAAATGCTAGAGATCAAAAACACTATAACAGAAAGGAAAAATGCCTTTGATGGTTTCATTAAGTAGATTGGACGTGGTTGAGGAATCTCTGAGCTTGAGGATATCTCAAGAGGAACTCCCAAAACTGAAAAGGAAGAAGAAAGAAGACAGGAAAACAAACAACTACAAAAGCAGGAATGATTGAAGATTTCCCCAAATTAGCGTCAGCCACCAAACCACAGATCCAGTAAGCTCAGAGAACACCAAGTAGGATAAGTGCAAATAAATAAATAAATAAATAAATAAATAAATAAATAAATAAATAAATAAATAAATAAAATCCCTATACCTAGGCATATCTTATTCAAACTATAAAAAAATCAAAAATAAAGTTTTGAAAAGTGCCAGAAGGGAAAAAATCACCTATAACAAATAAGAATTACATTCGATTTTTACTTAGAAACCATGCAAGCAAGAAAAACATAGAGTGAAATATTTAAAATGTTGAAAGTAAAAAACCCACCGACCAACAATTCCCTGTGGAATTAATTTTCAAAAGTGAAGGAGAAATACAGATTTTTTTTCAGACAAACAGGAATTGAAGGAATCTGTTGCCAGTAGACCTGCCTTGCAAGAAATGTTAAAAGAAGTCTTCAGAGGGAAGGAAAATGCTAACACGTCAGAAACTCAGATCTATATGAAGACAAGAGGAATATTAGAGAAGAGATAAGTGAAGGTAAAATAAAAACTTTTATTTTTCTTATTTTTAATTGATCTAACAGTTTGTTCAGAGTAATATTATTGACAATGTATTTGATAGTTATAACTTTTGTATAGTGAAATGAATGACCTCAGTGATACAAGGGATGAGAAGAAGAAATTAGGAATACTATGTTATTATAACAGTATTGTTATAGCATTGCAAGTACACTTGTGCTACTTGTGTAGCAGTACACTGTTATTTGAAAGTGGACTTGGATTAATTGTAAATGTGTATTGCAAACTCTAGGGTAACCACTAAAAAGTTTTTAAAAGTATATGCTTCTTGATATGCTAAGAAAGAGTAGAAAGTAGAATCACATAAAATGCTCAATTAATACTACAAAAGGTAGAAAAAGAGTGGAAGACAAAAATAAGAACAGATAACAAGGGCAACAAATAGAAAATGGTGACAAATACAGGGGGTATTAATCCAACTATGTCATTAATGACTAAATGTCAGTGGTACAGATATATCAGTTAAAGTTCAGAGATTGTTAGTGTGGATCAAAAAGAAAAACAACATCTAAATATATGTTGTTTACAAGAAACACACTTTAAAAACACAGCCAGATTGAAAGTAAAGAAAGGGATGGAGAAAGATATACCATGCTAAAACTGGTCAAAAGAAAGTGAGTAGCCATATTGATTTCCGCACAGACTTCAGACCAAGGACAATTATCAGGGATAAGGAAGGGCATTATAGAGGCTGGATGCGGGAAGGGCCCAACAAAAGAACAATGGCTTCTCTCAGCACTTTGGGAGAAAGCTGCCCCTCTACACCTCTCCCTAAAGCCAGACAATTCAGTTCCTATCCTTTCTATCCCTGGTGCCCTTTGAGATACTGCCCCAGCACTGGAGCTCAGAACAAAATACTCTAACTCCTGGAGAAAAAAAAAAAAAAAAGGCAAGAGGTTACAGAAACCATGGTGGCCATGGCTCCCAGAGAAGTTAAGACACAAGTCTGACACTTAAACCTTGAGGGTTAACAGTGATAGATCTATTTCTTTCAACCTAGACAGAACTGCCAGCTTCTCACAAGACTTTATTAAGTTTTAAATAAGATTCAGGAAGACATAATAGTTTATTCTGATTGTTCTTTTTATATCATACAGTCTCTAAATATTCATTGTGCTCATATGATTAAGCTGTAAATCAATAGAAAAAGCCAGTGGGGTTTTTCAGTTTTTTATTTTGCCCCATATATTTGGTTGTACTCATCCTCTTAAATTCATATTAGTTTTTACTCTTCATATTGCTCTTTGTTGAATTGCTCCTAATTATATTTCAAGACCCAAAGTAAGTATCCCCTCCTGAAGAAAACCCCTCCTTTCTCACATCTAAGTAGTTTGTACCTCTTCTATTTGGTACATACAGTGCTCGGAATATATCTCTATTATCTCAGGTATTACTGGGCAATGTATTACAATTATTTGCTTCTATTTCTGTATTTCCCAGTATACCCTGAGAGTGTTGAGTATAAGGGCCATGCCCTTCTGCGTTTCTGTCTCCATCAACTAACAGAGTGCCTGGTACTTCATGTGAGCTCAGTTAATTGGAATTCAAATTCTAGGAATAAGTGTAGCTATAACAAAAATAAATGCAGAAGCCTAGTTTAACAGAAGTGTCATTTTTCCTCAAATTAATTCATCAGATTCTAACTGCTAATATGTGGGACAAGATACTATTTTCTTTCAGGACAGAGCTTCAGCAGAAGATACACATTGACTTAGATGAAAGTCCTCAAAGGGTTCCATTGATCATTCCATTATGAGAATGATTATAAGTGCATATCTTGAGGAAAAACTTGCCTAAAAAAGGAACTTGAAAAATTTTACCAAATACTTTAAAGCTACATTAATTTGGCAACATGGTTAGCTTTTTTTTGTTAGTACCTGTTTCTGTGTGCTAATTCATTTATGTTATCTATGGAGTACTCACTAGTAGACATATTGCAGTACTAAAGGTTTAGGGGAAAAAATGTTTATGGGAAGATATAATTAAAATAGAAACTAATTACATTTATTGACTTAATTCTACCCCCTACACACACAAAGACAGAGAATTTAATAGTAAATACACATATAATCAGTATTTTGTGAAACCTAGTTTGTCATGTTGGCCTTTTTCTTAGCCAGAATTCATGAAGTTTAAAGATTAAAGCAGTGACTCAAAGGATGATTGCTATGCCTGTGCCTCAGTGAGATAGATGGACTGATGGACAGTAGAAGACATTTCTGAACTTTCTGTTTGTGATTATGTGATCATAAGGACTGGGTTTACAAATGATGAAGCAGACTTTAGAGTCTGTGAGTTTTCCTCTTTCTGTAACAACACCACCACCAACAACAATAAAGCCAAATAAAGGTTAAACTGATGTTCAGATTTAAAGAAAAAAAAAGAGGGGCTGTTCTATAATAATAAAGGGGTCAATTATCCAGGAAGACATAACAATTCTTAACATATATATGCCTAACAACAGAACATAAAAATATGTAAGGCAAAAACTGTTAAAACTCCAAGGAGAAATAGATGAATCTACCATTATAGTTAGAGACTTCAACAGCCGTCTACCAGAAATGAACAGACTTAAAAATAAGGACATGGTTGAACTCAACACCACCATCTGGATATAACTGACATCTAAAGACTACTTTATCCAACAACAGCAGAATACACATTCCTCTCAAGCTCATGTGGAATCTTTACCAAGACTGACCACTTTCTGGGCCATGAAACACCTTAACATATTTAAAATAATAGAAGTCATACAACATATGTTCTCATACCACACAGAATTAAACTAGACATCAATAACAGAAAGATAGGTAGAAACCCCCCAAATACATGGTGATTAAACAACACACTTCTAAATAACACATGGATCACAGAAGGATCACAACAGAAATTTTAAAATACCTAAGGGTAAATAAAAATGGAAATACAATTTATCAATATGTGTGAGATGCAGCAAAAGTAGTGCTTAGAGGACAGTTTACAGCATTGAATACGTATATTATAAAAGAAGAAAGGTCTACAATCAATGATCTAAGCTTCCACATTAACACACTAGAAAAAGAACAAATTAAATCTAGTATAAGCAGAAGAAAATAAATAATAAAAACTAGAGCAAAATCAATTAAACTGGAAACAAATTGATCAATTCCTTGAATGGCACAGTCAGCAAAAACTCACACAAGAATAGACAGTATGAATAGGCCTAAACAGATGGTCCCCCATTTACAATGGTTTGACTTATGATTTCTTTACTTTATGATGATAATACATAGGAGAAACTATACTTCGAAGTTTGAATTTTGATCTTTTTCCAGGCTAGCAGTTTGTGGTATGATACTCTTATGATGCTGAGCAGTGGCAACGAGCCACAGCTCCCTCTCACCACTCCATTCCAACAGTGTACTTGAAGTCCTGGCTGATGAAATAAGAAAAGGAAATAAATATATAGATTGGGAAAGAAGAAATAAAACTGTCTTTTGTTTGCAGATGACACAATCATCTATGTATAAATCTGAGAGAATTGACCCCCCCAAAAAAACCCTTCTGAAATTAATAGGTAATTATAGCAAGGTTGAAGGATACAAAGTAATATATAAAAGTAATTTGCTTCCTATGTACCATCAATGAATAAATGGATTTGAAATTAAAAACAATACCATTTACACTAGCATTCCAAAACAAAGTACTTGCATATAAATCTAACAAAATCTGTATAAGATCTGTATGAGAAAAAGTATAAAACTCTGTTGAAGGAAGTCAGATAATAACTAAATAAAGGGGGAGATATTCCATGTTCATGGATAGGAAGGCAATATTGTCAAGATGTAAATTCTTCCCAATCTGATCTATAAATTCAGTCTAGTCCTGTCAAAATCCCAGTGAGTTATTCTGTGGATATCGACAAACTGATTCTAAAGTTTGTATGGAATAGCAAAAAGCCCAGAATAGCCAATGTTGAATGAGAACAAAGTTGAAGAACTAATGCTACCTGACTTCAAGACTTGCTATAAAGCTACAATAATCAAGGCAGTGTGGCACTGGTGAAAAAATAGACAAATAGATCGTTGGAACAGAATAGAGAGTCCAGTTAAAGACCAACACAAACATACTCAACTGATCTTTGACAAGGATCAAAAGCAATATAATAAAGCAGAGAGATAGTCTTTTCAACAAATGGAGCTGGAACAACTGTACATCCACATGCAAAAAAAATCTAGACACACTTTACTCATTTTACACCTTCCATAAAAATCAACTCAAAATAGATCTTAGAACTAAATATAAAATAGATAACTATAAAACTCCTAGAAGATAATACAGGAGAAATCCTAGATGACCTTGGGTATAGTGATGACTTTTTAGATAGAATATCAAAGGCATAATCTATGAAAGAAATAATAAGCTGGACTTCTTTAAAATAAAAAAAAAATTTGCTTTGCAGAAGACATTTATCAAGAGAATGAGAAGACAAGCCACAGTCTGGGAGAAAGTATTTGCAAAAGACATAACTGATAGAGGACTATTAACCAAGATGTACAAAGAATTATTAAAACAACAGTAAGAAAATGGATAGCCTGATTAAAATATGGGTCAAAGACCTAAACAGACACCTCACCAAAGAAGATATGCAGATGGTACACAAACACATGAAACATTGCTCAACATCATATTTCATTAGGGAAATGCTGTTGTTGGATGAAGGAGACTTTAGATATCAAAACAATGAGACACACCTATTAGAATGGCCCAAATCCAGGACACTGATGACACCAATGCTGTTGAGGATGTGGAGTAACAGGAACTCTCATTCCTTGCTGGTGGGAATGTAAAATGGCACAGCCCTTTTAGAATAAGGTTTGGTAATTTCTCACAAAACTAAACATATTCTTACCATATGATCCAGCAATCACGCTTCTTGGTATTTACCCAAATAAGTTGAAAACTTGAGGGAGCACTGTTATCACCTGCTTTACCCTGCTGTGGCCCAGATAACTTGCTGAAGAGGAGACTCGGTGATGAAAAGCCAGCACTGCCTGTTAAGGAAAAGTGGCCACGCTAGGTTGCGGCCTGCACCTGGAAGTGGGGCGTGTGAGGCAGGGCATGCTGGTGGGGGCCCCGGGCCACGGGGGCTGTGAGGCAGGGCGTGGGTTGGGAATGGAGGCACAGATCTGGTGTTTGCTGGGGCTCTGCCCCTTGCTGAACCTCTCTGAGCATCCGCTTTTTCATCTGTACAGAATCTCTTTGCCACAGTGATCCTTTAAAGATGTAACTCTACTTGTGTCAGTCCTTGTTTGGAGCTACTCTGCTTGTGGTCTACACACAAGGTGCTGGCCCAAGATAGAGAAATGCAGAAAGGGTTGTGTGCAATTGGAAACTTTGGTAGCCGTTTGATATGGATACAGCATCCAAGAATATGACTGGATCTCAGATCTTACATAAGTATCACTCCGTGATCAGTTGGAAACTGAAAAAGAGAACTACTGGTCCTTCTTCACTGATAGTTTCTAAAACCTGGTTCTGATGGACTGATGGACTTAGAATGAAGTCTTATCTCTCCAGCATGGCCTACAGGGCTGATGGGACTTTGGCCCTGCCCAGGATAGCACCTCACTCCTTCCTCCTGCTCCCCCTCTTCTTTGTGCTCCAGCTACACAGTTAAACACAGCATGTTCCTACCGTAGATTATTTAGATTTGTTTTTCCCTCTGTGTGGAATGTTCTTCTCTCAGTCCTTTAATTCCAGGCGCTGCCCTGTCATGCAGGTTCAGTCACAGATGTCTCTTCTCAGAGAGGCCTTCTCTTACTATCCGCAACCTTAGCTCCTTGTTTTATTACCTCAGAACCCTTGTTTCACCTGAAATTTCTTGTGTTTGTTGTGTGTCTCCTCCCACTAAAATATGGATTCCACAAGTCTCTTCTACATACCATCATCTCTCCACTTTCTAGAACCATACTTCACACAGTAGGTGCTCAGTAAATATTTGTCGAATAACAGAATGAGTAGATTGTTGTGAGGCTTAAATAAGATGATGGGGGATGAGTGCTCATGGAGTTGGCATACTGGAAACATTGGTCCCAGGACATTCCTGCCTCCACACTGTAACGTACGCCTACACTAGGCTGCCTGTTCTGGTCCTCCGGTGCCCCTTCTCCTGGAATGAAACCTAGGGAGGTCCTCACCCTCACTTGATAGACAGTGCAGTGATTAGCTTGTCTACTGTCTACCCAGCTGGGGCATGGTAACTTGAGCTGTTTTGTGAACTGATGGTACCCTGTTATTTTATAACGGGAGTCTTTCTGAGAAGATGGCCAACATAGTAATTTGCTTGGGGTTCTTTGTCTGCTGGGTAACATCACTCAGGAAAAGGATGTTTGGTGAATCTAGAACTGGGCCATAGAGAGGTAAAAAGGGTACCTGATAGCCAACAGGTTACTGTGGGATCACCCTGCAATCTTGGCCATGAGGTCTTCAGACTTAAAGCATCCTTTCCTTTTGATGCAGGACAGGGTAAATTCCCTTTAGTAGAGGGGGAGCTCAAGCCTGGTATAGAGAATGTGGCGGGGGGGCCGGGGATGGGGAGGGTGAGGAAGGATGGGGCAGGAGCAGGGAGGGAGGGAGAGAAAGAAAAAGAGTTCTTGACTGAGTGCAGGAAAGAATTCAAGCGCACGCCAAAGTTAAAGTTGAAAGGAAAGTTTTATTAGAGAAAGGGTAACACTCCATAGGCAGAGCGTGGTCTGTCTCTCAGAGACAGAGAGTGAGAGAGCCTGAGAGAGACTCAGAGGGACAGAGACGATGAGAGGAACAGAGAATGAGAGGGGAATTCAGTTTATATATCATTCTTTAGTTTCTGTGAATTACAGTTTAAAGACTTTGTTTACCCATCTTCTTTTGATAGTATGGGTATGCAGCATGAAAGATAAGAGTATATAGTGTGAAAGAATGGTTAGGTAGCAAGAAAGCCTGCTGGCAAAGTCTCAGCCTTTGATCCATAGGTTCCCCATGTTCTTAGCCCTAGGGAATGAATGATTGTGTTTATTTTCTATAGGACATGACTTAAAGACTGTTGTCCTTTTTCCCCTTCACAGTGTGGGGAAATGGTTTGTTACCAATCCCAGCAGGAATCTTCCTCTGTTCTGCTGGCTTCCCTAGGTCTGGCAGCAACATGTTGCAGACTCTGGATATAGCTTGATTTAACATTTAGTTGTCTTGTCCTCTCCCTACAGAATAATAAATTGTTTCAATGTACCTTTGAGCTCTGGCCCCTTCTTTTCTGTGTCCCTAGAGCCTATGCACGTATACACGCGAGGCATTCACAGCATGCATGCTGGGTGGAGGGAGGAGGCCATCAGTTGTGTGTCCGGGTGGTGCTAGGCAAGACTGGAGCTATGGAGGGGGCAGTCCGGATTTTAGCCAGGACTCTGCTGCTTTCTAGCTGCTGGGGCATGAATAAGTCACACTGTCTCCCAGAGCATCAATTTCCTCTGTAGCCAATGGGATAATCATGTCTCCCTCTCTTGGCCCTTGGTCCTAAAGAGAGCCTGGCTGTGCTCTAGCTCATAGTCTATGCCCTGGCCTGATGGCACTTTCTTCTCCCCTCTGCCTGTTCATGTTGCAGTATGCCTGGGTGGAGAAGCACTTTGGCCCTGACTTTCTGGAGCAGGTTGTGCTAACCAGAGACAAGACCGTGGTCTCTGCCGACCTTCTCATAGATGATCGGCCGGACATCACAGGCAAGTGGCCTGCAGCAGGTGAGGAGCGAGTGTAGAGAGCTAATAGCCACTCAGACAAACAGCACACAGGCTGGGTCTCATGGCCCCTGTCCCGAGTAGTCCTCACTTAATCACCAGATATGTATCAAGCATTCAGACTTGTACCTGGCCTGACCCTCTTCCCTGTTGGGGAGACAGGGCTCTCTCAGCATCTGACCTGGGAGTCAGGAGAAGCAGTTCTCAGCTCCAGGTAGAACTTGCTGGGTGGCCTTTGGTCAGTCCCTTAACCTGGAAGCTTTGCCTTTATCATGTTAAATGAGGGCCCAACTCTGGCTTCCAAATGTTTGTTTTTAGCAGACTATCCTCTCTCTCTCTCTCTCTCTCTCTCTCTCTCTCTCTCTCTCTTGCTCGCTCGCTCGCTCGCTCTCTCTCTCTCTCTCTCTCTCTCTCTCTCTCTCGCTCTCTCTCTCTCTCTTTTTATTTTCTAAGAGCAATTTGAACTAAACCTAATATATAAAACAAAAGTGAAGCATAATTTCTCCAGCTGAAGGTTTTGGAGTTGTATTTGTCCCTTTTGCTTATGGATACCCCTTTCCTAAAACAAACAAACAGGCATACAAACAAACCTTGAACTGGCTTAAAAAGGAGAGGGGAAATTTATTATACCTAACTAAAAAGATGGGACAGGAGGCCTTTAGGCACAGCTGTATCTAGGAGTCCAGACATCAGTCAGAATTCAGTTTCTTTATCTCCTTGTTCTGCTCTGATTTACCTTCATACTTACATAGGCTCTTTCCTCCTGGTAACCACCTATAGTTTCAGGGTTAAATCCTGTTCTTTGGACTCCCTCAGTGGTAAAATACTGACTGGTTCTTCCTTAATGGCTTTTTGAGCTGGTTTGGGAAACATGCCTATCTCTATACTAGTTACTGTGTCCAGAGAGAAGAATCCATAGTGTGCCCTCCCCTGACCTCCTTAACCATGCAGTTTCTCAAGGAGAGTCAGGTCACAGTGCCAGTGGGGACTGTGACCTTGAGGGTCCCAGAGACTCCCTCAACTTCCATCTCTATCCATGGAAAGCAGGTAGGAGGCCTGTGTAGGAGGAGCTGTGGGCCCAGGCCATAACCCAAGGGGCAATGCCAGTATGGACATGTGGACATGAGAGAGTGAGGCTTGGGAGGGTTTGCAGGGCCTGTGGTCAACAGCTGGTGAGCTACAGAGCTGGCACTGGCCAGTGCAGGATGACTGGGCATGGGAAGGAGGAAGGGCAGGGCGTCAGCAAGGCTTAGCCTGTGACAGTGACTGGAGATGATCACAGCCACAGTCACTGCTGAGCACCGCTGTGAGCTGTCCCGTTGCTTTGTGGGAGCCATCTTGTTTAATCTTTGTGACTCCTAGGAGACAGGTGCTAGTGTAGTCACCACTTTACTGACAGGGAAACTGAGCGTCAGAGGTGAGTTACTTGACTGAGGACACTTGAGTTGGTCCCAGGCAAACTCTCCAGGATCCTGACATTGGTCTGAGTGCTGCTTTCCTGCCCACAGGGGCTGAGCCCAACCCCAGCTGGGAGCACGTCCTCTTCACATGCTGCCATAATCGGCACGTGCAGCTGCAGCCACCCAGCCGCAGGATGCATTCGTGGGCGGACGACTGGAAGACCATTCTGGACAGCAAGCGGCCCTGCTGAGCTGGATTGCTCTCTGGGCCCCCCTGTGGGGCCCCTGACTTCAGGGCTTCCAACTCAAGGCCTGGGGGGCTAGTGTATTAGCCTGGGGCCTTCCTCACAGATGCCCTGCGCCCACTACATGTGTCTCCTCCCCTTCCCCAGCCTTGCCAGCTCTTAAACTGGAATGGGGGCTGGACTGCCCCATGGGCCCTGGACAAGACTCATGTAGCCAGGCAGTGCAAGCTGACCTCAGGCTGTGGCTAGGCTGAGGAGGCCAGGGGCTCCAGACATGGAGAGGAACAAGGGCATTGATCAGAGGCCAGGAGTCCTTCCCCTCCCTCAGGGGAGTCCCTTCTTCCCTGGGTCTGCAGGCCATCAGTGAGGTTGCCAGCAGCAAGATAGCTGAGGTGCTCCTGGTCTGAGAGGGCAGTGAGCAGGAGCAGGTAGAGAAGAGCTCCACATATACTCAGCCACCACCTCTTAACCCCTGTCTGCCCAGCCTGCTGCCTCCAGAGCCTTGCCATGCATTCAGCAAGCACCAAGTTCCAGGACATGCCAGGCTCTGTGCTGAGGTACCACACATGGCCCTGCCTTTGACCAGATCGTTGTTGGGGCCCCACTCAGGGCTCAGCAGAGAGTCTTGAGGCTTGAACGTTTGTTGAAGACATGAAAAATAAATGCTGTTCACATGTCACCTGAGGCTATGGCCTCCTCTAGCCTCAACCCCAAGATCCTCCAGCCTCTGGCCCTGGGCACCCGCCATACATCTTATAAATACTTGGATCATCCCCCTGCACTGATGAGAGGCTGAGGAGGGCACAGCTTCTCCAACCCTAAGCATCGGGTTCTGCATGGGGGCCAAGGAGGGATGGAGTCCTGATGGTAGCAGGGCTGGGCTGGCCCCAACTCCATACCCCACACTGATGGTGAAATTTAGCAAATGCATTCTTCTCAAGTGCCTCCTTCCCTGATTCTGCAGCAGCCCCTCCTGGCCCACACAATTCAGAGCAGAGTCCCCTACCCTCTGCTCCTCTCACAGCTAAGTTTCTGTAGGAATCGTGTGGAGCTAGCAGGCTGATGATAGTCTCAGTTTTTGTTCCTTTTGATGTTGGAAGTGGCAGCTTGTACAGCCACCTCCCTATGGTTTCTCAAGAGGTCTCAGGGGCCTTCACTCTTTCATTTCCTGCTCCTCCACTCCCTTTCCCAATGTTGTCCTTGCAGGGAACCCCTAATTTTTTCCATCTGGGGTCCTGGAAGGCCTTTCAACCCTCTGTAATAGGCACTCTCGAGCTACTCAGGTAGGTCAGGTAGGAGAAAAGATGAGGCACAGGTGCCTGAGGCTCAAGGCTGGCGTAGCATCTTGCCTTTCTGGCTCTCAGGGCCTTAGGAGCTTGGTCACTCCAGATTAGGAAGGACTCTTGACTTGGCCAAAGGCAGTTCTCCCCTCCTTGGCTGGCTTTATCCCTGGAGAACAGAGTAGGAGGCTTTGCAGGTCAGTCCTGATGAGGAGTATATGTGGGCTTGTGTCATGTGACCCAGAGGCCATCTGGCCCAAGCAGAGCACTGTGTTGAGCCCTGACTGATCTGAACTGAAGCCCTGGAAAGAAGCAAGACCTGGGTGTGCTGGTTCCCCAGCTGCTCCCTGAGGCCCTCTGCTCTGCTCACATGAGGACACAGCCAATGTCTAAGCCAGGAGACTGTGTCACCTGAACAGTGCAGCACTGCCCTTTCTTCCAGCTTGTTCGCTCTGCCCTCTTCCTCCCTGTCACCAGCAGCGCCTGCACTTCTGGTCTTCTACACCCTCTTTTCAAAGAGCCTCCCTGCTTAAAGTTGTCAAGTCTAGACTTACCGGAGTCCTCTGAGACCCCATGCTGTAGCTGGACCAGTGCATGCCAGAGCTCTGCTGGGATAGCCTGTTCCCCTGAGGTCAGCTTTGAGACCCAACATCCAGTGGATGGCCCCCTCAGCCACAGGAGACAGCTGGTCAAAGCGGAATGAGACCTCTCTGCCTTCTCACTCCTAAAGCCATTTCCCTCCCTGCTCACCTAGCCTTGTGAATGCAGGGGGCTGAGGGCCTTGGGCATGAGCCGGGATGTGGCAGGAGGCCAAGGTACAGAGCCCTACTCAGGGACAGTCCACCTCAGTCTGCCTACTCTGGCTGCCCATTCTCAGCCTGTGGCAAGGCCTGACTCTAGGTCTGCTTCTAACAAAGCTATAGCAAAGGGTTTTCTGCTTCAGGTCCTAAGAGGCTGACCCTCTAAAACGTTTTCTTTAAGAGATTGCTGCCCTGAGTTTGAAAGGCCAGTCTAGAAACTCCAGTGCTATGGATTGCCACCTTTGTTCTCCATTCAGCTAGAATCACTCACCCTGAGGTAGCAGCCCCACTTCAGTGCCTTTAAAGGGGAAAAAAAAAAATTGCAGGAGCAAATGCTTCAGATGTGGCCCCATCAGACAACTAATCACAAACAATTCATTTGTTGATGAGTGCCACAAGAAGTCCAGGTGCTGTGGGAGCAGGGGAGTGGGCCCTGTCCAGCCACAAGGTCCGGGATGGGCTCTCCCAGTGTGTGGCATTGACTAGGCCTGGGTAAGTAAGAGGACGGAGCCTTTGCTGCTGAGGGAAGAGTCATGCAGAGGCCCTGGGGGCAGGAAAGGGTCATCGAGGAGCTAGGAATGAAAAAGGCACTGGAACTGGAACCTAGAGAAAAGGTAGGGAGGATCGGCGGTGGGGGCCTGTACTATGGCACTCAAAAGGGAGGACGCTTGAACTAAGCTGACAGCATAGGCCAGGACCACACAACTTTATGATTTTCAATTTTGTCAAAACAGACACCGCAAGAAATGAAGGTGACTTTCTTTCAAATCTTGAGAAGCATATTTGCTTCAGAACCATTTAATACACCACAGAAAAGGAAGTCCACCTCCCAATGAGGAAGCCAGGGCTTGTCTTGCCCCGAGACTCAGTGACATGTCAGCTTGGTCCCTCCCCTTCGTCACTAAGGCGCTCGATGTGCCTTAGCTGCTTGTCAAAAGTGAAGATTTATTCTGTGAAAATATTGAAAATCCGGGGCTATGGAGCTGGAGCCCCGGAAGAGAGCGATGGCCTCCAGATTAGCCAGTGGTTTTAAGCAGCAAGAGTATAGTTTCTTCACTTTACTGGAGTTAGTTTCCCAGTTGGACTCATCCCAAATCACAATAAACAACTATTTTCCTTAGCACTTACTGTGTTCTGAACGGCCGATGAACACTTGACATGGCCTCATAACTAGCCTTTTTCAGTCACTCTCCATTTAACTAGTGGGGCTGTGGGCTTGGGCGAGGGTCAAGTGGTGCCGAGATTTAGCCAGCTGAGCCACACTCTGGAGCTTTATACTTGTGACTGCCACACAATCCTGACCTCTAATCCAGAACTCCCTAAGGGCTTGGGTGTCCAATGGAGTTAAAGCAGAGTCTCACTCAGGCTGGGCTCCACATGAAGGTGGGCATTCAGCATCCAACCTGCAGTAGAAACTGGGGATGGTGGGAAAGGGTCAGGGGAGAGCTAGCATATCCTAGAAACCAGAAGTTTCGAGAGATGCATGGCCCTCAGGGACAAACAGAGGAGAGGATGGCGGAGGGGAGAGGAGAAGCTCCCGTTTCCTGTGGGCCAGGCATAGGAGGGACATGTGTCAGGGAGACAATGATGCTTGAAACACCCCCTGTTGCCCTCTATTTTTCGCCTCTGTTGGCTCGGGTTTAGAGTGAGGATGAGCTGGGTCTCTCAGAGATTCCCTCACCCTCCAGAGTGCATGTGGCAGGGATGTGAGAAGACATAGAATTTCAGCTGAAACCCCAGCTGGTCGAGGGCATTCCACACAACTGAGGAGCAAATGAAACAGCTGTATGCCCCAAGACCCCACCTCTCCTTCTTGGTGAGAAGGATTCAGAGTCCCTGCTGCCTATGGAGGTGGATGAGGACGCTGGACAGGAGCTTGGAGGTGGCCACCAAGGAGGTCAAAGTGACCCTGGGGGCTGAGGTTGCAGGGGACCACCAAATCTGGCTGGGCTCTTACCCCTGCTGCAGGTCTTGGCAGTAAAAGCAGGTAGGCCAGGTTCCCAGGCCCAAACTGGGTGATGCGATCACTGCACCAAGCGAGAAACCAAAGCGACTGATCCAGATGTCTCCTTGGCAAGGGACAGAAACAAGGAGAAACTCTTTAAAGTGTGAGAGGGAAACATGAGCCCCTACAGGGAGTGGGGACTTTGAATAAGTGATTTTAGAAGGAGCCTGAGTTAGACCAAAGAAGATCATTTTAGGTGGAAGAGACTGAGTTGTTTTCATTGGCAATTTTAAAAAAATATGGTAGCGATAAGTTATTAGTGACAGCATAGGTTAATAACAAACACATTTCTGTACATCTGATTTTAACATATAAGTTTGTTCTTCCACAACTTGCCCAGAAAGCCAGAACTCAGGAGAGGTTCATTTGACAAGCCTCAGGTACCCAGTGAACAGCGCTGGGGTTTGAACTCAGCTCCCAGTGCTGTAGGGGAGATCCAGAAGGCGGTGGGGCAGTGGGAGGGAACCCAGAACAGGGAGTCTGGAGAAAGGGGCCCATTTTGCTACCCGCATGCTGTGTGACCTTGGCAAAACCACTTTTCTCTGTGCTCTTTTCCAAGTTCTCAGTTTCCATAAGAAAGGGGTGCATGGAAATAGGGACTTTTAAAATTTCAGAATGTTGCTGCTCAGTGGAGGAAAACTGAACTTTTCTATGAAGGTGGTCAAATGGACTCTGGAGGCTCTGATGGAAGAACCAGAGGCATCTGTCTAGGTTTGGCCACCAGGTGACAGCAGCGACACCACACTTCAATGCAGTGTGTGTGTGTGTGGTGTGTGTGTGTGTGTGTGTGTGTGTGTGGTGTTTGTTGTGAGAGAGAGAGACAGAGACAGAGACAGAGACAGAGACAGAGACAGAGAGAGTGAGTAAGCGGTGGGATGCAGTGATTAGTGAGTACACAGGCAACCACAGGGAAAGAAGGGAAGACCAAATTTCCTAAGCTCCTTCTGGCCCTCCTGAACAGCTTCTCCCAGGCTGCTGTGGGAGGTTGGGCCCCAGATGTCAGGCAGACTGAGGACCTGTATCCAGCCTGCCTGGCTTACAGAGACCTTTTCTCCAGCCCACAACTCAAACACCTTCAAGACTCTAAGGTGTCCTGAGGAAGAAAAAGTCATCCCTGCGTTTTGAGCTGGGTGTTTGTGCAGGTCCCAGCTGGCCTTGGCCTGTACCATAACCTGTCGCTGGCTCTCTGTTGTGACTTCTTAGCACTCAAGGAAGACCTTTCACAAACTGCCCCTGCCCATCACTTCAGACTCCTGGACTCCTTACAGTTCCTTGAATGCCCTTACCCATGCCTTTACACATACTGTTTGCTTTCCGTTTCCAGAGGGCTTTCTGCACCAAAACCAACATCTGATCTCTAGTGAGGAGGCTGTCACCCCTAAGCCTGCACCATCACTGGAGGAAGCCTGGTCTGTGCCAGCAGCTGCATTTGCAGGTTTTTTTTTTTTTTTTCTCCAGAGCTGCCCAGCCCGTGGGGCTGGACCTTGCAGAGGGGAGGCAGCCTGAGTCGCAAAACTGCGTCCTCAAAAGACTAGGCTAGGATTGTGACAAAATGACTCTGAAGAATAGAGATGTGTAGAAATAGGAACCAAATTACCTGTCCAGTGAACATGTAGGCTCTATGGCAATTCGATGAAAAAAAATTTTTAATACTTCACTGATTCAGCAAAACTGGCTTAGATCCACAGACTTGAGCCTAGAGGAGGGCAGAAATTATTAAGGTTTTTTAAAATTTAGAAGCTGGGAGGTAAGGGGGTAAGGAGATGCAGCCTGTGAAGCAGACAGTGTTCTTACCCTGCTTCTGCAGCTTCTTCCCAGGCACATTCTTTTGTGGAAAGAAGGTAACAAGTGATGCAGGTTGCAGGTGGGGAATTGCAGTTCACACGTTTAGCCACAGGATGACGCCAGAGGACTTGGTTCTGGATGCTTGCCTTGCCTAGGGCCCTGGAGCAAGTAATCAGCCTTTTGGACCAGACATGCCCAGACAATATGGGCTATGTTCGGGTCCCATACTGGTGTTCCCAACAACTGGAAATCCTGTGGGCAGGGCTTGGGTTGTGCACAGTGAAAACCTTAGCTATAAATGGCTGAGTTAATAGATGAATCAATCAACAACAGCTTTACCCCTGCCTTAAAGAGCAGAATGTTTGGAGCATTGCAGGCCCCAGGGACAGACCCAGAGATAGACTGGTCCTGGGTGGACCCTAACTAGGGGAGAATGCAGGCAGTGAAAGACCTTCTGGGTCTCTGTTCTCAATGGGGATCCGATTGCTGTGGGGTCCCATCCGTGCTTCCCATTTCCCCTCCTTACAAGGCACTCCATACAAACCAGAGGCACAAACTGGAGCCCTCAGATTCTATTTTATTGGTGTTTTTTTTGAGGGGAAACTTTCATACCCTCCCACTGCAAGCACTCAAGAATCTGGCCCCGGGAAGCTGACAGCTGCTCGTGGTTGGGCAGTGCTGAGTGGAGCCTTTGGATAATGTCCTGTCACATGCCTCTATGTGTGCTGGAAGATTTGTCTCTACCCCCTCCATGACCCAGGCCTGTTCACACATTCTCCTGGGCCCTGGTGGCATTTTTAGTCTTACCTGCTAACCTAAACAAGATATACTATTGTCCTACATTTATTTCAATATTACTCACACTGGAACCTTGCCTGTTCCGCACACCACCCCACCCCAGCCCGCAATTCCCCCTTTTCTTACACATAGCTCACCCTGCTCGCCTCTTTTCTCCAGAGAGTTCTTAGACTGCCTCAGGGCTGGAACACCTTCTTTATTGACCTTAAACTGCCTGAACCACTAACTCACACTCAGACTCTAGGGCAGGCGTTTGCCATCAGAGTGAATGGAAGAGAATGGGAGAAAAGAGGAAAGGACCCCACATTTATCGAGCATGTGCTAGACACTTATCATGTACATTAATCTTCCCGCATGAATAATGAAGTGAGGGAAAGATAGGCTTATTTTAATTTTGTGAAAATCAAGTGGAAAAAGTGGAGCTGGCTTCTGTTTGAATCCAAGGGCTTTTTTTTTTGTGATTCAAAGCTGCCGCAGAGGCACAGTAAAATGGAGTTGGGGGGCAAGGGGGGTGACTTGCACTGAAACCTGTCCATAATTCCAAGCCCAACCATTATTGACAACAGTGCTGCTGGTGACCAGGAACTGTGCCTTAAATGTGGAAGGCAGCAGGGCCTGATGGAAGAGAGAGGGCTCTTGCAAATGTGGAGGGAACATAGGCCCTGGGAGGGTGGGGTCTGGGGACTCAAGAGTGTCCTGGAGTCCTGGAAAGATAATGGTTTAGGGACCTCAGTAGGATCTGTCAGGTGAGTTGAACCTCTTTCTGCTCACTACTCGTGCAGTCATGGGTACACACACACACCTGGGTTACAGCTAGAACACAGGTGTCCTGTGTTATGGGGTAGTGGGGAGGGGTGAGTGAGGGTGCCTAGGGTTGAAGAGACCAACAGTGTCTCAGAAGGCTGGTGATACCCAGGGAGAATAGAGGAAGCCCCAAGCACAGAACACTAGGATTTCAAGTTGTGCAGTCTACTCCCCATAAGGAATGGCGGCAGGCTGCAGGAAACAATTTGATACTTGCAGCTCAATGAACCTCAGATACCAAGTAAGCCTATGAGGGATGGCATCGAACTAAACAAGAGATTGAACCAAAGGTAGTTTAATGTATCAGAACAAGAATTTAGAACACATGTGATCAATATTCTTAGATATGATAGACTATTGGATCCTCAAAAAGAGCAACCAGTAGAATTTGGAAAATTTAAAGTCTGATCATGGGGAGGGGGACAATAAATGGGCTAAGGAGCAGAATTGGACTTAGCTGTAGAACAGATAAATGAGTCGGAAGATTAAGCTGATAACTTATCAAAATGCGAGCGCCAAGGACAAAGAAATGAGAAGTACAAAACAAAAAGAGACGTGGAGGACAAAATTTGTTTGCTAATCCAAAAAGAGACAAGAATGTAGGGAAGGAATTTTCCAGAGCTGAATGAAGAATGTCCTAGAACTCTGATTTAAAAAGACCACCAAGGGGAGAGGAAGATGGCGGACTAGGTAGAAGCGGGGTTCGCCGCTCCCAGGTCCGCATTGAAATTATAACCAACTATAAAGTAATCAACGTGGGAAGAATCACCTGAAGTCCAGCTGATAATGTGTACTTCTGATACTATAAGGAAAGCCACATTGAAGCCAGTAGGAAGCGGCAAAAGTTGCGAATCAGGCATGACCCGCACCCGTGGGTGGTGGAGGAACACTGGGAGGAGAGTGAGGCTGAAGAGGCTTCCCTGAAGGGAAGAGAGGTCCTAAGCCTCATTTGGGGCTTCCCCAGCCCAGGGTCCCAGCCCAGGGAAAAAAGTTCCCAAAACACTGACTGTAAAAATTCAGAGGGGATTCTGGCCATCTGGGTGAGAAGGAAGGAGACTGAGACCCTACATGCCCCTTTAAAGGGTCCACGCACAGGCTCTCTTTGCCTGTGGACACTCACCGGGGGCCACTGGTGGTAGGTCAGAGGCTCATGCAAGATTCATATGGGGAAAGACTGCTTTACCTAGTGCCGGATGAGGGCTGACGGGCAGCTGCCATTATGCCTTAAGGCCCCACTACGGAGCAATCTATAGACTGTACCAGCTTGCCTGTGCAGATCCCCACTACATGGGCAGTTTAGAAGCTGCACTGACCTGAGGCGATTAGCCTGCCCCACCCAACCTGCAGATTGCCTGGGGTTTTTGTTGCTGGATGGCTGCCATGCCTGCACCATTTCAGGGCCAAACATTCGCAGCAGGAGCCAGCGCTATGAGCACACATTTTGGAGACAGTTTCAGACAGATCACTTCTGCCAACATGAATTTGGGTGGATCTTGGGAATCTGTGGACCAGTCCCAAACAGCAGCTGTCTTACTGTGATCTATGACTTTTGTGGGAACGTGCTAATGGTTACGGTTATCAAAGTTGTAGCAAGTTGTAATTGATCTAACGGCCATTGTCTCTGAGACCCTGTCCCACCCAACCCACAAATTGCCCCATTGACTGTCCAATGCCAGTGCCCTGCCCCTCCCCTGGGTCTCGCAATCTGCACAAGCAACAAACGTTGGCTAGCACAGTGTGGGCATTGTGGGGTAATCGGTTTCTGGCAGCCTCTGCTCCTGCAAGAGTTGCAGTATTGCGTGAGGAGATTACAGGGATCTATGGGACCACGCCAGATGGCAGCTGGCCTCACTGTGATCTGTGACTACAGCTGGAACACACAGGCACAGAAGTTGCAGCAAAAACTGAGGCCGTGTATTGGTCTGAGGCCTTTGTCTCCCTGAGATCCTGCTTCACTCAAGCCATAAAGTGCCTCCAGCCCATGGACAGGCAGCCTCCCTTTCCCTGCTTGGCTCTGGATTGCGCATTTTGCGCAGGCGATAGACCTTGGCTAGCACAGTGAGTGCATTTCAGGAAAAACAGCTGTGGGCAGACTACTGCTGCTGGTATGAGCTGCATATCTCCTGGTGGGATCGCAGGGACCTGTGGGACTGCCTCATACAGCAGCTTACCTACCTGTAATCTGTGACTAACTACCGTGGGAACGTGCAAACACAGCAATTGCAGAAAACCGAGGCTATTGGCCTGGGCCCTTGGCTCCCTGAGATCCTGCCCCATCCACACAAAGTGTCTGTGGCATGTTGACAGGCAGCTGCCCCTGCCCTGGGATGGCACATCCTGTGCAGTCAACGGATCTCAGGCAGCGAAATGAGCAAAAGTTCAGGGAATGCAATGAAGGGAAGATCACTGCTGCTAGCATGAGATACAGTATTGCTTTGGGCAGATCTCAGGGGTTTTTGTGGGCCCATCACAGACGGCAGTAAGTTGCCCAGTGATATCTGACTTTGGTGGGAACCCGCAGTCCCAGAGCTGGCAGCATATCTGGTGCTGTGCAGGCCTGACAGCTCCCACCAGGTAGTCCTGAGCAATCAAAGGCAGCGGCTGACCTTGGCCTACCAGGGAGCCTCTCCTAAGGGACCACAAAATCACACAGTGTATCACTGAGATGACAACCCACCTAACCCACACATTACTGGTGGCAAGCCTGCACCCAGGCAACCCAGTCCCATCCTGTGCTTTCCTTGGGTCACGAATTCAACAGCAAACAACAGTGCTCAGTCATGCAGCCAAGCAAAGCCCGTTCATCCAGGAGAAGCATTCAGTGGCAGGCCACAAACTCACACCCACAAGCTTCAGTACTTCTTAAATGGAGGCTAGGTTGTTTGCAGGCCTGAGGTGGGAAGATAGCTGAGTTTGCTATGATCAGAAACTTGTACAAGGAGCCACAGAGACAACTCTGGCAAAGTAAAATGACACTGTAGTGGTGGGGGAAATTTGGGCTCAATAGTACTGAAGACTCCCCGGATCCCTACACACCAACACACATATACACCAGAGGCTCTTCCAGTTCAGAGACTTATGGGCAAATGACAGGCAGTGTCAGGCCTTGAGGAGCACTGGTCCTTCAGCTAAACTGCCCTAGAATCATGAATGGGGGATAACCAGACTGCTGCCTACAGCATTGTCTCTTCACTTACCTATAGATCCAGCATAGGCAACAAACATCTGTGGATCTCTTTGTAGCTCCCACCAGAGTAGTCTGAGCAATCAAAGGCAGCAGCTGACCTTGGCCTACTGGGGAGCTTCTCCTAAGGGACCACAAAATCAGCACAACCAGAGGCTGGCACTAGACCACAGCAGAGAACAACTACTGACTAGTCCCATAAACAGTAACACAAAGGGTGGTCCTCAACAAGTACACAACTGTAGGAAAAATCCCTGCTAGGGAAAATCCCTCAGTGGGGTCAGCCCACACACAGCAACTCTTACCCTGTGGGCACAGCCAATTCCCACAATTAGCCTGAGCATTAATGCCACCCACTGATGTACTAACACCAATAAAGGCTTAGCTACAACAGAATATCACACACAACCCACACAAAGACCGCATTCAGATCCTCCGGCACAGATCAGGGAAAGTGATCCAGTGGGCCACACAGGACACCTTCTACATAAGGCCATCTGGTCAAGCTGAGAGATGAAACAAATATGCCTGACACATAGAAACAAACACAGAGAGGTTAATAAAATGAGAAAACAAACATACCACGAATGAAACAACAGGCGAAAACTCAGAAAATAAAGCTAACTGAAATGGAGGCAAGCAACCTACTAGAGACAGAGTTCAAAATAATGGTTATAAGGATGTTTCAGTGAACTTAGGGGGAGAATGGGTAGCACAATGAGAACCTCAACAAGAGGTAGTAAGCACAAAAGGACATAGAAACCATAAAAAAGAATCAGAAATGAAGAAACGATACTGAAATGAAGACTACACTAAGAAGGATTCAACAGGAGATAGCACAAAGCCGAAAAATCAAAATCAGCGAACTGGAAGACAGATAACAGAATACACTCAATCAGAACAAAAAAGAAAAAGAATTTTAAAAAATGAGGATAGTTTAAGAGACCTCTGGGACAACATGAAGTGTAACAATATCTGCATCATAGGAGTACTCAAAGGAGAAGAGAGAAAAACAAGGGTAAATAGCAGAATACAAAATTAATATCAGAAGTCAGTGGCATTTTTATACACCAAGGATGACCTTTCGGAAAGGGAAATTTAGAAAACAATCCCAACTTAAACTGCATCGAAAAACAACAATACTGGGAATAAAAATAGCCAAGGAAAGTAAAAGATATGTACTCAGAAAACTATGTCATCAAAAAAAATAAATTGAAGAAGGTACAAATAAATGGAAATATATAGTGTGCTTCATAGATAGGGAGAATCAACATCATTAAATGGCCATATTCCCAAAACCAATCTATAGATTCAATGAAATCCTGTCAAAATGCCAATGACATTTTTCAGAGGATAGAACCAATAATCTTAAATTTATATGGAACCAAAAAATAACTCCCAAGAGCCATGGCAATCTTGAGAAAGAAGAATAAAATTGGAGGTATCACACTACCTGATATCAAACTATACTACAAGCTATAATTCGTCAAAACACCATGGTACTCAGGCATAGAAACAGACACATAGATCAATGAAACAGAAAGAGAGCTCAGAAATAAATCCATGCCAATACTCACTTAATATATTGACTAAGGAGGCAAGAATATACAATGGGGTAAAGATAGACTCTTCAATAAATGGTGCTGGGAAGATTGGACAGATACATGCAAAAAAAAAAAAAGAAGAAGGAAAGAAAAGAAATGAACCACCTTCTTACACCATACAAGAATAGACTCAAAGTGGATTAAAGATATAAATGTAAGCATAAAACTTCTAGAAGAAAACACAGACAGTAATCTCTCTGATATTGCTAATGTAATTTCTTTTGGATATATCTCCCCAGGCAAGGGAAACAAAAGAAAAAAATAAAGAAATGGGACTACATCAAACTAAAAAGTTTTTGAACAGCAAAGGAAACCATCAACAAAATGAAAAGACAACAGAATGAATGGGAGAAGATATCTGCTAATGATACATCTGATAAGAGGTTAATATTCAAAACATATTAAGAAACTTTATACAACTCAACAACAAAAACAAATAATAATTCAATTAAAAAATGAGCAGAAGACCTGAACAGATGTTTCTCCAAAGAGGACATACAGATGGCCAATAGACATATGAAAAGATGCTCAAGGTCACTAATCATAAGAGAATTGCAAATTAAAACCACAATGAGTTACCACCTGAATGTTAGAATGTCTATCATCAATAAATCAAAGAACAACAAGCATTGGTGAAGATGTGGAGAAAAGGGAACTCTAAAACACTGCTGATGGGATTGCAAATTGATACAGACACTATGAAAAATAGTCTGGAGGTTTCTCAAAAAGTTAAAAATGAATATACCTTTTGACTCAGCAATTGCACTACTGGGTATTCATCCAAAGGAAAAAAAACACAATAATTTGTAAAAATATATGCACCCCTATGTTCATGGCAGTACAATTTACATTGCAAGATATGGAAGCAACCTAAATGCTCATCAACAAATGATTAGATGAAGAAATTATAGTTCATATATAAAATGAAATGTTACTCAGCCATTCAAAATTGAAATCCAAGATCTTTTGGAAACATGGCAGAAAGAGAGACATCCTAGATCTCTCCTCTTAAAACAACAATAAGCTGAACATCTAAAACTCAACAAAAAAACAACCAAACTGCACACCAGTCAGCATGGGGATCTGCACATAAGAGCTATCACAGGTTAGAACTCAGGGGTTGGGCAGAGGACTGGGAGAAATAAAGAAGTTGCTTCTTGCAGCTGCCAGAGATACCAGTAGGAGAGAGAGGAGGGGAGAAGGAGCATCAGTTCCCTGAAAGCCCTGCCTGGGAAAAACTGTGAGTTCTCTGTGGCCGGTGGCAGGCCCCAACATCAAGGCAGAAGGCGAGAAGCGGGAAGGCAGGAAAACAATTGATTTTTACTGGCCACGGATGCAAAACCGAGGCAGAACCACAGTCCCCACCCCCAACCTAGAGGATCCCTAGTCCATACCCTCTGAGACCAAACACCATGAAGCCCAGGGGAATCTGAGCAAACACTACCAAAATTGTGCTAACACTACGGGGTTGAAACTGAGAGTAGCGAGCATGATTAAATATCTATCAGAAATAAAAAGGCATTTTTAAGGCCTTATATAAAGCAGGAATCCAAGAGGCTTAGATGCCACCTACTGGAAACCAAAAGAAAAGCAATTTTTTTTTTTTTTTTTTTTTGCAGCCGGCTAAAGAAGAGATCTTTATATAAAAATTCTTCTTTCTGGAAAAAAGGCAGAACACAATTCCATTAATGCTCAGGTGGAGAAATAGTCTATTAAACGCCATGAACAACCAAGGTGACAAAGCATCTCATAAAAGAAAGAGAAAAAAATTCCAGAAAATAAGCTCACATATATAGAAATATTCAATTTAAATGACAGAGAATTCAGGATGGTACTCTGAAAAAACTAAGTGAATTTCAAAATGAGTCATGTCAACAATGTCAAGAATTGAAAAAACTACTAGATGAGCTGAGCAGGAAGATTGAAATCCTCAAAAAGAACCAAATAGAATTTCTGGAGATGAAGAACACCTGCAAGAATTGAAAAATAAAATAATAAGCTTGGGAAATAGAGTTGACCAAATGGAGGAAAGGATCAGTAATATCAAAGACAGAAACCTAGAAATAAGTCAGAAGGAAGAAGAAAGAAACCGAATAATGAAAAATAATGAAGAGAAATTCAAGAACTTGCTGATAACATCAGGAGAGGAAACATAAGAATAATGAGCATTCTTGAAGGAAAGGAAAAGGAGCAAGGACTGGAGCTTGGGATTCAAGAAGTCAACATAACACCCAATTATCTCAACTCCAAAAGGCCTTCAGCAAGACATATTGTATTATAGTATTCAAAAATCAACGACAAAGACAGAATTCTCAGGGCAGCCAGGAAGAAGAAAACAGTAACTTAAAAAGGAAAACCCATTCGATTATCATCGGACTCTCAGCACAATCCTTATAAGCCTAAATATCAAAGAGCGGCAATACTTCTCAACTCATTTTATGAAGCCAATATTACTCTGATAACCAAAACCGAGTAAAGACAACACACACATAAAAAAAAAAAAACTACAGATCAGTATCTCTCATGAACACAGATGCAAAAATCCCAAATAAGATACTAGCGAACTGAATACGGCAACATATTAAAAAATTATACACCACGATCAAGTGGGCTTCATCCCAGAGGACACAGGGATGGTTCAACATACTCAAATAGATTAATGTGATACCACCACATAAACAAATTAAAAAATAAGAATCATATGATCATATCAATAGATGCAGAAAAAGCCTTCGATAGATACATCTATTTATGATCAAAATACTTAATAAACTCATACAGAAGGAAAACCACCTTAACATAATAAAGGCCATCTATGACAAACTCTTAGCCAACACTATACTTAATGATGAAAGCTAAAACCTTTTCCTCTAAGAATCAGGAATTAAGCAAAGCTGCCCACTATTGTCACTGTTACTCAATATAACATTAGAGGCCCTAGCGAGTGCAATCAGACAAGAAAAAGATATAAAAGGGATTTAAGTAGGAAATAAAGAAGTCGAAGTATCACTATTTGCAGATGGCACAATTCTCTATATAGAAAACCCTGAAGACTCCACAGGAACACTACAAGAAACAATAAGCAAATACAGTAAAGTTTCTGGATACAAAATTAACATTCAAAAATCCATAGCTTTCCTATACTCTAATAATGAAGTGTCAGAAAAAGAAGTGGAAAATAGAATTAATTTTGAATTGCAACAAAAAGAATAAAATGCCTAGGAAATCGAGGGGATCATTTTACTAACTAGGTGTCTACCAATGTACCGTATACTTGAACCTAACTAAAATTTAAAAAATAATAATAAATAAAAAAAATAAAAAGTGGAAAAATAACTCCTTTTGCAATTGCAATAAAAAAAAGTAAAATACCTAGGAATAACTCTAACAAACGTGTGAAAGGACTTATATTCATGAAAACTAATAAGACCCTATTAAAAAGAAATCAAAGAAGATACAAAGAAATAGAAAGATATTCCATGTTCTTGGATTGGAAGAATGACATAGTTTAAAATGACCTTATTATCTAAAGCAGTATACAGATTTAATGCAATCTGTATCAAAATCCCATTCGCATTTTTTAAAGAAATAGAACAGAAAGTCATCAGATTTGTATGGAAGCACAAAAGACCCCAAATTGCCAAAGCCATCATGAGAAAAAAGAACGTAGCTGGAGGCGTCACTCTGCCTGCCCTCTCAAATACACTACAAAGCGACGGTAATCCAAAACAGGCAGTATTAGCAGCAAAACAGACACACGGACCAGCGGAACAGAATCGAGAGTCCAGAAGTAAACCCATATTTCTATGGGCAATAATTTTTGACAAAAAAAAGCCAAAAACATACAGTGGAGAAAGGCAAGCCTCTTCAATAAATGGGACAGAAAACTGGAAAGCCACCTGCAAAAGAATGAAACTAGACTGTTGTCTATCACCGCACACCAAAATTAACTCAAAATGGATTAAGGACCTGAATATAAGATCTGAAACAATAAAATCATAGAAGAAAACGAAACGAAACTCAAGGACCTTGGACTTAAAGACTATTTTATGAATTTGACCTCAAAGCAAGGGAATAAAAGCTAAAATAAATGAATGAGACTACATCAAACTAAAAGCTTCTGCTCAGCTAAAGAAAGCCATCAACAAGGTAAAGAGACAACCATCCAAATGGGAAAATATATTTGCAAGCAATGCCTCCAATAAGGGCCTAAATCCAAATATACAAAGAACTCATACAACTCAATAACAACAAAAACAAATGATCCAATCAAAAAATGGGCAGGACTGAACAGACACTTCTCCCTAGAGGATATACAAATGGCCAACAAATATATGAAAAGATGCTCAACAGTGTAGCTATTAGGGAAATGCAAATCAAAACCACAATGAGATACCATCTCACACCTGTTAGAATAGTATATCAACAGACAAGTAATAATAAAATCTTGGAGAATGTGGAAAAAGGAACCCTCATACACTTCTAGTGGACTGCAAATTGGTACAGCCACTATGGAAAACAGTATGGAGGTTCCTCAAAAAAATAAGAATTGATCTACTATATGATCCAGCAATTCCTGTATTTAACCCAATAACTGAAAACCCATATATAAAATATATTTGCACACCGATGTTCATAGCAGCATTATTCATGGTGACCAAGATATGGAAGCAACGTAAGTGCCCACAATAGAGATTGGCTAAAGAAGCTGTGGTACACGTATACAATGGAATATTACTCAGCCATAAGAAGAGATGAAATACTGCCATTTGCGAAGAACATGGATGGACCTTGAGATAATCATGCTAAGCGAAATAAGCCAGACAGAAAAAGTTGAAAATCACATGATATCACTTATATGTGGGAATATAAACCTAAAAGCAATAATGGGACAGGACAAACAGAGACTCATGGACATGCACATAGACTAGTGGTTACCAGAGAGTAGGGGGTGGGAGAAGAGGAAAGAGGTAGACAGTGTAAAGGGGGTCTAATATAGGAGGGTTGGGGGAGGATGAAGTGGGTAAAGGGGATCAAATATATAGTAGCTGAAGGAACTGGACTTTGAGTGGTAAACACAACAGTAGAATTATAGATGTCAAACGATAAGATACAACCTGAAAATTATATAATTTTATTAACCAATGTTTACTCCAATAAACTTTAATTTAAAAAAAAGAAGAAAAATTCTTGCTAAAAGCTACTTTCTTGCCTGAATTCTTGGGGGTTTCCCTTTTTTCAAAACAATTTTATATTAAGCACACTCTAAATAGAGCCTTGAGAGAGGATTTGGTTAAAGCTGTCCTGTATTTAATAGGCTTGGGCTGGAGGAAGGCAGGGGATAGTCTGGTCCTAATTGCCTATTAGTCCACTTTGTATCCAATTTACAGTCCATTAGTAAGTTCTGCACGCGGTCCATGACGGTTTCTCTCTAGCTGACACCTCACTCACTGTTGTCTGCTGTGTTGTCAGAATTCAAGTTCTGAGGTAAGGGGTACAAGGCTCGGGCAGTTGGGAAAAGAAAATGCAGAGCCGTAGACAACTGCAAACATAGCTCTTTACTCAGGCAAGGGTGCAGACAGCCTCAACAGGGTGGCGGCGCCTTTTATACACAGGTTAACAATAGTGGTACACTTTCAGAAGCCTGTGCATGTGTACTTGGGCACATGGTTACAGAAGAGGGGAGAAGTGATGAATCATTTCCACTCGGAAGTTAGCTAAGGGTCTTGGGTGGGAGCCTGACTATGGCCATTTTTTTTTCTCTGCTCACTCCGCCCCTTCAAAATTTCCTCCTGTAACCTATGTAGGCTTGCAAGTGATTGCTGCAGGAGGGACAGAGCTCTGTACCCATATACCACAACAATAATACAGGGAACAACAACGTGCCACTAGGAGACAGGCTCCACCTCCTAGGATATGATTCTGGCACCAAAGAAACATACACTTTATATAGACGTGGGGATGTCCTAATTCGCAAGAGGCAAAGTCATAGCTTTGGTCTTAATAGTCTTACTCCCATAACCATCTATATAGGTGGCGTGGTCCAGGGAATGTCTGGATTTCCAACAGATAGGATTACAGTTGGCTCTGGTGTTAACCATGCTAGGACTCTGCACATTGCTGGGGGCCAGTGGATTGCCAATTCTACATGTGGCTTCCGGTCCATGCCTATCCCTCCAAAGGGGTACCTCGGCCTTCTCCCTAATCATATAGGGTCAACAGAGTCCTGGGGTTTCAAAAAGTCCAAGGCCACAGGCCTAGCTCTTTCGGTGGGAGGATTCTGCCCATGCCTGAATTAACGTTCAGGTTTTAACTGCCGCCACAATTCAAATAACAGCCCTTGGGCTGTGGTCTCTCTTGTCTTGATCAGCTCCTGCAGCTGGCAAATCAGTTCACATTTGTGTTCGGGTCACCTGAATAGGACCTTACCCAGGGCCTTTTACGCTCTCACCCCTTGGAGATCTGGAGTTACCCACTGTCAGTGCCAAGCTGATAGAGAACGGATTTCAGTGGTGAGACGCCCAGTTGAAAGAATACACGAAGGCTGACATGAGAATGAAACAATAGGCACCTACTTTATTGTGGGGAGCGAGTGCTTCTGCGCTAAGGGACCCAGTGGGCTCCACATACGCCAGAGAACAATAGTAGCATTCTGTCACATGCGTGATACAATAGGCTGACTCATGCTTACATGAGCTGGGTGCAGACACCCTACTACATTAATGTAACATTCTAAGTCCAGGATCCTATTCATAGTTCTGCAAGCCTGGATCATAGCCAGACCTGGAATCATCCAGGCCTGGGGCCCACACTCCACCCCTACAGGGTGCTACCGTTGGGCCCACAATCCACTATGTATAGTACATAATACTTGATAAGGATAATAAATCACTGTGTTATTGGTTTTATGTATTTAACTATACTATGCTTTTCATTGTCATTTTAAAGTGTACTCTTTCTACTTATAAAATAAATTTGTTATAAAACAATATGCCAAGTTAGGGCATCGGCAGCCTCATATATTTCATGTTTACTGTGTCTCTTGATTGCATCTTTTCTATGTGCTTAATTTAATCTTGCATTTTGTACAGAACATGCTGTAGAGGCTTATAGCCTGGGAGCAAGAAGTATAACCATATACGCCTAGGTGTATAGTAGGCTTGTTGTAAATGTACTCTATGATGTTCACACCAAGATAAATTACCTAACTGCATTTCTCAGAACACATTCCTATCTTTAGTGGCACATGACCTTATATGTATTATCTCATTTAATCTTCACAGCCAGCCCATGAAGGCAGGTGCTAATATTGTTCCCATTTTTTTGGGATGTGGAAACAGAGGTTCAGAGAGAGTCACCAAATTTGCCCGAGTCGACATAGCTAGTGAGTAATGAAGTGAGAGTTTTGAAAAACAGACAATCTGCCTCTGAGGGGTTAAGACATGTCCTTGGGCTCCTGGAAACAACGGAAAAAAACAACAAACCTGGATTTGAGAAAAGGTCAGGAGTTAGGACTTGGACTCCAAAACAGACAGACATAGTAGATACGGTGGCTCTCTGGAGAAGTGCCTCTTTCAGGGGAGTGAGGTCAGAGTAAGGGTCCCCTCGGGAGTATCAGGGGTTAGATCTTGCATTTCCTGGTTGCTGTGGCCCCTGAGGGCCTACTGAGTGAGCCTAGGGGAGTTGACAGACAGAAGCTGATGTAGGAAGCACTTTTGGCACTGATAGATGGCTGAAAATTTATGATTTTGTTTCCCATGCTGTTAATCGACTTAACACATACGTGCAATTTTTTAGTGATGTGGTTTGTATCACCACAGGACTGGTGGGCTGGGAGCAGAGGGGTGCACCCAGGCCCTGAGTGTAATTCTGCAGCTCGATTGTACCTCCTGGTGGTAGGCCAGCCCTTGGGTCCATGTGCCACAACACACCCTGGCAGGTGGTCATTCCACAGCTTCTCTCCCAATGATAAACCAGAAAGATGGCTTCCTCTCCCCGCAGGGCAGAGATTGGCCTCTTAGTTGGTCTCGTGCCCAGCCAGATCCCTGCAGGCTACATGCCTTCCTTCGGCAGCAGTGCCTG
Organism: Eonycteris spelaea; assembly: GCA_003508835.1. Taxonomy (NCBI): domain Eukaryota; kingdom Metazoa; phylum Chordata; class Mammalia; order Chiroptera; family Pteropodidae; genus Eonycteris; species Eonycteris spelaea. The sequence goes on along the minus strand of PUFA01000285.1, from coordinate 802,903 downwards.
CAGGAAGCTTCAGCCATTTCCTGCAACTGCATTAGAGTTGAATCAGGCCTCTCAGTGCCTCCTCAGCCCAAGCTTTGCCACTGTTTTGAGTTGATCTCTGAGACAAAAGGCAGAGAGGGGGTCATCAGTGTGCCAGGGCCCTGTTCCAGGTGCAGGGCCGTGCTGGGAGGGCAGGCCTCATCCTCACTTCCTGAGCATGGCCACACAAACAGAGAAGTGGCCATAGCTGTGAGGACCCCTAGTCTCTCCCCTGCATGGATTCCAGATCAGCTGCACCATCTCCTCAAGGCCTGGGTGCCCAAGCCAGCAGGAAATGGACACCTAGACCCTTGCAACCTGAGCAGTCCAGCTGATGGGGGAATTCAGCTGTCCCTGTGGATGCACTGGTCTCCTGGGTTCCTGCCCCTTCCCCCTGGGCCTCAGGAAGATAATTTCTGGGCTTACAAAGCTAAGATCAGATCTCCAATGGTGGACACCTCATTGAATTCCCTGAGAGAGAGGGGGAGGGAAGAAGGAGGTAGTCGAAGGTGGGAGAGAAGGAGAGAGGAAAATGAAGGGAAGGACATTAAACTGGGCAGGAAGAAAGAGTAAGGAATTAGCTAGTTAGAGGAGGTGGTAGGGTGATGGGAAAAGGGGTAATGTGTGAAGTCCTCAAGGCAGGAGGGAGGTGGCCTCGATGGCCGAAATAAAGCCATGTGGCTGCAAATGCAGACAGGGACAAGGAGCCGGTGGGGGAATAGACAGAGGTGGGCAGGGGCTACACCTCGCCCCTACAACATGGCCTCAACTTGTTATGGCACCTTCGGGGCATCAGCCTGTTTGTCACAGTGACCTGCACACATCCTATTCCCCTGGGTGACTGTAAGCATCTACGAAGTCACAGCCTGCCTTTCTCAGCTGCATCTGCACCTGGCACAGGGACTGGTTGGCACCTGGTGAGTGCCTGCAGGATGAGTAAATAAACAGATGTGCAGATCAACCAATCACACAGCAGAGCCACAAAAAACCAAGGTTAAGTGAGGTCTAGAGAACTTTGTCCCTGCTTTTACCCTGAACTCCGAGGATGCATAGGTCAGCCCCCTGGAATGGAGCTTCCAGAAGGCAAAGGGTTTATTTAAGGGGCAGAAATGGGAAAAAGAGAAAGCAGGTGTCCACGGCCTCCTGGAGGTAAACATCCTCTGAAAAGTTGGAGGGCTTCCTGGAAGAGGCAAATTCAAGGTAGCTGGCTTTGTTCCATCCCACTGGGTGCTTTTAATCCATTCCTCCTAGAACCCAGAGACCTGTTTATTCCCCTTCCAGCAGCAAGGACTCTCATCCCATGGTTTAAAAGGCCTGGAGTGAGCCACAGGAAGCGGGAATGAGACAGCCAGCCCTGCTCAAGGACCTTGGTTAATTCATCAGGCTTTGCCACTTTCCCAAGGTCTGAAACCCTTCCACTGAATATTCAGGCCAGCTCCAGCTTAGCACTGCCTGCGTATGTGCAGCTTCTATTTTTATAGCCCTGGGGATGACTAATGAAAATCATTTAAAAGACGCAAAAATTAAAAAGCTGGGTGCCAGTTGTTTTGTTTGGAAAGCAGGATGACATCTACATTCTGTCTCCTTGAACCAAGTCTTTATCCCTATACCTTCTCCCTGCCCCCAACCCTGGGAGGGCCCAGGGCCTCAGGAAATCAGTTCAGGCCCCCTACTTTGCTGCTACTACCTATGTGACCTTCACCAAGCCCCTCCCTGCCTTGTGCCTTAGTTCCACTATGTGAAAAATAAAAGTTTGGACAAGTTGATTCTTATTGACTTTGGGTGATTCAAGAAATTTCTCCTGCAAAGGATGGGTGTGGGGGGAGGCAGCTCTCTACTGATTTATCATCTCCTCCTTTCTGTCTCTTTGACCAATTATCCTAAAGAAGTTCCACTGTTTATCCCAGAGGAAGGGGTACATCAGATCCCTTGTGGTGTGTTGGGAAATCTTGCTGACGGGAGTCAGCAGTGCTGAGTCCTAGTCTTTGACTCTGCAACTCACTTGCGCTAATGTGACATTGGCAACACAACATAACCTTTTGGGTCTCAGTGTCCACATCTGTTAAGGAGTAATGATGGCCACCTGGCTAGCCTCATACAGGATAAATATATGTGGTGATGGTACTTAGAGTCCCTTCAATGTACTCCAGGGCTATGATTTTTCATGTTCTCCAGTCCAGATATTAACTGAGCCCTTAGGGCATCAGAAAACACATGGGCATGGGCCTAGCTAAACTGGACAAAGTGATTTCTGAGTTAGTCCTGGCAAGTAACAGTGGTACCTCTTAGTTCTCACAGCATGAGGACAGAGTCTCTAGGATATGGCAAGGGTTCACCTCCATGACCTCCTCCTCCTCAGGGTGTGGTGGCCACACTTAATCTCTGTCTCAACATGTTTCTGTAATGTGACTTTACCTCTCCCTCAACTCTGGGTGGATGTGTAACTCATTTTTGGAGCAATAGAGTGTGCAAAGCAACCCAAAATCACGAGAGAAGGCAATGCAGTTTCTAGTCCTTTGGACCATGTAAGTGGTGCAGCCTGTCTGAAGTCACCATGCTGTGGAAGAAGCCCAACTAGTCTACATGGATAAGCTTGGAGGTCACACCAAGAGAAAGATGCCTGGCCTTCCCCTAGTGGCTCAGGACTGACACTGCATGGAAGACTGCCCAGTTGAGCTGTTCCAGTATTACTGACCCACAGAAATGTGAAAAACAAAGTGTTGTCTTAGCCATTAAGTTTTGAGGGTCCATTGTTAATGCAACAATAGTAGCTGGTTCAGAGAAAGTGAACTCAGGGAGGAGAGCAGGTTCTCCTTCAGACATCCTGGAAAAGACCATGGTCCAGAGTTGCAGTGGTGGCTTTCGCATGAGTAGCTGTGTGCCTTTGCTAAAGTGGGCTCTCTAGGCCAATGCCTCTTTTGTCAAGGCAGTGATGGGAGGATGATGATTGGGATCAGCTTTACTTGTGCTCACCAATAGTTCCAGTTCTCCACTCCTAGGCATGCAGGAGATATGCATTCCACCCCTCTATTCCCCAAAGCCAGGTGTGGCCAACATGACTTGTTGGTCAATGAAATGAGAATAAAAATGATAGATGCTCTTACTGTAGGAAGAGCCAATGGTGTAGTTCTCTTATCTTCTCTGCCTGGCAAACCCTAAGGCCTCATTTTGAGATGGGTGGTGTCATAAGACAGCAGAACATCACTTAGTCTGTGTCTCTGAAGATCTGCAAAGAGGCCCCTCCCATTAAGCCAAACCTTTGTGGTATTAAGCAATTGTGATTTGGGTTTTTTGTCATTGTTGTTATTGTGGCATAAATAACTATCTTGACCAATTCAATGATAAAAAAAATAATGAGGCTAAAGATTTCTTATTTATCGTTGAGAGCCTGGGTCATTGTGGGCATTCAATTAACTGCTAGCTCTTGATCAAGATGGACTGGAACTTTAAACAAACATAAACTGTTGGAAAGGCCTACAGGAGGAGCTAGGGCTTATGAAAGTTCTTGTGCTCTGTATAATTGCCAAGAACCCTACACTAAGAGAACCCTATAGGAAGAACTCTGTTATAATAAAGCTCTATGGTTCTAACTTCTGCTTCCCTTATATAAATATCTCTCCATCTTGGCACATAGGCCAGAGTATGCAAGTGGCTTTCCATATCTGCATGCTCTCAGTTTGCAACCTTTTCTTTTTTCCAAATAAATCCTTTTGATGAGAAATACCTAGTAGATATTATTTTTCAGTCAACACTATTATAATAATTCTAGTTCCTATGTCTTAGGTGGATTTTCCCCCAAAGCAGACCTAAGACAATAATTACAAGACATTTATTTGGAAAGCGATTTCCAAAAAAGTCTGGATAAGAGAGTGGAGAAATGAGACAGGGAAGGAGAAGAAGTCCAATTATGGGGCATAGGAAGAGCAGGTTACTGTTGTGGTCAATTTGGTTAAGTCCTACTGGGGACCTCTGGGTGACTGTGTTCCAATGTGCTTCAGGTCATCATCAACCCAGAGGGGTAGGAAAGCTGAGGATTTGGCCATAAGCTCCCAACAGTCTGTGGGTGTTTAGAACAAGTCAACCCAAGATGTGCCTTTCTGGTATGCAGATTGTTTTGAAGTAAAGTAATTTAGCTTCAGCCTCAAGAGGAACTCTGCCCCTCCCTTAACTACCTAGAAGAACTTGAATTAAGGACCTTGCCCTTAATAAACTATTATCAGATATAACTTCTTTTGACCTATCTATAGGGCAGGACAACCTCTATTTACTAAAATAGCTGTTCTTCTAAGCACCTGTTCCTACCATCATGGAATGATTCTTTGAAGCCCCAAGGCACCTTACTTCAACCCTAGCTCAGAATCGCTTTTATACCTAGATCCCCATTTCCATCTTGAACTCTCCTACATATGGGTCTCTGACTCTCCCATATACATGCATTAGATTTGGTTATTTCTATTGCTAATCTGTCTCATGTCTATTTGATTATTGGACAACCAGAAGAATCTTGAGGGTAGAGGAAAGTTTCTTCCTCCCCCACAAGTCGTTAGTTGAGGACCACTCCTAGAGGTGCCTGACCATCTGCTTGTCCCGTGCACATATCTTAGGCCAACGGAAGTCCTCAGGCAGAAGACTTCCAGGCTTGGGGTGAAGAGCTGTCAGAGCAAGGGATGGGAGTGTGGGAGAGACATCTTATTTCACAGATGAGTAAGTGAGGCTCCTGGAGTTGGGGACATGGCAACGCCGAGGCTTGACCCCTGGCCCATCTCACTCCCAGGCTGGTTCTGAATCTGGGATGTTCTTTGGTGGGAAAAGTACAAACACCAGCAATAAGACCTCCAGTCCTGGGTCTAAGCCGCATCTCTTTTTGCTGTGACCAGCAGCTTTGTATCTGTGGAAATGCCCCTCAGGGCAGTACCTTGAGACCCAGGCAGCTCCGGGTGAGCACTTCTGCACCATCTAGACAGCAGCCCCAGTTTGACGTGGCACCTGCAGCCTAGCTTCTCCTCCAGTGGGCCGACAGGGAGGTCATGCCAACGCTCAACCTTCCCCTTTGCTTCCTGCCACCTGTGAGAACTGCCTGGTAAGAGCAGGGGCCTTTAAGAGAGGCACCGGCTTGAGGTGGGGTGAGAAAGAGCAGTTTGGGCGGCCCTAATTTAGGCTCTTCAGGAAACTGAAGAAGAAACTTACCCTGTCTATGAGAGATGTGCATGATCAAAACTGAGGGTCCTCACAAGTCTGATTTGATTTAAACTGTAGTTTTAAAATAATCAATTTTTCTTTCTTCTCTCCTGGGCACACGTCACTGATCTGATCTTAGTCTCTTACCTTGATCATCACTGACCTCGGAGGCAGCAGAAGACAGCCAGCCCTAACCCCTAAACAGTCACAACAAGTTTTAGGCCCCTGGCAGGCTAAAGATAACATCTTAATCTAAATATGTTTTAGCTCCTGAGCCCTAAAGTGGGATTACCTCCTGGATAGCTCCCTCTGAAACCGGTTCTGGATACTGGAGGTTGACCTGGAGTTTCCTAAGACCTTTAAGAGATGATTTATTACTCTATCTCACTTCTGACCAATCAGCTCCTAACATGACCCCTAACACCTAACCTATGGTGTCATGTGATTCTGCTCTATATAATCTGTAATTTACACACCATCAGGGAGTCGCTCTTTCAGATCATGAAACTCACCTGACTCCAGACTGGCTGATTCTAAGAAACGAATTCCTTTCTTTACTACAAACCCCAGCTTTTTTTTTACTTTCTTTTTCTTTTTTTGTTTTTTTAGCCGGAGAGCACAAACAGATAAATTAATTATTGGGGTTTAGTAACTTGACCAGTGCTGGACTTTGGGGGAGCATCGCGCCAGAAAGTGCCCTGAATCAGGCATCACACAACTTTTAACCCTGGCTCTATCTTCCTTAACTGTTGTGAACTTGGGCTGCACACTTTGCCCCTACGGTTTTAAAGTTCTCATCTTTAAAACTAGAATGTCTAGGCTACACTGAGGCAGGAGATATCCTGTAAAGAACTGGCTGAGGAGTCAGTCAGACTGGGTTCAATGCTAGTGCTGCTGCTTGCTGACTGTGTGATTTTTGGCAGATTTCCTCTCTCTAAGCCCCAGTTTCCTCTTCTGTTGTGAAGAATAAGTGAGATTATGCATGCTTAAGTCTGGGTGCAGGATCTGATACTCCGCAATCCAGTATTCTCAGTGTCATGAATGACTGGGAAGGTCTTGGCACCTCCACCCTTGCTGTGTGATGCTGGGAAAAACACGGAACTTCTCTGGACCCTGGTTGTAATATGTAAACCTTTTTTGCACAAACAGTGAGATTTTGAGTATGATGTGAGGGATTAGGGCCAAATAAAGAAATAACAGAGACAAACCAATGAGTGTTATAATCCATAGGTAGGATTGGAGATGAAGAGTATAGACCCCAATCCAAGTTCAAGGGGAACACTCTTGTCTGTCCTTCATCCTGGAGGTGCTTCCCTCTCCCCCACCTCTACACTCATATCTGATTTTTTAAAATCAACTCCAGGCAGATAATTATTTGTTCATACATCCTTTAGACATATTTATTTAGTACCTCTGGGGGAGGAAGATTCAAGACAAGACTCAAGGGAACATATAATTGAATTGGGGTGAAAAGTATATAAACAAATAACTCAAGATTCGTTTAAATTTATGGAGTGCAGGAGAACACTGAAAAATTGCTTCTGCATTGTGTGATGCTGTAAAGGCTTCCCAAAGGAGAGGAAAGGGTCCCTGTTTAGGAAGGCCTGGGACAAGAGTCTGCACCCTCCTGAATCCCAAGAACAGTAAAAGGTTTTTGGATTTTAGGCTGGAAGAGAAAAGGTAAGGCTGCAGGTACCTAGAGACATCATGAAAAGGCCTCTGATTGAGAAGTTTGAGAAGGGGTAGGAATGAAGGTCTGTGGTCCCCAAGGTTGGCCCAGACACATACTGGAAGAGCTGGAAGTACCAGACATTGAGTGTGGTCTGAGCAAGGGCAAAGAGGATCCCTTTTAACCTGAGGGTCAGGATTCACCCGTGTAGTCCTAGAATAGCCAAGTTCTCATTTGTTCTAATGGGTCTGGGAAAGGAGAGATCCCAACATTAATTGGTTCTTGACTTATCCATTGGCTAAGCCATTGGCAAGTGGCTGCTCAAATAGAATTTAAAATGACTTTAAAAATAAAGAGGTCCTTAATCCATTTTGAGTTAGTTTTGGTTGTGCAGTGATAGACAACAGTCTAGTTTCATTCTTTTGCAGGTGGCTTTCCAGTTTTCTTGTCCCATTTATTGAAGAGGCTTGCCTTTCTCCACTGTATGTTTTTGGCTTTTTTTGTCAAAAATTATTGGCCCATAGAAATATGGGTTTACTTCTGGACTCTCGATTCTGTTCCGCTGGTCCGTGTGTCTGTTTTGCTGCTAATACCACGCTGTTTTGATTACCCGTCGCTTTGTAGTGTAATTTGAGGTCAGGCAGAGTGACGCCTCCAGCTACGTTCTTTTTTCTCGTGATGGCTTTGGCAATTTGGGGTCTTTTTTGTGCTTCCATACAAATCTGATGATTTTCTGTTCTATTTCTTTAAAAAATGCAAATGGGATTTTGATGCAATGGGATTTTGATACAGATTGCATTAAATCTGTATACTGCTTTAGATAATAAGGTCATTTTAACTATGTCGATTCTTCCACTCCAAGAACACGGAATATCTTTCTATTTCTTTGTATCTTCTTTGATTTCTTTTAATAGGGTCTTATAGTTTTCATGATATAGGTTCCTTCACATGTTTTTTTAGTTACTCCTAGGTATTTTACTTTTTTTATTGCAATTTGCAAAAGGAGTTATTTTTTCCACTTCTTTTTATTTTTTTATTATTATTATTTTTTAAATTTTAGTTAGTTCAAGTATATGGTACATTGGTAGACACCTACATTGTACTAAAATGATCCCCCTCTATTTCTCCCTCCCTCCCCTGACACTCCACTAGTCAACGTATTAATGCTAATGCATCTTTATGCTGTGCTCCCATCCTGTGACTACTATCACCTACTAATTTATACTTTAACCCTTCACCCATTCTCCCAGCCCCTCAAACCACCCTCCCCTCTGTCCATCACCAAATTTCCACTATTTGTGAGTCCTGTTTTTGATTAGTTTGTTCTTTTTATTCCTTAGATTCGCATATAAGTGAAATCAATATGTTTATTTTTCTCTGACTTAAATACTTCTTCATCAAAGTAATATCTTTTTCCATCTTCCTTTTCATATGTAGGGGTCTTGTTTTCTTATTTTCAGCTCTATCTTTTGGTTGGAGCACTTAATTCTTTTCCATTTAAGGTACTTATTGATAGGAATGTAGTTGTTACCATTCTTTATTCCTTTTTTGATACATTTTTTCTTCTTAAAGAAGTCCTCCAACATTTCCTGTAATCTGGCTTGGTGATAAATTCCTTTAGCTTATTTTTGTCTGGGAAGCTCTTTATCTGTCCTTCAACTCTAAATGATAGCTTTGCTGGATAAATTATTCTTGGTTGTATCCTGGGTCTTCATCCTTGAATATTTTTTGCCAAGCCTTCTGTCCTGCATAGTTTCTTTTGAGAAATCAGCTGCCAGTCTTATGGGTTTCCCTTATAAGTAATATCTGTTTTTCTCTTGCTGCTTTTAATATTCTTTCTTTGTTTTAACCTTTGGCATTTTAATTATGATGTGTCTTGGTGTGGGCCTCTTTGGATCCCTGATTTTTGGAATTCTCTGAGCTTCCTGGGGTTTTATGTCCATTTCCTTCACCAGGTTAGGGAAGTTTTCCATTATTTCTTCAAACAGCTGTTTCAAACATCTGATTTTCTTCAGTTACGCTGATCAGATGACTATTTGGAGACTTAACAGAGTCCCATATCCTCCTTAAGTTATTTTTATAGTTGGCATCCTTTTTCTTGTCATTCTGATTGAGTGTCCTGATTGGCTTTCCTGTCCTCTAGATAGGTATGATCCTTCTTCTTTATCCACTTTGTTTGTTTTTATATTACTATACTTCTCATTTCTGATTAATGTGTTCTCCGTTTCAGACTGGTTCCCTTTTGTAATTTCCATTTCCATTTTTATCTCTTTGTTGGAGTTCTTGATACTTTCCAAAAGTTCATTGAGCATCTTTATAACTACTGTTTTTGAAACTCTGCGTCTGTAGATTACTTGACTCCATTATTCTGGATCTCTGTTCTGTTCTGTCACATTGGTTTCTGTCACGTGGCTGCTTTTCTGTGTCTGTTTCTATGTTAAACAAAGCTCCTAAGTCTCCCAGTCTTATTAGTGTGATTTGTGAAGTAGTATCCAGTGCACAGTCCTCGTCTTATTTCCTGATCTTAGAGGGAAAGTGTTTAGTTTTTCATCATTAAGTATAATGTTGGCTGAGGGTTTGCCTTTAGTATGTTAAGGTACTTTCCTTGTCTACTTAATTTTGTTAAGGGTTTTGATCATAATGGATGTTGTATCTTGTCGAAGGCCTTTTCTGCATCTATTGATACGATCATGTGATTTTTTAGTTTTTAATTTGTTTATATGCTGTATCACATTAATCAATTACAGTATGTTGAACTACCCCTGTGTCTCTGGGATGAAGCCCACTTGATCATGGTGTATAATCATTTTGATATGTGTGCTGTGTTCCAGTTCACTAGTATCTTATTTAGGATTTTTGCATCTGTATTCATGAGGAACACTGGCCTGTAGCTTTCTTTTTGTGTGTTTTTTACCAGGTTTTGTATCAGGTAATTATGGCCCTCATAAGATGAGAAAAATAAGTATTAAGACTTCTTGAATGTTTGGTGAACACTGGTCTGGACTTTTACTTTTTGGTAGGTTTTTGATGATTGTTTCAATTTCCATACTGCTGATCAGTCTATTTAGATTTTCCAGTTCTTGATTCAGTCTAGGAAGTTGTATTTTTCTAAGTACTGGTCCATTTCTTCTAGGTTATTAAATTTGGTGTTTATACTTTTTCATAGTATTCTTGTATGATCCTTTGTATTTCTGAGTGTCTGTCATCCCTGATTTTGTTTATTTGTGTCCTTTCTCTTTTTTCTTTAGTGAGTCTAGCCAGGGGTTGTCAATTTTATTAACCTTCTCAAAGAACCACTCTTTGTTCATTTATTTTTTCTATTGTTTTTGTTTGTTTGTTGTTTGTTTTCAATTTCATTTCTGCTCTAATTTTGATTATTTCTTTCCTTCTGCTGACTTTAGGCTTCATTTGTTCTTTTCTAGTTTTTTAAGATAGCATTAGGTTGTTTATTTGGGCTCATTCTTTTTTTGAGATAGGCCTGTAATGATATGAACTTTCCTCTTATGACTTTTGCCATGTCCCAAAAGTTTTGATATGTTGTACTATCATTATCATTCATTTCTATGTATCTCTTGATCTCTCTTTTTATTTCTTCTCTGACCAGTTATTCTTCAGTATATGTTGTTTAATCTCCATGTATTTGTGGTTCTTCTTCCTTTTCTTTTTGCATTGATCTCTAGTTTCAAGCATTATGATCAGAGAATATGGTTGGTATGATTTCAACCCTCTTAATTTGTTGAGGCTATCTCTGTGTCCCAGTATGTGGTCAATCCTTGAGAATGTTCCATGTGCACTAGAGAAGAATGTATAAGCAGCTGTTTTGGGATGGAAGGCTCTGTAAATGTCAATTATGTCCAGTTGGTCTAATGTGTCATTTAAGGATGTTATTTCCTTATGATTTTCTGTTTGGATGATCTGTCCATATCCGACAGTGGGGTATTTAGGCCCTCTACTATGAAGTATTGGTCTGTTTCTCCCTTTAGTTCTGTTAGTAATTGCTTTATATATTTGGGGCTCCCTGATTGGGAGCATAGACATTAATAATTGTTATGTCATCTTGGTGCATGATTCCTTTATCATTATGAAGTGTCCTCAGTATCTTTCTTTACCTTTTTTATTTTGAAGACCATTTCATGATATTAGTACCACTATTCCCACTTTTCTCTGAATGCCATTTGCTTGATATTTTTCCACCCTTTCACTTTGAGTCTCTATTTGTCTTTGGAGCTGAGATGTGTCTCCTGGAGGCAGCATATGGTTGAGTTTTGTTTTGATCCATTCTGCAACTCTGTGCCTTTTTATTGGTGAGTTCAGTCCATTTACATTTAGGGTGATTATTGAAATATGAGGTCTTCTTATAGCCATTTATCTTTTGCTTTCTGGTAGCTCAGTGTTTCCATTGCTTCCTTGTCCTTGTGTTTCTGTTCTTTATTTTGGTTGGCTTTTGTGGGTTTTCCCTCTGGTCCTTCTTGTTTTATGTTATATTCAGTTCTGAATCTTTGTGTGTGGTTACCATTACAAATATGTAAAGGATAGTTATATATATACAGTCATCCTTTTCTTCTGCATGCCTTATCTCCATTCCCCTTTGTGAATTTGGATCTTTGAATCCTCCCCTTTTCAGTCATTGTTTCTCAATTTGTCCCTATGTATGCTGAATGTTCATTACTATCTTGCTATAGCAATTCTCTTCTTATTTTAAGCTTATAATGCCCTGTTCTAGTAAGGGTTGCACTCCTCTGCTTCTATTGCCTGCTAGTCACCTTACTCCTAATTATTATTTTTTTTTTTTTTTTGTCATTTTGTTTTAGGTGAGCTGACCCCTTTCAGTATTTCCTGTAGTGCAGGCCTCATAGTGGAGAATTCCCTCAATTTTTATATGTCTGGAAAGGTCTTTATTTCTCCTTCATATCTAAAGGAGAGCTTAGCTGGATACATTATTCTAGGCTGGTAGTTCCTTTCATTTAATAGTTTGTATTTGATTCCATTCCTTTCTGGCTTGTAAGGTTGTGCTGAGAAGCCGATGATAATCTAATGGGTTTTCCTTTATAAGTTACCGTTTTCTTCTCCCTGGCTGCCCTGAGAATTCTCTCTTTGTCATTGATTTTTGATAATTTTAATAATGTGTCTTGGTGAAGGCCTTTTTGGGTTGAGATAATTGGGTTTCTGTTGACTTCTTGAATTCAAGCTCCAGCTCATTCTTAGATTGGGAAATTCTCGTCAACTATTTGTCTGAAAATGCTTTCTAGTCCTACTCCTTTTCCTCACCTTTATAATGCCCACCATTCTTTGTTTCCTCTCTCATGGTATCAGCTAGTTCTTGTATTTCTCTTTCATTATTTTTCATTCTTGGTTTCTCTCTTCTTCCTTCTGATTTATTTCTAGATTTCTGTCTTCGATATCACTGATCCTTTCCTGCATTTGGTCAACTCTATTTCCCAAGCTTGCTATTTCATTTTTAACTCTTGTATTATGTCCTTATCTCCAGAAGTTCTATTTGGTTCTTTTTGAGGGTTTCAGTCTCCTTGCTAAAGAACCCTTTCTGCTCATCTACTTGTTTTCTCAATTCCTGGAATTGTCAATATGATTCGTTTTGAATCTCATTGATTTTTTTCAGAAGTACCATCCTGACTTCTCTGTCATTTAAGTCACATATTTCTATGTGTGCAAGGTTATTTTTGAAGATTTTTCTCTTTCTTTCTGATATGCCTTGTCACCTTGGTTGTTCATGGTGTTTCTCTACCTAGTCATTAATGGAAGTGTGTTCTGCTTTATTTTTCCAGAAAGAAAATTTATTATATAAAGGTCTTCTAGACTGTTGTAAATAAGGTGTTTTTCTTTTGGTTTCCAGTAGGTGGCGTCTAAGCCTCTTGGATCTCTGCTTTATTATAGGTTTTAATAATGTCTTTTTTCCCTTATAGATGTTTAATCGTGCTCGGTACCCTCAGTCTCAGTCCCTGTCAGTGTTAGCAACGGTTTTGATAGTGTTTGCTCAGATTCCCCTGGGGCTCTGCAGTGTTCCGTTTCACAAGGTATGGGGGATGGGCCCTCTAGGTTGAGGTTGGGGGCTGTGGCTCATCCTCGGTTTTGCAACGTGGCTAGTAAAAATCAACTGTTGTTTTTTCTGCCATTCCCACTTCCTGCCCATCTGCTTCTCTGCTTTCTGCCCTGATGCCTGGGCACTGCTGTGGAGCTCACAGCACCCCAGACTGGGCTGTTCAGGGAATTAGCCACACTTCTCCCTTCTCCCTCCTCCTACAGGGAGCTCCAGTGTCTGCTTTAAGCAGCTTCTTTTCTCCCAGTCCACTGCCTGCACCTGGGGTCTGGCCTGTGGTAGCTCTTATGTGCAGATCCCACGCTCAGACGTGTGGTGTGAAATTTGGATGTTTTTTTGTTGAGTTTTAGAGGTTCAGCTTATTGTTGTTTCAAGGAGTAAGATCTGGGAATGTCCCTTACTCCGCCTTGTTTAATCCAATCCTTGTTTTATCTTAAGGTAAAATTGATATATAGTAAAATGGACAGATTCTAAGGATAGCAATCAATCAATAAGTCTTAACAAAGGCATACATTTTTGTAGCTCAAATCCCTTCAAGACATAGAGCTTTATCATCATTCCAGAAAGTTTATCCTTGCTTCCTCCAGTTATCCTCCCCACCCCAGCTTAGAAATCTACTGTTCTGATGTTTTCCACCATTGCTTAGTTTTGCCTGTTTAGAAATCCATACAAAAGGAGTCATACAATACATGAGGTTTTAGGGGGTTGGCCCACCTTCTTTTGCTAAGCATATTTATTTTGAAATCTATCCACGTTGTTGTGGGTATTTATAGGTTGTTCTTTTTTATTGCTGAATAGTATGCCTCTGTAGGATATACCCCATTTGTTTATCTGCTCATCTGTCTATCCATTGAACTATTTCCAGTTTGGGGCAATTATGAACAAAACTATTGGTAAATATTTATATAGGGGTCTTTGTGTGAACATCTTTGTATTTATCTTGTAAACACCCAGGAGTAGAATTACTGGTCTTCTTTCTTTTATATGATCAAATTTTTTAAAAAAGAAAAAGTGTAACTGGTCACCATATTGCAGAAACTTTGCACAATCACTATCCCTTTGTCAAAGAAGCTGCTCCCCAGGACAGTCAGTCCTCTGTAGGCTGTGGAGGAAGGCTTGGTGATGAGATAGACCTGGTTCAAATCTTTGCTCTATCACTTGTATACTGTGTGAAGGTAGGCAAGTTTTAAACCTCTTGAAGCCTTGTTCCTCCCCTGTAATCTGAGAACAATGATAGCAGTCACTGTAGCCTTGTTGGGGAACCTATATTTTCCCAAGAGAAGCGCTATAAAATGCCCAGCCCAGGACATGTCTAACATGAGCTCTTCTCCACATCTAGTAACCCTATTTGTCTTTCAAGGTCCAGTGTTTTCTCATTGAAGACTTCCTGAAAATCTAGATAAATTGAAAAGTGCAAACACTCCCTAAAATATTAGGAACATTGTGACTCTAAGTGCTTTGTAATATTAGCTCATTTAGTTTTCCCATTAACACCATAAAGCAGCTCATTTATCATCGTGCCCATTTTATAGGCACAGAGAGATTCAGTGATTTGTCCAAAGTCATACAGCAAGTAAGCAGTGAATCCAGGATTTGAACCCACTCGGGGTGCAGATCGCTACAGAGTTGCCTATTCCGGATATTTCCATATAAATGAAATCACACAATATAGGACCTTTTGTATCTGGCTTCTTTCACTCAGCATGTCTTCAAGCTTCAACCGTGTTGCAGCATGTGTATGTGCTTCATTCCTTCTTGTGACTGGATAATATTCCATTGAATAGATAGATCATATTTGTTTATCCATTTATCTGTTAATGGACATTTGGGTTGTTTCTACATTTTGGCTGCTGTGGTTAATGCTGCTATGAATATCTGTGCATAAGCTTTCGTTTGAACACCTGTTTTGAATTCTTTGGGGTGTATACCTAGGAGTGGAATTTCTGGGTCATGTAGTAATTCTGTTTTAAATTCTTGAGTAAACAGCCAGACTGTGAGCTGTTTCTGAAGTGTTGGGGATATAGCTGAAGATGTGGATGATGAACTGATGGTTTTGCACTGTCATGGGCATATTACCTAGTGGGAAGACAGTAAAGCAATGTCACTAAACATTCACAATCATCTCCCTGCCTTGCCAGATCCCTTTCCACACCGGTTGTCTTGCTGGAGCCAGCAGAGCCTTTTCCAAGCCTCCTTCCCGTTCCACCCCTGACCTCCAGCAGGGCAGTCTTCTGGGCCCTGACCCTGCAGGCATCTGCTCCAGGGGTGGGGTGAGAGTTTCAGCACCTCTTCTGGCCTAGTCCCACACAACCAGACCAGGGTGTTTAAAAGTGAGTAAGGGATTCCTGGGTCTCCAGACCCCTACTTTCTCTCCCACACCAAGGGCATCAGGGGTCCTCTGACAGTTCCACACCCTACCCCACCTCCCTTTCACCGTCAGGCCTGGGAATGCAGCTGAAAGCCAGCAGACTTCATGTGGCAGAGCAGGAGGAAAAAAGGCCAAAGAGATGCCTTATTCAGAGAGCCTGAAAGTTCAATTGTTCACTCAACAATCGCAGGACACTTATTGCATTCAAGGGACCTCCTGCATGTCAGGGATACACTGCTCAGCAAAACAGGTTAGGCCCTGCATCATTTGTGGAATCCCTGACTCAAAATCTTGAGGAATTTCAAGACAAGCAACTTTTAGTTACACAGGTGGCAGGCAGGCTTATGCCTAGCCCTGGTCCCTGCCCTCAGGCAGCATGCTCTCTACAGCACCATTGCTACCCCATGCAGGGGCCACAAGGATGTGAGGCCTAAGCGAAGACAACCAGTGGGTTCTGGGGGGCTCCTGGAGATGACAGTGAGAATATGGGGCTAGAAGAGACTTAGAAGACACAGGTCATTTCCCACTTTAGAGTCAGAGAGACAGTGGCTGAGAGAGGGGCTGGCAATTTGCCTGGTGTCACACAGGGCTGTGACATCCTGAAGGAATGCTGCCTGGAGCCCCAAGACACCAGGACCACCACCCTCACCCAGCTCAGCACCCTTTGGAGAAGTTGTGAACTGTGCAATGTGGGGTTCAGGAGTAAATCACATTGTTCCTTCCAGCAGAGACTGGGTAGGCAGAGCCTTGCCCCTGATGGACATTTACTGGGAAGAAATCGTAAGACTGGCCTTGAGTGCAAAATGAGGAACAGATGATGATTATTCATCCCAACAAGGCTCTGACAGTAAGAGTTTGCACCACACATGCTTAAAAACAGCAGTAAGGGGTTCTGGGAAAAAATGGCTTTGATGACGGAGGCTTTGTTCATCTCTCTTGCAACCAAATCAAAGCTGAGACAGAAACATTAGAGCAAACAGCAGGCAAAGTTGCCAGGGATCTAGATAAACAGAAGCATTACAACTAGAGAGATAAATAATTAATCACTCTGCAACGGTAGAAGTTAAGAGGGGTAAAGACACGAGGCTGCCAGGTCTTAAGCGGCTGAGTAGGACAGAGGCTATGGCAGTGGTAGCCAACAGCTGCAGTCACCTCTTAAGAGGCCGTGTCCTCAACCTGACTTTCGCTGTGACTGACCTGCTTACTCTGAGCACCAGCGATGGGTCAGCTGCCCTGGGGGCACCAGGGACTTACAGAGGGATGCTGAGTTGTTGGAGGGAGGGTCGGAGGTGAGGATCTCTCCTGTGCAGAGGTGCCAGCAGTATTCATTGTTCCTCTGTTGAGCTCTCCCACCTTCCAGTGTGCAGACTCAGCACCACCATAGCTGAGACATCATCAAACTGGATAACAGAGGTTGCTCCACCCAGAGGATTCCCTGAAATTCTGCCTTCCCCAACTCGTGGCCTCATTCAAGCCACATCTAGTTGTGTCCTCAGCAAACCCAGTGCACCTTGCTGAGCAGAGTCAAGATTCACACTGGTGACAGCTGGCCTCAGCTTCTGGCATTGCCTCTTGAGGCAACTATAAGCACAGCATCTGTGGATTGCTTGTTGAATCTTAACAGGTGGCCCCAGAGGGGCACAGGTTGGGGCTAAACTTGGCTTGCACCTGAACCACTCTCAGGACTGTGCCACTGGACACCTACTGTATAGAGCCACACTAATAAGACCGGAAGGCTTAGGAGCTCTGCTTAGTACACAGAAACAGACACAGAAAAGCAGCCAAAATGGGAAGACAAAGAAGCAGAAACTATATGAGAGAACAGAACAGAGATCCAGGAATAATGGAGTCAAGTAATCTAAAAGATGCAGAGTTCAAAACACTGGTTATACAGATGTTCAATGAGCTTACAGGAAGTGTAGATGAATTCAGTGAGAACCTTAACAAAGAGATAAAAAACATAAAAATGGAAATGGAAATTATAAAATGAAACCAGTCAGAAGTGAAGAACACATTATCTGAAATGAAGAGTATTTTAGAGGGAATAAAAGGAGTGGATAAAGAAGAGGATCGTGTGATGTCAGAAACATGGTGAAAATATATTTGTAAGCAATGCCTCCGATAAGGGCCTCATATCCAAAATATACAAAGAACTCATACAACTCAATAACAACAACAACAAAATCCAATTAAAGAATGGACAGAGGATCTGAACAGACACTTCTCCCTGGAGGACATACAAATGCCCAACAGATATATAAAAAGGTGCTCAACATCATTAGCTATTAGGGAAATGCAAATCAAAACCACAATAAGATACCATCTCACACCTGTTAGAATACCTATTATCAACAAGACAAGTAATATCAATTCTTGGAGAGGATGTAGAGAAAGAGGAACACTCATACACTGCTAGTGGGACTACAAATTGGTACAGCCACTATGGAAAACAGTATGGAGGTTCCTCAAAAAAATAAGAATTGGTCTACCATATGATCCAGCAATTCCTTTACTGAGTATTTAACCCAAAAACTGAAAAACCCATGTCCAAAAAGATATTTGGACACCAATGTTCATAGCAGCATTATTCATGGCGACCAAGACATGGAAGCAACTGTAGTGTCCTACGATAGATGACTGGCTAAAGAAGCTGTGGTACATACATACGATGGAATATTACTCAGCCATAAGAAGAGATGAAATACTGCCATTTGTAACAGCATAGATAATCATGCTAAGCGAAATAAGCCAGACAGAAAAGTTGAAAATCACATGATATCACTTATATGTGGAATATAAACCTAAAAGCAATAAATGAACAGAACAAACAAACAGAGACTCATGCATATGCACAATAGAGGAGTGGTTGCCAGAGGGTAGGGGTGAGGGGAAAAGTAGATGGGGTAAAAGAGGTTAAATATGTGGTGACAGAAAGAAATCTAAGTATGGGAGTTGAATACACATTGTAAATATATATAAGCCTTACTGTTAAAAATAAGATAAAATAAGAAGAGCATTAAACCAAGGACACTCAATCAGAATGGCAAAAATAATAATTTAAAGAGCCTATGGGACACAATTAAATGTTAAAATATCCATGTCATAGGGGTACCTGAAGGAAAACAAGAAGTTGAAGAGCTATTTAAAGAAATAATGATGATAAGTTTTCCTAACCTGGTGAAAGAAATAGATATACAACCCCAAGAAGCTCAAAGTGTCCCAAAAAGGATGAATCCAAAGAGGCTCACACCAAGACACATCATATTAAAATGCCAAAGGTTAAATACAAAGAGAGAATCTTAAAAGCAACAAGAGAAAAGCAGTTAGTTATCTACAAGGGCGCACCCATAAGACTGGTAGCTGATTTCTCAGAAGAAACTATGCAGGGCAGAAGGGCTTGGCACAAAATACTCAGTGTTTAAAACCCAGGATCTACAACCAAGAATACTTTATTTGGCAAAGCTATCATTTAGAGTTGAAGGACAGATAAAGAGCTCTCCAGACAAAAATAAGATAAAGAAATGTATCAACACCAAGCCATTATTACAGGAAATGTTGGAGAGTCTTCTTTGAAAAGAAAGAAACATGTATTAAAAACAAGAATAAAAGATGGTAATAATTACATTCCTATCAACAAGTACCTCAACTGGAAAAGAATTAAGTGCTCCAACCAAAAGATAGAGTGGCTGAATGGATAAGAAAACAAGACCCCTACATATGCTGCCTCCAAGAGACTCACTTCAGGTTAAAAGACACACAAAGACTAAAAGGAAGGAGATGAAAAAAAATACTGCCTTGATGAATGTAGAGGGTATTATACTGAATTAAATAAGTCAGAGAAAGACAAATATCACATGATTTCACATACATGTGAAATCTACAGAACAAAATAAAAAACAACAACTAAAAGGGAAATAAACTCATAGATACAGAGAATATTTTGAGGCTCCTAGATGGGAGGGTGGTTGGAGAGAATGGTGAAAAAAGGCAAAGGTATTAAGAAGTACAAATGGATAGTTACAAAATAGTCATGGAGATATAAACTGCAGTGTAAGGAAAATAGTAATGTTTTAATAAACATGTAAGGGAAACGAGAGGTACTAGATTTAGTGGAGTAAGTTTTATAGATCTCTAATCATTATGCTGTACAACTGAAATGAATATATTATTGTATGCCAACTACAACTAAAAAAAACTCATTGAATTGTACAATGTAAATATGAGCAAGTAATTGTCTATTATATTTCAGTAAAGCCAGGTGCTGCACGTGTAGGCCGGGGAGCAGCACCACCCAGCTGCAATGAGCATACCCATTGCCCAGATCTCAGTTTCTAATATCATCCTCTCTGAATACCAAATTCTTTGGAGAAATGGCTGAATCCAGAGCTGGGACAGGGGAGGCACAAAAAAGAGCCTGGAAACTCGTATTGGGCCATAATCTAAATACTGCTCAAAATATGATGGAATTTATCAAAAAGATATAGACATTGTCTTGAAAGGGACAAAATCGAGGCTACTGGTCCAAATCAGGGGTAATTAATATCAAAATAAATAATCATAATAAGAGATTATAACCCACAGAATGAATTAAAACCGTAAATCCTCATGAACATAAGTAAATGAATGAGTGCATGGAAAGTTTCATGAGCAATGGAATATTTACATCATCTCAAAGTACTTTTTCCAAAAATGCTTATTAATTAAGAGTTTAGCAGCACCATCTTAATCACGTGCTCCCCCACAAACACCTCTACTTTCCCACTCTAGGGCTTTGCTCTCCTTATTCTGCCACTTGGCATGGTCCCCCCACCCCTCTTTCCACCTGAAATCCTGTGACTCAGAATCTGGCTCAGAGGCTACTTCCTCTGCACTGCCCTCTTGAATCACTCCTGCCAAAAGTGACTTTAGAATCCTTTAGAATCCTATGTCATTCATTCATTCATTCAACACCGTTATGCTCCATGCTGAGCAGGAGGATAACACTGGGGATATGGCAAATATCGGTCAGGGAGCTCCCAGTCTGCAAAGGACCATGGAGTGTGACTCTTCTGGGGAAGAGCACCTTTTGTGTTTCTGGGTGAGGATGCAAAGTGGAGTAGGGATATTTCAGGTAGAGTGTATTGCAAGTCCGTGGACAACAATCACCCTATGTCTAGGAAGCCGCAGGCAGCCAGCCAGCCAGGGATTGGGGGTTGTGGGTGGAGAGGTAGAGTGGGGCTGTTTTGAAGCCTCTGTCAGAATCAGAATTTGATCCCAAGGTTTCTGTGTCACCAAGTATTTTCTTGTTAAGTCACGGTTGCCAGGAAGTCAGGTCTGGACCCTTGTTCACCATCTAACCTTGGGGAAGGTGCCTGCACTCTGAGATTTAGCTTCATTGTCTGTGACAGAAGAGCCATGTTGGACAATGTGTTGACATAAGTTTCCAACTCCTTTGGGTAAATACCAAGGAGTATGATTTCTGGATCGTACAGTAGAGTATGTTTAATTTTGTAAGAAACTGTCAAACTGCCTTCCCAAGTGTCTATACCATTCTGTATCCCTACCAGCAGTGAATGAGAGGTTTTATTCCACAACCTCACCAGCATATGGCATTGTTGGTGTTTTGAGTTTTGGCCATTTTAATAGGTGTTATTTTAATTTACGTTTACCTGAAAAACCTATGATATAAAGCATGTTTTCATATGCTTGTTTACCATCTGTATAACTTCTTTGGTGGGGTGTCTATTAAGGCCTTTGGCCCATTTTTTAGTCGGTTTTTTTGTTTGTTTGTTTCCTTATTGTTGAGTTTTAAGAGTCCTTGTATATTTTGGATAATAGTCTGCTATGATCTGATTGTTTGTGTCCCCTGCCCCCAAATTTGTATGTTGAAATCTTAACCTTCAAAAGTGACGGATTTAGGAGATGGTGGCCTTTGGTCAGTGATTTGGTCATGGGGGTGGAGCCCTCATGAACTGGATTAGTGCCCTTGAAAAAGAGACCGCACAGAGCTCCCTAGCCCCTTCTGCAATGTGAGAACACAGCAGGGAGAAGTCTGTGACCTGGAAAAGGGCCTCAGACCATGCTAGCACCCTCATCTCGGATGTCAAGCCTCCAGAACTGTGAGCAATAAATTTCCACTGTTTATAAACCACCTAGTCTGTGGTATTTTGTTATAACAGCCCAGACAGACTAAGAGAAAGACCATTATCACATATGTGTTTTACAAATATTTTCTCCTGGCCTGTGTGGCTCATCTTTTCATTCTCTTGACATCTTTCACAGAGATTAGAAGTTTGTAATTTTGATGAAGTCCAGCTTATCAATTATTTCTCTCATGGATCGTGCCTTTGGTGTTGCAGCTAAAGAAGCATTGCCACACCCAAGGTCATCTAGGTTTTCCCCCTATGTCATCTTTTAGGAGTTTTACAGTTTTGCATTTTATGTTTACATCTGTGATTCATTCTGAGTTAATTTTTGTGACGGTGTCTGTGTACTGTCTGTGTCAAGATTCATTTTCTTTTTTTTTTGCATGTGGATGGCCAGTTGTTTTAACACCATTCGTTGAAAAGATTCTTTGCTATACTGTATTGCCTTTGCTTCTTTGCCAAAAATCAGTTGACTAAATTTATGTGGGTCTATTTCTGGGTGCTCTATTCCTCTGATTTTTGTTTTAAGCCACCAAGTTTTGGAGTAATTTGTTACACAGTAGTAAATAAAGATGAGATTGTTTCACTATTCCCACATCCTCACTGCTGCTTCCTAAAGTCAGCTGCCTGCAACCAAGCCCTCAACTCAGCTCTGTTTTCGGGAAAACCCAAACCAAGACAAGTTGGACAGTGAAAACTTAGAGACAACCTAAAGTTCTCAACAGTAGACTGGAGACACTGTAGTATAGTCCTCCCATTGAATCCAATACAGCAGTGAACACAAACCTAATAAGAATGGGAAAAAGCAAGCCGCAGAAGAATAAATCCATGGGAAACTCTTCATTAAAAGTTTATAAACATACAAAGTGATATGAGGTAATGTTTATGGACACAAATACATATAGTAGTAAAAGCCCCCAAAGCACTCATAATAATACAGAGTCACTTCTAGATGCAAAGGAAGAGGTTTGGGACTAGGAGGGACCCAGAGGGGCCACCACTGTATTTTATTACTTTATGAAAAATTGAAGCAAATATGAAGATAAGGCTTGTGGTGAGTATACAGGTGTTTGTCATATTATTTTCTATTCTTGGCTGTATGTTTGTTGAATTTAATAATAGGAAAAAAATGTAACATACAGAAAAGCCTGGGGGGGGGATCTGATACCATTTCAGGCACTGGTTCTAGGGCCTTCCAGAGAGAAGCCTAACTGTATTCGGACCCTTGTACTCAGAACCACATGATCTCATCTATCTTAAAATGTCCCGTTTTCCTTCACCAGGATAAATGGATTTCTACTACCAATCCTCTTACTAAGCTCAGAACAGAGACCCAGGAGGGGTCTGGGGCATTTGGGGTGCTCCTCCCAGAAATGTTCCTAAGGCCCTTGACCAAGATGCAGAAAAGGGGACAAGAGGCTTGTATACACATATGCGGGCTCCCTGCCTGGAGCTCATCACTGCCTCCCACTAACACTTGCTGTTCTCACAGCTCTCCAAGACCATTGGTTACAAGAATTCCCCTTACGTAGGTCACAGTGATGACTCCCTTTTGGAAGACAATCATCATTATCATCGTCGTCATCATCATCATTATCGCCATCATCATCATCATCATTGTGCAGCCGCAGTTGGTGTTTAGTGCTCTGTTGTACTCTGAACTGCTTGGACGCTTGACAGGCCTGAGTTGGTATGAAGTCTTTCAGAGAGGCAAAATGTTGGTTTTCTGCTTACCCTTTTTTCAGAAGGAATAGAAGTTCCCAGAGGATAAGTGAATCCTCCATCCTGCTCCAAGGTCACACAGGACTTTTGTGGGGAGACAGAGGGAGATGAGTGTGCCTCAGAGATAGAGGCCTACACTCACACCGCCCCCCACCTCCTCACGCTCTGCCTAGGGGAGTGTTAGGTGAGCTTAGGTAGGGGATGAGTTCTACTTAGCTATTGCGTGGACAGGTTTTAAGCCTCTCTGCCCAGGCTCTGGTATTGGCACCACCTGTCTACTCCCCTCCTTCAAGGAATGTTTCCCCTGTCACTCCATGTGATTCTGGGGGAGGCTGCTAGGCACAGCTCATGGCCTCTCTTGTGCAGGGTGAGTAACCTATCAAAATGGGAACACAAGATACATTTTCTAAAAAATATATCAGGAGAGATAAACCCAGGCTGTACAATTAGAAGCAGAAAAAAATCCAAGTGTCACAGTGGACCACAAGATAAATTCCAGTAAGCAAAATAATGTTGCTTTTAAGAAAAACAAGCAGGCAGGGCTCACATTGGGAACATAACGTGTGGAGACAAATAAGCTACTTTTATTGCATTCCTAGAGCTTCAAGATAGGAGCGCTAGTCATGAATAACAATGAAAATTCCTGAGCACTTGAAGCCAGGACCTTGAGGAATTGACAAGAGGGCAAAGGCTTGCAACCAGGAGCAGAAGCACCAGATCCTTTGCCCACCCTGGACTTGCACAACCCTGAGAGTGAGAACTTGCCACACCGAGTTCTGTCCCTGACTTTCCTCACCTTTAGCACACTCATTTTAGATTAGAATTAGACCTACGTACATCAAGTTATCACAGTGTACACTTTAACACTTTACTATTTTATTTGTCAATTATACCTCAAAAAAAATGGAAAAAAAAAATAGAATCGGACTTGTAGATGTCTGTCTACCTGCTCCTGGGGGGCCGATATCATATCTTATCTACCATCATTTACTTTTTTAAAATGGGAAAACAGCTTGCCCACAGGTCACATAACTGACTAAGAGACTCCATGGCACTTAAACCCAGGTGGTCTGATGCTACAACCTGTGTCCTCACCACTGTGCCAAGCTGCCATCTTGACTCAGCCTTTCTACCCCGCCATCTACTCTTCTTGGGAACTTGACTGAAGGTCTCAAATCTGTGGGATATGGATTATGAAGTAATGACACCGAACTGGTTTTCTGCTAACACCACTGCCCCTCCACCTACAGCCTGCTCTCATTCCCAAAGCCAGAGGTGTCCTGGTAAAAGAAGAATCAACCCTTATCTACACAAAGCCCTCCCAGGGCTTCCCCCTCGCTTGCTGCCACCAGAGTCTTCTTGCTCATTTCATGCTAGCCATGGCTCTCATGGTCCTGCCTCAGGGCCTTTGCATTGACTGTTTCCTCCTCCCCTGTAATGCTTTTCTATCAGACACCAACAGAGCTTGCCTCCTTTATATTCTTCAGACTTTGTTTTAATGTCACTTTCTCAGCAAGCCTTTCCAGACTGCCCTGCTGGAAAGAGACACAGGAATGTCCTCTAGGGCAGGAAAAGAGGAAACCAGAATGAGAACCACTATTGGGAGCCCTGTCATCATCTTCCCACTATGTGTGCACATTCTGGACATCCCCCAAAGGCCCTTAGCCCCTGGAAGACCACCCAGAACTAGCTCCTCACAGGAGACTGTAAACTCTGCAGTACACAGAGGTGAGTACAAAACATTTCTTTACCTTTCCATGAAATTGGGCCTGGAGGGGCTTCCAGGAGCCTCTTTGCCCTTCAGTTTTCCTTGCCTTTCCTTCCACCCTCACCCCTGCCTTGTCTTCTACTTGTTTTGGGGTTTCCTCCACCTTCCTCAAGACTCAGGTTGCCAAGCCCTTAGCTCCTGCCTGTCATGTGTGAGCCAACTTTAAGAGGTTCACAGTTTCCAAAGTGCTATGTCCATGAAGCAGATGAGCCTCTTGGCTGGTTTACATGACTAATTACACTTGTGGAGTCTGTCGAGATTGAACCACAAACACCTACCTCCAGGGGTGAGGGGAAGGAAAGATGAGACATACGTGTGCATGTGTAAGCCATACAGCTCTGTGAGTACATGTGTGTGCACATGGGAGCATGTATCTGAGGTCCAGATGGGAGGGACTATGTTTAAAAAGGAACCTGTGACAGGGCACATGTGTGTGTACTTGTGTACTGAGTGTGTTAGGGAGACCTCGACTTGCCCCCTGCAACCAGCAAACAGCACCTGGGAGGAGAAGGGGATAAGTTAAGGGGCCAGGTCAGGGG
Organism: Eonycteris spelaea; assembly: GCA_003508835.1. Classification (NCBI taxonomy): domain Eukaryota; kingdom Metazoa; phylum Chordata; class Mammalia; order Chiroptera; family Pteropodidae; genus Eonycteris; species Eonycteris spelaea. The sequence continues at coordinate 777,461 of PUFA01000285.1, read as the reverse complement.
TCTGAGCTCCAAATCTTGGGTCTGGAAGGGAGAAAGTAGTTGTCAGGAGCCAATGGAAGGAACTCATGCTCCAGAAAAGCTCAGGTATTGGGGCTCAAACTCCTGGGGTAGGAGGTAAGACTAGAGGCCATCCATGGGGTGGGACCTAAGAGTCATTTAAAGTGGGCTGTTAGTATACCAGCAGGCAAGAGGGTGACCCATGACCACTGATGGTATTGATAATATGTAGAGCCTAGGTTTACAGGGTGAATAGCCACAGGCAAGAAGGAAGGTCACAAATGAATACAGGAGAATGGCAGAGATGCCTTTGTGCTGGGGGTGAGTTATGAGGTATGCCGCACCAGCTCTGAGTACACTAAGGGCTCAATGCTGCCATCAGCCCACAAGATGCCCTTATGTAAAGTTGAAAACATGCCCCTTGGAGACAGACATCCCAAATATGCAGCTTGGATGGCAGAGTGTGGGCTGAATTTCAACCACCTCTCTTCCTTCAGCAGGATGCCCTTGGGCAATGGCCAACCTGAATAGCTATACATGGCAGCCTCTTGGGTGGTGGGTCATGGAGACACACAGACCCAGATCAGCTCCGGTATGAATGTGGAAGTTGGAAGGACCAGGGGGCAAGATGACACTGGGGGACAAGGTGGAAAGGCCTGGAGAAGTACAAGCTGGTTTATTGCAGTGGTCACATGTACCTGGCAAGATCAACACCCCAGCCCCTGGGGGTGAAGTCTACACACTTATGCCCATGGGGCCACCACAGCTCCAGGAGCCTCAGATCTGTATGCTGAGCTGAGACTGCACACCATGGAGACCACAGATAGGACCAAAAACAAGAGAGCCCTGCCCTCTATTTAAAGAGAAAATATGAACTACATGATCACATTCCTCAAAAAGTTAAATATGGAGTTACCCTATGACCAGCAATTCTACTCATAAGTAGCTATCACCCCCTATCTCCACCCCCCCCCCAAAAAAACTGAGAACAAGTGTTCAAACTAAAACTTGGACACAAATGTTCACAGCAGCATTACTCACAATCAGCATAATGTAGGGGGAAAAACAGTGTCCATCAACAGATACATAGATAAACAAACTGTGGTCCAACACAGTGAATTATCATTCAGTCATAAAAAGGCATAAAGTATTAACACATGCTAAACACGAATCAACTCGGAAGACATTATGCTAAGTGAAAGGAGACAGCAAACAACAAATACTGTATGATTCTGTTTATATGAAATGTCTAGAACAGGTAAATCCATAGAACTAGATAGAGGTGCTGGTCGCCAACATTGTGAATGTACTAAATGCCTCTGAATTGTACACTTTAAAATGGTTAATTTTACATTGTTTGAGTTTTTACTTCATTTAAAAAAAAATGATCAAGAAAGCAAATGACCAGTGACCATGGCAGCCTACAGAGCAAGTTACAGATCAGGGCAAGGGCAGTGTTCAATCTATTCACCAACTGGCAGTGCAAGAGCACTGACCACACCAATCCTTTCATGATGGCTTGTGGGAGGCCAGCAGGTCCTGGAGGAAAGGGCATGTGGCTCAGGTTGGAGGCCAACCTACGAATGTCTAAATATGAACATATTCTGATATTTTCTCCCTGCTAAGTGTCAGCTTGGCTACACGTGCCAGTCAAGGCAGGTTCTTGGATGGCCTCTGGGCCAGAGGAAGGTCTAAAAAGCAAACAAGGGGATGAGCTCAGGCTCTAGCCAGGCCTGGAAGTAAGTTTCAGCTCTTCCACCTGCTGGACAGGGCTTATAAGCTTCCTGAACCTCCATTTCCTCAGAAGCCAAAGGGAGCCAGTGATTCCCACTTAGCAGAAGGGTAAAATGAGAAAACTATGATAAGGTGGGCCCCAGGGCAGGTGTCTAGCTGGCCTGCCTGCTCTTGATTATGTATTAGTAGCAGCTGGAAAAGAGGACTTGAAGGCCCAGCATATCGATGGGTCATCCAAACAATTTTTAAAACATGCCCAGGAAAAATCAACTTCCTTGGGTCCACACTCAACCTTGGTGCGTTCATGGGGAAAAACAGAAGTCTGCCTGGCCAAGGGAGGCAAGAAGCATATCTACAGCTGCCTGGGTCACCTCTGCAGCCCCAGAGCCCCAGTCCCCTGCCCACTCAGTGGCTAAGTGGCTTGTGCCATTGAACACTCTCTTGTTAGCCCACAGTCAGTACACATACTTCCTCCCCTCTCTCTGTACTGGCTGAGGCAATTTGGCAGCTGCTGGGGTGGGTGGGCAGAAGAAGAAAACAAGCTTGGCAAGTTGGCAGCTGGCCTAAGCCACCTGCTCCACAGGGCAGTGAAATTAAAGGGCTCCCAGAGCCGGGAGCAGGGTAAGGACAGGCTGCCCACACTCTTCCTGTCCTCACCTCACCCTGTGCACTCCCTGCCTGTGCTCTGCCCCCATCCTTGCTCCAGGAGGCTCATTTGCATGGACCCCATCGCTCTCTAGCTGCCACAGGGTTTGACCAGTGAGAGGAATGAGAGCGGAATGCACTGAGGTTGGGGTGTTTATCTACCTTCTCCCTGCCAGGCTGATGGATGGTGGTGGCTGTGTTCTTTGCTGAAGACAGCCTCTCTTCTCCAGCTGCAGCTCTTCCTGGGTTCCAGTATCTGCTCCCTCTTCTTGCCCTTCAGGACTAGGGGTGGAGACATCCCCGGCCTTATCAATTTTCCCTGATGGTGCTCACCAGTGCAGCCCTCATTAAACTTTCCTAAGTTCCTACTGTGTGTGTGAGTTCACTGTTTCCTTCCAGGACCCTGACTGCTGTTTTAAATAAGTGTCAGGGTGGGTAAGAACTGGCTGCCTAAGGACAGTGCCTACCTCCATGCCCTACTGCCAGGGTGATTTGGGCAAGTCAAGCCAACCCCTCATCAGGCACACAGTTTTTCAGAGGGGTGACAATGACTCTATTTAAGACAACTGGTCAGGGACCTACAGGGTGTCTGATATATTATATATTTGGGCTTACTTTTCCCAACTACCTATTCCCGTTTTCTAGATGAAGAGACTGAGGGCTCAAGAGGCTATGGGAACTTGCCCAATATCTGAAAGGTGGGCAATGTCAGAGCAGGGCTTGGACTCATATCTTTATCTCGAAACCTCATATACCTGGCTTGTTGCCCCAGCTGCCCCTGAGGAAGTCCAGAAGTGCTGGCATTTGTTTTACACAGGCTCAGTCCGTGCATATCCGAGAACAGCATGGCAAACTGTCTCCCTAACTTCTTTGAGCCTCAGTTCTCCAGCCAGAAAATGGGGCAGGTAGAGCCCCTTCGTGTAAAATGGAGATAATAGATGCAGAGTAGAGTGGCTGGGATGTAGTAAGCATTCAATCAAAAATGGTTTCCATCCTACCTCCCCACCTCCCTCCTGTCCCCTGTTTCTTTGAAGATCCATGAGACTGCCTGCAGAAGAGGCTCCAGAATTTAGCTGGCAGCATCCAGAAAATGGGAAGCATTGTAAAGACTGTTTAAGTCACCAATCCAGAAATGCCCTTATGTGTGTGGCTGGGTAATCCCTTTTATCCATACAATGAGGACAGCGGAGGCATTGTAATTGGGGGTGCTCGTGTTCTGAACATTTCTCCAGAACATGTGGGAGGGGCAAATTAGAAACTGGGAAATTTGGATCCTGGAAAGACAAGACAAGGTGATGCAGGGGAAAGATGGGGGGCCAGGTCTACTTCAAGGATGGCCCCAAGAAGCACTACTGGGCTCCTGCAGACATTGGATGTTTGTCTGGCTATTCCCCTAACCTAGATTCATTTCTCAATGAAAGATACTACACAAAATGCAAATTACCTTAAACCAATGTCAGTTCTGACAAGTCAGACGGGAATAAGATGAGCTTGGTAGGGTGTCCTCATGTGGTTCTGCACATGGCAGAGTGGCAGAATGCCCACAGCAGGCAGAGCACCCCACTCACAGCCTACCTCCTGGTGACCTTAGGCAACACTGTCCCCTGTCTGGGTTGCTTCCTATCCTGTCTAAGGGAGTGATTGGATGGAAACTGGATGGTTTGTATTCCTTCCTCCTCTAGAACTGTTTCTTTAAACAAAATCTTGAACAACGTCAGCATAAAGTGCACAGGGGAAACAGAGAGGCCTGTTGGAGGCAGAGATGGGGTGTATGGAGCTGCATCCCCCTGCATGGGGCACCACAGCTCTGAAGAATGCAGCAGAGCCCAAGCAGAGGCAGACTTTCTGAGGCCTGGTGCTGTCTGGGGCACCTGTCTGTCCAGGTGACGTAACTCTAGATGGTGTCATGGGAGGTTTGTGTCCAGCCGGCTCAGAGCTAACCCTACCCCATGTTCGTCTGGTGTCCACGGGGACATGCTGTGCAAGGGTAAGGCTGGAGGCAGGATTACAGAGATCATATGCTATTGCCAAACACATCTTGGGGAAGAAGAGAGTAAAAGCAAAACAGAGCCACATCCACTCCCTGCTGTCTTGATGTAGAAGCCTTTCCTGAAATAGCTGGGTCACAGGTTCTGGTGGAAAATCCCAAGACTCAAAGGGGGATGTAGTTACCTGTCTCTGGGAGAAAATGCCCTCCCTGCCTCATACCCCAGATCTCTGTGGGCACAAAGAGAAATAACCAGCTTGGCAGTGGATCTTCAGTGAATTGGGAGGGCATTGCATGTAGGGGGAAGTTCAAGGAAGTTAATCAACTTGAACACATTGTCATGAAATAAGCTTGAAGGATATTAGAAATCAGTTACACCTTTTCTTCCTGTGTGACTTTGGACAATATTACTTCAACTTGCAAATACTTGATTTCATTATCTATAAAATGGGCATGTTGCATCTGACTCACAGGGCTCTAGTGAGGGTTGAACAGTTGATATCTATTAGTCTCCGAGCACAGTGTCTGGCATGTGGAAGAATGTCCGAGCATCTCCTTCCTCCCCACCTCCCCCCCATATATATAGGTGACATAACCAGCAAGGGACTAAGGGAGCCTTGGTTTCCTTCTCTATAAATGAGGATGCATGCTTCAGGACCACCAAGATTTTCCAAAGGCTAACATGACCCCATCGTGAGCTTGTCAGTTTCTAGGGCCAAATGTCCCCCAGTTGTTAGAGAAGCATCAAGATGTTAGACCTAAGAAGAGGTTTTGGGTCTCGAGTCTGTTTGGGAGGCTCAGAATGGCCAAGGACATGCCCATTTCAGAACCAGGGCTAGAACTCAGATCTCCTGCTCTTCAGTCTAGATTTTTTCCTGCTTCGCCTTGTCTTGTCTCCTCATTCTTAATTTGTATCCCATCCCTCATGTTTTGGAGAAATGTCCAGAACATAACAAACACCCCCAATTCTGCTGCTTCTGCTGTTTCTCACATTAAAGGGATAACTCAGCCACACCCATGTTGATTCACACATTCAGTAAATATTAGTTAGCACAAAGATATACTGCATAATTGAGCAGTAGAGCCATCAGAGACTCAGAAACATATAGAACTCCATATGATTTGTACTAGAAGAGATGGTTGCCATCTTCCTCCCTTATATCTTCAATCTACATGAGGGTACCTACTGCTTTAGTACACATCATGTGGTCAGCTGCCTGCATGTGGTGTTTGTATTTTCCAAAATAGCCACATAATATTTCCCATTAGATATGCTCTCTCAGAATGCATCTTCAACATGCCTTCCACATAGAGGTAGGATCTATGTTCTCTTACTTGAATCTGTGTGCACTGTGACCTGGACAGAAATTACACTATGTGACTCCTGAGGCTAAATCACAAGACAGCTCTGTCTGGCTCTCCTGGGACACTCATTATTGGAACCCAACTGGCATGTTGTAAGCAATCTCAATCTACATGGAGAGGCCACAGGAGGTGTTCTGCTGAAAGCCAGCACCAACCACCAGACATATGAGTGAGGAAGCCTTGGAGACACCCCCAGCCTTAGCCACCACCTGTCTGTAAATACAGGAGAGACCTCCAGCAAGAACCACCCAGCTGAACCCATCCAACTACTAGAACCAGAAGAGATAATAACAAAATGACTCGACATTTTATGCCACTATAATTTTGGTGGTTTATTCGCAGTAACATATAACCAAAATCCAAGTCAAGTACCAGGGGCTCTCTTATTTTCTTCAACAACCACTCCCTCACCCCACTCCACTCTCACAGGTACAACTCTGAAGTGCAGGACAGTTAATGCCCCTGGGGACAACCCTCATCATTAGGAATAGGAGCTGGTGAATCAATGTTCCAGCCTTGCTACTGTCTAGGGACATAGTTCTCAGAGTGACCCCAGGAGGATTGCATCCTGGTTGCTCACGACTCTTGCCCTCTCATTAACACAGTCTCACTTCCCCAATTCCTTTCCTAGGATCACCTTTCTTTCAAATAAACGACCTGCACCCAGGGCCTTGTTGCAGGCTCTGCTTTTAGCAGAACTTAAACTAAGACATATGGTAAAAGAGATCCCATAAATATGGGGGAGGGAGGTAGAATTTAGTATAAAGTGTTGGGAAAACTGGCTTTCTTCATGGGCAAATAGTTATTGAGTGCTAATCACTGGGAGTAAAACAATGAATAAGACAGTACCCTCATGTCACACACAGCCTAGTGGAGTGTTGTCCAAGGCAGAAAAAATATCTTCTCTTCACCTTATTATCTATGGTTGTGTATATGTGCACGCATGCATGCACTTACACACAGAGTAAGCATACTTATAAAACTCTTGCAGTGGGTACCAGAGACAGTAGAAGTATATAAGCCAGAATTTGAGTTCAAATTCTTGTGCCGTACATTTTTAACTACTAAAGAGATCAAATCAATAATCAAAAATCTCCCAACAAAGGAAAGCCTTGGACCAGATTGCTTCACTGGTGAATTTTATCAAACATTTAAAGAAAATCAATCCTCAAACTCTTCAAAAAATTGAAGAAGGGGGAACACTTCCTAATTTGTTCTAAGAGGCCAGAGTTATTCTCATTCCAAAACCAGGCAAAGATACTACAAGAAAAGAAAGCTATAGACCAATAATCCCTTGTGAACAATGATACAAATATCTCAGCGAAACACTAGCAAGACAAATTCAGCAGCATATTAAAGGGATTATACACCACGACCAAGTGGGATTTATCCCTGGGATGCAAAGATGTTTCAAAATATGGAAATCAATGTAATACACCACATAAATAAAAAGAAGAGGGGAAATCATATGCTCATCTCAACTGATGCAAAAAAAAAATTATTGACCAAGTTTAATACCAATGGACAGAGTTCTGGCTAATGAGACCCAAATGGAAACCTGCTAAGGATTTATGAAAAATAGTTGTCCTCTTCTAACAGAGGTGCTACCCTTCCTTATTCATCTTCCTTCCTGGAATGGGCATGTGAGGCCAGAGGTGGGGCAGGCGTCTTGTATGTAAAATGTCTGACTTTAGTGGATGGTCAGTGTGGGAGTTTGAACCATGGCCCCACTCCCTTAAAGACGTCCTCTTCTAAACCATAAAACTATGAACAGACTGGGAAGGAATGGAAGAGGGACAGGAAGAAACACAAGACACACAAGATGTACAGAGGAAGCAACAGAGAAGGCAAGAAGAGGCAGAGACACAGGGAAAGACACTGAGAGGTGCACACATGGCACTGTGTTACCTCACATGGACAAGGGGACTTCGCAGTTGTGATTAAAGTAAGGATATTGAGATAGGGAAATTACCCTGGATTATCTAGGTGGGCCCAATGTAATCACAAAGGTTCCTATAAGATGGAGGCAAGAGGATCAGAGTGAGAGAAAAAGATGGAAGCAGAGGTCTGAGAGAGAGAGTTGAAGATGCTACACTGCTGGCTCTGAAGATGGAGGAAGGGGCCATGAGCTAAGGAATGCGAGCAGCCTCTGCAAACTGGAAAAGGCAGTGAAAGGGATTCTTCCCCTAGAGCCTCCAGAAAGAATACAGACCTGCCAGCTCATGATGGGCCAAGACCTTCAGAATGTAAGAGAATAAAGTTTCATTGTCTTAAACCACTGTATGTGGTTAGTAGCTACAACACAAGTAGGAAACTAATGTGATCAGTAAATATCTTTTGCCCTCTCCCCTCAGCCCTCACATGATCTTTTACTCTGTTGCTGGATTGATTGTTTCCACACCACACTGTTAGCTGGGCCATCCCTGGGGTATTCTCTGCTTTAATAATCTCCCTTCCAGGTACAGGACCTAGAGATCAGGCTGTGCCCCATAACCCTGCCCCTAGTCACTGCTGATTGAGCCAGATGAACAGCTAGATTCTGGGATGAACAGCTGGATTCTGTCTCTGGTGAATGTGTATTGGGCCCAGTGGTGCTAACTGGCATCATCTCCGTGACTCCATCACCCTGGGTGCCATTGGTACGGGGTGGAGACAGGGATGTTGGAAGTGTCGAAGGAGGCAGAGCAATGAGGGACCTCACAAGACAAGAGAGTCACAGAGGCAGCAAGACACATGAAGAAACAGACTGGGAGGGAATGAAAGTGGGACAGGAAGAACACAAGACACACAAGATGTACAGAGGAAGCTACAGAAAAGGCAGGAAGAGATAGAGACACAGAGAAAGGCACTGAGAGGTACACAGACCAGAGAAATGGAAAAGGGCATGGTGAGAGACAAGGAGAAACCTAGAGAGAGACCAGAAGAGACACACACAGAGACAGAGAAATACACAGAGAACCAGGAGAGATAGGAGAGAAAGAAAAAAGACAGAGAAACAGACACACACAGAGAAAGACACTGAGAGAAATACATGCACATACTCACATACTCTCACATATTTCACATACACATTCTCATATGTGCGCACACACACATACTCACACACACACACTCACACACTCACACACACACTCACACACACACACTCACACACTCACACACACACTCACTCACACACAGTGACTGTCATGGTTTCACTTCTGGTGCACCCACATCCTCAGCTTTGAATAACTTCTCCTTTGCCCCCAAAATTTGGAGTGGGTTTCTGTTTCATGCACGTCAAGCGGGTGAGAGAACTTATGCTCCAACACACATAGTGGCTCCGCATGGCCAGCTTTGAGCCTGGATTCCTTTGCCCCCACATCTCTTTAGTCCGAGCATCTGGACTTTGTTTGTTTGTTTGTTTTTAATTAATTTTTTTTTAATTTTGAAGTAATTTTAGATTTACAGAAGAGTTGCAAAGATAGTACAGAGTTTCTATATACCCTTCATTCAGTTTTGCCTAACATTTACATCTTATATAATGTAATGGGTCCATCACAAAACTAAGAAATCAACATTGTTAAAATACTACTAACTAAACTGCAGACCTTATTTGAATTTCACCAGGTTTTCCTGGAATGCAAAAGTCAGCAAACTTTTTCTGTAAAAGACCAGACAGTAAATATTTTCAGCTTTGTCAGCCATATGGTCTTTGTTGTAATCACTCAACTCTGCTATTATACCACAGAAGCAGCCATACATGATACATAGATAAATGGGCTTGGCTGTGTGCCAATAGAACTTTATTGAATAGAACACGAGCGGGCAAAGGGCCAGATCCAGCCCACAGACTGGTTTGCTGATCCCTGTACCAAGTTTTTTTTCTGTTTCAGAGCTCACCTTGCCTTCAGACTCCCTGTCTCCTCTACTCATGAAAGTTCCTCAGTCTTTTCTTATCTTTCATGACCTTGACACTTTTGAAGAGTACTGGTCAGTATTTTGTAAAGTGCTGCACAGTTTGCGTTTGTCTGATGTTTTCTCACGATTAAATTGATGCTACGCATTATTGGAAAAATTATCACAGAAGTGACAATGTGTCCTCAGTGCCTCGTATCAAGAGGTATGTGATGTCAGTGTGTCACATTGCTGAGGACATTAACACAACCATTTGTGTTAAAGTGGTGTCTGCCAGGTCTCTCCATTGTTATTATTATTTTGTTCTTTTCTAATTAATAAATTTGGGGGGGGTTGGTGGGAATTCTTTGCAACTGTGCAAATCTTTTTCTCCTTAAACATTCTCCCACTAAGTTTAGCATCCATGAGTGGATCTTGACTGTGGCAATTATTACTACAGTATTCTCATGGCAACATGCTGTTTCCCCTGTCAACTGAAAAATAATATAAACTAGGTGTTTTATCACCAAAAAGGACATATTCAGGAAAAAAAAAGGGGGTGCAACCAAGTGCGTGCAGACATGTAAGCCATGTGCATACTCTGGCCTGTGTGCCTAGATGGAGAAGTATTTATAAAGGGAAAAGGAAGTTAAAGCCATAGAGCTTTGTTATAAACATAGAGTTCTTCCTGTAGGGTTCTTGTGTGTAGGGATCTTGCGATTATGTAGAGTATGAGAACTTCTATGAGCCCTAGCTTCTCCCATAAACCCTCCCAACTGATTATGTTTGCTTAAAGTTTCAGTTTTTTATCATGTTCATTCCTTCTGCTTTTATTAAGTGGAACTCTCTGGAAGGAAAAATGTTCCCTTCTTGTTTCTGTTTATTTATGAGCTTATTTATTTCTATTGGTATAGACTCATGGATATTTGTTTTATTTGATGAGTTAAAAATCTAACGTTATTTATCTTGATTTTGCTCAAGTCTCAAAGCCACTGTGGCTAAGCCTCTTTGTTGGTGCCTGCATGCATGACGGTCACAATCAAACTTGTGTTCGCCTTCGTTCATTAATTCATTCATTGAACAAGCATTTATTGAGCATCTGCTATGTGCCAGCACTGCAGGAGGCATAGCAGTGAGCAAAACAGGCAGAAATTGCTGACTGTTCTAATGAGGAGAGATGAACAAAAAATAAATTATATGTGGAAGGGGATGTGCTATTCCAGGCTGGTGATGATGAGGGTCTAGCTTTTTATCAAAACAGCAGTCACCAAGCCCAGAATGTTTGTCATGCAAAAGTTTTCTATAGGGGGCAATGGTTGAGGCCAAATCAGGACAATTTGACACTTCCTTTTTGTTTACAGCACTATGGCTCTTCATGTGGTTTTAAAAGACCCAATAACACATTTTTATTTTTTCCTTTCAGTCCCTTTCAGTGGAAGCAGTATTATTAGAATCCTTTCATGTTTAAAAAAAAAAGAGAAGGGGCCTTCAAAGGCATCTGGCTCAGAAACTTTCAAACTGGGGTCTTGATCCTGGGAATCCCCTTGCGGCAGGGTGAATAGGAAGGAGTCAGAGAGAACGGAATGGCCTCTCAGCCTTACTGCTTTACCAGAGCAACTCCCTCTTATCCATTTTACAGTCTGGGCTCCAATTAGTATTTTATTTGAAGAAATGGGTTCTGGTGCTGAAAACCAAAGTTGGATAGCTTCCCATTTTTCCTTTGTGAGATAAGGTAGCATCATAGGTAAGAGCCCAGACCTGGGCTCAGTCCATGGGGATGGATCTTGGCGCTGCAACCTGTGACTCTGTGACTCTCTGGATCTCAGTTTTCTCACCTGTGAAACAGGAGACAGCAGCAATTTCTATTTCAACAGGACTTTATCAGGACTAGAGAGCACAATCTGTAGTAAAGCTCTTAGGAAACACTAAATTACTTCTATTTTGAATTTCTAAATTATAAAAAATGACAATAGTGATCCATGTTCTTAAAAACATTCAAATACAATAAAAGAATTAAAAAACTGCTCAGAAAATTCCCAGCCTCTTCCCAAAAGTAACTATAATTAAACAGCTTGGTATGTGTTCTTCCAGACTCTGTTCTATGCATTTGCACACTTAAAATATTTATGTTTAGAAATGCTTTTTACAAACATGGGATTTCACTGTACACGTTATTTTACCGAATGCTTTTTTAACTTAGTCATGTATCATGGGCGAGTTTCTTCATCAGATTCGGAGCCAGACCACATTCTTCTTATGGCTGTCTAGTATTCTACTCAGGGAATTTTCTGTCAGTGTTAACCAGTCCCCAACTGAAGTTGTTTATAAGTTGTCGCTATCACAAACAGTGGTGAATTTACATATTTGTACACATTTTTTGCAGGATAAAGTCATAGATGTAGAATTGCTGGGTCAAAGGATTTCCATTTAACCTTTAAAAAAAATTTTTTTTGTAGATACTGCCCTCCCAAAATATGAATCCATACTTCCATCGGTAAACTGTAGAGGTCCCCTCTCTGCACACTCTGCCAACACCGGGCATAATGCTCTCTCTGACCCCTGCCATCTGGCATGTAAAAAATGTTTTTGTTTCTTTGATCATTCATGTGTTTCCTGGCCACTCATCATTGTTTCTTCTAGAAACTGCCTGGTCATATCTTTAATTTTTTAAATGAAGAAGCTGAAGTCCAGAAAGTTTGGCGAATCATCCAAATTTATACAATCCAGATCTCATCACCATTCCTCTTGCTATCTGTCATGTTTGTAGTTCAGTCTCCACTCACTTCTCTTTTGATAAAATAGCACCTGTCGTAGGTCAGGCTCCCCTAGAAACAGATGCTGAGTCAAAGATTCGAACGCTCCTGGAAGAAACCTGACCAGGGAGTGAAGTAAGCGGAGGAAATCAAGGATGAGATTTTAGAAGAAGTCCTCTACCAGGCCTTATCCTGCAGCAGTGCCCAGGTACAAGTCACACCTCCCGGTTTGTCCTGCCTAGAGGCAAGGAGGCTGGCCTTCTTCTTCCCTCACCATAAAGTCACTGGCACAGACTATCCTGGGGATGGGGCACCGGGACCTAAACTCCTAAGGCTCTCTTTTAGGACAGGAAATGTTTCAGGAGCTCAGGTGGGAGCCCTACAGGGCACAGCAGTTGGGGTGGGGACACAATGTATGGCAGAGGGGTGCTCTAAGGACACAATAGTGTCTTCTAAAGCACTCCCATTTCCTTTGGGAACCCAAAATTATTAATTTAGTGTTGGGCCCAGAACACAACTTCTGCCAATGGGAGTCAGCCCAGGGTCTGTTTAGAAAAAGAAGTTCTGGCCATTTTCACTGCTACACAGGATTCCAGGTGTGACTATACCTGGATTTATATACCCCTCCACCTGCCAGTGCACACATATGTTGTTGTCAGTCTTTGCTACTATGAGTGGTGCTGCTGAAAACCTTTTTGTGTACATTGCCCGAAGCAGCCATATACCAGGGAGTAGCTGGGTTATAGGAAATGTGAGCATTCCACTTGACAAGACAAGGCTATTTGTTTTCCAATGTGCCTGTAATAATTTACATACCCACTGACTGTGGGAGAACATTCCTATTATTCTGAATCTTCGCCAAACGACGGTATTGTCAGATTTCTTATGTTTTGTCAATTAAATGGGTATAAGAAGATAGCACCCGCTGGCCTTCATTTGCATCTCCCTAATTTATTCACCACTCATTTTTCCCCAAGAAGTTATTTCTCCCTGATTTCTCTCCACTGTTTTTTCTCAAGTAGAACTCAGCTGCTTGTTCTGGTTTAATCTCTTCTTTTGTCTGAAATGCCCCCTGAAAATTTCCTCCCACCCTTCAAGGTAGGGCCATGATGGCAACTCTTCCTTAATTCCTCTAGAAGGAACAACTCCTCCTCAGTCGGTTCTGTGTATGTGTAGTCTTCCCAGAGAGCTATATTTCCTGCATGAGCTCTGTGAAATCAACCAGGGACCAAGTCCTAATCATCTTTTTCTCTATCCTTTCCATCCCTGCCCTACCAACCAGGTGGCTTCTCACACAATAGGTTCAAAATTTACTGTTTTCCTCTCTCCCACTTTGGGTTTATGCTATGCCAGTGACAACAAAGAAGTAAACAATTGTATATCAAGTTATCAATAGGAATCAATTACCTGATATTCTGCTCCACTCCCACCCTGACATTCACTTGCCAGAGAAATCTGCAGCAAGAACTTTTCACCACTCCCTGCCAAAAAAGACAAAGTGGTGAGCTAAGCACATTTTCTGGACTTTTGTAAAGAAGGATAGAAATGCACACACCTTGGTTTGTCCCAGGAACATCCCACTAGAAGGTATATCTCAGCTTTTTGTGCCGTTCATCCCCACCCCAATTCGATTCACCAGCGGCCTTAAAAGTGGGTGATTGGTCATTGGCTCTGACTCAATGCTGGTGTTCATCAGCCTGTGAAAAACCAGGAATTAGAGAAAGGCAGAATAAGCTGTACCACTGTTAATTAAAGACGATTCCACCATAAGACACAGTTGTTCCTGGGGGCCTGAGGGTTTTCCCACATCCATGTTTCAGGGGTTTACATGGAACTGAATGCTCTGGAACAATGCATGCTAATTTGCAAACCTCAAGCTAAACCAAGATTTTCATTTTTTTTTCTGCCATGAGCTGTAAAGAAAAAGAGCTTGAGGCACAGTTCCAAAATGAACCAGTGTGAACCAGATCACAGAGTGTTATCTCCGTGGCATATGCATCAGTCTCTGCCTCCTTTTGTCCTTTCTGAATCCTAGTCACCTAGACAATGTGGATGACAAAAGAGAGGATTGGGCTCAGTCATGTGAGCAGTGATCCAAGGCTAGATTAAGTCCCCTCATTTGCCACTTTGTCACTGATATAGACATTCCTAGACCTTGAAGATTTTGAGAAAATTATAATTTCCATTATTCTGTGCAACAGATATTTCTGAGGCAGCAAGGTGGGGAGGTGAGGGCCTACCAGATATGTTAGGCAAATATTATTCAATTGAGAACAGCCTTATTTCTCACTTGTAAAGCAGAGATTAAGACACCTGCCTTTTCTATTTCATTTTTTTTTCTAGGGATCAAAATGAGACAGAAGATTAAAGTACTCTGTGGCATAGGGTGATTTCCCCCATCTTGGGATTTCTTGTACCATAAAAACAAAGAAATTTAAAAATTGGGGGTTATCTGTCCTCAAGATGGCGGAGTTGGTAAACTCTGTGCTTGCCTCCTCCCATGACCACATCAAAATTAACTAAACTACAAAACAACCATCATTGAGAATCACCTGAAATCTAGTGAACAGAAGTCATATAATTAAGGATACACAGAAAAGCCACATCAAGACTGGTAGGAGGGTTAAGACGTGGAACAGGCTGGTCCCACACTTATGTGGGGCAATTAAAAATTGGGAGGGATATTTTGGCGATGGAAGTCCCACATGAGGAGCAAGGGGTCCCATCCCCACACCAGGCTCCCCAAGTAGAGTTCCAATGCAAGAGAGAGAAGTCCCCATAACTTCTGGCTGTGAAAACCAGTGAAGATTGTGGCTGAGTCAGAAGAAGAGCTGCTGGAGTCCCAGGCGCTCCTCTTAAAGGGCCTGCACATGGATTAACTCACTCTGAGCTCCAGTGCTGGGGAAGTAACTTAAAAGGTTCCAGGGATATATGAAGATAAACTGAACTGTGTGGCTTCGGAGCAAGGGCTAGAAGGGCAGATTTCTCCGAGACAGAAGTGCTGGGAGAAAGTATTGATCCTTGTTGAGCCCTCCCCCACCCAGCCTGCACATGCAGGTGGGTGCCCTACCTGAGTCTCCATCAACCTGGCTAAGACCATTTGCTGCCTGAGACCCCGTCTCACGCAACTTGCAGGCCCACCTAACCTATTTCCAGTGGATTTTCCATACAAACAGTTGTCTTGGCTCGTGCTGTGGGCTTTCCAAAATTCTCATGAAGATTCACAACCTCCAAAAAAGTAGCATCTGACCTCAGCATACTCCATACCTCTTGATAAGCAGCCCCAAGCCCAGCACTAGTGGCAGCCAGACTCCTTGTACAGCTTAGCCTCTCCCAGGCACTCCAAACTCAGCACAAGTGACAACCATCTGCAGATCACTTTGTAGCTCATACCAAGTGGCCCTAGGTGTGCACAGGCAGCAGCTTCCCTCCCAAGAGGCCCCAAACCAACAACCTGGTAGCCAGCTTCAGACCCACCAAGGACCACTCACCCTCCTCCACAAATAACACACCCAAAGGGAAAACTCGACAGGCACCAGATCTTTGCTAAAGGAAATCCTGCTCTGTGGGGTCAGCCCCTGCAAAACTGTTCCTCCTCTATAGTCACTGCTAATCTTCACAGCTAATCAGACTGAGAGTCAATCTCTCGCATTGATTGTGCCAACAGCAATCAAGGCTCAACACACAATCTACACAAGAGACACACCTGGAGCACCCAGCTTAGGTGACCAAGGAGACTGGTCCCCTGAGGTTCACAGGACACTTACTACATAAGGCCACTCTGCCAAGACTGAGAAACATAGCAGCTCTACCTAACACATAGAAGCAAACACAGCAGGAGGCAGCCAAAATGAAGAGACAAAGAAACAGTCTCAAATGAAAGAAAAGAACAAAACTCCAGAAAAAGAACAAAACAAACTGGAGACAGTCTATCAGATGCAGAGTTCAAAACACTGGATATAAGTTTGCTCAATGATCTCAGTGAGAACTTCAACAAAGAGATAGAAAACATAAAATGGAGACAGGAAATATTTTGAAAAGAACAGTCGGAAATTAAGAACACAAAATTGAAATGAATACATTAGAGGGGATCAACAGTAGATTAGAGGAAGCAGAGGATAGAATCAGCAATTTGGAAGATAAGGTTGCAGAAAATACTCAATAATAACAGCAAAAAGAAAAAAAAGAGATAGTTTAAGGAGCCTCTAGAACAATATCAAACATACCAACATTCACATCATAGAGATATTCAAATGAGAAGAGAGAGAGCAAATAATTTTAAAAACTATTTGAAGAAATAATGACAGAAAAATTATCTAACCTGGCAAAAGAAATGGGCAAAAACACTCAGTAAGCACAGAGAGTTTCAAATAAAATGAACCTAAAGAGGCCCACATCAAGACACATTGTAATTAAAATACCAAAGTTAAAGACAAAGAAAGAATCTTAAAAGAAGCAAGAGAAAAGCATTTAGTTACCTACAAATGAGCTCCCATAAGACTGTCAGCTGATTTCTCAACAGAAACTTTGCAGACCAGAAGGGATTAGCATGAAATATTTGAAGTGATGAAAAAGCAAGGACCTATATACAACTAAGATTGCTATTATTTAGAATCGAAGGACAGATAAAGAGCTTCCCGGACAAGAAAAAGCTGAAGGAGTCATTACCACCAAACCAGTATCACAAGAAATGTTAAAGGAACTTCTTTAAGAAGAAGGAAAAAAAAATTTTTTTAAGTAATAAAATGACAATAACTACCTATCAATAATTGCTTTAAATGAAAGTGGATTAAATGCTCCAGTCAAAGGATAGGGTGGCTGAATATATAAGAAAGCAAGACCCTTACATATGCTGCCTACTCACTTTGGATTGAAAGACACAGACTGAAAGTAAAGGGATGGAAAAGATATTTCATGAAAATGGAAATTAAAAAAAACCTGGAGTAGCAATACTTATATCAGACAAAATAGACTTTAAAACAATGGCTATAACAAGAGACAAAGAAGGACTCAGTAATCCCACTTCTGAGTATTTATCCAAAGAAACCCAAAACACTATTTTGAAGGGACATGTGTATTCATATATGCACTGCAGAATTATTTACAATAGCCAAGATATAGAAGTAACCTAAGTGTCCATTGATAGATGGAAAGATAAAAAAGAAATGGTACATATTTACAATGGAATATTATCCACAAAAAAAGAATAAAATCTTTCCATCAGCAATAACATGGATGGACCTAGCGGGTATTATGCTAAATGAAATAGGACAGACAAAGATAAATACTATATGATTTCACTTATATGCGGAATTAAAAAAAATAAACAAATAAAACAAAAATAGACTCATAGATACAGAGAACAAACTCTGTATGGTCACCAGATAGAAGGGGTTAGAAGATGGGTGATAAAAGGGAAGAGATTAAAAGTATAAATTGGTAGTTACAAAATAGTCATGGGGATGTAAGTATAGCATAAAGAATATAGTCCAATAATATTGTAATAACCATGTATGGTGTCAGATGGATACTAGATTTATCGGGATGATCACTTCATAAGTTATATGTGTCTAGTAGCTATGTTGTACCTGAAACTAATATTGTATGTCAACTGTAATTGAAAAATAATAATTGTTTTTAAAAATTAGAGAGACTGGCTTAAGCCTGCCAACTTTTTACATCATCAATTAAGAAAAATTGCTACCTCTCATGGTTATCAGTATAGGCAAGAAAAGGCTATTTTTAAACACCCCTTTAAAATTTCTAAGACTGCAGGACATAGTCTCAGAATAAAGATTTGGCAACCTCTCTCTGAGGTGCCTTGTGTGATGACACACGCACACAGCCAGGCACAGTGCAGACCACATTGTCCTTCACTGGGAGCGCCTGCAAGCCTTCATCATGGACAACTCATTGGGAACCCCTGGAACTGGCAAAAAGCCCAGGCAGGAAGGACAAGAGTCCCATTCTTCATGTATACTTCCATGAAAGGGATTTTCTGTAGGGCCTGAGATTCCTGAGTGGGGTCTGGCCCTTCTCATACCTGGCCGATAGAGAGATAAAGAAAGTCTTGAAAAAGGCACCACCCCCTTCTTCTCCAAGGCAGAGCTTGGATAGTGCCATTTTTCTAACATGCACACTTACTCCCTTCTACCTCTGCCATCTCCCTCCTTGAACACCTTCCCTCCTTACTACTCTTTAAGAGAAACATAACCAGCTAGGGAGTATCAGAAAGGAAGCTGGGCATGCCCCTCATGTCTTTTTTAAAATGACGAACTAACCAGACCAGGAGCCAAAACTGAAGTTCCCACAGAGGTTGGGCAGGAACTTCATGAGTGCAGCAGGCCGGATATAAAAGAAGTGCTGTGACTGTTGACAAGAGAAAAATTCTGAGATGGCCCAAAGTAAATTACAGCAGGCTCAGAGGATAGAGGAGACAAGGAGAGTAATTAGTTAACAGAGCCACAAGCTGAAACCAACAAAAGACTACTCACATTCTTGAATGTATGTTAAACTTTGAATCAACTTCCAGGCCACTATTTAAAGCTCTTACCTAGAGAGAATAGCCAATCACCAGACACTAATCCATCCTGTTTACCTGAAATATTCAGTCAGTGGCCCACAACCAATCCGAAAGCATCAAGTACTTCTGCCTCACAGACTATTCACCTATCCCAGAAATCTTTCCACTTCACCTTTTCCCACTCCCCTCCCCAATGTAAATTCTTTCAAAATAACTTACATCTTTCTTCTCCAAACCCATTGTATAAAAGAGCCCTGTCAATCCCAGGATAGCTGACATGGTGTCCTCTCCGTCTAGCCCTGCTGCTGGTAGTTTAGACCACATGACCCAGAATTGTTTGTTCTTTTTTCCTGTCCAGCATATTGCTCAATAAACCCTTTCTTTCAGAAGTGCTTTCAGTTTCAAAGGTTTTTATTTAACATGGTCTCTGTTGACATTTTGTTCTCCTGTTTTTATTAGGAATGTGGAAACCGAAAAAATACTTTTCTTCTATAAGAAAACAAGGGCTATGATAAATGCCCAACCACACTCAGCCTCAGTGAGGGAAGACAGCTGGAAGGACTGGAGAGTTACACCCCATCTACAGGGGTAGCTGTGACTAAACTCCAGCCAGCAGCCGCCCATCAAGACTATCTGTTACTTGAATGGATCAACAAAATACGGTATACACAGAAGGTGGAATATTATCCAACCATAAAAAGGAATGAAGTCCTGACACATACTACAACATGAATGAGCCTTGAAAACACTCTGCCGAGTAAAAGAAGCCAGTCACAAAGGACCACATACTATGTGATTCCATTTATAAGAAATTTCCAGAATAGGCAAATCCATAAAGACAGAAAGTAGATGCCAGTGGCTGGAGTAGGGGAATGAAAGCATGACTACTATTGAAGTAAAAAATGTCCAAACCTGTAGAGAATTTTTATAAAATTTATTTGAGTCAAACTGACAACATTGCCGAGAAGCAAGATCTCAAATGCTCTAGAGAATGATTTCTTTTATACATTTTTGAACAAAGGAGGGAATGTGAGGAAGATTACATGAAGGTGGGAGAAAGCAAGGTACAGGATAGTTAACAGGATTACGTGTTCCCATGAGGATGCTGAGGCCCTCCAAGGGTCTGGAAAAGAGAATTGCTTCTGGCATTTTGAAGTTGTGTTAACCTAGATGCACAAGAAAAAATGGGCAGGGCTTGCTTAAAAACCTTTTACTAAAGAATTTATAGGTGCGAGGTGTGACTACTTATCCTGACCTGCACAGTTAGGAATTTATAATCAGATCACCCCATGAGTTTACTTTTGATCACTGAACTTGCACATGTCCCCTTTTTCGTCTACACTAACGGGCATAGGATTTCTTTGGGTGTGGGGGTGGGGGATGAAAATGTTCTGAAGGTAGATAGTGGTGATGGATGCACAACTCTGTGGAGCTGCCCCAGTATATGCCACTCTGGCATACAGATTATTTTGGCTAAAAACAGTCAAGGCCCAGAGGCTCATGAATAACCTTAACCTTCCCCTTTACTGCCAAAATAATTAGACAAAGGACTTGCTCCAGGAAAGGAGCTATCATCACAGATGTAGTAGACAGAGAGGAACCTAGCAAGCCCATTTGACCAAAGTCCTCTCTGTGTCCCATTGTTTCAAGAGGACCCAATATACATTGGTTTATTAAATTCTTTCTATCTTCCTGTGAATTGCCTTACGTTTCCCTCCAGTTCTGAATGGCATATATACCTCATTTTGCCTTACCATCTTTGGAATTTTCATGCTTATGCGAATTCTCCGTACAACATATTAAAACTATTTTCTCCTGTTAAGCTACAACATGCCATTTGAATTATTTGACCAGCTAGAAGAACTAAGAGGGAAAGGGAAAAGTTTCCTCATCCCTGACACTATACATGAGTGCATTGTATGGTATATGAATTATATCTCAATAAAGCAATATTGAAAGAAAGAACATTGTTACAGAGAAAAACCACAGGTCCAAAATGCCATCACTCAGCACTAAAATCCCATGATACCAAACCTAGATTTATTATTTGATCTCACTGCAGTTTCAAGGTCTCTCAGAAACATAACCTTAATTGACCAGTGTGGAATTTTCTGGTCAGGAATCAGTAAAGTGATCTGTCATGTGGCCCTACCCATCCCCCAAAGAAAGAAGAGGTAATTTGCCTGATTAAACCCTTCCCATTCTTTTCCCCCAAGGAAAAGATATCTGGGTCCAAAAATAATCCTTTCTTTCATTTGTAAATGTCCCTTGCCCCGCCTTTCTTCCTATAAAAACCTTCCGTTTTGCACAACCTTTCAGAGCATCCTTCTAGTTGCTAGAGGGGATACTGCAAATTCATGAATCACTTAATAAAACCAATTAGATCTTCAAATTTACTTGGTTGAATTTATTTTTTAACAGTAAATGCCCAGATTACTAGATATTTTAATTTTTCAAGAGAAGCATTGTCTCTGGAATAGGTTAGCTACCTATAACAGAAACCTCACAATTACAGTGGCTTAAATAAGAAAAAAGTTTATTTTTTACTCACGGAAAAGAAGTCAGGAGACAGAGTCTAGGGCTTCTTAGAGTCACCAAGGAGACACAGGCTCCTTCTCTCTCCTATACCATTCCATCACGTGGTTTCTATTCTCAAGGTCCATTCATAGTTCAAGATGGCTGCAGGAGAACCAGCCACTCACCCTCGTTCCAGAAAGCTGGAAGCGGAAAGGAGGGAAGTATAAAAGAGGGGCTCCATCCACGTCCACTTCCATCTTATGGGCTAGAACTGAGTCACATGGTCTCACCTTGCCACAGTGGTGGGTAGAAAAATGACAATTGTTTAGGCTTGGCCCTTCCTTGTCTAAATCAGGATTCATAAACCAAAGAAACAGGGGAAACAGATACTGGGTAGGTAACCATCAGTGTCTACCACAGTTTTTAAGTGAAATCCAATTTTTAGATGATTTCATCTTTAAAAAAAAAAAAGGTGGTGACTTAATCTTTTTTTAAAAAAACACTTTGCAGACTAAATGAATACACCTGTAGGCAAGGCCAGTCGCCATAGCCCATGGGAAATCCTAACTGGGAAGTTTGTCTGGGACAGCTTTTCAGGTGTCAGTGGTCTGAAAATAGCTCTGGTTAAAATTAAGGAAGTGCTGAGTCCACAGTGAGGCTGTGAAGAGAATACGAGAACATTTTGTAAAACATGAGGAGCACAAACCACATGGAGAAGGTCACAGTGAGGCTCTACCCACCACTTGGCTTCAGAATGAGAGCTTCTGGAACCTGCACAAAGGCGCGCTGGCATTCATACTGTCAAAGAGAGAGGCTGGGAGAACAGGCAGCCCCGAGCCTGGCGGCCACACTTCCCATTGTGTTCTGTGTTCTCATTTTCTTTGAACACAAAAAGAAATGAGTTGTAACCCATAGATGCAATTTGGACACAAAGGAATAAGGACAAAAGACCAGTCATTAGTAACGGCAAGTGTGACCCTGCCACCTCCTCACCTTCACTTTTGGCTCCACATGAGCTATTCATGCTCTTAATGACATCTTGTGGAAGACTTGGATAACAAGCCTTGAGTAGAAAGCTGAAGTCTTTGATAGGCAGGAAACCCACGGAGCTTTATTGCAATGTGCTCTACAGTCTGATCTGAGGTGGGCAAAAGAAGGTAGGCTGTTGGGCAGGGTGGTGGTGGTGTCAGGAATATCTGGCACCATGCATGTGAACAGGAAGACTCAGGGGTACACCCAGAGGAGTGAGAGCATCTCAGGCCATTGGAGATTAGTTCCAGCATTTCCACTGGCGTTCTCATTTTTAAAAGATGCAGCTGTCACAAAGCTCCCTTTGGAAAGCCATCTCTCTTGCTGTTAAACTGAGCCTCTCAGCTCTTAGGAGATCAGGTTCTTGGTAGTGTGAGGTACTGGAGTTAGGCAAGCTTGGTCTAATTCCTGCTGTAGGCATTTATTGTCTCCCAAAAGGCAGAGGCTTCAAACTGTTAACATTTGATTAGATCGCACAGTTTTGAGTCAGGAATTTGGGTAGGGCTCCCCACTGTATGATCTTTGTTTGCATGTGGAGTGGGTCATTTAACAATATTTAACTGGCTACTGGTGTGGTCTGGAGGGTCCAGGAGAGCTTCTCTCACACACCTTGTAGCCTGGAGAAAGTGGCTGGGAGGCTGGGTTCAACTAGGTCTCTTCACATGGTCTCTCCAGCCGGGTAGCTAGACTTCAAATTTGGCAGCTCAAAGCACCAAAAAAGAAAGAAAATGGACTCAGAAACTGGCTCTGAGTTACAGGATCTATATACATATGTATTTACTTATTAAGTATTTCCTCTGCTTTATCCTCAATTTAAAAGGAAGATTGGAAGCAGTGTAAAAGATTGATACTAAAAATTGTACCCAATTCTCCATTTCTCCTATATCCACATCCTCTGAAGGTGACTTTGCAACTCTACCCATCACAAGCTGAGCTGCCCGTCTGGCTCAGCTTGTCTGTGACAGATAGAGGGCAGTAGAAGTGACAGCGTGTTAATTTGTAGCTCAGTTCTCAGGCCTCACAATTTCCCCCATCTCTCAAACCCCTGAGACTGTCATGAGGATATGCCCAGCGAACCTGCTAGAAGATGAGGTTTGTGGAGGAGACTGCCTTCATCAGCCTACAGACAGACCTGTGTGTGAGCCATCTGGGACCAGAGCTGCCCCTCCACACTCAGCTGAAATTGGCAGCTGATGAGCAGTCCAACCCATGAAGTCACAGACTTTGGGGTGGTTTGTTATACAGCATTAGAGTGGCTGATAGGAGCAGCTTTACACCACATGCCAGGGGCTTGCATGCTGGCACTGTAATATTTCCATTTGAAGAGAGAAGCACAGGTGATAGTTTGAACCCCAAGAATGGGAGCTTCAGTGGAATTTGAAGCCTTGTGGCAACTAAATAAGAAGATAATCAAAGGGCCAAGAGACCCTCTCTGCTTCTAATCCCAAAAGTCCAAGCACTATCTCTGCTCTGCAAACTCAATCAGAGGTTTCTCAACCAGAAGTGATATTCAAATACTTAATAACTGATGTGGCATAGACCCTGAATAATCAGAGTAGACCCTAACCAGGATACCTACTGTATGCCAAGTTCTGTTCCAGATGCTGGTGAAGAAAAGTTCAAATCCTAGCCATATGAGCTATTGTTCTAGAGGGAAGGAGCACACTAAACAGCTAAGTAAGTAAAATATCTGGTGGTAGTTGGTTGTGATGCTGCCAGAGAGCTCAGAGCTCTGGTAATGAGGTTTTTATCTTATGTCATGAGAAGGAATTTAAGGGCAAGATGAACAGCAATCAGCAAAAAAGAGGTTTATTAAAGCAAAAATATACATTCAAGAGGGGAATGTTGGGGAGAAAGAGAGAGAGAGAGAGAGACCATGGTGTGAGAATGTCTCGATTCTAGGCTTTTGTTCTTCTTGGAGGTAGGGCCTGGAAACATCGTGGCCTTGTCTCTTCCCAGTAGGCAGGGAGCTTGGTTTCCTGCTCTTTCTTCTTTATATGGTGTTTCATGGTATAAAGTGCACTGTGAGAGCCATAGCATTTGCAATGCAGATGAGATTATAATTATATTATAATTAACCGAAAGTCATGCCTTAGCCAAAGATGGCATCTGAGATGGAAAAGACAGGTTTTGGTTTATCTCCCCTTGCTGGGGCTAAAACAGGGGGAAGTCTAAAGAAAGGAAAAAATTCCAGAGTTATATCCTGGAGGGGGTATTCCTGGGCTATCTATCCTGCCTCAGTAAGAGTCATAGAGAAAATCAAAGCCAGATAGGGGAACAGTGAATATTGGGATAATGGTAGTTCCACTTTGAAAAGCTCATGGAGAAGGTGACATTTAATCAAAGACAAGGACAGAGTGGAACCACCAAATATTTGGAGAAACAATGTTTCAGGCAGAGGAAACAGCAAGTGCAAAGGCCTTGAAGCAGGAATGTGCCAGGATGGTTCAAAGAATAGCAAGGGGACCAATATGGCTAATGTGACGAGACAGAAAGGAATGGTGGGAGGAGATGGAGAGGAAATAGTAATCCAGTCCAGGTAGGGCCTTTTGGGGACTGCAAAGGTTTTAGCTTTGATCTAGAGGACCCAGGAAGTCACTGGGGGATTCTGAGAAGAGCAGGAGTATAATCTGATCCCTCTGGCTGCTGTGAGCAGCATGGTCTGTGGGGGCAAAGGAGGAAGCTCGGAGACCACTGATGGTACAGGGAATGATGACAGTGGCTTGGACCAGTGTAGAAAAGGTGAGCTATGCTCAGATTCTGGCTCTCGGTTAAAGATTGAGCTGACAGATTTTGGTGATATGTTTGAACTCCTTCAATTTCCACAACAGCCCTATAGGAAGTCATATTTATCAGAAAAGGAGCAGGTCAGAGACATGATGTAACTTGCCCAAGGCTTGCTGACAGAAGAGTGGCAGAACAGAACCTGAACCCAGACCCTAGTGCCCTGCTCTTCATGGTGAAGGCAAACAGTTTGCTGTAGTGAGGGTCAGAGAAGTCTCCAAGGAAGTGATATTCATGCTAAGAGCTGAAGGACCCTGCGGCATGGCCAGGCCGGGCCGGGCCGGGCCAGGCCCGGCCAGGCCATAGTCCCTGATCCCTAGAAATCGGTCTTCTAGAAAATCCTAGGCCCCTGCTCTTTCCATATTGTTCAGCCTGACATGTGGCCAAAACATGACAAACATTTCCATGGGTGAGCACTGAGGTTGGTGCCTTCATTCGCAGGGCTACAGAGAGGGGAAGGGTGAGTGGAAGGTGCAGGAGGGGCTTTACTGAAGTCTGACAAGCATGCAGAGGAGCACACAACTTGAGAAGTGTCCTTACACTGGGTATGATGGTGCTGCCAGCACCCAGGTCAATACATAAATCATCACTAGTCCCTCAGGACCCTCTTGGCCTCCTCCCAGAAGTCACCATGATCTGACCTCTAACACCAGAATTGATTTTGCCTGTTCTTAAACTTCCTATAAATGGAATGTTTCAGTATGTTCCCTTTTGTCTTGCTTCTTTCAGTCAACATTATTATATCTGTAAGGTTCAGCTGTACAGTGTAGCATAATTGTAGTTTATTCACTCTCACTGCTGAGTGTTATTCCCCTGAATGATGCAGAGCAGTTAGTTACTCATTTTACTGTTGATGGCTAATCTGGGCTGTTTCCAGTATAGGGCTATTATTAACAGAGCTGCTATAGCCTTTCTTGGGTTCTCGGCGCCCACACATGTGTCTGTAGGTGTCTACCTGAGAGCAGAACTGCCAGTTCCTAGGCAGACATACGTCCAAGTGCTATTCATACTGCCAGTTCTCCTGAGTGGTTGTATCAATTCATGTAGAAGGATTTTAATCAGATCTGAGATTTCGGAAGCAGAGTTCTTCCCTTTATTGTTCAACTCCCTACACTTGAAGTCACCTGCCCTATCCAAGACCACAATCTGTCCATTTGTGAGAGGATCTCCTGTCAGGTGGCTCTTTCAAGGGAAAGCGGGTTATTAGAGTGACTCACAGACGTGGGCCCCCCTCTTTCTGCTTCTTTGATCCCCTTAAGAACCCTCACTCACTTCAAGGCCTCTCAGATCTGCACCTTCATCCCAACCCTCTTTTCTGAGGTCAGTTCTGGCTAGTCAGCTACCACTAAATAATCCTCTTGACCTTATCTTAGGTTCTCAAATTCCACTGCCCAAAGCAGAACTCACCTTCCGCCTCTTAACCCTCATCCTCCTCACATTTTCCATCTCAGTGACCACAAAAAGGGCTGGCAGTCAGTCACCTTGCTGGTCAAGCCACAGTCCTCCCTTGGCTGCTCAGCCTATCACTGGCTAAATGACGTCAATTCCCTCTCTTTAATATTGCAAAGATTTCCTCTTGTCTCTGCCCCACAGCCACTACCTCAGGCCAGACCTAAAATAGTCTCCCACACCTTCTCCTTAAAATCCTGAGGATGAGATCCAGTCTGAGCTCTCCACACTATAGCCACAGGGAACCTCCAAAACTGAAGTCAGCTTGTGGCTCTCTTCTACCTCAAACTCCAGTGCTGGCAATATGGGAAAGTACTGACAGTCACCCATTCCCTGACAACTTTTTTACCTGAAAAGTAGCATAACAGCTCTCTGCTCTGCGCTTTCACTCACAGCGTTCTGGAGGGCTTTTCTCAGCCAGACATCACACACCTTCAGGTGGCATGCAGGAGCCAGTGCCCAGCACCATCTATGAAGGAGCAATACAGAAGCAAAATGGGGGTGGGGGTGACCCTAGATCTGGTCATTTAGCCTTAAAAAAAGTTTTAAAAAGTTAAAAAAAAAAAAAAAGCATTCCGGTTCCCCACCACTTGTAGAATAAAGGCCAAAGTCTTCATCTCCCCGCTCATGTCCCTTCCGGCAAACGTCCCACCTCCCTCCACCCACCCCACTTCCTGCTACCCAGTTCCACTGACTGATTCAGGGCCGTCTCCCCAACCACCTGTGGCTTTCTCCCTCTAACCTGTGTTTATTCTTCTTTTCCAATAGGTAACATTCCCTGCCTCGCCCGTTCTCTACAAATATAAGTAATCACTGTTTCAGTTTCTTGTTTCACCTCCAGAATTTTTGGGCATACACAACAAATAGAAACAGACACCCATTCCCTGTCAACTTTTTTGCATGAAAAGTAGTATAACAACACTCTGCTCTGCACTACTTTCACTCACTGTGTTCTGAGGGCTTTTCTGATCATTACAGTGTGACATCTTCATTCTTTAATACGGCTGCATAACATTCCGTTGTGCAGACATGCAGCAGTGTACTTACACAACCTCCTATTCCATTTTGTGGATGGGCCACAGTGTACTTAACAATCTCCTGTTGGTGGACATGGAGGTTATAACCACTCTTCTGTTCTTGCAAACAGAGCTGTAGTGAACAACCATGTGCTTGCATCGTTTCCAGCGCTTTCTCTTGACCTATTTGTTGCTTATGCCCCCTCTATCACAAATACCTCCCCCTCCTCAAGCCCTCCTTACCCTTAAACTTTTACCCATTCAATCCCTGTTCACCCTTCAACTCTTGGATTAAATATCACTTTATTTGGGGGATTAAGATAAATATGAGAGTATTTAAGACAAAAGCTCTGGAGTCAAATAGGTTGGAGTTTGAAACTCACCTCTTCCACTTAAGAGGAAAGTTATTACATTCTCTGAAGCTATTTCCTCTTGGCAAAATGCACATGATGATACTACCTCTCTCATTGGTTTGTTGCAAGGATTAAATGAGATAATGTATGTGAAGAGGCTTTAGAACACTGCATGGACCAATAGTAGGTAATAAATGAATGATGCTATTATTATCATTGTTGCATAGATGGCCTTTCCTTCAGAATGCCCTTCCTCCAGCTCCCACATACAAATCATATTGTTAGGGCTTAAGTTACATACCTATTCTTAATCTATTCAACTGAAATAATTTCTCCTTTCTTCCATACTTTCCCATATCCAAATGTACCAGTCCAAAAAGCTTTTGGCTGCAAGTAATAGGAAACTGATTCAACGATGGTCTTATGATATCTGGAGGTTATTTTTCTCACACATTGAGAAGTTGGGAGGTTGGAGCTATAGGCACTGATTCATCTACTCAACAGAGTCATTAAAGACTCAGGCATATCTTTCCTTCCTTCTCTTCCACGTCTTTATTGCATCGCCTATGGGGCTTCAAGATTTTGCCTCTGTGTTACAAGATAGTTGCTGTGCTCTAGTCATCACACCACTTTCAAAGCCAGGAGGCAAGGATGGCCACAGCAGGTCTTTCTCAGAAACCCTCTGGCACATTTCCATCATGCAGAACTGGGCCCCATGTTCACCCCAAGACAGGGACTGCCTTCTCTAAAACCTAGAGGTCTCTACTCTATCCCTGAAAGAGATCAAAATTCTCTCAGGAGGAAAGAAAGAATACCTGGGAAGGTGGCCATAGTGTGTTACAGTCAGTAGGCACCTCTCTTTGGAAATGGATAATTTTTCACCTTTATAATAGTTTTATCTTCCTTATTAAACTGTAGGCTTGCTGAGGGAGGTCCCATTTCTAAGCACCTCCATATCCTCCACTGCACCAAGCACAGCATCTGCACACAGTCAGGGCTCAGTTATCATTTGTGGCTGTGGGATGGATGGACAACCTCAAAGCCACTGTTCAGATACAGCAGACAAGGATTTTGACTCGAGAACCTCCCTGGGAAATCTCAATTTGTGTGTGAAAGTGACTTAACACTAAGATGCGACCTTCTGCTTCCACCCCTAGGACTTAGTTTCTTCTCATGACAATGGGAATCAATGCCCTGTAGTCCTTCCCCATTCCTCTTTCTTATACTTATTTCCCTCAAGAACCCTGTGCCTATGTGTATTTGGGTTAACCTGGGTCAAGGAGAATGAGTCACCCTGTCCAACTTACTAGGAGGAAAGGGTTTGCCTGTGAAGGGCTGTCTCCTAAGTACTCCGCCTGAGGATGGGCGAGGCAGGCTCTGTACTGCTTCTGGGAGGTACCAGAGTCTTCAGTTGGTGTGTGAGTGAGTCACCTTTCATGGCTGTATCGGAGGCAGCTGCCAGGCTGGAGGACAAACCCATTCCCCCACCACCCCTCCATCCCCCGCCAAGGGTGCTGCTGAGCACCAAAGTCACACTGCCTTGGCCTCCAAAGGCACAATGGTGAACAAGTCTTTACCACATCAAACAGTGCCCCTCCCCTTTGAGGTGATATGTGAGGCAGCCCAGGCTCTGTGTCTGTCTCAGCTATAAATGAACTGTCCACAAAACCATGAAATAAAGATATGGATGGATGGATTCTGCACTTGGCGGTGGCTCGTTTTTCATTTGGCTAAAGTTCTCGTAACTTCTTAGGTTCCACCCCCAAGCTGCTCTACTTCATTCATAAGGATCAGGACATGAGGCACTATGGTGATAACATATTGAGTGTGCATAGTATCAACTTATATGCCATATTATAGGTTGCCAATGCAAAATATTAAAATATAATAAAATACAATGAGCACTAAAACCAAATCAGAGGCCATTTATTTTTATTTTTTATTTTTTTGATGGTGCAGAAGACACATCCGGAATTTTGGGTGGGACCTGGCTCTGGTCATGAGGAGTTCCCACCAGCCAGGGTGGCACAGCTTATGGATTTTCTGGTGATTGAAGATTGGTGGCCTGGAGTCTGGATAACTAGGAATTAGGTTAAGAAGTCAGTCTTCTCTCCTTCAAGATCACTTGAGAGATGGCATGACCCTGTCCCTCTTGAGTTTCAGAGGGTCAGTGAACACTTGATTCCTGGCCTCTGTCTGGCTCATTTTAGTAATTACTCTTTGTATGAGCCCACTTCACCCTGTGGCCTTGGCCTGGGATCTAGTAAAATCTTCTCCTAGAAGTGGAGGGCAGAATATTTCATTGCCACATTTAAGGTAAGCTTTCAACATGATTCTGTCCCTCTTACACAGGTAAGCTAAGGTGTCTAGAGTGGTTAGGACAGAGCCTAATATAGCTTAGGGCTTATCAACAGTGCGCTGTCCCAGCATCATTCAAAACTGCCATTCCCTCTCCCTCCCACAACTGGTCTGATCTAGCAGCATCCTCTGGGAGTACCCTGTCAGCTACCTCCGGAGTCTGTCTCAGGCTTCTGTTTCAGAGCTTGATTCTCTCTGCCCTCCCATGCAGCTGGTGTGGACTCCACCTAAGGATAGGCTAGAGAGGGCCACCTATTCTCATCAGGCATGCTCTTCTCTCTCTGAAAGACCGGGAGGTAACCAGTTGGGGCCCAGAGGAAATCAGGCTCAGACTCGCATTAATAAAGGAATTCCTTTTTGAATCACTTCCGGTAGTTGGCCATCCATCTCTATGTGAGTCTCTCAGCTAAGCCTGGCCCTGTAGGATCCTGCTTTTATTAAAGTTGTAGGAGAAAAGATGGTTGCTAGTTTTCACATGCCTTCATTTAACCCACATATCTACAGTTTTTTCTGTCTACATTGTAAGCATCTTGGAGGCTCCCTCACTCCCTCCCCCCACCCCTATCCTGGTCTCAACTGGCACATAGCAGATGCTCAATCAATGGTTGTTGAGTTGATGTTAAATTTAGCTGGAGATAATATGCTGGTTCCTCCAAAACTTAAAAATAGAATTAACATATATCCAGTAATCCCACCCCTGGGTATATACCTGTGATACTGGGATTCATAATAAGAAACACATACTTGTCTTCAACTATTTCTAGCACAATCTTCTAAAACCCTTGAAATTTTCTAAATGTTGAGAAAGACAAAGATGTCTTTTGTTACATTGAAGAGGCAACTCTTGGACCCCACCTAATGATGGGGGCTGGTTATCAGAGAAACTAACCATGTAATGTGAGGTTAGAACTTATGGTCTCACTCTTTAAAAAAAAAAAAATTTAAATTTTCCAATTATGGTTGACACACAATATTATATTAGTTTCAGGTATACAGCATAGTTGTTAGACATTTATATAATTTGCCAAGTGATTTCCCCCAATAAGTTTAGTACCCACCTGACACCATGCATAGTTATTACAATGTTATTGACTATATACCCCTATGCTGTACTTCCAGCCCTGTGACTAATTTGTGAATGTCAATTTGTACTTCTTAATCTCTTCACCTTTTCACCCATCCCCCAACTCCCCTACCATCTGGCAACTATCAGTTTGTTCTCTGTATCTATGAGTTTGTTTCTCTTTTGTTTGTTCATATATATTGCTTTTTTTAAAATCCCACATATAAGTGAAATCATATGGTATTTGTCTTTCTCCATCTGACTTATTTTACTTGGCATAATACCTTCAAGGTCCATCCACGCTGTTGCAATCATAAAATTTCATATTTTTATGGTCAAGTAATAGTTCATGTATATATGTACCACGTCTTCTTTATCCTATCATCTACTGATGGACACTTAGGTTGCTTTCATATGTTGGCTATTGTAAATAATGCTGTAGTGAACAAAAGCGTACATATAACTTTTTCGAATAGCATTTTGAATTTCTTTGGATAACTACCCAGAAGTGGGATTGCCATATGATATATATCATATGATATCATATGATAGTTCTATTTTTATTTTTTGAAGAAACTTCATATTGTTTTGCATAGCGGCTTCATCAGTTTGTAATCCCACATCCTCACCAACACTTGTTTGTTGATTTGTTGATGATAGCCATTCTGACAGGTGTGAGTTGATATCTCATTATGGTTTTCATTTGCGTTTCTCTGATAATTAGTGACATGGAGCATCTATCCATATGTCTAGTAATTATCCATGTGTCCTCTTTGAGAAATACCTATTTTTTAATTGGATTGTTTGCTTTTTTTTCATTGTTGAGTTGTATGAGTTCTTTATAAATTTTGGATAATAATATCTTCTCAGATGTATCATAGGCAAATATCTTCTCCCATTCTGTATGTAGGTTGTCTTTTTGTTTTGTTGATGATTTCCTTTGATGTGCAAAATCTTTTTAGTTTAATGTAGTCCCATGTATTTATTTTTTCTTTTGTTTTCTTTCTTGAGGAGACATCAAAAAAAATTACTAAGAGCAATGTCAAGAGTTTATTGCCTATGTTTTCTTCAGAAGTTTTATATTCCGGTTTACATTTAGGTCTTTAATTCATTTTGAGTTTATTTTTGCATATGTTATAAGACAGTGGTCTAGTTTCATTTTTCACATGTATCTATCCAGTTTCCCCAATACCATTTATTGAAGAGACGTCTTTACTCCATTGTGTATTCTTGCCGCCTTTATCATAGATTGATTTACCTTATAGGTGTGGATTTAATTCTGGGCTCTCTATTCTACTCCATTGATCTATGTCTGTTTTCATGCCAGTGCTTCATGGTTTTGAATACTACAGCCCTGTAGTATAGTTTGATATCAGGTAGCATAATGCCCCCAACTTTGTTCTTTTTCAAGATTACCGGGGCTATTTAGGGTGTGTGTGTGTGTGTGTGTGTGTGTGTGTGTGTGTGTGTGTGTGTATTTTGTGGTTCCATATAAACTTTAGGATTATTTGTTATAGTTTTGTGAAAAAATGCCATTGGTTCTTGATAGGGATTGCATTGAGTCTATAGATTGTTTTGGGTACTGTGGACATTTTAATGATATTAATTCTTCCTACCCATGAGCATAGCATATGCTTTCTCTTATTTGTATTTTCTTCACTTTCTTCAGTGTCTTATAATTTTCTGAGAAAAGGTCTTTTTATCTCTTTGGTTAAATTTATTCCTAGGTATTTTTTCTTCAATGCAATTATAAATGGAATTTTCTTTTTTAAAATTTTTATTTATTTTAACTTTTTTTTATTATGGTGACATCAGTAATGAAATCCAGTAAGTTTCAAGTATACATATATATATTGCATTGTGTGTCCACTGCCTGGATTGTTTTTTTTAATTTCTCTTTCTGATAGTTTGTTATTGATGTATAAAAAGGCAATCAATTTCTGAATATTAATTTTATAGCCTGATACTTTACTGAATTCACTTATCAGTTCTAATTTTTTAGTGGAATCTTTAATGTTCTCTATATGTAGTATCATGTCATTTGTAAATAATGACGGTTTTACTTCTTCCTTCCCAATTTGTATGGCTTTTATTTCTTTTTCTTGTCTGATTTTTGTGGCTAGGACTTCCAATACTATGCTGAATAAAAGTGGTAAAAGTGGACATCTTTCCTGTTTCTGATCTTAAGGAAAACACTTTTAGGTTTTTACCATTGACTATGATGTTAGCCATGAGTTTTTTATGTAGCCTTTATATAGAGGTTTTATATGGCCTTTATATAGAGGTTCGTTCTCTCTATTCCCACTTTGCTGAGAGTTTTTATCATAAATGGAAGCTGGATTTTGCCAAATGCTTTTTTTTTTTTTTGGCATCTGTTGATATGATCATGTGATTTTAATTCTTCATTTTGTTTATTTTTAGCCCCATTCCCTGACCTCCAGGGAGAGGAGAGAGGCTGGAGGCTGGATTAATTGCCAATGGCCAGTGAGTTAATCAAACATGCACAGGTAACAAAGTGTCCATAAAACCCCACAGGATGGGGCTCAGAGAGTTTCCCAGTTGATGAACACATGGAGATTTGAGAAGAGTGGTGTGCCCAGAGAGAGCATGCAAGCTCTGTGCCCACTTACCATGCACTATGCATCTCTTCCATCTAACTGTTCTTGAGTTATAGCCTGTGAAAATAAACCAGTCATTAATAAGTAAAATGTTTTTCTGAGTTTATAAGCCACTCTAGAAAATTAATTGAACCCAAAGACGGAATTGTAGGAATCTCCAATCTGTAGCCTGTAGGTCAGAAGCCCAGGTGACAACCTAGACTTGTTATTCAAGTGTGAAGGGCAGGGTGGGATGGGGTAGGATGGGGTTGGGGGAACAGTCTTGTAGGACTGAGCCTTCACCTGTAGGATCTGACTCTGTCTCTGAGTAGACAATGTCAGAATTGAGTTGAATGGTGGGATACCAGCTGGTAACAAAGAATTGCCTGTTGGTGTGGGGAAACCGTTCCTCCCACACTGGAATTAGATCCAGGAACCCAAAAGAATTTAAAGTAGGAACACAAACAGATATTTGTACACTCATGTTCATAGCAGCATTATTGTGAGCATTATTCACAATAGCCAAAATGTGGAAGCAACCTATGTCCATCAATGAATGAAAGGATAAACAAAGTGCTATAGCCATACAATGGAATATTATTCGGTCTTTAAAAGAAAGGACATTCTGACACATGGGTGAATATTGAAGATATTATGCTAAGCGAAATAAGTCATCACAAAAGAACAAATAGTGTATGATTCCACTTATATAAAGTCCTTAGAGTAGTCAAACTCATAGAGACAGAAAGTAGAATGGTGGTTGTCAGGGGCTTGGAGGAGAGAATGGGGAGTTAGTGTTTAATGGGACAGAGTCTCAGTTTTGCAAGATGAAAAACGTTCTGGAGATGGATGATGGTGATGACAACATAACAACGTGAATATATTTAATGACACTAAACTATACACATAAAATGGTTAAAATGGTAAATTTTATGTTATGTAAATTTACCACAATCAAAAATTAAATTAGTTTTTAAAATTAGCCAAGTATTTCTAAATGCCACACTGTTTTGGTGCTGCTTTATGTACAGGGTTCAGTATGATACAAAACACGATGGGGAAAGATTAATCTTACTGACTTTTAATTGGGCTTAAGGTAGAAGCTTTGCTATTTTAGCCTTGTCCAAAGTGCTGGTAGGATGCCAGAATCGGAAGCAAAGTACTAGGATTTCTTCTGCTCTAGGGAGCCAGAGTGGGAATTTGGTGAGCCTGATTATAAGGGCTATGATAGGAATGTCTAAGCATCTCACACAGAAACTTGACACATAGCTTCTTGGCTGGCATCACCAGGTCCTGGGAGGTGAAGAGATTCTTTGTTTTGGTTTAGTTTAATCTCCCCAAAGAAAGGGACTAGAAGGACCAGAAAAAATCTGTTCCCCATGCCCACAGCTAGCCATATATTTCCTTTGGCTTCTGTCTGCAGGATAAAATATACAGAGATTTAGGGAAAACAAAGAAGGGGGAGGACAGTGGGTGCTCACCTGGACGCCTGATTCACTGCTCACCAGGAGGCCCATTTGGAGCTGAAATCCTTGCCCTGCACTTTCTTCACTCAGCCCTGAAATCAAAAACAACCCCTTGGCTGGGGTCCTAATGAGCTTCTGACGAGCACAGCCTGCCCTTTTGACATAGAAAACACAATTAGACATGCACAAGTGGCCTGTGAAATACCAGGTTGGGCACTGGACACTTCAGCTCTCCAAGAGTTCTACCCTAGGCTCTCTTGGGAAAACACTGCTTGAGCTTGTTAGGGGTAATAATGGCTAATAACACAGAGAGAACATTGTGTTTTGGTTTCAAGCCCTCTCCTAGCATCAGAACACCAGGGCAGAAAGAGAGAAGGGTGTGTGTGTGTCAGTGTTTCAGGGTGAAGAAACTGGAGTAAAACATGTTGTTGTTAAGATCGAGGTCCCACCTCCAGCAGTCTGTGACTTTTGGAAAGTTACCAACTCTTAGGGCCTCAGCCTTGTTGCCTGTAAAATTAGGATAATAATAGAAACTTCCTCCCCCTGGTGTGGTGATTAAATGAAATATTGTACATAAAGCACTTGGCCCAAGGCCTGCATCATAGTTAGGACTCATTCAACACTGGCTATTATTAAAAGAACAAGCTTTATGTGTTTTAGTCTATTTAAGAAGCCATTTTCAAATGTCTATTTGTAAATGCCCATGCTGAAGCAGGCTGTGAAAACAGAAATCACAGTCTTTACCCTCACAGAACTTTAGGACTGAGGGGACTTCAAGAAAATCAATCTGGCCATGGTCAGTTTGAACCTGGAATGTTTGGGGGCAAACCATGAGGCAGCTGTGGCTCACCTTCAGGCCTGCTTGCCCTAATTTTTGTTAGTTTCTTTCCTTAGGTGGTGGAGGAAGGGCTTGTTTTTGTGGGCTGGAGACAGCAGGGTATGGATCATCGGTCCATTTAAGGCTACAGTAAAGAAGTGAAATTTACTCTGCACTTGCTTGTAACTGCTACAAAGCCCATTATTTTCTAGTTATGGTGATGGAATTATACATTAAATGAAGTGAAGCAAACGTGAACAAGCAAAACTTTCAAAACAGGACTAGTCACTTTTTATCTCACATTGGAGAGAACAAAAATGGGTCTACCAGTCAGGTGTTCACATCTTCCTTCTCTTATTCTCTCTCTCTCTCTCTCTCTCTCTCTCTCTCTCTCTCTCTCTCTCTCTCTCTCCCTCTTTTCTTTCTTTTGGCATTCACCGATAGCTTTAAGCATACACAGTAAACTCTCAATTCATGATTTCAGACTAAGAGAGAGCCTTTCTCTCTCCCAGAATCCACATACAGTTTTGTGGAGAGATTCTGATGGCTTTACTTGGTCACTTGCTCTCTCCTTGAACCAATAATACTGGGCAAGGAAATAGGGCACCACAGTTGGCCAGACCTGGATCCCATGCTCACCCCTGCATCCAGAGAATGGCGTTAACAGTAACTCCACAGGACCCACATGGGACTGATGGAATTTGTGCGGTAGACAAAACTGTCTATACTAGTGAGAGGTAGAAAATGTGAATAGACTCCAAGCACTTGGAGAGCAGCTGATGCTTTATCTTGGCCCTTCACTCAATTGTGCTTAAAATGACTGGTCTGGCATAATTTGAAGGGTCAGCCTACTTCTTTGTATTGAAAAGCTGAGACATTTCTAACTATTCTTGAATCAAACCACATGAGTGAGGACTAAGTGTTCCCAAGTGGGGCTAACCATACAGCACTGTAGCAGCAGCTCCACGCCCTGTCTCTTGGCTGATATTTATGTCCTGATGGAGTCCCCTTCCCACCAACTAGGACTGACCTGGGAACCAACAAGATATTGCAGAAATGACTTCAAGACTAGATCATAAAATACATTGTGGCTTTTGCCTTGCTTTCCTTGGATCATTCTCTGGGGAAGCCCAGGTACTATGGAGGAGTCCAGGTTGTAAGGAACTAAGGCCCCCAACCAATAGCCAGCATGTGGGTGAGCCACCTTGGAAGTGGCTTTTGAGCTGCAGTCCAGCCTTCAGATGACGCAGTCTCCTTATGCGAGACCCTGAGCCAGAACTATTCAGCTAAGCCTCTTCTGATTTCCTGACCCACAGAAACTGTATGAGATAATAAATGTTCATTGTTGTTTCAAGCCACTAAATTTTGTGGTGATTTGTTACATAGAAGTAATAACTGATACAAGCATATTATGGTCTCCTCTTTACTTCACAGGGACAGATTCACTTGAAAAGTTTCCTTGGACCATTTTAAAGCACTTCTCAATGACCCTATTAGTGATTGTTACAAAATTTAAATTTTACAATGTCACAGGTGGAATCACGCTGGTACAACAGGGCTGGTTCTATTGTCAACACTGTGAGTTTGCAGATTGAAAAAAAAAAACATGTTTACATTTGCACTTCTCCCACTTGTACTACATAGGGAAGGAGTCCAGATGTGAACAGGAAGATTTGCCAGTTGCCTTCTGTGTTAAGAGCAATTGTAGCACACATCTTGGGTATCATGGCACAATTGTGTAATTCCACTGGTGACATGAAGCAAGAGTCCCTAGATTCTGAACCCCAACAAAATCCTCCAGGTGGGTTTCTGGCTGAAGCATTGCCTTCCCTGGCAAGTGAACCGCAATCCAAGAAAGTCCTATTAAGGGGCTATTTAAATTAAGGAAGTTGCATCAAGGGGTTGATCCTGAGCAGGCTCCTCAAATGCCCCATTGCACCATGATGACTTAAATATCCCAGGACATCTCCTGCCCAGTCTCCTTGCTTGGCTCTCCATTTCCTCTGGTATTATGAGCCCAGCCATTTTTCAGATGAGTCTCCCTCATTCTCCCACAAACCCCTTAATCACTTAGGTGCCAATGTCTGGGCTCCTCCCACAGAGAGCCACCTATGGGCACATTTCTGATCTTGTGCAGGCACTTGTGTGTTTTTTTCCACCCCCTGATGATCCAGACATTACCATTCATCAGCAACTCTTCTAGAAAACTTTCCAAAGTACTCCATCTCCCTCCTCTCCTATCGCTGAACTCCAATAATTGAAAGAAGTGCCATGCAATTTAGTAATTGCTCAGTATACCAGCTAGCGCTCTGCAAATCACAGAAAACCCAGCTCACACAGGCTCATGTAACCCAGCTGGTTCTGGGTTCAGGTGGTGTCCTTGGAACTCCCTCTGTCTTCTACTCCTTTTGGCTCTGGTTTCCTGGGAGTGCAGAACCCCAAGGCCCCACTAGGGGGGCAGGACAATGTGACCCACAGCCCCACCCTGGGCCATGTGGTAGTGGAGAGGCACTTTCCCAAAGGAGATAGGACTGGTAGGGAGACTCATCTGAAAAACAGCTACAGTCCACATCCGTCAGCACGCCCTTGATATTCACTTTTACTGTCAGTTTCCACCCTGTCTCTCTGGTGGACACTTAGAATTCTCAAGGTCAGGGCCCAATTCTTTTGCTCTTATAGCAGTGCATAAGTAGAAATGGTCCCCTTATCTTTGCTTGCATAACTTCTGTGACAGGGATCTCATTACTTCCAGAAGTAATTCCTCTCTGTGACTGTCACCCATTGGGCCAGTTCTGCCTAATATCAAAGAACACCAATCACTAATCACCATATTTCTTCTCCCTCCATTCCTTCTCTTCTGCCCATAAGTCAGCAATGGATGGATTAGATATGCAGGACCATCATCCAGGAGGAGGCACTGTGTTTTGTCCTTCTGGCATGGTACAGAGCTCCTTCACTCCAAATCAGACCTGGCTTCCTTTAGGAAAAAATCTTGCCATCTCATTTTCCCTTGCCTAAAATAGCCACTTCCTTATTGGGGGACCCAGGGTGGTGGGGAACCGAGAAAGGGATGTGGTAAACCATCCAGAGATGCCTGGTTTGGAAACATTCCTGGAAATGTTAATGTTGACATCAGCCAAACATTAGGCGAGGCACTTATGGTTGGCCATTAACCCAGTGTAAACAGAATGGTGAGGAAAATCAAAACAGGAGCTGGCAAATCAAAGAGAAATAAGTCATGGATAAATATATCCTCTGTGGAGTATGACTTTCTTCTAAAGGAATCTGTAGTTGTTTACAGATAATATTGATGTCTGCTACTCCATTTCATGTCAAATTAAGGTGACAGCCAGACATTGTCAGGATCATAGTAAATGGGATGCGTGGTTCTTTTAAGATAATAAATTAAGTTTCCTTCTCACAGTTGCATGAGCAATCTCAAAGTTCAAAGACAATCCATGCACAGCTTTGAGGTGTCTGCCCTCATTTTTTGTCAAACCATTTGGTCTCTGGGCCAGGCTAGTTCCTATCTTCTGCCTGATGGGACATTGCTGTACCATCAGTGAAGAGGCAGGCCACACTATTTTCTAAATAAAGAACGATCATTTCCACCTGAGTTGCATTTAGATCAGCCTCTCCCAGACACCTCCTGGTCCCTAGGCAGGGTTGACAGAGCAGAGAAGTCTCCTATCCCCCGGGTCTCTGTGTCATGCTCCTTGGGTGCTGTCCACCAAGGAGGACAACTTGCATTTGCTGTACTGCCAAGGGCTGTCAGCTTATGCAACTGAGAAAACTACATGATTTTCTGGGAGCCATTGAACGTATTCAATGGTCTCTTCCCTGCTCTCTGATGATCTTGCTGTCCCTGTGCTGGTCACCTTGCTATACTCTCAGAACAGTGAGCAAGGAAGCAACTGGCAGAAGAGGCCATGGGGTTCAGAGGATGGAGTCAAGACTCATCTGAGTACAGGAGTGTGAACTTAATTTGAGAGAGGGGTTGAAGGGCAGGGTTGTAAGAGGGAGAAGGCAGGGAGAATGTATATTTTTCCTGAAAGGTCATTGGCTCTGTCAGAATTCTTAACCAAAGCAGGGGTGACCCTCTGCCCCACGATTCCAAAGGCTTCTCTGGAGAAGCAGACTGGGGATTTAGCAAAATGAGGCAGTCTTGACCTGTTCATGAGCATGGAGGAGGGGTTGTCAGGCCAGGTTCTCAAGACATGATTGAAGGCTGCCTGCCTCTCCGTCCCCTGGAGAGAATGGGTCTCCTGAATCAAGATTGCTAGGGGTGAGACTCAGGTGTTTCTCATGCTCACCAGACCCTTGCTACTCAGTGTGGGCCCTGGGACAGCAGCATGCGCGTCACCTGAGAACTTGTTAGAAATTCAGACTGTCAGGCCCCAACCCAGACTTACTCAATTGGAATCTGCATATTAAATGTGCCTCCCACCCAAATCCTTGAACTCAACCCATGAGAAGCAGAGCATGGATTGGAGAATCCTGGCCCAAGCTTAATACAGGCCATCTCTAAGAAGAACCATTCAGAAGTTGATATGCTGGAATCCAGACCTAAACCAAAGCATATTTTTTTTATTCCAAGCCCTGAACCAATCTAGGTTCAATGTAGAAAGCACCTTGAACAAAGATAGGTTAGTGGGCTGAGCTATTTCCCCCAAAGATATGTCACATCCCAAAATATGTGAAGGTGACCTTATTTGGAAATAGGGTCTTTGCAGATGTAATGAAGGATCTTGAAATGAGATCATCACGGATTACCCGAGTGAGTCCTAAATCCAATGGCAGTGTCCTTGTTAGAGTCAGAAGGGGAGATAGAGACCCAGAGGAGAAGGCACGTGAGGACAAGACAGAGATTGGAGTGATGCTCCACACACCAAGGAACGTCTGGAGCCAGCAGGAGCTGAAGGAAGCAAGGAGGGTTCCTCTCCTAGAGCTTTCAGAGGGAGTGCAGCCCTGCCTACACTTTGATTTCAGACTTTGGGCCTCCAGAACCATGAGAGGATAAATATGTCGTTGTAAGCCACCCAGTTTTTGGCGATTTATTATGGCAGCCCTAGGAAATTCATACAGGTGGCCTTTTCTGACTATGAAAGAAAAGAATAGCCAAAGGTAACTCAAGAAAGAAGCAATGACCTGGCCAATCCCAAGTTACAGGAATCTTAGCTTTGTTCCCAGAATTAGCTGCCTTATTCCTCATTTCCTTATTTCTTTTTAATGTTCCACGAAACCCGGGTACAGCCGAGACCTAGGGTACCTTGGTCTTACATGGCTGGCTGATCACCAGACCATCAAGGCCTCCAAAATAGCTCCTTCAGGCTCCCAAACATAACCATTTTATTTGTACCTAATGTCACCTTGTTTGGAAATTACTGTTTAAGATAGTTATGATACAGTGAAACTGAATCACATTTTAACTGCTTAAGTACACTTAAAAGCAGTCTTTATTTAGCAAGTCTTTCGGCAAATGACACCACAAGGGCTGAGTTTGCTAAGCTTAGGTGACTGTACATTAGGTTAATATAAAGCAAGGTATATTAGTGCTAGATTTGAACAGAACAGGCTCTGGAGCATTTGAATAATTTTATTGTGCCCCATTAAAAAGTTTTCAGGTTTGAAAGATAAAGATTCAGGAAAACAGTTCTCAACTCTGACTCACTTTGGAATCATTTGGGAGAGCTTAAAAATAACAACAGCAGTATTTCAACCTCTCTTAGATCAGTAATTAGAATCCCTGGGGGCTTCTGGGGAATTATCTGCCTTGTCTAGTAGAGACCACCCTCTGTGCCAGAACTTGCTCCTCACCTCCCAAGGAACCAGGGCACAGGCATGTGTCTGGGGCTAGCCAAACAGACACACTCACCCTGGTGTCTTTGTCTAGGAGCTGTGATGACAAGGAGCAGGCCACCTAGGATCCATTCTGCAATGAGTGGCCCTCGTACCTGGGACAACATCTAGTGTGGATGGTGATGGTGATACAAGCTGAGAGCAGAGGCTCAGAGAAGTCTGGTGACTTGTCTAGGGTCCGAGAACTAAAGACTAGCAGAGGAATTTGAACCCAGCCTCTCTGGCTCAGGAGCAGCTGAGGTGCCCTCCTTGGACTAGCTCCATGCCAGAATTCCAGCCATTGTTCTGGACTACAGGGCCCTCAGGTCCAGCTCTCTGACCCCCAGAGCTTTTGTGAGTGAACAAAAGTGCCCCTCTTTAAAATCAAATTTAATTTTTTATCCAAACATCATGTACTTACAGAAAAGTTTACTAACTCTAAGTGTGCAGCTTTATGATTTCTGGCATAGTGAACACACAGAGTAACCAGAACCCAGATCAAGAAACAGAACTCAGCCAGTGCCCAGGTGTCCCTCCTATCACAAGCAGTCACCTATCTAATTTCTAGATCCGTCTCACTTATTTCTGAGCTTTATATAAATGAAAGTACACAGCGTGCACTTGTATCTTTTTGTATCTGCCCTTCCACTCAGTACCACATCAGGTGAGAGACACCCATACTATGTATGTAGCTGAGGTGTCTTCGCTCTCCTTGCTATGTGATCTGACTGTGCCACGATCAATTCACCTGTTCTGTTGTACGTGGGCATTCGGTGTTTGTAGTTTGAGCTGACAGACAAAAGTGCTGCTAGGAATATTCTTGTGCTTGCCTTTTGGCACTTAAAGTGTATGTCAGCATTGTCTGAAGAAATGCCTTTTCTGCTTAAATTAGCAGAGCTGGTGTATGTTACAACCAAGCACCTCTATTGATGCAGTTTATAGATACCATTATTACCTCATTTTACCGATAAGGAAGCTGAGGCTCAGAGAAGATCAGTCCCTTGCCCTAGGTCATACAACTAAGGAGAATTTTAACTGGAGCCTGCCCGTATAGTCACTAGTTCAAAGATGTGCGTGCATCTCAACAGTCCTCTTAGTACTGCCCCATGCCATGCAGTGGTGTGATCTTAACATCTACTCCTTGATGAAGCTGGCAGGCCTTGAGAGAGTGAGGCAGAGAACTGCCCTAGGCTCAGGTTCATGATGTGGACTGGTGCCAGGCTTCCTAAGGAGATAATCAGTCTTCCCCTGGAGAGCTGATGGAGAGCAAAGGTGCCTCCTCTCAGACAAGAGGGCAAGC
Organism: Eonycteris spelaea; assembly: GCA_003508835.1. Lineage (NCBI taxonomy): Eukaryota > Metazoa > Chordata > Mammalia > Chiroptera > Pteropodidae > Eonycteris > Eonycteris spelaea. Next base: position 733,994 of record PUFA01000285.1, on the reverse strand, counting down.
TCCTCCACTGAGCTGAGCGACACCGAAGTGGCTGATGGAAAAAGGACATCCCAGGCTTGAGATTCACCCTCTACCTTTCGCAAGACTCCTAAGTATGGGTATGACATTTCCTATAGCAGGTGCACATATCTGGAGCACATCCCAGTCCCACTCACCATCTGGCAGCCCTGGGCCGGGGAGCTGTCCCCACCCACTCACCACCACATATAGCAGGATGACATATGGTGGCAGAAGGGAGAGCCCTGAAGGTAGTGCTTCTGAAGAATGGCCCAAACAACAGGTCACTCCTTAACTCATCAGAATAGGGAGCGATTCTTTGTAGGGAGAAGAGTAGGCCAGAGACCAGGGTCATACACAGAGGTTCCTCCTGGGGATGGGCCACAGGCCCTGCCCTGGAACCCTCTACAAAAAGCACGTGAGTCAGGTTCACTCCTCCAGAAATCAGGGGTTAGGAGGCCCATGAGCAGGCACAGAGGTGAGAGGTCACCAGCAGCACGTATGACAGGACACTGAGCAGATGTGCTACCCTGGGGTGTGCAGCCTAGGCCTCCATTGTGTTCCTTCTTGGGGGCTGCACAGCATGGGACAGGGGTGTTCACATGGGGCTGTAGTTACAAAGCATGGTCTCTGACCAGCAACAGCATCTGAACACTTGCTAGAAATGCAAATTTCAAGGTTCTACTGAGTCAGAAGCTCTGCAGGTGAAGCTCAGCACTCTGAGTTTTAGTAACCTCAAGGTATTTCTGATGCATGCTCAAGTTTGAAAGCCACTGGCATAGTGCAGCCATATGAAGTATTAGCATAATCAGTCCTATCTTATAGCTGAAGAAGAAGCCCAAAGTTACAGTTAGGGAGGGAGATTGTATTAGTTAAGATTACGTTAAGCTGCAAATAACAGAAATCAAACCCTCAAAGAACCATAGACTAAAATAAATAGTTTATTTTTCCTTCGTGGTCCAAGAATAGCTGCTGGAGCTTTAGCCATTATGTCCACATCCCAGGCAGCTAAAAGAAGGGATGAAGGTCAGCACTGTCCCTTTGAGGACACTTCCTAAAATTTTATATATGATTTCAGCTTGGCCACAACTTAGTCAACTGCTTCACCTAGCACAAAAAGGCTGGGAAAATAGCTCTTAGTTTTGACCATGCATGCAGATAAAACTTTGGGTTCTACTGCTACAGAAGAATATAGATATTGGGAAACAAGTAGGCAGCTGTCTTCCCCCTGGGTACAGCTGGGAATCAAAGCTAGAGCTGATAATATCACCATCTGAAGTTATGTATTTGTTTATTATTATCTTTCTCATCCCCTTTTAGAAGGCCCCAAATTATAAATCTTGAATGTTTTCTTGCTCCCTCCTGTATCCCTAGTGCCTAGTACAATACACAGCATGTGGTAGGAGATGGAGATTTGCTGTTGAATTTTAAAAGATTAAGTTAGATAATATATGTAAAAGAAACTCATTTGAGATCTGGCACACAGTAGGTATTCAGAATATGGTTGCTGCTATTTATTTACCACTTTGCTTCCTAGTCAAACCCAGCTGCACCCCACCCTGCCTGCCATGCAGGCACTTGCAGCAAGCCCCAGTTCCTGACCTGGGCCCTTCTTTGGGCTGTTAAGATAATCTGTGCTGTTTGATTGGGTCTGGAGAACACTCCAGTCACAGCCCAGGTGAGCAACTGAACTGGTAGAGAAAATTCAGCAGCCATTCCCTGTTGAAATCTGAAACAAGGCCTTGAGAACAAAGCCAGACTCAGGCTGTAGTGGTGGGGATCTGTCCCCACTGTGTGTGGGGCATAATTCATACCCTCCCATTTTTTGTTTGGCCTTTTCCTCTGTGGGTGCAGGTTCCAGGAGTTTGGCGCCCCGGCTTGCCACACATCAGCTGCTCACCCCATGTTCCTGTGATTGGGTTTGCGTTTGGCCCTATTTTGCTGAACTGGGTCAGGCTGGATGGAGCACAGGAGGGCTGTTTGCACTGGCTGCTTTCCCTGCCAAGTGGCATCCACTAATGTGGCCTCAGAAATCCAATTTAACATAAACCTTGACATTCAGACCAAGACAAATGGGCCTTACTCAAACATGAATAGTCTGTTGCTGAGCTGAGGAGCAGACAATAGCCTATGTGTATTGTTCAGTTGCAACTGCCCTAATTACAGAAAAACATTAATTTCACAGCACTTTGCAGAGTGAAGTCAATCTTTAGAGAGAATTGTCCTCGTTTTTCTACACAGATAGGGAAGACTAGGAAGGCTCATTTTATTGGTAATGTGGACCTTGCAATTGCTGAATTTCATTTATCCCACCTACCTATCTCTCAGAACTATTATGAGGAGCAAATGAAGACGAGGTGTTTATAGAGGTCCTTTATGAACATCAAAGCAACCAACATCCTACAGTATCCCTGTGCGTTCCACCCTTTGCACCTCGCAGCTGCACCCTTTCCACAATGACCTCTTACTTGGAGCTGGAGCTCCCTGCTCAGCACACCACCCCTCCACCTGCCCCACCCCCCAACTGCCCCACTGCTGACCAGTCTTCTCAACATTCAGACTGAAGTCAAATGTCACTTCCCTGGAGAAGGAGGTCCAATCAACCTTCGTCACAGTGCTCCACCCTACATTCTTCTCAATCCTCATTCCTATTTGAAGTTGTCTTATGTGTTTGTTGGCTTGTTACTTTCCTCCCACAAGGAGCGTCAGCTCCAGAAGCATAGGACCTCGTCTGTCTTGTTCACACCTGTGTCCCCTGTGTCTAGAACAGCATTGGGCACCCAGGGAAGATAAATATATGTTAACTGAGCGATCACTGGGGAGTCCCATTTGGGGAGAAAGGGAGAAAGTGATTGGTTAACAAATTGATTAATGTGCTCAGCATTAGCTAAGTATCTGGAGCAGGTGTTGTGGAGAAGTTCCCAAGTTATCTGGAGACCCTAAGTACTTGGATCAGTACCTGGAGAACCTGGAGAACTGCCTGGAGTCCCTGGATGCCTGATTCAGGGTTTGCGTGAGAGTCTCTGATGCTCAGGAAGCTTATAGATTAGTAGGAGGGACAACTAATTCACAGTAGTCAAATAACTCTACTAATGCGCAGGTTGTCAAATAACAGTAGCTAGAGTTTTAAAATGTCATGAGGACTCTAGGAGGGACATGCTATGGTGGAGACAGCATTCTCCAGCCTCTCTTTAGGAACAGGTCACTGGGTAAACGTAACTGTTTAGCAGCCTTCTCTGTCACCACGGGGTGGGCACAGATCTTGTGGCCCAGCTTTGAGCTTGTTCTTGAGCTTGTTGCTGTGAGGAGGATCTACTCTGCCCTCATCCTAACCCAACTCTGTGCCAGCACAGCCGGCCAGGGCCCAGGCTGGATACAGCACAAAGAAAGTGCTCTGCAAGAGCCAGCAAGTGTGGACCAAGCTCCTGATGGAGGAAGTGGGACTTGGACTGTGCCTTCATTTTACGAGTTTAAAATGCTCATGAAAATTTTCCTTTGGATTTTCTCTATCTCATTCTCACCAATCCAGTCCTCCTTCTATCCCTCCAGGAAAGTGGTTCCAGGGAATAAAATCTTGAGCGTTTCATCTTCAAAGGCTGCCCTGACTGGCATATTCAAAGGAAGCTCTGAACAGCAAGTGGGAGAAGACCCGCCAGGCCATGTTCAAAGTTTATTAAAATGTATTTAGTTGAGACCTACTGTTTTTTTTTAAAGATCTTTTATTAAAAATTTCTTTTTTGGAAGAAATTTGGAAGACTTCTGGCACAGGGAGGGGTGTCAACTATACTTAGTTCTCCAATCTTTTTGTTTGGACAGGCTGCTCATATCCAGCAGGGCAGACTGAATGCAGTCTGATGAGGGTCCAAACAGAAATAGAGATGCTTGGTTTTTTGTTTTTGTTTTTTTCTTCTTAATCCCTTCAAAATCAGAATCTATTCTCTCTTTCATGTAATCAATCATCTTGGGCCTAAAGCCAGTCAGTATCACCATCCCTAAGGCTCAGGTGGGAGGAGCAAACTAAAGAAGAAAAGGGCTTTTTAAAGGACAGCAACAATAATCCTCCTATAGTGGAGAAAGGATGTCAAATGTCAGAAATTCTGCTGAGAACGGGAAGCGCGATGACTTGCAGCTTCGCCTTGGACTCTTCACCGAGTTGTGCTCCCTTGATGGTGAGTCCTCAGCTGCTCCATCAGACAAACCTGTTCCCCCTTTCCACAAGGCCCTCTCTTGGGAAGAGGAGGGGTGGTGCAGCAAGACCCAGAAGAGCAGGGTTCCCATGGCCTTCTCTCCCCAGCAGCACAGCTGTTATAAGCCACAAGTGTGTCTCAGTCACCTCTGCCTCTCTTCTTTTTTCCGTGAAATTCCGAATCATCAACGAGTCCAGAAATTAAAAATGAGGAAAGAACAGAGAATTCACACCCAGCCCTCAGAACTGTCCCAGGCAAGGACAGCGCCCAGTAAACATTGCTGTCCTGGGGCTATAATGGGTCACCACTGCTCAGCCCACCCACCCCTCCAACCTCAGCTTCTAGCCACAGAACAGAAGTACTAAACCAACCCCAGCTTCGCCGCATCATTGTGAGGGTGGCGGCGGGGTGGAGTTAGAGACCAGGGCAGAGGATTTTATCCAGGTGGCTCTAGGAGACAGGCCTCACTGGTGAAGAGTGAGATAACTAGAAGATCTGCTATGTGATTGCAAACTTGTGAAATTAACCAACTCTAAAACATGGGATTTGGGCCTTCTGGAGTCAAACTGCTGATTCACTGGCTGCACAAGGAGGGGAAATTTCCCTCATAAATGTTCAGAGAATACCCATTCTTTCTCTGGAGAGATGGACGGGTTTGTGGGTCGCTATTCTTTAAATCTCTAGAAGGATGGATGGATATGATGGACTAAAACCTGGCAGCACAGTTTGAGATCCAGAGGGCCATAACGACTAGTTAGTCAAACCTTCTCCTTTTCCTGATGTAGAAATAGGCCCAAAGGTGTTAATAACAATCAACAATCACCACAATTACTGTAGCATAAGTGCTTGACATTAAGCTTTGGACTGCCAAGACACCCATTTCAAAGACATCCATCTGCAATAAATATATTGCCAACTGTGTGACACAGTTACTAGCTACACGACTAGAAAAAGAGCCAGGTCACCCAACCCTCAAATTTCCCCTTTTAGAAAGCTCTGGATGACCTAGATAACTGACCACTTGAGTGACCCTTTTCCCTTCTGGAACCCTAATTCTTGCTCTTCTGTTTTATATTTGTCAATAAAGAATGAACCTGTAAAACCCTAGGCACCCACCCTCAACTCCAATTAAAGCAGAACCCCAGGTTCCATTCTCTCTTCTCTCTCTCTCTCTCTCTCTCTCTCTCTCTCTCTCTCTCTTTCCCCCTGTGACCTCACCGTGCGGTCCTGGCATGCCATGTACCCTCTAGAACCTGTGAGTAATAAGCCTTGTTTTTCCAAAGTTCCCTGATGGTATTGCTGATGGTTATTGTGATCTTGCAATCACAATAAGAATCACAAGAGCAGGTCCAACCACGGCATTGGCTCTGAAAGAGGAAATGCCAGTGGAGGCTGCCACAAGTGGTATGGGCTCAGGTGAGTGCCCCGGGGTTCTGTTTAGCATCACTATCAATAGGCTGAGACCAACACAAAACAATTACTATAACCATCATCACTATCAATCACCATCATCATCACCGTCATCACTAACACCTTCATCCCCAAGGCCATCAGCACTGCCATTATCACCCTCTTCATCACCACTGCTAACACTTATTGAGAACTTACTGTGTACCAGGCATGATGTGAAGTCCCCTTCATGGACTAATCTTCACAAGCTCTCTGACATAAATGTTTATTATCCCAGGTTTTTTCTTGAGAACATGGATGTTACATGCATACCCAGGTCACTAAGTGGTGTGGCTAAGATTTTAACCCTGTCTGGCTGGCTTAAGGATCTGTGAGCATCTGAGAGGCAGCTGGAGGATTGGAGCATATATTTCTTCACACAATTTTCAGAATGACTTTCTACTAACCCATACTCGGTCTTGTGGCTCAAAATATGTCTGTGCAGGGAGCGAGGAAGGCTACCATTTGCCCGCTGCTTATTGCTGGCTGCTGGACCAGGATGAAAAACTTGGGTAAGTTAGAGAGCAGTGGCCTTTCCTGTCCAGTTCAGTCCAGTTCTATGGCAGCCCAATGCACAGGGCTTCTGTTTACCTGTTAAAGGGCAGCTTGCTTAAGCCCAGAAACAGGCTGGAAAAACAGAACCCACAGCTGGATCACAGAAGAACAGACATGGATGTTCATCCCTCAGTAATCCTCCAAACTCAGAGTGTTAAATCCAGTTTTCCCAATTCTTTTTTTTTTTCCAGGTAGAACACAGAATAGTGTAGTGCACCATTTGTGGTTAAAACATGCCCCCTGACACACACACACATACACACACTTCTTTATGAAAAAGGCCACAAAACAACACTAAAGCACTCCTAAAAAATAGAGAATACCCATAACCCACCACCAAATAACTATTTCGAGGTTTGAAAATGTATTACTGTCCAGTTTACCATCCCTTTTAAAGCCTCAGAGACTCATAGCCACAGGATCTTATGGCCAGACACCTAGTCTCACTCCCTCCTTTTATTAATGAAGAGACTGATGTTTAGATTTATGTGATAGGCTTTTACATGGAAGGAGTAGAGGCGATGTCCTCGGAAGGATTTCCCTTATGGGCCATCTAGCAACTCCTCAGACTCAACAGACACATTCCTTTCTTGGGGAGAATTTTGTTACATAGGTAAAGCTTTCTCTATCCAGTCACCAACTAATAGAATTTTGATCATTTCCAGTCTTACAGACTGTCTATTGAACCAAGTTAAACTTACCAATGAATTAAGTTCATCAGGAAAATCACTAACGAGCTAATCTAAAAATAGATGAAAATTTCCTTACTTCGCAGTTTCTACCAAAAACCTACAGAAAATTAGGGATAAAACACTCACCATATTCAAGAACAAGACAGCAGCTACTAAAGCTATTACCCATCATTATTCAGGGGTCTCAGTCAACCAAATAGAATAAGAAAAAGAAGTAAGCATTCTAAAGATTAGAAGCAAGAGACACAACCATTATCAACTGTTGGTAATAAGGTTTATCATCCAGAAAATTCAAAAGATTCCACTAAAAACCATAGAAAATCAGACAAAAAATTTTTTTGAAAGACTTAACTGGCAAAAACAAATTTCAAATGTATGGAAATAATATTTAGTGATTAAGTAGTCGTAGACATCTGAACACAGGTGGTTCTCATTGTTTGATGTGTCCCTCTTTGGGGCTAAGCCTTACAGGGCTACACAAGGTCAGAGAGCATTCTCTGAAAGAATGAGCAGCACTAGGCCTCCTTCCCTCACTGTCCCTGTGCTGTTTGGGATCTGGGCGGTAGCTGTGTTAGGTCCCTCAGCAGCTACTCCTCCTTCCTGCACCTGCTCCCTCCAAATGAGGAAACCCAGGCGTCTCCTCACTCTTGGAAAGTGGGCTGAGAGGAAATGCTAAGACCTTCCCAAACACACTCAGGTCCCATTAACACAACAGGTACTGTGCTGGTGATCTCCTGACTTAGGGAACTCTAAATGCTCTAGGGAAAATCAGTGTTGCCAGAGGGAAAGGCAGGTCTCTTGAGAAGCAAGGCAGGAGCAACAGAAGCTGGGACACCTCAGCCAGCACCAGTTTGCTGTTTCAATTGTGAGGGAACTAAGCTGAGGATTATGACCCAGGACTTGCCCTTGGAAAGTGACTATAAATAAGCAGAAGGGAATAAGGCTCAGTCTTTTGTTACTAGCCATTGCTGCCCTTCAAATCCCTTTCAGGAAACCCTGCACTGAATGAGGAAAGAACCTCCTGAGAGAAGTGATTTCTAAAACACCTGTTCCAGCTTCTGTTGCTGGAAACAAATCACTGCAACGCTTGCTGGCCAAAAATAATCCTTTTGTTGTGCTCAAGGATTCTGTGGGTTAGGCACCAAGGCATGCATAAAGGGATTGACTCATCTCTGCTCCACCTTGTCAGGGCCTCAGCTGGAAGACACGAATTCAGGCAACTTACTGTTGCTTTAACTCACCATCTTGTGATTGATGCTGGTTGGTGGCGGGGACCTCAGTGGGGTCCTCTCCATGTGGTCTTTCTGCCAGGACTAGTCTGGACTTCCTGACAACATAGTGCCCAGAGCGAATGTCCCAGGAGAACCAGGCAGAAGCTGTACTACTTTTTTATTTTTTAAATTCTAGTTAAAAACACATAACATAAAATGGACTGTTTTAATCATTTTTAAGTGCATAGTTCAATAGTGTTAAATATATTCACATTGTTGTTAAACAGACTTCAAGAACTTTTGTATCTTATGAATCTGAAATTCTGTTGAATAACAGCTTCCCTTTCCCACTCCCTCCAGCCTCTGGTAATCACCATTCTACTTTCTGTTTTTCTGACCACTTTAGATACCAACAGTACACAAGGATTCCAATTTCTCCACATCCCTCGCCAACATTTATTTTCTGGTTCTTTAAAAAGTAGTAGTTGTTTCAGTAAATATTTTGACTTGTATTTCTCTGATTATTAGTGATGTCTGACATTGCCTCTAGCATCTTGTGCTTGTTGGCTAGCTGTATATTATCTTTGGAAATATGTCTATTCAAGCCCTCTGCCTATTTTTTAATTGGGTTATCTTTTTTTATCATTGATTCGTAGGAATTCTTTATTAATTCTGGATTTTAGTCCCTTATCAGATATACTATTTGCAAATATTTTCTTCCATTCTGTAGGTTGCCTTTTCATTCTGTTGATTGTGTCCCTTGAGGCACAAATTTTTTCTTAAGTTTTATGTGGTACCATCTGTCTATTTTGCTTTTGTTGTCTGTGCTTCTGTTGTGATATCCAAGAAATCATTGCCAAATCCAATGTTACGAAGCTTTCCCTCCATGTTTTCTTCTAGGATTTTTATAGTTTTAGGTCATACATTTAGGTCTTCAATCCATTGTGAGGTAATTTTTGTATATGGTGTAAGATAAGGGTCCAACTTCATTCTTTTGAATGTGGATATCCAGTTTCCCAACAACATTTACTGAATAAACTTGCCCTTCCCCATTGCATGGTGTTGGCACCCTTGTCAAGATCATTTGACCATATGTGCTAGGGTTTATATCTGGTGCTATCTCTGCTTTTATGACAGCCTCAGAAGCTGCATTGTCACTTAGGCCTTAACCCCAAGCCCATCCAGACTCAAAGGACAGAACACAAATCCCATCTCTTGATGGGAGGATGGTCAAAGTCGCAATAAGAAAACCATGTGGGACAGGAGAGATTTTTGTAAATCACAAACTGCCATAACATCTTCCTCCTGTTGCCTATCCCCAACCTGTCTTATAAAAGATTATGGAAGGTGATACAGATACATTCCCCAAAAATGGTTAATGTGAAAAACAGGTAATATCAAGTGTTGATGAGGATCTGGAGCAATTGGAACTCTCATATGCTACAGATATGAGTGTAAATTAGAATAACCAATTTAGAAAAATGGCAGTATTTACTAAAGCTGAACACAAGCACATCTGTGGCCCAGTGACTGCATTCCCAGACCTTCAAATGGGCACCAAAAGTCATACACAAGTGTTTGTAGAAGCACTATCTGTAATAGCCCAAACCTTGAAACTCCCTAAATGCTCATCCAACGTAGAATGGATAGAGGGATAGTCACATAATAGGTTACTTTACACCAATGACAATGAATGAATTACAACTACTCACCTGGTATGGGTAAATCTCACAAACATAATATTGAGCAAAAGAAGCTAGGAAAAAAAGTACTTGCTGTAGGATTCCATTTATTTAAAACTCAAAAAGCAGACAAAACTCATCTATGGTGGTGTTAGAAGTCAGGAGAGTGATTACTCTCAGGGAGAGTAGTGACTGGGAGGTGACACAAGAGTAGCTTCTGCAATGCTTGACAGTTATGTTTCTTGATCTAGGGGCTAGGTACATGTTTTATTGCTGTGTGAAAATTTATCAAGGTGTACATTTGATGCTTTATGTACTTTTCTGTATGTATGTGATACTTCAAAGTAAAAAACAGAATTATCATGGGAGGGCATGGATGCCCTACAAAAGGACAGTATCAGGTGTTAATCAGGCCCCCACTGTGTGTGTGCAAGTCTGTTCTAGGTACAATGGGACAAAACAGAGTTTATAGGCTGGATGTAAATAATAGTCAGAGAGAGAAAGTGAGGAATTTTAAGCAAAGTACACATGGGCCTTGGGGTTTAGCAGAGAAAGCTTGCTATGAACTATATAAATGATACACAAATATATTATTATTACAATTGTGTCAAACTTAAAGTTCAAAGATTCACTCTAAACATTCTATATTCCCTTTCCAGAGACTCTGCACAGCATCCTTATCTACCACACTGTCTCTAGAACTATAAGGTCAGGGTTATATAGTCTGAGTGATAAGAGTAGCTTCCACCATAGCCTGGTTCTTCTGTAGAACCTTTTCTTGATCTGGGCTTTACTTGAAACCAGTAATTTTCCAATCCAGAAATGGATTGGAGAAGTATTTGCATGTGCAGTATGTCCTGCCTCTAAAATCTAGAGTCTCACTGAGCCTCTGTCTCAGTGGTTGGGAATACAGCATACAACAAATTCTAGCTCTTCCCTTAAAGACAATGTCCTGAAATGCCCCAGCCCATTGGGCCTCTTAAAACTTCATCAATGTGGCAGAACTCTGATTCTTCATAGGATTTATCTCCCACCCTCTGGCATGCACATGTCTTACTAGGACATCCAGGGTACCTGCCACCATCCCACACCAAAGTTTCATGAAGTCATCAGTATATGGATCAGCGTGATGCTCAGTGGAATTTCAATGTAATCATGATCTTGGGAGACTGTAGTACAACAGAGAGAAGAATTAACGCAGGAAAGGCAGTGAATGAATGTGAACTTCTGCTGTTCCCTTGTGAAAGATAAATTCCATACCAAGGGAGATTAAGAAGAATACATTTACCAGATTATTGTTATACATGAAGTGCTAGAGGCCATGTTGATCTATGCCAAGATACCATCTCTGGTAAGTAGTTATGATTGACTTACTGCTTGGTTAATTTTATTGATGTCTACCATCATCCACCATGATCCCATGATATATGTGGTTTTGCTGCAGAAATGTTGCAAAAATCAGACCAGTGAGAAACCAAGCAGCACTCGGAGAGTTAGAGAACTCAGGTTTATTACGCCAGTGTAATTATCTGCAGAGCTAGCGCTCTGAAGATCTGGGCTCCGAGCTCAGAAACAACCTTGCTTTTATAGGGCTTAGTTGGCATGAGCTGATTGGTTAACTTGTCCTCAGCCTGTTACAGAGTGTGGGAGTTGCTATGGGTTACAAACAGTTACATTCACTGTTTAGACAGAACAAGAAAAAGAGACGATGAGACTTCAGTTAATTTTGAGGTCACCCTGCCCCACAGCCTATGCAGAGAGCATATCTATAGAAGCAGAAGCTGATTATAAGGTTAGCCTTTTGAGTTAAAATTCCTCTTCAGTTCTAGGAGCCAGGTGAGTGAGATTACCACGTCTGTATCTTGATGGTTGTACTAATCTCAAGAATTCTTCCTGGGATGCAAGATTGCTTCTGACATACTGTCTCAGCAGGGAATCTTCCACCTGACCCTGTCACAGTGGCTCTTACTACATAGAGCAGAAAAATAATTTGTGGTTTCTACCAGTTTCTAAGTATATCTATCCAATTACATAACCAAGAACAGAAAAACAAAGGAGCGGGGGGTGGGGCGGTGATTTAAACCACTGTGAGATGGACTTGGGCCAGATATGGCTTCCTTAAGCTGCTGCTCTATCCAGAGGATCCGATGGTGTTTCCAGCCCCCTCGTTTCAGTGCCAGTCAGGACTTGAATCCAACAGTGAGAAACCTGGGCATTCCCCTTTGCCCTTGAAGAGTTACTCCGGTAAATAGCTGCAGGTCCTGTTAAATAGATGACTATCAGGTATTCTTGCAGATCCCTCTGTAAGGGCATCTGGCCTTCCTTCCTTTCCGTAGGTTCTGAGGCTGTGACTAATTTAGATCTTGAAACCAGGTAAAGAGTTGCCATTCCTACTGCTGCAGCTGACTTCAGCCTTATGTTTACCAGTTCTTTATTTTTTTTTCATTTATTTTTTTAATTGTACAAGTCAAGTAACACCTGTGTGGCTTCTATCACTCTTGGTCCTTGGAATACCCTGCTTTATAAACTATCATCATGTATCCTGTCATCATTGCAGGCTGAGGTGTCCTGCTAGCCACTCCAGCCTTGCCACTGACTATAGTAATGACATCCTCTGGCCTCGAAGGGTAAAGGCTGGCCCCTGCCACACAATCCCCATTGATACCAGGGAGTCCAGTTTCATGGCAACAGCTCATACCATCAGCCTTGACGTACAGAAAACAGCAGCCACTGAGCTTCTCAGAGTTGCCCCCTTATCCTTTTGCATTAGTGAAGGTTAAGGTCCTCTGAAATGGGGTCTCTGGTCTCACTTAATGAATCTATTTTCATATACCCACTACCCTGAGCTTTCAGACCCTTTCCTTAATACTGACCCGAGGTAGTTCTTGGGTGTCTGCTTAATTTACTATAGGCTCATCATGAGGGATATCCCAAGAGGGTATGAGAACCAGCTTCAAGGGACTACCTCTTAATATGGATCTCGAGTCACAAGTGAGTGTCTCCGTGTCACTAAATCTCTCCAATCCAGTTTCAGTTTCCACCTCACCCCCTTCTCAATGCCATTGGGACCTAGTCTCCAAGTATCTGCTGGTTGGTAATGCTGTGCTGGTCCACATTCCCTGGGAGTTTTATCTGGTAACCCTGGTAACCAACCTCGTGGTGGCCTATTTAGAAATTCCAATGGCTTGTTTTTTTAATTCTAGGAAAAAAAAAAGAAAGCCCTGCCCTTGAGTGTAATTTCTAGTCTTCCCTTTCTCATGTGTGGGTGTGTATTTAGATTATAAACTCACCTGGTAGGAGCTGTGTTTACATTTCTGTTTTAATGGATGAAGATGTGACAAGATGCCCTTCAAAATCCTTCCCAAGTCTTCAGGGATTTGCTGAGCCTACAATGGAAGCCTTGTGTTTTGCTGCTTGCAAACTGGGGCTTCCCATGGGTACCCATCAGTGAAGTAAACACATGTGTAGTTGTAGCCAAGCAGAAGGAGGAGTTACTTCCCTCTCCAATTTTTTTAAAGATATGCTACGTTGCCTACAGATTGTTTCAGCTTCAATAAAGCCATAGTAGAAGGAAGAATGTGAAAGCAAAGTCTGGCCTGTTCAATACTCAATTGCCTCATCAGACTGAGAGTCAATAATGCCCGACTGTCAAAGGGCAGTGCCTTCCTTACATAGTTCCTTGCCACCTGCTGCCATCAGCACAGAGCCTGCTCCCATGTTGGTAAGCCAGCAAGTAATGATGGGTTGCTGTGCACAACACGATGGTTTGTATAGGTGTAGGATCTAATACCTTTGCCCTTTTTTAAAGGTTTAAAAGACTGAAATAAGATTCCAGGACAGCTTAAAAAATAAAAATCCCAGAGGAAGTGAAATTTGCCTCATTCCAATAAAAATGGTCCCCAAATTTTACCTACCTTCATCACTATGAGTCCTGAAATCCTGTGAGGCTTCTCATGGTTTCTGGTTCTGTAAACGATCCTGACTATTATTGCCCTTTTGTAGGAATTTGCTGTTTTTCTCCTTGGTTTAGTTTTATTTTTTTTTAATTGAAAATCATGTTGTAAATCAATATTAGCTTACATGAAAAGCCATTCAGGGCAAATTGTTAAGAGGATAAAAAAGCAGATTATAAAATGTATGATCCCAAATTGCTTTTAAAAATACACATATACACTTAAAATGTAGGAGTAGACCAACAACATAATGTTAAAAATGCTATCTCTAAATATTTGAGGAAAAGATTTTTATTTTCTTTTATGTGTTTTTTGCACTTTCCAAAAATTCCTTCATTAAATATGTATTTTTATTACTAGATTTTAAAATAATTAATATTATTTTTGTTAAAAATTATTTATGGAAATTATTATTAAAGATATATTTGCAGGCTAGTAACAGAATGGCCTCTTTTCCCCACCTAATAAGAAACCTGGAAGTTGGCCTGTGCAACTTTTTAATAATCAGAGATTCAAGCTCTTTCTATGTGTTCTGTCATTTTTGCACGTTGAGGCCTCATGATCTTGATATAGCTACCCATCTCCAGGCATCACACCCACATTCTATCAAGAAAGAAGGGGGAAACTAGCAGCCCCAGCCACATTTATTTATCTTGTTTTCGTAGCATAATGAAAGTTTTTCTGGAAACTCCACTCAGCAGATTTCTGCTGATTTATCAATGACTAGAACTGGGTCACATGTTCACCTCCATATCAGTCTCTGTCCAAGCCGAATGAAATGATTATGACTAGTTCATCTCAGTCACATTTCATCTCCTAAGGCTGAAGTGGAGACTGGGAAGAGGATGTGTAGGCAGTGGATGATATTTGACCAAAAAAAATTTCTTTTGCAAGAAACTGCCATACTGTACTACAGATTCTTTCAATCTCTCTCCTGGGGCAATTATTTCTTGAATAATACCAGAGAGCCAGCCTTGTCACTCATGTAATATTTTGCTCCCCCCATAAGATTAAAAGCTTCCTGAGTCAAACACCACTTCCAGAGCCCCTCTTGCTCATAGCATCTCGTACGTGGCTTCACTTGGGGCAGGGCTTCAGTAACTGTTAATAGCCCCATCTTTCATCACTACAGCAGTGCATACTGATAATGATATTCTGAGTCTGGTTGCCCATGACACCCAATCAGTAGCTGAAATTCGAACAGTACAGGAAAAATGATGTACGACATGATTTCTATTTGCACTAACTGGTTTCTGATTTTCTTTCCCTGCACTGCTGGCTAATTTGGAACTATGTATGGACATCTCCCGAGATGTGTGAACCACAGATGTAAGAAGAAAGGACAGGAAAAACCGGACAGGAATCACACCTTTAACTGTTCACTGGGCACCCCCCGCCCCAAGCTCCAGGCACTGTGTCTAATATTTAAAATGTCCAGTCTCTCATCCTCAGATGGCTAGGAGGAGAGATTTTACTCCTGAGATGCCCAAGTACAAGGTAGTTTAACTATTTGCCCGAGGTCACGGAGCAGAAACTTGGCACATGTAGGGTTTGAGCATCTTCTCCAGATCTGCCCCATAGCAGACGCGATTCAGCCTGAGATCACATGGTGAGGGCTGCCCTAGCATTGACTATCACTTGTTGGCTCCTGACCTCCTCTCACTGCTTCACAGGTTAACTTTGCACCTTTATGCCTTCCCCCACTGATTCACATCATTAAGAACATCCAGCTTTCACCCAGAAAACTAACTTGGCTCGAGCGCACAGTCTCAGGGCTGACCTGAAGGATATTGTCATCTCCCTGGAGCACTCAGCCTGATGCTGGTTTTTTTCATAAGTTTGGCTGCCAAGAAGTTTTCAAGGAGTTTTCAGAACTTCTCAGTCCCCTGCACAGGATGGCTCGTCCCACACTTTCTTCTCTCCCTGCACTTGCAGCAGTCCCTAATCAGGAGATTACATAAGGAGTTTCCCTCTCGAGTTGTCACCAAGGCCACCTGAAAAATCAAGATTTACGCAAACCAGCAATGGCTTGCCAGGAATGCAACATCTTAGCATGCTCGTCACCATCTACTCTGAAGCTGTGTTCAAGCTCGCTCCTTATTACCAGCCCTACGTTTTTCCATTGCAGAGAAAACAGCAACAGTGTGCATTTTCTGTGAATTTAAAACCAGTCAAGGCACTGGGGAGGTAACATAAATAAGCTGGAAACTCTGTTATCCCTGAAAGCAAATTATCTTCTTTGGTTTTTTATATCTTCCTTTTGTCCATATCATACTTATTCTTTCTTATTTCCATGGCCCGGGTTCTTCCACCAACCGGTGCATGACCTTAAGTGAGTCACTCAGCCTCCCTGGGGCCCTGCTTCTCATCTGCAACTGAGGAGGTCACAGGAGACAAGCACCAACACTCCTCTAGTTCTGGAATAAAGGACAAATCTATCCTCCTGTGGCTTGGCCTGGAGCTCCTCTTTTCCTCTCCTCCATTCAGCACATCCTGGGACAGTGCTAGGCACAAAGCTGCTACCCAAAACATTGTGTGTGGACAGGCCAGGGTATTTCCTGACAGCTCTTGGGATCACATAGTTTGAGCCAAAGAATTGGCAGGAAATGTTCATAGCTCACAGAACCACATTCGCAAATATGTAGTAAAGAGAAGATGAAGAACAATGGGACAAAGCTGTTCCTCTCAATGCTTCTTCCATTTTTCAGCTTGGAATTTGTTGTCTTCTACAGTTTTGAATATTCTGAATGTCTGTGGTTATGTCTCCTCCTAAAAGGTCTGAAAACACAGACATGGGATAGGAACACAATGCTCACAGGCAGCATATGTCCTATCCTCTTCAGTATTGCAGTTGCATAATCATTCTTAACTGTAATTTGGCAACTGGAGTTAGTAGTCAAGAGTCAAAGCCTTATAATAAATCCAATAAGGGAAACAACGTAACTTCTGGAAAAGAGACGAAAAGCGAGAGAACCAAAAAGGCCATTAAGGTTGAGGCTTTAGGGGAGCAGCTGGTGTTGTGAGAGACGCCTGCAGTCCTGGCAGGATGCCTGGTGCTTGGAGCAACAAGGTCACACTACAGGGAGGGCGCACACACCTTACCTATTCTGGAACTTCTTGCTCTAAGCACAAGGATAAGAAGAGGGAGTGGCTGATAACAGCGTGGTGGCCTTGAGGCTGAATTTGGGAGTTGGCTGTAATCTGTAATTACTAATCTGATTGTAACTAATAATAATAACAAAGCCAGTTTTGTGAGGAGGGAATAAAAACCCATGGAGACAGGGTGGAGATGCTAGCATTGCCATTCATCCCCTCTCCCTTATCCAAGTTAGTTAATGCATTTCCAGACTCCAAGTCTTCTTCCTAACGGGCTCCGCAACAAGCTGGTAGAAAGGGGGAAAAAAAGAAAAAAGAAAAACAAAGAGAAGCAAAAAAACCCTGGCTAACAAATAATTTGAATGAAAATGACTTAGTAAAGATCAGAAAGAATATGGTGTCAGAACAATAATGAACATTTTAGATGAAAACTAGTTCCTGGAATGAATTGCCTTTCATTTGTATTATATCAAAAGCTGGGGGAGGTCTGGTTAAAAAAAAAAAAAGAAGATGAAGGAATAAGGACTACAGGAAAGGACTTGAGAAAATTCTGAGTCTGAAAGAAATATAGGCCAATGTGTATACGGAAATGCCCCCAAATGAGTGCTTCTGAGAAATGAAACCACTAAAAGAGTGAGTTGAGAAATTGGGCATAATGGAATATCTTAGAGTGAGAAGAGGGTGGTTGAAAGGAATAAAAAGAGAAAAATTAAATCGAGTTCAGAAAAGAAGAAAGGCAATCCGCAGGGTGAATCGGAGGAAAAGGCTTTTGTCCTGAGGTGTAAGCAATGAATTGTGACTTAAGGGAGCCCATTTCTGGTGTATGCGGCACTACGTTTGGCCTGAACGATGATTGCTGCCTATATATTTTTTAGCTCACAAAAATCAAATAATCATGGAGCTTTTTCAACCTGAGACTCAAGGTAATGAAAGAAAAAGATGAATCATCGTAAGAAGACAGCTTTGATGAAAAAATCCCCTATCATTCAATGACATGATCGTTTAACAATCCTCATGATGTTTGTCTAATAGAGAAATGACTATTTTTGGACTCCACGTAGCAGAAATGTACCTCAAGCATATTCATAGGTATTCATTCATGTTGTAGGTCCACTTAGAACATCTGAAAATTCAATTCTTGGATACAGTCTGGTTTTTGTATTTGTTCTCATAGTAACAATTATGAGAGGACTTTTTTGAGAAATTTAAAAAACAGTAGCTGTAGTTACTAAAGTTTAAATAGTGCTTACTATGTAGCAGGCATTGTATGAAGCCCTCACATAGATTAACTTCTTATGGCAGCCCTATTAGGCAGGCACTGTTATGCTTCCACTTTGCAGATAAGGAAACTGGGGCACAGGAAGGTTAAATGACTTGACCAAGGTCACATAGCCAGAAAGGAGAAAAGCCTGGGTTCTAGCGTACCAGACTCCCAAGTATCCACTCCCGTATTTGGAAATTGTTCATATTTTTCCTATTTGCTTTCCCTTATTTTATGTATAAAAATATGTATATATTTTTAGAAGTAACACTACACAGAAAGTTGCAGTGCCTGTTAGTTCCCATCCCCTGTCCCGTGAATGTGCTTTGTGTCTGTCTCAGCCTATTGATAGCAATGCTATTGCTAGGAATGCCTGGGGCACTCTCCTGGGCCTGTACCTCTTGTGGCAGCCCCCACAGACATTTCCCCCACCAGAACCAATATTGTGGCTGGACAGGCACTTGCAGTTCTTATTAACTGCATGACACATCTCAGCAAAAACCATCAGAGAACTTTGCAAAAACAAGGTTTATTATGTTGTAGCCGCCAGCCCCAGAAAGACACATGGACTACCAGAACTCAGTGAGTGAGTTATAGGAAACATTCTTTATTCAGCCAGCTGGGTCTGCCAGGGGTACACAGACCCCAAATTAAGCAGCACCGAAATGTAGAGGTACAGGGTTTTTAAGCCCAAAATCCCATTCTTCATTCTGTCTAAACACAAAGGTCTATTTTTCTTCTATTCACTACCTGTCAACTTTACAGGTCAGGTGCGTAAGCATGATTACAGAAGCAGAAAGCTTGTTTAGAATGTTATGTTCCTATAATCAAAGGCCTAAGTTCCCATAGCATTAGCCAAGCAGTAATTTTCCCAGTAAGAGTCATTGTTTCAGCCACCACAATTACAAGTCCTGGAAAGTACACAACATTCCTGAGGTTGTTAAGGGTAGAAAATTTTCAAAGTGAGCCGACTAGCTAAGTCAGCTACAGGGAAGAAATATCTTTAGATACAGAAGTTGTCCCACTTGCTTGGGTGTGGTTTTAGAAAATGTACTGTATAGGATATAAAGATGGCCAGTGTTTGCTTCTGTAATCAGCTCACCTATTAACCAGAGTGTGGTACGAGACAATGTATTTGTATTGTATTAATGGTCAATTTCTACTCCCATAACCTGCCTTCTTGTTTGATGTAGTTTTAGGTTTTATGAGCTGCCTCTCTTGAGAATGTAAGATCAAAGCTTCCCAGTAAATCAGAAATAAGATGACTCCTCTAGGCACCAAAGCCCCAGGAAGAGGTGCAACATTCCAGGATAAAGAAAACAAGATTGCCTATCAGGCTAGGTGTGATTTAGTAATTCCCCAGATACATTTATCTTTGTAAAAGATATTAACAGCTAACATTTGCTTTCTGTAATTTCCTTACCCTCTTTGTTCTAGGAAGTAGTCCGAGGCTCTATAAAACTGCCTCAAAGACCCGGGGCTGATCTTCTCTAACCCTGCGTGGTGGAGAGTCAGTCGCTGGCCGGCTAATAAAGGCTCGTAATTAATCTCAATTGGCTCCGTGGGTCTTAGATTTGAGCGCATCACAACAGGGTCACAGGTAGAAAGATAGAGAACCTGGGGTTCTGTCTTTATTGGGGTCCAGGGTGGGGTGCCTAGGATTTCATGAGTTTGCTCTCTTTTTGACAAATTTAAAACATAAGAGCAGGAATTGAAGCACAGGAAAGGAAAGCAAGTGATCAAACTGTCAATCTAGGTTACCTAGGGCATTCTAAAGGTGAATTTAATGGTGGCTCTCTTAATCGGTAGCTGGCATTTGTTTACTCGAGATGGATGTTTTTGAAATGGATGCCACAGCAATTAAAAGCTTACTGTTATGCAATCAATCAAAAAAGCTAATTGTCAGGCACACTTCAGTGAGGTATACCCTTCAGTTCCTCTTCGAAATATTTTTACATATATGTCTTGTATCTATGAATAATAGGTAGTGTCATTTTTCATGTATCAAACATTTGCGTAAGTAGTAATATACTCTATTTCCTTTGTGGAACTTGCTTTTTTCTCTCTCATGGTAAGTTCTGTCTATGTTGATACACATTGATGTCTCAGACTGCACCATCCAGTCCTGTGGCCACTGGCCACATTTGGCTACCGAGCACTAGAAAGTGGCTATTCGAATTGAGATGTGCTGTAGGTGTAAAATGCATGCTGGAGTTCTGAGACAGAATGAAAAACAGTAAAGTACTTATAATAATGTTTGACATTAAATGTTGAAATGATAATATTTTAGATATGTTGGATTAAATAAACTATATATTAAAATCAATTTCACCTGTTCCTTATTTTTTTAGTGTCCTGACTAGAAAATTGAAAACAACATATGTAGCTTGATTTACAGCTTGCATTGTCTTTGTCAGAGAGCTCTGATCTAGATCCTTCCTCTTAATTTCTGTCAGTCTGGGTTTGGTTAATTGATGAAGGAGCAAGCTCTAAATCTGAATAATAAAACTAATATTTACTGTTCACCAATACTTTTCTAAGTGATTTGTATGTAATAACCCATTTAGTCCTTATGGAAAGTTGCCTGGCTACACAAAATGAGGTTGTGCAAAGTTATGCAACTTTAAGCAGACTAAGCTGGGACTGAAGTCAGGCAGCCTGGCTCCATGGCCTGAACTTCTGCCAACTTGACTGGAAAGACCCTATGAGAAACAGTATAAATCTGCCCAAGAAAGCAATGACCAGATAGCTTAATTTAGTGATGTCTCTAACAACATACAGTCCTTACATAGCATTAGATCATTCGTCTTTTTCAACTTATAATGGAATGGTTCTAAACAGATACATATGGCAATTTCAGCTTTAATGAAGTCAACACAGGCAGTATTTTTTGACATCCACTTGCAATGTTATGAAGTCAGCTTTACTCTTTGCTACTAATTATAGTAACTATTTTTAGGCCAAATTGTCAATATACCATACTCATTCATGCTTCCTATGTTTTCAATTTGTTTTCTTTAGGCATATCTATTTATACCTAAAGTGTTTTTCTTTTTTTAAAAAAGAGATGTCTTCATTATTCTGCCAATGATAAAATTATAATTAAATTACAAAACATACTGGGAAAGAAAAGATGGCATGCAATTGTCATAGGAATATTATTGATGAATATTGTTTTGCTTTTCAAATTCTGAATAAAAATTTCACTTTAACATTTCCAATTAATATGGGACATCACTTGTAAAATTCTTAATCTTTTAGCAGGAAATGCTATGAGACATCCCTTACAGAGTTCTTAATTTTTTTTTAGTAAACCTAGTTAAGTTTTCTTCCCTCCTTTCTTTGGGAAAAATGCCCTCTCCCCAAAATCCAGATAATTCCCCTGAAACTGGTAACTCAGGTCCTCTGGCTTTTGAGAAGGATCATCGGACCATCATACAGAAATGGCTTTAGGCCAGGCAGGGCCCTTAGAGCCTGAGAGAGGAGGGAGCTTTAGGACAAACATTTTTTATTCTTTAAGAAATATATTAACCAAGCCTGTTTTCCTTTACTTGCTTACTAGGCAAATCAATAATAGAACTTAATAGATATGTGATTTAAATAACAAGTTTGTATCTTCTTTTCCTTGTCTAGGGACTGAGGCGGCACTTCAGCAGGAAATCCAAGACCCTCACCTGACTGAGGCAGAAAGGGAAAGAGCTCGATGAAACTCCAATAGGCCAGCACGACAACCCTTCTCAGCAGGAAGCAGATACAGAAGAAGAGACCTCCCGTCTCTCAGCACCCATACTAATAATAAGGGGGTTCATGGCTCTTAGAAAAGAGTTAGGCAGGAAAGTCTGATAGGGAGTTTCGGGTCTGTCTGCAAAACGCTGAAGTCATCCTATTCTAGAAAGGGTCTGCCCAGTCCGCCCATAAGCACCAGAAGAGGTATTTTTGGGCTAAAAGTAACTCATACAAGGAAACTAGTAAGTACAAAATTGGGTACCAGTTTAAAGCCAATAGAATCACTTGTACCTGCACAATAAGACCCCAATGACCTAAACTCACCTGAGCCTCATTATACCATCATTATAATATGAAGCGTATGTTCAGAAGTTCATTAATATCATTATAACAGAATGACTTCTGGGAACGAACATACGCAGAAAGGAAATGATGAATCACTGAGTCTTGTCGATCTTAATTGTCAATCAAGGAAGCCCACTCCTCTGAGAAAAGTGACCACCCACAGCAAATAGTAATAAAAACCCCAAAGGCTTTGTCACCAGGCCTTTTGAGCCACATTTCTTTTGCTTAGGCCCGCTACCATGTCTAGAAGTGTACTTTCCCTTCCAATAAAGTTTTTCTGCTGTATTTTAGTGTCTTGTTCAATTCTTTTTTCGAGGCATCAAGAACCTGGACCACACACCGGGAGAGGATCCCCACTCTCCGGTAACAAATTCATAAAGTTACAGAATTGGGACCCAAGGCCTCCTATGTGTTGGTTAAGATCATAGGCTTGGTGTCAAGCAAATTGTGTGACCCTGGAGCAGTATCTTAACCATTGTAAGCCTCAGTATCATCTGTAAAATGGAGATACTAATATCTACCTTCTAGAGCTCTTTTGTGGCTTAAATGAGATGATCGTTGACTGTTCTTTGTATCTACTTTTTTTCCATGGTAGTTGTGGTAATTACTATTATTATTGTTACTATTATGCCATCATTATTTCCCCCAGATGACTCCAAGAGTGTAAAGCCTCTATGAGCACACCTGGTCCTATCCCAACAGGACTTTCTCCTCTATTCTCAACTAGGACTCTTGAACTCCCTTAGGTGGAGAGATCCATGGTTTACAGGAAGAAAACCCTGCAGCCCTCTTCCTCCACTTGCTCTCCCTCTGGGGTACTCTGGGTAGCTCTTGCTGAAGAAAGCTGCATTGAGACTCTACTAGAGAGCCTCTACCACACACCCTCCAACATCCCCAATTCATTCTGCATCCTCTCTTAGCCTTACTGCCCTAGGATTGGTCTCCATAAACCCCTCCTGATGCATCTGAAAATGTTAACATTGATGCTTTCCTTGGGATGATCTCCTTACTCTGGAGTGCTACTGCTCATCTTGCTACCTGAATGTGGACTTCCTTGCCTTTTTAAGGCCCATGATGGTAGACTGAAAAAGGATGGGGCTTTCCCAGTTCATGTCTTCATACACTCACTAGCTAGGTTTAGGATGGGAGTCCTCACTGCCCAGAAATTATACCTGTTTAGAGGAACATAACCATAAACCCACCAGAAGTCTCTACTTTGCCCTAGGATGCTAGGGAGTTCTTAAACCAGAACTTGGGAGGTCAGCCATGGATCTGAAATTAGAAAGCAGTTTAGGCTCTGCCATGACCCTGAGCTAAAGATCTCAGAGGTGAGAAGGAAACTGGGGCCTAGGGGCTTAAGAAACTGGCCTATAGTAATTGAGAGTGCCAGACGTTGACTTTCCTCTGAGATATGCTATTTATTCCTGGCACTAATCCACTGTTGTATTTTATTAGCTAGAACTGCCTTCCCACCCCTCCCCCCACCATGTAGCACATCATCTACTACCCAGAAGATGCATATTAAATATTAAATTATTAGTTCCTCCTTGTCCGGCCTTGCAGAACCTTCAGGGACACAATTTCTATGTCTCCGCGTCCTTAGGGCTCGCACAGCATCTTGCCCTATCGGCTCAGTCAGGATTTGCTGCCTCTTCTCCTGGAGGCTCCTGTGTGCAGTAAGCCTCTGGATTCTCAATATCCTTAGCGCCCAGTGCCTTAATATAACAGGTGTTTACAGTTCAACTTGGTTCTTCCTGAGATCTCTAAGGTCTGGGCCATGCTGAACTTTATTTATTTCAAGCCTTCTTCTATTAGTGGCTTTTGGATCCTCTTCGTCAAGCGAATAAAAATAAAATGTTATTTCTGAAATAACTCAATTTCTGACTATTTAATGATTTAGGTATCTACACAACCAAATCCGGCCACTCTAGACGCGCCAACCACCCGTTGCCTAGTAACAGCCGTCTCCACCGCCGTGCTTTTGCCCTGCCTCGCGCCCTAATGCGCACGCTCAGAGCCTACATCCAGGTCCTATCCCACGCTGGCGTGCGGAAGTGACGTTGGATGTCTGCGACGCCTTCGGTGGGCTGGTAGCTCAGGTCTTGGTGACTGTAACTGGCGGAATCCTGATCGCCATGGCCTCTGCTGGGGTGTCCACTGGGCGACAAGCCGAGGATGCGTTACCGCCACCTGCGGAGCCACCGCTTCCCGAGACGAAGCCGCAGCCGCCGCCGCCTGTTGCCGCGCCTCAGCCGCAGCAGTCGTCGGCCCCAAGGCCTCAGTCACCTGCAGGCGTGAAAGAGGAGAACTACTCCTTTTTACCTTTGGTTCACAACATCATCAAATGGTAAGGACCCAGGAGAGGACCAGCCACGACACGCCCTCCCGCTCTTGTCACGTTTCAGAGATGCAAAGGCGTAGGCGCTCTCGGTTACTACCCCCATCACCACCATTTTATAGATGGAGAAACTGAGACCCAGAGGAGAAAGAGACCTTTCCTAAGACCTCGCTGAGCCATTCCATGAGTTCATCAGATACTTGAGCCCTAAAGTTGCCAGACCTCATGATGGATGGCCAGTCGATAGTCTTAAAAATGAAGCCAGCTTAGAGACTAAAAGCACAGGCTCCAGTCAAACTGCTCAAGTTAGCATCCTAGTGATCTGGAGAAAGTCACGCTTCTCTGAGCCTCAGTTTATTGTGTTTCCTTTTTCCCACAGATCCAACAGGTATGAATCATCTTCCCTGTGTGGCACACTGCCACATGCTATGGGATGTACACAGTAAAAAGGGCCAACTTTTCATCTCCACGTTGCTCACCAGTTAGAAGGGAAAAAAGACAAACGGGAATAACCCAAATTCAGGGTTAGAGGGGTGGTGATGGGAAACATTAAAGAAAACAAAGACACAGAGGTTGCCCATGAGAATTGATTCCTGTAGTACTACCTTTGTTCTAACTTAGTATCAAAGCAAGTGATTGTCATCCTTTTCACCAGTCTTCAGGTTAGCCTGAGTTTCAAACTGATCCTGTAAAGGAAACTAAAAACTACAACCAAAAGTTTCCTTGACCCCCATGTTCACCTAAATTATTTTTACTTTTATGTTATTTATATCCACATGATACTAGGTGTAAACTCCTTTGCATATATATATATATATATATATATATATATATATATATATATATATACATATATATATATATATAGCGCTTATTCAACTATTAAAAACCAAAACAGTAAATAAAAACAAAATTACTATTATAGTAACGTTGAAATGAACATTAATGTGTTCTCGGATGTTTTGCTGAAATGGAATTGCTACTCACAACATGAAAGTATTGGCTGTTAATGGCCCAGCTTCGTTTGAGTTTAATCAGACTGGGTTCATTTGATGTCCTGATGCTTTCTCTGGTTTTCAAACAACTGCAAAGCCTTTGTTCTCACATTAGACCCTGACTTCATTTGGCTTCACTTGGTGTGACCATACTGTTTATAAGGTGAGGCAGACTCTTCTGTTCTCATTAGTTTGTGACCATCAAATAGCACTACTCCACAGCAGTAAGATCACAAACACAAATGCAAATGCAGACCCTGTAATCCCAGAGCAGTGCTGGATTACAAATATACTGGTTTTAAGAAAAATATGGAAAAATGAAATCAAAATGTACAGATTCTCAGAGACTGTTCTTGGGCCTTGGTAGAACTATTGGGTTGGGCTGGCCTTCAAGATGATACAGTAAGGTACACGAGAGAGAACATGGGCTTTAAAATCAGATAGTCTTAGATTCAAATCTCATGCCGATGCTTGCTTGCCTTGTAATCTTGGTGAATACATAACCTTTCTAGGCTTTAATTTTCTTATCTCTAATATATAATTAATAGTGGACTGCAAACAGTGGGTTCAAAGTATAGCTTTATGCTGTACTGATTGAGTGACCTTGGTCAAATAACAGCTTCTTGAGCCTCTCTCTTGTGGAATGGGACTAATAATACTTAAAGCATAAAGCGTTGTGTACTCAAGAGCAGTCTCCGGTGAGAGATATTAGGTTGATTACTTGTGTTTGTCTCTGTTTCCTCTAAGAGGACAGTGAAGAGTTGTTGTTGTTATTGTTGTTGTTTAACATGAAACCAAAAAGAACAGGAAAGGAGCTAATTGCCACAAAGAAGATGACCAAGGGCTAACCCACCTACCAGTCCCAAGAAGCATCCAGAAGCAGCTGCTTTTGACCAGTGCCTCCCTGCAAATATCAGGCATTGACAGTGCCAGGGACTTCTAGAAATAGGGTTCAAAGCGGGGCTAAGAACAGAGGATTACTTAAAAGTCAATTTAAGAAAGAGATCCCCATAGTTCTTATCCCTAACTCTAAGCAGACAGATGACTACCCTTCTTCCATCTTGGAAGACAATTGAAAGGTTCTGCTTTCCCAAGATTTTTTCTTAGGAAAGAATAAAGCAGAGAGTATCTGGACTGGAGAGACACCAGGCACATTGTAGGAGTTTGAAGGAGGGAAACTTACTGAAAATAGGGTTTAAGAGAAAGTTCACTGAAAATTGAGACCACACCCTTGTCTTCCCCCACTTGGCTTCTAGAGCAATAGCCAAAGAGAATAGAGGCATCTTTTGAGTGTCTGACTGGCTCAAGAGAAAAATCACTGGGGGCTCCCCAAGAAAGAACCTAGTCAGTTCATATGACTAGATAGCCAAGGTCACTAAGCATGTGAAGAAAACCCCTAGTAAGATAGACAGGATAAAACAGAAGAGCAGAAAAAGCCACTTGGAGGAAGACAGTAGAGAAGAGAGACACTGTAAATGTAACCATGAAAAAAGGCTAGGATCTGATTTTAAAATATATCTAGTAATATATTTGAGGCTAGTTTGTAGGCTAATGAGGGAAGGAGACAGACTGGAAGGACAGTGATGGGAGAGGAGACCTCGTGAAGCTTGGAGGAATCAGAATGCTTGTAAAGGGTGATGCAATGATGAGTCTTAAATTATGAAAGGGAGGAAGGGGGCTTTAGGAAGAGCATGGGTAAGAATGGGGTACCAAGAAGTAGCATCATCTCATGGGGGTCAACTCAGTTTGGTGAGGCTGGAGTACAAATCCAGCAGGAAGGGAGAGCTGGAAAGGTAGGAAAAGCCAGGCTACAGAGGAGAGTGCATCCCCCTTAGGAAGTGGGATTTTGTCCTCTGAGGGATTGGGGAGCCTGTAAGGCTTTCTAACTAGGGAGTCTTAGATTTGTGCTCAGGATGGATGTGGCATCTCAGCATATAAGCTGGGAAGCCAGTTAGGAAGGACACCAACCTGGCAGGCCTGGTGAGAGGGAATGAGGTCTAGGACCAGCTCAGTCACCCAGGCCCTTAGTCTCTTCCTCTTCTGTAGCTTCTCTGGTGGCCCTTTTATTTGTTTACTCCTTGCACAGGGGATGAATAAGGAAGTAAAAGCTTAAGTGAATTTAGCCTTCTCTAAAGAATTCAGAGTACTAATCAATAGGTTTTTAAAAACGTTTTATTTTTAAAAGTAATCATTGCAAATTCAGAAACATGTGAAATGAAAGAATTCCTTCTCCTAAGTTCTCTCACCAGTGAAAACTGCTGCATTAATACTTTATCCTTCCAGGATTTATATATGCATTTCTTTTCAAAGATTTATACAAATTAAGATTATACTGTACTTTGCTTTTTTCTCTTAGTAGTCTGCTTTGGACACTTTGAAGGTCTTCCTCAATAAGGTGACTGCACCATAAATTATGTAACTAGTCTTCTGTTTATGGACTTTTACGGTGGTGGTCTAATTTTTGCTCTTACCAGCAGTGCTGGGATAAGCATCCTTGTATTTGAGTAAGTTTATGATGAGGAAAATCCTCAAGGAGTGGAAATGCTGGAGCAGACGGTACATTCATTTTTAATTTTGATGGGTATTGCTAAATTTAAAATGCTACATCTTGTAGCTTTTTATTCAGAACACAGTCCAGTAGATTGGACTGCTTCAGTTAACCTAATGGCCCATAAACCTGTGACCCAAAAAGCGCTTTTCAAAAAATTAAAGTTGTAGATGTATTCAGAGTACCCATAGATATAAAATGGCAAGTGAGCCTCTCCCTCCATTCCTCCCATCTCTCTCCCTTGTCCCCAAACTGCATACTATTCCATTTTATAAATATGCCATTTAAACATTTCCTTGCTCAAGGACACTTTCATTATTTCTGGCATTTTGCTGTTGCATTCAGAGCTGCCAGTGTACCTCATTGTAAATGCCTGCTTGTAAACTTTTGCGAGTCTCTGAAAGGTAAATGTCTAGTAGTGGGATATGGGAATTTAAAATTTTGATCACTATTAGCAAATTCGGAAAGAGTGTATCAGTTTATGCTTCACCAACAGTGTATTTGTGTTTCCCGTAACCCTTCCATTACCATTCACTTTAATTTTCGCTAATCTAAAAGGTCAGAAAAGATGCAGTATATCAATCTGTCTTTTATTATATCAGGTAAAGCATCTTTCCATATACATTTTTATATGTCATTTGTATTTTTTCCCTGTAAACTGCCCATTTTTCTATTAACTCATTCCTCTTTTTATGAGCTCTTTGTACAGTAAGAAAAGTGTGCCTTTGTCATGTGTATTGTAAATATTTTCTCTGAGTTGTTTTCTTTTGACTTTGTTCCTGGATGGATTGGTCTTTTTTCCTTTTCTCCATCCATCCAGCCATCCTTCCTTTTTTTTCCCCCCTCCCCCCTCAATCAGAAGTATATCATTTTATGTAAGCATATGTGTTAAGATTTTCCTTTATGGCTTTTTGAGTTTTGGTCCTAGTTAGAAAAGCCTTTCTACTCTAATAATATTATATTGATCCCTTTTTTTTGTAGGACTTTATGGTTTAATTTTTTTACTTTTAATTCTTTGATGCTCCTGGAATTGATTATGATGGAAAGAGTAAGGGAAAAGTCCAGCTTCTCCCCTAGTTAGCTGTACCTTACACTGCTGTTATTATACTTATTATTTTTCCTGCTTGACCTGCTGCCCACCATACACTGAATTCCCATATATTTTCTGATATGCTTCTGGACATTCTGTTCTCCTCCAGTACCAAGCTGTTAATAATTCTCAAATCTTCATGGTACATTTAAGTAGAGTTTTGAGGAGGAAGAAATGGGAAACTGAGTCCGATATCACTGAGAGGTCACAAGAGGTGACTCAGGTTTAAGAGGAGGTTGGCTTTAGTCTGTGTCTACTGCTGGAATGATTCTGAGTATCACTCAGGATGTACACAAAAGACGGTCAGGAAGTGGCCTGTCACGCCACAGCAGTAATATTTTTGTCTACCTTTTAAAAACTACAGTAGGTGGAACCAAAGTGCCCTGAACTTGCTCTTGTTTGTATGATGTTCGTGCTTCTTGACCTGGCCTAGTCTCCTTTTTTCCTTTCTAAAGTTGGATGATGACTAATGTTGGACACAAAGGCAGGCCCATTTGGAGCTTTCTGCTTTTATTCAAGTCAATATATGGGCCTGTCTCTTTTCTTTTGGCTTGAGTATCTCACAGTCATCCTGGCCTAGCAGGTTCCCACTTGCTTCAAGCCAGTTCCTGAATAGAGTGTTTTCCTCATCCCAGGAGTTCCATGGTATTTACTGCCACAACTAGGGCAGGCTGAGAAGCTTGCGGAGGGGATCTTGCTGTGGGCTGCATGGCCCCCTTTCAGCTCAGCTCCTCTCCAGGCGGGCTTTTCATATGGTTCCTTCTTTATTATCTAAAGACTATCTCCCTTACCGACAGTTTACCAAGTGAAGAATGGGTAACCCTTGAGATTTGGGGGTTTTCAGACATGAGCATCTTAAACATGGTTCACTTCCACTTTCAGAATTAAAAATTCTTTTGGGCCAGGTTATGTTTGTTTCTAGAACTAGATTATCATACTTTCAAATTTTTATTTCATGTATTTTTGTTTGTTTTTACTGCATTCTTTCAGACTCATGTAATGTGAATCACTTTTTTAAAACTGTATTTTAATTTCAAAACCCCTTGGGACGTAAATCCTTAATGTGTTAACACATATGCCATCCAAGTATAATGATTTCAGAAGTCCAAATGGTTTCTGTGCAGAGTTGTGGATCTGAGACAAAACCTAAAAGAATTAAAAGATGCTCCCTATTTGCTTCCTTCCAAATGCTTTACAGTTCTTAGGAAAACCAATTACTCCTCTCTAGAAACTGAAATAAGGCATACCATTAATTGTGGGCATATGTAAATTAAGGGCATCAGATGACAACAAGAAATGTTTGGCCATTCAATCCCCAGAATAAATGATTGATTCTATGTACCTTATCTCTGAATTAGAGCTATTGATAGTGAGCAGGCCCTGGTGGCCGACTCATTTGCCAGGTATGAGCCATAACCAGTGGATCGCCAGAAGAGATGGATAGCCTGTCTGCATAAGCAGAGAAATGATGAATAATAAATATGAATGAGAAGAACCATCTGGATTGAAATTTCCAATCAGGAATAAACATTTGTTAAAAGAAAAACAAATGATTATTGACAGTTTTCCCCTTATGCCCCAATGAACGACTTTTGAAGCCCCTACTGAATTGGCTTTTCGTTTTTTGTTTCAACTGCTTGTTTTCAAAAGCTCATCCACTTAATTACTTTTTTAAAATATATAGGAGCATTTAACAGTTTGTTTCTTTGATTTTAAGAGAAGGGTTTTTATTTTGTTTTTAGTAGCGAGGGGGTGGGGTGGGAAAGCATGGATCTCTGGACAGCTAATAATAGCTGGGAGATGAAGTTAATGATCCTGCCTTTAAAATGAGCTTGACGTGAAGGCAAGGAATTTACATGACTGTGGTAGGAGAGAGCTCACACCTGCTGAAAAATTTCCAAAAGCTTGTAACTAATTTAAATGTTATGAATAGCTCTGGGAATTAGTCTTTATGTTAATAGGTTCAAGCATCAAAACTTCAACTAAAAGTAGTTCTTGTTAACTGATAATCTCCTGATTAACCTGGAAATAGCTCAGATTAGAAGAAATGTACTATTTCAGCAAGTTTTGCTTACCATTTGTCACCTGATATTGGTGAGGCTTGTTCTTTCATTTAATAGACATTTATGAACTTATTTGCCAACCATTCATTCTTTCAACAAATGTTACTTGCATGCCCACAGTGCCCAGGATATAGCAGACAGTGTCCCTACCCTTTGAGCTAATAGACTTTAAGCATCTAATTTTGTAAGCATTCTTTTAAAGGAGCTACACAGGC
This sequence comes from Eonycteris spelaea, assembly GCA_003508835.1. Classification (NCBI taxonomy): domain Eukaryota; kingdom Metazoa; phylum Chordata; class Mammalia; order Chiroptera; family Pteropodidae; genus Eonycteris; species Eonycteris spelaea. Next base: position 702,591 of record PUFA01000285.1, on the reverse strand, counting down.
ACTGCTAGGAGCTGAGCGCGCTTTTATAGAGCAGCTGTTTCATGCCTGCCCTAAGGCTGCATGAAAAAGAACCAGTCCCTGTCCACTGGGGGTGCACAGCCTAGTAAGAGGACAGACAGAAATCAAGACATTCTACAAGAATGTAGGAAGACAGCAAGTTCTGTGGGGTGCAGAAGAAGCCAGGGGTTGTCTCTTCCTGTGAATTCTAATGACTGCCCTCTGTCCCCTGCAGCATGGACAAGGACAGCCCAGACATCCACCAGGACCTAAATGCCCTCAAAACCAAGTTCCAGGAGATGCGAAAGGTCATCAGCACCATGCCTGGCATTCACCTGAGCCCTGAGCAGCAGCAGCAACAGCTGCACAGCCTCCGGGAGCAAGTTAGGACCAAGAATGAACTTCTGCAAAAGTATAAGAGTCTCTGCATGTTCGAGATCCCAAGGAGTAGATGAGGCCGCTTCCAGGAATGTCCGAGAAAGAAGGGAGAGAGCAAATGGGCTTACTGCCCTTCCACCCCTTGGAGTGTTGTACTTTCAGACCTCACATCTGAACTTTGTAGCCAGGTGGGGTCGGGGCTATTATACTGCTTCCTTGGCTGAACTTGGCATTGACTGTGGGAGGAGCCAGCCCCAGGAGCTTAGCTTAATTGGGGCTTCTTTGTATATACCCATATGTTTAGATGCATAATAACTGCCATGTGTGCTGGTGGAAGGATGAATGTTCCTGGAGGCTGCAGAGGTGTGGAGGACTCTCCCCCTACCTCTGGGGAGGGGTCCACCTCCTGTGTGTTTGGGTTCCAATGGTGTATCCGAAGAACAAAGCAGGAAAAGAGGCATCTCCTCTTTGCTTCCTACCTTCCCTCTCCTCCCACCACATAGATATGGTCAATGTGTACCAGGTGTATGTTGTTACCTAGTATCATGAAACATTTCCATAGAATTCACTGGACAGGTAAGGCCTGTACTCATATGGCATGGGTTTAAAATGGTAAAGAAAGGCTACGAGACAATGAGCACTGTTTTGAAAGACTGTAAGGTACTTTTTCTCTTAAAACAGTTTGTTTGCTTTTATGTTTGAGTTAGCGAATGTAACTGTCCGTGGAGATGTCAGTCCAGAGCCCTGTCACTTGGCCCCTGCGTCCAGATTCTCTGCCATGTTCTTGTTACTTTTAGCTCTTGGCTCCCCTTGTCTCCTGTCACCTTCACCACAGTGCTTTCAATAGGGCTGGAGGGTACTGTTGTCTCTACACAGATACAAATAGGCTTCCAGGTGAGCAAACCTTGCCTCTTCCAGCATTTCAGATTCCTGGTTTAAAAAATTATTGCCCCTCTAGCCTTTTCATAAAGAGTCAACCATAAACATTACTGCATTGTAAACAGGTGTTCATAATGTGCTTTTTGTTCAGACAGGGGCAACTCTAGGTGACAGTTCTAATTATCCCTCAGCCAGGTGTGACTGTATAGTTCTGATTCAGCTCTGAAGGGTGAGACAAGCTAGACCCAGAATTTGATCATCAAGTTCTGGTTCATAAAACACCCCTCATTTCCTGCAGGTGGGACATTTTATTTGCATCCTCTTCACTTCTTAAGGATAAGGTGAGAATAGTAACCAAATATTATTTGGTCTAGAAATGAGCACATAACCTGTGCTGACCAATTCAGGGGCTTAACAGATGCCTGTTGACTGACCTTGTTGGCAGGTATTCGTTGAAGATGTTTTTAGCAGGAGTTCCATTCATGTCAACCTGCAGCCACCTGTCAGAAGATGGCAGGCTTATTGGGAACTCAGGGATGTGTGAAGGGGGATATCAGGTTTCAGTGGCTTTGGACAGAAGAGCAGTCTCTGAATTTAAGTGGGTAGTTACTATTAGACTACTTCTGCCTTGGGACTGTTATTTAACTGAATCAGTTATTTACTTCAAATTTCAGAGTAGTGCATGTGCCGGTTTTACGGCTCTGACCAAATACTATAAAATGTGAAGCACACAAATACAAGACCACCAGGGCCTTTCTGCAAGGCTCACGGGAGTTGGAACTTTTCCTGTATTTCAATGTTATGACTTATGATGTTTTCAAGAGTATAATTAAAAGAACTTGTGTGCTGCTCTCGGGACATCTTGGTTTGTGTACTGAGAAATTCATAGTAGGATGTTGGATATTGGATAGTTGGGAGGAAATTTTTTTCTTTGCTTAGAGGAGACAACAGATTGTGAGAACTTCTGCTCTGCACCGCCCCCTTCCTGCAGCCCCAGCTTATACATGGCTAAAACAACGAGAAGACAATAACTCCTCTCAGAAGCTGGCATCTGTCCCAAGGACTCAGTTGGCCTAGTGGGTCATCCTGCCTGCCTGTGATTGACCCGAGGGCCATCCCTCATTACAGAAGTGGTTTTAGGCCTGGTGGGGAGCACCCCTTGCCAGAGCAAGGGGACAGTATCGAATGCCCCTTACAGGGCTGAACACCCTCTTAAAGTCACCAATTATTTGGGTTAGTGTGTGGCAGGCACTTGTGCTGAGCGCTTTTTAAACATCACACTTAATCCTCACAGCAACCCCATGCAGAGGATGTTTTCTATATTTCACGAATAAGAGTATCAGAGCTGGGTTCTGAGTTGGGAGTAGGTGTCTTCAATTGCTGAGGAAAGGAGAAAGCAAGTGGAAGGGTGCTAGACCCCTACCTGGCGCAGCAAGTGCCTTCGTGAGCTGGAGGGGCACCAGAGGCTCGATGATTTTAGCTTTCTAGGCAGCCATGTGGGAGACCCTAGAAAGGAGCTGGGCACCAGAGTCCTGTACCAGCCTAACACCAGATCAGTCTTTCAAGGCTCCATTTCCTTACTTCTGAAAGCAGGGCCAAGTGACACCTAATACGCTCCTAGAGTTTCAGATTTGATGACCTTTTGTCACTCTGGGCCAGCACTGAGTATGGGACAAAATAGCTGGGGCACTGTCCTAGAGGCCCTTTGTGGCTAGTCAGAGGGAAAACTAAAGTAAATGGCTAGAAAGATGTATCTCTGTGGAGGAACTGGACATTTTTGTCCTAGCTTTCTAAGAAACTGTTCCTTAAATAGAAGGGCTTCCCCCCAGTCTCTGGAACTTTTTTGGAGCCTTTTCTTCCTGGAGAGCTGAAGCTATTTTCAGAATGTTGGGGTTATTTTCCAATGGGGAAGGTGAGTCTAATTACACTTAAGTAGAAACCCATCCCTCCTTTATACCCTTCCCCCTCCAGCAAAGAAAGCATGGTTTTCCATTTTAAATTATTTTATTTTATAATAAAAAACCGGTAACAATAACTTAAAAAACTCTCACAATATTAAACACCTGGATAAGATTTTGTTCATGTTCATAACACCAGAACTACTATTAAAGTGCAAGTTTTGTGTTGTTTTTCCTTTGTGCAATTCACACATACATGTAAACAAGTAACTTGGTTATGATTTGAACCACATCCCCTTAGTTTTAGGAGGGCAAAGTCTTTTTCGGTAGCTGTCATGGCAACCTAGAGTCACAGACAAGATAATGCCCTGCTTGTCAACCCTCCAACGGGCAGAATGGGTTTCTCAAAGCCTAGCAGTGCATGATTAACTTCCACGACCCCCTCATTCTTAGGTCTTTGTAAGAAGACAAATTCACTCCCTGCTGGGCCCATCTCCGCCCCCTCCCCCCCAAGTCTGGGGAAGCAGGTGCTAGTAGCAATCAGAGCTGGGGGTAGTCCCAGTATAGCCAGTTCTCTTTACTTCCAGAGCAGATGACTGTCCCTTCTTGGTTCGTTTTCGCCTCCCCAGTTAGTGGGGCCCGGATCTCGGGGAGGGAAGACGCCAGTCCGCGCGCGCGAATGGGCCGGAGCACACAGGGCTGGCCCGGACATCAGATTTGACAAAAAGATCATGAGTTCTGTCCTCGGAGCGGGTGGAGTGGAGTTGCTTGGGGGCTGCTCCTAACTGATGACCAGCGCTCCTTGTCTTTGGCCTGGCTGCCGCTTCTGGCCTTTTCGCGGATATACATGAGGTCGCTGTGCACGCTAGGCCTGCGGGCGAAGGGCGCCACGATGCCGAAGGCGTCTCCGGGGTCGCTGCCGCCACTGGCTCGTAGCAGCTTCTTGCTCCTCAGCGCCTTCTTGTGCAGCACATCGCAGTACTGCACCGACACCTTGCGGTGCAGGTCCGGGCTCATCTCACTCGGCAGCTTGGCCATGGCAAAGAGCGCCTGGAACATCTGGTCCAGGCTGCTGTTCTTTTTGGCAGAGATCTCGAAGTAGGCACAGCGCTGGGGGTCGTTGCCAACAAGCTGCTCGATCTCGCGCTGCTCCACCTCGCGGTACAAGTCTCGGTCACCCTTGTTGCCGCAGATGACCAAGGGCACGTCCACGTTCTCCTTGGTTTTGTTCTTGAGGCAAGACTTAGTGTCGAGAATTTGCTGTTTGAGCCTTTGTACCTCCTCGAAAGAGTCGCGGTTGTCCAGGCTGAACACCAGGATGAAAACGTCTCCTACGGGGGCAGAAAGCAGAAGAGAAAATGAAGGCGGCTGCCAAGAGGACAACATAAGCTGGTTTTGATTTTGGGGTCGCCGGGGCTCCAGCAGCCACGCGCAGGGCGCGCTGGCTCTCCACGCGAAAACCTGGTCGTGCGGCGGCGGGATGGTAGACCGCACCCGCAGGCCGCGCTCTCGCGGGCGCTCTTGGACCCAGGGTCTTCCACCCTCCCGATAGCGCAGTTCCCTCCCCTACCCGCTGCCGGCTCCAGCCCCCTACTCACCAGTGAGGAATGGAGAGGCGCCGCATGGCGGGGAACGGGTGGTTGCCGGACGTGTCGAGGATGTCGAGCTGGTAGACCTCGCCGCGGATAGAGTAAAACTTGCGGTGGAAGTCCTCGATAGTGGGCGTGTAGGCGTCCTCGAAGCGGCCCGTGAGGAAGCGCGACACGATGGCCGTCTTGCCCACCTTAGACGAGCCCAGGATGACCATGCGGTAGCAATTCTTGGCGGGTATGCTCAGCTCCGAGTCGCTCGGACACATCTTCTTGATCATCGCAGCCAGTTTCATTGGGATAAGGGCCGCGGAGGCGGGCACGGGGCCGCGAGAAGTTAGAGAGTAGCGGGGCGGCACGGGAGTGGCCGGGCGGTTCTGCTCCGACTCCAGTCGGATCTCGGACTGTGGCTGGGTTGGGGATTAGCTTTGGCCGGAGATTCGGCTCTCAGGTAAACTCGCTCGCTCTGGCTCTTAGTGCCCAGTGGCCGCCTTTATATAAAGCCTGCGTGGCCGCCCCGCCCCGCCCGCGCCCTACAGCCTCAATGCGTCACGCCCCGCGGGCCCCCGCCTCTGCCTCCCACGACCTCCGCAGGCCGCTACCATCTCCTGCCGGCTCCTGCTCCCTGGGCGAAGGAAGGAAACTCAGTCCAGGGTCGGGCAGGGGCTAGGAGTGGCGGACCCTGCGCTTTTCCATTGTGCAAGGGTCAACGGCCACAAGGACATTGGGGTCTCCGCTGTGACTCCAATCCTCTATGACTTTGGCCAAGGACCCTTCCCAAAACACACACACACACACACACACACACACACACACACACACACACACACACACACGCACTCTCTTTGAGCCTCAGTTTTCCCAGAGAATAACAACAGTAAACTCGTAATCTCAGCGGCGTAATAGCAGGTGCTTACCAGGTGCTAGGCAACGTGTCAGGGGTTTGCGTACCTTATCTCTTTCAATCCTAAAAGCAAGCCCACAGCATCAGCCCCCTTCCGGTCCCAGGCTGGTGCTTCTCACCCGGACGCGCCGCGTGCTTCGGCCGCCAGAGGGCAGTAGAAGGCGCCATACTCTCAGGGCTGGAGTAGGGACCGAGCTGCAAGGCTGGGGTTTGGAGAGGTGTGGGGCGCAGACCTTGGGGTCCAGGCTGTACTTAGCAGGAAATTATCCTCCACCCTGCGCTCTGCTGCAGACCTTCGTTTTTCTTTTCTTCCAACCAGAGATGCTCTGGGACGTGGCAGAAAGCTGTTTGCTGTCCCCATTCTTTTCCTGTAGAGATCAGAAGGACCAGAAACTTGCCTTTCCTTGATTAGGCCTAGGCCAATGTCCCTACCTCCCTCCTCCATATCATTTTGTGCCTTGAGAGTTCCTTGGGCCAATATTCCCATTTTATAGTTGGGGAACTGGGTCTCTAAACCACAGAGTGAGCCAGAGAAAGACCTAGGCTGACAGCACAGTCTCTTGCCTTCTCCCGCCTCCTATTCTTCTGGATGATGGTGATTCTGGTTCTGTGATTGTGGATGAGAAAGTGCAGTTTAGAAGGCAGGACTTGGTAGTAGCAACAATAGTAAGTGACCCATGAGGCTGCAGGACTGAGCAAGTCGATGAGGGAGATCAAGAGCAAAGGAGTGGGGCAGCAGGTTGATCAGTAACCAGGAGTGAGCTGATGCTACTTAAAGGCCTAGGAATAGACTGGAGCTAGCTTGCTCCCACCTGGAGCTCCTGAAAAAGACGTTGCTCCTCATGGTGACAGGCAAAACTATGCTATGTTTTGCTGTGTCTGATCTGGAAGAAATTCAGGGAGAGAGCCCTTAGCTGGTGCCACCCTCTCACTCACATGGGACAGGGTACCCTGGGCAGTGCCAGAGGTGCCAGCCTGCACCCTTCCCCCCCCCCCCCACTGTTTGCACTGGGCCTGAAGAATATCAGCTGCCTGGGATGGGCCTCTCAAAGGTCATCTCATTTAGCCTTTCTATGACCAGGATTCCAGCAAAATCTCACACCCCCTGCAGGGGAATACCAGGAGAGGGTTTATTCTGTGCCAGGTGCTATTCTAGTCTTCATCATGGCAACCTTGAGGGATGGGAACTATTTCTCTGTTACAGATGGCGAAGCTGAGCCAGTGATTTGCCCAGGGTCCACAGCTAGTAATTGCAGGGCTGGGGCTTGAACCACCTACTCTGCCCTTCCTCTGCCTGTGACTCTGCTGTGGGCATGATGCCCCATTTTCAGGAGCTCCATGAGGTATTTCAAAGGCACACAGCACATGGTGAGCACCCAAGGGCCACTACCCTGAGAAATATCGATAGTTCCAGCCCGGCTCTGATTCATGCTGTCATTTATGTAGGAGTTGTCTGAAAGGCCAGCTGAACTGGGTCCACCCAACACCACCATTCTTGCCCTTGTTGAGGCTACCCTCCTCTGTCCTCCCTGTCTGAGGTAAGGAGCTGAGCCTGTCCCAAACACAGGGTTGCTGTATAGATGATGGAGCAGGGCCTTCGCTGCAGAAAGGCACCAGTCGAGGGTGCAAGTGGGGCTGGTCACAGCACAGGCCTGCATCACCCCAGATGAGGGGCCCTTATTCTGCCTCCCACAAAGACTGGTCAGCCAGGATCTGAAACAGGTGGCTTTATGGCTCCTTCCTGCTGGCCCGTGCCAGGGCTGTAGTAAAGGTGGCACCCAAGCAGCCATTCTCAACATGGCCTCTAGTCCTAGGAAGGCTATTTTGATGAGCAGAGGCCAGAAGGTGGCAGGATCAAGGATTTGAACCCAGCTCTCCCCAGGGATATCCAGTGGGCTGGGACCCAGCAGAGGTTTTCAACTACTACAATTCCTGGTCCCTTTTGAGTGTGTCACCCTGCCCTGCAGATGCAGGATTATAAGACTTGTTCTCCTCAGTCAGCCAAGTTCATTAAGCCCTGATGAATGCTCCAAAGCCTGTGTGCCTGCCCATCCATGTGTACAGCTGGGGGCTCACTCCTGCAGAAGGCAAGCAGAGGTGACACCGGTTAGCTTGGGCTGACTTGTTTCCACCTTTTTTAAAAATTAAATTTATTAGGGTGACATTGGTTAATAAAATCATATAGGTTTCAAGCATACAATAGTCATATGTATATCGCATTGCATCACCCGTTTTACAGTATATTTCTTTATTACAAAAATAATACATGTCCATGTTTTTAAAATATCCACATGGTTTCAGAAAAGAATTGTGAAAGGAACTGAAAGTAGGAACCCCTCCCTGCTCCATCCCATGGGAGTGAGGCTGACTCTAAGGAGGTGCCCACCCCTGTGCACAGATGACCCCCTCACAGCTGCCCACCGCCCAGCTCTGTTGCCTTAAGCACCTTTTCTGTTCTCCTTCACCAGGCCCTGCTCCAGGCCGACTAAGTCCAAGTGGGAGTGTTTTCAACAGGTGAGCCCCATGGTCAGGCAAGCAGAGACAAGTTGCCACCCCACATCACTGTCAGCCTGCCTGGCCTTGGCCTGGACACTCTGGGCCCCACATTTGGTGGGGGTGAGGACATGTGCACCCCCTACTTTTTCAATTCTGCTACCTCCCATGTCAGCCTGCCATAGCATTTTTATGTTGTCCAGGTTTATAGTGGTTACAAATAATCTTGTTTTCTGTGTGGCAACAAACATCATTTATGAGTCTGAGCCTGCCTGTAAATATTATTTTCTTGAGGTACTGCAATTTTTCTGCTAAGAGGTACTTGTGGGGGAGTGAGCTCCCTGTTCTTTGGGGTGTGCAAACAGAGGCAGAGATTGAAGCATTGGATAAGATCAGACTAGATGTCTCTTGTGGCCCCTCAAGCCAAGACAGAAGCCAAAGAGAAAGCCTCAAGAAAGCCCAGCCATCACTGCTTGAGTGCCTGCTGTATACACAAGCAGGCATGACTATGATGGCCTTTTTACAGATGAGGAGACTGAAGCTCTGAGAGCTGTGTGCACAGCTGGAGACTGGAATCACCCAGTCTCCCAACATGAATGTGGGGGAAAGTGATCTTGTGTCCTTGGAGGGCTGAGGGCCTGTGGCCAGGAGCAGGGCCAGCCTATCTGCAGTCAGGCTCAACCAACAGGTCCTGAACAGCCAGCTCCCTGTGGTGACACAAGGTCTACAAGGGACCAGGAAAAATATCAGAGGTAACTGGAGATGTCAAGTTCAGCCAGAGGTATAGGGGAGGGACTTGGGTGCTAGGCCCAGGTCCTTTGGTCCCATCCAGGAAGCCCTCCCTGATAATGCCAGGAGCCCCCATCTCTCTCCTCCAACTCTTCTTACCCCAGAGGGAGAAGAGAAGGCATGGGCTCGGGGTGGGACAGACCTGGGTTCCAGTCCATGTGTTGTGACTCATTCATGTGTCCCCTGAGACAAGTCACCCAGCCTCTCTTAGCCCCTCATCTTCTGCTACCAAACAGGGTGACCCCAGCCTCTTGGTCCTCAAGAGACAGTCAGTGCAGGATGGGCCACAGTGTCGGGGCATACCAAGTATCCATGGTCTGGCCCCACCATTCTTCCCCTCCCACCACAGCCTCAGCATTGCTAGTAAATTTAGAGACTCTCCAGCCACAGCGCCTTCCATGTCTGCTACATGCAACCTCCAGGGGCACGTGCATTTTATCTGAGACAGGCCCCTCGTAGGCCAAAGAGGCTTGTAGCATTGTCTCACTGGGTCAAGCAGTAGGAGCACATACGTGATCTGTCTCCAAGGCCAGTTCATTTGAGCTGGACCTGGTGGCCTGGGGTTCAGAGAACATGAGTGTCAAAGTCCAGCTTTCTGCAAATGCATTCATGTTCCAGAGGGTCTCAAACCTGGCCCAACCCGTTGGCCTAACCCTCAAGGGGCCAGGTACCTCATGGCTGATGCCCCTTGCTAGCTCAATCCTTTAGAGCCTGATGCTTTGGGCACCCGAGCACTTAGCACACTCCCACCACCTAGAACACTCTCCCTCCAATATGCTCCCTCTGGTAATTTGGGTCTTACCTCAAATATCATCTCCTCAGAAAGACCTCGCTGACCACCACAGCTAACATGGGCTCCCACCCCTACCAGGTACTTTCATGTCACTTTAAACTTTTTCAGAATATCTTTCACTCTGATCATTTTCCCTGAATAGCAGCTTGCAGGGACTGGGAGCCCCTTGGCATGTGGGGTGTTGAGCCCCTAGGCAATATGATGACCCTTCTGCCCTAGGGCTGGGCTGCATCCATAAAGGGAAAAAGCAGAAGAGGAGCATGCTGGGGCAGGGGGTGAGACGAGTGGCACAGGAAACCCAAATGCCTGCGTAAGTCCCTTCTCTGCCGAGCGTGGGCAGCGGTGCCACTTCAGGGCTCTGAGGCTTCAGTGGAGGGGAGGACTGCACCAGCCTGGCCTGGAAGGAGCACTTGGGGGAACGGCCCCTCCTGGAGATCCAAGCCCATTCTTTCCTCATCTGGATAAACAGAGACCCGGAAGTGAAGCTGGGATCAGGGAGCCTTTATTGGTGAGTCAGAGTGTGGTAGGGGCGGCGGGGCAGGGAGCTCAGTGACCACATGGCAGCATGTCCAGAGCCCCCAAGGCAGTGGTTTCCAAGGCACTGGCATGGCCCACGCCGGGCAGGCACCAAGCTGCAGCCGAGCAATTTCCCCCTCGCAGGGCTTGGCACTCGGGCAGACAGGCCAGGAGGTCCTCGGCAAAGTCTGGTCAGCTTCTCTTGTGGATCTGGGAGGATTTTTGCCGGTAGATCTCTGCGGTGAAGGGCCTGCATGGGCAGGAGGAGAGGCTCTGGTCAGCTGGTCTTGGGGGCAAGCCATCACCCCAGGCTCTGCTTCCCCCCAGAGCATGGACAGAATAAGTGTGTCTGCATGGGACCAGGAGGGCCCAGGGCTGCCCTGTCACCTACTGTGGGAACCCTCAACCCCCACCATGCTCTCTCTGAGCCTCCTGTCTGCCACTCTGGTGGTGACTGGGCATGGCTCAGCTGACCCAGCCTGACCGGAGCTGCCCTAGTCATGGGAAGGGCCCTGAAAGAGGCAGGGCCAGCTGGGTAGTCATGCTGATCAGACAGTGGCCCTGGCCCCTGGGACCATGACAGCGCCTACTCACTCCTCATACAGGATGGCGACCACGTAGATGAGGGCCACAACCACTGTCAACAGCAGGCCAGTGGGGCTGGCGTGCCTGTGGAAAAGACACACCGCCAGTCAGAGGGCAGGCCCAGTACGGGGCCCCCTCCCTTCCGTACTGGGTCCTGCAGCCAAATGAGCCTGGACAGGCAGCTCCCTTCCTGAGTCCGGCTTTCGCTTACCAGGGCCCCCACTGTCCGGTCCTGACTTGCTAACCAGAGTGCTGCAGGGAGCATGGGCCCCAGGTAGGCTCTGTGTCCTCCAGTACTGCCTCCTTCACAGGAGCCCTAGGCTGAGGACCCTGGGGTAGAGACTCAAAGATATATGTGTACCCTTCAGGGCCCCTCTGCCTGCCCCCGCTCCCACACTGTCTGTCTCCCAGACAGGCCCTCATACTGTCTGTCTTTCTGTCTGGGAGCTCCTGGAAGTCTGAGTGTGCTAGATAACGCCCCAACCCCATTTTGTGTGCTCTACTGCCACATGGAGATGCCAAGGTCAAACAAAGACCTTGTAGGGCTGAGATGAAGTCTGCCCTCCTGGAGACTTGCTCACTGGTCCTCATGTGGTTTTCTAGAGCAAGCAGAGCTTCTCATCCTATGAGCCATGCACCCCAGGAGTCAGGGAGTAGGACAGCAGCAGGCTGGACTTCCACCTGGGTGAATTTGCTGCCAATTGGCTCAGATGGAGTCCAGAGGCTGGGCTCTGTGGCCACAGTGTCCCTGAGACTGATGACCCTCTGCCTGGGAAACCAAGTTAACTAGACGTCATGGAGGCCAGGAATGGACGTGGCTCTTATAGCTGACTTTAGCCAGCTCCCCGGGTCAGGTCCCAGCACCAGGTCCCAGAACGGGAACCAAGCAAGTACCCCTTTTTCATTACTTCTACATGAAACTTGGCCACTTTCAAAATGCTATTGCACCCTTGATCTTGACATCCTAACAACCTTGTGTGTAGATAATTATCCATCTCTGCAGATGAGAAAACTGAGGTCCAGAATGACCCACATGCTCGGACCTGAACCTGAGCTTGGGGTGGTGGCGGGGTTGGTCCTAGAGACTAGACTGTGCACCTAGGGAAGGGAGAGTCTCACTTGGACTACAGGACTGGGAGAGTGGAGGTCTGAGGCCTGCTGGATGCCCCTGTGCCCTGCCCCCGGGAATCCTACATGCCATGGTCTCAAAAACTCCTGGCTGCTTGGCCACTGGTAAGCCCTATCCATGGGGCCAAGAGGGAGACAGACGGGGCTACATGAGGCCTGGGAGTGGCCATGCTGGGTCAGAGTCTCAAAGCGCCAAGTAATGGCTTGTCGCTAATGAGCTCTCAGTTGGAGGATGGCCTGAGGGCCCCATCTCCCAGCACAGCCAAGGCCCTCTCCTCACCACTGCACGGCTGAGGTCCTCCTGAGGGAGCCTGCTGGTGCTCAGGCTTCCTTAGGGTCCCTCACATGTTCCTGGGAGCCCTGGCCTGAGAGTCCTGGGGCAGTGGAGACCTTTCACTCGAGGGCACCAGGCACTGGCTGGGGTGCAGAAGGGACCCATGTATGGGCTCTGCCCTTGGAAGGCCCCCATGGGGAGCAGTCGGGGAGAGCTTCCTAGAGGAGATACCTCAAATGGGTTTGAAAGGACAGACGGGTAGGAGTAGGAGGGACAGCATGTGTGCTGGCAGGGAGAAGGGAGGGGGCTCAGCATGGGGGAATCAAGAAGATTCAGGGAGGATCTGTGTGGGGCTTATCCTGTCATTCCCAGTGGGAGATGCTCTGTGGAATGGGTGAGTCGGAGAGTACAGAGCCCAGGATCTCACTACCCTACTCCAGGCCAGAGGGCCCAGGCTGGGCAGGAGGCTGTCTGGTCTAGAAGTGGGGCCAGGGCAGCAAGCCTTCCTCTAGCTGCTCGTCACTCAAAGCCCAGTGCTATCAGATCTGACAGAATGTCACTCTTTACACTCCACCATTTGAGAGTCATTCCTTTGTGTTCTACCTTTCTGGTCTCTGGGAGTACCTGTAACATTCTAGGCAATGGTCTTCAAGTGTTAAATAAAAGCAAAATAGCAGAACACTTTCCACACACACCATACACAAAATTTCTATGGAAGAAGCCCTAATACAGAAAATGGACAAATGGGAACTGCTCTGCAGGGGCAAATGGTTTGAAGCCCAGAGCCCACAGCACTTCCTAGCCTGGTCTCCTTGACTTGGGGTGAGGCTGGAGCCCCAGGCTCACTTGTCAATGCCTGTAGCTGGCTGAGACAGACAGAAGTCAGTCCTGGGGCCCACTCCTTCCCAAGGGCACTGGGGTTCCCTCTTTCTGTGGGATGAGACGTTCTGCAACCTGAGCACATGCACAGACCAGCTCCCCTGACAGGGCCAGAGGCTGTTAGGGGTCTGATCCAGGCCCTGGGCAGCTCCTGCCATTGTTCCCGTGTATGGGACTAGCACTCACTCGGGGCCTTCCAGGTCTAAGCACAGGCGTCAGCAGCCTATGGTCCACAGGCCAAGATCAGTTTGTACATTTCTAAGTGGTTTAAAAAAAAAGAAGCAAAAGTAATATTTCAGGACACCTGAAAATTGTATAAAATTCAAATTTCAGTGTCCATGATGATACCTGGCCACACTCATCATTCACTATCTTATGGTTACTCTCTTGCTACAGGGGCAGAGCCCTGCCTGTGGCCCTTGAGCCTCAATCTCTGATCCTTGAGGGAAAGTTTGCCAACCCCTGTTCTAGGTGTTGTGTCCACAGGTCCAGAGGAATGAAAATCTGACTGATGCTCTTGGGCTCCACGAATGATGAGAAGGCTGTTGTCTTCCTGGTGTAGGCAGCCAGCAGGGAGAATGGGCAGGAAGGCCAGCTACTCACATGATAGCCCAGCCCAGGTAGTTGGCAGTGCTGCCCCAGTACATGGGGTTATCCAAGATGTTGAATGGGAATGTGGTCACTCTTGCCTCCTTGAGGATCCCAAAGTAATCACCTATGGACAAGACAGAGTAGGATGAGGGTCACATCCGGGCCATACCACTATGAGAGAGGCCCCCCAGGGTGAGCACAGCAAGCCTGATTCCCAGGAGGCTCCAAGCTAGAGGGGGAGCAGGTTTAACAGCACACCAACTCATGGGGTACCCCAGAGCGGACCCAGTCAGTCCATAGGCATGAAGACACTTCAGGGAACATGGGGTCTCCAGAGGCAGAGGGCATGAGGTGGCATTGTGCTATTCATTGGTGTCCTGGGCCTCTCCCCAGAAATCCCTTGGACCTTTAATCAAAGCAGAAGTAGGACAGCCACAGGCAGGAGGAGCCAGCAGAGCTGCATCATCTATTGTCTGGGGACAAAGGGTGCAGGGGACTGAGAAGGGCTGTGGGAGGCCTTCTACCCAGGAGGCAGGAAATAGGGTGAGGGGCTGGAGGCAGTGGCACAGAAACCCACTTTAGGGCTGACTCACGGCAGAGCAGTGGCTGCAGTACCCTACATCCAGAGCCCGGCGGGCCCTTAGCGTTTCTAGGCCATTTCTTCTGGGGGGACTGCTGCAGTGGCTAGTGTCTTCAGGCTCCTTCCCACTCCCCTCCCACCCTGACTCATCCCTCCAAGTGAGTCTCCCCATGAGGCCCTGAACATTTGCTGCCTTTATGATGCCCTGGGTTGGGGCGAGGCTCCACCAGCCCCTTCCTGGCTCTGAGCCCACTCTGCCACAGCTGGAGAGCTATTCACACCTGGTCTCCAGAGGACTTAACTGTCCAGCACAGTGCCCTCCTTACTTCTGTGGCGCTTGCCTCACGCCCTATCAGGCCCACACCATAATCCTCACCTCCTCCCTAGCCCTCCAGGTCTCCGCCTCACTCATCCAACTTCCTCATTATTGGAGAGGACCTTTTCAACCCCTTCTATGACCCTTTCCTCCCTGGAAGTGGAGCTCAGTCCCTGCAAGGCCTTTGGAGACCCATGTGACATGGCCCCACCCAGCCTCTAGCCCTGGCCTCACTGGCCCCCTGTGCACCATCTAACCTGCCTGCCTCCCCCCAGCATGCCATCCACCATTTTGCCCTTGAGATCACTGTTTGCTTGCAGGCCTGTCCTCTTTCCCACCTGCCCCCACCTGCCCCCACCTGCCAGATCCAATGCTCTTGACTTCCCCTTTCTCCAGATTCCCACCTGCATATCTTTCTAGACTGCGGCTCCCTACAGCTCCTGCCTGAGCACTGCATGGACACCAGAGCCCCAGCCCAGGCCTTGCCACAGGGCAGGCAGGAGTACTAGAGGATGGCCACTCCTCATCTGCCTGTGAACACAAGCCCCTTGAGAGGTGTGGGCCCCCTGCTGTGGCCAGCAGTGCCCAGACCCAGAGTACCACAGACAGTGACTGTGAGTGGAGATAGCCAGGCAATCTAGGGATGCCAGATATCTCTCAGGCACTTGAGGAAACAGGCCGAGTCCCAGGAGCTGGCCAAGGGCTGAGAGGAATGGAGGACCCAAGAGCCCTAACCCAGCCCATCAGAGAGCTGGTCACTTCCATGTGCTGCTGGCTTGTGACCCAAACACAGCAGATTGACATCCTGCCTGGCTTGGCAGCCGAGCAGCTGGATGAGAGAGTCTAGTTTCCTGAACTAACCATAGATAAGCCAAAGCCCAGAGGAGGGTTGGTACCCCAAGCCCCACGCAGATGTCAAAGACAATGCAGCAGTCAGCAGCCCTGCTCCTCCCTGGACCCCAAGTGGTTTGGTTCAGGTCCCTTCAGCCCTCAGGGTCTCACCTAGGAAGGTCCCAGTGAAGCCCAGTGCAAAGAAGCTGGAGAACACCAACATGCTGCCAACTCCCAGGAGCACGAGGCCCACCTGGTAGGCTGTGGGGTTATCCAGGCTGTCCATCCTGGGCTGGCTCAGCATGGCCTGTGTGAAGCTGCAGGCAAAGGGTGGGGGAGATAAGAGGTCACCGCTGTGAAGAGGGAGCTGTCTCCCCTTCCCACTCCTGTCCCCCAAGTGACCCCCAGAGTAGCCAGTCCAAGGGTCTCAAACTCGGTGCCTGTTGAGGGCAGGCATGTGACAAAGTGGTTGCAGGTGGGATATGGGTCACCTAGAGAGTACCGTCCTGCCCTAGGGCAGCCAGCCTGATGCACCAGCCCTCCACCGCCATGAGGGAAGTGACCAGAATGGGGGCCCAGGCCTGCCAGACCTTTAGTTTTTCAAGAGAAGTCAGAAATCCTGACTTGTATGTGAAATATCCTATTTTTTTAAAATAGGCAATTAATGAAAACTATTTTGGACTCTGTGCATATCAGCTGGCCAGATTCAGCCCAAAGGCCAGCAGTTTGCAAACTCCAATCCTGTATAGCTAGTAACTGGTACTAAAGAAGAAAGTAAGGCTCAGAAAATTTAAGATGCATGCCAAAGTTATGCAGCAGTGCCCCAGTGCCCGCATGCTCCTGCAATTGATGTGTGCAGCCCGTGGTCTTGGCATACCACTCCTCTAGCAGACTCAATGCCTTAAAGCCTGGGGCGTCCTCTGCCCCTGCACAGGACTGGCCACATCCTGGGCAGCACCTCCGAGGTCCAGTATGTCTTCCTTCCACACCTGAAATGCCCCCAGCAGGCTCATTTTGGGGCCAACCCATTTAAAGGCAAGTGGGTTGACCGAAAGGAGGTGTCCATGCTACTGGGTTTGGAGATGCAGTTTCTCCAACTGGCTCCTAAAGAATGGAGTGCTTGGCGCAGCTAGGCCAAAGAGACTGGGATCACGGCAATGCAGAGGAGCAAGGTTCAGGAGGGAGGAGGCGCTGCTGGGAGGGACACTCCCCAGGGAAAGGCTGTGTGTGGGAGCAAGTGCATGCATGTACCACAAACATACATTTTCCATTACTCCAAGACTGTAACACTCGGAAGAGACAAGATCTCCTGCCTTATGCAGGGCAACTACTTGCACTCACTTTGTGCCATGTAGCAGGGCAGCTCCCTATCCATTCACCCGCCCACCCATCTGTCTGTTAGTCTATCTTCTGTCTACTCATCCATGTATTTATCCATCCATCAATCTATCCTTTATCCATCCATGCATCCATCATAAAGTATCTGTTTGCCAGGCTCTTTCAAGTAGAACAAACCCATTTTATTCATTCATTCCACTGATAAATTCACATTGTCGTAAAACAGTTCTTATGTTAAGCTAAAACAGCAATCCCTGGAACTCCAACTACTTTCAGCTCTTAGAGAACAGAGACTGATTCTGCTTCCCCCTCGCACCTGACATTGTCCAGGCAGAGTGCATTACAGTATATATTCATCAACTAGAGGGAAAGCAGCACCCCTTGCCCTTCCCCTCTTCCTCCTCCTAGAGCAGGGAAAGGTAAATGGCAAACAACACCTTGCATAGAAGCCTGCATGGTGAAGTACACGTGTGTCAGGGCACACCTGGCCACTGGTCATGCTGCCCACATGCCCAGCTCTCCACCCACCACTGCCCTCCCTTAGCCCTCCTGCTGCCCGGGCTCAGGGTCACCCTGCAGCTCCAAGGTGAGCCACTGGGATTGGCTCAGGGTCATGCACACCGAGTATTGTGCCAGGTCAGCATGCCCATGCCCCACCCACTACATCCTGCCTCTCTATGCTTTCACCTGACTTTTTGGTAAACCAGCAGTCCTCACCCTCAGGGCAGCCCTGTGACCCAGGCACACACCCTACCCTGCAGACCCAGCAGCTAAACCCATGAAACAGGCAGCTTTGGCACCTAGCCTCAGCACCCTCCCCACCTCTCCCAACAGGTAGTGGAATGGAAGGCAGGGAGAGGCTGTGGGCCCTGGCAAAGCTGACTTCCCTACTCAGGGCTGACTGAAGTGCAGGCCTGTGGATCCTTGGTTACCACTGCATTAAGGGGAGAGGGGGATGGAGAGAGAAAACACTCAGACCTCCATGTCTCAAGCGCTGGGTGATGCCTGCCTGTTTAGCTCTGGTACTTGTTCCTTCCCACCCAGGCTGATTCCCAGCCCCCAAACGTAGGACAATAAGGCCTACTGGGCCCACAGTCCAGCACAACTATCTGCTCAAGTTCTCTAGACATACCCATGGTCGCTGATGAAAAAGCTGAAGGCTCCTGGCAGAAGAGTAGGACTGAGTTTCAGACAGACCTGGCACCCTGGGCCTCAGTTTCTGCCTCTGTATGACGGTGACAGTAACCCCTCCCACATCCCTGTGCAGAGCTGCTGCCAGGTTGCTGTGCACATGCTGGTGAGCATGAGACATGCCGTACGTGGCTATGGGTCTGAACAGTGGGAGTGAGCCAAGGGTGACACCGTGGGATTGATGAAGCACCAGGTGCTATGCAGGACAGGCACACTAGACAGGGGTCCAGAAGGCCATGGTGAGGCTTAAACTGAGATGTGATGGAAGAAATTCTCCAGGGGACGGGGGTGGGCAGGGAGAGCATTCCAGAAACAAGAGCAGCATAGCTGGTGGGGAGGCCTGCAGAGGTGACTTCCTCTGGGCCTGCGGTAAAGGTCTGGAATGCAGTCTACATGGGTGGGAGGAGTAGGGTGGGGAGACCAGTCAGGCTGTTGCAACAGTCGGGGAGTACTAGGGGCTGAGAGCCCAACCGGAGCCTGGACTGGAACAGATCTGGGGCTCATGGTGGTCTCGGTTTCCCGCTTGTGCTGGGCTGGCTCCAGCTCTCTGCCAGAGTTTATTTGCACCATCCAAGCAGCAGGCACACTGCCCAGCTGAGTGCACACAGCTGGGCCAGATGAAAGGGAGCATCTCACTCTGATGTGCTATGCCTGAAGCAGCCTCCCTCAGGGATGGCTCCATAGAAAAAACGATCTGGCTATAAGCAGATGAGGATTCCTGATGAAGGGCAGATCTAGGGCCAATGATGGGGAGCAGAAGGCCCTGACGCAGCTGTGTGGCTGCCCCAGACTTCACCCTGGGCCTTGGCCCACCTGCTCCTTTTCCATCCTTCACAAGTGGGAGAAAGGGCCCCACAGGGAGCACCTCTCCAAGTTCCCTCAGCACTTTGACATGGGGTTCCCCACAAAGCACTCCAGAAGCACTCAGCCCAGGCTTCTCAGCAGAGAACCCTGGCCAGGACTCTCCAGAGTTCTGTTAAGGAGCCCTTTGGGCACGCAGGCTGCATGCTCTGGGACCACGACAAGTGGCAAGTTTACGGGAATGGCATGGCGGGCTCTAGTCAGGTGACCTGTGGTGTTCTAGCTCCTCCATTAAGTCAGGAAAGCATAGTCCATTCCACATGAAAAATTAACAGGGACGATTGGCTCTGAGGGCCAAATGCTCCATAACAAAATGAAGTAATAAATAGGCAATTTCCTTTGGAAATATTCTGTACTGGGGATGGGAGTGGAGAGACGCATTCAATTGTCTCTGGTTCTATTTTTAAAACTTAGATTGAGCTTCTGGTCACCAATGTGACTTCAGGCTGTCTGCAATCTACTCCCCTGAAATCCTGGAACCTGGGTGGAGGGAGGGAAAGATAGTCACCACCACTGTGTTCTGGCCACAGGCCAAGCATCTGGCTCCAGCCTCCTCCAGAGCACCTCCACTCTGGCTGCCAATGCATCCTTCCAGATCCTACCTCTAACCAAGGCCCTTCCTGCAAAACCCCCAATGGCCCCCACAGCCTGCAGAGTTAAGGCTGAGATCACCTATGCCTCCTGCTCCCTCAACCTAGAACTCCTTTCTACCACAATGCTGGCAGACCTGCTAAGCTTCCCTGGCTCAGGTCCAAGTGCGCACCTGTGTAATCCCCACCTTGAGTGTGGGCTGACCTGTGGACACCAGGCATATCAACTGCGATGGAGCAAGGTCAAGGCATTTCACAGCTGTAATTAAGTTCCCTGGTCAGCTGACCCACATTAATTGAAAAGGAGATTACCTTGGAGAGGGCAGCTTTCAAAGGGGGTCTGGCTTGGAAGAAGCCAACCACCACGCTGATGGCAGGGGATGGTGCGGGGGATGAGCATGTGTCAGAGAGTGGCAAGCAGGCTCTAGGAGCTGAGGGCCTCAGTCCTCGGTCCTACAGCCACAAGGAATTGAGTCCTCCCCAAACCCACTTGCCCTATTCACTTGCTCCTTAGTGACCAAATCCTGTGAGCAGTTCCAGCCAGGCACTGGATGAAGCAATCACTGGCACACAGATGGCCACAGGGAAGACAAGCCACATGTGTGCTGATGTCCCTCCGATCTGGCGAGCCTGTGAGCAGGGTGCACCTGTTCGCGAGCCACACGGTGCGGTGAAGTAAGTCTGCTCCCACCACCCCGACCACCGCCCTGTTCCTGCTAAACAATGCACACAGCTCACGAGAGCTGCCCGCCCCGGTCTCCCTCCCTCATACTTGCAGGCCATTTCCACAAGACCCTGAGCGACTCTGAAGTGTACTGGCATACAGCTCCATCAAGTGACCAACAAAGGATAAAGAGGCTTCCTGCTGTCTAGCACATCTCTGTGCACCTGCCCTGAGGCTGCTATCTGGGCAGAAGTCAGCATGGTGAAGACGGTACAATGCCAATCCTGCCAAGCCTGTGCCCTGCCTGGCTGTTCATGCTGTGCCATCCACCAGACTCATTATTGTCAGCAGCTCCAGGCCACTCATTTCTGGCTAAGGCCAGCCATGCATAGGGTGCAGCGATGAGGGAGACGGCTTTAACAGATGCCCCCAGCCATCAGGATGCTTCCTGTTCATGCTTCACAGGCAGAGCAAACAGGTCTCCAGTAACTGTCTCCAGATAATGAGCTGACTTATTCTGCCAGACCCTGCAGACTACCTCTGGCTGCCTGCTGGTGCAGCCAGCTGACACAGCTGCCGGCCCTGCCCCTTTGTACCTGCTGGCAACCACTGGGCCCTAGCCTCATGCCTGGCAGGCCAGCTGCCCAGCAGTCCCAGACAGCTCTCTGCCTATGGCCCTGACTGCTGCTGTGCCCGCCATCACGGAGCTCTCAGCTCACAGGAAGAAAAAACATGCTGGAATGTCCAGAACAGGCAAATCCACAGGGGCAAAAAGCAGATTAGTATTTTCTAGGGGCTGGGGAGGGAACAGGGTAGATAGGAGGTGACTACTTAATAGGGTCTACATCTACATTTGGGGTGAAAAAGTTCTGGAAGTAGACAAAAGTGGTTGCACAACACTGTGAGAGTACTAAATGTCATGAACTATATTCTTCAAAATAGTTAAAATGGTTAAGTTTCATGTTATGTGTATTTTACTGGGAAAACAAAACAGAACACACCTCTAAGAATCACACCTTTGTGTGTAAAAGAGTGCTGGGGGAAATGTTGGGGCAGGACATTATAGGCAGAAGCTAGTCTTGACGGGATTCTTGCAAGACCTTCACCAAAGCCCAGCATCCCTGATGCGGAGAGGAAAGAGACAAGGGTCATCAGTCAGTGCAGCCCAGCCAGGGTGCAGGACAGTGCTGGGCTGGGGCACTCTGCCTGGCTGGTAGCAGATGGCTGGTGGAGGGAAGAACCAATGTGCCTGAGGAGATGGGAGAGGTCTGGTGCATATTCGCTGTCTGGTATCTGAAAGGTGAGAAGAGAAAACTAGTCCTGCCTGTGAGCATCTTTTCTCTCCTCCCAGAAATTTCTTGGGGTGGCTACTTCAACTAAGAGAAGGTAGACAGCAGACCAGGCCAGCACTGACATCGAGAGAGCTGGAGAGGAGGAAGAGCTGGGGGCTACCGTCTATAAGAAGCTGGACATGGACTGACCTCCTCCCAGATCTCCCAAGGGCCCAGGACTCAAGAATGAACCAGAGAGTTTGCTAGTATCTACACATCAAGAGCTGGGCTTCAGGTCAGATTGTCACCTTGGTCTCCTAGGGACCCATGAGGGCCTAGAGGAAGAAGGAGGGACTCCTGCCAGGGGA
The DNA here is from genome assembly GCA_003508835.1 of Eonycteris spelaea. Classification (NCBI taxonomy): domain Eukaryota; kingdom Metazoa; phylum Chordata; class Mammalia; order Chiroptera; family Pteropodidae; genus Eonycteris; species Eonycteris spelaea. Next base: position 680,888 of record PUFA01000285.1, on the reverse strand, counting down.
CCAGAGACCAGAGACCAGGAGCCCTCTAGCTTTTTGCCTCTGGCTGGCATCTACACAAGAGAAGGTATCAAATCCAGGCACAGAGGTCCCTCCTTTACCCACTCCTACTGGCTCTACAAGTAGAGCTATGGGGACCTGCTCAGCGTTGATGTCTGATGACTCCTCTATGCCTACACTCCACAGTCACGTTCTCCAGCCACACTCCATGGCACCTTCTCTCTTGGGTCCCCTAATAAGCCAGGCTGCACCTGCAGCAGGGCCTGCCTTCCTTTAGCTTTAGACCAGCTGGGCTGGCCCCCAGGACCCCTTCCATCTATGACCCAGCCACAGTTGCCAGCACTTGTGAGGTCTGACCCCCAAGGGAAGGCCAGGTCTGCTCAGCCTTGGATCCCCCTGCATGTGCCACACACTCAGTGAGGGGCTGGTAGGTGATGCATCTTTTCCTGACCACCCTCAGGGGTTCCTGCTCCATTTCACAGACAGAAGACCAAGACTCAAGAGAGCCTGCTTGGTGGTCTGCTCAAGGTCAACCCCTGTCAGGAACAGAGCTGAGACTGACACAGGGTACCTGCTCCTTCCCCAGGCTGCTCTGACTCACTTTACAGATGTTGGTCACTAGGTGTACCTGGATGCCTGATGGCAGTAAAAGGCCCTTCCTTTGATGGACAGGGCTTGACCCATAGCCTGTGGCCCATTGGCTGTTCTTGTAAATAAAATTTTACAGGAACCCAGCCAATGCTCATTTACTTCTGTGCCACCTCCACCAGAGTTGAGTGATTTTGACAGAGACCATGTGGCCCCAAAGAGTCTAAAAAATTTACTAGCTGGCCCTTTACAGACAAAAGTTTGCCAACACCTGATACAGACAATCAAAATTATATATCTGCTTGAGCTAGAAGGGATGGACCTTAGTCATCAACTAGTCCAAGGTCCACGAACTTTTTATCAAAGGGGCAGATAGTAAATATTTTCAGCTTTGCAGCTCAAGGACATAATGTAATACTTACATAACCATTTAAAATGTAACCATGTATACAACTCAACAACAACAAACAACCTGATTAAAAAGCAGGCAAAGGACCTGAACAGACATTTCTCCAAGAAACACGTATAGATAGCAAACGAGCACATGAAAAGATGCTCAACAACACTGATCAGGGAAATGTAAATCAAAATCACAAGGTGATACAACCTTATACTCATCTGGAAGGTTATTTAAAAAAATAATAAATAACAATTATTGTCGAGGATATAGAGAAATTAGAATCCTTGTACACTATTGGTGGGAACGTAAAATGGTGCAGCCACTGTGGAAAATAGTATGGAGTTTCCTCCAAAAATTAAACATAGAATTACCATATGATCCAGTAACCAACCCCACTTCTGGGTGTACATCCCAAAATACAAGCAGGGACTCAAAGAGATACTTGTCCAGCATATTCATAGTAGCATTATCCACATTAGCACTATCCACACAAAAAGTAGTAAGAACTCAAAGCATTGCACAGATGAATGGGTAAACAAATGTGGTGCCTACATACAGTGGGATGTTATTCAGTCTTAAAAAAGAAGTAAATTCTTTTAAAATAATATTTTCAAAGAGCTTTTTTTTAACCAGTTTTATTAATATAAAACATTGTATAAGGTACACAATGTGATGATTTTATATGTATATACAGTGAAATAATGAGCACAGTCACCTCACATAGTTACATTTTTTGTATATGTGGTGAGAATTTTTAAGATCTACTCTCTTAGCAACTTTGAAGTTTATAAGACCGTATTGTTAACTAGAGTCACCAAGCTGCACGTTAGATCCTAGGACATACTCCTCTTACAACTGGAAGTTTTTACCCTTTAACCACCTTCCCCATCACCCCTCACTGTGCCCCCAGCCCCTGGTAACCACCAATCTACTCTGTTTCTATGAATAGTCTTTTCAGATTCTGCATATAAGTAGAATCATATAGTGTTTGTTCTTCTGTGGCTGCTTATTTCACTTAGCATAATGTCTTCAAGGTTCATCTATATTGCAAATGGCAGTATTTAAAAAGGATGGAAATCCTAAAATGTTAAAACATGGATGAACCTAGAAGATATTATGCTAAGTAAAATAAGCCAAACACACAAAAAAACAAATACTATATGATACCACTCAGTAGAATCTAAAAAAACAAAAACAACAACAAAAAAAACATACTTATAGAAACAGAGAGTAGTGGTTGCCAGGGGCTAGGAGTGAGGGTCGGGAAGAACGGGAAGTTAGTATTTAATGGGCACAGAGTTTCAGTTTGGGAAGATGAAAAAAAGTTCTGAAGATGGATGGTGGTTGACAGTTGCACAACAGTGTGAATGTACTTAATGTCGCTGGACTATACACTTAAATATGGTTAAAATAGTAACATTTTAAGTTACATACATTCTACCAGAATAAAAAAATTTCAAAGATAACCCAGTGCAAACGTGTGGGCCAGGCAGAAGGAAAGAGGGTACATGTGACCTTGAGCACTATTCCTCTCAAGTGGATCGTGTTTAAACACCTGACCTATCATCGGTAAGGAGAAAGGACATCTGCAGAAGGCCGAGGGCCTGCCACACTCCCCTGTCTGCCTAACTCAAGCCTGTTATCATCCAGGGCCTGAAGGTCCTCAGCTTCTCGAGGCTGAGCGCCTGCCGCCAGAAGACCAGGCAGTAAGGGCCACACCCAGTGCCCACCTGTGCCAGCCCTTTCAAGAGGGGCTTCTCCTGAGGACACTGAGGCCGGAAGGCTGCAGTGGGTAGGACAGATACAAGCCTGTCTGGAGCAGGGCCCTCTCTTCCCAGCACCCCTGGCAGCCCCTTCTCCATGGAAGAGTCAGATCTGCAGTAACCCTGGCACTGTGACAATAGATGGGGCAAGGCCTGAGGAGAGAAGGGCAGGGTAAGGAACAAGTGACTTATTTATAGGTCTAGAGCACTTTTTAAACTGTTTTTAAAAACCATGTTGGAGCCTCCCAGCCATCCTGTGACCTTTCTCCAAGGTCAGGGGTTAGGAGGGCTCCCAGTGCCGGCTCAGTCCACTCTGCATTTAGCCTAAGTACTCACTGATCACTGCTGAGCCAGGTGTAATATGCATCCCTGGGAACAACATGGCTTACAAGACAGACAAGGTCCTGACCCTCCTGAAGCTAATAAGTCTGCTAATACAAAGAACTGAGCATGGGTGCTAAGGACTCTGCAGAGGCTGGCCATCACAATGGGGCTTCTGTACTCAGGATGTGGTCAGAAGGGCTCCCAGGTGACACTGTGGACACTGAGAGCTAACTCAAGAGAAGAAGCAGGACCTGAGAAATGCAGGAGGGGGAGCTGGGGCAGAGGCCCTGTCATAGGAATTTGGAAAGGTGGTCAAAGTTGAATTGGCCAGGCCGGGTGAGGAATCTGGGTGTTATTTTTACTGCAGTGGGAAGCCAGGGGTTGGGGTGTCAGGCAGCAATGACTCGGTTTGATTCTCACTCTAACAAGATCCCTGTGAGGCTGTATGGAGTAAGGACATTTCTGCATGGCCAGATATGGGAGGGAGAAGGGGTGGGTCCTGAAGTGTGAACTCCAGGTTGTGCCGCTGGACTGAGTAGGAAGATCAGGACACAATCAAGGATGTCTCCTGGGTTTCTAGCTGTTCAAGTAGGAAGCGGGAGGCTGCATTACTGAGCTAGAGATGGGCAGGGAAACCAGAACTCGGCACTGAGACAGAGAGAAGTTCCCTGGGAAGGCCAGCATGGTGTGTCAGCCTGGTTTGCTTCCAGGCTCAACTACTCATCAGCTTTGCCCAATCTGATGAGTGGGCTCAAATACCCACCCGTGAAGTGCTGTCGTGACTATGGGGTGCTGCAGGTAGGAAGTATCGTGACTACCATCATGCGTGCTTGGTGATGGTGGTGACTCAGGGTGCAGACCCTGACACAGTCTGCTGACTTTAGGCTGACAGCTGTGGGGCACAAGCCCTCTCTTGGTTGTGCGTAAGCACTGACGGGTAGTACCAACACACGCTGGGGCAAGAGTGCAAGCTCTCTCCAGCCGTCTGCCCTTTCCTAGCCTCAACACTCCTATGGGGACCGCCCCTCCCTCCTGGCCCTGGGAGTGTGTGCCTGGGGTCCAGAGGGGTGGCCCTGAGGCAGGCCTTGCAGAGAAGCAGGCTCTCCACCATCTTGCCAGAGGAGACCTGGGCTCCCAGCCTTAGGCTCAGACTCCTACCTTGCCGATGGCAGACCAGGGCAACCCTCCGTTGTAAGGGGGCCACTCCATATGGCAGGGGTGGCCATGTGTGTCCTGATCTTCCTACTCAGTCCAGCGGCACAACCTGGAGTTCACACTTCAGGACCCACCCCTTCTCCCTCCCATATCTGGCTCCCTCTAGACTTTCTGTTCCTATGAGCCATAAAACCTCTAACACCTCATTGGTTCTTTTCAAGCCTCACCTTTTCATCTGTACCATGGGACTCTGCCCGGAGACTACAAATGTGAAAACATTCCCTGGGGCATGAGAGCCAAGTCCCTTGCCCCTTTGTTTGGTGAATAAGACCTTTCTTGTCCAGCATATTCATAGCAGCATATTCGTAGCTGGTGCCATAGGCCCCACCAAGATTCTTGAGATACCTATCTTGGCCTGGAGCAAAGAAGTAAAGAGATGACAGGCAGAATAAAAGGCCAAAAAGTACAGGCCAGGAGTTAAAAATTCAGAGAGGAAGGCTGGCCCTAGCAGCGCCCTTCCCGACACACTGCCTTGACAGTGGGAAGATAGTGAGCATGTACTATACAGGTGGCCCAGACATGGAGAGGAAGACTGAAGCATGCATCTTTCAGGTGTGAGTGTGAATGTGAGAGCAGTATGAGGGGCCCAGCCAACAATCATGGACTTGCCCTTGGCATTTACAGAGGCCCACTTACCACGGCAGGATGTTTCACCTCACCTCCATGGCTGCAGGGGCAAGATGGGGCCTTCGGCAACAAGCAGCTACGACTTGGCCCCCAGTGATGGGACTTGGCCCCCAGTGATGGCTCCCATATGGGAAGACTGGAAGCCTCATGTACCATTTCTCACTTTTTAAAGCACTGCCCAGGCAACGTTCAGTCCGTGAGCTAGTGTGTCACTGCAATGGTTCTCATGGAACCTCAGAGAGTAAGAACTGGGCTCAGGAACAGGCCATGCTGGGTTGGCCACTTGATCCCACTCTTCCTCTTCACGGCCTCACCCCATTCCAGGGCACCCACCCTGAGTCTGGACAGCATTTGTTCTCATATGCCACAGGTAGTACTTTATCATCTAGTACAAGTTCACCCAACCTGGCCTCTTTCTTTGATAGCAGGAAGCCCTGCTTCCTGAAAGAGGCACCTGCTCCTGCCTGGGAACTTCTGGCAGGAACATAAAATCTATACACCGGAGGCCTGGATACAAGCTTGGCAGCCATCCAGGTCTTGTCCTCTGTGCCTGGAATCCAGGCAGGTGGCACTGTCCCTTCCCAAGGTCAAGAGGACTCCTCAGCTGATAGGAGTTTAATAGCCCAGAAAAGGAAGGGTGTCTTGCTGTGGCATGAGGCCTTGGAGAGTAGAATTCTCTGTGCATTCAAACAGAACACTCCCACGTCTTGATGGACCCCAATACCCCCAGTATGGCCTCCCCTGAACCTCAGGTGTTCTGCCCCTGGGCACGCTTACCAGTGTGAGCGTAGAACATTCAGGAGCAGGATGGCCCCTCCCAGCACGTAGCAGGCCAGGTAAGGGGAGCCGAAGGCCCGGCTGAGCTTGCGAGTTTTCTGTTCCCATCTTGCAACCTAAATAAGGATTGGGGGTGGATGGGGGCGAGGGAGAAGAAAGCAAAATGAGATGTGTGTTGAGAGAATCCTGGGGTAAGGGTGGAGGTAGAGCAGGCCTCTGAGCTCCAAGGCCCTGAGACTCTGATTCCGAGGAGGAGAATGACATGAAAGCACCTGCCACAGTGGATCTCAGTTCAGCTCTGCAGGGATTTCCACACATCCTCAGCCCTGTCTGGGTGGACACCACACTGTCCTGCTGGAAGCAAGCTCGTCCACCAAGCATAACTTGAACACCCCAAGAATCAGAAAGAGACCTAGCAGCCCAGGAGATGCCCTGTGCCAGCATAGGCCTTCCTCCAAGTCTAGAGCTCATCACACACAATTCCAAATGCCCACAGCAGACACAAAGAAGACAGAGGAAAAGGAGCCACTGAAATAGACAAGAGGAGCTGCCAAAGGAAGCCTGAGGACAGACAAGCAGGTAGCACAGGCCCAGTGCCTACAGCCCAGCCTGAGGGGTGTTTCACAGTGTCCTTCAACCAGGGTAAGTAAGGTTGAGAAGGGGTGATTAGGACCCTCACCCTGCTTCCCCAGCTCCCCAGAGGCACAGATTTCCAAGCTTTCAATTTTTATTTTATTTTTTAAAACCAGTCACATCTACAGTCAATCTTCAACAGCTAACAGTAGAGCAAAGTGAACAATGCCATTTCTGTTTTGCTTGCTCCAACTCCAGTCCCAACTGCCCTGTAACAAGGTCACTGCCACATGCACCACACACGATGTGAATGAACAGGATAGGAGGTGGGGGGCAGGGGAGGGCGGGGCGCAAATAGGCAAATACGCACAGTGGGATGGAGAGGAGACAACTGGGAGTCAAGGTGGCTGTGCTCTAATTATGTGAGCAAGCCTCCACTGGGACCCTGAATGTGAATATATTCACAATATGGAGAATCTTAAAAGTGCCATCCAGCGCTCTGCATTTCTGGGATGCTTCAGAGAACTGGATCCGGGAGCCATCTATCTCTATCACGGCCTCATCAATGATTCCACCTGTTGCCTGCTGCCCAGCTTAGCTTCCCAAGTGGACCCTTTTCCCAGAAATTAATCATTGGAGAGAGAGATTAGCAGCTCCCAGTCCACCAATAATTTGGCCCCAGAGGCAGCTCCCAGACTTTTCCTCAGATTTCCTGGGAGGAGGCTGAGAGGAGGCGGGTATGGGCTGAAGTTTATGGGAAAGGAGAGGTGAGTGAGGTGGCTCCCGGGCCTTCCCCTCAATCAAATCTCTGCTCTTAGTACTAGTGCCCAATTCTCCCAGCAGGTAAACAAGACCTTTGTTCAGCTCCAGGCAGGCAGGTGGCCTGCGCTGACCCTACAGATGATAGCTCAGCCCTCACTCAGAGAAGAAGGGGTGAGGGCTCCGGGGGTTGTGAATGTAGCACTCATTGGCCTACAGGTGGCACCCTGGGGCCCAGGGCCACAGACTTCATACTCCTCATGGCCACTTTTTTTTTTTTTAATTTTGAGATAAAATTCAAAGTAATGTTTAGTTGTGCAACCATCACTATGGTCTAATTCCAGAACGTTTCCATCACAACATATAGAAACCCTCCCCATTCTCCCCCATCTCCCCCACCCCCACCTTCCTCATCCCTCTCCCTAGCCCCTGGCAGCCACCAATCTACTTTCTGTCTCTACTAATTTGCTTATTCTGGAAGTTTCACATAAACAAAATCACACAATAGGTGACCTTTTGGGTCAGGTTTCTTTCACTTAACATGTTTTTGAGGTTCATCCATGTTTGTACCAGGTATCAGTACTTTATTCCTCTTTATGACTGAACAACATTCCGTTGTAGTAAATACTACATTTTGTCTATCCATTCAGCAGTTGACGTTTGGCTGTTTTCCACCTTTTTGCTATTACAGATAGTGCTGCCACTAACATTCATGTACAAGTTTTTGTGTGAATACGTGTTTTCATTTCTCTTGAGTGTACATCTAGGAGTGTCATTGCTGGGTCACATGGTAAATCTATTTTAACTTATTGAGAAATTGCCAAATTATTTTCTACAGTGGCTGTACCATTTTACATTCCCATCAGCAGTGTACAAGGGTTCCAATTTCCCACGTACTTGTCAACATTTGTTATTTTCCATTTAAAAAATTGTAGCCATTCTAGTGGGTGTGATATGGCAAGTCATTATAACTTTGGTTTGCATTTCCCTACTAAGGAATGACAACACTGAACATCTTTTCGTATACCTATTGGCCATTTGTATATCTTCTTTGGAGAAAAGTCTGTTCAGTCCTTTGCCCACTTTTAAAGTGAATTAATTGTTTTTTTTCCCTTGAGCTCTGAGTTCTTTATATATTCTGAATACTAGATCTTTATCAGATAAATGATGTACAAATATTTTTTCCCATTCTGTGGGTAGTCTTTCCCCTTTATAATGTCCTTTGATGAACAAATCTATTTTGATAGGTCACTCTGTTTTGCCCTGTAGGATTCAACCCAACTCAGCCAATTTCCTTACAGGGCCTACTGAAATGTGCTTGGCATAGCATCAAATGTAGCCGAGGCTCCAAAAATAAATTGCCAGGTGTGCCCTAAAGGAGGTCAGAGTTTACCAAGATAAACATGGAGTTGAGTTCCCCTCTGTATGCCTGTCCTTCAGGGCCAAATTGGCCATGCAGATTTGCTTAAATCAGGAGAGTATCTGGGGTGGTCAAACTGCAGGATATATTGTGTGGCCTATGCAAGGTTCCTTCTAGAGGTCTCCTGGAAGACACAGCCCCCTCCAAAGCAACTGAATCAAGGAGTAAAGAGAAGCCCTTTCAGAATGACTGCCCATCAGAAAAGATAGTCAAGTACTGAACAACAAATGGGTCAAAGAAGAAGTCAAAAAAAGAAATCAAAAACACCTTGAGACAAAGGAAACTAGAAGTACAACATACCAAAATTTCTGGTAAGTAGCAAAAGCAGTTTTAAGAGAGAAGTTCAACGAGCTCACAGGCTTATCTCAAGAAACAAGAAAAATCTCAAACAACCTAACTTTACACCTCAAGGAACTAGAAAAGAAGAACAAACAAAGTCTAAGGTTAGCAGAAGGAAGGAAATAACAAAGATCAGAGAAGAAATAAATGAAATAGAAAACAAAAAGACAATAGAAAAGATGAGTGAAACTAAGAATTGTTTTTTCAAATGACAAACAAATTTGACAAATCTTTAGCTAGACTCACCAAGAAAATAAAAGGACTCAAGTAAATAAAATCAGAAATAACAGGAAGACGTTACAACTGATACCACAGAAATACAAAGGACCATAAGAGACTACTATGAACTATTATATGCCAACAAATTGATAATCTAGAAGAAATGGATAAATTCCTAGAAACATACTACCTACCAAGACTGAATCATGGAGCAATAAAAAATGTGAACATATTGATTACTTGTAAGAAGACCTGAATAAATAATCAAAAACCTCCCAATAAACAAAAGTCCAGGATCAGATAACTTCACTTATAAATTCTACCAGACTTTTAAAGAATAACACCAATCCTTCTCAAACTCTTCCAAAAGGGAACACTTCCAAACTAATTCTGAAGCATTATCCCAATACCAAAATCAAATAAAGATGCCACGAAGAAAGAAAAATTACAAGCCAATATCCCTGATGAACACAGATGCAAAAATCCTTAACAAAATATTAGCAAACCAAATTCAAACAATACATTAAAGAAAATGGTGGTGTGTATGTGCATGTGTACACACACATACATATACAATGGAAAATGGTTCAGCCATAAAAAGAATGAATTTTGTCATTAGAGACAACGTGGATGGAAATTGAACGCATTACGCTAAGCAAAATAAGTCAGAGAAGGACAAACATTGTATGATTTCACTTATATGTGGAACCTAAAAACAACAAGCTCACAGACACAGAGAACAGATTGGAGGTTGCCAGAGGCAGGAGGTGGGGAATAGGCACAAATGGGTAAAGGGGTCAAAAGGCACAAACTTCCAGTTATGAAATAAGTCAGTCTTGGGGATGTAATGCACACATGGTGACTAAAATTAATAAAACTGTACTGCATATTTGAATGTTACAAAGAGAATAAATCTTAAAGAGTTTTCATCAAAATTCTGGGTCAAATATGTGGTGACAGAAAGAAACCTAACTATGAGAGGTGAACACACAGTGTTAATATATATATATATAATATATATATATATATATATATAATGCCTAACTGTTAAAGTATACAGCTGAAACTTATTGGATTTTGTTAACTGATGTCACCACAAAAAATAAATAAATAAATTCTAAACAAAACAAACAAACAAATAAATAAATAGAAAGGAAAAAATTCTATAACAATGTGTGGTGACAAATGTTAACCAGGACTTACTGTGGTGATCATTTCACAATATATACAAATACTGAATCATTAGTTGTACATTGGAAATTAATATGATGTTATATGTCAATTATACCTCAATAAAAATAATTTTAATAATCCAATGCATAAAACCATAATCAAGTGGGATTTATCCCAGGGATGCAAACTGATTGATGTGACATAGCACATTAACAAAATTAGGGATAAAATCACATAATCATCTCTGTGTATTTAGAAAAAGCATTTGACAAAATTCAACATCCATTTATGATTAAAAATCTCAACAAAGTGGGTATAGAGAGAATGTACCACAACATAATTTAGGCCATATGTGACAAATCTACAACTAATATCATACTCAATGGTAAAAAGTTGAAAGCTTTTCCTCTAAGATCAGGAACAAGACAAGGATGCCCACTCTCTTTACATTTATTCAACATAGTATTGGAAATCCCAGCCAGGGCAATTAAGCAAGAAAAAGAAATAAAAGCCATCCTAATCAGAAAGGAAGAAGTAAAACTCACTACTTGCAGATGATATTACATATAGAAATCCTAAAGACTCCACCAAAAAAACTGTTTGAATAAACAAATTCAGTAAACTTGCAGGATAAAAATCAATATACAAAATCTGTTGCATTCCTATATACTAATAACGAACTATCAGAAAGAGAAATGAAGAAAACAATCCCATTTACAATTGCATTAAAAAGAATAAAATACCTAAAAATAAACTTGATGAAGGAAGTGAAAGACTTGCACACTGAAAACTATAAGAAACTGATGAAGGAAATTAAAGAAAACACAAATAAATTGAAAGATATTCCATGCTTGTGGATTAGAAGAATATTGTTAAAATCTATATTACCCAAAGCAATCTGTAGATTCAATGAAATCTTGATTAAAATTACAACGGCATTTTTCACAGAAATAGAGCAATTCTAAAATTCATATGGAATCAGAAAAGACTTCGAATAGCCAAAGAAATCTTAAAAAAGAAGAACAAAGCTGAAGACATCATACTCCCTGGTTTCAAACTAAATTACAAAGCCATAGTAATCTAAACAGTACAGTATTGGTATAAAAACAGACAGATCAATGGAACAGAATAGAGAACCCAGAAATAATCTAAACATATATAGTTAATTAATTTACAATAAAGGAGTCAAGAATATACAATGGGAAAAGGACAGTCCTCAATAAATGGTGTTGGGGAAACTGGTCAGCCACATGCAAAAGAATGAAACATAGCCGGTCAACCTGACGACAACTTTTTTGGATCTGACACCAAAAGCAAAAATAAACCAGTGGGACTGCTTCAAACTAAAAAGTTTTTGCACAGCAAAGGAAATCTTCAATAGACTCACTAGCAAGTGTGGACAGGATGTCCAGGCAGAGGGAGCTTCACGGAAAAGAGCAAGGATCAGTGACTGTCCAAGAAGCCCAGGGCACCAAGACACTAACAACATAAAGCACAGTAATCATTGACACAGGACCTGACAATTTCAAAAGTGCTTTTACTTGAGCTCACTGAACCCTCAAAACAGTCTGAGGGAAGGTAGTGTTAGCTCCACTTACATATGAGAAGACAGGCCCCTCAGAAGTGCAGTGCCTGGTAGAGTCAGGCAATAGGAGAAGCGGCAGGACAACACCGTGGGCTCCTAATCCAGTGCTCCTTGGATGCAAACAGGCCCCACTTTCCATCCTCCTTATTAGCCCAGTGTCTTTGGCACACCTTGTTTCTAGTATGTGATTTTAAGATACAGCATTAAAGTTCATTGATTTTTTTTTCCCTCCCAGTTGATGAGATAAGGCTTTCTAAAGGACACCTAAGGCTTAAAAATTACATAAGGTATCATCTCCTTATACTTGAGGAGCCTGTGACCCTCCCACAAGCCCAGTATTGGGGAGAGTCCAAAGCCCTGCTGCCATGCCCAACCTGCCTATTCTTCCTCCTTGCTTGAAGCCAGTTTTGCTCTCTGGAGCAGTATGCCCAGCTGTAAAATGAGGTAGAAGTGGGAGCAAGCTGTGTTCTGTGCTCTCACTGATGGCTGTGCCTCTCAGAAACCCACCACCTGCTGAAAGGATGCACAGTGCATGGACCACCTGCATGATGGAATGCTACTCAGTAAGTAGTACAATGGGACACAGGATCCATACACAGAAGAGTGCCTTCTGTCTAGCTCCATTTACATGAAGTTCTGTAATAGGCAGAACCCACTCACACTGACAGAAATCATGGCAGTGGTTTGGGGCTGGGTGCTACAGTGGAGATGCGGAGATTGATCTGGAAGAGCCATGAAAGAATATTCTGGGGAAGGAAATGTTCTATATCATGATCAGGATGGTGGTTTAGGGGGCATTTATATTTGTCAAGACTCATCAAACTGTGATACAGGGAAGAGGCATGAGAACTACTCAAATTGACTAAATATTAAACCAGGTTGTATTCAGAATGTACAAATGTGCTGATCAGCCCTACGGCTCGACAATGAGGAACCTAGTAACAAAGAAAGATTCCTTCTGGGATTACCACACCATTAAAGCTGTATACCATGGGAAAACAAAGTCTTCAAACTGTATCCTACACAAAATAAACCCAAAAATTCATTCCCTATGGCCAGAACACAGGGAACCTACCGAACAAAAGCTGAGATTACTAACATGCCTTTAATGTTGCAACCTATACCTTCAAAGGAAAATTGGGAAACAGTAATTCATAGAAACTAAGAACCACATATAAACTGAATGACTCGAACACTCGGGGCTTTCTCATTCTGTCTCTGAGAGGAGACCACACTCTGTCTATGAAGAGTTATTCCTTCTCTAATAAACTTTTTTTTGACTCTAACTCTGGCATGAGCTTGAATTCTTTCCTGCGCTCAGTCAAGGGCCTTCTCTCTTGACATAGGACTTAAGCCCCCATTTGGGGGATTTGCCCTGTCCTGCATCAACTGTACGCTTAAATTGTGTACATTCTATTACACGTATACTGAACTGCAATAAAGCTGATTTTTTAAAAATCCTGTCCTTGATGAATCTGAGCTCTAGGGACAAATTAGAATGGCTGCCAACGTCCGTACCCTGGCAGACTCTTCCATGTACTACACCATGACATCTTGAGTCTGTCCCCTGAAGCAGTCTTTCTTCTGTTTTTTTTTTTTTTTTTTAATTTTCAGGAGTTGTAATAACCAAGTGTAGGAAAGGATGAGGGGAACCCATTCCATTAGTGAGCTCTGGGAATCACATGGTCACTTAGATCAGGGGTTCCAACCCCTGGGACGCAGACTGGTACGGGTCCGTGGACTGTTAGGAACTGGGCCGCACAGCAAGAGGTGAGCAGTGGACAAGCAAGCAAAGCTCCATTTGTATTGCAGCTGCTCCCCAGTGCTAGCATCACCGCCTCAGCTCCACTTCAGATCTTCAGGCATTAGATTCTCACAGGAGCACCACACCCTGGTGCCGAAAAGGTTGGAGACCGCTGACTAAGATGGAAGATCTAGATTTTCTTGACAATGGGGAGTCTGATCACATCCCTCTCTAGCAGATATACACTGAGGTCAGGGTGTATCTGACTTCACACCTGCACCATCTGTACAGATCCTGGCTTGAGCCGATGGGGAAAATTATAACATTGGTTGCCATTTACCATTGCCTGGTATTCATTATGTAGCACCAAGATGTGCAGGTCAAATTGTTGGCCTTCCACAAAGAGCATTTGAGGATCTCCCCCCTCACATTTCCAGCCCCCACACTCATGGCTGTTAATCACCACACATTTGCTAAAGTACACTTGGAAGTGAAAGGCGATGCCTGAGTTCTCTTCAGTTCCAGTGAGGAAACCCACATGCAGTGTGAGCTCACGCAGATTTCCCTTTGATTGTTACTGAAAAACCAATAGTGAAGCACATATACCATGTGCATGGGATCTGTAGGTCTGACTTTGTCCTGTCTTCCTCTGGGAAGCTCATTTCTCTTTCTTCTGTTTTAATGAGGTTTATCAGATAAGTCAGAGGAGGCACAAAAGTGAATGGCCAGACCCTAGCACAGAGCCTACACTCTTCCCACTGCTTCTTTAGTCACAGCACACTCCTGGCTGACCAGGAGAGGACCCTGTTCTGCAGCCAAGCAAACCACAGGATTAGATCAGCCAGGCAAGCACTCGGACCTCGGGACTCTCAGGCTGGGCCATCCGCTGGGCTTCCACTATTCTGGAAACAGTGGAATACCTTTCCTCCAAGAGCCCTTTAGGGGCCACTCGGTCTTCCTCAGCATCCTGGATGGCTCCCCCACACCTGCCCCTTCACCTAGGCAAGAAAGGGTGGGATGATAAATGCATTTTCAAGCAATCTAACAACAAAAGGTGGTGGAGCTCAGGCCCAGGCCACAGGAAAGGAAATAGGAAACAGTGTATCTGATGAATAATTACTATCTGCCTTCTAGTTGGCCTGTATTAGATTGAGTTGTTATTTCAAAGCAATCAATACTCAGCAGCCAGTGGCCTCCTGGATCCAAGGTTAACTTCCCTCCCTGCCTGGTGCTTCACCTTCCCTTCCTCAGGTGCCCAGCAGCACACTTCACCTGATTAGAGGCCAGGAGCAGGTAAAGGAGTATGGTCGGAGGGGCCTGGCTACCAGGGGCTGGGCTGTGGGATGATGCAGGTCACTGTCCTACAGGCTTTGGCAGGAGGCAGAATGACAGGGCTCTCTGCTGCCACCGCTCATGTCTTTGTGTGTCTTCTATATTTCACAAACCCCCACACAGAGATGAAATTGCCTACCCCCAACCCCACCCCATGCCCAAACACCCTCGCCCTGAAGCTACCAGATAAATATGGGTCACCCAGGTAAAACCTGAACTTCAGATAAACAACAAAAAAAACTGAAATGTCAAAGTTGTCCTAAATGTTACATTTATTTATCTGAGGTCCAAATTGAACTGCGGATCTGTATTATATTTGCCACATTGCAACTCTGCCTCTCCCACACCCCTGACCAGGGTCACCCAGATCAGTTCTGCAACAGGCTGGCCTCTTCCTCCAAAATATTAATTCTTTTTTCTTTCTTTTTTTTTGCAGATCTCTCCCATAGGCTCTATGCTAAGGCAGAGGAGACAGGACATAGGCTGTGGAACAAGAGGAAAAACTAGAATGGGATGGAAATCCAAGGATGCCACCTAGCCTTGACGGCCACAAGTCAGCTGCGAGTATGTAGGCAAACCACTTAATTCCATGCTACCTCAACTGAGTCAGCTGTAAAATACAAACAATAATAACAACAATAATTCCTTTATCCACCTCCCAGTATGGTGGAAAGACAAGAGCAGGTAATAGATGAAAAGGTGCTGGCACTAGTGCCTCACTAGGCAAAGGAGACGGTCCCTTCTCCCTAATGCACCCTTAAGCCCCTGGCTCCAAGAGCCAGCAATGAGTCTTTACTTCTGGGACCCCTCGACACTTTCCAGGGCTCTGTCTTGGCAACCCTGTGGACTGCATCTCTGGGTTCAGACAGAGATCACAAGTGGTAACCTAAGACGTATTTTGGCCAAACTCACAGCATTTAAAAATATTTGGTCTAACAAGTCAACATTCAGAGTTTTCACATTAAAGCTTGGGCATCCAGTTTACAGTGAAAAATCTGGACAATGAGACCATGGTGGGCCTGCGACCCTGTATGGCAACCATAGGCTACATCAGTGCAGCCCGCCCACCAAAGATGCGACGGAGCAGGTATCCCTGTCATAGCAGGCTACTCACACTTTTGTGAGCTCATGGATTTTGGAGACCTGTACATGTGTAACTCCTGTGTATGTTAGGGTGGGGGGGGGGGTGTCAGAGATGCCCTCCAGGGCACTGTGCATGTGTTGCCCACATGCCAAGACTGCTCACATAGCCTCCAGCAGGCATGCATAGGGACTTCACACTTCAGGTTTCCAGCAATAAGCCCCAAGAATGGCCAGCCCCATAGCTGTGAAGATAATGCACCTCAGTGCCCACAGGGAAGCAGAAATCTGCCGAGTCCTGAAGATAACGTGATATGTTTGAGCCAGGAGCCACCAGTATCGCACGATGACATTTCCCTGCCACTAATCCCCAAAGCCTGCTGGGTTTAAGGCCCAGGGACATAGGCACAAGCCCAGAGTGTGTGACTGGTTACGTCGGTGACTCATGACCTGGAACTGCTGCGAGTAAACCAGCACAGACCCAACCTCGGATCCTGGCCCCAGTCTTCACGGACATGCCCTTGGGCCATTTCCTCAACTTGAAACAACAATAATACGACCGCACAGCTGCTGTGGCATATACAGGATCTACATGATGTGCTCAGCCCAGAACCAGGTAATAGTCAGTGTGTCCTTGGGAAACCCTCACTCAGGGATGTTGACAGCCCAGTGGCATCTATAAGAATAAGGATGTGCCAAGCATCCCGCAACTGTGCGGGTGATAGCAACTGAGAAGATGGAAGGGATGTAGGAGAAGGCACAAGTGATAGAGGCATGGAGACATGGGATGTCTTTTCAGTGCCCACAGTCCAAAGACCAGAAAAAGTTCTAGTTTCGGAAGGCTATGAGAAATATCCTTCTACTCAACCCATTCGCCATCCACCCATCCATCCACCCATCCCCACCTCCATCCACCATCCCATCCACCCATCCGCCCACCCATCCCCACCTCCATCCACCATCCCATCCACCCATCCATCCACCCATCTCCACCTCCATCCACCATCCATCCATCCATCCATTCACCCACCCACCTATACATCCACTCACACATCTATCTACCCATTCCTCAACATTTACTGGGGGTCTACGATAGGCCAGATACTGTGCTAGATAGTAAAACATTTGGAAAAGAAAACGGAGGGGGTGAAGGGAGCACTATAGAAAGTCATTTATAACAATGGTGCTTATTTTTATGTAATATATTTATTTACATGCAATTTAATAATGATAATTAAAGCCAAGGATGCCTCATTCACTGAAAACACCAGTGCCAGCCCCTCCTCTGGGTATCCAAAAGATAAAAGGCCGTGGGAAGAGATTGCCAGAGCCCATGCAGAAGCCTGGAGAGCAGCTCTCCAAATTGTAAGGCCCTTTTCTGGAAATATCTTTCTCTTTGCTGCTCAAATTCCTATATGTCCTGGAAGTGAGGGCCACTACGGGTGAATTTTTTGAAAACTTCATTTGAAGTGAGACAGAGGCTCCTTCACATTCATTAAATGACGAATTGTTGAGTGTCTACCCTGGCACCCAGCAGGACAGCATACTGGGTAAGAGCACTAGGTTCTGGGTTCAAAACCAGTCCCTCTACTTACTGGCTATGTGACCTTGAGTGGATTATTTCCCCTCTCTCTGCCTCAGTTCTCTGACCTGTAAAATGGAGCTAATAAGATACTACCTCATAGCACTGCCATGAAGATTTCATGAGTTAATGTACATAAAATGCTCAGAGCATGTCTAGAGCATGGCACTTTCAGATGGTGGTGGTGCTGTTCGTTTTCTTTCTGGTGTAGACAAGTGGGTAGGAGTTGAGAGGCATAAAGAAAGCCTGGCTGCTGGCCTAATAAGCTGCTGCAACTTGGATGAAGAAAGTCCATTATGGAGGGGGAAACATGGTACAGATGACAGAGGCTCTGTTCATCACTTGGGCGGCCAAATCAAAGTTGTGACAGAAACAAGGAGCAAGCAGCAAGGAAAAATTGCCTGGGATCTAGAGGAACAAGACATACAACTAGGGAGAAATCCAAGAAATCACCCTGCAATGGCAGGAGGTCGGAAGTGGTGAAGAAATGGGGCTGCCTGGTCTGGAGCACTGAGTGAGAAGGAGGCAGCAGCAGTGCTAGCGGCAGAAGCCTCTCAGGCCGTGTCTGTGAGCGGATTTTCACGGTGACAGACCTGCTCGCTCTGAACACCAGTGCCGATTCAACTGCACAGGGGGCACCAGGGACTTTTAGGAAGACAGTGCTGGAGTGAGGGCCAAGGCAAGACTCACACAGAAATGCCGATGGTAAGCATTGTTCTCTGCTAAGCTCTCCCCTATACCAGTGCACCGGACACAGCACCGCCATAGCTGTGAGGTCATCAAACTGGACAACAGAGGTCTCTCCACCCAGAGAATTCCCTGAAACCCTGCCTCCCCCAATTCGCGTCCCCACCCAAGCCACATCCAAGTATATCCTCAGTGAGTCAGGTGCTCCTTGCTGAGCAGTGCCTAGACTTACAGTGGAGGCAGCTGGCCTCTGTTTCTGGTGGGCCTTTTGAGGCAACTATAAGCACAGCATCTGTGGGTTTTGCTTGTTGAATCTTAACAGGTGACCCCAGAGGGTAGAGGCTTGGGCTAAATTTGGCCTGTAGCTGAACCCCTCTCAGGACTGTGCCCCTGGACACCTACTTCACAAATCCACACTAATAAGCCTGGGAGACTTAGGAGCTTTGCTTACTACACAGAAACAGACATGGAAAGGCAACCAAATGGGAAGACAAAGACACAGAAACCATGTGAGAGAAGAGAACAGAGATCCAGATATAATGGAGTCAAGTAATCTAACAGATGCAGAGTTCAACACACTGGTTATAAAGATGCTCAATGAACTTTTGAGAAGTGTAGAGAACTCCAACAAAGAGATAAAAAATATAAAAATGGAAATGGAAATTATAAAAGGGAATCAGTCTGAAATTGAAGAACACATCTGAGATGAGTATATTAAATAAATAGAACAAAGGAATAAACAAAGTGAATAAAAAAAGGACCAAAATGCCCTATCTAGAGGATGAGAAAGCCAAGGACACTCAATCAGAATGGAAAGAGATAAGATGCCAAGACTACAAAAATAATTTAAGGAGAATACAGGGCATTATTAAGGGTCCAAATATCCGTCTCATTGCCGTAACTAAAGAAAATCAAGATGGTGAACAGCTGATTGAAGAAATAAGGATGGAAAACTTCCCTAACCTGGTGAAGGAAATGGAATACAAATAAAAAAATCTCAGGGCTAGAGAATTCCAAAATCAGGGATCCAAAGAGGCCCACACCAAGACACATGATAATTAAAATGCCAAAGGTTAAAGACAAAGAAAGAATATTAAAAGCAGCAAGATCGTTACCTATAACGAACACTCATAAGACTGGCAGTTGATTTCTCAAAAGAAACTATGCAGGGCAGAAGGGCTTGGCAAAAAATATTCAGAAGGACGAAGACCCAGGAGCTACATCCAAGAATATATTATCCAGTAAAGTTATCATTTAGAGTTGAAGGACAAATAAAGAGCTTCTCAGACAAAAATAAGCTAAAGGAATTTATCACCACCAAGCCAGTATTACAGGAAATGTTGGAGGGACTTCTTTAAGAAGAAAACACATGTATCAAAAACAGGAATAAAGAATGGTAACAACTACATTCCTATCAATAAATGCCTTAAATGGAAAAGAATGAAGTGCTCCAACCAAAAGACAGAGTGGATGAAAGGATAAGAAAACAAGACCCCTACATATGCTGCCTATAAAAGACTCACTTCAGATTAAAAGACACACACAGACTAAAAGCAAGGGGATGGAAAAAGATATTGCTTTGATGGACCTAGAAGGTATTTAAGTCAGAGAAGGATAAACACTATATGATTTCACTTGTATGTGGAATCTAAGGAATAAAAGATCAAACTAATCAAAAACAGACTCAAAATATAGTGGACAATTTGGTGATGGGCAAAGGGGAGAAGGGTTTGGGGGGCTGGGAGAATGGGGTGAAGGGTTAAAGAAGTACAAATTAGTAGCTGATAGATGGTCACAGGGATAAGGAGCACAGCATACGGAATGTTGGCTAGGTGGAGGGTCAAGGGAGGGAGGGAGCAATTTGGGGGATTGTTTTACAAATTATATAGATGTCTAACCAATGTACTGTATACTAATTAAAATAAATAATTTTTTTTAAAAAAGTCCATTGTAGACTGTCTGTCCCCAGGAGAGGACAGATAGACCCTGGGTAACAATGGGCAAAAGGCCAGCTCAGCTGCCAGCCCTCCCCACCCTGGCCAGACCTCCTCTCACTTCCATGACTAAATCCACTCAAAGCCCAGATGCAGCCACAGAATCTCTGAATTCCTCAGCTGAGTCATGTCCCCACAATCTAGTCTAGTATTCTCAACCTGGGGACCCAGAGCATGTTACAGGGCTCAGTGAACATCCCAAAACTGAAGCAAAGGGCAACGTGCTTTTGCATTTTAACTCCTTCTGAGGAGGAGACAGAATTTCCATGAGCTTTTCACAGGGGTCCATTGGTCCAAAGGTAAGAACCCCTGATCTAGCCTTCTCCTTCTATGCAGATCATATGGTCCATGCCCCCCCCAGGCACACACAGGAGCTCTTGCTGTCTTTCTGCCATCCTGCTTGTGCCTCAAGCTCCTCCTGCCTGCAAAAGGGCCCCACCCACCTACTTGATTCCACCCACTTCCCACCCTAGCTGCCCTAGGTCACCCCAGCCACACCCAGAACCTTCTCAACTCCTCTCAACTCCTATCACATACTCACCTGAGGAATTCTGGACCTGACATACAGTTCAAACAACAGCCCACCTCTGTCCATACTTACTGTTGTATCTAGCACAGGGCTGCTGTGAAAGGAGTAGCCCAGTGAACACTGATCTACATGAATGAATAAATGTATGAATGAACATACTACAACTCAGAGGCCTCTCACCAAACATGACTGGTAACTAACTTCTCTGACCTTCTCTCCTCTGTTTCCACCCACCCTACAGGTGGTTCCATTTAAAAGTGAGCAAGGGCTCCGAGGGGCCAAGAGGGGACGGGAGAGGTGGGGAGCCACTGATAGGAAGCTGGGAAGCTATAGGAAGAGGGGTGGGGTCCAAAGGCCCTCAGGGAAAGGCAAGGTGTAAGGAAAGTATAAGGAAGAGCCTAGGCTGCCCAGCCCCAGGGAGCACTGGACAAGAGAGAAAGGGGTAAAGCAAGCGTGCAGCTAGCTCATACTTGCCCCTCTCTGACACCCAGCTCCGCCCTGTCCTTCCAGGTGCTTAACAGCCCCCAGTCCTTTTTGAAGCCTGCCAGAGTGCCCTTGATCCTCAGAGCCCTCAGCCTGGACATCCCTCCAAGAATATAGAACCAGCAGCGCAGGATGGCATCCAAAGGCCTCCCACAATTGAGCTGCCCTTTCACTAGTTGCCCACGACCTCACTCAGTCATTACCTGCTCACTCGACCCTTTCCAACAGCTTGTTGAGTGAATAAATCAGTTTTGAGGTATACACAAGATTTCCCCTTGCAGTGAATTCACACCTGGACTTGATTGCCTGGGAGAGGGTCCCCAAATCATACTTTGGAAGCCAGAGTACAAAGCCTTTGTTAACCTGGCACCAGCTCCCTACCCCAAACAATCCAGGAGGTTCCAGCAGGGCATCATGACCTCCCTCTCATCAAGCCTGAGAGAGCCATGGTGCAGGGAGGGAAACAAAGGCTCCGGGTCTCCTACCTGAGCTTGGCATTCTTGCCTCTTCGCACCACTTCCCATCTCTGCCATTTCGAAGGGCAACTAGTCCAATATTGGCAATTATATAAATATATATTACAATTAAACACACAGCACAGTCTGTGAAGTATTCTTTACATCTAATTATCAGCTTACAGTAAATACAGGGACACAGAGGAACATGGTTAAAAGTCTCACAAAGATATAATCACTCCAACACAGAAAATTCTGCTGGACAAATGACTCAGTTTCTACAATAAAAAATGGCATAGAAAGGAGAAATGGAACATTACTCTAGACTAAAAGGGACTGAAGAATCACGTCAGCAAAATGCAATGGGTAGACTTTATTTGGATCCTGATTCAAATATACCAGCTATAAAAAGATACTTTTGAGATACTCAGGGAAAATTGAACACAAGCTGAGTATTCAGTGATATTAAGACATTATTGCTGTCCTTTCTACTTCTAGCCACGATGGATGGAAAAGCCACAAATAAACATTGGACATGAAGAAATGAAGGCCCAGATTTAAACCTAATCATATCAATTAAATGCCAATGGCCTAAACATCCCAATTAAACAACAGAGATTGTTGGAATAGGGAGAAAAAAAAAGCAACCCAACTATATGCTGGCTACAAGAAAAACAAAGAAACAAATAGGTTAAAAGTAAAAGAAAAACACCATGCCAACAGTAGTCAAAAGGAAGCTGGAGTAGTTATATTAGTGTCAGACTAAGTAGATTTCAGAACAAACATTATTACCATGGATAAAGATTTTTTTCCTAATTAACCAAGAGGATATAATCTTAAACATTCATGCACCCAAATCAGGGCTCTACTGTACATGAAGTAAAAACCAATAAAACTGTAAGAAGGAATATACAAGCTTTGATTATGGTATTTCAATACCCCTCCCTCAATTCTGGTATAACTAGCAGAAAGAAAATTATAAGGATACAGAAGATTTGAATACTATCAACCACCTTGGTCTATTGATGTTTATAAAATAGGTAGTCACCCAACAACAGTAGAACACACACATTCGTTTCAAGTGCACACGGTGCATTTACCAAGTCAGATCACATTCTGAAAAATAAAACAAGTCACAATAAATTAAAAAGAATCCAAATTACACAAATATGTTCTCTGACCACAGTGGAAATAATGAGAAATCAATTACCAAAAAAAGATCTCTGAAAAAAATCCCCAAACATTCGGAAACTAAGTAGCACATTTCCAAAAACAAACAAACAAACAAAAAAACCAACTCATAGGAAAAAGAAGAAGTCAAAAGGGAAATTAGAAAGATTTTGAATTGAATGAAACGAAGAACACAACATATCAAAATATGCTAAAGCAATAATACTTAGAGGAAATACTTAGACCTATGTTAAAAAAAGAACAAAGGCCTCAAATCAGTGGTCTCAGCTTTCACCTTAAGAAACTAGATAAAGAAGAGAAAATGAAACCCATGTAAGTAGAAGATAGCCTGGAGTAGAAATTAATGAAATTGAAAACAGAAAAACAATAGGGCAAAATCAATAAAACCAAGAGCTAGTTCTCTGAGAAGATGAATAAAACCTCCAACAAGACTGATCAAGAAAAAGATACAAATTCTGAATATCAAGAATGAAAGCTATTAGAATATACAGATGTCAAATAATAATGTACAATTGAAAATTATGATTGTATTAACCAATGTTACCCCGATAAACTTAATTTAAAAAAAATGAAAACTATCACACTACAGAGTCTGCAGACATTAAAGTATAAGGAACTATGTGAACAATTTTACACCAATGAATTTGATAGTTTGGTCCAGGTCCAGACAGCTTCGGTGGTGAATTCTACCAAACACTTAAGAAAGAAATAACACCAATAACAACACCAGCATTAACTGCTACCAAAATCTAGGCTATTACAAGAAAACTGGAGACAAATAATGCCTTCTGAACATAGATGCCAAAATTATAAACAGAAGGTTAGCAAATTAGCTAATGAAATCCAACAATATAGTAAAAGGCTAATATATCATGAACAAGTGGGTTTCATTCCAGGAGTGAAAAGGTGGTTTAACATTTGAAAACCAATCAATGTAATTCACCATATGAACAAACTAAATAAGAAAAACATGATCACCTTAATAGACACAAAAAAGCATTTGACAAAAATCCAACATATACATTCTTGACAAAAACTCAGCACCCTACGAATACAAGGAAATTTCCTCGTCCTAACAAAAGCATCTGTGAAAAATCTACAGCTCACATCACACCGGATGCTCTTCCCTTAGATCAAACAAACAAGACAGGTGCCTGCCCTCCCCATCCTACTCAACACTGTACTTGTAACAGAGTGAAATGTTGTCTCTCTCTGACTCCATCTTATTCAAGCCTGCATTGTTCCCATGGCCTTCAGGCTAATAGCTTCAGCTTAGTCTTGCATATAGACCTGAAAATCCACAGAGGAATTCTTTCAGTTTGAGTTTCACACACACAAAAAAGCCCCTTCTATTTCCCCTCCCATGACAAAAAAGAAGCCTGAACTGTACTTTGGTTAAGATGGATCTGAGGAACCACTATGGCTCCCACTGTCTCCACTGGTAACTTCTCCATTTATAAACCTTTTGTTACTCCAAATTCTGAAGTTTTGAGTTTTGGCCTTTTTAAGCATTGGGCACATGACTTTGGATCAGTAACATACTGAAAGTTTAGGAGAGTTCAATAAAGTGAGGGAAAGAAGTAAAAAAAAAAAATCATAGAGGAAGAAGTAAAATGTCTTTTAATTGCAGACACATGATCACCTATGTAGAAAATCTGATGTAATCTACAAATACATGTGAGACTGGTACACCGAAAACTATGAAACATTGCTGAGAGAATAAGACCTAAACAAATGAACAGATCTACAGTGACCATGGGTCTGAAGACCAATACAGTCCTCAAATAACAATGGTTCAACTAAAGATTTCTTGACTTTATGATGGTGCAAAAGTGATGTGCATTCAGTAGAAACTGTACTTAGAAGTTTGAATTTTCATCTTTTCCTGACCTGGGCTAGCAATATCCCATACAATACTTTCTCCTGAGGCTGGACAGCAGCAGTGAGCCACAGCATTATGCAATGACTTCTTAAACACAGCACAAAAAGCTTTATTCATAGAAGAAAAACAATTGATAAGTTAAATCCTAAGAGTTAGGTTCCTTGTCTGAGCATCATGCCCTTCCCTTAGGTTCTGAGGAATCCTGGTACAGTGTCTGGCTGAATAATTGGAGAGGCTATGGTTCCTATAATCCTCCACATGTGACCATGGCCTCTGGGAAACTCTCTCATCCAGAGTGAGGGCTCTGGTGGGATAATAACAATCACATCTCTCATAATGGCAGCTAATGCTTACATAGTACTTGCATTCATATACCTTGCCATTTAAACCACATAACCCTATGAGGGACACATAACTGTATGCCTGTTTCACGGAGATGACTTGCCAAGGGTACACAGTGAATAAATGTATGCTCTATGCTCACCCAAGCATAGAAGATTTGTGCTGCCCCTCCCCAGGAGAGAAAGCCTTCCCTCAGCACCTTCTTGACCTTTTACCATAAAGACTCTTCTACAAGGGGCCTGGCAGAGGCTTGAACTCAGGCAGCCAGCATCATCAGCATCTTGCCATTGCCCCTACGGGCTGCAGTGTGGGGCCTTCTCAGGAGCTGTGAGGCTGAGTGAGGATGACAAACCCAAGACCCACTGTCCCAGCGACCTCTTCCTTCACCCAGACTCTAAGCCTCATCCAACCACTTAAGCCAAGTCCAAAAGCCTCCTCCACCCATCCCAGGTTACCTGGAGAAAGCCAGCGCCTCTGGTCCCAAAGGACACCAGGCAGCTTCCTTACCTGTCCCCCTAGGGGAAGGGGCCTGAGGACACTTGTCATCCTCTTTAAGAACTTATACTCCAATGGCGTCCCCTGCTTGAGGCTGGCAGGTGGTGGGTAAGAAGGGAGAGTTCATCAAAACGTGGCTCCTGTGGGTTTGGGCAGTACCAATGGCATGGAGCAGCTGTCCCCTCACAAGGGCCTGTCACACCTAAGGCATCTGAGTGAGGATTGGCGGCACACCCCCTGCATTGGTTGGGACAGGATTGGGGGCAGTCTGGCCTACTGGGAGACTGGGGCTCATCAAGCAGGGTCAACTTTTCCTCTGAACTACTCTCATTAGTGGTGCTAATGGCCCATCTGAGCCTGAGATGGAGTCACAAGGCCCATACCTCAGAACCTGTGGGAAATCCGCCCTTGGCTGGCGCCGAAACCAGGCCCTTGTAGGTCAAGGAGCAGGTGATCTGACTCTATAGGTAAAACCTGCCTCAGAGACCCTTCACAGCCAAGGAGCAGACCAGAACTGACTCAGAGAGATTCAAAGCTGGAAAATGACCATATATTTGGCTTTTTCCTGTATCCATCTGAGTTTCAAACTGTAGGCTCTAAACCCATTTACAAAGATGGCCATGTTCTGAATATTGGGCCAGTGCTGCCCTGGAAAAAAAGGACAACAAAAAAACAATACAATTCAAAAATAGGCAAAGGACTTGAAGATACTTCTCCAAAGAAGATATACGAATGACCAATGAGCACATGAAAAGGTGTTCAACATCACTAATCATTAGGGAAATGCAAACCAAAACCATAATGAGATACCACCTCACACCAATTAGGATGGTTATTATCCAAAAAAATTTTTTTTGGTAAGGATGTGGGGAAATGGGAACTCTTGTGCCCTGATGATGGGATTGTAAATTGGTGCAGCTGCTATGGAAAAAAGTATGAAAGTTTCTCAAAAAATTAAAAATAGAATTTCCATATGATTCAACAATCCCACTGCCAGGTATATATCCAATAGAATTGAAAGCAAGATCTAGAAGAGATATCTATACAACCAATTCATAGTAGCATTATTCACAACAGCTAAAACATGGAAACAACTCAAGTGTCCATCAAGGGAGAAATGAATAAACAAAGCATGGCATATACAAACAATGGAATATTATTCAGCCTTAAAAAGGAAGGAGATTCTGACACATGCTCCAACATGGAAGAACCTTGAGGGCATTATACCAAGTGAAATCACAAAAGGACGAATACTGTATGATTCCACTTATATGAGGTACCTAGAATAATCAAATGCATAAAGACAGAAGATAGAATGGTGGTTGCCAGGGCTAGGGAGAGAGGGGTAGGGAGTTAGTGTTTAATGGGTACAGAGTTTGTTTTACAAGGTGAAGAGTTCTGGAGATGGTAACACAAGGTGAATATATTTAAACCACTGAACTACACACTTAAAAATGGTTAAGATGGTAAACTTTATGTATTTTGTGTATATTACCACAAAATATACTAAAAAAAATTTTTTTTAAACAAACAAGATGGAGTCCTTTGGGGGCCAGCTTCGAGAAGAGCCCTATAGCCAGCCACCTGCCGCATCCCCATAACAAGGCCTCTGTCCTGTCCTCTGCCTTCCCCTCGCCCTGCTGTTGATATCCCCAAGAGGGCAGTTCCCATTCTGCAGGCCCAATGGCTCTGCCCCACTAATGGGAGACCATTGCCAGAGCAGAAGTCACCTCACCAGAGGACAGAGCCCACCCAAAACATCTGCCCCCTCCCACACCCAACCTCACTTGAAAGCCACAAGCCACCCCAGTTCCAGCAGCCTGCAGCAGCTTCTCCTTGCACTGGGCCTAAACAAGATAGTTGTTCGTACAACTCCTCTGTAGACTATTCATGCTCTGCCTCCTGTCTACTTCTCCTTTCCCTGGTGGTTTTTGTCTTTTGAGGGAAAGTAGGAGGAAAGATAAGGCAGTGCAAGAGAAGGAAAGCTCTGGACCATTCTTGGCTCCAGAGCCCAGAGGCTCTATTCGGCAGGGAGACCAACAAGCCCTAGACCAGGCGAGGTAGGGAGGAGAGAGGGCCTAAGTTCAGGGGCCTTGGATGAGGTACTCACCCTGATGAATCTTGGAGGGGGATGGCATTTTGGATGTGGGAGGGCCTGGTGCAGGATCCTTCCTCAGGGAATGTTTGGTCACACAGGTGACTTGGGTAGGACTGGCATCCAACCTGATGCCTCTGAGAGGGTAGGGGCAAAGGGCCAGGAAGCTCTCAGCTGGCAAATGCCCTCAGGAGGCATTTGGTTGCAAGAACCCAAAGTGTGGCCCATCCTGTCTGACCTGCTCTCCCCTGTCCCTGCAACAGGGGATCAAAACAAGGCCTGGCTCCCAAGGTGGTACTGGGTTGCCAAAGGGATGCCACCAGTCCCCACCTTGACAGGAAGCACAGAAGCCACCCAGTTTATGGTAGGAAAGCCCCTGGAACTACTGACACTCACTGGATAAGGCTTGTGGCTTCATAGGAAGAGGGCACCACCTGGTCTTGAGAGCCCCAGGCAGTTAGCAGAACAAATATCTATTTTTAAATTTCACTAAATGAAAAGGGAGAGATTTTTGCTTTATGAAAAGATTCACTCTGAGATTCATCTAAATATGTGTGTGGGCTTTCCTACTGAATTTACAATGTTTGATTTATGTACAGCTTTTTTAGGATCTTTTTTTTAAAAAAATGAATAAGGCCCACCAGTACAAAACCACTGGAAAAACAAAGAGTTAGTGGCTCTTCAACCATTAACCAAATATAGTGCAAAACGTGGTCTGCCTTCTTTGGTCAATATTTACATGGACTTCAGCCTGCCTCAGAAAGGAAATTTGAAAGTATCTGGTACTCAGCCAGAGTGGTTGCCTGGATACGCAGGGTTTCCATAAGCAACTGGACCTTTCCCTAGGCATCAGAGGTGGGGCCAGGTAGGGAGACGCAGGATCAGATTCAACATTGCCATAACATTAACACCTACAGTCAGCTGGCTCTTTTTTTTTTTTCTGTAAAAAGGTTTATTTTAGAAGGGGAGACTTAAAGAAACTCACATAAAATAGAAAAGTAGCTTTCTTAATGTAGGGTTCTATGAGTTTTGACAAACATATATGGCTAGATAGCCACCACCAAATTGAGAGAGAGGACAGTTCCATCACCCTGAAAAGCATCCATGCCCTTTGCAGCCAGGCCCCACTCTCACATCCCCTCCCCAGCCTGGACAACTCCTCACCTGTGTTCTTTCCCTTCGTTGTGCCTTTTTTACTGTGTCACACAGGTGGACTTGCCTAGTCTGTAGCCCACCCTTCCTCAGTAGGGACCTTTTAGACCTGTCCAGGGAACTCCATGCACCAGCAGTTTGCTCCTTCCCATGGCTACAAGGGAGGGGTTCCATGGTGTGGGTGGGAGAGCCCCTGTTGGTTTATCTTTTCCCAAGGTGAGAGCCACCTGGTTGCCACCAGACTCTGCTATTATAAATAAAGTTGCTGTGGACAGATGCTTACAGAGTTTGTGTATACATACATTCTCTTTCATTCCCCCTGAAGCCTACCTGGTCTCTGCTGGGAAGCTGAGGCCCTCAGGGCACTGGCCTATCAG
Organism: Eonycteris spelaea; assembly: GCA_003508835.1. NCBI lineage: Eukaryota > Metazoa > Chordata > Mammalia > Chiroptera > Pteropodidae > Eonycteris > Eonycteris spelaea. The sequence continues at coordinate 651,709 of PUFA01000285.1, read as the reverse complement.
CTCCATGACCCCCTGACACTCTCTGCAAGAGGTCTTTGCTGTCCCATCCCCACCCACTATTCTGTGAGCCCCCAGGAGGGTGGGCAGAAGAGACTGACCAGGCAGACAGGGAACACATGTAGCCAATACCCTCCACACAACACTCAGGAGAGCGCTCTTAAACCCCACAGGCCCAGGCGCAGGTGTGGGGATGTACATCTAAATGTTAGGCCACCAGCCAGGATAAGGAACAGAGGGATTTGGGGTAGAGGGGTCAGAGACACCCCTTCGTGGAAGACAATCTGAGCTGAGACTTAAAAGCAAGAGTCCAGTGCAGTGGCCTGCAGAAAGAGGAAGGGTTCCGGTGGGGGGCCTGCTGGAATTTGAGGAGGGAGCCATGGGGAGCTCACGGGGTAGGGAAAAGAGCACTGACTGGTCTGAGCCCCTCAGCCTCAGACATCTTTCCGCTCCCAGCTCCATGCCCCTCCTTGGCCCCGGCTGCCTACTGTCTGGGAAGCAGGGACAGCACAGAGCTCTCTGCAGCTATCCAGGGCATGTGGCTGCCTGTCACCCACTTAGCCAGGCAAGTGAAGATGAGCTGTCTGCCTACTTGCAGAGTGACCCTGGGATGGCCAGGCTGCAGCAGCAGCAGCAGACAGTAGATGGGCTTTCATCTGTAGGGGCCTGGTCTCCAGATCTAGCAGTATCTGCCAGGAGGCCAGTCACTGGGCCCCAAACTTGGGGCTGCAGCAGGGGAAGATGCAGAAGCTAGCCTACGTTTCTCAGGGGTTCCCAAAGTAAATATTTCCATGCCCATTTTCTAGGCAAGGACTATAAAGTTCAGAGATAGGAACTGGCCTGCCCAAAAGCACACAGTGACAGGGGAGGACTGTGCCAGGTCTGCCAGCTTGGTCTTCAACTACAGAAAGGTCTCCTCTTGAACTCCCTGCCCTGAGAAAAACGGGGTGCCAGCCCTGCTCCAAAGCCAACCAGAAGGGCAATAGCCACTTGGGCCTAGCACCCGAGCACCTAACTGTCCAGGGCTGCCTTGGTCCGAGAAGGTGTTTCGGTGGCAGTGAAGTCCCATCAGTGAATGTTAGACTGCTGGTGCCTGAGCCAGAAGGGCACAGCTAATCTTGTTATTCTTTAAGGCAGGCGCCGTGCTGAGGAAATTAAGCTTCCTTGCAGTTAATACAGAAAGGGAGACGGTCTCTGTAAATGCATTGACACAGTCAGCGGGACCCTGGCTAAGGACAGAGAGAGCCTACTCGGGTGACTCCAGATAAGCATTCTCACCTCACCATGGCCCCCAGATTTCCTCTCGATCTCACCCCAGTGCCACCTCCAGTAACCCACTCAGGGTGCCCACAAGGCTAGGAGGGGCGTATCTCTCAGATCATCGGCCTTCCAGAGGGTGAGGTGAACTGCAGCGAAGACACAGATGGGTCAAGGGCAATATCTCTGTGTTCTGAATGGACTGTCTTTTATGGAAGAATGACAGCCTGGTTTTGCCCTTTCAGCCACAACAGCACCACAATCCGAACACGTGTTATCATCTCTTGGGTTTCTGAGGCTGTTTTGCATCTACTGTCTGTCTGATCCTCAGTGGACCTGCAAGGTGGTGGGGATGATGTGAGCCAAGGCTGAACCAGGACCAGGCCTTGGGCTTTCTTCACTGCCCTGTGTATAGTCATTGGGGTGCAGGGCACAGGTCACAAAGGTCCCTCTCAAGGATGACAGGGGGCCGTGCTTACATTCCTACAATGCCATGTCTAGAACATCCTGATGCCAGAGGGGTTTAGGGGCACAGTTCTGCTCTTCTCTGGCTACATGGCCTCTAGACCAGCAAGCATGGGCATCACTTGGGAGCCTGTTAGAAATGCTGACTCTCAGGCTTCACTCGGACCTGACGAGTCAGAGTCTGCATTTTAACCAGATCCCCAGGGATTATGGAAAAGGGCTGTGCTGTTCTACAACATTCTGAGGACCCTCACACACCCATTCGGTTACTGACCAATCACTGCCAGAAAGCTCTCCTCAAGGATCACCACTGCGGCTCTTTTGTATGTCCCATCATTATTCCACAATTTACTCTCCCCTCCTTTGATTTCTCCAGGCATGTGGTTGGTGTGGGAGCATTATTTCCATTGTATGAATGAGTCCCACAATGAGTCATAACAGGGTCAGAACTGGGAGAGTTTCATGGCCCTTCACCAGGCCCATGGCACTATGAAAGGACCACTCCCAGGCACTCTGCTCCTAGAAGCTGCCGTCCTTTGAAGCAGTCACTGGGCAGCAAACACTCCCTGAAGCCCAGGCCCTCTGCTCAGAGCACAGCTGTAGCCTCCTCTCAAGAAATGCCTCCAGGCTGGTTCATGAAGCAGAGGGCAAAATCCAGCCATGTCTTTTCCAAAAGAGCTTCACTGCACATGATTTGCTAGAAGTGACCATAGTGACTGTCAGTTACTTGTAACAATATGAAGCTTTGCCACCACGGACCAGAACAGAGCTCAAAATCTGAGCTCGCTGATTTGAGGAATCTCAGTAACCCAGCCTTGCCAGGAGAGGTCTTAATTCCTCTTGTAGGAAGGGCCTAGAGGCAGGCGTAGCTGCGGGAGAGGGATGTGCTGGAAGGTGTCAGGACAGCTGAGCACCTACTGTGTGCAGCCCAAAACTGGGGCAGAAATACAGGCAGTTTGAGCCACCACACTGCAACCTCCAGTGTTTCCAGCAAGGGATCTAGAAATGTACTTTGGAGGAAGAAGAAAGGCTAAATCCAGGAGACAGAGGTGGCTACTCCTGTACTGCCCCTTACTGAGTGACCCTGCCTTGGCCCAGGCCCCCATCAACTCCACAGGGCATTTCCCATTCCAAGGGCTACTCAGTGTCCTCAGCTTCCCATGGGGCAACCACAGTGGGGCTATCTGGCCTGCATGACTCCCAGTCCTTTGCCAGGACAAGACCCTGTAAAGCCTAACCTCCCCAGGCTGTCTCCTGGGCAGGGACCTCAGAGACATCCATCCTTCAATGTCACAGCATAGGCCATGAAGGCCTGCTATTTGTTCTACAGCATTCTGTGAGACCTCACCCACCTACATGAGTCACCCTTATAAAGTCAAATGCAAACAGGCCAACACCGTGAAGCCTCGCACTGTCCAGGTGTCCCAGATCACCTTGCACCCACTTTGCCCTGGTATATACCCCAAGAGGCTTTGAGCCTCCTGTCCCCAGCACAATCATCCCATGACTCTTCTAATACCTGGAGGAGCTATCCTCCGCCTTTTGTCTGTCAACATCACACCCACCCTGACAGGCCATGCTGAAAACCCTCCTCTTGCAGCCCCATGCCCAGGGGTCTAGGCCCAAAGAGCATTCCCATAGGCCTGGAGAGCAACCCTATTTGTCCTTTGTCCAGGATATTGGCCTCATCTCTTCAATCAGGTCCTTAGCAACAGTGACACTAGACCATCCCCCTCTCATCCCTCCTAGGGGCTGCATACATCCCCTGTGACTCATTCATTCATTCCATTTCAGAACAAACCCGACTCTTGCCTGCTTCTAAACTTTTGCTCAAAATGTTCTCTCTTGTGATAATGAAGTTGTGCTGAGGTAGAAAATGTCCTTAGTTTTAGAAATGCTGCAATAAATGGTTGAAGGGGTACATGTCATGGCATTTGTGACTTCAGCAAATATGGCAAGACGTTCTGGAATCTATTTGACAGTGTGAGAGGTTTGTTCTCTGCTTTTCTATATGCTTGAAATCTGTCCATTAAAAAAGTTCCCCTCTGCCTGAGAAACCCGTTCCTCTCCTGCCCATCACTTCCTGCTAAAGCCTGTCTCTTTCAAGGGGTCTGTGCCTTCAGCTTGCTCTGCTCTGTTCCCTCTCTAAGTCCCTGAGCCACCTTGTCTGTGTCTTAGTCACAGCAAGGCATCTTCTGAGCTCTGAAATCTCTTCTGTACCTACTTCACCTCCTCAAGCAGCCTGTGAACACCCCAGAGGAGGAGGCCACAACTTGCTCCTATGCACCTCCCAGGGGTCCTGCACTAGGACATGCTGGCTAAATCCCCAACATGCTAAGTGTGCATGCCCAGTACCACTTCTGCATCTGTGGTGGCCTGGGCAAGCCATCACTCATGGGAGAAGAAATGACAGGAGGGAGAAGAGAGTGTGCTACAGCCAAAGTGTAGCCAAGAAACTGCTGGACACCACTGCCATGCTGGCCAGCCCACACTCTCCCCGGGGTCCTGGCACCAGCCTGGCAGTCCTGAACCCACCAGGCACACATTCAAATGGCCTAGGCTCCCTCGAGAAAGCAGCTAGGCTTTCTCCAGGACATTTGCAGAAGCAGCCTTCAAGCTAGTGCAGACATCACATGTCTAGGCCAGTAGGTAGTGGGCATAATAAGATTTAAACAATGTGGAACATTTCTGACATTTGCCAAATTTGTAAGGGCACAGAAAGAAAATAACAAGACAAGGAAAACAGTACTGTAGGGCTATGAGCAGCAGTATGGAAGAGACTTGCCTGTCTGTCTGTCTGTCTCTCTCTCTCCCTCTCTCTCTCTCACACACACACACCCTTCCCCATTCAGTCCACCAAGTCTCTCATGGATGCAGCACAAATATGCTCCAAAGCCAACCTGCATCTAGCTCCAGGGAATCTCACTGTCCATCCTAGTGTGTGTTTGTGTGTGTGTGTGTGTGTGTGTGTGTGGCGCGCGCGCGCGCGCACACAGTGGGGAAGTCAACAGCTGTGTTTGTCACTGCTGGGGGTCTGGGTGTAAGAGGGAGGAGTGGCTTCCATTCCAGGGGGAGGGCTGAGGGACAACCTGGTCTATGGCCGAGGGGACAGGGTGGGCTCTTGGTGGCCCAACAGGCCTCAGTCTGGAGGCAGACCACGAATCTTAATTAGCTTCCGATAATTACCGAGTTTATATGCCAATGAAGCCCACCTCATTATCCTCACAGCTGCTGTCAAAGCTAAGTTAGGATTATTTCATTTACCACATGCTGACCCAGGCCTCTGCCCACTGGGCTTAGTTTTCTTTCCTCTATTTTTAAAGGACAGAAAAGAGGTGGTCAGGGGCTGAGGCTAAGTGCCAAACGAAGCCAGGTGATCTGTTAAAGAGGCTTGGGGAGCCTGTACCTTTTTTAAGGGCCAGACCTGAACGCCACTCTCCCACTCCAAGTGTGCTCGCAGCACAGCCTGGCTCCTTCTTGGGTGGCACCTAATGTTCCCTATTAGCAGCTCCGCTGTTAATGCGGCAGTATTTGCAAAGATTTGGGATAATTAATTCAACAGGAAATAATTCAGCAGGAGAGGAGTAGCGTGATGCTATTTCACAATGCAGAGGCCAGGTGAAGTATTTACAAATAAGCCCAAATTCGACTGCAAATAAAGACCAGGTTAAGGCTACGCATGCTGCAGGTCAGTTCTTTGGGCAGCTATAGGACATCTGCCAAGTGCCAGGCATTGGGGGCACTAAGGCGAGCAGGTACGGTGTGGCCTCTGGCCTCAGGAGGCCTGCAATGTGCGGCAGGGGTGTCAGGGAGGCCTCTCTAAAGCCTGAGGAAGGAAAAGGAGACGCCACATCAAAAACAGAAAGAAGTGTCGTCTGGGCAGAAAAACGGGGCCTGCAAAAGTCCCTGGTCTCCTGCCCAGACCGACCCGTTTCCCATGTGGTCTCCCAGGCCTGCTGATGCAACTGTGCCAGGCCAGGCTCTACTTAGAGGCTTCATGCTTGCCTTGTGTGTAAATCCCAGGCAGCAAAGAGTACCTGGGCCACCGGGACCCCCAAGGCCAGGGATTTAGAAAGGGAGGGGAAGTGAGTGGGCTCAAGGGTTTTGTTTTTATCTTAGACTTGGTATTTAGCAAGGTTAAGGTGAATTCACATGATGGAAGCCAAAGGCCCTAAGGAGGAACATTGAAAATCTAAATCACACTACAGACAGCGATCGAGCTCTGACTAAAATAATTCCAAACATCTTGACAAGGGAAATTGGATATACGGGATGGAGGAGGCAGAACAAAGGAGCTAAAAGAAGGAAATTTGAAACTCAGTTATCATATCAGAAGCGCCAGCAACTAGGCCTATGCAGAGAAACCCGAGAGGAGATGAGCACAGGTGCTTATTCTGTCAAAGAGCTAACCGATGACACCGACCTACCTGAGGGAAGGGAACGACACCCCCATCCTCGCAAGAACCCTTTGAGGCCACAGATAGCAAGCTCAGGCAACTGTGAGCTGCACACACCAGGCCTTCTGAAAGGACTGCCCGTGCCTGGGGCGGGGGGGTGGGCAGCAAATAGAAGGTCAGAAGCAATGAGGAGAGTCAGCCCCATAGGCGATGGGCAGTGATGAGGGGAGAATTATTTTGAGACTGGAGATCATCTCTCCTGAGCCCTCAAGGGATCCAGAGGGTCCATGGTCTGTAGCCAGATTTATCCCAGAGTCCCTGAGGACTGTCGAACAGTGAGATACAGAGGTGGCACAGGCCATAATACATGCCAAAACTCAGTAACCTTTGTTGGAAAGACTCACTGACCAGGCAGTAGGATCAAGCCTCTGCAGTGGCAAGCAGCCATGCCAGTGTTAAAATAAACTTTAATTTTGGAATACTTTTAGACTTCCAGAGAAGTCGCAAAGGCAGCACAGTGAGTCCTCATGTGCCTGCAGCCACCTCCACTGAGGGTGACACCTCCTGGACCCGTAGTCCATTTGTTACCACAGCTGAGGCAATTCACCCATTCCTTGGGCAAAAGCAGTGCTCTTCTACTGGGTCTGAGGACTCGCAGCTTGCCAGCCCAGCAGATGGGAGGGAGGCATGTCCGCGTCACAGCCGCACGGCCACAATGTGTCTGCACTGCCATCCAGTCCCCGCACGCCACTAGGCCCCCTTAGATCCACCAAGTCCCCTTGCACCCATGCCATGCCCTCGCCCTCTCAGAGACTGTGAAGAGGGCAGCGGGGCAGAGCAAGTGCAAGGTGGGGAGCTAACTTGCCTAGCAGCAGGGAGGAACATAAAAAGGCAGTGTCCTGACAGAAACCCAATCCCCTTCACAGTATGGTGCGATTGTTCCTGAAACAGACTCTGACAGCCAAGAGGACAGCGCTGGGCACGGGGACTCTCTCTTCTCACTGGGTACAAACAGCCTGGGTTCAAAATACCGTGTTCTGTGCTAATCCCCTCACCCACCAGAACATTTCCCATGACTTCTGAGGACAGGGACATTTATGGTTCTCTGTCACTCAAAGGAGGGACAAGACAGAACAGCACAGTCTCTGCCTACTACAGGATGATCTCTCTGGGGATGAGCTTATACAGCTTTCCTATGTCATTGATCAGGTTGAGTTTAAACAGGCGCCCCTGTTGGCTTTGTAGATGAATAGTTGGGACATGGTTCAGGGTCCCCCATGGCGCTCAGGGATCAAAAAGCACAAGCCATAATAGGGCAGTCTGATTTAGGACATGGTATCTTGAGCCTTCACAAACACACTTGCCTCCCTGACAATCTCCCTCACAGTCACACCCACACTGGTTCTCTGACCCAGCAATTCTGGGTCCAGAAGCAGATCTTACATGCACTTACTTATCCATGTGTGCACATGAGCAGTATAAGAACATTTACTTTAGCACCGTTTATGGAGGTAAAATTCTGAAACAAACTAAATGTCCATCTGTGAGAGAACGAAGAAAAAATTATAGGACATCCATGCAGTGGAATTCTACACAACCACTGAAAATAATGAAGTAGATTTGTGAATACAAAAGCAAATAACCACCCAAATCCACTGAGAGCTAGTTATAAGGTTAATTAGAACAGGGTCTGGCACTTAGGAAACACTTATAAATGTTAGTTCCCATTATTTTTCTAAGATCAGCATCCTCTGCTTTTAGAGAAAAAAAATGTGGGATGCACAGAGGCTGCCATGAATGCAGGAGGGGAAGTCTATATGCACAGATGATCTTCCGTGCTGAGAATATCTCAGGAAGGTCCCAAGAAACTGATAAGGGGGCATAGGGGAAAGAGGTCAGGGAGACAATTTCACTATATGTCTTTTGGTACTATTTGAATTTTTAACATGCACATCTATTACCTATTTTAACATTTAAAATTTTAAACATAATAACTGCAGAGAGACTAAAAACAAATTAGCCCTGTCCCCAGGGGTGAGGGACAGGTGGCTACGTTAGGAAGGCAGGGACCTGAGGCAGGAGCTGAGACTGATCACTGACCTTTGAAGTGATGAACATTATGCAGCTTTTCAAAGGTCTCCACTCTCAAGAGATCCAAGCCAAGGGCTGGTATGGGAATGCTTACTCCTGCATCCCAGGATGACATGCCTGATTGTGTGACCAGCAGACAAGTGGCAGATTGGGAGGGCGATGGGACAAGTGCACCAGGGGCAGTGAGACAATAGCTGACGAGGTAGAGTTCCGAAAAGTGCAGTGTCTGGGGCCACTAGTGCAGGGGCAAGGGGGCCCGCATCCCAGTGGCCCAAGAGGAGCTCTGGGCCCCGTGCCAAAGCTGAGGAGGACAAGGCCACCATGTGTGAGTTTAGGAAAAACATATGTGTGATTTAAAAGACAAAACAAAAACAACTCAAGGCATTTAAAGTTTCACTAAAAACTGTAAAGTTCACTGATGAGAAACTTCTGGATTCCTCCCAAAAAGTACTGGACCAACGGTCAACGCATCTGCCTAGTTATTCTCAAGTGTGCCTGGTCTTCTGTCTCCCGGGGTGGACGTCACCACCTATGAGTGCAGCGCCACTTGTTGTTGTCTTCGGGGTAAAATGGGCAACTCAACAGCCAGCCCACCCACTCTGGGCAGGCAGGAGTGCAGCTGCAGCAGCCCTGCCCTGGGACGTTCCCTTCCCCAGCAGAAATGTGCTCGCTTCACACTCACCAAGGGGTCAAGCTGGGCTGTCGTTGCTCTTTTCTATCATTCTAATTATCTTGCTGCTGTTTTGACATGGAGACCCAAGGTCTAAAATTAGGCCACTGGATCTCACACTTGATTTTCCAAGCTCCCAGGGAAGGGGTGTCTCTGAAGGTGTCAAATCCGAGCGCAGGGAACAGTGTCTTCTGAACACACTGCTCCAGACCGCCTGTCCGTCTGTGGGCCTGAGGAAATGCTGAAGCTCGGAGGCTACAGGATCCCAGCCCCTCACTCACCAATTCCAGAAACCCCAATCTTGACCCGTTCTTCATAGAAACCAGTATGTAGGTTTCTGTTCAGGTGTGAGGGCACCTGGCAGGCTGGGGATTAGAAAGGCTGTGAGATCCCCACACTATGTCTTCAGGACCAAGCACTCAGGGCCCCAGCACACACCCTCCATGCAAGCCTCATGTTAGATCCGGAGCCAGATAACAAGGGGTCAGGGTGCCAACAGACCCTAAAAAGAGAGACCCCTGAATTTCCTTCTGCCTACCACCTGGAAATCGGTTGTGGAAGCCCCAACAGGCAGCTGTAGCAGCTCAGAGCACTGTCCAGGGCGTAGCTGTGGGAATGCTCTGACTTTCCATTTTCTCACCTGTAATTATCCCTGGAAGCCACTGGAGGAGCGAGCATAGGCTAATTCATTCCACACACTGAAAGCACCTTTCCCAACTGCGGTCCCAGATTTTGTTTCAGAGATTCCTCAAAGGAAATCCACTCCTGTCTCCCTCACCCACTGGAGCATCCCTAATTATGCAACCTTTAAGCTCACAAATGCTCCAGGCCCAGGAAGGGCCCTTCCCCTGCCCTTTCATCTCACTGTGTGGCCTCTCCTGGGAGAACCACCTCCGGCCCAGCATCCTTCACCACAACATCCTTCACTATCAGCTACTCAACAAAGTGAGGCTCATGACTCCTTCTCTTCTCGCTCTGTACTTCTACTTAGGAAGTATAGCAAAATCTAGAAACTTCTCACATGGACAACTCTCCTTGGTTCTCTTTATTTCCTTTGCCTGTTTTGAAAGATGCCGTAACCCACAGCAGGTAATGGGTTGCATTTAGGAGAGTTGGTTCTTCCTCCCTTCCACCTATCCAACACACACCCAACTCCAGACTGGATGGAGTCTTCCATGGGAGGGGGCACTTGACCTGGGACCCAAGAGGCAGGCTGAGGCCAAGCCAGGAGGAGGCCCTGTAGCAGGATCCTGTAAGCCAAGAGCAATCCCAGGTGCTTTCAACATCTCCTCTTATCTGCTTCTTTCACAGACACAGCTTGTGCAGAGGTGTTTGGCTTTCAGTATAAGGAGACAGCACTGGGAGATCTGGACCCCTTCACCTCTGCCACCAATCATGGTGTAAGAGCAGGGCCTCCATCCTTCAGTAAACAGGTGACATGCTTGATAGTCGATGACGAGGCTGAAAGATGTAAACATCCTCATCCTGCATTACAATGAACTGTAGTAGGCTTCAGAGGCATAGATATGGCACCTTTGCATATGGCTAACCATGCAGTAACATGTTCTGACAGCCATGATGCTCTGTCAGCAGGAGTTGGGGGAGCTGGCTTCAAGCTGGGCCCAAGCAAGTGAAGCCCTTTCATTGCAATTTTTCATCAGTATCACTCAGTGTGATTTCAGCAGACTTTTTAAAAAGAACTCACAGCACAGAAGTGAAAGGAAGGGCATAATATCTATTCATTCATTTATTCAACCAACATTTACGGAGCATGCACAATCTCTGTGCAATCTGAGGATGGGGCTCCAGAGTGGCCACAGCACACATCCACATGAGCACTCACGAATGGGCACTGTTCCAAACCCTGCACAGGAAACAACTCACTGAATTCTCACGAGGACCTTGTGACCAAGTGGGCCCTTGACGAAAAACCACACGCAGCCAAAGAGAGCAAAGGGACTGGGCACATTCCCAGGACTTAGCAGCCATACACTGTGTGACCAGCAAAGGCCAGAACCAGTGTGCACCCTCTGTCTCCTCCTTTTCTCTACCTCCTTCCTTGACCCCCGCCTCCAGACCACAGTCAAATCACATGATAGATAGGACCAGCGGGCAGCCCAGTCACCAAACATTTCCTGGGCGCCAATTGGACAGGACCCAAACAACGGCTTACGCTTATCTAGCTTTGACTCTGCACCTGGCACTGCTCTGTGTGCTGCATGTAGATTTCATTAATCTCACCACAACCCTAGGATAGAGCCCATAGTGAACCTGACTCACAAATGAGGAAACTGAGGAAAGGAGCTTAGGCAAAGACCTTGCCTGAGGTCTGTGGTCAGTAGCCAGCCTCGTATTGGACACAGGCAGTCAGATCCCAAGCTGGGTGGTAGGACCCTGCTGCCCTGCCTGAACACACCACAAAGGACTAAAACCTCAGGACAATTCCATAACAGAAGCCCCAAGTCAGCCAGGCCACAAGGAATTGAGAGGCGTGAAGCTGACAGTAAGTACTGAGAGCCAAGAAGAGAGAAAAGATGAGCTTGACAACTGCTGAGCAAGCCCCAGCACTGTTTTATCCATGATCTTGTCCTGTTCTCAGAATATCGAGGAGACCGTGACTGCCATGCTTATATTATGGATGACAAAACCGAGGCTCAGAAAGCCAAAGATCTTGCCCAGGCCCCTCGGCCAGGAGATATCATGAGCAAGACAGGCTCTTCATGCTCAGAGGCCCAGGTCCCCCTCCACTAGCCTGGTGAATCTGAGCAGGGAGGAGGGCGGGGGAGGTGGACCCTGACTATGCTGGGATTCTGGGGTTGAACAGGTTGAGGACAAGCCTGAGGACACCTGAATCCACCCTGTCCCAGGCAGGGCATCCGTTCTAGGTGGCTGCTCCTCGTGGCAATCCCATGTGAGATTCTGCCCACAGGAAGTCCAAGTGCAGTTATAATATTGATACAGGCAGTGCACATAACCAGCCAGGAAGCCAGGCTATTAAGAAGTCAGAGCAGATGCACAGGTGCAACCCAGGCTCCAGGGCAAGGGGGCCACAGGGCCAGATCCTCAACATGTGCTCCAAGGGCCTCTTTCTGCCAGTAGGCCCTTGCATTCTGCCCCATCTGAGCCAGGTCATGCTGTTATTTAGGGCTGTGTTTGCCCTAGGCAAGCCCTCCGAGGGGTGGCCTGGGGCGGGGATGGATGATGCTGCCAGGCCCAGCTGTGTGCTCCCAGCTGTGAGACCCGGGCAGGTCAAGCAACCTCTCTGGTGCTCAGCTGCTTCTTCTGAAAAACCTGGGGTTGACTTCCCCAGGGCTCTACCAAATCCAATCCAATCAGTGGTGGTGGTGGTGGTGATGACAATAATGCTCACTTTCCTGACAGTCAACACGGAGTGCGCCCTTGAGGGCGGGCACTGCTCCTACCCAGGGTTCTTCAGACCCTTCCCTGCAGGCAGAAACCCCTCAGTCTGCTCTCAAAGGTTAGTGGGGAGATAGGCCAAGAACAGAGCAATGCCAGCACGCTCACCCACACTGCCTGTGACCACGTCCAAGATTCCCACCCTCCTTGAAAAGGGACAGATGCTACGCGGAAGACAACTCTAACAGTCACTCCTTTCTTCAACGTCCTTCGGTGCTAAGGGAAGAAAACCTCAATAGGTGCTAGTGCCTCTGACACCTTATAAAAGCATACCTGATCTGTTTTGGAGCAACAGGAAAGAAGCTGAGTGAGGGTGAGCATCAGGGGCGGGAGGCCACAGTCAGCAGGCAGGACAGACTCAGTCCCCGGCACAAGCAGCTGGTGAGGTGGGGCTCCATGCTCCACACAGGGAGAGCACCCCTCTACCCCAGTAGGCAGACAAGTCCCAGAGGCAGCACAGATGGTCCCATCCAGGGGAAAATAACTTAAATGCTATGCCCTTTTACAAGTGTTTGGGAATGGCAGGTGAATCTCTGCACAGCAAGCTGCCTTTCCCAGGCAGTACTTCCCCTGAGGGCTCTCCAGGGCCCTCTGCACAAATCTGACCCCGAAATTGCTGGGACACCTCCTGAAAGACCAAGCCAATTGTTGGTAAACACACAGCACTTAGCTGCGGCTCTCAGGAATTGGTGACTGTCACCAAGCTAGCAAGCAGATAGACAACCAGCCTCCTGAGCTGCCCAGTCCAGCAGGAAGGGGTAGGTACACACAGGTGGGCATGGACTCTCCTGGACAGCAGTGGGCTTCTGGAAAAACACCTCAATCCCTGTGGGTATAACTATCAATGTCAGCAGGCAGGGGAGCCAGAGGGAGCCCTTCACTCTCTGAGCACGTAGCCCCTCCTCATGTGCTGGGCAAACCCTCTCACCATGCTCATCCCCTCATAAGTATGTGATCACCACATGGGCTCCACTTCCTACCAAGTTCACTACCAGGACAGGATCAGAAGTGCCAGGGCACAACTCAGGAAAAGGGCAAGTTTGGGGCTGAGATAAAAGCATAGCCAAAAAGGCAATTAAAACTTCATGGGCAAATAAAATTGACATTAATAATAACTTACAACGTGTGTTTTCCAACACTACCAAGCAATTAACTCAATTCTAATACCATCTACCTAGATATCACATCAGATCCCAAAGATTAAGGCCTCAGTCTTATAAGACTGTCTCCTCACCCCAATTCAGACACCAATATCAATTTCGAGTTGTCACCAGTGCTTGTGACTGACAGGTATAAACTGGGGGTTCCCACACCCCCTCCTCATGTTCTATTAATTTGCTAGAGTGCTCACAGAACTCAGAGAAACATTTTACTTACTGGATCACTGGTTTATTAGAAAAAGATGTAACTCAGGAACAGCCAGATGGAAGAGATGCATAGGGCAAGGTAAGGGGAAAGGGCCAAGAGTTTCCATACTCTCTCCAGACACTACTCTCCCCAAATCTCCATGTGTTTACCAACCAGGAAGGTCTCCAAACCCTGTCCTTTTGGGTTTTTAATGGAGGTGTGATTAATTTATTTTCCATCAGTGACTGAATCAAACTTCAGCTCCTCTGCCCACCACTCTGGAGGTCCCTGACTGGACTGAAAGTTCCAACCTTCTAATCACATGGTTGGCCCCAAGGACCACCAGCCCCACCTTTAGGTGACCTAGGGGCTTTCCAAAGTCACCTCATTAACATAACACTTGATCTCTCTCATCACTTAGGAAATTCCAAGGGTTTTAGGAAGCCTGTGCCAGGAACTGGGACATAAAACAAATATATATTTATTACAAAGCATAAAATCACATAACCCCGTCCACTTGCACTGAGCTTTATTGCTTACAAATTGCCTTCACGCCTGTTATTAATTTGGTGCCCAGGGCAAATATGCATGCATTAAGGGTGATGCCTATTATGGGCCTAGAGCATGCCACCCTCTTTCCACTCCATATTTCTTTTCTACGCCTCAGAATAACCCTGAGGAAGAATAACTCATCCAGTCAGGGGGCCGAGGAGAGGCCTTCACAGTCCCCGCCATCCTCCCCTTCCTTATTCCAGGCCCACCTGCCCGGGAGCACAGCCTTGGTAGCTAGGAGAACCTCACCCCTGTTGCGTGGCCATTTTGTGGCTAGCCAGGGTCAGCACAACTGTCATGCTGCAGTGGCGAGGAGGGTGGTGTGGTCTCCCCTCTTCCACTTCTCTGCACAAGTGGGCCCACCTCAGAACATTTTCAGCACAGGGTGGACAGACAAAACAAAAGGAACAAAGGTGTGTTAGCAAGCAGGTGATCGCCAGTACACCCACAGAGCCTTGTACCCATGTATAGGGGCTGACCTTTCAGGCTGGACCAGAGCCTCAGACAATAGGCACCTGAGTTTAGAAACTACAGGTGGGAAATTTTGCAGGCTCCACCTCCCGCCCTCTGCACCAACACTTACACCTCTCCTAATTCCCATTTTCCATCAGGTGGCCTGATTCTCCACCATTCCTCTTTGCCCAAGACCTTCTGGCTGGGCTGCTGCTCAGCTTTGGGTCCAGCCTTTCTTCATGACCTCTGCCCCCTGTTCAGTGCACACCTTGGCAACTCCCAACAAACTCTCTGGTCACCAAAACCTCAGGAGCCTAGCACCCCAGGCCAATGCTGGCATCCCCTCTTTCGAATAAATTACTAGAATTGCTCTCTCAGGAATGGCAACAACACAAGCATAGAAGCCTTCCCTGAAATGTAATGGGTCATCATCCAGGGTCTCTAGAACCTGGCTAAGCCCCACTTTGGGAATTGGGGACAAAGGTGGCAAGAATGGGGCTGCCTCTTGGGCAACTGGCAAACCAGAACTCCACAGCCTGGCAGCAGCACCCATGACACTGGAGGACCCGACATCACCCAGCATTGCATGGCCCTGTAGCATTGGCCAACAACGTGTACAACGTGCACGCCCATCCATCTCCCAAATCTCAGTGTCTCTCCCTGACTAATTCCTGACTCCAAGCTATGAGGAAGGGGTCACCAGCTATAGAAATACTCTCCAAGATGTATGCCTAAGCCGCAGACATTTTCTGGGCATAAGATCCTGGAAGAAGTGAAAGCACTTGGCCTGAAGCTGGGGAAGTGGCTGAGAAGATAAAGCCTCTGGGAGCTTCCGCTGATGCAAGAGCGCTTCTGGATGGGCCTGCAGGCAGGCGGCTCCCACAGCTGCTTCTCCTTTGAGCCAAATAAGACACTGGGCACTTCATGTTTCCAAACCTTTTTGCACCCATCCCCCCCACCCCAACAGTTGCACTGCCACATCATGGGGAAAGTAGGGCAAAGGCTATTTCTCCAGACCAAAGATGAGGCAATGAAGGTCCAGGGAAGTAAAGTGACTTGCCAGGTCACAGAGCAAGTTAGCAGTGAAAAGAGGTAAAAACCCAAGCCTTGAAAATTTTCCACAGAATCTCAGCTGGGCTCAAAAGACCTGAGAAGAGGCAAAGCCAAGAGCACAACCAGGCTAGCCCCCAGGCCGCTAAAGCTCCCAGATGCATCTCATTAATTCCTGAGGGTGCACTCATGGGGCCAGAAGAGGACCTACTGCCCCCTCACAGATGGAAAAAGGCAGGCACGACCTTGCCCGGCCCATTGCTCCCCAGTCCGCCCAGGCCTCATCCTCAATAAAAGAATTACACCTTTCCATCCATCCTTTCCAACACCAGGCTAGGCTCTGCCCTCAGCTCCAAGACATGGTCCCTAGTCCTCAATCTAAGGGAGGAAGTGAAACATAAACTCACAACGAACAGAGTTCACAAAGCTGTGGGTTAGCAATGCAGCAGGCTTGGGGAGGCACTAAGGAGGTGCTCAGCCATGCCTGCTTGGGGTCAGGACTCAGGGAAGACTGGTTAAAGTACAAGCATAGGCCTGTGAGGGGAATGAAAGGTAGCCAGACAGAGGGAAGAGAGGCCCTTCCAGGAAGAAGGAGTACACCATATACAAAGGCAAGGGGTGAGAGGGAAGCCTGCATCTGAAGAATGGGAAGGGCAGGAGGTTACAGGTTACAGGTAACTTATGGAGGTGAGTGGATGGGTCCAGGTAATGAATAATCTCTCAAGCCACTCATCTAACCTGAAGGCCACAGGCCCTACAGAAAGGTCTAAGAAGACACAATGTGCTGAGAATACACAAGAAAAGAGGAGGTAATCTAATGCTGCCCTGCCCCCTTAGTGCAGGAAGGACCCCACGATCATCTTCACCAAACCAGGCAGCCAGAAGCCAAACCCACTGAGCTTCAATCACGTTTATGCCACACATGGTATTTAAGGTCCTCACGATGCTGTAGAGGCCAGAACACAAAATCAATCACCACAGGAAGACGTGCTCAGACCTTACCCCACACAGCATCAACTTTCTAAGAAAGCTCAAACACACCTCTAGAATATTGAGAACTAAGGGGAAGAATGAGTTGATGGAAGAAAACCAGCTCAGTCAGGGTTTCACCTGGGCCTAGGCTTGGGTGGGGAGAGAGCCTTCCTTCGCTTCCCTCCCTTTTGTCCTTAACTGTGCCACTCCAAGCGATCCTGGCAGAGACTGTGAGCTGACCCAGTTTGAGGTGCCACATACACTTTATCACCATGTTGCCCAGACACTGAGATTCTAAAGTTAGCCCTTGCCGATGGCTTGAGGCTCCCCTGCCAGGCTGCTGCCAGCAGTCCCACAGAGCTGCTGCTGCCTGTATGGCTTCTCCATTCGGAGGACAAGTTGCAGGGGTAGGCAGGGCTGCTTACAGCTAAAACACTCATCTGTATCTTCCCTGGCTCATATAAGCGCATACACACAGAATACCAGGAACATCTTGCCCTTGAGCCAACATCGAGGGACAGGGGAGGTGAACGTAGGGTCCCTGGTGACAAGGAGCAGATTGTCCCCAGCCATGAGCTGAGGCCAGACATGCCCATTAGTTTCTGTAGAACAGCTGGGGTAGGGGTGGGGGACAGGAGGTGCTCAGTGCCCTAGGTGAAAGCAGTTTTAAGGGACAAGTGGCCAGCCAGCTAGAAGAGCACTATGCTCTCAGGCTCAGGCAGCTGGCTAGCTCTGCTCAGAGAAAAACACTTCTTGTGCCACAGGCTACATCAGTAAGCCCAGCTAAGCATTCCCACAAACGCAATACATGCCCTGGCAGAGGAAGATGTCTTCTGATCCAGGAACACCAGCTCAGAGCCCAGTGGGTAAGTAGCAAGGCCCTGGGTGCCAGATTTCTGAGCCAGATGGGACGAGAGTCTCAGACAGCCTGGTTCACGCCCCCGTCCCAATTGCCCCATCTATCTGACACAAACATGTACATTCAAATGTGCACATTCACATTCATGCCCACATAACACATTCGCACTCACACTTTCACACACACACTCACATGTACACACACTGGTATACTCATATTCATTGCCAGGCTGTAGCAGACAATCAGGGTTGTAGGCCAGCATTCAAGGTCCTCCCTCAGGGGACCTGGGCCTGCTGTTCACCTTCTCTCCAAATACATCACCCCTACTTTGGTCTTCTCGACTCTTGACTCCGCCCCCATGCCTGCTGCTCCTCTGCAAAGCCAGCCATCACGTCAGCAGACCCTGAGCAACCCTCAACCATGAAGCCTCATGACCTGCCCTCATCACCTGTCTTCTGAATATATTCTCTAATTGAGAGCTTTATTATTAATCAAATTCCAACTTTTAGATTGCACTTCCAATATCCAATCTTACCTTGCTGGCCTGAGCATCACTTCCAGGAGGACAGGGTATGTGTTCCTCTGGGGCCAGCACAGAGCCACCCCAGAGTCGGATTTGGTAAAGTGAATAGGTGCCTGTGTTTCAGAGCTTGATGGGACCTCACACCTCAGATGGAGAAATCCAGGCCCAGAGGGGGATGTGAACACAGGAGATGGACCTGGACTTCCCTCCTAGTGCCAGCCTAGTTCTCTTGCTTTAGCTAGAATCATCTGTAAGATCAGCTTTCTGGCACCTGTAGGAATCCCATGAAAAACCCCCAAATGAGCCAACTGATTTCTGGCTAGAGATCTGAAAGAAACTGAGGCAGCACAACCAATGCACACTAAAGGTTGTCAGGCAGGGCAGAAGGTGGTGAGGGGCAGGACAGGCTGTGGAGCACACCCACCTGTCTTTCCCTCACTACCACCTCTTCAGTCCTGAGAGTGGAGTCTGGAGAGCACCTCACCTTGCCCACAGCGCCACCTACTGTCCCGCTGCCCTTGCTCGCTCCAAAGCCTGCAGCCACCAGCCCATGGGCAAAAAGAGGATAATCCCTCTGCTAAGGGATCCCTCCAAGCCAGATGGCAAGTGCCCCACTTCCTGGAGAGGAAGAGCCACCTCCTCCCAATCTCACCCAATTGGGAGGCCTCGTCTCCCTGCAGACTAGGGAAACCAGCCAGGCCTGGGGCTCCTGGGAGACAAGACTCTGAAGGCTACACCTAGGAAAGCCCAGGGTCATCGGGGCAGGTTCCTGTCCTGCTGCAGATATGGGACCACCATGGACATATCGGCAAGGCCCAGGTTGGGGCTTTGGCCGTGGTTTGGTTGGGAAGGCAGTGATATGTCTCAGCACCTGACCCATCAAATAACTACATTCACTCTGTGAGCACATGTGAGAGCTGCCTCAGACTCCAACTAGAGATCCCACCCTCAAAGAGAGGGGTCTGAGGCCCAGATGCACCTGCAGGGGGAGGAGCCCGTCATGTGTTGCACACTGACACTAGAAGGATGGGTGGTGGTCTCAGGCAGAAGAAATAGTAAGCAAAGGCACAGTCATAAGCAAGCGGGTATGCAGGGGTTTGGAGGGGTGGGAGCAGACGATGGGACTGAGGTGAGGGGCATGGAAGAACACAACCTCCGAAGCACATCCTCAACTCTGAAGAAACCCACTTGCCAGGCCAGTCCCTATTTACGCCTGCTGTCCTGACCAGGTTGTTAATAATGCCCCTTTCACTCTGTCAAGGGTCCCCATGCGGAAGATTAATGATATGGTCACTCTTGTCTATAAACCCACCCAGTTTAGCCAGGGTGTCCAAACATGCTGACATATCTCAATCAGCTTGATGCCCACGACAAGAAATTTGCCTTTAATAATAGTTAAGACAGCAATGCACATGAACAACTTTCTTTAGGTAAACAGGAGAGAGAGCTCAGGGCAACATTATAATCACGCGTGTTGATAGAGGAGTTCTAGGGAGCCAGAATGGCGCAGGGCTGCCACCTATCTTACCACTACTGTGATGCCATGAATAGCTGGACCCAGTTGTGTTTCATACCCCTGTGATTCCCTTTCCTCACACAGTCAGGGCATGCTTACACAAACATCACAGAGGAAGATGGACCTCATCCATTGGATGCCTTAGTAGACAACTTGGAAAGAACCCAGTTCATGAACCCACTAAACACTGCCTACAGGGCCATCTCTGCAGGTGGCACTGGGCACGAGCCTGAGGTGAAACAGATGCTCTGCCCTCCATACAGCAGACCAGACTAGGAGTAGAGGAGGGCAACGCAGGTACTGCTTCAGCTCTCTCAGAATACGTGGGCTAAGGGGAAAGCCGAGGGCTAAGCAGTGATACAGAGGGCACATGGGCACAAGCAGTAGGCACACAGGGCTGCTTCACTCAAACAAATAGGGATGACTAAGCACCTCAGGGGACCCTGGTAATATCTGGAGACACTGAGACTGTCAGAACTTGGGAGTATGGAGAGGTACTACTGACCCCTGGGAATGGAGTTAATCATCCTGCAGTGACAGGACAGTCCAAAATGTCAACAACACCGTCAGCAACCCTGACCCAGAGGGTAGGTTGGGGTGGGGGATCATAGGGAGCAAGGATGACTGCCTGGAAGAGGTGGCACAGGTGTGGGGTGAGAGAATGAATCACCCAGGGAAGGGCAGGGACCCAAGGTGACTGAGGGTACAGGTGACAGGATGCTCACTAGAGAGTGGCCTCACGGGCCAGGTGAAAGTGCTTATACTTTCTCCTAGATAATACAGGCACCTCTAAGCAACTCTGTGTGTTGGGGAACTGGGTAGGGGTCAGTCCCTGGCCTTGTGCTTATGAGGTGTGAATGAGCAAGTGTGCATTGTGAGTAAGGCTGGAGAGGACAGAGAGCGGCAGGCAACCTGGCTGAAATACTGCTGCGACACCCAGTGATGGTGGTGGCCCCGTGTTAAGCATATGGACCTGTGAGGACAGACTTGGAGGGCAGGCTGGAGAAAAGAGTGAAGGCTGGCCCTGGACCCTCGCCCTAGGACCCTGGCGCAGCGTTGCCTCATACTTGGAGATAGTGAAGGACAGCACATTAAGGAAGTCTTGCCAGGGTCCAAACAGTGAGCTCCTTTTGGGACCTGACATACTCAGGTGTGGCTACAGCACCTGGACCCAAGCTCTTGGTACTGTGAGATGATTCTGGGCCAGAGGTTAAGACACAGATGACAAAGGAGAAAGCACCAATTAGTTCTTCTGTAGCACCTGATCTTTTCACGATTTTAATTATGAACCTATTTGTGGCCTCAGAAGAGGACATGCAGGTGTTTCCCTAGCTCCTGCAGGCTCACACAGTGCCCAGCACACAGCAGTTCTTCGCGAACATCTGATGAATGAATGAATGATGGGCAGAGGAAGAGGAGTTCCCAAAGAACAGTAGAGATAGAGAGTAAACCAGAAAAGTAGGTGGGGTGCAAGGAAGGCAGAGTTTCAAGAAAGAGCGAGGGTCAGCAATGTTAAAGTTTCCCCAGAGAGCCAGGGAGAAAAAAGGCAGAAAGCCTTCCTTGGACTGAGCAACAAAGCACTTGAGGTCTTGGTAACAAGATTCTAAGAGTACAGGAGTCACAAATTGGCTGCTGGGAGTAGGGGTGGGAAGAAAGAGATGGGCTAGGAAGGACTGGTGGGAAGGTGTGCCAATGGGTAAGCAGACCACTCCAGCCAACATCATGGGAAAACTTCCAAGACCTATGCCCCAGAGAGGCAGACAATGGGCCCTGAGCAGTCAAAAGATTTGGGTCTAAGGTCAGATTCAGCCCTGGGCAGCCACTCTCTCAGGCTTCAGCCATCGTCTCCAGCCCCAAACACTTCTCTGAATTCCAGACTCACATGGGCTTCATTTCCACCTGTAGTCTCATGGACATCGTAAATCTGACAGCAGAAACTGAGCTTTCTTCTTCCATAACCCTCTCCCCCTTCATTGTCCCATCAAGGCAAATGGCTATGCCCTCTATAATTCTGCACCCAATTTCGATGTGTGGGTTTTCCCCACACACACCCAAGCAAGTCTATGACACCAGCTGGGCGTCCTACAATTCAACTCAATTCTGATGTTATCTACCCATCTTACAGCATTCAAGAAACTAGATTATTCACTAGATTATCAGTTTATTACAAAAGATATTAAAGAATATGAATCATCAGCCAGATGGAAGAGATGCATAGGGCAGGGTATGAAGAAAGGATGCAGAGCTTCCACATCCTTGGTGTGCACCATTCTCTCCACATCTCCCACATGTTCACCAACCTGGAAGCTCTCTGAAGCCAGACCTTTTGGGTTTTTATAGATGCTTCATGATATAATCATGATTGATTAAGTCATTGGACCTTGGTGATTGAACTCAATCTCTAACTCCTCACCCTTCCCCAGAGGTCGGAGTGAGACTGAAAATTCCAGCCCTTTAATCACTTGGTTGGTTCCCCGGCAACCAGCCTCCATCCATAGGTTCTTCCAAAAGTCAATTCAGATAACAAAAGACACCCTGATTGTACTCAACACTAAGGAGATCACATGTATATTTCTTACTATAAGCCACTCAGGCCCCAACCATAGAGCTAGCCATGCCTACTCTCTTGCACTTACCAACCAAACCATAGTGTATACAGGTGACTCTTCCTAAAATTATGCCCAGAATCTTGACTACTTCTCCCACTTCTGCTGGTACCACTCTGTCCAACCCACCATCTTGGGCCTCAATTACTATGACAGCCTCCCAGCTCCACCCTTGCCCCTCATCTGTTCTCCTCCCAGAAGCCCAGGTCAACCTCGAAAACCTGAGTCAGGTCGAGCTACTCATCCCATGGCGGCCAGCTCAGACTCCAAAGTTCTCACCGTTGACCTAGTCACTTTTGCAGCCTGTCCTCCATTCTCCATCTGTCAGATTCCATATGGTAGCTGGTCCTTGAAATCACCCAGGACTTTTGCATTTGCTGTTTTCTCTTCCCCCAGATACCCAAGGGCTCACTCCTGCAGAGGGGCAGGTTTCTGCTCAAAGGTCTGCCTTGCTCAGCCCTTCCTGTCTCTAGTTCCCCTTCCTCTGCTCGGGTTTATTCATATACTGCCCACCTAGAATTTCAGCATCATGAGGCCCAGGGCCATGTGCTCCAGTGCCTAGGAAAATGACTAACTGAAGTTTCCAAAAGGGAGAATAACAGTTTTACTGTCACAACTAAAATATAGCATGAAATGCACTCAGCACAAGTACAGCAAGCCTTGCCAAGTACTATTGTAGCTATAATGAGGACTGAATTAAGTGGATTCACAAGTGCAGCCTCTCACTGCTCACAACTAGGATTCTGGTCCCCATAGCGTCACAGAGCTGGGGTCCAGCCTCACTCAGACCAGTGCTTCCTGCCCTACAGTGCCGGTCCACTGTACCCACCAAACCGCAACATGTTTTCATAACTTTTTTCATTCTGAAATGACTTTGAAGAGCTCTCTCTCTCTCTCTCCCACTAATGATCACAAACTGTTCCAGTGAATAATTTTTTCCAAAAACAAGGAAAATAAAAAACTTATGACAAAAGAAAAAAAGACTTATGACAAACACACAGACATGAGCTGCCTGCTTTCCAAATCTTATGTACCTTAACCATGTGATTATTATACATGTTGTTGCAGGCCACATTCATAAACTCACAAAAACATGTTGTTAGAGTAGAGGGGTCAACAAGAAATAACCAAAGGGCATGTGCATTACCAAGTGTCCACAGGATACCTTGTGTACTTGTCAAGCCAAGTCCCCAGCTCTGGGAGACCAGAATGACTGTTGGTCAAGGCCAAGCCTATAGGGAGAGGCCTGTGGACCAGAAATAGCACTGTCAACTCCCAAAAGACCATGATGTCTTCTAGTAGGGATCAACAGCCTTTTAATACCCTGTATTAGTTTCCTGTGGCTGCTGTAACAAATTACCACAAACTGGGTGGTTTACAATAATAAGAATATAATCTCTCACACTTCTAGAGGCCAGAAGTCTGAAATGAGTATCACTGGGCCAAAATCAAGTGTGGCAGGGCCTCACTGCCTTCATAGGTTCTAGGGGAGAATCCATTCCTCACCTCTTCCAGCTTCTGGAGGCTGCGGCCTTCCTCAGTTCGTGGCCACATCACTCCAATCTTCAACACCAACATCTCCACATCTCTCTCTCACAAGGATACATGTGACTGCAGCTAGGGCCCACCCCCAAAATCTAGGACAACCTCCCTATTTCAAGATTCTTTACTTAGTCACATCTGCAAAGGCCCTCCACCTTTTGCCATTCACAGTAAGCTTTACAGGTTCCAAGGATTAGGATGGGTACATCTTTGGGGGGCCATTTTTCAGCCTGCCACACCCTCTTCATTGTCTGGTGCCGCAGATGCTGAAAAGATAGAGGGGAAGGTACATAGGTGGAGAGAGCAGAAGTGAGAAAAGAGGGGCCGAGGGCCTCTGAAGGCACTCTGCCCACCTATGCTAGCTCTTGTGGGGAGGCCTGTGTCAGGAGGTCAGGGTCAGCGCAGGCACAGAGGTAGGGTGGGACAAGGCCTCTTGGGAGTGTGGCAGGAGCCCAGGAGGCCTGAAGAATAGTTTTGGACGAAGCAAGCTCTGGACCTCTGTCCCTCAGAGCTCCCTGCTCTCCTCAGGTCCCCTCCCACCAGACCACCTCAGCATAGGCCCAGCATATTCAGGACACGAGGGACAGCGCATTCAGAATATGGCCTCTTTGAGGTGAGCAGCCCCGCCCCCACCTCCATCTCCTCAGATGGAGAAAAGACCTAAATCATAAACCAGATGAAAAACATGTCCTGTTCTACCCCTGGGACCAAGGGGTCACCTGAAATGAAAACAGTCTGGAACAGTGTGTTGTTAACACTAAGCTTGGCCTTATTCTTCTAGCTACCCTCAAGGGTGATCACAGGACGTTCGCGGCTCTGCATCAGCAAACCCAGGCACGCAGCTCCAGGGACCACCAGCGCAGTTCCCAGAGCACCACTGCTGCCCCTTTCCAGCCCATCAGAGATGCCCACACAGGAAAGCTGGACCAGAAACCCCAAGAGTTGCCCCCACACCTTGATAAGAGGAGGCGTTTTGGAGAAAGGTTGCAGCAAGAGGACCTGTCCTCCCTCCCAGGACCACTTCAGGGCCACTTCCCATGCAGCCTGAGGCCCCACCCCTGCTCTTGTCCCCCCAGTATCCTCTGCACCCACAGAAGAGTGGGGTACTGCTGTCTCTTATTTTCACTTCTCATCGGTTTGTTCTTGCTACCCAGCACACCTCAGGCCAGTGGTGTGCAAACCATTTTGCAGGAAGTCTCATTGAGGGAAAATGTTTATGGAGCCAAAGAGGGGGAGGGGACTCATAAGAGTGGCTTCACTGTGTGGATGGCAAAGAGGGAAGAAAGCCCGAAAGTGAAAGTCTGCTTCACCAACTAGAAGACTGAGTGAGATCGCCAGAAACAGGTGGGCAGCCCTATCACAGCACAGCCCTGCCACCCCAGCCCAACGTGGCAATAGCCCAGGGCCATCTGCAGATGTCAAGACATCATGAGATCCCCATGGTGAGGGGCTTCCCTGGTCAGCATCCCCTAACTGGGTGCCAACCTCAATGGGGAAACAGAGAAGATGATTCCACACTGGCCACAGACAGACAGAGGGGAAGGAAGAGTGGTTTGTCTGTCTGTGCAGCCCACTGGGACAGTGTCAGGATGAGGACACTTACCACATTCCAGAACAGAGGATTGAAAGTAATGGCGAGAACGGCAGCCACAAAGCGGGGATCTGAAGGGTCCACGTAGCCCAGCAGCCAGGTCATAACGCAGAGGTCTGCCTGCAGGGATAGAGCCACAGTCAGCAGGAAACTTGCCAGCTCCCACCCGGTGCCCCGAGGCCTATACATGGGGAGCCTAAGAAGTGATAAGCTCTCAGAACTCAGAAACAAAGTTACCCTCTGGGAACACACTGGAGGCTCGGGCACGTCCAAGTCCAGCAAAGGTTACTACAGTGCAACCTCATAAAACTGAAGATAAAAAAGCAGAAACCCAATCAGCTGTGTCGTGCCCTGTCAGGAGCCGGCAAGCCACAAGAGTAGTGTGCAAGGACAATAGATGAGGAAATCAGCAGCTCAGATGATGAGTGTCCAGCACCCCGAGGGAGAAGGGACTCCACTAGGACCAATGTCCACATCACCAGGATGCTGTGACCAGGACCCTGAAGAGGTGTTCAAAGGCCCCAAAGCAAACCTAAGGAACTGACATTGTGAAGAGATGCACAGCCTCACCAGCAATCAGGTAAATGAAAGCTAAACAATATGAATGTGCCTCTTCTCACCAAACTGAACAGACAGTCCTGAGTTGATGAGGCTGTGAACTCCCACATGCCTGTAGTTCCACTCCCAGTGGGCTCCAGAGAAACTCACACACACACATACCAAGTACATGTGCAAAGATGTTCCTATCAGCACACTTGCAATGAAAAAGTGTGTCTATGCAAGAATTAATAAACAAAATGTGGCCCATTCTCCTAAATTAGCTAAGCTACAGAATGTAAATGAACTAACTAGATGCATCAACACATGCTATTCTCAAAAGCATGTCAAATGAACATAGCAAGATGCAGAATTCCTAAAGCATACATATTCATTTTTAGGAAACAACACACAACCACATAGAATGAATATTCTTTCTCTGTGAATTTTTTAAAAGTCTGGCATGCAACAAACTAAATTCAAGATACTTGTTGCATCTATAGCAGGGTTTCTTGTCCTCTACACCATGGGTACTTGAGGCTGGATCCCTGTGGTGGGGCCATCCCCTGCACGGCTGGGTGTTCAGCAGCACACCTGGCCTCTGCCTACCAGATACTGATTGCTCTCCTCAGTTGTGACAACCAAAAATGTCTACGGACATGCCAAAATGTCTCTTGGGGACAGAACTAACTGTGGTTGAGAACCCCTGTCTCTAGGGACAAGAAAACAGCTGGACTCCTTCGATATTGATTTCTTTCTTTAAAAAAGATGAGACTCCTCCAACATTTTGAGTGTCAACTATTTACTGAGTCCCTGTATTATTCTTTGTACTTTTCTTTTTAGAAAGGATTTTAGAGCCCCAAAGCCTAAAAGTACTCTGGCAACTCTCCACATGCAATTCAAAATAAAAATAGGTTTAAACTGTAAAATGAGTCTAAGACCACAAGAGTTCTGATCCTTCCCATGTCTATTGTGATAGTGTTTTTTGTTTTGTTTTATTGTTTGGGATATAGCACATACTTTCAAGAAGTGTGTGTCTCCTACTTTTGGGGTGCTGGGAAAGAAACGAGGCTCCTGATTTGGTCTACCCCATAGTCCCCCCTTGCCCTGTGGGCAAGCAGTGGTCTCCATCCCACTATTGCTCCACTTTCTGGCATAATTCAGCCTTGCCATCCAGACAGTGCTGCTGAGTGTGACAGTGGAAAGATTCCAGAAAGTCACTAAGTACAGAAGATGTGGCCTGGTATGTCCTTCACATGTGTGGGCCTCCTATCCCAGTCAGCCTGTATCTCTCAAGGGCAAACCTTCACCTCAATGTGGCCAATAGCAGAGCTACTTGAATAGCAAGCACTCCCCAGTTCAGACTCACCTAAGAGTAAGTCAAGAATGAACAAACTGACAAAGGAAGCAATGGTGCACTATTAGGTGAATGTGTGGATGAAATGACTGGGGGAAAATGACCACATGAGCATACAAGTGCATTAATAAATGAATGACAAAAGAAGAGCCACTCAGCCAACAGTGAGATGTGTGGCCTCGGAAGCACAGCCTTGCCCTAGGCTGACCACAGCCTCTGGGAACCCAGTGGGCACTGCCAACACCCACCTGGCAAGCATGTAAACACACACCTGGCCTTCCAGATTCCTTTTGTCTTGTCTCAGGTGATATCCCAGTCTCAGTGAGAGCTTCCAAGCCTTGGAGGCTCACAGAGCAGACACCTTACAAAGCCCTGAGCTGTGATAGGAAGTTTTAAGTTTCCCTGGAAACATCAGGCAAGGTGAAGCCACTTATGATGGATGAAACAGCTGTAACCGGCCTCAGAACAGGCTGCACTGCCCTAGAGGGAGGCATCCAGGCCTCAGCCCAAAACCTCTAGAACCTGGGACTGAACCAGAAGATGCTGTAGCATCTGTCTGATAAGAAACATTTATTAAGCACATCTGACTGCAAGGCCCTGTCCATTGAGAATCTTTGATGGGGCAGGAGCTATGGGGAAGGAGAGAGAAAGCTGGCCTGGGGAACCACACAGAGGTCTGCTCTGATTCTGCTCAGTTATTACAGAGTGAGCTGAGGTAAGGTACCTGCCTCACTGTGAACAGCAGACCTGTCAGCAGCTGGAAATCTCACTCACCCCTTCCCCTTCCACTCGGTCTCCATCTCAACCCCCAGCCAGAACTTGCCTTGCCATTGCACTCCCTTCATCTTATCCAGAAGTCCAACCTGTCTAGTGACCCCATTGTTCCCCTGTTCAAAATTCCTCCAATACATCCCACTGCCCTCAGCATGGTGCACTCATATCCAAGCCAGCTCCCCGAGCCTCACTTCCTGCAATGGCCTGTATTCCCCAGGCCTCCTTACCTACACAGGGCTCAACCTTCCCAGCACTCACTGACAGGTGATGAATTCATTTCCATTCATCTCAACTGTCAGGCTTCCTGTCCCACCCCATTACCCAGAGACACGGTGCTCTGGACCCCTTCACAATAGCATCTACACATGTCTGAGATACCTTCTATCCCTCGTAACCCCCTCCCCAGCAAACTCCTATTCATTCTTCAAGACCCAGCTGAAGCATCTCCTCTACCCTCACCCATGGCACCCTTCTGTCTGTACTTAGTGTAGCCCCAATTAGAAATATTTGGTTATCTGTCCCTATATTGTATTCACTCCTCTAGGCTAAGGGCCATTTTTTTCTCCATCTTTTGTATCTTCTGCCTGACACAAAGAGTAAATGTTTGCAAGGGAACAGTGACCCTCGTTTCATCATCAGTAAAAAGCGGGGGCTGAAGGTACACCTCTGAATGGCGCTCCAGTTTGGCCACCTGTGTTCCTGGGGACTCTGATCCCCGTCCTTCTGGCTTCAGACTGGAGGCAGAAAAGTGCCCAAGGGGCCACTATGGGGATTCTGCAGGTGAGCAGCCTGAGAGCTGCTAGCAGACCCCTCCAGACATGGAGGCATGGCCTCTGCTGAGCAGAAATCCTCTAGCTGCCCAGATGCTACGCTTCACAATATTTACTTTTATGGCACCTTTTAAGCAATGTTCACAGCATTGGAAGGAGGTGGGATGGCCAGACCAAGGAGAGGGTAGGGTTAATTCAGGTTCTTAGAAACACCAGAGATGGAATCTACTGAAAGCAGGTCAGTCTCCCAGGTTGAGGCCTGCCTGTCCCTGGGGTATGCAACTGGGTGCAAGGTGTTTAGGCAGAAGCCCTGGCCCTCCCTGAATTCCAGTACTCACACAAGCACCACTATCCCTATTCGTCAACTCCATAAGCTAGGCATCCCCACCAACCGACCACCCAGCCTCCCACAGCTTCTATCAAGTTCCTCAAAAGCTTGGGCTCACCCTGAGTCATCAGATAGAGGAGCTCAGGGCCAGCACACCTGGAGCATGAAATAGACTTTTTACCACGTGCTAACTTTCATACTGACAGTTACCCCCAGGAGTTTATATGGCCACTCTATACATAAAACTTTTAATGTTAGCCAGACTCCCCTTTATGGAGAGTTCAGTCCAAGGATGCCATTCTTCTAAGCCCGAATTCTCTATTCTACATCCTCCCACCCTTTAAAGCAGTCAGGCAGCACAGGTTCATGATGTTGAAAACGCCTCCACAGTCAGGGTGTACAGCTGGCTGTGGTCCAATTCTCACTAAGCAGAGAGAAGTAAAACAATCTCTCCCGCAATCCCCCACCAACCCTGCAAGTTACCGTTCATCATCCTCAGCATCCTCATGTTACAGGTCAGCAACCTGAGGCCAAGGATCAGACCCCTGCGGGCCTGATTCTTAAGGCCCCATTGGTGTTCACACAGCCTGTGCTGTCTCAGGGTTCTCTGGCCTTTATCACTTTTAATTGTGAACTAGTGGGACGCCTGGAGCTGGATAACCTTCTCGAGGACAGGAAATACCGCAGTCCCAGGCAAACCTGGTGTGCCCTCAGCACTGTGCCTCCAAGCGAGAGGATTGAGAATCAAGTGTGAGGTTCAGAACAGACTCCCATCAAGCTGGGGGGAGGGTGCAGATGGCGACAAGAGGCTAATGGCCAGCCAGAAACCCAGCCTTGGGGATGCAGAGCAGGAAGGAAAGAGCCAGGTTAATGATTCAGGGGAGGTCTAAGAAGGTGCAACTACCCAGACAGTGGCTGCAAGGGGATCAAGTTGAGAAGCTGATTGGGAAGGAAACAGGGAATTTTCTGGGGTGATAGAGCCTGGGTAGCTGGGAGTGTGCATATGTCAGACTTCTGGGACGGGGCACTAAGGTCTGTGCACTTCACCGCTGGAAAAAAAAATGTTAGCACGTGCCTCAGCACTAGGTACTGGGAATGGTATCCCCTATTTTGCTGTCAGGCCCTTGGGAGAAGCTGTCCTCTCAAAACGCTTAAGATTTTTTTAAGAATTCAACTCAGTGTCATTCAACTGATCCTGAGCATCCACTAAGAAGGCCTTATCTAGGGAAGCATGAGACAAAATCAGTGGACTGACGGCTAAGGCCCCTAAAGAGACTTCACAATGCCCGTTATCACGATCAGTAAGCATTTATTTAAAGTTCAAAGTTCACATACCTCAACTCAGGCAATCCTTTCAACCACACAGAAAGGAAAGCGCTATTGTTCAGCCTACTTTGCAGATAAGAAAGCCAGAGGCCCCAGACCCAGACCCCAGGCTGAGAGTAGAACATGACTTGACTACCCCAAACCTTCCAGATTCATGATAGAAACTAGAGTTTCCGCTCAGGACCTGGAGCCACTGATGCCAGAGGGGCAAGGAGAAATATGCTTCTTTTATCTTTTGTGGGAATAGAGGTAGAAGAGAGAACCTGAGGCACTGAAAGGTTAAACAGCTAACACTGGCTGAAACTAGCAGAAATTGGCACCCAGCCAGGTCTCCCAATTAGGGCTGAAGTGGTTAAAACTAGAACCTCAAACCCACGACTACCAGGTCCCAATGCCCTGGGATCAACCTGTCTCTGTGGGAAGGAAGTATCCAGTACCTTAGAGACTGGGAGGGAGGGTGGGGGGTTGCCTGGAGAAGGGCCCGCTCAGCAGGAAAGAATGAGTTACAGCTCACAGTGGCATCCAGGCAGCAGAGGGGAGTGCCTCCTGGCTTCCCGTTCCAGAAAGCTAAAGGTCCCTTCCTAATTGCTGTCACTTCCCAAAAGAGTCTTGAAAGGGCAGACGCCTCCCTCCTGAAACTGGACAAGCAGAAAAGAACCAAAAACCCAGGTCAGATGTGAGCAGAGCAGGTGTGTGTGGTGGTAGTCAGGGGAGAGTAGTTCCTCTGGCCAACCCTGCATACCTGTGAGCCGCCTTGACTAAGGGGCGTCTCCCCCACCCTCAACCCTCTCCAGCCCAACCTTATTAAAGTAGCAGAAGTCCTGGATTTCTGTTTCAGAGTAATTCTAAGAATGGAATCCCACTACAAGGTCACAAACTGCAGAGTTCTCTGTGCTTGAATAGGAGAGTGGTACCTACCGCAACCAGGAATAATTCCCCTCGGTCCGATGGATGGGCTCAGCTATTGCAACCCCACGGGTTGGTAAGGAAACAGCTCATAGCAAGTTCACTTTACTGCGGGATTCCAGAACACTTCAGGTCACTTCGCTGCAGGTCAACAGCACCCAGGGTCACATTGTGACATCCAAACAAACAGCAGGGGCCCTGAGTCAAAGTCACATTGATCACAACTGGAATCCACATATCACATACAGCAAAGGGCAGGAGAAACGGGCTGGGGGTGGAGGGCCAGAGGGGACAGGGGTCCTCCTACAGTGCTGCAAAATATATCTTTTGAACCACAGTTCCTCCTGCCTCTCCCTGGGAAACCCAAATGCATTCTCAGTTGATTCAGGCAACATGTACCAGCCAACTTTTGGTTAGAGCCCTATGCTTGGCACAGACCAAGAAGAAATGTGTCAGACTCTTTTTCCTTGAAGTTTTATACTAAGGCAGCCCACCAACCTCATATTTCTACCCTGCATGATAGAGGGTCAGGGAGAGGTACTTGGCTCAGAAGGTCTCTGGTGAACCCACAATCTAGGCTGGAATCACAGTGCTCCCACTCTAATTGCTGTCACTTCCCAAAAGTCACTTGAAAGAGCAGACTGAGGCACTTCAAAGGTTAAGGATACAAGCAGGCCTCCTATGACCAATCTCAGATTGAGGTTTCCCTTAGGTGGAATGGGGGCCCCCAAGGTTACATTCTAGACAGAAGGGAGAACAGGTGTGAAAGTACAAAGTGTGAAGGGTGTTTCTAGGGTCTGGGTTATTCTGCCCCCTCCCTCTGTTTGCTTAATGCTAACTAATACAGACAGACATCTGACCTCTCTCTTTCTGGGAATACATACTTCCTAAGGAAAAGCCAGAGAGAGAAATGTGGACCCTATGCTGGAACTGGAGGAGAAGCAATCCCTGGAAACCATTTAAGGCAGGAGGCTTGTGTGAATGTCACAATGTGACAGTGATCAGCTACAGACAATTCCTGGAAAAACACTGAAGTGTCCCTAAATCCCAAAATAAAAAGAAATGCTCAGCAGCTGCTCTGATTCCCTAAATCCATAACTCCCTTCAGGCCCTACAAGGTTGGTGCTACTAAGTATATTTACTTAAGTACCCATTATGTATTAAAGGCAATAATAACAATAAGCCAGCTGACCTTCACTGGGCACCAAGCCCTGGCAAAGGGCTTTAATGAGGCAGGGCAGAGAATGGTTCTGAAACAGGGTGTGCCCCAGACTGGCTGAGCTTGATGCTCTTTGTAAACTTGGACATGTCAAGTGCCCTCCATAAACTTTGAATGAACGTGGTCCTTCCTTCAGAGGACTGTCAAAAAAGTTAAATAAGATAATGCAAGGAAAGTACTTATTATAGTGTCTGGCACAGAGAGGAGCTTAGCTTAATAGATGTTAGCTGTTATGACTATGTTATTCAGTCCACACCACATCCCTGAGAGGCATGCCCATTTCTCATATTAAAAAACTGAGGCTAACACATGAAGTAAAAACTGGCAGAAACAAAAGATGACACAGACAAATCTACAAGTGCAGTTGGAGTCCTCAATACTCCTCTCTCAGTGACTGATAAAGAAGACAGGCAAAAAAATTGGTGTTGACCTAACAGTACTGTGAACCACTGGGACTAATTGACACTTACAGAACACCCCACAATAGGAGAAGGCACACTCCTCTCAGGTATACATGGAACATTCAACAAGACAGAGCACATTCTGGGCCATAAAACAAATATTAAGTTTAAAAGAATAAGTAAGCATAAAAACAGGTTCTCATACCATAGCACAATTATACTAGAAATCAATAACATAAAGATACTTGCTAAAGAACAAAATTCCAATAATTCACAGGTCAAGAGGAAGTCTGAAGGGAAATTTTAAAGTACTTTGAACTGAAATGAAAATACAACATACCAAAAATTGTGGGATGCAGGGATAAGAGGGAAATGTATAGCTTATATTAATGAAGAAAAGTCTCAAATCAGTAATATAAGCTTTGTCCTTAAGAAATTAAAGAAGAGTAAATAAAACCCAAAGCAAGCTGAAGGAAAAAAATAAAAGAGCAAAAATCAATCAAATTGAAAACAGAAAAATAGAGTGGGGGGGAATCAACCCCGAAACTGTTCTTTAGGAAAAAATGAAATTGATAAAACTTCTAGCTACACCAACCAAGGGAAAAAGAGAACACACAAATTACTTACACCAAGAATAAAAGTGGAGCCCCCCCCCACCCACTGACCTCACAAACATTACAGGGATAATAAGGAACACTAAGAACGAGCTTACACCCACAATTCAACAGCTCAGACAAAATAGTCTGATCCAGGAAAGGCACAAGCTACCAAAATTCATTCAAGAAGATATAGTGCTATATCTATTAAAGGGATTGAACTCATAGTTAACAGTCTTCCAAGAGAGAAAGCTCCAGGCCTGAAGGTTTCATTGGATGAATTCTACCTAACACTTAAGGAAGAAATAACAAGTACACAAAATCTCGCCCAGAGTTCAGGAGAGGCCAGGCCACTTCCCAACTCACATTAAGAGACCAGTATTACCTTAATACTAAAACCAAAGACACTACAAGAAAACTATCAACCATATTTCTCATGAACATAGCCACCAAAATCTTCAATAAAATAATGGTAAGTCAAATCCAGAAATTTATACAGGGGATAACATGTCAGGACCAAGTTGGGGTCACTCCGGGAATGCAGGGCTGATCTGACAAAATATCAATGTAATTCACCATCTCAACAGATGGATGAGGAAAAGCCATATGATCATCTCAAAAGAAGCAGAAGAAACTGAGGTTCTGTAAGTTTAAGTGACTTGCCTAAGGTTAGGCAGAGGAAAGCCCCAAACCTGCTATCTTGATTCTGATCCAAAAAATACTAAAGACAAACGATGTCCTTGAGAACTTCACAAAGTAAGTCATCAAATAAAATGGCCTGATATTTATTCTAACTAAAGTGATAACACCAAAAGATTTTTTAAAACAATTTTTTACAGAAGGCAAACATCTTGCCCTGAAAGGTGGTCTAGACATCCCATATCTGCCAGCAGAATTTTGCCTCCAATGGTTTACTCAGCCTCCCATATCACAACTGGGGACTGGGCGACTAAAGGAGCCTGTCTCCCAACAGGCCTCAAAGCTTCTCAAGTACAGGGGCTTTTGCTTCAGAAGACCACTCTCAGGTGGGATGCATGTGACAATTTATAAAGCTCCTCTGTACCCTTATTTTGTGGTCTTCACTAGAGCCCCATTATTATACCATGTAACAGAGCAAGAAAGTGAAGTATGCCTCTTGACAATGAGTAAGTGACACCACTCTTCTGTTCACAAGAGAAGGTGTGTCCACATGGAAAAGAGATCTGATACCTAAGCATGAAAAGGGCTCACCTTGACCTGGGTTCTCCAAGAAGCCAGCACCCCTAAACCTCACTGGAGCCATCCTCTGAGTCCTGGAGGTGCTCTTGTCTATGGACAGCAAGTTGGCAGTCCCTGCTCCAATCCACCTACCAGTCAGCTTGCTTCATGCTGTTGTGAAGCTGAGGAGCAAGGCTCTGAAACCCCATGATAGGAAGAGAAGGGAGGGCAAAGAAGAGCTTCGGTCAATAAGGCTAAAACAGGTACACTTTACATCCCAGCAGATGATTTTTTAAAGTTAAAAACAAAAACAAGTCTATGGCCATGCTACCCTGAACAAGCCCGATCCCATCTGATCTTGGAAGCTAAGCAGGGGCCTAGTTAGTACTTGGATGGGAGACCAGGTGTTGTAGGTGTAAAAAATAAAAGAATAAGATTGTAAACTGACAAGGTCCTTGCAATCTATGAGGTCAACCAAGGGTTGTCTCAACTAAAAAAGAATAAAATAAAAAAATAAAAAGATTCCATACCAGCTGGAACAGGCCCAGAAGGCATGGTTAAAGGCATTGCACCCAACAGCTTCACTGTTCAGTACAATATGGTAGCCACTAACCACATGTAGGTTATTGAGTACTTACAGTGCCACATGACAAAATAATACTTTTGATATACTGGGTTAAATAAAATATGTTAAAAGTAATCTCACTGATTTCTTTTTACTTTTTAAAGTATGGCTACTAGAGAAGTTTAAATTATGTGACACATTATATTCTTATTGGCTGGCATTAGACTAGTACAGTGAGACCCTGCAGTTCAGATGCCCATGGGGTAATGAAGCTCACTCAGGCCAGGGACTTTGATTGAGGAAGAAGAACTACCACATAATACAAATACATAATGTATGTTTTTTGTTTTGTTTCGTTTTGTTTTGTTTTTTGACGAAAAATCCCTTGGCAACAGGAAGCTTAACTGTACCAACAAGGTCAGCAATGGAAAAAACTGAACATTAGTCTACTAGGGTCACCCTGACCTGTCCCCTGAAATGCTCCCAGTTCTCTCCAACTGCACAGGCCCATCGGGCTCTGGAGGGAAGGGGAAAAGGGCAGAAAACACCTTCCCACACACACACCCAGTTAATCTTCCCCTATCCATGTTGATTCTCGCCTCTTGCTTCTAGGTCTAGAATATAGGACCTGCTCAGATACCCAAGGGCAGGACTCTAATCCTCCAGCTAAGCTTGCACTGGGCCCACTGCCCACTTACATTCTGCCTCTGGCTCAAAGGTTTCCCTACCTCAAGTTAAGGTAGGGAAACCTTCCCTTCCACACAGAGCCACACTTCCATGAAGTACCCCCTAAACCAGGCAATGCTGAGGGTCCTTCTTTGGCATTCCAAGTGCTATCTTCGTCTGAGATTTGCAGTGATAAAAAACATGAATCACAGTACTGCCACTGATCATGTTTGTCCAGAGATTCCATAATGGCCACTTATAATTTAAGATTCTAAGGATTCCATCAATACAATTATTTCCAAAGGGTGGCTCCTCAGGGATGGTAATCTGCCTTGATCTGGGTGCTCATTATATAGGAATGTCCAGTTTGTGAAAATGCCTGACTGTACCCATATGATCTATCACTCATCTAACTGTATGTTCTTCTTTACTGAAAAGATAATAGTCTTCTCCCTCTCTTCTGCTTCCCTCCCACCCATTTCCACTCATCCTGAATCCCTTGGAGCCACATGCTAGCCTTTTCTTCCTGTCTTGAATACTTTCTCCTGAGGCCTCTGCTCTGCTGTCCCTCTACCAAGAGCATCTGACCCCACTGGTTTATCACTCAGGTCTCAGAGCACCTCCTCACATGGAGAACAGATATTTAGGATTTCAATCCCACCTCCCCACCAGCAACTCTCTAAAACACTGACAAATTCTACCTCCATCAGAGAACTTTCTATATTTCCAGGCTTCTATATTTCCCTCATTAGAATGAAAGCTCGGTGAGAGCAGACCTTTAACTGTCCCCCAACCCCAGATTCTCAATAAAGATCTGCTGTATCAATGATTGAATAAAGAGAATGAATGAACTGGGTTGAAGGCTGCTTCAAGCAGAGATATATATTACGGGTTCCACGGAGAATGGTTGGTTGGTTGATGAAAAAGGTGAATAAGGAAGCTTGGATAGAAGGAAGAATGCAGGAGAGAGGAAATCCCATTGGAATTGGAGCCTGGGGAGAGACGCCATGAAAAGGCAACTTTCTGGCCTATTACTTTACAAAGCGGCGGCACCTCAGCCAGTCAGGTTTCCAGACACCAGAGCCTATCTCATCTCACTCAGTCCTAGCACAATGGTTTACAGGTTGTAAACCATTTCCACCCATCAACCCAGGAAGGACATGTTCTGCAGCTGGCTCAGAGCCAGTGAGTGGAGAAACCAGGGTTCAAACCTTGTTCTTGCCTCAGCTGCAGAGCTAGCCTCCTGCCCCAGGGACATTGCAGGGCAGGGTGGAGGGTGGGGGGATTGCCCAGGGGGATTAAACGGCATCAGGGTCTCACAGTTCCCACACATCACATGCCCCCACCACTCACACTTCCAAAAACTCACACATGCTCAGTCACACACCGTGCTAGTCATACACTCTCACACACAGATTCCAGGACACACTCTCAGAGCAACTCTGATCACACAATCTCAAAGGCTCACAATCTCAGATTATAAAACCTCAGAGACAATCCCAGAGGCTCACACGCAGACACACACACAACCTCAGAACTCTGATATACACTAACAAATCTGAGGTCCTCTATCCCGCTCACTCTGACACACACACACACACGCACACACGCACACACGCAC
Organism: Eonycteris spelaea; assembly: GCA_003508835.1. Taxonomy (NCBI): domain Eukaryota; kingdom Metazoa; phylum Chordata; class Mammalia; order Chiroptera; family Pteropodidae; genus Eonycteris; species Eonycteris spelaea. The sequence goes on along the minus strand of PUFA01000285.1, from coordinate 614,141 downwards.
GCACACGCACACGCACGCACGCACACGCACCAAAGCCCTCAAAACGCAACCTCCGCCCCATACTACGCCCCGCCCCCGTTGTCTGGTAACGGTGGACCACCCACCGGGCGTTGGAGGCGGTGCCCGCAGGCCTGTACACCCAACTAGCCACCCGGATCCTTTTTCCTGTACCCCCGCGCCCGGCGCAGTCAGTACCTGCCTAAAGTCAATGTTTCCGAGGCCTCCGCAGCAGTCCGGCCTCGCCACGGAGTTGATCATAGGCTCTTCTCCGGGCCCCCTGATTATTTTGAACGGGGACCACCTCTGGGGACCACGCGGGGACCTCGTGGCAGCCACTTGCCCCCAGGACCGGCCCCATTGAGCCGGGGAAGCGCTGCCGGCCGGGGTGCTTTCCCGGTGACCCTTGCTTCTCCCGGCCTTCTGGGAAAAGTAGTTCCCCGCTTCTGCGACGCGCCTTTTTCCTGGAAGCTCGCGACGGTCCCTTCTTCAAAAAAGAACCAAGAACTACAAGTCCCAGAGTCGTATGCTTCAGCGAGTGTCGGTTCCGCGGCGGCCACACGGTAGTGTCCGCTCGGTTCGGCTTTCCCTTTTATCGTCGTGGTCTTTGGGTCCCGCACCCGGCCTGCCAACTGATCTGGTGTCCCTGTCCCTGTCCCTGTCCTTGGCTGGCGACGGTGGGGCGTAGATATAAGTAGCTTTCTGCGCAGCCCCCTGCGGACTTGGCCTCGGTCCAAGCTCGGGTCTCCCGCCGCTCAGATTTGCATTTACCCAGAGACGGTGCAGACTGAGCACGCCCTGTAGCCTGCAGCCGAGGCTATTCCTCAGGACCCTGGGCTCCGCCGCCCACGCGGCCTCCACTAACTTAGCCTCAGTCAGAGACACCTCCACTCCTATGTTCCTCCACCTTCTTCTCTCGTTCACTCACAGGGTATTTGCTGAATTCGTCTGTGTGTCGTAGTACAGTAGCTGGCAACACACGGTCCTGGCCCTCACTGTCTCCTAACAAATAAGAGACAAAACAAGAATAAAATATTGTAACTTAGATAAGTACTACGATGGAAAACAAGGGATGCTGCCTTAGAAGGCTCAGAGAAATCCTCTGAGGAAGGCATGCAAAATACGGGGGCAGGGCGGAGTAGGAAGAGGAACTGCTTGCACTTCAGGAATCTAGAAAAGGCTGGTCAACTGTAGAGGAGGAAGAGGTAGAGAAATTGAGTGGGAGGGCAAAAGTTGAAAAAAAGTAAGTGGGATTTTATATGGTTGGGTTCCAAGAGAGGCGCTTTTGTAGGGAAATAGACTCGAGATTCCCATATTTTGCACAAAGCCACACAGCCAGCTGGGAACCTGGGTAGGACAATGCTAACTGCTTCCTAATTCAAGCTGCTCACTGCTCTCCTCCTTGGTCCTAAGCACATACTAATCTTGAGTATTTACTGAGCAGCCAGTGGATGCTCCCCCCTGTGCGGAGGGCTTTACAGATAGGCCCAACCTTCAGACATCCTTAGGATGAGGCAGGCCCACCAAAGAGACGGGAAGGACACTGGCTTTGGAGCATGCACTAGCTGTGTGACTAAGCAAATTTTAGTTTTTGTCCAAAAGTAAAAGGGAAATAAATGTTGATAAAATTGACCACACAGGACCTAAACTCACTACACTGTGCAGTGGGAAGTGCTTAAATGACAACTGGCCGCAACAGGGCAGGGTACACAATAAATGCTCAAGGGCTAATTTACCTACTGACCACTGTTACAAGGGTTAAGAGCTCCCTTCCTCAGGGTGTCCAGGGAGGGCCTGTTAGAACCAGAGCCAATTCTGGGGAGCCTGCCAATGAGGAGGGCTCCTAGTAAGCATTCTTCCTGCCCACCATTACGTGTCTACTTCACAAAAGTCCAAGCTTTCTCCTGACCTACTTGGCTGCACCTTTGGTTATTAAGCCAGGAAAATGAGTTTTTGTGTATTTGATTTATCTGGAAACAGAAGGTGTTGCCAGAAGCAACACCTGACAGAGGAAATTGGACGCTCAGACAACTTCGTTAGAGGAAGGAGAAATTAATGCCAGCGGAGAGCGTGGGGTTTTCAATAGACCCCTTGGTTATATTTCTTACAGTTTGTATACCCTTGCAGTGTCCATGCAAGAGGCACATGATTGCTTTGTCTGAGGTTTGAGGTTTGCTTCATGACCCAGGATGAGAGGGGAAGCTTCTGGGTGGTGGGGGAGGGGGGGAGGGAGCGCTGTAAGCAGGGAGGAATTTCCAGACCACTGGTCTTACAGGTCTTTTGTTTTGCGACCTTGATGCAAAAGGAAGTATCACTTAAGGCCAGCACCTGCTCAGAGGATTCCTCTGCAATGGCTGAGCCCTGATTGTAACATAACAAAAAGTTTTATACAGTCTCCTTATTCCTACACAGCTCCAGAGATAAGGAAGGACATTAGTTGGTTGGCAAGCCATGAATCAATAGATGTGAACTGGAGAGTCCTGGAAAGGGAAGAGAGGGCAGTCAGGAATGGGCTTTAACTGGCTAAGTTGGTCATTTCTGCAAGCCATTTCCCCTGCACTCTTTCAGATGCCTCCTCTCCTCTCTCAAAGGTAAATCTCAGAGGTCACACCAGAGCTGAAGCAACTAGAGGAATACACTCCTCCACCCCAACCCAGCCCCTCTCCCTCTGTGAAAAGGAAACACCCAGACATACAGAAGCCAGACTACAGCTTCAAATGTGATTAGGTTTGTTCAGATCAAAAGCATCCTGCTGAAGATATTTTGGGGCAGAAGTCTTTGCCTGACCCTTTGAAAACTCCCTGGTCCAAGAGCTTGCAGGGAAATCATCCAGGCCAACATCTCTCACTAGAATATTCCATTTTTTGGCATCTCCAGCAAATAGAAAAGTCACTTTTGCTTACATGCCTCAAGTGATGGGAGGTTCACCACTTCGAGGTAGCCTGCTTCACTGTTGGACTGGGTGTTTATTCATGATACAGACTCAGAATCATCCTTTCTGAAGCTTTAACAAATAGAGCTGCATTCTACTCTTAAGGTTATCTCTCTTTGCCCCTTGATAGCTCTTCAGATATGGAAAGCCACCTATCAGGGAATATCTCCCAGTGGGCTCCAGAGCAAACATCTCCAGATGACTAATCCAGCCAGGAGTTTGACCCTTGCTATAAGGGGTTCAGAGCTAAAAGCCATTTCTGCATTTCTTCATTGCCTGCCTTCTTCTCCTCTACTTCCCCTAGTGGCACTGGATCTGGCTGCATGGCTCCCAGCAATCATTAAAATAGGCTCTTATCACTAAAATTAATATTTGCTCATTGGGTGGCTTTGGGTAAAACCTAAACCTTTTCCTACCTGAATCTATTTTCTGTTCATAAAATATGTATAATCTCTTGAGCACAGCTGTGGTAAGGATTAAAGGTAATAATATGCACAAAAGTGTCTAGCAAACAGTGGGTTCTCAATAAATGTTTGCCTCCCTCCTTTCTGTATAATTGAGACTTAGCTGTTAAGATCATATGACACTGACGAACACACTAGGGTTTAGAGCTAGGCCAGTACTGGGGCCCAGGAGAGCTGCCAAGTTTCCAGGAGGACAATGGGGTGAGGAGCAGGACAGGCAACCAGAGCTGCTCTCCAGACAGCCTCCCCTGAGTCACTAGAAACCACAATATCAAGGTTCTTTAAAACTAGGAGGGTGGTCATGATGTCTAGTGCCTATCTCCTAGATTCAGTCCCAATTGCCTCCACATTGCTTGTGGAGGGTCCAGGAACTAGAGTGGCAGGTTCAGCAGGAGCCAGGGCAGGAGCTGGGGCAGGACAGCACTGTTGTGATGAGTCAACCTTCCACCTGGGGCTTAGGAAGGAGCCCCAGTGACCAATTGCTAGAAAGAGAGCTCAGGAGTAGACTCACCTGGATCCAGTAGTCCAAAGTCCAGAAAACACCAGTAAGGACATTGGTACTGGCAGGGCCTCCCAGCTCCCTCAGCATCCACATTGCAGACAACTCTCCCACTTTCTGCTGGTCTCTTTGCTGTTCCTGGAACACCCAGTCACATCCTTACCTCAAGGCCTTTCCACAAGCTGTGCCCTGCCTGGAATACTGTTCCCTCAGATGTCCTCCCAGCTCCTCTCTTACTTCCTTCAGGTCAAGCATCACCTTTCCACTCTATTGAACATATTGACTTCTCCCTACACTCTCCATCCCCTTCCCAACTTTATTTCTCTCCACATCCAAAAAATTTATGTAGTTCACTTATTTATTTTGTGTAGTGTCAGTCTCCCCCAGTAGAATGGGAGCTTCATGAGGGCAGGGATTTTTATGTTTATACACAACTCTCTCCCTGTCACCTGGCTTATGCCTAGCACAAAGCAGGTACTCAAGAATGAATGAATGAATGAATGAATGGTTCTGCCACTCCCAAATTTTGAGAAGTCCTTGGGCAAAACACTTACCTGGGCCTCAACGACCCTGTCTATGGAATGAAGAGGGTGGTAGGATCTGTAACTAGCAAATCAAACCAACCACATGAGACTTGAGAGCCCCCGCCTCTTCCCAGCTGGGTGGCCTGAGCAAATGACTTATTCTCTCTGACTCTCAGTAGAAGAGAAGAGAAAATCCTAACCATAAAAACGATAGCTAGGGTGTTTGAGCTCTTAAAACATTGCAGGCTCAGCACTCAGCACTGTTTCCTTTAAGTGTCACAACAGCCCTATGCAGTGAAATGTGTTATTCTCCCTTTCCAGATCATAGAACTGACTCATGTAGAAGGTACTGGCCCACAGTCACACAGCTAAGATTTGACAGCTGCCCTCCCAAAGCCAAGCGTGGCCTTCTATCGTCACTCAATCCTACCTCCCAAGGATGGGGGACATGATACAAAAAACCCAGCTGGATCCACTGCAGGATCCAGCACTTATTCAAATATTTCAGTGCTCAAAACCCATCATGTTTCTGCCCCCTTCTCTGCTTAATATCTTTAAATCTACCCTTCAAGGTCCAGTTAAGATTTCATCTTCTCTGAGAAGCCTGATTACTTCTTTAAGGACAAAGGCAAAGCATTATTTCTCATCATGGCCCCAAGGAACAATACAGCCTGGGTGCAACCAGCTCTCCAGTTTTTCCTACTCTCTGTGCTCTAGCTACACTGGCTTTTTCTCAGTTGCTTTCAGCCACAGGGCCTTTGCACCTCAACTTCCTCTGCCAGGCACACTCTTCCCTCCTTTCTCAGAGTGCAAGGACCTTTCCTGCTTTGGCTACCACTGCATCTCCTGCACTTGGCACACTCAGTGCCTATCAGGCACTCATGGATTATTTTACCAAACAAAGGAATAAATGAATTAATGAAGGCCAAAACTGAATTCTAATCTAGTAAAATTATTCCTCAAAAGTTGAGACAAATTAAAGATATTTTCAGACAAACAGAGGCTAAGAGACTTCATCCCCCTGCAGCCAGAGGAAGAGGATCCCAGCCAGAAACCTAGGACCATAGAAGAGATAACGGGCACAAAGACAGATAAGTCTAATGTTAGATGTTCATGACAAAACAAATATCTCCAGGGTGGGGATGGGGTTAAATGTTTGTCTTGATAACTGAGAGAAAGACAGGAAAACTCTACAGAGCTACAAATTTGAACAATATGATGAACCAGCTCTATGTCATCGATCTCCACAGAACTGTCTTCTCAACAACTGCAGAACCCACCTTCTTTTCAAGGTCATACAGAACATTTGCCCAAATCGACCAGATGCTGAGGCACAAAGCAAATCTCAGATTTCAAAGAACTGAGGTCCCATAGTCCGTTATACTAAACACAGAGGGATTAAGCTAGAGAACATCACCTGACATTATTGTTCAAACCCCAGAGACAAGGTTCTGTTTGTTCCACCTGGGCCAGGTGTGCATCCATGGCCCAAAAAGGGTGGCTGAGGGTGTGGGTGCTAGACCTGGCTGGAGTGGGTCAGGTAACCAACTCTAGTTAAGCAACAGCAGACAAGGAGAGGGGCAAGTGACCAGACTCTAGGAGATGGCATTTCTCATTTAATAGTTCAAGAAGTGGAGTAGTAGGGGTGCAGTATGGAGCACAAAGTGCTGCTGAGTTCTGGATTAATAAGGCTGTATAAGTGTGCAATGACAAGTGGTACTTGCCCCCACAGCTCAAAGGTGACTAGAGAATAAGCAGGTCTTTGCAACAGTGTGAAAACTGCTCAGCAAGGGGGTAAGCACGGGAAAGAGGCAGGCAAGGGCAAGCTGAAAGCAATCATAATTAGAGCTAAGGACTGGGTAGGACCTCAGCAAAGACACTCCCTCTTATGGTACGTGGGTCAGCTTAATGTGTGGAGTACAGTTTAAGATTATTTCCTTAGGATTGACCCCAGAATCACAGAGAATACAGACAGCCAAACTGCTTTCTAAAGATTTTGTGCTTCAGCAGAAGGAATTCCCATTTCTTTGCATAATCACCAGCATAGAGTGTTCTTAATGTAAGGAGGAGGCAAGAGAATTAAAATGTTAATCAAGACACAATTAAAGACTGCAAAACACTGATCAGCCCTGCAGCCAGGCCAGGAGGACACCTTCAGAACAAAGGAAGATTTCTGCTGAATTACTAACAACCCATTCTCCACACCTGTAAAGGGGAAAGAGTCAAGAGTCATTTCTTATGGCTAAAACCATGGGGAACCTATATATAGATTAAAGGCTAGGAACTACTAGCAGGCCTTTCACTCTACATAGTCTTACCTTTTCACTGCTACATATTCTTCCCCTTCCTCACTGAATATCCATATCAAAGAAAGTGGGTTAATAACATTTTTTAAACAATAACTCAAAGGAACTGAAGAATGGTATATAAACTGAATTTCCTTGAAGAGGAATTTCCCACTTAATTGACCAACATTTCTAATCAGTTTTTTTTTTCTGCTTCTGTAAACATGCTTGCTGCATAGGCCAAAGGTCTCGAGGCCAACTGAGAACTCACCTTCCCCGTAAGATATATTGCTTTTAGTGTTTAGACAGATGCATCTCCTCTCTTTAAGATGTACTGCTTTAGTACTTGTTAGCAAATCCCATGCTCTGTAACTACCTGTAGCCCATAGCAATTTCAGGGCTCTGTAAATCAGCCCATGCCAACTGTAACAACGTGGGTATAAAAGTGAAATTGCCCCTAAGCTCTGCGCCCAGATTTTCAGAGCACTAGCTCTTCTGGGACCGCTGGTGTAATAACACTGAGTTCTCTTTCTCTCTGGGTCACTGCTTGGATTTTCGCTAGTCTGATTTTTGGAGCTTTGGGGATTTTTCCATAACACCCTGAACACTTTCCCCCTACTCACTGTTTTTTGATGGCTCTCTGGGTCCCTCTCACTCTCTGCCTCTGAGAGTCTGTCTGTAGAGTGTTACCACTTGTCTAATAAACTCTCCTTTGACTGTAACTTTGATGTGTGTTGAATTCTTCCTACTTTCTCTGCTTAAGGACCCTCATTTTCTCTCAGTGCATGGCTTGATCTCTCCCCACCAACTCAGGGAGATTTGCTCTGTTCCTATATCATCTAAACTCATCCCACCCAAGTTCACCATGGCTTCTCTCATCTGAGAATGGCTGGGATTCATTTCCTGATTTCTTGCAGATCTGTTGACCTTGGGCAAACGGTTGACGTTGTTTCTAAAGGGCTGGTGAGAGACTTGTTCTCTAACAAGCAGGCGTTCACCGGTCCTGTCCACTTTTTCTACTTTTCTTCCTCTATCTTCCCTGACTTGGCTTCACCATTGGTATTGCAGAGAAGACCTGCTGAGGGACCCTGTCCAAACGCCAAATTAAAAGACTGTGCTGCACCTTTCCGCCGCAACAGGACTTGTAAGCTCACATGGGTATCTTCTGTTCCTTCCTCTAGGCCCCTTGCTTTCATTTTCGCTGGGGGCTCACAACCAGGGAAGCAGTGGGCTGCGGAACCTTATCTGTGCTTACTCCCCAAACTTACCCCTTAGTCTTTTCCTTACTTCCTTTCTTTCTCCAGCGGGAACTCTAACAGAAAGGAGTGGGGTCACAGTAGCAGCTCCGGTGAATTAACTCGTCTCTTATCTATCTTGTCCTCATTTCATGACTGGCTCCTGGACACAGGAACAATCTGAGTGGACCCAAATAGCTCAGAGCTGAGCACCGACCTGGCCAGCCCCGACTGCGACAGGTTCCCTGGCCTGTGTTTCCTACAGTGTGGGACTTCAAGAGACTTTTTCCCTAAAAAGGTAGACTTCTGTTGCTATCTCTGGAATTTCTGTGTTTCTGTCTCTCTCCCTTGGAGCCGCAGGTAAATTCCTATGCATGCTCGGGGCAGCCCTGGGCTCAAACCTGTGCTGCACCCCCGCCCTGCTCTGCCTTTCCAGGTGGTGCCATGCAAAAGGACACACATGCACCCCTCTCAGGGGTGGAGTAACATGCTCTCAGATTCAGGCACAGCTAGGATTGTGTTCCCTGGTGTCTTGGGTTAAGGTTCTATGCTTTTAACCAGAGTACTCAGGTTCAATTTCCAGTAAGGGAAGAATAGTTTCCTCCTTCTTTCCAGCTTGCACCCTGTTGGGAAGATTGGTACCACAGCCCCACAGCCCAGCTGTGGTAAAACAGGCAACAGCAACTCCTCCCAGAGAGGACCTATAGGGGCCCCGCTTCTTCTCTATACTAACAATGGGAGGGGGACCAAGCGTCCCAAAGGACTGTCTATTGGGAGGCATCTTAAATAATTGGAATCAATTCAAATTAGACAATCTCAAAAGGAAAAAAAAAAAAAGTTCTTTTCTGCAATTCCCTCTGACCACAATATAGGTTTGGGGATCAGGAAGTTTGGCCTGTAAACAATCTGCTAAACTACAATACGCATCTCCGATTAGATCTTCTTTGTAAAAAACAGGAAAAGCAGAAAGAAATCCCTTATATACGGGCTTTTAAACTTCTTTACCAAGACTCAGACCTCTGAGACAGTTATAGAATGTACCTGGCCCATATTAAGACTAAATCACTGGGAGGCCTTCAAGAGCCAGACATTTTAGATAGCCCAATGATAGGATCCCCTCTCCAGAAACCCCCAAAGCAGAAATCAAGCACTCCTATTTGACCCTCACATTCTGAGGGGGATCAAGTTCTTCAGAGACTCTACCTACTGCACCCCCTGAGGAAACTCCTGCTAGCAACCCCCACCCGAAGTGGTGCCCCATATCAGCCTACCCCAGATGATAAGCTATTCCCCCTCAGGGAACTTGTAAATGCTGATGTGGGAATAACAAGAGTACATGTTCCATTTTCTATGTCAGACTTAGCTTCATGCAAAGAAAAATTTGGTAGATTCTCTGAAGATCCTAGCAAATTTCTGATGAATTTGAAAAACTTACTATAACTTATGATTTAACCTGGCAAAATTTACACATTTTAGTATTCATATGTTGTACTGTAGAAGAAAAATAGAAAATTATTGGAGCAGCTAGGGGTCACACTGACATTGCTGCACACAATGAGGGTCACGATGTCTACTGAACAGGAGGGAATGTGATCCCAGACCAGGATCCCCAATGGAATTGCCAGAATGGGGGCTTGGGATCTAGAACGCAGGAACCATATGATAACATGCCTCACGGAAGGAATGAAAAAATGTGTTATTAAACCTGTTAATTATGACAAAACGAGAGAGATCACCCAAGGGAGAGATGAAAATGCTGCCTTATTTCAAGGGTGTTTAATGGAAGCCCTTAGGAAATTTACTAATGTGGATCCCACATCACAGGAGGGACAGATGTTACTAGGGACTCATTTTATCTCCCAGTCAGCTCCTTATATAAGGAGAAAATTACAAAAGACTGCTCTAGAACCCCAAACTCTTAGGAATCGACTTTTGGACATAGCCTTTACTATCTGTAATAATTGAAATAAAGCAGAAGTGGAAAAGACCCAAAGAAACAGACAAAAGTCTCATATGATAGCTGAAGCTATGAGCCCTCTGCCATGTCAGGGAAACCTCATTTCGGTTATAGAACATCCAATTATAACATGAGGGAACAATCAGCGTTCCTCACTCATAAGGCTCATGGCAGTAACTGCTGCAACCAGTGTGGGTGAGAAGGGTGCTGGAGAAAGGACCTGCCCTCAGCTCCGATCCCAACAAGGACTCCTGGGCCTTGCCCCATGCAAACAGGAGGGCCACTAATGGTGGGACTGTCCCAACTCCCCCAACTCCAAAGGGAGTTGGGGACTCCCAAGTCAATACTAGCAGAAAGGGGAAGTGACAGACAAAGCCTGAGGCCCACACTGGCTCCTGTGGAACAACTCTCCATCTCCACCGATGAGCCTCGGGGGGCCCTTGATGTGGCAGGTGAGAATGTTGAATTCTTGATACGGGAGCCACTTACTCTGTTCTAACCCAGTTTTCTGGGCCATCGTCCTCACAAACTTGTTTAATTACTGGAGTTGATGGCCACTCCAAAGTCAAAAGATTTACAACCCCCACACATTGCCTACTAGGAGACCTTGTGTTTACCCACCAATCTTTAATTATGCCTGAATGTCAATCCCCTCCATTAGGATGGGATTTACTGCAACTGATGCATGCCACTATTCATGTTGGTGCTCCACAAGCAAATTCATTAGCTCACATTTCAGGATCCTTATTCCACTCACAAGATCTTGTACAATTGATAACCCCAAATATTAGTTCACAGGTTGACCCTAGAGTTTAGGCCACAGAAGTTTCTAAAGAGCTATTAATGTTACTCCTACTAAAATACAACTAAAGACTAATGCTAATTATTGCATAAACAGTATCCACTCAAGACTGAGGTACAATGTGTGATATACAGCCAGAAGTGCAATAATTCTTTTAAATATGGACTGCTAAAGCCTTGCCAGTCACCTTGTAATACCTCTATCCTGCCAATAAAAAGGCCTAACAGAGAATACAAGTTTGTCCAAGATTTAAGAGCAGTAAATGAAGCTGTAGTCCCCAATCCCTACACCCTTCTGACTCAGATTCCAGACAACACGCATTGGTTTACAGTTTTAGATACTGATACCCGAGCCCCTTAAAGATGCTTTTTTCTGCGTCCCTCTAAATCCTGATAGCCAATATGTATTTGCATTTAAATGGACTGATCTTGATATGCATAAAACCTCTCAATATTCTTGGACAGTCCTACCCCAAGGCTTCCGGGATAGCCCCCATTTATTGGAAATGCTCTAGCCCAAGAACTCAGGAGTTTAAAATTGACAGATGGTTCTCTTATTTAGTATGTGGATAATTTGTTAATAACCAGCCCAACAAAAGAAAGTCGTGATGCTAACACTATCCAAGTTTTAAATTTCTTAGGAAAACAGGGATAATGGATGTGTCTGTAAAAGGCACAAATTTCCCTCCAGAAAGTTAAATACCTGTGGTATATTTTAACACCAGGAGCCCGGGCTTTTGCTCCTAAACAAAAGGAAGCTATATTAGCAACTAAATCTCCCCAGCCGAACAATTAAAAACTTTTTTGTTGTGGCTGGGTTTTGCAGAATATGGGTACCAAATTTTGAGATAATGGCTAACTAAGCCTTAAATGAAGCTATTAAAGGTCCTAATACTGAGCACCTTCTTTGGAAGGGGTCATGTGATGCCACTTTCAATACCCTAAAGGAAAAGTTGAGAACAGCTCCTGCATTTGGCCTTCCCAATTTAGAAAAGCCATTTACTCTTTATATAGCTAAAAAACAAGGCATAGCTTTAGGACTGCTAACTCAAAAGCTGGGAGACATTACAAGACCAGTTGCCTGTTTTTCAAAATAATTAGATCCAGTAACTTGAGGCTGGCCCAGCTGCTTACGGGTTATGGCAGCCACTGCCCTGTTAGTAGAAGCTTCTAAACTTACTTTAGGACAGCATCTTGAGGTGTTAACCCCGCATCAAGTACAAAGTGTATTAGAGACAAAGGACCATCAATAGTTAACAGGAGGGAGCCTATTAAAATATCAGGTCCTCTTATTAAATATTCCTAACTCATTCTCAAGTTCTGTCAAATGATAAATCCTGCTGCTTTGATGACTGTTCCTGATTTAGAGATCCTCATTCTGTACTAATGTGTTGAGATTGTAGAGCAAACTTAGTCAAGAAGACTTGATCTAAAAAACCAACCCTTACTCATTCCAAATGCTGAGTGGTTCACAGACAGAAGTAGTTTTATAGATCAAAGGCTCAGGAAGGCAGGATATGCTATTGTAAGTTTATCAGCCATCATTGAGGCTCATGCCTTAACAGCTAACACCTCTGCTCAAAAAGCAGAACTTATAGCCCTAATTAGGGCACTACAATTGGGAAAAGGATTCAGACTAAATATACATACTGATTCTGTGGATTTATGGTGCTTCATGCACATGCTACTGTTTGGAAAGAACGAGGCTTCCTTACTTCAAGGAGCTCCCCAATTCAACACAAAGCTGAAATTTTACAACTTGTAGAAACAGTGAACGAACCTTGAGAAACAGCATTTACCGCAGAGGGCACCAAAAGGGGGATTCAGATGTAATAGAGGCAGATAGAACAGCCAAAACTGCAGCAAAAACTAATCCCCCTATCCAAAAGACCCTCACACCAGAGGCCCCAGGCCCCAACTACATACCTAGTTATACCTTAGAAGAAGCCACATGGGCAAAGCAGAAACCTCATTCTCGACCCATTGGAATGGTTCACAGAAAAGGAGCAATGAAAGGTTATGAAAGGTTAGTAAACATTTACATGGGTCTTCTCATTCAGACCAAGACTCCTTATATAAACTAGTTTCCCGCATCTTCGTTGGAAAGAGATTATTTCAGCCACTTAAAGAAAATAACCAAGAGCTTTTTGAGAACTTTTGCACTAGCAATGACTCAGGAAGCCATCCCATATCCCCTCCTTTGTTAAAGCAAGTACTGCATAGGGGATCATTCCCTGGAGAGGATTGGCAAATAGATTTTACTCAAGTGTCATCTTGCAAAGGATTGAAATACTTAGTATTGATCCTTTTACTGGGGGATAGAACCCACCCAGTCAGAAAAAGCTTTAGAAGTTTCCAAATTCTTAAAGAAATCATTACTAGATTTGGGCTACCCAGGATCCTACAAAGTGACAACGGGCTGCTAATATAACCCAGCAAGTAGTGTCTGCTTTAGGAATTAGATATTGCCTTCATTCTTCCTAGAGGCCCCAATCCTCAGGAAAAGTAGAAAAAGTAACCATGTTCTTAAGGAAACACTAGCCAAATTTTGCCAAGAAACCTCTGAAATGTGGATAACTCTTGTCTATCGCCAAGAGTCTGGATAGCCTCAAAGGATACCCTGAGGCAAAAGCCTTTTGAAATGGTTTGTGGGGAGCCTTTCTTAACTTCAGACTTATATTTTAATGAAGAAGTACAACATACTTTATTATTAATCTAGGTCAAGTCCAAAAGGCGCTTCAAGAATATAGTAATAATGTTCTACCTAGCCTTCCTACAACTCAGACTCCAGTACAACCAGGAGATCAGATCTTACTAAAAACTTAGAAGGGCCCCCCAGAGAGCCAACTTCCGCCTGTTGTGGCACGTTCAAATCTAAGATGGAGCCAATTGAGATTAATTATGAGCCTTTATTAGCCGGCCAGGGACTGACTCTCTCCACCACGCAGGGTCAGAGAATCAGCCCTGAGGTTCCAGAGGAGGCAGCTTATAAAGCCTGAAGCTACGTCTTGGTGGACTTTGATCAAGCAAGCAAGCAGATTACAAAAGCAGAAGTTAGCTGTTAGCGGCCAGTACAAAGATATCTTGTTTCTGGGGGACTCCTAAATCTTATAGCAAACGGGGTCTGGTAGACAGGTTTGTTATCTGCACCTGACGGTAATGTTGTTTTTTTCTTGGGAGCTGGTGCCTGAAGATATCACTCCCTGTCTTGTCCTTGGGACTAGCTTACTGGAGAATTTTTTCACTTTTACAAGCCCAAATGGAAAGGGCCCTACCAAGTCTCGTTAAGTACCCAACTGCTATCAAATTACAAGGAATCGACTGCTAAGTACATTTATCTCTAATTAAACCAGTTTCTTATGAGCCCTCACAGGTTCCTCCAGAAAAGGAACTGTGAAGTATGATCTATTCCTGTGAACCCACGGAAGATTTTAAGATCTTGTTCTGGAAAATAGGTAAGTCCACAAATTCTAGAGAATCAGGGAACTTTTCTGAATAATTACTCTTTTAGCCAGGTATCTATGCCACTACTCTCTCTTCAAAACGATTCAATTTCTTTCAGTAGATATGTTTACCTTTAATTAACAAACTGCCATGAAAATGTAACCTTTTTGCCAACTGCCTCTACTATTAATTTTGACTTTTGTCTTTTCCATCTTTTTGCTAAGTTTATATCTTCTAGACTGCAAGGCTTCCTAGCCCTTCTGCATGTTGGAACAACCTTACATTTTCTGCCTCTGGGGCTCTTAGAATAGGCTTTCAGAGATTTTTATTCCCAGTAGGGAGGGACTACTACCCTATCTCAGCTTCAAAGAAGTTACAGAAGACAGACCTTCATTCCTCAACATCCCCAAAACAATGAAATCTCTGAGGGGGAAATAATGTAAGAAGGAGGCAAGAGAATTAAAATGTTAATCAAGCCTCAATCAGAGACTGCAATATGCTGATCAGCCCTGCAGCCAGACCAGCCAGACACCTTCAGAACAAAGGAAGATTGCTGGATTACTAACTCATTCTCCACATCTGTGAAGGAGAAAGGAACAAAGAGTTAGTTATTCCTTATGGCTAAAACCTTGGGGAACCTATGGATTAAAGGCTGGGAACTGCCAGCAGGCCTTTCACTCTACATATTCTTACCTTTTCATGCTACAAACTCTTCCCCTTCCTCACTGCATGCTCATATCAAAGAAAATGAGTTAACAAAGTTTTAAACAATAACTCGAACTGAAGAATGGTATATAAATTAAATTTCCTGAACATCCCCCACCCCTACTACTGTCTTTCCACGACTCTCTGGGTCCCTCTCACCGTCTGTCTCTGAGAGGGGACCACATTCTGTCTGTGGAATGTTACCCCTTTTCTAATAAACTTTTCTTTTGACTCTAATTTAGTGTGTGTGTTGAATTCTTTCTACACTCTCTGCCAAAGGGACTCTCTTATCTTGGTGCAGGGCTTGGTCTCCCTTCCACCAGCTTGGGGCTATTCGCCCTGTCCTGCATCATCATTATTCCAAACACATTTACATTAAGTCATCAGGTGAATAATTTATGCCTTGTTTAATTGTTTTTTCTCCATTATTGGTGGTGTTGGACATTTTCTCATGTGCTTTTCCTTATTAGAATTGTATTTTACTTGCACTATACCAATGCACCTCCGTGCCCTCTTTCAAAAAGACTCAGGAATCTTAATTTTAGCAATCTCCTGAACTTAATTAGATAAATAATTTGGGATGTTGTAACTTTTAAGTTCTTAAAATTTTTACCTTGAAAAATTTCAAACCCATCAAAAAATTGTAAGATTATACAATAAACGTCCATATATCCTTCACCTAGTTGCCTATTGTGATTCCCCAGCCTTTGCTTTATCTGTTTAAAAAAAAGGTTTTTTATTAACTATTTGAGAGTAAATTGTAGGCTCTTCACCCCTAAAGAATTCAGTGGGTGTCCCCTGAGAACAAAGAAGTTCTCCTGTGAATTCTCAACACAATGATCAAAATCAGGAAGTTTGTCATTCATATAAGAGCATATCTAACATAAGCCACATTTGAATTTCACCTGAAAACACTTCCAGGTGTGTGTTTTCTCAGATCCGGCTCTAGTGCAGGATCACGTGCTGCCTTTAACCAGCTTTCATCTGGAACATTTCTTGGTCTGCCTTTGTCTTTCACACTGACGTTTTGGGAAGTATAGGCCAGGCATTTTACAGACTGCCCCTCAGGTGGGTTTTATTTGATAGTGCCTTGTGATTCCTGCAGGGTATGCATGTCATGGCTCAACATTGCTTTCTCAGCATGGGTTGTGATCTCTGAACCTCAGGTCTTCTCTGCAGATGTGTATGGGGTTCAGCTCTGTTTTCCACTGGCATGTTATTTTTATTGATTCATAAAACTCCTGGGGTTTTATAGCCTAGCTCAGGAGGGCAGCTCTGACACAGCCAGGTTCCATTAATGTAGGGAGGAGGCAAGAGAACTAAAATGTTAAATCAAGCTACATTCAGAGTCTATGATATGCTGATCAGCCCTGCAGCCAGGCCACAAGGACTCCTGCAGAACAAAGGAAGATTTCCGCTGGATTGCTAACAATCCATTTCCCACACCTGTGAAGGGGAAACAGGAAAAACAGTCTTTAAGAGGCTGCTCTACACATGGCTAAAACCATGGGGAACCTATGGATTAAAGGCTGGGAACTGCCAGCAGCCCTTTGACTCTACATATTCTTACCCTTTCACCCTACATACTCTTATCTTTCTTCACTGTATATCCATATCAAAGGAACTGTGTAAACAAAATCTTTAAACTAACACAGGAACTAAAGAATCATATAAACTGAATTTCCGAACACTGGGGCGTCCCTGTCACTGTCTTTACTCTGTCCCTCACCATCCTCCTCTCTGTTGTCTCTGTTCTTGAGTCTCTCTTAGGCTCTCACTCTCTGCCTCTAGAGGAGACCAGGCTCTGTCTATGGAGTGTTACCCTTTCTCTAATAAACTTTCCTTTTGATTCTAACTTTGGCACGTGTTTGAATTCTTTCTACACTCTCTGCCAAGAACCCTTTTCTCTCAGTGCAGGGCTTGGTCTTTCCCCTTCAGGGCAGTTTGCCCTGTCCTCATCCCATGTTGTCCAGGCCAACAACAGGGAAAGTTGTATCCTAGCCCCTTGCCAGCAGCCCCTGCTACTTGGTCAGTGCATCCTTGTTAATGCTGACATCCCGCCTCCCTCATGAAGCCAGGCAGGACAGAAGCCAGTCCTTGAAGAGGAAAATTACCCATAGAGGACACCATTCCAGCAGCAAACAGACTCATTGGATTTATGGAAGACCACAGGGCCACCTCCTGGTCTAGCCTCTGCTCCTTCCCAAGCCTCACTCTCTCTGTTACAGGAGGTGCCTAGGTGAGTTAGAATCTTTCAGGTTTCTTGATGAAGCAATCACATTGGAGTGGGACAATTCTTTGTGGTGTAAATTGGTCTTGCAAACTTTGAGCATCCCCAGTCTTCACCTTTGAAATACATCCCCAACATGAAACACCCCACAAACATTTTCAAATGATTTGGAGGAGGGGGTTGTAATCCCCCAATTGAGGACAGCTAGATTATAGCTAATAATAACAGCTACTATGTATTAAAGACTTTCTATGTGCTGGCCTTGTGCCAAGAATTTGATATACATTATCCTATTTCTACAATCCATTTTACAGATGGAAAAAATGAGACCCAGAAAAGTTAAGTAACAGCCAGGAAGTGTTGGAGCCAGGACCATAGTCCCAGTGGGCCTGACACTTAACGTCCTATCCTGTTCACTGCTGTGCACTAATGATGGCAATGTCACATATTGGTTGTGACCTCAGGTTTCTAAGTTAAACCTAAGTGAGAGGTTGGATTACTGATCAGCAAATATCCTCACTCTTCCCCTCAAACTGTGGGCAGAGCAGATCTCTTCATGCCATTGACTTTGGACCTATGTGACTGGCTTTGGTTAATGGAATGAGATTGGACGTGACAAAAGCAGAGATCTTACGTGCTTGTGTGGTTTACTGTGGCTTCTTGTGCTCCGTGGCTACCATGAGAAGCACATAGCCTTGGTCATTGCCGCCACTTCAGTCTGGGCCCCAGAACAAACACATGAGGAAGAGACCTGGACTTTGTTCAGTCCAGGTATCTGCAGACTGAAGCAGAGCCGCCCAGACCAGACCAGCCAACCCACACTCACCCTGCAGACCCATAGCTGAGCATAAACACTTGTTGCTATAATCCCTTGAGTTGGGAGGGTTTCTTAGCAGCATTGTTGCAGTGACAGCTGACTGATATACCTGGGTCCTAGGACCAGTTTGGGCTGGTCGTTTATCCTCTGCAGATCTTTCTTCCCCGTCTGTACAATGGTACGATAATAGTACTAGCCATATAGGCTTGTTGTAAGGATAGGCATAAACCTCTCAGTACAGTACCTGGTGCATAGAAAGTGTTTAGTCAATGTTCCTTATTCATTGTTACTGTTATCACTTCTACTATTGTTACCCTTAATTGTGACCTGCAGGATCCAATAAGGAGCCTTAACCTCTACTCTCAAGGACTCCCAACAGCCCTAGGTTAAGGTGGTGACCCAGGAGTACTCTGCCCTGGTTCCAGAGCTGCCCCCACTCCCTGACCCATTCCCCTTAAGCCAGCTAGCTCTAGAGCAGGCCACCTGAGCACCAAATGGCTAAGGGCCTGGTGGGGCCTGTCTGATCAAAGTGACCCACAGCCACAGGAAACTCAGAGCCAGCCTTGCCCCTCCCCAAAGGGCTTCCTCCTCCTTCAGCCCAGGACTTAGGGAACCAGCACCTTTAACTAAAGGCCAAAACCCAGCCCCAGGTATGGATGTGAGTATCTGTCTATGTGAGTTGTGTGTGTTTCATTGCATGTATATGTCTGTGTGTGTGAGACAGAATAGATGTGACTGCTTCAGGGTGAGGGTATGTGAGTCTGTGAATGTGTTTCAGTGCCAGTGGGTGTATGTATGATCTGTGTTTGGGGTGTACATATCCATGTTTCAGTGTACATGAGTGTGTGTCTATGTTTCTGGGGCAGTGACTGTATGTCTCCAGACTCAGCATTGTTGACTAGAGGCTACTCAGGAGCAGGCCCTACAGCAATGCCCCTCTCCTGCCCTACTGGGGCCAGACACATCAGGGGTCCCATCCAGCTCTGCCACTTACCCACTGACTGATCTTAGGCAAACGTCCTGACCTCCCTGAGTTCCCATTTCCTTGTGGGCTTGTCATGGGGATCAAAGGCAACTGCCTTTGTCTGTCTCTAGGCAGGTGGCCCTGCAGACTGACTGGCTGACTGTGGGAAGATCAGTCTTCAGAAAGAGGAAGGGATGTGTTCTGGTGGGGCTGGGGAGGCCCAGGCTGGTGGTGACATTGAATGAATGCATAAATGGGGTCCAAACGGACCAGCTGCCTACATGTGGCACTGAAGGACCCAGGGTCACGGACTTCACACTTCTCATGGTCATTTCATGTTTTGTTACCTAATAGACTTTATTTTTTTTAGAGTACATTTGAGGTAGGAATTACATTAGGGCCCTTCCCCAGAGCCACTAAAATGAAAACAGCCTTGAACAATAAATTTGATGTGGTGAAACAGTTTTATGGGTTTAAACTTCCTGCTACGGTGGAAAATAAAGGGGCTAGGGAAAGTCTCCAACATAGGCATGTGCAAAAGGACAGCTGGTGTGACCTAGAATTTACCTTTGCTTCATTTTACGATTATTGTAATAAATTAGCATTGCAGTTAAGGCTATACCCATCATGTACCTGATGCCATGACAGTTCTGAAAAGACCTAACATGGCAAGAAAAGGGACATCTCCCTGATTCCAGAAAAAAACCACCTTCTTTCCACAAAGGGACCACCCCCAAATCATGAATATTCCACATCTTAGTTAGATTAATGGATAAAGTTCCCAAACCAACAATGGGACAATGCAGCAGCTCTCTCTAGAGTCTGCCCGCTCTCACATCTGAGAGTATATTTTTACTTGGCAGAAGTCTTTGGAACTGACTGCTTTTAACAGCCTGCTCTCACTTTTGAAAGCGTACTTTTGTTTTCAATAAAGCTAGCTTGCTTATAATTGCTAGGTGTCTATCTTCGATTCTTTGTTGACCAGATGCCAGGAACTTAGATCCAGGAGTTCCAGGACTCCCCAGAACTGGTAACACTTTTAGGTTAACAGAAAGTGTGAGCAAAAAGTACAGAGTTTCCATTTATTTATTTGTTTGTTTGTTTACTTGCTTACTTATTCATTCATTCATTCATTTTGAATTGGGATAAAATTTAACCATTTTAAGCGTACACTTCAGTGGTTTTACCGCACTCATAATGTTGTGTGACCATCATAACAAGCTAATTCCAGAACGTTTTCATCACCCCACATAGAAACTCCACACCCATTAGCTAACCCTCTCCATCTCCCTCTCTAGCCCCTGGCAACCACTAAAATCTACTTTCTGTCTCTATTCTGGAAGTTTCATATTAAAGAAGCACACAATATGTGACCTTTTGCATCTGGCTTCTTTCATTTAACATATATTTTCAAGGTTCATCCTTATCATAGCATGTATCAGTAAGTCATTTCTTTTTATGACTAAACGATATTCTATCATATGGTCATACCACAGTTTGTTTATCCATGCACCTGTTGTGGACACTTGGGTTGTTTCTATCTTTTGGCAATTGTGAATAGTGCTGCTATGAACATTTCATGTACAGGTTTTTTCTTAATAGACACATTTTTTTCCCATTTCTCTTGGGTATTCTCTAGTAGCAAAATTGTTGAGTCATATGGTAACTCTATATTTAGCCTTTTGAGGAACTCCAGACTGTTTTCCATAGTGGCTGCACTATTTTGTATTCCCACCGACAATAACACAAGGGTTCTAATTTCTCCACACCCTCATCAACATTTGTATTTTCTGTTTTGGGGTTTTTTTTTATTATAGCCATTCTCACATATGTGCCACAGTATTTCACTGTGGTTTTGATTTGCATTTTCCTGGTACCTAGTGATGCTGAACATCTTTCTTAGTGCTATTGGTCATCTGTATGTTTCCTTTAGAGATATGTCTGTTCAGATTCTTTGCCCATTTTTAATTGGGTTATTCACCTTTTTATTATCACATTCTAAGAGAAAGAGTAATTACACATTGGGAGTTATTTTAAATGTAATGTTGTACACAGCTTCTCAAGGTTGTCAGCCCTTTCACCAGGAGGAAACCCCTGTTGTGTAGGCCTGCTCCAGCCTCCAGCATTTGCACCCAACCCGCCCCCCAACTCCAGGGAAAACAGAGCATTCCTTCCCCTGTAAGATTGCTTCCAGGCAGACTCAAGGATTTTCAACTAATCAAGGGCTATTTAAAGTCCTTTCCAGAGAAGAGCTGCTCTTTCAGTGTTAGTGCTGCTGTTGCCTTGCATGTAGGCAGAAACAGTTGCAGCCAGCTTCTTCTCTTTTTCCTCCCTGTCCCCATCCTCCTTGTCCCCTCCCCTCCCTTCACCGTCCCCCTCATCCTCCTTAGAAATACAAATAGGGGCATTTTCCCAGTCACTATACATTGATGACTCCTTATTTTCCATTTCTGGGTTAGATTTCTCTTTCAGACCTTCCACCTACTGAACTCCTCCCCTCCAGGCATCTTCCAGGCCCCTTGCCCCCAGACCTCTTCACTCCCTAGTCCATGACGCCCATCCCACCCTCTCTGTGCACTCTGACTCCTCCCTCTACCTCTCCCTCTCCACCACAACTAGTCATCATCAACTTCTGTAACTGTTCCTCTGAAATAGCTCTGCTCAGGCTTCATCATCTCCCACCTGGACCATCTTGACAGCTGGTTTTCCAGCCTGCACCTTTCCCAAAACATCCTCCACCTAATAGCAGGTGACTCCTCTGCTCAAAACCTTGCAATGGTTCCCTGTTGCCTAGACCGAAATCCAATCCACTCAAGCTGGCATAGGAGACCCTACATGAATCAGTTTCTTCATTTATGGATTCATTTATTCAATGTGCCTACTGTGTGCAAGGGACTGGAATATAGTAGAACAAAAGACAAGTTATGAGATAAAGCAAGCCATTTCAGGGTGGCCAGTGGTACAGTGGGCCTGTAGGGGAACAGTAGAAACAGAGAAGAGGGGATCAAACCCAGCTTGAAGAAGGACTCCTGGAAGAGGTGACTACTCAGTATCTACTCACACTCCAGCCACATCAAATCACCTCCAACTCCCAGAGCACACCACATTGTCTTTGCAAATCCACTGAAGATCCCTCCCTCTTCAACTATGCCAGCTTTCATGACCTAGTTGAAGTGTCCCCTGTTTTGTGAAACAAACTACCCCCTTGCAGAGTTGACCCTCTGGTCCTACCTTTGAAATACCCCTAGCCCCGCAAAACCTCATTATAATGCTTACCTCATCTAGGTATTATATCAACTATAATTTCCTAGAAAATGAATTACCAGCTTGATTTTATTTTCTTTTCTACTATAGACACACCAGAATACCATGAGTTCCTTTCCCTCCCTCCCTGCACCTCAGACCTCCACCAAACAGAAGGCTGTCTTTCCTATCTAAAGTTCTGGCTTCTGCTAATCCAGTGTTCTTATTGCCACATATATCCCCCAGGGATATTGGGCAATGTCTGTTGGCATTTTTGGTTGTCATAGGTGGGAGCTACTATGAACATCCAATAGGTAGAGGCCAGGGATGCTGCTCAACATCCTACAATGTGCAAGACAGGCCCACAACCAAGAATTATCCAGCCCAAAATATAATAGTGCCAATGATCAGAAAGACTGTTCTAACCCTAAGTGGAAATTGAGGTGCGTGTGTGTGTGTGTTGTGTGTGTGTGTGTGTGTGTGTGTGTGCATGTGTTCCAGGGCAAGGGGGCAATGATTGGGTCAGGTAGGCTTCCTGGAAATGCCCATGCTCAGTTTTTTATGTTGGAAAGATCAGGAGCTTTGAGACCATTGGCTGGCTGGTCTGTGAAGAGAAGCAGCTGCAGATAGGGGCTTAGAGAGACGAGGAAGGGAGCCCACAGCCCACCACCTCTGAAGGCCAGCTGGTGTCCACAATATCTATGCTCACTTTCTGGGCACACAACGAGACTATATCTCCAGCTCCCACTTGAAGTAAGGTGTGGCCATGTGACTGAGTTCTAGCCAATGGAACATGAGAAGAATTGATGTCACCACTGTCAAGCCCAGCCCACAGTGGATTCTTTCCCCATCTCCCCAGTGAGTGAGAGGACCCTGAAGACCTAGAAAAAGTCATAGTCACAAGTTGAAAGGGGTCTAGGTGCTCCCTGGCCCTCACCTACTCATATCAGACTATGACATAAACAAGAAATAAATCTTCTTTGTGTTGTACCCTGAGATTCCAGGGTTTACTTGTTATAGCAGCTAATCTTACTTAACTAAAACCAGACTGGATCATCAGGAACATCAAAGGTAGATGACAAAATTTCCCTTCAGTTTTTTAGGGTTGACCAAGCCCTAAGATCCCAGTTAATTCTGAGCAATTCCCCCTTCCCCATTACACTTTTTTTTGTAGTTGTTGCCAACCTTGGCACATGAGCCCTTACTTATGGTTTAATCCAATTTTTAAAAATAAAAGGATTTCTTACTCTCTAAGAACTGTGCAACAGTTTCTACTTGTTACACAATTTCTATCATCATTTTTAGTGTACGTGACCTCCTTTGAGGGAATGGTCTGGGCCCGATTTGTCAATGTCACCAAGGTCCAGTAGAAGCCTCAGCACAGTCCTGAGGAACTATTTATGGATATCTTTGAGCATACAATGTCCCTGTTGGCCCAACCCACACTCTGCCTTCACGTCTGTATTAGTTAGGAACACATTCACTTACAAAAAACCCCCAAAATCAACCAGTAGAGGCTTAAACAAATAGATAGGAGGTTCTTTTTTTCCCACGTAATACAACTAAAGGCAGACAAGTGTTAGCATCAGGGACCCTGACTCCACCATCTCTAATATAACTGACCTTTCATCCTCATGCTTGGCCTCATAGTCACAAGATGGCTGCTACAGCTCTAGTCACCACACTTGGGTTCAAGAAAGACGAAGGTAAGGGAAAAGCAAGGGCCACACTAGTCTCATGTCTCTTTTCATCAGGAGAGCAAAAGGTTTTCCAGAAATATTTTCAAAAGACTCCACTTTAGGATTGGAATGGCCAGAACTGGGTCATATGACTAGCATGAGTGGCTGAGAAATTTGGTAAAAAAAAAAAAATGGTCATGACTGGCTTAGAATATTGTTTCAAAAACTAATTTATGTTTTGTTAGCACAAAGCAAATAGCTATGAAAAAATAGGCCGAAGATGTCTACCTCAATTGTCATCCCTCATTCCTGGGGCTGTTGCCAGGAAGTCCCTTTCTTCTACGACCAAGAGGGCTATCAGGCCTGGTATTCCCCTGTCCGGAGGCTTTGTGAAGATCAAATTGGAAGAATTCATGGGTTCCTTGCCTACCTTCCTACCTTCACCCGCTGCTCTGTCCTGGTGCTTCTTTGCAGGAAGTCTTCAGCTTAGCCACCACATCCTGTCCAGATAACCTCTCCTAGCACAGACCACTCTGGCAATGCTGGACTCTGTCCCCAGGAGATAGAAGGAGTGTCCATGAGTCACTCTCCCAGCAAAGGTGTCTAGGTCAGTGTTTTCTCCAGAATAAACACAGCATTCCCAGTCATTCCCATTTGAGAAGCTGTTACATCTCCCCAGAGCCCTGGTCTTCTCATGTGAGCTGCAAATAACCACTGAAACTCATATATAGAATCCAGAATTCCCAAGAAATGGAACTGAAAATAGCCAGAGGATGGAGGATGTGCTCCCAGGCAGACAACGTTTAGCCAAGTGTGGGAAACAAAGGGAAAAGTCGAGGAGACTGGGAACACGGCAATAGTAGCCAACACATGCCGAGAACCTACTATGCACCAGGAACTGAACAGATCACATCACAGGCATCAGTGTCTTACTGGATCCTCAAGTCAGCCCTAAGAGTACTATAAACACTGCCACATAGTGAAACTGAGGCTCACTAGAGTAGAGTCACCACAATGTGAGCTCCATGGTCAGATCAGGCTTCTTTCCCGACTTGGCCATTTTCTAGCTGTACTTAAACTCCTTATGTCTCAGTTCCCTCACCTATAAAATGGGAATGATAGTAGTATCTACTTCATAGACCCATTGGGAGAACTCAATGTAGCAGTGTATGTAAAGTACTAAGAACAGGGCTGGCACAAAACAAGCCCTCGATGTGAACAAGTATTATGATGCCCATTTTATAGAGGAGGGTATAGATATTCACAAATAATTATGGATTTGCCCGTGGTTATTTAACCAGTGAACAGTAGAGTCAGGGCTCAAAGCCAGGTTTCTCTCAACCCGAGTACCCACATTCTAAACCACTGACCGGTCAGCCTGATGCCAATGAGTACATAAAAGGCATAAAAGACAGGAGACAAGATCATATACACATCAGGCAGTGTAGTGGGTCCCTTTAGGAGAACAGGCAAAGCCAAGGATGGGCAATGAGATCACAACAGCCCTTTTTGTATCAGAGATCCCATGATGTGGCTCTCTGATATTGTATTCTTCATTTCTGATTGGCTCCCTATTCTGTGTGTGTGTGTGTGTGTGTGTGTGTGTGTGTATAACAGAATAGGAAGCCTATACACACACACACACACACACACACACACACATATATTCTGTTATATATATATTCTGTATATATATATATATATATATCCATTTTTATTTTTTTATCTCTTCATTAACATTCTCACTGAGTTCATCTACTCTTCCCCTATATTCCTTGAGCATCTTTATAATCAGTGTTTTGAAGTCTGTATCTGTTAGATTGCTTGACTCCACTTTGTTTATATCTTTTTCTGGATTCTGTTCTGTCCTTTCATGTGGAACATGCTTCTTTTCTCCCCATTTTAGCTGCCTCCCTGTGTCTGTTTCTATGTATTAGGTTGGGCTCCTATGTCTCTGGTCTTAGTAGAGTGGCCTTATTTAGTAGGTATGCTGTGGGGCCCTTGGCACAGATCTGGGAGGAGTCCAGTTTCAGGCCAAGTTTAGCTATAGGCTGTGCACCTCTGGGACCACCTGGTAAGAGTCACCAAGTAATCCACATATGACTGCCACCCATGCTGAGCTTATAAGTGTCTTGAGGGGCCAAGACATAAACTGAGGCCGGCTGGCAGGGGCTGCTCAGCAAGAGGTACAGGGCACACTGAGGCCACATGCTGCTTCTTTGGATTTTTGTTAGCCTTTGGGAGATTTTATGAAAGTTCTCAGCAGAAGGCAAAACAGCCCATTTTTATGGTGGAATAAATCACTTGAAGTGGCTTGGGTGGACCTACAAGTTGGGAGAGGCAGAATCTCAGGGAATCGCCTGGGTGGAGCGACCTGTGTTATCTAGGTTGATGGTGCCTGTGACTGCAGGCTGGGAGTGGGAGGGCTCAACGAAGGGACAATGGCTTCTGCCTGCACCTCTGGGAGCAAGCTGCCCCTCCAGCCCATACCCTGCAGCCCTTCCCCTGCAGCCTGACAGATCAATGCCTCCCCATATGTCCCTGGTGCCCCTGGAACAGCTGCCCCAGCACTGGAGCTCAGAGGGAGCGAGTCCATCAGCAAGTAAAAACAGGTGTGGACCCTGCTGCTTCCCACAGCACATCATTTTACTCAGCCACAACCTCCACTGGTTTTCATAGCCAGAGGTTGTAGGGACTTGTCTTCCGGCAATGGACCTCTGGGGTGGGGAGCTCAGCTTACAACTGGGACCCCTCACTCCTCAGCAGGGGAGATGGCTCTGCAGCCACGATAACCCTCCTGATATTTGAGTGCCACACGCAGTTGTGGGACTGGGCCATTTTGCGTCTCCTTCCTTCCTACCATTTTGAGGTGACCTACTATTTGAGGTGACCTAGTTTTAGGGCTGCTGTTCAGGCACACCTCTGGAAACTTTGTGTACTGGTTGTTCTGTAGTTTTGTTATAATTTTCGTGTGGTTGCTAGAGGAAGTGTGCACAGCCTCTACCTTCCATGGGTCCTTGAATCTGGAAGCTGGAAGTCTTTGAGTGGGACTCATAGACCCTCTTTATAGAGGCAACTAAACTAAGAATCAGATCTTTTTGCTCCTTCTCCTTTCTCCTTCTTGTCTATAAAACAGATGAGATAGCTGGAGCTCGAGCAGCCATCTTGGCCCATTAGGTGACTTTGAGGATAGACGCTATATACTAAGGGTGCTGGAGCCTGGTTCTCGATGATTTTGTGGAACTACCAAGCTAGTCCTAAACGTACCTCCAGTCAGCTTTTATGTGAAAAATAACCCCTAATTTATTTAAGGAACTGCAGTCAAATATCTCTTACTTACTGCCAGTCACAATTTCCATCTTTTAGTATCACCTTTAGAACCACCCAGAGCTGGGTTTGAATTATGCCTCTACTACTTATGAGCTCGTGACTAGAGCAATTCACTTGATCACGCTAAGCCTCAGTTTCCTCATATGTAAAAAGGTGATAATACTTCTTTCTGCAGAGCATGGTTGTGATAAGTCGTGTAAAGTGTTTAGCTGAACACCCAATCGTTGGTGTTGTGAACCCTGACTTGCTAGTTCCCACCCACTTCTGTGCCTTTGTTTAAGCTGTCGCCCACAATGGCCTTCCCTTCCATTGAAGGAGGGGTCCAAACCATTCTCACATGTTAAGTGCCAGCTCTACACTGACCTCCTTAGAGGACGCATTTCTATTGCTGGCCCCAAAGTCCATGGCCATGTGTCCCCAGGAGAGTTGTCCTTCAGATGCAGATCAATGTCACTCACTCTGAGAATCTGAGAGGTCCTCTCTGATTACCCAGACCAGCAGAGTACTCCTCTCTTCTCTGGTCTTACAACACACAGGTCACCCTTACATTTATGCAGTCTCCCGCTGTAGCAGGGAGCTCACAATCAAACGCCTTTAGGTATCTTGATACAAGTGAGTGATATGGTTCTGCATCCAGGGAGAAAACGCAGGCCCTCCTGAAGGCATTAGCCTTTAAAAACCACAGTGCAACCATAGTGCAACTGACAAAATACATCAGATGATGAGGCTAAGACCCCTATGCTAGAGACTGTGATAAACCCCTTGGAGAAAGAAAATTGGTTTTTTTTTTTTTCCAAATCTGTGTTTGTTCAGGGTTGTATCAATATTTGCAAGTTAAACTAAAAGGAGGTAAATTTTCTCAGGGGTGCTCCTCCGAATGCACTGCATTCCACCAGTCTCTAATCTCAGATGTGCCCTGTGTGCCCTGCCTCACTCTACAAACCCTACCCTTTACTCCGCTGTTTCTCCTCCCTGAGCATCCTTTCTCTCACCTTTACCCATCAAACCACCACTCCTCTTTGGGAGCTGGGGGAGAAGCCACCACCTCTGACTTCTGGGAGCCAGAGTGCAGGCCGCAGAGCCTTTCTGCGGTCCGCAGCACAGTCTTCAAGTCACACATCCTGCTCGCTAGTCTCGGGAACCCACAACGCTGGGAAGAGCAAGCACAACCTTTGAAACCCTACCCCTATCCTCACCCCACCCCAGAGCCCCAAGAAACACCTCACAGACAATCAATGTGTCCCGCAACAAGCCAGAAGCAGGCAGGGCCACCAAGATGAAGCCTGCCAGGAATTAAGGCAGGTGCTGCTAACATCACAGACAGGAAAACCAGACACCATGCACCTCCTGATGAAAGGACCAGCTCTGCCTCTGAACCACTCTCACAAAAAACAACTGAACCTGAATCTGTACAAGCACTTGACCTAACCACCAAATTTCAGAAAGTACAAGAGACAGAGGGACACATGAAACACCACCACAGGCATGCAGTCAGGAAAAATTCAGACTGTGAGAGACTACAAGAGCAACAGCTGGTTTCTCCAACAAATAAATCACAGTGGATCAAAGAGATGGACAAGGAGTCCATAGATTTGAGAAGATATATGAGTATTAACCAATTATAATGCTAGGCCTTAGTTGGACCCTAGCTCAAATAAACTGTAGCAACAACAGCATGTTTGTGTATGAATGCATGCACCAACTAAAGAAATGTGATTCCCGGTGGGCTATCTGATGATTTTAAGGAATTCTTGTTATTTTTTTTTTCAGGTGTTATAATGGTGGCATAGTTATTCTGATAAAGGGAGAGTTTTTGTCTTTTAAAGATAACTGTTGAAATATTTACAGATGAAATAATGATATCTGAGATTTGCTTCAAAGTAATAAGTGAGAGGCTGTGGGTAGGTACCAGGGATAAAACAAGGGTTGATAACTATACAGCTGAGTGTCAGGTCCTGGGGATTCTTTATACTGTTCCCTCTGATTTGTATCTGCTTAGAGTTATCTGTAAGAGAAATGCTAATGGGTATATGAGCTGGTGGTCCTCACTCATTCATTTCTCATTCAGCAAACCCACATTGACTTCTCATGGGTGTCAGGCACCAAGGTCCCCCATCCACTGGGGACCATAAATGCTAGCTAGCTAGCATCAGTGAGCTCAGTGTTCTCATGGGAGGGGCTATGGTAGGACTGAGGTGGACCCCCTAATCCAGCCTGAGGTCAAGGAAGTCTCCAGAGGGAACGAAAGCCAAGCAGATGCTGGTAAGACAAACTGGGAAGGGGAAGGTGGAAAGACATTACAGGAAGTGGAGACAACGTGTGCAGAAGCTGTTGGGACCAAGGGAACCTGGATCCTATGAGAACCTGAAAGCAACTCCACCTGGTTGAGGTGATCAGGAGAAAGGGCCACACCATAAAGTCATCATTTTAGCATAGTGAGTATCAACCAGGGGTCGTTCTGCATCCCAGGGGATGTTTGGCAATATCTGGAGACATTTTTAGTTGTCATAACCAGGGGTGCCATTGGCATCTTGTGGGTTGAGGCCAAGGATGCTGCTGATGTCCTACTATAAAGGATTATCCACCCCAAATGTCAGTGGTATGGAGGTTGAGAAGCTCCCAGTTAATACTAAGCTGGGTAGTGGGTATAATAGGCTCTGTATTTGGGCAGCCCCCACTAGGGAGGTCTGGAGGCAGGAAACCAGAGCAAGGAGCTACACATGGGGCAGGGGTGACATTCCTGAAGGAGAAGGATGAGGCTGGGCACAGCAGGGAGCTGCACTCTGGATGGGATTGAACGAACAAGGGCTGCTCTGGACCGGGGCTGTGGGAACACAAAAGTCCCTGCTTTAGCAAGGTTGAAATGCATGAAAGAGATGAATAGTTAAAATATCGGGACATCAGATGGTAGAAAACTAAGGCAGGGAGTGGGTGGAAGCAGGGGTGCAATTTTAAGTAGGGAGGTTCCTACACTGAAAAGGTGACTTTTGGGTAAAGTCTTGAGGGTATATAGAGACAGCCACAGCAGCTGACAAGGTACGGACATGCTTGACCTACAACCTAGGAATTGTCAAAGGTATGCACAAAGGAACATGCCAGAGCAAGCCCCAGTGTTGCCAGTCCCAACCTGTGGCATTATTTCAGCTGTGGTCATTCCATTCTCAACTCTCCAGCCTGTATTGTGTGCCAAATGTGGATCTGCTTCTGGTTGTCTGAACATCTCCCCACAGCCAGAAGACATCAGAAGTGATCCAGGGCACAGATGCTGACAGGAGGTGACACAGAGCCCGAAGGATCATCAGAAGCAGAAAGCTGTGAAGTAGACATCAAGACTGTTCATGCCAAAGGGGTGAGTCTTTCAAGAGAAAAAAGGTTTCTGAAGGGCAAAGAGGAAGCCAGGCTCCTGGAGGTCTATGCTCGGGATCAGCTCTAACGAACCCATAGGAGAATGAAAATTGACCAGCCTGAGGACCTTGAACCAGCCTCTGGAAACATGGGAGAAGCCCGCTCAGCTGGTGTGTTCTATTTATCCAGCACACAAGGCTCCCACTGTGTCCCAGGCACTCGGGGATTGGCAGCAAAGATGGCAAAGAAAGCCCCCACCACTAGTTGAAGTACCTTCTGGCCTGAGAAAGGGAATTGCTAGGTCAAATTATAAATAAACACCATCATTTCAAGTAGAGTATCTCAGAATAAAATATGGCCCAGGAATGGGCTGTGGGGCAGGGGGACTGCGGGCTAGGAGATTGAGTTTCTCTCTGAGAGGGAGATGTCCATTGGGTATTTGGGTATAGAGGATCCCTGAATAACCAAATAAGACCTTGGCTCTGAATGTCACACCTTGGGTGCCTGTCTGGGCCTTGGTCTCCTCATCTGTAAGGTAGGGCAGTTGTTCCAGGCAGCCTCTGAGGAGTCCCCTCCAGCACCAACTGCAAAAAGTTCTTGGCCAGTCCGAATTTTGGACTTGAATTGACACCAGGGAGCCAGGAGTGCAGAGGAAGTTCTGGGGCCAATGCCACTCAAGAGGACAGAATTATTGGTTTCTGCTCCACTTCTGTGGGAGGAAGAACAAAGGTATGGAAACTTTCTGGCACCCTCAAAGCTAAATAGGGAGGCCAGGATACTCCAACTTGTCACAAGTATCCATTACCTCCACCAAGCTAGGCATATGGTCTTTTATACATTGTTGTCCAGGAAAATACTTTCTACCAGTTTGTCACTTGTTAATTTTTGTATGTGGTATCTTTCACGAAGCAGACATCCTTGATTTTTATGTAGTCTGATCCAGTGGTCTCTCTTTTGCATCTCTCTCTCTTTCTCTGGAGGCAGAGAGAGAGAGAGAGAGAGAGAGAGAGAGAGACAGAGAGAGAGAAAAAGAGAGAGAGACAGCGACAGAGACAGAGACAGAGACAGAGAGACAGAGAGAGACAGAGGACATATATATATGATATTCAAGGACTCTTTAAGACATTTTCCCCATGCCCTGGTCACAGATATATTGGCCAATGTTTACTTCCATTAGCTTTACCTCCTTGATAAAGTTTTACCTAATTTTAGAGTTAGATCTTTAATGCACTGGGCCTCTTCTTTGTGGTGGTGTGAGGTGGGATCCCCATTTTGTTCCACAGAGAACCATTGCTGCCCATTAACCACACTGTTCTTTCCCTGCCTGTTATCCCACCTAAAGGCCCATCCTGAGGGGAATGGAAGAAAAACACTGTGAGTGTGTCTGTGGGGCTTGTGTGGCTGTGAATAAATAACAGTGCAGAATGTGAAGAGGGGCTCTCAAAGCATAAGATTTGATACAGCATGAGCTGTAGAGTGACATTAGTTGAAAGCAATGCCGTACTGTTATAAGTAGGATAGATACACAGTTAAGGACTGTAAGAGAGACCACCAGATTTGACTACATAAAAATCAAGGATGTCTGCTTCATGAAAGATACCACACACAAAAATTAACAATACGGTGGTGGGAGCTTTGGGGATGAGGATGGGAGTTGGGGTTGGAGGTTCAGGGGAATTCTTCATGCAATAAAATAAAATGAGAGGCGTTCTATAAAAGACCAGTAATAATAATGTGCCAAGATGTGATTCCTATACGGCAGCCCAAGAAGTGCAAAGGACAAGTCAGGACAGTCCCTGTCAGCATTAGGTGCTCCAGAGAGATGAAGGCCTAAGTCTGAAAGCCCTGATAGGTTCTCCAAGGGCAGGAGGTGGATGAGGGTTGTTTCTCTGCTACTTGTGCAGCCATGGGACCAAGGCTCAAATTGCCTGTAAAAAATCACAGCAGGGGATCTTTTTTACAGCCCAGGAAGGACCTTTAAAGAATCAACTATTTCATGGATGTTGGAATTAAGGCCGAGAAAGGTTGAACCGACCTGGAACCTCACATCTCACCGCTGCCTGGGCTCTTTCTCTGCAGACTGCCACAGACCTGACACCGTGTAGACAGCTCCAGCCCAAAGCCCTCTGGCTGTGATTCCCTCTGACTGCTCTGGCCCAATGCCCAGGCTCAGCCCTGGCCCCAGAGTGATGAAACAGCTGCCCCTTGCCTTCCAGAGCTTCTATTAAGTAGGTCTAGAGGTTTGGCCCGAAGTTCTCCTTGCAGAAAGCATGGGCCACCGGAGAGGCAGTCCAGGCACCCTCAGCGGCCCCTGCTCTTCTGTATCCCTTGGGCATTCAGATAGGCAGCCTTCTCTCCACCATCCTCTTTCTGGCTCTCACTCTCTTACTCAGTCTTCTCTTCTTTCCTCACTTGGTGTTTGAGCACCTGCTGGGTGCCCAGCGCTGGGCATTCACCAGTGGGTAAGGCAAGCAGGGTCCACATGTGAGTCAGTGCTCAGCCAAAACTGTGTGAAGAGCAATGAGCACTTCCATTTTAAGAAGGTGATATGACAGAAAGAGACTAGGTGATAACGTTAGCTAGAGTGTCCAGGGAAGGCCCCTCTAAGAAGGTGACAGCAGAGCTGAGATTTGCAGACAAGAAAACCAACTTTGCAAAGATGTCAGAGCAGAGATGTCTGGCCAGGGGAAACAGCAGGTGCAAAGGCCTGGAGGCAGGGACAAAGATCCTCTGAGGAATATAGAATAACCCAGAGTGGCTGTGGGACAGTGAAAGAGGCGTAGAGGGGTGAGATAGGAGGGTGAAAGGTCAGTAAATCCAAACCTCAGCTCTGTTGGCAGGGCCGAATCCCAGACTAAGGCCAGATGCAGAGGAAGGCCAGAGTTAGGCGGCAGGGAGAGGGCCAGGCTCGCCAAGATAGAGCATCCACTCCTGATGAACTCTGACCTTTCTGCCCACACCTGGGCCTAGTTCAGAGCCCAGGAGCATCTGCTTTCTGGAGTGAGCAAGCTCTGGGAGTTGTTTCCAAGAGTTGCTCACTCCTCATGGACCTAACAGCCCCCTGGCAGTGGGATATTGAAAATGCAGAGGCTGGAGGGGGCTATAAGGGTGGGAGCCAGCCATGTTACCTTAGTGTTTCCAGCCTTGGGCAACGAAGAAACAGAGGCCCCCTGCAAGCCAGGGTAGCTGGGAGGGATGGGGGACCTGGCTGAGAACTGTCACATTCAGTCTCTCCAAGGTTAGGAGCTATTGTTATCCCTCTTTCACAGATAAGGAAGCTGAGGCTCATAGATATCCTGAAGTCTGCACGAAGTCACCAAGAGAACTGGGATTCGAATCAGAGTCCCTCAGGAAGGATCCCCCAGCACGTTGGCTGGGGCCTAGGAAACTTCACAGTTAGTAACCAGCCAGCACCCAGCCAGTACCCAGCACTTTCTCCAACTGGAAACTGGAATGTTCTGGATTCAAATGTCGAGGAGCCTGGCTGGCAGGGCTGAGGGCTTCCAACGTTCCTCACCTCAACCTGGGGCTCTGTGAACGTCCCAGCCCTGGAGGACCTGGCCAAAATCCTGGCTCTGCTCAGACTCATCAGAGGTCCTAGGGTGGGTATATGCCCCACCTATAAACCCCCACCCCACCCTGCCCCAACAGTGTCTTTTGGGTTGTTTCTAGCTAGTGCTGTCACTAGCAGTGCTGCTGAGAACACTGACGAGCATGTGCACACAGTGTGCAAGCTGCTCAGAACGGCGGGCTCTCTGGGCTCACCCAGGCCTCTTGAGGCTGAATCTGCCATCTAACAAGATCCTTCAGGTAATTTGTGAAAGCTCTTGAAGCTCTGCTCTGGAGCCCATATCTAGAAGCAGAAATGCACATATTCGACTTTGCTAAATAAGGCCAAGTTGTCTTCCAAGTGGCTGCACCAGTTTACACTGTTTGATGGCTCAGCATCCTTGCTGACACGTGGCATCAGCAGATGTCTTAGCTGTTTCCTGTCTAATACACAGAAAATGGTCTCATACTATCAGTCACTTAATATTTTTCTTTCATTTGATTCACTTCCTAAAATTTGGTTTCCTCTCAAGCAATAACACTGTGCAATCACATTTGATGCTAGATATATATTTTTCTAAAACATATAAAAAGAAATGTCTAACTATGCAGCGTTTCTCCTTGCATACTGAAAATAACAACCCCACACCCACTTGGACAACCAATGGTCTCCTCAGCAACTGATGTTGGCGTTTCCCTCTCCGTGACCTGCCCCTCATTCTCCAGGGTCACATAGGCAAGTGGCTTGCACAGTGAGAGAGGGTGGGCACCACACCAGAGGTGTCTGGCTTTGCAGCTCCTCCCAGAGGGGCTGAGTAGGCAGCAGGGTGCCCCAAGGACAACATTTTTTTAACACTGTACCAACTGAGCCAAGAGACCAGTGCTCTCTCTGTGATGGAACATTGTCTGGTAGGGAGAGGTGGGTTTCACTAGCCCTCGAAAGGGGTCTCCAGGATTGGGGACCTGGCCTCTTCAGAATAGGCAGGGCAACACTGGGAGCCCAGTGCCTGTCAAGAAGAACCACTTTGGGGAAGTGAGTGGGCCATGGTCTCCCTGGCCTGGAACAGCAGACAGCTCCCTCTTTCCTCAGTACCCTGGGGCACCTCACCCCACCAGGCCTGGCCCTCTGGAGGAGCCTCAGTTGCTGTACTCCCCAGCCTAGCCTACCCAGAGTACTTGTCCCGCTGAGCCCATACATCCTGGGTACTTCTGAGAAATCCAATCCAAAGCCTGATGGTATAGCCAGAGGGACGGCACACACTGCCCAGTTGAGTTTGCAGGTCTTTGAGGCCCAACCCTGCAGTCTCGTAGCTGTGTTGCCAATGCCCCCACAAGCCAGCTCAGGCGCTGACTAGGAAGGGGCTGTTGAGGACTAAATGAGACAACATATGCCAGCACTGCGTCTGGCCCGCTGTAGCGTCTCGGGCTAGGTCCCCTCAGAAGCAGACCTGAGATGAGGATTCCAAGCAGGTGAAGCTGCTGCCTCTCAGAAGCACTGGTGGGAAAGTCAGGCAGGGAAGGGAAGACCCAATGAATAGGAGGCAGTCAACATAGGCCCTCAGCCCCCTACCCCCAAAGCTGCTCACCAGGGTCATGAACCCCACTCCTGAGCCTTCATCTCTTACAAGGTGAGATCCCTAAGGAATGTGAAGGATGGTAAGGGCATGCACAGGGCGCAAATAGCTCTGGATTCAGGCCGGCCTGGCTCAATTCCTGACTCTCCTGCTTCCTGGCCATTGACCATGGTGGATTATCAAACCCCTGTGTTTCTTCCCCTTGAAGATGAGTTCATGCCTACTAGAGCAGCTGTGGGAGAGTAATGAGAGAATCAGGCCCAGTGCTTATGATGGCACGGGCCCACAGGAAGTGCTCAGTGAATGTTCTTTATTATCAATAAGGCTGGTTGGTACAATTCACCAGAAAACCCTGGCAGGAGTCAGTTGTGGTCCCAGGGGCCTGGACCTGCTGGGAAAAGCTGGCGGGTGGCAGGGAAATGCATTTTAAGCATAGAGCCTCTGAGGTCCAATCCTGGCTCTTTTGGCACTGGCTGGGGAAATGGGCCAGGAGACACCAGTTAGAGGCTGGCCTAGCCCACCAGTTACTGGGCTGTGTGTCGCC
Source organism: Eonycteris spelaea (assembly GCA_003508835.1). NCBI lineage: Eukaryota > Metazoa > Chordata > Mammalia > Chiroptera > Pteropodidae > Eonycteris > Eonycteris spelaea. The sequence continues at coordinate 578,023 of PUFA01000285.1, read as the reverse complement.
CAGCACAGCCTCGTGCCCACCCTTGCCGGCATCCAGAAATCAGGTACCCTTGTGGAGCAGTGGACCTAGTGAAGCATTAGAGAACCAGGCATCAGGCCTGCGGGGCATCTGGATTGAAGACCAGTGAGAATGGGCTCCCTCAGGGAACCACTGAGACCCTGGCCTGGGAGGTGGCTGGTACTCAGTGACCAGAGGGGAAAGGGCATCACTGTGCCACACAGCAAGGACAGAAGCCAGGGCCTATTCTTACCCTGGCCAGCACACCCTCGCACACTGGTAACCTTGTAGCATTAATGCTGGGGGTGCCTACAGCTGTGGGGAGGAGCCATCAGTAAACATCAGCATGAGCTGGAGTTGTAGGTGGTCCTGTTAATGCTTAGTTTCAGCCAGGAAACTATAAACCACAGTCATCCTTGTTGTTTACACTTTGCTCTTTGGGATATTGGCCAGTATTCGATCACAAGCTGTGGCACATGTTTATATTCTCAGAAACAGACTTATCATCAACCTGTTCACTCACTTATTGATTGAAAAATGAGCTGGTCAACTGTGCTCACTACCACATGTCAGGCTGATGCCTCCTGCATGGCCATCCCACCGCATCATTTGGGCCTCTGCTTCAATGTCCCCAGAACTGAAATAGGGCCTCCACTCTCCCAGACACTTTTGTGGCAGGATGGAAAATGGATCCCAAAAATGTCCACCTCCTAATCCCTAGAACCTGTGAATATTCCCTTTTAGGGCAAAAAAAAGTGGGGAGTGGCTAAATAAAGCGTCTTGAGATAGGGAGATTGTCCTGAATTGTTGGAGTGGGTCCTAACTACAGTCACATACAGTCACATGTATCCTTGTGAGAGGGAGGCGGGGCGAGGGGGGAGGGGCGAGGCGGGGCCGGGAATGTGGAGTTGCTGGCCTTGAAGATTGGAGAAAAGTGGCCAGGTACAGAGGAAGGCCAGTACACTGGAACTGGTGTTCCCCGGAATTCACCGCTAGAGCCTCCAGAGGGAGCGCTGCTGTGCTGACACCTTGATTTTGACCAGACAATAATGACTTCAGACTTCTGGCCTCCAGAGCTGGGAGAGATTAAATTTCTGTCGTTTGTGGCATTGTGTTACAGCAGGAACAAATACACTGTCTACCCCCTTATTCTGCTTCACCAAGTACCATCACATGCTTATATTTATCATATCTCATTCTTGACTAGAATGTCAGATCCTCGAGGGCAGAAATTTTGAGAGCCTTGTTTTCAACTGTACCCCAGTGCCATAAATAAATGAATGAATGGATGTACCAGTATGTTTTCACATTTCAAAAGTAATAATAATTTTTACATAATGTGAGATTAAGTATGATCTTAGAAAAAATTCTTCAGGGAATCCACACCAAACTCCTAACAGAGCTTATCACTGGATGGAAGTACGGAAGGCTTCATAATGTACACTAAACACTTTTGAGGGATATAAGAACCTCTATTTATTTTATCAACAAAACAAATAAGAAAGGCAAACTCATGAGGAAAGGAGCACCATTTTTTCCAAAAGACTGATTTCTTGATTTCCTATGGAGTTGGTTGGGGCCAGGAAAGAATCTGTGTGAGTGCAGTCAGCAGCTGAAAAGAATAGCCTGGCTTGGCAGGAGTGTGGCTGGCCTGGGAGTGCTACTGGGACCTCTGAAGGAAAAGGAAGGTCCCAGCATGGGACTAAGGGACTCAGTTAAGAGAGAGACCACCAAAGGCCTTGGGGAGCCATTTAGATGTTGAGAACTTGGCTCTGGTGAACTTGGAAGGGCTGGAGTGAGAGTTCTCATTGAACAGATGTCACACATGTTCAAGAGCTGCCCTGTTTCATTGACAACATGCTATGTGCTGGGCACTATGGACCAATTCTAATCCTCTCAGTAAAATTTCAAGACAGTACCACTTCCTGATTTATGAGAGAAGGAAACTGAGACTCTGAGGGGCGACTTGCTCTAGCGTTCCCCAACCTTTTTGGCACCAGCAACCAGTACTCCTATGAGAATCCAATGCTTAATGATCTGAGGTGGAGCTGAGGTGGTGATGCTAGCCCTGGGGAGCGGCTGCAAATAGATGAAGCTTCGTTGGCTTGCTCACCACTCACCTTCTGCTATGAGGCCAGTTCCTAACAATCCACTGACTGATACTGGTCTGTGGGCCAGGGATTGAGGACCCCTGACTTGCTCAGTGTCACACAGCTAGTAGGTGGCAGGGCTGAGATTGGTCTTCAGGTCTACTTTGACCTTTTGCACAAGGCCACACTTATGCCCACTCACGTCTGAGTTCATGGCTGGTGTTCTGCAAGGATTTTCCACACTTTGGACAATGTTTCATCTGGCCATTCTTTTTGTTCCCAGTGCTTTTAAAAATTTTGTAAAAGATTACAATTCTGCCTCAACACCAGGTGAACAGTGTCACCTGGTGGAAAATAGGACACTACAAGCACTACAGGAGCCTTGGGAAATAGTCCCAGGTGTCCTTGAGATTCAAGGCCAAAGGCAAAGTTTTCTCTTGAATTCATAAGAGGAGTAGGAGAGAAGGCACAGTATGTTATTACAGCTTAAAATCAGAGAGCTGGCCTCACCTGGGTGCTTCTAACAGTGAACCCAGACTTTCAGTGTCCCCAAGTATCCAGTGCAATACTTGAGTTCCCTCCACAGTATCCTCCCAAGAGATCCTGCAGCTAGGATTGAATATCTCCAGGGATGGAGAGCTTACTCTCTGAATGGCTTCTTTGCAAAGATTTTTTTTTTTTTTTGGTCTCTCTTTGTAACATCCACTCCGTGTTTTTCTTCCAACCGCCATAAAGAGCTTATCTAACCCCTTTCTTCTCTGGCGTCCACTCGGAAGTTCAAAAGAAGCTGTTTTTATCTTCCAAGCTAAGCTTCTTCCATCATTGCTCTTGGGACCTGAGTTTGGCTCTTCTCCTCAAGGTTCTCCTCAATTCAAGTGCTGGTGGCTTGGGAGTAGGAAGAAAAGGGCAGTAACACCACTGTCTTGTTGTTTCCTTTAACTGGCCTGCTCTTCCTCTAACATTGGCCATGGCTGAAATCTTCTCAAATGTCACCTTCTCAGCAAGGCCTCCCTGACCACCCTAGGCCTTTTAGCATCTCCAGACATACCCTCTGCAATTTCCCTGCTTGATATTCTCCAGAGACCTCCTGCTATCTAAAATTTCATTGCATGTTTGCAGTATGCCTCACACACCCCCATTCTAGTCCATGAACTCCACAAGGGCAGGGATTTTGTCTACTGTGTTGGATGCTGAGTCCAGGGCTTTAGGCACAGGAGTCAGTTTATTGCAGATGGCCCAAAAAACTGCATTTGCTCACTTGATCTTCACTAAGACTAGGAGCAAAACAGGGCTCCAGTGGGCTCTTAAGAAGCAGATCTTGAGGCATGAGGCAAGAAGTTAATTTGGGACTTCGTTATGAGTTGAATTGCATCCCCCAAAATTCATATATCGAAGTCCTAACCCTAACACTTCAGATTGTGACCTTATTTGGAGATAGGGCCTTTTCAGAGGTGATCAGATTAAGTCATTAGTCATAATTTCATTAAGTCACAATTAGATCATTATGGTGGGCCTTAATTTGATATGACTATTATCCTTATAAAAGGGGTAAATTTGGACAAAGACAGACACACACAGAGGGAAGATGATGTAAAGAGACACAGAGAGAATATTGCCATATACAAGCAAGGAAAGGGGCCTGAAACAGGTCCTTCCCTCATGGCCTTCAGAAGGAACCAGCTCTGCCAACACCGTGTTTTGGACTTCCAGCCCCCATAACTGAGATATTTCTGTTGTTTAACCAAGTGGGGTGATTATGACCTTTGTTATGGCAGGCCTAGGAAGCAAATACAGACATCTACAAAACCTGCCACAGGCAGGAGTCTGGATCCCCCCGGGTGATAAAGCTGTGCCTAGAGATAGGAGTGACTTGTTCACAGCCACCCAGAACCAGGTCACAGACCCAAGTCTCTGACCTGAAGACCAAGGATACAAACCCCCAATCCCAAGCCCCTCCTGACACTAGTGGCCTGAATGATAGATTTACCATATGATTCAGTAATTTTACTCCTAGGTGTATACTCAAGTGAATTTAAAGCACATGTCCACACAAAACCTTGTATAGTGTTTATAGCTGCAATATTTTCAATAACCAAAAGGTGAAAACAACTCAAATGTTCACTGATGGATGAATGAGTGAACAAAATGTTCATCCATACAGTAAAATATTATGCAGCCATAAAAAGGAACCAAGTACTAATACATGCTGCAATATGGATAAACCTTGAAAATATTTTCCTAAGCAAAAGAAGCAGACACAAATGTCCCATATTATATGATTCAATTTATATGAAACGTCTGGAAAAGGCAAATTCATAGGGACAGAAAGTGGGTTAGTGGTTGCCAAGACATGGAAGGAAGGGGGAATGAGGAGGTACAAGTTTTCTTTTTAGGGTAATCAAAATGTTCTGGATCTAGATAACAGTGTTTGCACAACATTATGAATATACAAAAAAACCCACTGAATTATATGCTTTTAAATGGTTAGAATAAGTTTAATGTTGTTTGAATTTTGTCTCAATTTTTAAAAATTTTTTTAAAAGAAAAGAAAGACAGGAAAGGCAAACCAGGCAGTGGAAACATCAAAATCAAAGGCCTTGACTGATGCTATGTGATATCTTCCAGGAACCACAAACCATCTGGAGCAATTGGCAAGAGAGGCTGGTGTGTGGCCCTAAGAGCCAGGAGAGGGATTTAGAATTTAGTCAGATCCAATGGGAAGTCGAGGTGGCTCCTAAACAGGGGAGTAGCTGGGTTCAGTTTGGGGAAGATTCAGGGCCTATGAGGGTGAAGGGGAAGTGAGTCTGGGGAGGAGTTGGGGCAGCAGGACTAGACAGGAGAGGTAAGACCTGACTAAAGCCAGAGCCAGAAGGACAGCGAAAGTCAGGGTGAAGGAGGGAAAGGACTCAGGCTACCAGCCAGGTTTTAAGTTGGGTGACTCAGTGCCCAGGGGCTCAAGGGTAGGAAGCACTGAGTAGGAGCCCTCTGGGAAGAAGATGAAGAGTAGGTTAGAATTTGTTAGCTTGGAGGTGTCCAATGGACTCCAGGTGGGGACCACCCTTAGGCACCTGGACACATGGGTTGGCAAGCTAAGAGGAAGGTCTCAGCAGGTGACAGAGAACCCACTTAGAGAATAAAGCTGCTAGGTGGATGAGATCACCTGGGACAGTACCTCTGAAACCTTGATGACAATGTACAGGAGTGGTTTGACTCATGGCCCTGAAATCAGATGACATGGGCTCAAATCTGAGCATTGCTATTTATGAGCTATGTGGCATTGGGTGAGTTACTTAACCTTTCTGAGCCTCGTATCCCATTTGTAAGGTGGAGGTCATTACAGTTCCTATTTCATAGGGTTGTGGGGAAGATTTGGTGAGTTAATGTTTGCAGGGTGCCCAGAAGTGTTGACTACTATGTAGTGTGTGTGAGAGTCACTTAGGAAGATTCCTGGGTTCCACCCCACAGGTTCTGGTTTAGAAAGCTTCAGAGGAATCCTGGCAACCTGGCTTTTTAATCAGCAACCCACCCACCTGTCTAGTGTCACCCTGTTGCAGGCGGTCACTGGACCCTACAGCCCTGCAGAGCTGAATATGGAGACAAAAGAGCTCAGGGAATGCCCAAAACATGAGGGGCAAGCTGAGGGTGAGAAGTCTGGGACCCTAGGAGAGAGCGGACAGAGATGGAGGAGCAAAGTTGGCAAGAAAGAAGACAAAACATGAATGGCGAGAAGACATTCAGGGAGGATCAAATGAGCCATAAGGTCAAATGCTATGGATGGCCCAACTAGATGTGGACAGAACAGCCTCTGTCCAGTGGATGGACCACAAGAGGATATTCAGCGACTTTGGGAGAGCCATTCCCATGAAGTGGTGGTAACTTAGCCAGAGAGATAAGGATTCAAGAGCATAGAAGGTGTTATGGGCACTGAGTTGTGCCCCCCAAATCCATATGTTGAAGTCTTAATGCCTAATATTTTAGAATGTGACTGTATTTGGAGGTAGGATGTTTGAAGAGGTGATTAAGGTAAAATGAGGTAGCTAGAGTCAATTTTAATTCAATCTGACTGATATAAGAAGAAGAGATTAGGACACAAACATGGACAGAGAGAAGATCATGTAAAGACACATGGAGAAAATGACCATGTACAAACCAAGGAGAGAGGCCTCAGAAGAAACCAACCCTGCCACCACCTCAATCTCAGACTTTCAGCCTCCAGAACTGTGAATCAATTAGTTTCTGTTGTTTAAGCCTCCTAGTCTGTGGTAATTTTTAATGGTAGCTCTAGCAAACTAATACAATAGGCGATTCAGCAATACTCTTAAAGATTCCAGATATCACCTGAAATCTGGGGAAAGCCTCTGAAGAGAAAGAAAGAAACCAAGATTAACAAACATTGCAAAGCAACTTAGAATAAACAGACTCTACAGAAAGAAGGAAACTTCAAAAATCAGTAACAATTCCATTAATAACCTCAGAGAGAAAAGGAACCACAATCATAAAACAAAAACAGGAAGCAATATAAAATATTCACAAAACAGAAAAGAGCCCATGAAATTTATAACTTTATATTATGTTAATATACATTATATTATTGATGTTAATGGCCATAGTCCCTGCCTACAGGGGTTTCATGGAGCTCTTTCCCTTTCTGCCTCAGTCAGGGTGGGGTCTTGGGTTTCCAGCTGAAGTACCATCTCAGTCACTAGACAAGAAAAAGAAAATACAAACTCATTATTTAAGTCATACATCTATTAATTTCTATTATTGATTTGCCTATTAAGTGAGTAAAGGCAAACAGGCTTGGTTAGTAGATTTCTTAAAGAGTAAAAAGAAAGACCTTTGACTTACAGTCCCCTCCCCTCCTCAGACTCTAAGGGCCCTGCCTGGCTTAACACCATTTCTGCTTAACAATGGGCTGATGACCTTTATCAATAACCAGAGAATCTGGGTCACCAGAGCAATTATCAAGATTTGAGGGAGAGGGCCTTTTTCCCAAAGAAAGGAGGGAAGAAAACTTAACTAGGTTTACTAAAAATATTAACTCTGCAAGAGATGTCCTATTTCATTTCCTGCTAAAAGATTAAGAATTTACAAGTGATGTCCTGTCTCAGTGCCCTTGAAGTTGCTGAAGATAAACTTCCAAACTGCAATTTTATACCCAGCCAAACTGAAAAACAAGTAGGAAGGAAGGTAGATTAAAGACATTTTCAGACATGAAAATGTCTCCAAAAAATTTACTTTCCACATGTTTACGCAGGAAAGATGAAAGATATGCTCTACCAAAATAAGAAAGAAAACCAAGGAAGAGGAAATCACGAACACAGGAAACTAAAAATCCACATTGGGAGAGATAAGGAGTGACCCAAAGGTGACCTAAGCTGTGCACCAGGCAGAAGGACAGCCAGACCAGATTAGGGCAGGGCAGAAGGCCCTAGAGAGATTTCTTCAAGAAGATGGATTTGATGAAACATATGACATATGTGAAGTAAGTGAAAGTTGGTTTATCTAAATGGCAGAAGCTAGGGGTTGAAGTACATATAAAACAAAGTAATCCATTCCAGCTTCAGAAGAACAAGGCGCTGTATGGGAAAGCATGTTTCATCTTAGGACACTGTGTGGCTTGGCATTTACTTTAGTATCATAACATGTACACAAAGTATTGCTCATGTAGGTGCATATCCTCCTGAAAGCAGTCACTGAGATGATTTTCAGAGCATGTAAGTTTATTGGTGAGTAAAGCCTATGGGTGGTAAAAGGGGAGGTAGTAAACTGGGCAGAGAGAATGTGGAGTCTTGGCCAACCCAATTGAGAGCTCCAGAGCAAAGACTCCACTTTAGGGGCATCACATGGGACAGGACCAGCTCCAGAGCCCCTTATGTGCTTAGGCACTCATTGAGGTCTTTTCTGAGAGCATTGCTTCAGCTCTAATGCTGCCCCAAATCTCAAAGTTGCCACAGTTGGAGCCCTTACCTTACCACACTCCTTGCAGCTTAACGAGTTTTTTCTTCAAGGGCAATCTGAGCAGTGCACCTTCGTGGTCAACACTTTGCTCTAATCTAAACCATGACTTAAGTCTGCTGGAGGGTAGGGGCTCAGGAAGGTACATGTGGGTATTGAGTGGGAGAAAGGAGAGTAATATATCTTTATTTTTTGGAGTAGGAAGTCAACAGATAATACTGAAGTCTGAAAAAACAAGAAGCAGCGAGATGAGTTATTTATTTAGAAATGTGGAGATAAGCAACAAAAGAACAAAAGTTACACAGCTAAAAAAGTTCCGAGAGTGGTTTCCTCTGGGAAACGACTGGGGGAAGAGAAGAAAGACTGCCATTGTTCCTAGTAAACCATTAGAACTGTTGGACTCCTTTAACTTAAGACATGCATAATTCTGAAATAAAAATCATCAGAACAGTACACCTGAAATTAATATAATATTGAATGTTAACTGTGATTGAAAAAAAATTAAATACTAATAAATGTAATTTTCAATATTTTAAAAAATCATTGGAGCAGGATTTTGGTTAAGAGCTCTTGGAGCTTTAGCTAACTTAGGAAAATCATTCTGGGGCAGTAGTATTTGAGCTGAGAACTAAAGGCTGAGAAGGAGCCACCCTAGGGGAAGGCATGTGTGGGGGTTTAAGCAAAGGAGTGATGTGGCCTGTTCTCATTTTTAAATGACTTTGGCTGCTGCGTGGACTTTGGGGAAAGAAGGAGGCACCATGATGATGGAGCCATTCATGGTGATAGCAGAGGGGTAAGGGATGGTGACAAGTTAGTGATTTGCAGGTCAAATCAGCAGAACTCAAAGGACTGAACTTGGCTGTGAGGCACATCACAGAGACACCATAGCCCCAGGATCCCTGTCTCACTTAGGCCTGTGTCCAGGCTCTGCTCACTCAGGCCCACAGACACCTGAGGGCTCTGCTTCCTCTTCCTCTTCCTCCCTGGGGCTCTCCCCAGATATGGCCATCACTCAGATCCCTGGGCTTCTGCTCTAGTCTGGACAGACCAGGTGGGTCTTATGGTTCCTTTGACCAGTTGTTCCCGTGGCAGCCTCTATGCCCACCTCAGTGCTGACTAGAGCCACAAATGTCTTTGATGAAGAGACAGAGGCTAGAGTGGCCCAAGCAACTACATACCTTTTCTTTCCTGGGACAGCCTAGTTTATGTTCAATTGCCCAAACTCCTTTCACTTCAAGAGTGTCCTCATGTGGATGGCAGTTATATAAGGGGTCAGCATACTTCTGTAAAGGTCCAGATTGCAGATCTTTCAGGCTCTGGCTCCATGAAGCCGGCTGACTGTTTGGCTCACTGTCAAGGCAATAAGACCATCATACATGGTACGTTAATGAATGGGCATAGCTGGTGCCGATAAAACTGTATTCACAAAAACAGGTGGCAAGCTGAACTTGGGCAGTGGGCCATAGTTTGCTGACCCTGAATTAAATGGTCACCCTACCTAACCCTCAGTCGGGGGAGAGGAATAAAATGTTCTGCTCCCTTACAAGACTTTCCAGGTCTTGGAAGACAAGATTCTGGATAAATTCATTTCTCCTAAATTCTGACATGCTGACAGGTGGTCCCTGCTCACCTGGGTCACTTACTCACCTGTGTTCCCCAATTCTCCCTCAAGAATGGCGATGACTGTGAAGACCACAGTCCCTCGGCCCTGCCATACCCTCAAGACTTCTAAAATCCTATCTGGCCTTATCTCACTGGGTCCTCCCAGTAGCCTGAGGGGGCCATGACTTGTTCACAGTCACAAAGCAAGTTAGGAAAAGCTAACAGGTGTTAGGAGGTAGAATCCCAGAGAGGGGCCAAGACTGGAAAAGAGCCTCTGCCTCCCCTTCCAGCTGTCCTCCTGCCACCTCCAGCAGCAAGATGACCCAGGCTCACACTCAAACCCAGTCCCCTTCCCCCCAAGGGTCCTGAGACCCCTGGCTCTGTCAAGGCTCTCTACCCCCAGGAGCAGACAGGATACCCTTGGGCTCTGATGAGCCATGAAACCTCCCCTGGAGTGTCCCCACATCCTTCTTTCCCCCCCAGGCCACCTCATCCTGCTCTAGCATGACCTCCCATTACACCAGCCTCTTGGGCAAGAAAGCAGTTGCTGGGTCAGGATATTCATTTTCCTGTGCTTCTGCAACAAAGTAATATAAACTGAGTGGCTTAAAACGACTGACATATAATCTTTCACAGTTCTGAAGGCCAGAAGTCTGAAATAAAGATGCTGGCAGGGGTTGCACTGCCCCTCAAGACTCTAGGGGAGGATCCCACCTTGCCTCTTCTAGGTTCTGGAGGCTCCTGGCATTCCTTGGCCTGGGGACAATCCCTCAATCTCTGCCTGTCTTTACATGGCCTTCTTCCATGAGTCTCTGTGTTCTCTCTTCTTATAAAGATACCAGGCATTGGATATAGAGCTCACCCTCAATATAGAATGATTTCATCTCGAGATCCTTAACTAATTACATCTGAGAAGTCCAAATAAGGTCACATACTGAGGACCAGGTGAACATGAACTTTGAGAAACATTATTCAACCCACTACAACAGGATCAAACTATAATCCACCTCTCCTCTTTCTCTTGCTCCATCTCCAACTTTCCTCCCTCTCCATTGCCAACATTTGCCCTGACCCTCAGTACCTATTTCCTTTTGACCCTCTGCCACTCTGAGCCTCTTCTCTACCTCCTGTCAGTCTCCCCAGCCTCATTCTCTGCCTCTTCTTCTTCTACAGCCTCCTCCTTTCCATCCCCCATTGTATTAACTATGGTCAAGTGGCCCTCAGTACCTACCCCCATCTCCTTCTCCTGTGCCTCCCTGGATGGTGAGGATGGAAAGCTAAAACCATGTTTCCAATCCTTTGCAGCTAGGTTTGAATATGAAATGGGATCTGGCCATCCATGCACTGACAAGTCAGACCAGGAAGAAGGAAATGAGGAAGGGGCTCCTCCAGCTGGGAAGGCCCTTGCTGAAGTCTCTGCCCAAGCTTTAGGCTAGAGTTTTGTTGAGTGTTGAGAGGTTGCTATGGTGGCAATGGATTTGGCTACCAGGGGGAGTTCCTGATTCCCACTGTTCTGACTGTAGCAAAACTAACAGCTTTTTTGACAGTCTGTTCTGGAGCCTGATTCTGCAGGTTAAGCAACATTTCTGTTATTAATTGCTGCATTTGTCAGGACAGGTGAGGTTATGCTGTGGTAGCAAGCAACTCCAAAATTTCAGTGCTTTTAAGTCTTAAAAGACCAAAGGTTGATTGATCACTTTTTTGATAAAGCACCAAAGGCACAATCCATCAAAAAAAGAATAGATAAATTGGACCTCATTAAAATTTAAGATTTCTGCCCTACAAAAGACAATGTCAAGAGAATGAGAAGACAAGCCACAGATTGGGAGAAAATATTTGCAACAGATATATCTGATAAAGGACTATTACTAAATAAACAAAAAACAAAAAACAAAAAGAACTCTTAAAACACAATAATAAGAAAATAACCTGATTTAAAAATGGACAAAAGATCCTCATGTGGAAAATGAGCATATGTAAAGGTACTCAACATCATATATCATTAAGGAATTGTAAATTAAAACAGCAGTGAGATCCCACTACACACCTATTAGAGTAACTAAAATTCAAGGCAGAGACAATATCAAATGCTAGTGAGGAAGGATGTGGAGTAACAGAAACTCTCATTCATTGATAGTGGGAATGCAAAATGATATGGCCACTCTGGAAAACAGTTTGGCAGTGTTATGAATCGAATATTTGTGTTCCCCAAATTCATATGTTGGAGCTTTAATTCCCCAATGTGACTCTCTTTGGAGATAGGGCCTTTATGGAGGTAATTAAGGTTAAACAATGTCTTAAGAGTGTGGCCCTGATCCAATGGATTCATATTCTTATAAGAAGAGACACCAGAGAGCTCCCCTCCTCCCACCACGTGAAGCCACAGTTCGAAGTTGTGCCTTCAGAACTTTAAAAAATAAATTTCTGTTGTTTAAGTCACCCAGTCTATGGTATTTTGTTGTGGCAACCTTAGTTGACTAAAACAGGCAGTTTCTTACAAAACTAAATGTAATCTTGCCATACAATCCAGTAATCACACTCCTTGGTGTTTACCTAAATAAGTTGAAAATTTATATCTACACAAAAACATGCACATGGATGTGTACAGCAGCTTTATTCATAATTGCCAAAATATGGAAGCAATTAAGATGTCCTTCAGTAGATGAATGGATAAACTGTAACATACAGACAATGGAATATTATTCAATATGAAAAAGAAATGAGCTATCAAGCCACGAAAAGATATGGAGGAATTTTAAACACATATTACTAAGTAAAGAAGCCAATCTGAAAAGGCTACGTACTATGCAATTCCACCTATATGGCATTCTGGAAGAAGGTAAACTATGGAGACAGTAAAAAGATCAGTGGTTGCCAGGGCTTTGAGGGAAAGAAGGGATGAATAGACAGAGCACAGAGGATTTTTAGGGGAGTGAAAATACTCTATCTGACACTATAATGATGGATACATATCATACATTGTCCAAATGCATAGAATGTACCATACGAAACGTGAACATTAATGTAAACAATATCCTCTCCTATATGCTGATGCTGGGGGAGGCTAGGGAGAAGGATATATGAGGAATCTCTGCTCTTTCCACTCAATTTTGCTCTGAATCTCAAACTGCTCTAAAAAATTATCTCCCAGCCCTTGGCAACCATTGATCAGTTTTCTGTCCCTATAATTTTGACACTCCCAGAATGTCACATAAATAAAACCAAACAGTATATAGCCTTTTAATCAGGCTTCTTTTCCTCAGCAGAAAGCATTTGCGATTCCCTGATGTTTTTGCATATACAAGTAGTTTATTCCTTTTTATTGCTGAATAATATTTCATTGTATGGATGTATCATATTTTGTTTATCCATTCATCACCTTGAGGAACATTTGAGTTGTTTTCAGTTTGTGGCAATTATGAATAAAACTGCCATGAGCACGTGTGCGGACATTTGTTTCATTTCTCCTGGGTAAACACCTACAGAGTGGAAAGGCTGGGTAATATGGTAAGTATATATCTAACTGTATAAGAAACTGCCAGACTATTTTCCAAAGTGACTGTACCAGTTTTCATTCTCACAGTAATGTATGAGAGTTCTCTCTGTATCCTTACCAGTACTTGGCGTTATCCACTTTTTACACTGTAGCCATCCTATCAGGGTGCGGCAGTATCTTGAGTAGTTTTGACTAGCATCTCCCTGCTGACTACTGATGGTGGGAACCTTTTCCTGTGCTTATCACCCTCTGTGCATCTTTGAGGAGGTGTCTATTCAGACATTTTTCTCATTTTGATTGGGTTTTATCTTCTTATCATCCATTTGTGAGAGTTCTAGGTTTGCTTTGCCAACTTAACATGCAGGCAGGACCAGAGCAAAATCACTCAGGATAAGAAAGAAGAGGCATTGGCTGTCACCAGCATCCTTTCTCACCCACCTCTCCAGCCCCTCATTCATCTTCCACACCAGACCCCATGCTTAGTGGGCCTTTCCAATGTGAAAAGCTGTCCAGGCTTTCTCGGCCTAAAACCCCTTCTCCTTCTTAGCATCCGAGTCCCTGTCCTGCCTAGAACCTGTGGACAGCCCTAGTCTCTCTTCTCCCATTCTCCTTCTCCTTCCCATCACCACCTGACAGCCTTCCCACTATGGAGTCCACACTACTCCAGAACATCTACTGTCCCATGGACACCTAAATTTTGGCCCTGCCTCAGGACCTTTGCACTTGCTGTTCCCTCTGCTCTTTCCATGACTTTGTCCTTCCTTGCTTTAGGCTCTGCTCAAAGGTCACCTTCCTGATCACACCATTCAGTATTCATCCCCATCAACTCAGTACCCTCATCTTGTTGCTCTTTTTCATAGCATGTACCTGGCATCGCTGTGCTTTTATTTGCTTACTTGCGCATCATCTGTCTCCCACCAGAACGAAGATACCCAAGAAAGGAACTTGGATTGCACTGTATCCCCAGGGCCTGGCACACAGTCAGTCCTCAATAAATATGTGTTGAATGGATAACTTAGCTGCCACAGGTCTCATAGGAAGACTACATGAAATAGCAAGTGAGATTACCCGTTGCAAATTGCTGTGTTTACAGATGAGGAAATTGAAGCTCAGAAAGGTACAGTGACCCACCCAGGGCCACATGGTCAGAGCAATGGACACCTGAGCCTGTATCCTTCTCCCTGAAGCACCCTCCTCCACACCTTCCTCAGGGCCAGCATCAGCATCATATAGACACATTATACACATCCCCAACACACATGCAGACTGCACAAATCAAATGCAGCTTACACACAGTCACCCACAACACAGACACACCCAGCTGCACACATGCAGGGATTCCGTTCACATATCCATACACAGGCCAACAGTCTTGCACACTCAGAAATTCCCTATGCACACAGGCACATGTCCTCTCACACTTAGGAAGTCCATGCACAACTGACACACACCCTGTATCCCACACCTACATGCCAATGCACCCACAGCAGCAGACTTAGGTGACTGGTGGGCCCAGGACTTCAATGAGCCTCCATTACCATGACAACTGACAACTCCTACATCTCAGGCTATGCACAGCAGCCATGGGGAGGATTTTAGCTGGGGTGTGTATCACAGCTGCAGAGGATGCTTCCCAGAGCAGGAGCAGCCTGACCTCACAAACCCCAGTTCCATCCCTTCATGGGTGCAGTTTAAGACATGTGGAACATACACTGTCATTATCCACATAAGGGACATGGCTTTCACTCTCGACCGTCCCCTTCTTGTCAGGCATGAGTGTGCACCCAGCACTTCACACACATTTTCTCCTCTAATCCTTCCAATGTTCTCACCAGATAAGTGCTGTCAGGGAACCCATTTTGCAGTTGGTGAAACTGAGGCTCAAAGAGGGTAAGCCTATTGCTCATAGTCACACGGCAAGTTACCAGCAGGGCTGAAACTTGAATCCAGGTCTGATGGACTGTGAAGGGTTTTCTTTCCACTGCCCTGCACTGCATCTGAACCAGGAGGGCTTCTTCATGAGCAGCCTGTCCATCCCCGTCTGGTCTCTCTGCACACACCCTTTCCAGACAGGAGCAATTAATTATCAGCTTTCACTAGTGCCAGCATTGCTTCTGTCCTGTGGAGCTCCCTTAGGAGGTAGAAAGATCCCCATCATGAGTGGCATTCAAGCAGAAACTGTCAGAGCTGCTATGGGGAAGGATCATCAGGGCATCAGGGAACAAGGATTTGAATAAGATGATCTCTCACTACTCTTTGAGTTGCAAATGGCAATGTTATTGGTGAACATACTGGGAAATAACTAGCTTCAGGAATAGCTGGATCGAGCTCTCAGACATCATCAAGAACCTTCCTCTGGGCTTCTCTTTCCTTTGTGCTCACTTGATTCTCAGAATAGCTTTACCTGACCAGGGGTAGTTCCCACAACTTCAGAGTAACTTGTAGAAATCACACGACAGCCCTATGAGACTATTAAAATTTTTCTCTCATAAATAGGGAGACTGAGTCACAAAGAAATGAGGTACCAAGCCCAAGGCAAGGCTGGAGCCACACAGCCCTTTGACAAGCTTAGTTGAGGTTGCACCTCCAAAGGAGGGCAGGACTGCTCTCCTAAATTCATTTATCCCCAAGGATGCAGAGGATGGCACAGGTGCATCACTCAGCAGCTGCCATAGGCCAGTTCCCATTCTGCCAGGCAGCCCTGGGGTTACTATGGTGACTGAGCTAGACACAGCTTCTGCTTTGTGGAACTCAAAGGTCTCAGCTGCTCTGAGTTGCCTTGGGCAAATCACTCTCTGTGTCTGCTCCTAGCATTCCCATCTATAAGATGGGCAGCTTCCTCCATTCAGAAGTGTAGTACTCATGTTGGTCACTATGCCATACAACTTAAACTGCTATATTATTGCATGCCAACTATAAGTGGGGGGAAAAACTCACTGAATCCTACAATGTAAATACAAGCAACTAATCGTCTATTATATTTCAATGAAGACATCTATGTTGAGCAGTGCAACTCTAGAGTTCTAGACGAATACTAAATATTAATTTTGGTTTTGTTCTATTTTTCACCTACCCCTACCCACACTCCAATTCCAGACAGACTGACCCCTTGCTTTTTCTTTTTAAGGGAGTTTTTCTGGTCTTTACCCCAGCTGGAAGAGGTGGTCACCTGTGCTTATCCAAAGTGCTTCAAGAGGTGATGGCCAGACTTGAAGTGGCCCCAGGATCTTTGCATTACTCTGAAGAAGACAGGAAGCCCCAATAATGGCTGAGATCCAATTTTCCATCAGCCAGCCAGATGGGAACTTAGAGTTTAGAGATTTAGAGAAAAATAAGAAAGCAGGTTGTTTCCGGTATACCTGGGTTTTCAGCTGGGTCCATGCCAGGTGCACACATATCTGCTCTCCAGCAGTGTGGGAGTGCTGCACATCAGTAATTCCACCATCTGCAACATGTACACGCACCCCCCACACACATACACAGGTGTGCATAGACATGCAGGCAGCTGCCTCCTGCACCGTAGGTTTTCTCCTCCAAGCTCCCAGCTAGCTTCTGCAGGTAACTTTCTGTGCCTTCTGGTCTGAGGCCTCAAGGGAACCTGCAGCCTTCTTTGGGGAAGATCACAGCTCCTCTTTGACCACAAAGGAGCTGTACAGCTCAGCCACTACTCTTGGCTTCCCTGGGGAGTCCCGGCCTGTGAAGAGGCTCCAGCATCTCACAGAATGCCAACATGTTCAGGCTCCTGGGCCCCAGGTGGCCTCCCTCCCCTCTACCTGCCTTATTGCTCACCATCCCCTGGGCCCCTGCTGGCCTGCAGGAGTGAATAACCACCCCCTCACCCTACCCACTTACGACCAGCTCTGGGTGAGCAGTAGGCAGGGAGGAGGCTCAGAGAATTAGCTAAAGAATCCTAAAATGTAAGTGTATTTGTTTCCTGTGGCTGCTGTACCAAATTGCCACAAATTTGGTGCCTTGAAACAATAGACATTTATTCTTTTGCAGCTCTGGAGGCCAGAAGTTCCAAATGAGAATCACTGGGCTGAAATCAAAGTGTCAGAAGGGCAGTGCTCTCGGTGAAGGCTCGGGAGAGAGTTTGTCCCCGGCTCTTTCAGCTTCTGGTGGCTGTGGCCTTCCTTGGCTGATGGCTGCATCACTCCAGTTGCTGCCTCTGTGGTCACATGGCCCCCTCTGTGTATGTCAGATCACATTTGTGATGGCATGTAGAGCACACCTGGATAATCCAGGACTATCACCCCATCTCAAGGTCCTTAACTCAATGATGCCTGCAAAGACCCCTTTTTGCCATATAAAGGACATTCACAAGTTCCAGGAGTTAGGACGTGGATATCTTCTGGGGGCCATTTTCAGTCTGCCACAGTGAGTCATATGGGATCTGAGCTGCAGCTCCCATCGCTCTGTAGCCAGCTCCTAAAGCCAGCTCTGGCTCTGACCAGCTGGGTGATGGAGTGGGGCCATGTATAGTGGCAGACCTGGTATGGACATTATGTGCCTGTGGTCTGTGGTCTGTGGTCATGGATGGGCACTCCCCAGAATAAGGGGCAGGTGCGAGTTCTCAGAGAAGTAAAGTGGAAAACATGGAGAGATGAGGCTGGCTTCCATGGGTGGAGAAAGGAATGAAAGTGGGGAAAGGCACACCATGGCCCAGGCACTGAGTAGTGCCCTGTGCAGACACCATCTCATTTCTTCTTCCCACAGCCCCACTTCACAGATTGAAGCTTGCAGAGGTAATCGCTGAACAACCCCACAGAACAGGTGCTATCAGCTCCAAGTTACAGAGGGAGGAAGTGTCAGTTCAGAAAGGTGAACTGACTTGCCCCAAATCACACCAGCAACAGGTGGCAGAAGTGGGCATCTCTGACTGACTCAAGTACTCACCTTTGTGTCTTATCAGGCTCCTAAAGCCAGGGTTTGAGCTGGTCTCAGACAATGGAAGGATTCGGGAAGTGAAGAAGCTGAGAGCTGAAGAGACCAGTGGGATTTTTTCTGACTTGGGGGATGCAGGCCAGTGTCTATGCTGTTGGGCAGCTTCCTCCTCTCAGGATGACCCCAACAACAGGTGGTCCCCAGAGAGGTATTAGCTCTAAAGTGCCCATATTCAACCCATCAATATTTCCCAAAGGCCTGTCACAGCCCTTCCTTCCCTCTGTTTCCTCTCCCCTTTGCTTGCTTCCAGCCCTCAAGCCTTGTGGGGCAGCAGGGGTGGGTCAGGCAGGGAGCTGCTTGGCTGAGAGCACCCTTATGCCTAGCATTTAGGACAGTAGGAGTACTCAAGGAAGGCCTGAAGAGCAAGTCCCTTGCATCCTGAGGACACATACAGAGATGCACAAGCCACGCCATGTACGCAGACACACATTTCTGCTCTTCTACACCTAGGCCTGGTAATGACAATCAGTCACCCACAGAGAGCCATGGGCTCCTTGACTCAGGCAAGCATGTTGCCAGTTGCTCAGGCCAAAAACTCTGCAGTGCTCTGGGCTCCTCCCCTTCTCACCCCACGTCAGCAAGTCCTGTCAATTTTACCTTCAAAATATATTTGGGATTGGAAACTTTTCATACCCTGTCTGGACTCATGTAGCAGCTACCTCGCTGGTCTTCCTGCTTCTGCCCTGACCCATTTTGTTCTCTGTGCAGCAGCAGGGGAGATGATGCTCCACTTCATGTTCCTCCTCACTCTGAGTCAAAGTCACAGGTCTGGCTATGGCTACCCAAGCTTTTTCCGACCCTTTCTGCCCAATGCAGGCCTCCTTACCATCCTGGCACACTCCCTTCTCAGGGCCTTTGCACTGGCTGTCCCCTAGGCAAAGAACATTTTCTCTAGCTTTCCACAACTTCCTCACATCACTAAGAAGCCACAGCCCCACTCTCCTGCCCCTTTCTGCACTTCTCCACCACACATCAGCTTCCATAGTCTATATATTTACTTATCTATTTTGTTTGTCTCTCTCTATCAAGATGTAGGCTGCCTGGGAACAAGGATTTGTGCCTGCTTTGGTCACCTTTGCACCCCTGTCCAGACCAGTATCTGGTGCACTGCAGGCTCTAATACCTGTGGAGTGTAAGAAGCACATAAATGTGGACACTCATGGAAACTATCAGGACAGGTGTCCCATGCACACCTGTACACATGGGACTGGGGGGCTCAGTGGCCCACATGCACAGCTGCACACAGGCACACAGTCATGCACACAGAGGAGCCCTGAGCTGAAGCTCCCTTGCTTCAGTGAGGCTATGGACAATGGGCTTAGTCCTGCCAGTGTTGGGAATATTTGTCCCCACCTGAGGCCACCAGTGGAGGCCGAGGCCCCAGGTGAGCCCCTGGCTAATCTTGCCAATTCTCTGGAAGAGGAAGAACAAACTTCCTGCAGCCAAACCTCTAGGTGAAGAGAACAGTGTCACAGTCTCCAACACCCATCCAGATCCTAGCCCCTGTCTCCTCCTACCTCCTAATCCTGACTCATCACAGCACCAGAGGTGAGGGAGACAGCTCAGGTACAATTGCCTCACTGAGCAATAGGGGAGACTGGGGCCAGAGGCCAAGGTAGGTGAATGTAGCTCCCTGCCTAGCCCTACCATGGCTGAGGTGGTCAACTCCCAAACTGACTCCAGCCCGAATGGGCACCCTGGGTACTCTAAGCACAGGAGTGTACAGCCACCATACATACTCCCACCATCCAAGCCCCTCCAGCCTTGTCTTGGCTGGAAAAACTTATCACCAATGACTTTCCCAACAGAGATCAATAGAAAATGTTTTATCTCCTTCCCCAGGGGCAGCTCAGCCTCAGAGCAGGGCAGGCTCCCGTTACTATGACGACTCTCCTGGACCTTCTTGACTTTCTCCCCCTCCCTCATCTTCCATCCCTACTTCTCCCTCCCTCCTTACCCCTTTTTCCCCATCCTCCTACTGCCCACCATCCCCTCACCCATCCACCCATACTCTCCTTGCCCCTATCCCACAGCCCAGGACAGGGCTGTACCAAGCACTGTCCTCAGTATTCTGTGACTGTTCACTGTATATTAAGCTCAGTTTCTCATTGACAATCAGAGAGATAATAGTACCTCCTTTACAGGGGCCCTGAGAGCATTATGTGAAGGTGAACCTGTGAAGTATGGAGCATAGGGCTTGGTTATGGTCAAGACTCAAGAAATGCCAGCATTGTTGATAAGCCTCACTCTATACATCCATAAAATGTGTGATGAGGGATTATGGTTGTAAAGGCTGAATGAGAGATGGAAACAGTTTGGCCCACTACCTGGCACATTCAAGAAGGACTATAGTCCAGGCCCTGCTGACCACTAGGAAGTGTGGGGGATGGGAGGAGGTGGGAGGGATAGGAGTGCCGGCCCTATTTGGAGGCTACTTGTTCACCCCCTCGAGAGTGACAAGTTGTGGACAGAGATGCCTCATCAGGGTCCAGGTAACTTGTGCCTCCCCTCCCCCCCCAGAGCTGTGTGGACTTCCCTCCCACACTACCTCTGCCTCCCTGCCCACAGACCAGTCCACCCTCTTCCTTTTGCCTGGAATGCTTTGCCCCATGAAGTCAGCCAGTTGGCAAACCTCCTGGGCAGGAGGCACCCTGGCACTGGAATGTGGAGCCAGACTTCCTGGGTCGGAGTCAGTTCTGCTGCCCAGGAGCACTTTTGTGTCAACTGAGTAACGGCCCCAAAGACCCCTTGTCCCCATCCCCAGTCCCTGCGAATGTGACCTTAATTGGCAAAAGAGAATTTGCAGATGTGATTAAGGTGAGGATCTTGAGATGGGGGGAGATTATCCTGGATTATCCAAGTAGCCCTAATGTAGTTACAAGGGGCCTTATGAGAGGAGGCAAGATGGTCAAAGGAGAAAGTAGAAGATGTGACAACAGAAGAAATTATTGCCTTGCCTTTTCCAGCTTCTGGAGGTTACAAGGGATCACGATCCACAAAATGCAGGTTGCATCCATAAACAAGTAAAGGCAAGGGATAGATTCTCCCCTAGAGCCTCTAGGAGCCAGACCTACCAACACCTTGATCTTAACCCAATGAAACTGATTTTAAACTTTTAATCTCTAGACTGTAGAGAATAAATTTGTGTTGTTTTAAGCCACTAGATTCATTGGTCAATTGTTACAGCATCCCCAGGAAACTAATATCCATGAAAGGCATCTGGCACATCATAGGTGTTCAGAAAAGGCAGTCACTAGAATTTGGACCCAACGTGGTCTCCTTCCCCTAGGGGCAACTCATCTTCTTGCTGCCCATTGACATTCCTGGTGCTGGGCTTTCCCTTAAGTTCTCCCCAGGAGCAGGCTCAGGCAGGGAGGGCAGGAGATTGGACCTTGCTGGGACTAGGGAGTCCCCGAATGGATGAAAAGGACCATTTCCACGCATCTAGCGTCTGACCTGAAATGCTAACAGCATTCACTGCATACCAATCTCTGGGCTAAACGCTTTACACACTCTACCTACCTCATTTAATATTCTCAACCCCAGAAAGTAGGAACTATACTTTCCTACTTTACAAATAAGGAAACTGAGACTCAGCAAGTTACCTGGTTTGCCCAAAGCCACCCAGCTGGGCACAGAGCAGCCAGATTTAGAGACCAAGTCTACAGTTCACATCTTGATCCAGCTGAATAGCTCATATTCACCCTGGGTGATGGGTGGCTGAACGTGGTGAGCAAGGCTCTCTGGGTGCAGGTCTTGGCTCTGTCACTTTAGCTTGAGAACCAGATAGGTGACTTCACCACTCTGCCCCTCAATTTCCTCATGAGCAAAATGTGATGAGCCTGCCTGCAGAGGGGCTACAGGATCAAATGAGACAATTATAGAAAGGGGTAGAGTCATCTGGTACCTACAAGGATATAAGGGCACTGTACCTATCAACCCCAGTGCCTTATTTTACAGATGAGAAAACTGAAGTTTGGTAGAGGAACTCACTAGTCCACAAGTCACCTGAGAGCTCTGATGCCTTGACCACCCCTCCCCCACCATAGGACCATGGCTAGGTGGGTGTGGGAGGCTTCCTAAGCAGGTGGCTGCAGACTTTCTGCCTGAGCTGCTGGTAAGTTGAAGCCTTGGAACGGCAGTTATCAGGGAGTGTGTAAGTTAATAGGTTCATTCACACATTCATTCAACATTCCTCCGCTTAAAATCTGCCAATGACTTCCTTCCCATAGCGCTAGAATTGCATTCAAATTCCTCCCCAAGACCCTCTGTAGCCCTGAAGACCCCGGTCCTCCATTATGGCTTTGCCTTCATCGTGCCCAATGCTTATCCCCGTGCTCATTATGCCCCAAGCCCTCTCCTGCTTGACGGCCTTTGCACTTGCTCTTCCCTCTACCAGGGATGCTCTTCCCGTGCTCCACCCATGGCAGATCCCTTCCTGCTATTCAGTTCTCTGCTCTGATAGGCCTCCTACTCACACTCCCAGCTAAGTAGCCCCAATCGATCTTGTCTCTTCAGTATCTTCGTCCCAGCACTTACCACTCCCTGTAATTATCTTTTCATATATAAGCATTCCTTCGCTGTCTCTTGCCACCAGGACACCAGCTCCATGATAGCAGGGACCACATATCTTTGTGACAAGTAAGTGAAAAAATTATGGCCAGTCTATTGGGTTTAGAAGTCAAAAATGATTCAAGAGAAGGTTACAGTAAAGGGGTGAGGGTGGGAGCCTGGCCCAGAGACCAGGCCAGAGATACCGGTTCAAATCTTCTGCCCGAGACTCCAGCCGTCACCCCGGCCCTCGTCCCGAGGCTATCCCAAGCCACAGGCAGTGAAAGTCCTTGAGGTCTCTATCCGGACCCCACAGCCAAGTCTCTCTTATCCAAGGCGCCGGAGCAGACAGTGAACGAGCGCCGCCAGGCCGCAGGGAGGAGCGCAGACCGCCAGGGGTGCTGTCGGGGCGCGCACGGCCCACCTGGCGCCTGGGGCGCGAGCGAGCGCCGCCAGGCCGCCCGGGAACTTTTTCCCTCCTGCTCTCGCTCTCCTTCTCCCCCGCGTCGCCCGCCCGCTCGCTCTTCCTGTGCGGAGGGGATCGCCTTTACCCGCGGCACCCGCGGACACCAGGCAGCCCCGGCTGGGTGCGCGGCCAGGGCCCGGATCCAGCGCCGCCGACTCCCCGCGCCCCCGGGCGCCGCCCCCGCCCGCGGCTGGGCAGGGTGAGGCGAGTTGGAGAGCGAGCGCGCAGCGAGGGCCAGAGGCGAGCCGAGCAGGCCGCCCTGCCCGCGGCCCAAGCACCGGCGCGGGGAGGGGGCGCCGCGGCCCACCCTCCTTTCTGCCTGGCCGCGGGCTGGCCGGGCCGCCGCGCCCTGACCCCCAATGGCCTACTGGCCCTCCGGGCCGCGAAGTCTCAGACCCAGGGTCCCCGAGTGAGTGCGGGCGCCGAGGTGAGCACGGGGTGCGGGGTGGGCGCAAGGCATCGGGATCCTAGGCAGGGTGAGGAATGGAGGAGGATTCGGGGGCGAGCGCGCGTTGGACCCGTATGTAGAGGTCCGCGGAGTCATTGCTTTGTGTGGCGTGGGGGGTGCGCGAGGTCACCGGATGGCCGTCTGGGGAGCTGCAGGGTGGGGGCGCCCTGCGCTGCAGATGAGGGTCTTCAGGAAGATTTGTGCCGCGGGCTGGGGTCGGTTCGGGGCGTGGGGGCGCCAGAAGCGCGGGTCCAGTGTGGCCAGGGTCTCTGCGCGCGCTCGGGCGCGCGGAGTGTTTGCCGAGCGTGGGGTGGGGACGTGGGGGGCATTCGCCTGGCGCTAGGAGCCGAGCTTTGTGAGCGTGTTGGGTAGGGAGGTGGGGGGCGGGGAGCCAACGTTTTCTTGTGAGACTTGGGGCCTGGTGTGGGCCACGGCGTTTAAGGAACAGCCGCGAGGGGAGAGGAGGACTTGCTTGGGGAGATGGGGTGCAAGGGTTCAACGCGTTACCCCGTCGCGGGCAGCGGCGCTCGGGCCTGTGTGCAGGCCCCGCGACCCCGCAGTAAAAGGCCTCAGAGGCCCAGGGAGCTCGGACGCGGCCAGGCCCGGGCGCGCAGGCCCTTCGGAGGGTGATATTACGGTCGGGGACGCGGGACACGCGAGCCCTGTTTTCCCAGACAGTATTGCGCTGGCCAGGCCATGGCCCTCGCGGTTTGGAGGCAGGGAACCCGGGAGAGACGGACGTGAAGACCCGGCGCCAGGCGGCGTCGCTGAGTGCGGCGGGGGCGAGGGAGTGGCAGGACCCGGGGGTGACATTTGGAGCCTTGGTCGCGGCGGGGGCTGCCGAGAAGGGGCAGAGGGAAGCGAAACATCATCTGGGCCTGAGGCCGCTGCGGTCCCCGCTTCCTGGGGCGCCCGTTTTCTCATTAAACGGTTTACTTCTTGGGGCTCTTGGTACTCCTTAAATCCACGCCAGGGACTGGAACCGTGCCCTCTTTTTAGGATCCCTGAGTGTGGGGAGCGCTGAATGGATAAACCGAGTGTAACAATGCGCTATTGGGGGCTGGGGGAGGGGAGGCAGCGTGCTTGAATGGCGGACCCGGGCCCAGAGCTTCCCACCTCGCAGCACTCACTCCTGTAGGGCCTTTCCCGTGGTTTCTGCAGGCTCTGATTCAAGGACCCACGCGGGTCCGCACGCCTCCCTCCCACCTAAAGTGCCCACCCCACCGCTGCACCCCTTATTTTTCTTCCAACGTAGCGGTGTGTTGAGGATTCAAGGGCATTACATCTGGTTGCAATCCAGTTTCATGCCTCTGCTGGGCTGTTAAGACCTTGCCCTGACGTCAGAGCAGGGAAACTACTTTTTATTTTATCTTTTTTTAGTTGTCTGCCGCCCTGGGAGGGGAGGCGGATGGGTCAGCCGAGTTCTGATGTGGAGACGCCAGTGCCATGGGAGCCCCTGGCCGGGTGCTCTGCTTCTCTCCCCCCACGCCATCCTGCATTCAGACCTGGCTCTCCCTAGGGTGAGGCTCATCCTAGGTGGAGGCAGCCCTCTCTGCAGACTGAGCGAAGGCCTCTCCCAACTAACCACACAGCTGCCTTTCCAGAGGCTTCCCTGGGACGTGGCAGTCGGCATCTGGAATCTGGAAAGGAATCTTCTAATTTCCCACTCCTACTTGACAATGACGGGATGTATGGGTCCCAGGAGCTTCCAGGAGGAAATCCTTAGCAAGGAGAAGTGGCCTTTTGGGTGACCCAGGGACATGGACATAGACATCTGGTCTGGGGGAGGTTAAACCCCAAAATTTTGACAAAGGCTCTCATAGGCAAAAGCCTTGGAGGAGAGTATATGGTGATTCGGGCCCCAGACACCCACTGTGGAGTGGGCTAAAATAGGACCTTTCCCAACAGCAAGGTGCCCCACTGGCTTCCTAAACAGAGGGAACTCACCCTCTCCAAAACCTTCTTTCTTTCTCACTGGACCAAGAGGTCCTTGCAAGCAGGGCCCTTGTCTTATTCCTCTTTAGACTTCGAGTCTCCACCAATGGCTTTCAAACTCTAGCTGATGACCTGTAGTAAGAAATACATTTTAGGTCACAATTCCATTCACTCCACTGTATATGACTGAAATAAAGATTTCGTGAAATAATTCTACTTCCTCAGTTGATCTGATACTTTCTGTTCTAGTTTATTCGGTTTTTTAAAAAAATTACTGTTTACAATTCACGAAATTGATTTCACAATCTACTAATGGGTCTTATCCAGACTTTGAAAAAGGTCTAGAAAATGAATCTGGCTTCTATTCATTCAACAAACATTAAAAGGCCCTAACAAATTTTCTCTTTTTAAATTCCTTGAGTAATACATGGATTTTTCTTTCTCATTATGAAAAATGCAGAAAACCCCAGAAGTATATAGAGTAAAAATTCTCTCCGCACTTCCCACCCTCCTCACATGTATTCCCAGTTAAGTTTGAGCATATCCTTCCAGACATTTTGCTACTCATTTATATATGCATCTCTCCTACATACCTAGTTTTCTTTTTCCCCAAATGAAAACATATGTTGGGCTCCTACTCTTCAATTTCTTTTTTTATTTCCATTTGTCCCTGCCAGGTCATAGGGTGAGGTACTTCAAGACAAGGCTTTGGGTTGACTCCTGGCTTCACCATGCACTGAATGAGTTATTTACCTCTCTGTGCCTCAGTGTCCCATCCTAACAATGGGGAAAATAACTATCTCAGCCTCACTGGACTGTGGTAAAGATTTAATGAGTCAATCCATATAAACATATGGAACAGTACTTGTCTTTATAAATGCCGGTTGCCACCACCATCATTATTATTACTGTTCTATTTCCATGGCAGCCCATGTATGCACCTCACTGCTTTCAATATCTGCGTGTAGCTGTGGCATGGATGTTTCTTTCCCCAATTTCCAATGTGTGGCTTTGCAGGGAGGGAGGAAGTGGAGGCATGTGCACAGCAGTGGATACTGGGCAGTGTCTGTAGGAGTGGCCCCTGGGCTTACTGGCCCCAAGGGAACAAGTATTTTCCAGGGACCCACTGTTTTTGTGAAGTCCTGTGCTTAATGCAGCTGCCTCCAGGAGGTCATAGCCCAGAGGTAACTGAGACCCAGATAATACCTGAGGGGATCAGCATTGTCATGGGAGCTCATGCGAGGGCTCCCGTAGGAAACAGGACCTCCTCGGTGAAATCACTGTTCAGGTGTTAATGGGGATGATGAGGGCTCCCGTAGGAAACAGGACCTCCTCGGTGAAATCATTGTTCAGGTGTTAATGGGGATGATGAGGGAAAGACTGTAGGCAGCATCTTTGGTAAGACTTGCCGGATAGCAGAGAGGAGATGTTGTATGATTCACTTCCAAGACAGGTGGGACAGAATACCTGAGCTCTAGCATTCAAGGGCAGGTGTACCAGTCTTGGCCAGAGTTGGGGCTTTGTGGAGGTGGAGGCTTTATGGAAGAGGGGGCTTGGAGCCGTTGCTTCAAGCACAGGTATGTAAGAATGAGGGGTGTTCCTGTCAGAGGGAACACATCAGCATATCTTTGGAGGCTGAAATGGACATGGCCCGTTTACCATAGCCAAGAGAGAGGGAATTGGCTGTTTCTGGGGCCCCCTTGCTGGCCTCCCTGTCTCCATCCTGTCCCCACTCAGTATGGGCCACACTACCAGACCCATCTTTCTCAGGCACCGTTGATACTACAGGAGCTCATGCTGCCTTTGGATAAAGGTGCAGTCCATAATCCTTCCCATGCTGCGGAGGCCCTTTTTGGCGTCCTGTGCCTGTTCTGTCCCCATCCAACCACCTTCTCTGCCACAGTACAGCCCTCCTTCCCAGGGTCAGCCATGTACATCCCTGCCTCTGTGAATTTACCTGGCCTGTTCCTTCCACCTAGGATGCCCTTCACATTCTTCCCTGCCTCCCAAGACCAAAACAGACATCTTGTCTCCCCCTTCTCTGACCTCTGAGACAGAATGAGTCATCTCCCTTTGTCTAAACCCATGGCATAGCATTATTATCGGTAATTCTGTCAGTGTCTGTCCTCCCCAGGAGGCTGGAGCATCTAGGCCTGAAAGCAGCACCACCCACCCCCAGCCCCATTGCCAAGGGCAAGGCCTGGAACATAGAGATGCTCAGAAATGCTTCCTGGTAGTAAGGGCCAGGTGAGGTGCGCAGATGAGAGCCTGATATTGCGTCTGTGGGCCCCTGAGATCCTTCCTTAGCAGCAACATGCAGGATCTGCTGGTCAGGAGACTCTGTTCTGTCTGACTTTGGTGGAGACAAGGGAAGCCAGAGAGGGGCCCAGCCCCCTCCCAGGCTGCCCTGAGGGGGGCTGAGGAGAAACTGGCTTATCCTGTTTCCCCTGGTATTGAGGAGATGGTTGAGCCAGAGCTATGCCCTGTGCCTGGGTGGGGTGGGCAGTGGGGGGGGGGGGGCACTGGGGATCTGAGACTGGAATGTGATACCAGGGAGGCGCTAGGGAGGGTGGGCCAGGGGCTCGTAGCACATACTAGGGCTTGGCTGGCAAAGGAGAGATTTTGCTCTATTGGTTCTTGAACCTACGTAAATATGTGTGTGTGATGGTGAACACACACACATACACACACACACAGAGGGAGGGAGGGAGAGAGGAGATAGGTGGGAAAAGGAGGCAGCCAAGGAAAGGGGAAAGGGAGAGAGAGATGGTGTGGGGGAAGAAGGAGACATGAGAGTGAGGGGAATGTTCTTTTTTAAATTTTTTAATTTAATTTTTTTGGTATTTTATTTATTTGCTTTTAACTTTTTTATTTTATTTTTAATTTTAATTTAATTTAATTAATTTTAAAATTAAAAAAATTTTCTCCCTCCCCCAAGACTGAGGGAATGTTCTTGTTGCTGAATATCATCTGACTTGGGAAAGAAGTATCCAGGAGTACTAGGGTTCCTGCAACACTGAACATTCATTCGTTCGTTCATTCATCTGACCATCCTTTCATTCAGTAGACATTCCCTCAGTGTTTTTCTTCCCTCAGCTAGTATGCACACTGGTCCCGGAGATGAGCGAGCTTGTGGTCTGGCCTTCTAGGCCCTCTCAGTCTGTGGGCCAGGTGGACAGTGAAATCCAGTTTGTGCACAGTGATCAGGCTCAGGAGAGAAGGTGCCCAGGATGCTGGGGAGGGGCAGGAATGAGTCCTGTGAGTGAGGAACAGATGTGGCAGGGCCAAGTGTGTATGTGTGTTGTGGGTGGGGGTGGGGTGGTAGGGTGTTCCTAGGAAGCCACTAGTTAGGAGTTGCGGGGTGGAGAGCTTAGGCTAGTTGGGGACATCTTCCCTCTCCTCTTGGTCCTGTCTCACCTATAAATTGGGGAGGGTCAACTGCTTGGGCTGAGAATGTACGGGACCCAGTGGAGAGGGTTGACAGAACAGGGGCAAAGGGCTTGCTCATAGTGTGGACAGGCCCCAGGTTAGGCATCTTGAAGAAGGACATGTGGACTCAAGCGGAGTTCTCTCCCTGGAGACTGTGCCAGTGCACAGGGCAGTATGGTGGGAGAAGCACTGGAATTGGAATCAGGAAGAAGTTTAGTTCCAACTGCTACTCAGGCAGTCACTTCCCTCTCTGAGCATCAGTTTCCTCTCCTGTCAAAATGAGAACATTAAGTGCTGTTAAGCATTAAATGTGATGATACAGTTGGCATGGAAAACACAGAGGCCCTGAGCTTGGAGGCATAAACAGACTTTGGGCTTAGGCCAGCCTGGGTTCAAATTCAGGTACCTGCTGTCCTTTCTGAATCTCCATTTCCTCACTTTAAAATGGGCATGATTACAGGCCCCTCCTGGTTACACTCAGCATGTGGCTTTTACTCTTATTGCTAAAGGACTTTGGAAGAGGAGATCGCTGTTCTTCCTTTCCTCTTCATGCCAGGTTCCATCTAAACTTTCCATGAGATAACACTGGATAAAACAATTTTTCTTTTCCAGTCAGGTCGAGGCAGATGGATTGAGTGGGTCTTTGTTACACAGTGGGGCAGGTAAGAGTTATAGTTTTCTGCCCAGTTTCTGTTTCCTAAAGAAACTTTGCCCCAGTGGTGTGGGTGGACCTGGAGAATGCATCCAGCAGCTTGTGACTTCGGCTTTCAGCAGCAGTGAATGTGGTTATACAGCCACAAACTCATTCATTTGTTCACTCATTCATTCATAAATCACATTGCACGCCAGGGTCTGGAACACAGCCATCAATGTGATGCATTTCTAATACAACATAGTGAATAAGCACATGCATTTTGTAGTTCATCTGCCTAGGTTCAGATCTGGGCTCTGCCACTTACGACTTGGGGAAATCACTTATTTCCTTTACTCAGTTTCTTTATCTGTAAAATATGGGAAACAATAGCACTTATAGTGTTGTTAGGAGAATTAATGAGTTAATGCAGATAAAAGATTTAAAACAGTGACTGGTATATGGAAAGTCCTAGAGAATGGTCCCTCCTCCTCCGCCTCGTTTTTATTCCTGCCCTGAAAAATCTCACAGACCAGCTTGATGCTGAGGAAGGTCAGCTCCAGCCAGGGCTTTCCTGAGAGGGACGACACCCAGGAAGGGAATAGTGGTACTCCAAGCCAAGTGCCCGCATAAGCAGACCAACTTCTTGAATCAGCACTCTTGGCTGCCTCCTGGCCTTGACTGGTTTTTCCGTAGGGACCTGGAACATGTTCTCTGTAGCAGGAGCTCAGTGGGTAAGGGTGAGGCTTGATGGTGGGGATACCCCGCAAGGGCATTATTCGCCTAGAAAGGTATAACTCTGCCTGACACCAGGCAGTCTTCAGACTTTAAGAAAGAATTTTAGTATCAGGTGTTGAAGCTGAAAGTGTTTTCTGATTGATGCCCTCAATTGCCAGAGGTCACCAGACCATATCTTGGTGTCCTTAGGTAGGTCTCTCCAGCTCTCTGAGCCTCTATTTCCTAATTTATCAAACAGTAAAAATAATAATATCTACTTTATAGTTTTGTTTTTAAGAGGATTAAATGAGATGGTACCTCTAATGTACTTAGCTGTACTTGGCACATAGCAAAGCACTTAATAAATGTTGCCTATTGGTAATAATTCTCAGAAAATATAAATGTGAATTAAAAATCCCCTGAAAGATTTCTTCTTGGGGGCTATAGCCTCTTAGAAATGTGAAGTTGTAAACCTTCACTAACCCGTAAACCTGTAAACCTTCACTAACCCATAAACCTTCACTAACCGGGTAGAACAGGGAATTATAACAATGACTGAAAAGACAATGAAGCCCAGAGAAGTTTAGCTACTCTAGCAAAATCACACTGTAGTCCAGAGCTGGGTAGGAAGGGGGAACCACACTGGGTTTTAGTTCTGTGCCCTCTGATGCTCTGATAGTTATTCCTTCAGCAAATAGTTATGGGCAATCAGCACTGATGTATAGCTGAGATCACATGGTCCTGTATTCTGGAAGCTTCTGGTCTGAGAGAAAATAAAAATTTATACATGATTATAATAGGTAAAGAGGTAAAATAAAAATCATTGGGGGAGGGGGTAATCATGCATTCATTCATTGGAAGGAGGGGCACTGTCAGGCCTTAGGGCAGTGGTTCTTGTGGTCCAATGTCCCCTGAAGGACAAATCATCAGGGGACATTTGGACCATGTCTGGAGACATTTTGGTTGTCTCAGCTAGGTAGGTGATAGGATACTGCTAAACAACCTACAATGCACAGGACAGCCTCCACAACAATTATCTGGCCCCAAATGTCAACAGTTCTGAGGGGTTTGAGAAACCTTGCCCTGGAGAAACAGTAGTGATCAAATGGACCCTTCCCCTGCTGTTTTGAAGCTTACAGTCTGGTAGGTGAGCAAACATTAAGGAAATAAGTGCATAGATGTGGATTTGTAATTGTGTTGCAAGCTAAAAAGATAAAGTGCATAGTGTGGGAAGAGGGTTTCTACTCCCTAGAGGGGAGGCCTTGCAGGAGGCCTTTCCAGTCACAGGGCACAGCTCAAGCAAAGGCTCAGGGGCAGAAATTCAAAAGGTGTGTGGTGGTAAGGGCAGACACTTGATGTGTCTGAGGAGAGAATAGAAAATGACCCTCAGGGCCTTCCAGAGGTGTAGAGAAGTTAAAGGCTGGAGGACCTCTCACCTTTGCCTGGTTTGAGGGAACTACAACTCAAAGCATACTGTGTTGGGGGGGCACGGGGGAGCTGAGCCTAGGAGACCTGCAGAGGCCTGGTGGGAAGAGAGTACTAGGGGCCCAACCTCTGCCCCTTTTCTTATGTGCATCCCTCTGATAGGTGGGGAGAAGAATCAGGAAAAAAAGAGAGGAGGAAGAACAATATTTTCATTTCAAACACAGATAGGGGTGGGGGAGGTGGGAAGGAATCCAGTTTAGGATACCTTCGAGACACACAGAAAATCCCCACCGTGGCCCGAAATAGCACAAAAAACAGACGTTTTGCCAAATCAGACTTAATTGAGTGGCTCTTGAGTCCAGCAGGATGTGGATGGAGCTGCTTGTTCCTTGGGGTGACATTGTCCTGGGGGCCCGCCCTGGCTAATTAAACATACAGGCTCTGGTCCCTCAGGCAGAACAGAAGCCTGGGGAACTCAGTTTGGCAGCCCTTGGCCTCAGCCTGAGTGTTCCAGAGGGCCAGAGATGGTGACTAGGGGGATGCCTGGCAGGCAGCAGGGCCAGATGGATATAAGCAGAGGTGGGAGAACCCTGGTTCTTCTAATAAGTGAATGTCTCTTTGGAGGCTGAAAGGGATCATGGAGAAAAGCCATCATTTAATGAGTGCCTGCTATTGTGCTGGGCATTAGGTGGTCTTCTCTAAGCCTTATAACTGCCCTTTACAGATTGTCAAGGAAACTGAAGCTCAGAGAGGTTAAGTAACCTGCTTGAGGTTACACGGCAACCAAGTGGCAGAACTGAGATTGGAGACCACGTCTGCTGGGCTCCAAAGTCAAGCCCTACCTGCTGCTCACTCACCTCCTCATGGTGGTCACTCATTCATTTGGCAGATAATTACTGACTCTAAGTTTCTGGTGCTTAGAATCACAAGTAAGCTTGAATTCTGACTGAGGCAGTTTTAGTCCTATGGCTTTCTCTCCTGGAGCCTCCTGTCATCTGTCAAGTGGGCATAATCATGCCTTTATCTTAGAGTGGCTGTAGGGGTTAAACTGTGCATGGAGAACAGGAAGGGGAAGAAGGAGGTTCAGGGAGGGAGGTTAGGACCTGCCCCTGGTCACTCAGCATGGTAGGGTGGTGGTAGGGCGCAGTAAAAGTACCCTGGGTAGAGGGAGTTGGTGAGATTGTGGTATCTCTGTGCAGTATCAGTGTTGGGTTTCTTTATTTGAACAGGGAGAGAGGGCAGCCCCCCTCTGCAGGTAGAGAAGATGGTGTGGAATGTGGGTGTTTATTTTTCTTTGCCTGTGAAAGCCCTGTTTCACCTCAGGCTGATAGGGCTTCCCAAGACACTGTAGAAAGATCTGCCCAGGGTGGGCACTGAGAGGGCACCCACCAAGTCAGGCTCCCAATGCAACCTATAAATCCTCCTCCCAGAGCCTGGGATACCTAGGAACCCAGTAAAGAATGAGTGGTAGTTGAGGGCCATGAAACCCGGGAGTCCCTCTGCCTCCTCCAGTTCAGCCCTCCTGGTCCCATTCATTTCCTTATCTCCTGGCAGCCAGTGGACTGCTGGGAAGTCAGGGGCAGCCTTCCTGACAGACAAACAAAACAAGCCTTGCTCACAAAAGAAGAGGGGATGTTGGCTGGACCTCTCTGGCTCCCTCCTCCTGCCCCAGCCCCTGGCTGAGACATCACTCTTGCTCCACTCAGCTGGCACCCTACAGTTTGAGAGCAGTGAGGAGGCTGCAAAGCCATTGTGGTCAGGTCGCATTGGCTAGGCATCCCTTGCACTGGGGAGGTAGATTTGAGGAACGATGGAACGGCTGTGAGTCAGGCTCGCTGGAATGGCTGCTCCCTCCTTCCCTTCAACTGGCTGGGAAGGCAGTTTGGAGAGGAAGCCAGGCCGGCAGGTAGCAGAGAAAGACATCAGATCCAGAGGGAGCAGCAGAGAAAGCAAACAAACAGGGCTTTGTGTGGCTGTAGATTGGCGGCTCTGCTCGGAAGGGAATCCAGGCCTGTGGTGGTGAGGAGGAGGAGAAGGAGGGGGAGGGGAGGGGAGGGGGAGGGGAGGGAGGCCAGGCCATTGCTCTGGACCAGAGATAAGCAGCTGGAGCAGCCCAGGCTGGGCGTCCAGTGAGTAGGGAGTGCCACTCTATATGGACAGGAATCACAGCCTGAGTCTCAGCTCTGCCACTTCACTCCCTAACAGATCTGGGCCTGTTTGCCCACCGAATCTGGGCAGAGTCACTCACATGGAGGTCTCTGGAAGATAGTCATCTGGCCCAGTGTAAGCTCCCATCCTACCATTGTCCCCATTGTTGCTGGGAGGACACAGGGTAAGAGGGGATCAGTCTATATGGGAGTTGCCAGCTTAGCTGGGTCTCCCGGAAGGGCAGGGATGGCTGCTCAGAGCTGTGGGCACTTTAGAGGCTCTCTGATGGCAGCCATGCTGAGGGGGAAACAGGTTCGTGCTGTCTAGCAACACACTTGGGTGTAGGCACGTAAAGGCTGGTATCTCAGGCCCTTAGGCCTGGGGAACCAAATGTCCCGCCTTCATGGGAGTTGGAGGCACACTGGTTTGGGGAAGAGACAGCCTGGAAGACAGGGCCTTCTTGCGGAGAGGGTGAGGAGCCATCTTGGGGGTGGGGGTGTCAAATTGTGGATACTAGTGAGGGCAGTCCTGCTTAGGAAGGAGAGCTGTCAGGTCAGACATATAGGCAGCTCGATTATCGCCTCCGGGCCATTTCCTCTCCTCGGCCCGACCTCTAGGGGAGGGGGACAGCGAAGGAGCAAACTCCCGGGTTTCCTGCCCTCCCTCTTCCCTCCCACGGCGCCCACCATCTTGGTCGCGCTGGGGCCTCTTTCGCGGCGTTCTAGCAGACTAGCCCTGCCCCGCAGGCGTGCCCGCGACGCTGGGGGGCGGGGCGGGGCGCGGCGCGGCGCTCCTGTCGCCATGGCAGCGCCCCGTCCCGGCGTGCTCCGCGGGGTTGGAGAGCTGGGCTGCCGAGGCCCCTCCCCTTCGCTGAACCAGGGTCTTTCCCGGAACCTAGGGCTGTGGGCGGTGGCTTTCAATATCAGGCTGAGGCCCGTGGCTCTCCGGTGTCTGGGTCATGTGCCGGGTAGCCTTGGGACGGGCTCTGCTCACCGAGCCCGGCAACCTTGCGTCAGGGGCAGTGGAAAGACGCTTCTAGGGCCAGGATAATGGAGAGGCTGCACCGCCCCCGCTCCCCCTTCTGCTGTAGGGGGCCACTGAAAGTAGAGGTCGGTCTCCAGGCCACGCTTCCGCCGAGCTGCAGTCTCTGGGCCTCCACCTTTGCTCTTCCTTGGAGCTGCCCACGGGCCAGCCATGCCTGGGAGAGGAGGGGCCGGGAATGCACCCATTACACCACCTTGTCCAGGAGGCCTGGATCCTGCCTCCCAGCCGGCCGCTTTCCAGCACAGGAGCTGAAGCACAGGCTTTCTCTTGTTGGCAGCTATTTGTTTGTACTCTGGCCTGGAGGCACATTCCTAACTCCTGAGCGCGGGCACCTCGCCTGCCTTGGGGGCAGCCTCTTATGGAATTTTGCTGCTAACCTATCCCTGTCTCCAGCCCCACCCGTTTTTGGTGTCTTAAATACCCAATTGGTCACTCCAGGGCCTCTTTTCCTAGGCTCTATAGAGGTGCCTACTCATCTGACCTTTGTCCACTCCTACCTGGACTGCCTAGCTAAATTTAATGGCAGCTTTTGGGCCTCGGAAGGGAGACTGTGTGCCTGTTGAGCAGCTGTCCTTTGGCCTTTCTCAGGCCTCAGCCAGAACATCCACCCAAGGAAAGTGAAAAGGGGCTTCATTTGCAGCACGAAGGACTCAGGAAGTAAAAAAGAACTTCCTAGCCCTAAGCATTTTTAAAATTAACTGATCGTATTACTAATATTTTGATTTCACAAAAACTTAAAAATACAGGAAAACAAGTAAAAATTTCCTAGGACATAACTCATCAACATTTTCTGTAGACATACAGTAAACATGATAAGTATAAATATGGAGTCATGCTATATGTTTGGTTTTCTAAGGCACTTGGTGGTTTTAATAACTTTTTCGCACTATAAAAGACAGGTTTATTATAGACTTTGAAAATATAACAAGTTAAAAGCAATTCATCTATACTCCCAGCGTCCAAAGTTAGCCACCTTTGACTACCCGCTTCCGGTCATGGGGATTTAGGTTTGGTGTTTTTAAGCATGCCATCACTTTCCTGTATATACCATATGATATCCTCATTTTCTCATTTGATGTATAGAATGCTCCTTTTCCTGTGTGAGAGTCTTAAGAGAACTAGAAGCACATTCTTGGGAGATCTTCAGAAATGAGCCAGACTGGACGATGACTTTAACTTTGTTCACTTTGTTCATTCTTTCCCTATCTATGAACCACAGGAGCCTTCCCCACTGCCACTAACTTTGATAAGCACCTTGGGCCAGGAAGGCCTACTTGCTGGGGCCCAAGATGCCATTCAACCTGGACAGGGACATCAAAGACTTATGGGTCCAGTTGAGATTCAGACTCTAGCAGCAAGGTCTCAGAACTCAGTCTCACCTAGGGCCTCCTTTGCCTAGCTGTGCTCAGGCTCAGAGACCTACCTGTTGCTCCCTCTCTGTGTCCTAGGAGGCAATTTCTGTCCTGGGCTCCTCAGCCTCTCCCCGGGGACATGCAGGCCTGGCACCTGGCATAGCCTCCCTCTGCCCAGCTGTCTCTCAGGCCCAGCTACAAGCTGCCCTTGCCCCACCCATCCCTGCTGCCAGGCCTCTTCTCCCCCATTCCCAGACAGTTTGATTCTAAACATTCAAACCCTGCATGAAACAGGCCTTGGAAAATCAGAGTTGCCAGGGATGGATTGGCATTTAAAAAGCATCCAAGGCTTGAGGGGATAAGCTGAAGAGACAAGAGAATGCAGGGCCCTGTTCCTGAGCAGCAGCTGAATTTAGTGAATAGAAAATCACATAATACCCCTTTTGGGAATAATATCCCTGACAGAGGGGTGGCGGGTGGGACACCAGACACCGTGCCCCACTGGCCATCACCTGCCACCACTACTGTATGTTCTTTGAAATGAAAAGATGTAGAGGGATGTTGTGAGCCTGCAGCCAACAGCCCAGTAAATTATATTCTCTTAACAGGTTTATTTTTTTATAAAATATTTAAGACCCATTTCACTTTACCTGTAGCAAGGAGACAGCCAGGTTGGGGCTGAGATTGATGCTCTGAACATGATTTATTTATCTGGATTTGCTCTTCTGGGTGCTGCCTGCCCTATGGAATATAACCAAATTACAAGATGGGTGTGTGTCTGTGTGTTTTCTAGGCTTCTGGCCTGTGTGTGTGCAATGTGTCCGTGTCTTTTATTATTTTTTGGGGGGGGGGTGACAGGGAGGTTCTGTATGTGGAAGGAGTGATAGTTCTTGCATGGTTGCTGCATCCCGACATGTGTATGAGTGAGTCTGTGTTGGATTGCTGAATATGTGCCTGTGTATATGATAAGTGTGTCTAGTGGGTGTCTGGTTTGTGACTGGGTCTAACTTGTGGTTGTGTGTGTGATGAGTAGGGGAAATGAGTAGAGGGGATAGGTTTGTCTGAGCATGTCTCAGGTGCTCATATATGTGGTGGTAATCTACAACATTGGGGGCACCTGTGCTCTGTGTGTGGTGTATCTGTTTTTGTGGGTGGGAG
Source organism: Eonycteris spelaea (assembly GCA_003508835.1). Taxonomy (NCBI): domain Eukaryota; kingdom Metazoa; phylum Chordata; class Mammalia; order Chiroptera; family Pteropodidae; genus Eonycteris; species Eonycteris spelaea. Next base: position 540,632 of record PUFA01000285.1, on the reverse strand, counting down.
ACCTGAGTGTGTGACTGTGTGGTCATCTGTATGTCCTATGGTGTGAGGCCTGTTCTTGTGTGCATGTGGAGTGTGGTGTAGGACTTCTCCTACGTGCTCTGGATCAGAATTGGAGGCAGTGGCCACTGGCTGCGTTGCCTAGCATCTGCTTTTCCCCCTGGCTCTGGGCAATTGGAGGAACTTGATGCCTGGTAAACCTGAGTTCTTTCACTGCTATGTGGCTCTGGGCATCAGGCTCCAGGAAGGATTGGCTTTGGGGGCTGAAGGGACACTGATGATCCCTGTCCTGTGGCTCAGAGACCAGAGGGAACTCCAGGGTCAAAATGCTTGAGGGTCACATTTCACAGATCAGGAAACTGAAGTCCAGAGGGCATACTGCCTGTTAGTTGCCAAGCCAAGACCTAGTGCAGAGTACGCTTCTCCCTCCAGTACTCTGCACTGGGGCAGCACCCCTGGGCCTCAGTTTTCTACCACATGGGGGTGGGTTCCCAGATCCTTGTGGTCCTGTCGCCCAGAGCATCAGGACTGGAATGGCCAAGGCACAGAGGAGGCAGGGGTTTGCCAAGGATCACTCAGTGAGTCAAATCCAGTCAGGAGGCAGGCAGCAAGAATGAGGAATGATGGGAAGATCCGCCTACCCTGGGCCTTGAGTCCCAGGAGCAAGTTCCAGCTCTGGGGACAACTCTGCACTTAGGGTGTTGTCTCTTGTCCCTTCCTCAGCTACAGCCCCTGGCCCAGATAGGGCCCAGTATCCCAGAAAGTGGCATACATTTGGTTTTCCTCAGCCTTGTGACTGCCTTCAGCTCCCTCTCCCCTCACCTTGGCAGCAAATGTGTCTGTCACTACTTTCCTAATGAGGCTGCCTAGGGCCCTCCTGGGACAGATACCTTTGCAGGCCAGTCAGCAACTGAGGGGTTGGGCTGGTCTCAGGGTCAGGTCTGGGAAGAGGGGAGCCAAGATCCTCTTCTGCCTGCACCCCTCAACCAGCTCAGCTGTGGGGACATTGAGGCCCATCCAGACCCCTGAGATAGCTTTGTAGGGGGTGTTTGAGGCCTCTAGGACCCATGAATGCCCAGTCTACACTCATTTTTCTTTGGCACTTGACTGTAGTAATAATACTTCATCTGGTTGACAAATATATTTCCTGGCCTACTGTGTGCCAGGACTGAAATCAGCCATGATCTTGGTATTCATAATTCCTGCCCTTGGGAGGTGTAGTCAAGGGGGGAAGAGAGTTAATCAAATAATCAAGTTATTTGTGTCATTACATATTCCTGTATGGGAATGCACATTTATCACAAGCCAAGACAGAGACATGCAGGACACATGCAGAGCTTCTTTAGGCTGGGGGGTGCTCTCAGGCACCTGAAAGGCTCAACTGGGACTTGAATGAGCCAGGAGATGCAGATTTCTTGCTGTGTGTCTCCAGGCTACTGTCCCTCTTCTCTGGGCTCTTCAGGGGCTAGAAGTTTCCTTCTAGCTCTATCACCTATGAGTGGAACTCAGGCAGCCTGTGCCTCCTTTCTCAGTGCTCTTTGCCCTCCTTACCAGGGCCCTCAAGACATCTGTCGGCAATGGCCTTGACTTTGGAATGCCGTAGGCACTGCCCCAGGGGATGCTGGGAGCCACAGCACAGCACAGCTCCTGCCTCAGGCTCCACCTGCCATTTTGTCTTAGCCCTTTTGCTCTCACAGAATCACCCCCTTGGGCCAAAGGAATCTTGGAAGAAATGAAATGGGAAAAGCAGTCCTGTTATCCCATGATGACAGAGGGAGGCATTTATTTATTCATGCATTCATTTGTTCAGTTGCTGGATGGGTGTTTCTTAACATCTATTAATTGCTGTGCACCGTGCTATGTGTTAGACCAAGGTAGCAAACTGTTGTCCTGCTGCCACGTCCAGCCCACAGACCCATTTTGAAGGCCCACCCAGTGTTTGAGGGGAAAAATCAAATGAGTTAGCAGTGAGCAGTCCTAATTTCCAGTTTACAGCTCATCCGGATTATTACAACTTGCTTTCTTCAAGGCCATGATTGGTGGCACTGACTTAAAGTGTGATACAGTAGGGGTAGGATGGCACAGCCTCCACTTAGCCACAGTCCCTACTCCTTGGTCACAGCCTGGTCACAGTGCTGTTTTTATGAGCCCAGCCTCAGGAGCCAGGCTGCCCAGGTTCAAGTCCTCCCCTCGGCTTTTTTACATACCATGAGACCTCAGGTAAATCAAAATCCCTCTCCAAGCCTCAGTTTCTGCCTCTGTAAATAGGGATCATAATAGTAAGTATTCTCTAGCTCCTGGAGTTGCTGAGATCACTGAGAGAAATTTTAAGTGCTTAGCACTGGCTTAAGTGTTGGCTGCTACTACCGTTGTGTTGAATAAATGAATCATATGTAGGCTGAGACCTGGGTTTTAGCTCCCTTGTTGGGGGACCCTGTGTGAGTCACATGACATCTCCAGATCTGTTTCCCCAGTGGTCTGTCTCTGTGGGATAGAGACACCTGCCCTGTTGGACCTCCACCTTTGCCGTCCAAAGACCTATTCTTGGGACCTGGCCTGGGCCCCCTCCCAGACTGGCCTGCCCCAGCGGGCTTCGGGGTGCGAGCTGGAGGCCTGAACCACTTCCTGGGGCTCAGGCTGGGCAGGCCGCCCCTGCAGCCCGTCCGGCGCTCGCCGCTGCCCCTCCGGGTGTTGCCGCCATCCAAGCATCTTCTCGTTCTTATGCTAATGAGCTGTATTAATGCTTAATGGCGGCGAACGCGCGGGTTTAATTGCACCTGCCCGGGCCGCGGGTGCGACCGGCCGCGGGAGCAGCTGTGCGTCCGCCCCACAGCCTTAATTACCTGGAAAACGGCGCCCACCGGGGCGGGCCGGGGCGGGCCGGGGCGGGAGGGGCGGTGGGGCCTCTGGCTGAGCCTCCCTTCCGGCGGTGGCCCAGGTTCGCTCATCTTCGGAACCAGGTGCTGGGTGGGGAACGGCTGGCGGGGCAGGATCGTTTATTTAATTTATCGCCCTCCCTTGGTGGAGACGTGCTCTGCCGGCAGCCGGGTTCAATCACTCCGCCCCGACTGCCCGCCTGCCTCCCGGCTGCCGCCTGCTTCCCGGCGCTGGGCCGTCACTAGCTTGGCATTCAAGGCTCTTTGTGACCGGCTGTTGCCTACTGACCCAGTGCCACCCTGCTCTGCACCAACAATAGTTATGGTGGTCGCTCTATGTGCTGGGTACTTTGGAGGGCGTCCCATGTGACCTCTCAGAGGTCCTGGACGCCTCTCTGCCTCTGCTTTACCTCCTTTGCCTTTCAGAAGCTGTTCTTGCTTCCTGGAACAAAGCCCTCTTTCCCTCTCTTGCCCTTGAAATCCATTTCTGTTCCTCCAAAGGGAGGCTTTGTCCTCCAGGGATGAGTCTGGTCCTCTGTTGGGGGTGGAGCAGCCCATGTTGTCTGAGTGTGCCCTGCCCTCTAGACCCACAGTTCCTTGAGGACAGTCTGGTCTGCCTGCCCCCTTTCTGCTTCCACCTGGGGATGGCACAGGGATTGGAGACTACAGTGCTGCTCTGAGCCCTCTGCCCAGACTGGGGGCCCTGGGAACTGGGGGGAATGATGGGAACCTTAGGGAAGCCTTGAGACTTAAGGTGTTCTTTGTGGGACCTGCCTGTGCTCCTCCCCACTCCTACCAGGTCAGCCACTGGGTGGGGCCTCTGGCCCAGGGGGGCCTGTATCCCCTTCTCTCTCCTTCCATTCCTCCTTTCTCATTCCCCTTCTCTCTGCAGAGCGAAGGAGAAAAGGGAGGAGAGAGTGGGTAGGTGAACCTATTACGGGGTTTCTCCAAGATGGCCCACTTCTCCTTCCCCTCTCTTCTGCACTCCTCCATGCACCCCAGCCCCTCCTTTCTGTCTTTTCCAGTTTCTTGTCCCCTCTGGTCTGCACCAACCACATGGTCTCTTCAGATGTCCTCCTGCATTGTCTTTCTGTGCCATCTCAGAGACAGAACTATAAAGCTAACCACAGTGTCCGTCTGGAGACCTCTGACCCTGGCCCTGCCCTGGGCTAGGCAGAGCTGGGGCACAGAGGGAGTCAGACTGGGGCTCTGCTCTCCAGTGACTCCTGTCTGGGCAAGGTGGCCTTAGAAAGGAATACTTGTACTCTAAAAAGGACGACTTTAGAGGAAGCAGAGTACTGTCTTTGAGCCCAGATTGGGAAGGTTGGCAGAGGTTTCTAAGCTCGGCCTAGAAGAAAAATAAATGTTAACTAATCAGAGGTGCTGGAAACAGCATTCCAGGTAGGGGACAGTTGGAACAAAGGCCTAGGGCACAACATTGCCTGATACAGTAAGGGACGACCACAAAAAGCTTGAGCTCACTAGGGGGTGAGGCATAAAGCTAGAGAGGTGTGCAGAGGTTCCTGTGCTACCCAACAACCTTCAGTGGTTCCTTACTGCCAAGAGCACCAAATCCAGGCCCTCTGATGGCAAGCAAGCTTGTACCATCCACCTCATCTTAGGACACAGCCTAGCCTCAGCCTGGTTTCTCACCACCAGTCCAACCCTCAGATGTTTATTGTGGGCTGACTATGTGTGCACAGTTGGGGGTGGGAGTTGGCAATGACCTGTGTGGGCTCAGTGGCACTGGCACATACTGGGTGGGCCTCTTCTGGTTTGCTGGGGTCCCAGCATGTCTGGCCTTCCGCCAGAACTTGGCACGTTCCATCCCTGTCCCCAGATGTCCTTGCAGACAAGATGGAGGTGAATGGGCAGACTGCCAGGGGTATCAGGTGGCATCACAGCTGGGTGGACAGTCCTTCCTGATTAATGAGGTGGTAGAAACCTGGAGGGAAGCCTTTACTGGCATGCCTCAGGGCTTTGCCTTTGCCTGGTCAAGGCAAGGAATGAGGCTTACATGGGTTGAGCAGCGACCATTTGCCAGGCTTTGCATGAAGCTCTTAGTACTCAGTAGTTTGTCACTACCTGTCGGATGGATTCTGGTACTATCTCATTCTGCAGATGGAGACACTGAGGCAAGTGGGGGTGATGCAGTGTACCCAAAGACAATCAAGCTGGGAGGTAGCAGAGTTGGGCCTAGAATACAGGTCTGTACAACTTCAAAGCCTGTGTTTGTAACCACTGGGCTGTGCTATATTGGTAACACCTATTATGTTTCTGCTAGACTGTGGGCTCATGGAGTAGTGAGGCCATGGCCTTTTCAATTTTTTCTCATGGTGGTTGGCATGGTGCTTTCCATGTAGTAGGTGCTCGGTAAATGCTTATGATCTGGGTGGTTGGGTTTGTGAGCTATGCATAGGGTTCCTCGCTCTGCCTTTCTGCTTCCTCCCCCCAGGAGCTGTGGGGCGTGGAGCATAGGAGGCAAGGAGACTTGGAGACTCCAGGCTTTTAGGCAGATGATAGGCTCAGAGGAGGCTGGGGATGACAGCTGCTTTTGAAGCCCGAGCTGATGGGGCTGTGAGTCAGGGGTTCTGAGGCATGGATGCTGAGTTGGGGGTTTGGATGCAGGGCGGGAGCTCTTTCTGATCAAGGTCCTAGGCATGGAACCTTTGGGAAGCATTCTTTTGACAGGCAGAGCCATGGTCCTTTCTGGTTTGGGTACCCACCTATAGCTCTGGGAAGATGTTAATCATGATCTGGGGCTCAGGTTGATGGGTGGGGGTTGGTGGGCAAAGATAATAATAATCATCATGACAGCCACAAGGTTTATTGAACACCTACTATGTGTCAGGTATTGGGTATGTCATTTGTTGGTGATAACCCCATTTTACAGATGAGAAAACAGGCTCAGAGAGGTCAAGGTCACAGAGCAGAGCCCGGATCTGACTCCAGGTGGGTCTTTTTTCAACTCACTGACTTCTTTTGTTCCATGTCACTCTCCACAGACCCCCATGTGGCTTCTTTGAAGGCCCCATGACCTTGTTTTCAGAAGTCCTGGATGTGGAACGTCAGAGTAGAGATACACCTCACTCTGTCTCTCTTTGGCCCCTCTGATTAAAGCTGTTCCTGGGAGCAGTGAAGTACCAGGAATAGGTTTGTTGGGCCAGGAATTGGGAACACTACCTCAGTGGACCTGCCTGCCAAGAAGATGGGGTATACATGACCACGCTCACTTCTGAGGGGCCCTGGCTGAGGCTGAGCTTGCTCCCAAAGCACCCAGTGCTTTCAAGGCAGTTGGGGAAACTCAGGCCACAATGGACAGAGACTTGTGATCTCTTCTTGTCCCTGCACAGCTATCCTGTGCGACCTTGGCCAAGTCACTGCTCCCTCCGAGCCTCAGTTTTTCTCTTAGTAACATTTGGGACTGGCCTCATCACCTCCAAGTGTTCTAGCATTGGAGATATCTGGGAATAGGATCTAGTAGGTGCTGTGTGGTAGGTGGTAGTGTGAGGAGGCTCTTTCGCGTATGGCCTCTGCATGGGGGCCTCCTCATCTTCTGAGGCAGTCCTTAACCCTCAGCCATCTTGGCAGAGGAAGTGGAGAGCCTCTGCTGGGCAGCGTGATGCATGAGTGATGGAATTACACAGCCAGCTTCACCACTTACAAGCTGTGTCACCTTGGCGAGTGCTTCACTGTTTGGGCTTCTGTTGTCTCATCTGGAAAATGGGCACATTCCTAGTATTGGCCTCAGAATAATGCTAGAAGTATTAAGTGAAACTCCAAGTCCTCAGAGTCCAGGGCACAGCAAGTACTTGATAAGTGGCCTCTGCTGTTTGAATTGTTGTTAGTGTCATTAGAGGTGTCTACTTAGAGCTTTGGTGAAAATTTCCAGTTCCTTTTCCTCCCAGGCCCATGGTAGGATCACACTTCCTGGACATCTTGTGGTTCTGTAGGATCATGTGACCAGTTCTGGCCAATGAGATGCATGTTTCTCCCAGGCTGAGCATTTCCCTGCCAGAACTCTTTCCCTAGGCAGCCCAGGGTGTGACTGTTCAGTGAGCGGGTGCCTCCCTGCCACCCCGCTGGATGTGTGGTATGAATGAGAAACAAACCTTTGTTGTTTTAACCCCTGGAGATTTGAGTGTTTTATTACTGCAAAATAGGCCATCGTCATTAATACACCTTGACCATTATTATTATTTAAGTGTGACCCCCACCAGGGGTCCATACAGAAAAAAAAAAAAACCCAAAAAACTTTATTGCTCACCTAGTTCTAGAATTGTTCCACTTAGACTCTCACTCATTTATTCACAGTCTCACTAATTTGTTTACTTCATTCATTTATCAAATGTCTTTTGGGCATCTGTTTCATAGGTTCAAGGGAGCCCACAGGAAGTCGGGGAGCTAGAGATCATTCTGCAGAATGGCAGGGCATGGCTCAGAAGGTATAGGGGCTCAGAGGTAGGGGATGCTGAAAGGGTGGGGTGGGCATCAGACTTGCAGAGTTGGGCAGAGGGAATGAATGGCATTCAGGGCAGTGGGTCCTGCTTGAGGAAAGGCCAAGAAGTGATAAAGAGGCCTGAACAGTTGGGTCTGGCCAGCAGTGATAGGGCCAGGTAATGACCAGGTTGGAGAGAGACTTTGGCCTTTAGCCCAGTGCTCTGGACTAAAAGATGATGAATCGTGCATAAAATGAAATGCCAGCAGTCAGAGATAGGGAGACCAGGTAGGAGGCTGGGCCAAGGATCCGGTGGGCAAGGACCAGACAGAGGGGTTGTAAAGGGAAGTGCAGGCACAGGAAGAGCTCGGGGCTAGATGGCCAGTGCTTAAGGGTAGCACCTGCAGCCTGGGAGAGAAGTGGGCTGGATGGGAGTGCCCTGCACAATGATAGAGGAGGATTGAGGGAATCAATGCAGAGTCAGTACCTGAGCAACATCCAGGGAATGTCCAGGGTGTGGGTTGGTTAATGGTCTGAACATTGAAGAAAATGAGACTACCTACCCCTCCTGCCCAAGAGCAAACCATCGGTTTGGGGGTGGGGCCTAAGCTGGGAAGGGGTGGTACATGTTTCTTCCTTGTCTCAGGAAAAAAAAAATTGAAACTACTGCAGGGGGAACGACTTATAAATATTTCATTATTCGAGGGGAGACTTTCCTGTCTTGAATAACGGGGTGTTTTACTTATTCCACACATGTTTATCGAGCCCTTACTGTGTGCCAGGCACTGTTCAAAGTGCACATCAGTGGAACAGAGCAGAGGTCCCTGTCCTCGTGGTGCTTTTGTTCTGGTGGGAGACAGTACTGTAGAGGGTATCAGAAGGTGGTAAATGCAATGAGAAAAAAACAGAGCAAAGAAGAAGGAAGCTCAGGAGTTGGGGGAGGTGTTTGCAGTTTTAAATTAGGGAGTTAGGAAGGCCTCACTGAGCAGGTGACTTGTAAGTAAAGGCCTGAGAAAGGTAAGTGAGCCTTGTGCGTATCTTGGGGAAGGGCATTGCAGGCAAAGGGAATGGCTCTGGGAAGGCTCTGAGGCAGAAATGTACTTCACATTTTGCAAAAATAGCAAAGGCCAGTGTGGCTGGAGTGGAGTGAGGGAAAGGGTTAATGAAAAGTCTCCAGGCCATGGCCAGGACTTTAGTTTTCATTCTGAGTGAGGTGGAGGCCACTAGAGATGCCCTGAGCTGGTTTAGGAGCTCACAGACTCGGGAGGAATTTGAGGTTAGAGAGAACATGGAGAGAAGAAGAAGGTTCCTGGGGTCCTCAGACCTCACAGCCCGACACAGGCCTCAGAAGCTGCAGCCATATGGGCCCTACCCCTCCATCTCCTAGAAGTGGAGAAGTGGGTACCCTGACCTCTCAGGCCTTGTCCCTGCCCTCCTTGTCCTTTTCCTGCCTCCAGCTACTGCCCTTCCCTCTACCCTCCTCTTGTTCCCTTTGCTGCCCACCTGACTCCCTCTAATGACTCCTCAGCCTGTGGATCCTCTTCAAGTATATATTGTCATCGAGGTGGCAATAGAGGTGGGGGCTGGCCTCCTCCCCAGGAGGAGACCCCTTGAACTCTGGGAAGCTTAGGAAGCCCCTTGTTTCTCTCACAACACAAGTGTTATTGGCCTAGGACGAATGAACAAGGACTTGGCTTCTGCATCTTCCCATCCTCCCCTCTGGGCTGCTTTCTTGGGTGAGGCTGGGGAACCAAGTGGAAAGCCCTGCCCCAATATAGAATGGTGAAATCTTAGTGTTCCTGAGACAAGATCTGGACCCAGTGAGTGAATGGGTTACCGTCTCCCGCACTTTACACAGCTGCTGTCATATCCCCAGGTAGCTTATTGCTTGTCACTTTTGAGACTCAGGGACTCTTCATTTCCCCTGTGTTCCCAGGGGAACACCAGTGGCCATCTCTTACCCATATTCCCATTCTAATGACCCAAGGATTCCAGACAAGGTGAGGGGCACAGAGCAATGGCCCATTGTCTGAAAAACCAGGTCCCTGTCCCTGGGTGGGTGCCAGTTAACTGACCGGAGTCCATCTTCTTTCTGCATTCAAATGATTAAGCCCACATAGAAACACCCAGAACATTCCAGCTTTATAACTAACTGTAAGGGTGTAGAGTTGAACCCTTGCTGTTCTCACTCCAAATACAAAGTGAGTGCTTTATCTTAGAGTTTTCTGTGGGCCTTTCCTACCCTCAGGTGCAGAGTGGGCCAGAGTATCACATTTTACAGGTGGGAAGACTGAGTCCCATTGAGCAAAGGGGACTTATACCAAAAGAGGAGCCCACACCTGGAGTTCTTCCCATGTAGTCCAGGAACAACCCAGAACCATCGCTGTAACGACTGTGACCATGGAGGGCTTGCTGTGTGCCAGCTGCTTGCTGCCCTGGGAGGAGGACAGGGTCCATGTTCCAGTGGAGGAGGCAGCTGAAGCTGAGTAGGTGACTCAGCGTGGGTGAGAGGCAGAGCTGGGAGCTGACTGGAGCTCTCTGAGCTCACTGCTCTGCAGTTTGCTGTGTTGCTAGTGACAGTTTGGGGCAGGTTCCTCTTAGTCTCTCCCTCTGTTTTGGTTGCTCCCACACACTCAGAAATCCCCGCTTCCTGGCCTCCAGGCATCCCACTGCCCTGACTTCCTTCTTATCACCTGCCCCTCCAGAGGCTCTGCCTGCCTTCTAGCCTTCATTTCTGGTTATCACTGTTCTATCGTGCCTATAAGCTGACCCTCCCTGCATGTGCCCCAACATGCAGACCACTGTGGGGTATTCCAGTCCCAAGCTGGAGTATCTGCCAAGCTGCTCCCCCAAGGTCTCCTTCCTATTAAGCTTGGGTCTACCCCAAACCCCCATGCTCTTCTAGGCTTCTGGCCTCACTTTGGCCCTGGTCTCCCTCCACTGGGCCAGCTGTGGTATCCAGGCCTGAACTAGAACCTGTTGGGCCTTGAGAAGGTAGGGCCCCTGCCTGGGCTCCATAAACTCTAATACCAGGTCCAAAGGGATGTGTGTCAGGGCATTTGCCTAGGTAGAGGGCCTGGAGCTTTGCTCCAAATCTTAAGGGGCCCACAGATGATAAGAGTCCCATGCCTGGGGCATGTACACATGTGGGTGCAGCTACCAGAATTGGGAAACCTGCTTTCCATGGGACCAGAGAGAATGAGGGAGTCCAAGGCTGGTAGTTCCAAGAGCTGATATTTCAGGAGAAAGTCCTCTTACATGCACACTCATTCCTAGATGTTAGCCCACTGTGGCAGTACAGACACAGCCACTCAGCCTCACACACACACACACACACGCGCACACCCCTGCCATTTGCAGTCACATTCATGACACACCCCCTTCTCAAAACCTCTGAAATCTGTCTCACGCACATAGACATGCCTTCAACTGTCAACTGGCCCTTAATCATGTGACCATGTATACACTCACTTTGGGGCTCTGAGAATACAAACAACATGCAGATACATGTGCTGCTGCATATACCCACGGGTCAGAGGTAGTGGTCGCAGTGAGGGTGACTCAGAAGCCAGCTTTTCAGGAAAAACAGCCACTGACTCCTGGGGAACCTGTCTTATGAACACATGCATGTATGCATGTATACACACGCACACGCACACGTACACGCAGCTACAGCCAAGGTTCAGTCCCTGCTGCTGGTATGGGTATTTTTTCTCCTTTTTTCAGTAGTCTCATCCCCCACTCCCAGAGCTGAGGTCCACCCAGAGGCCCTTTTCACAGCCTGGACCCTGGCTCTGTCAGTCAGAGGACTCTGGTCCTCCCCACCCCCTGGGAAATGCCTGCACGGTGTGAGGAATTTGGGACTTTCAGTGGCAGGCCTCACTGGCTGTGTTGGAGCTGGTGGCTAGCCTGGGCCCTATGATTAGCATTAGCTGCCCTGCCTGTGCCTCGGCCCCCTGCCCAGCTATACCTGGCACATGTGTCCCCCTGTCCCCTGTGTCTATCAAGGACTTGACCTCTCCTCATTTCAGAGGTAAGGAAACTGAGACAAGGGAGTAGGCAGAGGCTGCTTCAAGGACATCCAGGGTACATTTTCCTGTCCTACCTCATTTGAGACTGACAGTCCCCTCAGAGGCTCATGCGTCCTATAGGTGGGGACCTTCAGGGTCATTGTCTTCTGAAGCCCAGAGAGGGCAAAGGTCTTGCCCAAGGTCACACAGCAGATCCATGACACAAGCTGACCAGATACGTCAGAACTCTCCTGGTGTGGGAGGGAACATGTGTGCATGGGAGAAGGTGCTGAGGGGGAGCAGGAGGGAGGGAGGAGGCAGGGCCAGGTTTGCATCCAGCCTCCTCTATTCCCTCCCCTGCTCCATTCTCTCCCTCCCCCAGGTTTGTTTGGAGAATGACTCACAGGAATGCAGCAAAATCCTGATGGATGGAAAAGAAGTACCGGAAAACCTCTTCAGGGTAGGGAGGTGGGACTGAGCTTATGGGGCTAGAGGCTGGTGATAAGGAGCCTGTGTGCAGGTGGGGAGACTGAGGCCCTAGGAGAATTCCAGACACTGCCCTCTCTGGAGCCCTCCTTCACCAGTGTAACACACACATGCATGCATAGACATGCAGAGGCCCGACTGTAGCAGCATGTCTGGGCTCCAGTCCTTCTCCTGCCTTCTTTCTGGACCTGTGTCCCCAGAACAGGCTTTCCCCAGCTTTTCTATCATTGTGCCCCTGTGATTAACAACTGTGTTGTCACTGAGCCTGACCCAAGTTGCATATCCCTTAATCCCTCCTGGCCCTTAGGGTGGGTGTTATTCATTCTGTCCTTCAACAAAGCTTCCCAAGGGTCTCCTGCAGCTGGGCACTGGCGGGGGGGGGGGGTGCTGTGAAACCACATCCCTCTCCTCACCTCCAGCATAGATGGACCCTGGGGTGGGGGGGTGGGGCAGTGAGGTCTGTAGAGCCTCTTAGAAAACACAAGGATGAAGTTGAGCAGGCACAGGGCCCAGCAGCTGCAAGGGGTGACAGAGAGCTTGGTGAACCTGCGAAGCAAAGTTTGGTAGGAAATGAGGCTGAGGTCAGTCAGGGAGCAGCTGTAGGGGAGGACTTAGATCTCTCCTGGAGGGAAGCTCTCCTCCCAGGCACCACATCTGGGGCATCTCTGAGGAGTGACAAGACATTTGCCTCCCAGGACCTCATAGCCTCATGCCTGCGGAGGGCCTGCCTGGCAGAGGCAGCCCCAGACCTGGCCACATACCCCAGAGCCAGGACCCCAGCACCCCCCAGGGCCAATCTCTCAGTGTCTGCTGATGGTTGTCATGCGGGTATGCAGCCCTGGATGACCAGCTCTGTGTTTTCAAGAGAAGCAGGAAGTTGGATTTTTATGTGAACTCTTCTGGCTCAATTAACAAAAGGCACAGTGTGGTTTAAACCGTACATGTCCACAGGCGAAGGGCTGCCAGTTCATAACATCTGCTCTGTGAGCACTTGGGTTTTACATTTGTTCCTTTTACATTGCTTATATTTTTGGAAACAGCCCAAATATTCACTGAGCTGCAACTCCATGCTAGGCGCAAACAAGACATCATGTGACAGAGTTGTCATTTTAGTGGGGGAGAAGACTGGATGGAAAGATATGTCAGGTGATAAGTCTTATGAAGAAAAAGAAAGCAGGGCTACAGAAATAGGGTGGTGGGGAAAGCTAAGCAGACATGGAGAAGTGTGTTCTTGGGGGAAGGAACAGCCAGCCAGTGCAAAGGCCCTGAGGCAGGACCATGCTTGATGTGTTTGAGGAGCCACAAGGAGTCCAGAATGGCTGGAGCAGAGGAGCTTTGGGGAGAGTAGGAGGAGATGAGGCCAAAAAGTAGCAGGGGTCAGATTGTATAGGGCAGGGGTACCCAATCCCTGGACCGGTACCAGTCTGTGGCCTCTTAGGAACCGGGCCACATAGCAGGAGGTGAGTGGCAGGCAGGAGAGCGAGCAAAATTTCATTTATATTTGCAGCTGCTCCCCAGAGCTAGCATCACTGCCTCAGCTCCACCTCAGATCATAGGGCATTAGATTCTCATAGGAGCACTGGTCCCTGGTGCCAAAAGGTTGGAGACCTCTGGCATAGGGGATTGTATGTAGGCCCTGGCATAAGTTTGTTTTTAACTTTTGTGTGAGGTGGGAGCTGTAGAGTGTTCTGAGTGAGGGAGACTGTGATCTGACTTGGGTTTTAGCAGGTTCCCTCTGGCTGCCATAAGGGCTGAAGGGGGCAGGGGTGGGCTCAGAGAAGCTAGGAAGAGGTGACTGCACTGATCTGTAAAGACAGAGAGTAGGTGAGTGGTTAACAGGGGCTCTGGTATGGGGGAGAGTGGGGCGTGACTGCTAATGAGTATAGGTTTCCTTTTGGGAGGATGAAATATTCAGATATTAGGTAGTAATGGTAGTTGCACAACTCTGAATATACCAAAACCACTTAAGAGGGGTGAGTTACATCTCAATAAAAAATTTTAGAGCACACCAGAATTTCTAAACAAAATCGATAAGCACAGAGAAGACTCAAAGGAAATAGTAACTGTCACAGAAAGATGGGGCTCTGGATTCCTTTTTTCCTTTGTACTTTCCAACTTTTACAGTTAAAAGTAGGTATATCTAAAAAACAAATGCTTTGTGACCTGGGGGTGGGAGGTGGGCAGGGAATTGATTTGGAGGAGCTGCCCACTCACTCCAGCCCATTGAGCTCTGCCTGTCTGCTGGGCTTTCACATGGCAGGTTTAGAGTTGGAGTGCTTGCTCTGACCCCTGGTGCCGACCTTCTGGAATTCCACTCCTGTTCACACGGTCTTGGTGAAGTTACAGGACCAGAGGTTCCAGCTGTCCTCCCCTGTCTGGTGTCTGAGCTGCCTGCGTATCTCCACCCAGAGACCACCTTTTTCTACTTGCACGCCTTCAGCCACAGGTTGCTCACCACCTCCCAGGGCAGCTTGCTTATTCCATTTCTGGGCAGCTCTGCATGTTAGCAAGCTCTTCCTTATATGGAGGTGAAATCTGTCTTCCTGTTGCTTCTACCCCTCCTCAGCTCCCTCTCTGAGCCCCAGCTTCTGGTCTGCAGTATGGGGCTCTAGAGCTCCTCCCTGTCCCAACCCCTGCTTGGCCTTCGGAAGGTTATGAGTGGACTTGAGGATTAGTAGCCCAGAGCACATGTCAGTAGTTGTCTGGCACCGGGGACAAAGTGTGGCCTTTGTCCCAGCGGCATAACCAAGTTGTATTTCGAAATTAAACATTCAGACCATCACCATGAATTTGGAATTTGATATGTATCCCAGAGATTGAAAACTCAGCTCTCTCCATAGGCCAGGAGGGAATAATCATAATCAGAGCTAACCTTTATCAAGGGCTCATGTGGCAAACCCCACAGTGACTTTCATGTACTAATTTCCACCAATCCTCCATACAACCCAGGTCCTACTATTCTCCCATTTTAAAGGTGAAAAAAACATATTCAGAAACATAATGTGAAGCAGCTGGGTTTGACTCTTGTCACATAGTTTGTGAGTGGTATAAGAAACACCGACACACAGACTCTCTAGAACAGAATGTATGGAAACAATATTAGAAGGACATACTAATTGTGGTTGGTTGGACTTGGTTTTGGCCCTGGAAGTTCAGAGTGAAGGATCCTCATATGTGCTCTTATAGCTGCTTTGTATCAGGTGCTGGGTTTGGGAGAATTCTCCTGGTCTCAGATTGTGAGCTTTTTGCTAAGTTTAGGGAGAAAGTATTACATGGCTTAGAAGTTTG
This sequence comes from Eonycteris spelaea, assembly GCA_003508835.1. Taxonomy (NCBI): domain Eukaryota; kingdom Metazoa; phylum Chordata; class Mammalia; order Chiroptera; family Pteropodidae; genus Eonycteris; species Eonycteris spelaea. Next base: position 525,537 of record PUFA01000285.1, on the reverse strand, counting down.
CTTTCCAGGCCATATAACACCCTCTCCCCATGAGGTAAGCTGGAGCAAAAGCATTATCCTTATTATCTCTCTTCTCAGCTATGGAAACTGGGCCCAGAGTGGGTGTGGAGCAGCCAGGATGTGACAGAGCTGGACTTGCACTGGGGATAGGCAAGGGCAGCACCTTTCCTGAATTAGGGTGTGTTGGGGAGGATGGGAACCATGAGTTCATCCCCTAGTAACTCTCCTTGGAGAGCCCAGGTGGGTGTCTGAAGTCAGGGCTCTACTTTCCTCCACATGTGGCTGGATTGCTGAGCTGGGCCCTGGCATAACAGGTGAATAAGAACAGCTCTGTGTAAAGCTTACAAGACAGCCTCATTGAGGCTGGACCTGAAGTCACTCAGGCCTTGTGCCTTTCACTTCTGCTCTCTGAGCCTCAGTTTCTACATCTCTAAAATGGGCTAAAGACACTTACCTCGAAGGATTGCTAGGAGGATTCCATGGGGAGTGCTTGGCAGATTAGCACCATCTTTGTATGCCACCCCCATATCCCGTGGTACAATCACTTAGCTTCCACCAGGGAATTTGGGATAAAGCCAAACTAGGAGGAAAAGTACAAGAACAACAATCTCCTCCCTTTCCCTTCCTCCTTTCTTCCCTCCTCCTCACCCTCTTCCCCATCCTCTATCTCCCCTCCTCCTCCCCTCATACACTCAAGTGGTAAAAATTTATAGAGTGCTATGAATGTCCCATCCATCCCCAACCCTCGTTTTTGATCAGCATTTTCTTCTCCATCCTTCTAGAGGCAATCACAGCAGATCCAGGCACCCCTGAAAAGAGCTTCCCAGTGGAATGTTCCCCAGGACTCCAGGACTTCCCTATTCCAGAAGAAGCTGAACCCCTTGTCTCTAGCATCCAAGGGACTGGGTCTCCTTTAGCAGGGAGGGAGCTGGCCAACCCAGCCCAGGTCCAGGCAGGAGCTGCAGCTGTTAGGAGTACTTCGGGGATCCTCACCTGACTAGGGCCAAGGGCTGAGGCCAGGAGAAACCTTGGGCTAGCATCTGTGGTGCCACCACGTTGAGGGAGGGCAGAGGCCTGAGGAGCTCTAAGCTGAGCTGGGAAGGGTCATTTGAGTAGTGGTTGAGCCACCCAGAGATTCCCATGAGTTCTGGGGCTCTTCGTCCCATGATGTCTGGGGTCAAAGTAAACAAAAGTGTGGAGGCAAGTAGCTGCTACTCAGGTGTGTGTGTGGGTTCACGTGTGTACTCTTATACAGAAGAACCTGTGTGTATCCTTATGTATGCATCTGTCACATGTATATGTGTAAATGTCCCTGTTTACATTTCCTGTGTTCATATTATTGCATGTGTATGTCTCTGATCTTGTGAATGTGCGAACACACAGATGGTGTGCCACGTAGTTCCACCTGGGGGAGTATGTGTGTTTATGCATGTCCTGATGGCTCAGATCTGCTGTGTGACGTGGGGCCTCTCTGTAAAGCTGGGGCGTCTACCGTCACCCTGAGTTTGGGGGATGGAGTAATGCTTATCTTGTGGGGTTTCCTTCCAGGCAGACAGAGGAAGCTTCTGGGGCCCAGGGAAGGGTCTGAGAGTTCTTCAGCCTCTCAGAAGGGGAGAAAGAGGGGGGATGTTGTCATTCTCATTTTAGGCACCCGGGGAACCCCTGGGCCTGGGTCGGCGGGATTGTGTGTCCTGGCGATAAGGGGCAGGGAGTGTGGACAGTCCGTGTGTGCTGGTCCCTATCTCAGGCCTTGGGTGTCTCTGCATGTGTATTTGCATGTGAGGGTCTCAGGCTGGGCCTGCGGGTCTTACTATGAGTGTAGGTCTGTCGGACTCAGGGTGAGTCTATGTGTGCATATGGCCTGCTTGCACTGGCCTCCTGCTCAGCGGCACTGGACTCTCAAGGAAAGTGCCAGTGACCTTGGGCCTTCTTTGGTCACCGTGGACCTGAAGTCTCAGTGTAGACCATATTCCAGGGTTGATGGTGCTTCTTACCTCAGGAGTGGGATGGCTCTGAGCTTCCCACACGGTCCCTGGTGATCTGGTGGAATGTGTCCACGGAATGGTCACTACAGTGTGCTTCTGCCAGCATCGGGGTTCAGACTGAAGCCGGGGCTGGAGTCAGAGATCAATCTATAGCTGGGGCCAGACGTTGGTGTGTGGCTAGGGACTGTGGCTAGGGTTAGAAGTTCATTCATGACAGAGGGCAGGAGTCAGTCAGTGGCTGGGGTCAGGATTCCATCTGTACTGGCACAGAGGACTGGATAGGCCTCAGCCACACTATTGCCCCCGGCCCCTTGGTGGCTTCCTGGCCAAGAATGTGATTCAAGCCCTGGGCTGCAACTTGCAAGGTAGGGCACAGGCTAAGAAAGGCTCCTGTGGGCCCTAGCCCAGCACAGAGCAGGTGTAGTGGTCTATGAATGCTCCCATGGACATGACAGGATCTTAGCCAGGCCATATGTGCTGGGAGTGGGTGATCTTTGGTGATATCCAGGAACCAAGGGGTAACCTCTGAATCCAGGACCGAGCCAAAGAGCGCAGAGCAGGGCTAGCACCTTCTCACGCTGAGAAGAGACTGTGGAGACCCTTGTGCGCCCTTCTCCTGGAGCCTCCCCTCTACTCTCTGTAACCTGCGTACCCTGTCGCTCTGTCATTCCTTCCTCTCCCCACCTTTTTTTTGCTCCTTTTTTCCTTTGGTCTTCTCCTCTCTCTCATCCCCCTCCCTTTTCCATCCCCTCTGCTTCCTCCCATTTCTGTCTTCCTTTCCACCTGTCCAATCCTCCTTTTTCCCATTAACCTACCCCTCCCACCATCCCTGCCTGCAGCCACAGCCCTCTAAACCCAGGATCTTGCCTCCTCCAAGCTCAGGGACAGAAGTTCAGCATTTTCTGGTACATTCAGATGCCGTGAAATAAATGTCAGTGGGGGTGGGGTGGGGCCTTAGGGCTTTGCTGGTATGGATCACTCAGGAGAGGGAGGCTAGAGGGGCTAGGGGTGAGAGGTTACAGAGAGGTCGAGGTTCCAACTCTAGCCCGGCCTAGAGAAGAGGATCGCTAGTGGATAGGTCTGCCCTATTGAGTCTGAAGTTGTATGACCACATCTGGTAGCCTCCCATAGTCTAGTAAAGAAGAATGGACAGATAGATGTCAGAGAAAACCACAGGCAGCAGAGATCAAAGGTTGTACAGATCAAAGGCAGACAGAAAAAGAATTGGTCTCAGTCACAGGCATTGGTGGGCTTTGGTGGGCAGAATCTAGCCCAGCCCATGTAGAGCCAAGGGACATCCCAGGGCAGAGATTGTGATGTGCACTCCTCACCCTACTCCCAGGGTGGGAGAGGTAGATGCCAAACAGACTTTCTCTTGCCCAGACTCTGGCCAGAACCTAAATAGGGAGATCTGCAGATCTTCCTCTGACCTCTAGGCTATCCCCTGGGATGGGAAGGCAGGGCAGGGGGCGGGATATACCAACTGAAAATGTAAAAACTTCAGCAAATTTGGATATTTATAATCCTGATGTGCCCCCAGCCCCCAACTAAAACATGAAATTCTTTGCTTTCAAAGAATTTTTCTCTAATGTTTTGCTCTCAGTCTCGAGTGGTGGCCCAGCTCATAGGACGTGCTGGGCATCAGAAGGTTTTGGTGTAGGAGAAAAAGGAATAGGGCTAGAGTTGCTTAGTGACTATGCCAGCCCATATGGGCAGTGTGTTGTCTGTTCTGTTCACTGCTGTTTCCTGGTGCCCCCCCAAAATACCTGATACTTGGTGGGTGCTCCGTAATCATACCCTAAAGGAGAGATTTGTGGAGTGGAGCTTCGCAGAGTAGATTCACTCAGTTGGTCTGGGAAAACAATAGGAGCTATGACGTACGAAAGGCAAACAGGGCCCATGGCCACTGACCTGGACTGACATGTTCATAAAAAAGGGAAACTCAAGTTTGGGGTGGAAAAGAGACTTGGTAGTCACCTGGTGCTGACCAGGCAGTGCACTGCTCTTAGTATGTCCACTAAAAATAGAGCCTATTCAGGAGTTAACAGATTGGCATGAAGGTTATTAACCTTTCAGAAGCGAGTAGAGTGGTTCTTTCCTGAGGACTTTCCCACTTACTTCTTGACTACTGTCTGATCGCTGCAGCTCCATCCTAGTTGCTCAGGCCAAATGCATCAGCTGATCTTGTTAGCCCTGCTTCCAAAATAAATCCAGAATCTGATGCCTTCTTAGCTTTTCATGGCCCTCACCCTGGCCAGGCCCTGTCATTGCTTTCCTGGACTTGTGTAGGGGTCACCTCAGTGGGCTTTCTGCTCCTGCCCTGGCCCCATGCCTGTTCTTTTCACAGCATCCAGGGGAATACTCAGGGAGATCACATACCTCCTGTGCTCAAAACACTACAGAGACTCATCTAACTCCCTGTAAAAGCCAAAATTCTTACACAGATGTGTCACCTCTCTGTCTCAATCTCTTCTCACTCACCCCATTGCTCCTTCCACTCCAGCTACAACAGCCTTTGCCATTCCTTGAAAATTCCTACCCTGCTCCTGCCTTAGAGTCTTGCACTTGCTGCTCCCTCTACTCATACAGCTTTTCCCCCAGATAGCTGCATGCCTCACTACCTTAGTCTTTCAAGTCTGTTCTCAAATGTTTTCAAATGTGAGTTCCCAGACCACCCAATGTGAAAAAACAGTTCTCCCCAAGATGCTCCCAGACTTCTTCCCTGGCTTTATTTATTTTTTTACAGCACTGCCCTACCTAAATGTAACATACTACATGATTTACTCATTCATTCTGTTTCTTGTCTGTATCAGGACTAGAAAAACTGGAAGCTTTGTCTCATTTCTAGCTCTGAATCCTCAACACTTAGAACAGTGCTTGGAACATAGGTGCTCAATAAATATTTGCCAAGCAAATGGGTAAATATTTCTGCAACAGTCAAGTTGTGTGACCTTGGATCAAGTCAGTTGTCTGGACATCAGTGACCCAGTCTCTGAAATAGGGAGGGTAACCGATCTGAGGAAAAGATAGAGATTACAAATCACTGGCTGACTACTCCATAAACAAGTGTGGAGTAGATGTTGAAATTGCCTGGCCCACTTCTGACCCCAGGCCTTCATACTTGCAGGTCAAGTACCTGACATTCTTGTTTTCTCCTTGGAAAGCCACAGTACCCCAAGGCCACAAGGACCTAGGGGTTACCAGACCAGGGCTGAGCTTGAATGCAACTTCTGGGTCTCAGTGGCACCAGCCTGGCCTGGTGAGTGGAGTCCAGGACCCTCTTCTCTGCTTCTTGTGCCCACCCAAGTGACCCCTGGCTAACCCAACCCTAGTGACCTGTCACTGAGCCCAACATCTGGCAGCCAGCCCTACTGATCCCTTTGCCTGCACTCCCCATATCCCTGCCTGGGTTCCCTTCCTTGGATCCTGTTTATTATTTAACCCGGGAATAACATTTGGACATACACTTTGCAGGAAAACAGTGCTAGGCAAACAGAAGGGCGACCTGTCCAGGCCCAGGCTTTCCTGGAAAGATCAGGTGCCTTGAGACTTGTGAACATCCCTACTCCAGCCCTAAGAACTTTCCTACCAGCCAAACAACTGGGGAAATCCCTTTTCCCCACTTAGCCTGTGACGGGACTCATGACAGGTGGTGGAGTCAGACCCCTGGCCAGAGCAGGGAGCCTGCCAGCCAAGCAGCCTCCCCTGCTGATCATTCTCTCAGCATTTATGGAGTACCTGCTGGGTGCTGGGTGCTATCATTGTGATCCTACCATTAGGGTCTGATAGAATAAGCAAGGGTTTGGGGGCCATGTAGACCTAAGTTTGAATTGTGACATGACTTCATTCATTTGCTATTCGTTCACTTTCCACATTGAGTACCTGCCCTGTGCCACGCAGTGGTAAGCAATATCTCCCTAGAAATGTATAGTCAGAGATCAGATTGTCTTGCTGTGTATTCTTAATAAGTCCTTTTATGGTTCTGAGTCTGTTTCTCTTCTCAGAGATGGGCAGATCCCTGCTTGGGGAGATTTCCTGATGACCCTCTGTGATAACATTTGTAGAAGGGCCCTGGCCAGGTAGGGGGGTTTCCTTCCCTCTTTGGCAGATGCGAATCTGGACCCCTCTGTCAGACTGCCTTCAGGAACAGCATAGAGGTCCCTGGAACAGATTTCATGAATCAAGTGACCTGTCCTTGTCCTGGTATTCTCCATCCCCACCCCATTCTCATTGTTCTCCACAGGGGCTGTTGGTTCAAAAAATAGCGCTGGGCTGGGTCAGGTTCACAGGAAGAATGCTTCGGTCAGCCTCATTCATTCATTCACACACTCATTGATTAATTCAATAAATGGTTATTAAATGTATCATTTCAGGTACAAAGGATACACCAATGAGCAAACAAAAATAAATACACAAGTAAATTATACGGTAAATGAGAAGGTAGGGAAGAGCATGCCAGGCAGAGGGACCAGCAAATACAAAGGTTCTGGGGTAAGAGTGTGTCTGATAAATTCAAGGAACAGTGGTGAGTCGGGGTGGCATGAGATCAGAGAGATGGTGGGGCCTGATTGTGTGGGATCTTATCAGCTACTGTGAGGACTTTTTTCTTCTTCTGATTACCAGGGAGGGGAGGGGAGCCTGTCCCTGCTCCCATAGGAGAAGGGGGCACATACTACCATCCTCCTAGTCCCATCTGCCAGTCTTGACCTTGTGGGTGGCTGTGTGGAAGAGGTGGCTAAGTCAGGATGTGATAGGGGCAGTCTGAGGCTGAGGGTCAGGTGGCACTGTGATGGGTTAAGGGTCTGTCTATAGCTGGGTTGGTGGTCCCTACCAGGGATTTGGGCTTTTTTGTCTAATGGTGCACACGGTGGACCTCTCCTGGGTCACCCAGCAGCCTCAGAGCTGAGGGACCCTGGTTCCCAGGCCAGATAATAGAAAGTAGAAACTAAGCAGCCTACCTTTTAAAGACAGGAAACCCAGAGCCCAAAGCACTGGACTGCCCAAGGCCTGCTCACTTAAGAGTGAGTGCTGGCAGTCCACCCCCCCCCTTTTTTTGCTATATCTTTAGTAGGTAAACCAGAGGTCAGCCCAAAGGGCACATTTTGGGTCCATTTCTGGGAGAGAGCCCTGCTCTTTGTCCATGGGTGGCCACACTCAAAAGTCTGGGTGCTTCAGGCCTGACAGTAAGATGTTGATCGTCTGGCAGAAGGAATAGCATGTGCAGAGGCTCTGTGCACTTGGATTGATTAGGTCTGGGCTAGAGCCCAGGAATCTGTTTTGTTTCCCAGTTGACACTGTACAAATGGTAGGTTTGGGAATGACACTGTACCAGTGGTAGGTTTGGTAGCCACCAGGCCCTGCACAGCCTTCAACCAAGAACCTGGAGTATAGCAATCCTTTTATGAAACTCCTTTCACTTGCTCCAGCCCTAGCCCAGAGGGGCCTGGGCTGAGGTAGGCACTCAGGCAGTGGGGTGATGTGCTACCAGCCACTTTCCTCTTTAAAGAGCCACCAGGACTCTGCAAGGGCCAAAGAGGGGGTGGAGCTCTCTACCCCCACCTGGCTAGATGTATAGAGACTTTAGTAGAAGCTGGGAAGGGGGTTAGGATTTGGGAGAAGGGGTCGGGCGATCACTGAACAGCCAAACTTAAGTGTGATAGAGGTCATGCGGTGCGTTCTTCTCCTCTTACCAAGAGAGAGAGGGGTCTGAGTGGGATATCGTGGGTGGGTGTTGAGAAGAGTGAAGTAGACTAGAGAGCGAGTAGGAGAAAGTGGAGAGAGCCAGGTCTGACGTGTGTATGGTCCCTGGCTCAATAATCGATAATCTAGTGGACCGACAATAGGTCGGACACGTGTTTGGAGAGAAGGGTGGGTTGAGTGGCTGGAGAGACGAATGGATGAATGAATGAATGGCTGCGTGGGCGGTGAGCAGCCTGGGGAGGGGCGGGCCAGCGAGCGCTCAATCACAGCCTCGTGTTGCAGCTCCCGCCTGCTACGCTCAACCCGCCTCCCCCTACCGAGGCCCCGCCCGGGGTGCGTAATTCTGTGCCCCGGGAGCTCTGGAGCTGCTGCTGCCCTTGGCGGCTCCGGAACTGGGGCCGGGGCGGGGGTGGGGGGTGTGGGGTGGGGCTGCGCCACCACCGCGGGGCTTCACGCGCCAGCCTTTAGCTTGCAGGCTGGGCCACGCTTCAGCCGCTGGGGCGAAACTGGAGGTGCGGTCCCTCCTCGAGGACCCTGGCCCTGCGCTTCTTTGTCTTGGCCTCGTCCTCCAGTGTCTGCCTACCACGACTAGCCTCTTAAGGCGGTCCTCGCCGCCACCTTCCGGGATCTCCAAGTGTCAGTACCCGCTGCCCCTAGCCTTTAGGCGGCTCTCCCGGCCCAGCAGGGTTCTCCAAACCCATTGCCTTTAGGACCACGGGACCAGCAAGTGCCAGGATCTACAAGCTGCTTCTCTAGTGCGGAGAGAAGGCGCGGGATGAAGGCCCCACCACGTCTCCGCCTTTTCTCCCGTGCCACTACTTGCATGCGCCCCGACCCCAGTACAACCAGTTCGCGCCTTAAGCGGCTCATCTGTGGCTGTATGATCCCTGACGCCATGTGGGCCACCCCCTCACCCCGCCTGCCAGGCCTCAGGCCCACACGCAGAACACAGCCCCGCGCAGCCATACACCACAGCCTCTCGCCGACCCACAGCCCTGCACAGGCGCACTGCCCCCTACACTGCAAACCCACAGCCCCGATAACCGCAATCCCACTCTCAAACAAGCCCACACGGATACACAACCCTCAGACACACTCGGGTCCATATAGACACAACCCCCACCCCAACAACCTCAGGCAGTCACAGCCCCGCACAGGCGCAGTCCCACCCACGCAGTCACACAACCCGCCCTATAAACAATCACACACAAACACGACCCCACACAGTCACCGCATCACTCAGTTCCTCCGAGACCTAGAGACACATTCACAGCTCGCAGCCATTCACAGCTCGCAGCCAGACCCGCACACCCCGTGACATTCACACGTAGGACAAGCCAGAAATATACAGCCACATTGATGATACACACACGAACGGAACGCGAAGCCAAGAGCTCACCTACCGGCTCATAAGTCACTGGAAAAATATTCAAGCATTCCCTCCCACCCCTTCTATCTCTGACACGCGCGCGCGCACACACATACACACAAATGGAGACACTCACCCTCCACCCCCTCTCTCTAAGCTCCTCAGAGGCTCGGAGCCGGTGACCCCGAGCCCCCACGGTGAGAGCCGCAGGAGCGTCTCCCCGGCGCCCCCTCCTCCTGCTGGCGTCCGGAGCTCACCACTCCTCCCCATCTCCTCCCTCCCTGCCCCCTCCTCCGCCTCCCCTCCCCCGCGTCTGGGGCGCGGGCTGCGCGCAGCCAAGCCCCCTCGTCGCGCGCCCCTCCCGGCGCGCGCCCCGCGCCCGCATCTTGGTTGCCGAGTGGATGCGGCCACGGGGCGGTCTCTAATTACCTCCTGTCCCCCGGCAGCCCGTGAATAATGGCTACTGAGGGCGCTCGCTGGGGCTGCTGAGAAGGAAACGTGGGGCGCGAGAGGCGCGGCGCGCGCGGGAGCGCGAGGGAGAAAGGAGCGAGCCCCGGGCTGCAGCGAGCAGCGGGTGGAGAGAAAGGAATTGTGCGAGCGCTCACATTTTTTTCTCCTAAGGATCTCATCTGGCCGCCGCGTTCTGGAAGAGGCGAGGGGGAGAGCGCGCGCGCGCGAGGAAGAGAGCTCTCAGACCGCGAGGGGAAAGGGAGACGGCAAGACGCGCAGCGCCGGCGCTTGGGAGACCCAGGAGGAGCCCGCAGGTATTGTTGGCGGCAAGAGCTTTGTGTCTTTTGGGGAGCCGTTCCGGGGCGCGAGGGCTCCCGGATCCCCCAGCCCGCCGCCGCGCTCAGACCTGCTCCAAACCCGGAGCTGCCCGCGGGGGTCGCCGCCTGCCGCCGGCACCCCTCCCGCGCGCCGCAATCTTGGCTGCATTTGCAGATTTGCCTGTTTTGGGGGTTTTCCACGCTGGTTGAGGGAATCGGCCTCAGGAAAAAAAAAAAAAAAAAAAAAAAAAAACATTTTTTGGCCGATGTTTCGTTGCGTTGGGATTCCCCCATCCCCTTTCCTCCACGGTCGGCGACAGTGGTACTGGCCGAAAGCAAGGGGCTTGGCTTAGATGGCGGGGCTGGTGGCCGCGGATGGGGAGGTGAGGGATGCTGGAGAATGAAGGAGTTTTGTTCAAGTTCGCAATCTGCACCCTGCAAGCTAGTCAGGCGGGGAAGGGCCGTCTGCGCGCCCGGTACTGCTCGGGATAAGCGGTGGGAAACTTCCCAGGAGCGCAGCCTCCCGGGGGATTCGGCGCCCCGACGCCTCCGGGAGCTTCCTCTGGCCAAGGCGGCCCCTCCTTGCTGCCCGCAAGCGCTTAAGGTCGTGCTCTCCCCACCCCCGCCTTCCTCCCTCCCCCGGTGGCTTCCGGATCTGGACAGAACTGGAGGAGCAGCTTCAAACACTTCCCCTGGAGACCCCTCCCCACTCCCCGCCAAAGTCTGCCCTATAGCCCCCTGCCCTGCACCTCCGCCTCACGCGCGCCAGAGTGGCCAAGCTGACAATGAAATCTCGCGCTTCTGCTGTCGGGGTCGGGGGGTGGTCGCAGCTCAGTGTCTCCTGGGGCTACTGACCCTGTGCAGGGGAAGGGGAGGGACTCCTTAGGGGGAGAGGCTTGTTTGGGTTGGAGACGTTGAAGTCGGGTGGGGCCTGGAGGGCGGGGGTGGGGGCCAGGTGGGGTGCGCGGGGGAGGCCGGAGGCTTGGGTTGTCCGCAACGGGTAGCAGATTCTAGCCCCCCTTGGGCTTGGTGATTGGCTGGTGACTTCAAGCACGTCGGAGCCCCCCCGCCCCACCTCACCTTCTCCCCCAGCTCTGCCTCCTCCCCTCAAGTACAATGCGGGCTTCAGAGGTGATCTCGAGGGTGGAGAGAGAGAGAGAGAGAGAGAGAGAGAGAGAGAGAGAGAAGAGAGCGAGAGAGAGAGCGCGCGCGGCGCGCGCGCGCACGCGTGCGTGCGTGTGAGTGTGTGTGTGTGTGTGTGAGTGAGTGTGACAGAGAGGGAGAGACACGAAGTGTTTGCCTCCTGCGATCCATAGCAGACACTGCTCTGGTGACTCGAAGATCCGGACGCCTCTCTCCCTCCCTCAGGGCAGGGGGGAGGGGAGTGGTGGGAACTTCTTTTCCTACTGAGGCCCTGGGAAGGAATGCTAGGCCAAAGAATTGCTGGGGATCGCAGTCCTGTGGGGGACTCAACTCACAGTGAGGTCAGAGGCTTCTACTGCACTCTTAGCGCCCATCCTTTTCCTTCTTTGTAGGGGTGTGTGTGTGTGTGTGTGTGTGTGTGTGTGTGTGTGTGAGTGTGTGAGAGAGAGAGAGAGAGAGAGAGAGAGAGAGAGAAAAGGGGAAAGGGGTGAAGGGCTAGTTGAAACGGGAGTGGGGGTGGAGAATAATCAATGGAAATCTGCCTTAGTTGGATTGCCAGGCAGAGCAGCCCACGGGCTAAAGAGGGAACCTTTTCCTGGGTAGGGAGCCAGGCCCAGGGACCCCAAGCTGGACACCTGGGCAGGTGAAGGCAATTCTTCTCCATACTTAAAAGAAAGGATTCCTGGAAGAGTGGGGAGGCATCTTTGGGAGGGGCAGTTGCAGACAGTTTTCAGGCCATTCTTTGACTTGGCCCAGTAATGGAAAGAGTTAACCCTCCCCAGAAATCTGTCAGCCCCCACACAACAGGATCAGGGATTCTGACCCTTCTACATGCTATGTATGGTTGGCTGATAGGAGCTAACAGATTCTGTGCCTGGTGCTCCCTTAGCAGCACTCTAGCCAGACAGGACTTGGCTGGGTGGTGCCTTGTTCAGGAACCTTAGGGGAGGCTGAAATCAGAGCCCAGAGAGACTGTCACAGCCAGGTATTAGCCTTGTGGCCATGATGGAAAAGGGGTTACTAGCTAGGGCCACTGGAACTAGAAGCCTTGGAGGCTGGGGAGGCCCTTCTACACTTGCCCCATTCTCCACCTCCACCCTCACCCTCACCACCCACAGCTGGAGGCTTGGTGGTTAAGGGTGAGTTTCTGATCTATAGGCTAGTCTGTGAAACCCTAGGAACTGAGAGCAGGCCTGAGTGAGGCCACAGGAGGGCAGAGCCCACTGACAGGATTAGTTTTCCTCACTTGGAGGGCCCCATCATGGCATCAGCCCCCTTGGTGTGGAATTATGTAAGGGGCTGTCTTCCCTCTTCCTCACCCATCCTTTATTCCCATTTCCTGCAAGTGAGAAACATTCCCTGTGGACCTTAGATTCCCTGGGCCTGGCACAAGATAGGCATTCAGCTTTGGCTGGACAAACACAGGAGTGAATGAATCAGTGATGAATGAATGGACGAATGAAAGGATAAAGTTTCTAAATTGGAGGCATTTACTCATTGTTTTTATTTAAAAACAAAACAAAACACAACAAAAACAAACGTTTTTGCTGCACACATTTTAAAATATGGTTTGTAGGAAATATAAAAATTAAAGAAAAAGAAACAAAGTTACTAACAGTCTTAGTAGGCTATGATAACGTTAATAGTTAATATTTTGATGTCGTCCTTTGCAGTCTTTGTCCAGACTTGGTGGTTGGTTTGTTGTTGTTGTTTTTTTTTAAGGCTTTGTCGTCATTCTCTGTATTCAGATGTATATCCTGCTCTTTCCGTAGGCGCTAACAGGAGCCTTTTCCTGTTTTGTAACCAGCTCTTCATAAACACCACAGTTAATGTCTTCAGGCTTTGCCAATCTGGTGGATGTACCATCATTTACTTAATATTCCCCTTTTGTTCAACATTCTGGATACTCCTGATGAATGAGGTAGTGGATATATTTTGTGTAGAAAGCTTTTTTTTTGATGCTTAAGATGATTTCCTGAAAATGATTCTGCTGATGCCAAAGGCTCCAACATGCCTGCAGTGAAAGAAATGGACTTCTCTTTTTTTCCTGAAGTGGCACACTGTTCTTTTTTCCAGCACAATCTAGAACCTTCTATCAGAACCAAAAAGAACCTTGGTGATGAATCACCTGTCTGACTCCTCTCATTTGACAGAGGAGAATATGATGGGATCCCAGAGAAGGGAAGTGAGTCCCAAGGTCACACAGCAGCAAGAATGGACTACCAATCTGCCAATTTTGTTTCTGTATTCCGGAAGAGTCCCTAGGGCTTTTTTAAGTCTGACCTTTTCCATTTCACAGATGGGGGTACTGAGACTCCAAGAGAGGAGAAGCACTCAGTGTGTCCCTGGTTTCACTAACTGGAGCCCCAGACAGACTCTTAAGCCCTCTGTGTCACACACACTAGTCATCCATGGGATCAGAGGTCACCCAAGTTACCAGCCTGTGATTGGTCAGCCATGTTGCCTTTACCGACAACTCACCTTTCCTCTTTGCCCTCCCATTTTTCCAGAAGGAAAAGCTGAGGATCCAAAGCAGGTGCAGTGAGAGGGGTGGGACTGTAGATGTCAGAGAACTCCAGTGTTGTACCCCTACTCCTGTGCCTCAGTTTACTTGTCCAAAGAGCTAGCTCTAGGTCTGTTCAGGAGCTACAGGCCGGTGTTGGCACAAATATCTACCCCGGAGGTGTGGGGAAGGACTCTTAAACTCCCATTCTGATCTTGGGTTGACCTCCGGAGGCCCCCTGGGGAAGAAGGGGAAAAAGAGAGGGAGAGAGAGGAAAGAAAATAATGGAAAGGGGGACAGTGGGAGATAAAGGAAGGTATTAGGGAGGGGAGGTCAGGAAGGAAGAAAATGGGAGAAGGAAAGGACCTACTTAAAATAAAGAATGAAGACAGCCCTTTCTTCCAGTCTCATTGAACACCCAGAGGAGACATTGGGAGACATCACTCCTAGAGTGAGTATTGGGGATAGTTAGTGCTGGATGGCCAGGAGCAGCTGGACATCTGAGGTGGGCTCTGTCAGGGCTGAGTGGAACAGCTATTTGGAGAGCTCTTGGGGTCAGAAGGATCCAGACCAGGTGGGTGGCAGGGAGGCAAGACCTTGGTGGTTTTTCTGTTCATGGGTTCCCCCATGGGGCAGGTGGCAGTGCACATACATGTTGGGGACTGGGGCCAGGGTGTTTGTAGGGGGCGAGATGATTGTGGCTCTGACTTCCCATCTCAAGGCAGTGACCTTTTGTTTTCACCCCTGCCAGCACACCCACCTGCCGTGGAATTTAGAGCAGTCTTCCCATGATTGTGGGTATTTAGCCATTTTTTTAGTGTATTCTGTGCGTGGATGTGTCCCCATGGGCACATGCACATCTGTATATCCTGTGTGTGCATGTCTGTGTATCTGATCCTGTTTGTGTATTAGTGGGGGTTGGTATGTCTGCTAGCCTGGGCCTGTGTGAGCCCATGTTTGTGTGCTGTAGATCCTGTTTGTATAAGGGGTCTGTGTGTCTTCCAGCTTTGGCACATATATGTGCACACATGCCTGTGTATGAGAATCTGTGTGTCCCTGCGTGTGTCCCTGTCTGTGAGTCTCTGATACCATTTGTGCATTTTTTTGGGTGGGGAAGGAGTGTGCCTCTAAGCTTGGGCATGTGCATATGTGACTGTGTGTGAGCACACACTTTCCTCCTAATGGCCCCAAGAGGGATCCAGGCAGCATGCTTTTGTGCTGCTTTCAAGGTTGCAGCTGGGTAGGTGAAAGGGGGGTGGCCTTCCACTTGGCAGGGTGGGTGGGGGGGCAAAAGAAAATCTTAAAAGACCATCTTCCCTCTGGTCTCCAAGGAGATCAGCCTGTGAAATGATCTGCACGTTAATTAAAAACGATTATATCCTGATTGAGCCATTCCTGCTCATATCCCTCAGCCAGAGAGAGGATGAGGCTGAGACTAGAGGATACAGAATGGGGCAGGGTCCAACTGCAGGGCACAGCCAGCCAGAGCCCCACCCAGCCCATGGAGGGGAACACACCTTGGAGGAGGGGGCCACTCCTTTTAATTTTAAACACCCCCCCTTTTGCAGGTGGTGCTCTCTGAGTCCCAGGAGTTGGGTGGCAGCCATCAGACCCCATGGATCCCCACTCATGTGCTGGGCACTGGGACTATTGTTTGCACAGATCCTGCAAGTCAACATTGGTGGTTCCAGTTTTACAGAGAAGCAACATGCTTGAGATCAAAGGGCCAGAAGTTGGGGACCCCAGGCTGGACTCAGCCATCTGACCCCAAAGCACAGACCCCCTTTCTGGCTCCCAGCTGCTTCTAGACTCATGATGAGGGGTCCTCACACTGCAGAATCCTTGGGAAATTGGGGCATCAAGGATAGGCCTTCTCATTCTCTATGGCACCCCTGAGATTGTTTCTTTCTGAGGTCCAGGTTGGCCAGGGTGTATGTCTGTAATGTCCATTCGTGTGGGGACCCTGATGACTTGCTGACCTAATGCATCTCTGGTCTGACTTGTCACCTTTGCCAGCCTGGGTAGGGCCTGCTCCCATTTCTTTCCACTCTCCCCAAAGGTGGCTAATGATTCTGCAGTAGACCAGCCACAGGTGCCCCTTGGAGCCTACTGGCCACTGCATTCCCACACTCCTGGGTATATGCCCCCAAGATTTTTCTGGAAAAAGTCTGGGCCTGGTAATGCTCTGCCTTGCCTAGTTATTTCATGCTCCCAGTCAGCCCTGGAAGGACCATAGTGTTAGGAAAAGTAGTCATAATGATAATTAACCAGGTGGCCCTTAATCTGTACCCAGGAACTAAGTGGTGTTGTAGTTCAGAGTGTGTAGGTGTTCAGGTGAGTATGTTCACTTCAGAGTTTGTGGAGATTGGTGGCCTGCTGCCCTACCCTTCCCACTCTGTGTCCAGGCCTGGTTTCTCTGAGAGGAGACCTGGCTAGAGGTCAGCCACATCCAGAAGCACGTGAGAGCTCTGGCCATGAGCAAAGGCTTTTCCCACTTCTTTGAGCCTATTTCTTCTTTGTGCAGTGGGGATCATAGCTTTTTCTTGATAGGACTGTCGGAAAGTAAGGAAAACCAGGTCAAGTTTGTTAAGTGCCTGGCAGCATCTGGATGCACTGAGGGGCTCATTAAGTGTACATCTCTGCTTCTGTCCTTTCAGAGCACCTATGTGTTACCATGGCAGGTGCCTTGGGTTTGCAGGCTTCTGTGGAGGGAGACACATTGTTACTCCTTCTGTGCTTTCTAGGAGACAGTCTAGGGTTGACATCTCAGTAGGAGCATCCAGAGGGCTAAGAAGTTCATTGGATGCCCCATCCCCCCATTATCAAAGGTAGAGTGTCAGGGAAAAGGGAGGGGATGTTTCTCCTGGACTGGGTCCCACATTCTTAGGGGGAACTTGACCAAAGGTAGGGTTTTGGGTCTAGAAATAGTGTTAAGAGGAATTAGAGGGGGCAGAGAAGTTAACATCCAAACATTCTCAAGGGCGGAATTTGGAGAGAGGCTGGCAGATGTTGGCTCATCCCACAAAAAGCTTTTTGCACTGAAGCAGAGCGACCCTATCTGCCCCAGGTCATCCCTGCAGGGCACTGCCTCCCAAGAGTTCCTTGAGCCATATGGTATCTGCCTTTTTGCAAAATATTTCCTTGCCTTTCCCAGGGCCTGAAATGCCTCCTTTCGTCACTGTGAGGGGTCAAAGCATTGGAGACCCTGGTTAAAATGTAAACATGTTACCTTGGAGGAGTGATCAAAAGATGAACTCATGTTTACATAATGCAGGGGCCACCAACCTCTAGGCCCTACAGGGCCAGCAGGCAATGCTAACGAGGGTGTAGGGGTTTCCTGGCTTTCCTGGGGTATGGCAGATCAGCTCTGCCAGGATGGCAAATGGGATGTCCATCAGCAACCTTCTCAGGAACCAGGATTCAGATGTTTATGACATCCGGTTTGTATATGTTGTCACCTAATCCAGCAACCCACCTATGGCTAGATTCGGACCCTGGGCCACCAGTTTGCAGCCTCCAGGCTTAATAGCTGTTACTCCGGGGTCACCATAATCTCCCCCTATGTCTGGCCTTGAATCTCCACCTGCACTCCCCTGAGAACTGCATGGTGCCAACTTCATGTATGTCCCACACCTACCCTGGCCCTCGTTTAGCTGTTTTAGAGGTGAGGGTATGGGAAAAGAGCTCACATAGGGGTGCCGGCACCCAACTGGAACGCGTCAGCCTGACCCTGCCTTCATGGCTCACAGAGGCCTGATCCAGTCCTATGTGATGGTGGAGTTTCCACAGTTGTTTCTATTGATGGGGTGCAGCAGGGAGGGTTGTTGGGAGGCATCTAATGGGCACCTGGTTTACAGGTCGAGTTTCATTTCTTTCATTTCCTAGTTCATTGTTCAGCATACATTTGCTGGCAGCCTTGTGGGTCTGACCCAGAGGAGGTACATCTGGGCTCTGCCCAGTCAGTGTGGGCCTCCCAGAGAAGGGGACTTGAGTCCTGAGTCTGGAAGGGGAACATTTGACTGTAGGAGGCAGCACTATATAGCATGCTCAAAGGCATGGAGGTGTGAAAGAGCCAGGAGAGTTCTAGAAGGTCAGATGGTAAGTGGGAGTGCGGGAGTCAGAGGCAGGAGTGAAGGCTAAAAGAAGTCTGGGGTCTTTGACTGCTGTGAAAAGATTTACTGCGAAGGCACTAGGAAAAGAAGGGTGCTCCATGAAGATCGTGGCTGGAGCAAAGACTTGGAGGCGGTGGGGATTCATGGGGCCAATGAAGAGAGAAGCTGGGGAGAATCAGACGAGCACCTGGGTAGGGTTGCATGACCTCCATGCATTCCATTTTTTGTAGGGTCTCAGTTTCCTCCGTCAAAATTCTTGATTTCTCTTGTTTCAGAAATTTCCTGACTTCAGAACTCTTGAATTCTCTGATTCTAACTGGTGGGTCCTAAACTGGACAGGAGCTTCCTCCTCCTTGCATTCCTCCCTTGTGGCCTCCTTCTCTACCAAGCTCTCCAGCTATCATATGGACCTGGGACACAGCTCCAGAGGGAAGCAGGGACCTGGCCCAACCTTACAGCCTGATACTGAGCCCTGGGAGGGATTATTAAGTCTTGGCTGCGGAAGGAGGTGGTGGTCCTCTGGGACCAGTAATTAAATCCCAGCAGATTGTCATTCCCTAAAAGAAGGCTTGGCATAGAGAGGGAGAAATGCACCCAGGCCCTGGAGAGGGCTGGAAGAGGAGAACTGGGAGTGAGGCAGTCTGGTGCAGAAGTAGGGGTGGAAAGGAATGATATCTGGAATCCTACTGTTCAGATCATCTTGGCAAGGTTGCCTGGTACTAGGCCCTGAGCACTTTGTTATTTCCAGTCTTCAACCCCTCCCTGCTAGGGAAGATTCCTGCCATCCCCATTTTACAGATGAAGAAACTGAGGCTTGGAGAAGTCAGACAACTCTGGTTCAAGGTCCTGTGGGCTATAGTAAGAAGCTCAGCTAGGGATGAACCCAGGGCCATGTGCCAGCATTGCCCTTTGTGCTGGGTATTTGTGGAGGGGCCGTACAGCTTAACTCCAAGGGAGGTGAAGTCCCAGGTGGGGTGGACTTTCTCACTCTCCACAGAACACTTCGTGTGTTTGGGGTCTTTTGACTGGAGGTGGGGGGGCAAAGCTGGAATTATGGGTCACCCTGTGGAAACTAGAGGGAGCAGGCCCCTCAGGGCCTCCAGCTGACACTGTTCTTTATTTACTCACCTGCTGGATGATTTGAGGCAAAAGCGGCCCCTTTTTGCATACTTCCTCATTAGTAGGATTTGGATTATCTTGGGGTTTCCTATAGTCCCCTATAGTTCCTATGGTGGGATTGGCCAAGGAGAGCAAAACCTGACAGTGGAGGGAACTAACCTGGAGAATTCCTGCTTCTTCCTCCCCACTCCCCCACCCCCCACTTCCCTCTTTATGCTGCTGGTATCTTCTGAGCCTGTTCTCAAGAGAGGGGCTTTGGTCAACTCTTCCTTTCTCCTCATATAGCAGAAGTGGACTCTGTTATTGTCTCCATTTGACAAGAGCACACTGAGACCCAAAGAGGCCACCGCTGCTTGGCAATTTCTTTGCCAATTAAAACACATTTTTTTGCAGTTCTACTGCCCAGCTTTTGCCCCTGCCCGCACTCCCCCTACTTCCCATTCAGAGCTGCCCTTCTCTGAGCAGACCTCTGTCCTCGGAGGAAAGCGTGAGAGATTTGGGCCTGAATCAGGCCAGAGGTTGTTCACTGACAACACCCTCATATGGACAGTTTGGCCAGCACAGGGTCTTAAAAATAACATCGGACTTCACATAAAAATCCTACTTTTTGTTTTTCTTGAACTGGCGTGTTGCAGTAGATGGCCCTACATGCTAACAGGGCACTGCAGACAGCTAGAACAGGGCTGACACCTTCCACTGGTTCTGTGTAGTCCCTACTCAGTCGAGTGTGCTCCCTGCTTAGACCTGGGTTTAGACCTGGGTTCCCATCCTGGCACCCCGGCTTATACTGGTCTTGGGCAGTTACATCTTTGAACGTTATCTATAAAATTTCAGAACTGAGGAACTGATTTCAAAGTCAGTCTTTAAGGTGTTTTTAAAAAATTCTCCAGGAAAAAAAAAGGAAAGTATGCACCCGGTTGGGGACTGACTGCCTGGGGAAAGGTAAGGAGGTATGAAAGGGCTTAGAGTGCTTAAGGAGTGATACCCATTTCTCCTTGCCTGTTAAAATGTGCTTGGCAAAGCCTGAACACTAACACTGGTTGGACTCTGCTGGTTCTATACCATGATCCAGTCATTCATATGCCCCTCACAGCATCCCTGATAGAGTGTCATTGTGGGGACTTTTATTCCACTTTCAGTAGATGAGAAAAGTGCGAGGCAGAGAGGTAATGTGGCATGCCCTGGGGCCCAGCAAGGCCAGAACTCCAACAAGGAGCCCTATTCTTGACTCCGAGTCCAGTGCTCATTCTGATCTGAGCTACCATAAAAATTGGCTCTTAAGTGAACTGCTTTTTCTTGTGCATTTTAAAAAATGCTTTTAGTTAATATGCGAGAGGGATTTCGACGTTCTTGTACATAACCTTTTGCTGAAGCGACAACGTTCGATAAAAGGGTCCCAGGAGAGCCAGTGTAATTTGGGTTGTGAGGGACAGAGAATACCAATGCAGATGCTTCTCCAGAAAGCCCAGCTGTTCCTGGGAGCTGGGAGACCTGGGAGCCCCTCTAGCCACCTTATGCCAAAGCCTGGCCCCTAGCTCTTTCCTGGCCTGGACCCCATGACCATGTGTTCATTCAGAATCATGTTTGACTATTTCACTTTTTCCCCTCACATTTTTGAGTGAGGATCTCAGTTCCTAGAGGAGGGAGGTGAGAGGTCTCGGTAGAGAAAAAGTGTCTCCAGAAACGAGAGGGATTGAGAGCAGGAGTGGGTAGGGGACAGATGTGGAAGCCCTCTTTCTAGGCAAGAGCTGGCCAGTTGTGGGGTGGCAAACAAAGGAACCCAAAGTGAGGGCAAATTGAAGGGCATGTTCAAGGTCTGTTCACATTTGTCCTTGGCCCCAAAGGATCAAATTGGGGCTTAAGAGGTTCCAGTTAATTGAGGCTGATTCTAAAATGGAAGGATTAATAAGTGATGACTGTCCTCCTATGGGAGCAGACCAGAGCTAACTGGGAATGGAGATCGTGAATTTAGAGCCCTTTTCCCCTCCCTCCTACCTAGAGGCTCTGAGAATTTCTATCCACTGAGGATCAGGGACAGACCTGATGCAGGCCTCTTCCGTTCCTGTGTGTGGGTTTAGGACATGGAAGTATATTACCTGCCTGCCTGTGTGTCTGCACCTGAGGTCCTCCTCGGACACACACAGGGCACATCTGTGTGCATGCGCACGTATGTTGATACTGCCCACCCTCCACTCAGCTACCTCCAGGCCTCCTTCCTACAGAGCAGCTGTCCCCCTCACCTCTCCCTCCTGTCAAGGGACAAAGAGATCTCCACACGTAAGCGCAGCAGGATGTGACTTTGCGACTTCTTCAGCGAGCAGTGCCTGGCTGCGTGGACAGAGATGACATTGCAAGGCTTCAGTTCCACCAGAAGAGGAGTGCCCCGTCTTAGTAGGTGTGCAAGCAAATGCCAAAGGAGCACCTTCCTCTCCTTTTTGGTCCCTTCTAAGCCGAAGTCCTGGAGCTCTGAATTTCCCCCGCTGACACACAGCAGCTACTGAGGCTGCTCCGCGTTGCCAGCCTAGGCTGGTTGGGGAGGCTGATGGAGGGCTTCCCCCCTTTGATGGCCCCAGAACCTGGCCTAGAGAGACTCAGGGAATGTGGGCAAGGATGATAGTGTATAATGTGTCACAGTGTGTGTGATATATGTGTGTCTGTGTTGTGTGTGTACATTTTGTGTACTGAACACACATGTAGGGCTGCAGGTGTTGAGTGAATTTCCATGTTGTGAGTGTTGCGATGGCTCTGAGGGGTGGGAGGTGCAGTGAGAGTGGGTGTTTCTGGGCACTGTGTTAGGTATTGACCAAACAGGAGTGTATGCACTTGGGCTGGTGGATGTGTTTGTGTTAAGGGTGTCGGGGGTGGCTCTCTCAAGGCCCTGTTGAGTCCTCAGTCAGTCCTTTCTGGCCCATTCCTTCCCAAACCAGGTCCCTCTCACCGCCCCTGCCTCCAGGTCAGACAGGCTCCCAGTTACCTTAAACCTTGACTATCCATGCTTCCCCTTTCCAGGAATTTCAGCACCTGCCAGCACAGCTCTTGACTTCATCCCTGTTCTTTCAACAAGAGCGGGCCCAGCAGGTTGCCGAGAGGTCCCCAGGACCACAGGGACAAGGGAGAAGGAAGAGGAGGCTGCCCAGTCACTTCTCAACTTCTCCCTAGGAGATCCTGAAGGAAGTGGGTTTCTGAGTTTCTTCTGCATCTGGGCTACACAGTATACCTTTCTGGAGATACCATGGGCATTTCCAGATACGAGCTAGAATAGTTCCAGAGATGGAATGTTTTTAGAAATAAGAAATGGTATTTCTGGAGACAGGATAAGGATGTTTCTAGAGACAAGATGAAAAACATTTATGGAGGAGGGGCATTGCTGAAAGTGAAATTGGTCATTTTTGGAGAGGAAATATCTGGAGATGGGAGGGGCTATTTTTTGGAGTAAAGATGAGTCCTTTCTGGATTCCAAATATTGTTAGAGATTAAACATTTCTGGAAATGGACAATTTCTAGAGATAAACTGTAGTATGTCTAGAAGTAGAGTGGTTTTAAAGTTTATGTTGGAGTATTTCTGGAAATAAAATAGGGCACTTCTGGATTTGAGGTATTTTGGGAGCTGAAATGGAACATCTCTGGAGATGGGGTGTGATATTTCTGGAAGTAGAACATTCTTGGAGCTAAGATGGAGCCTTTATAGAGAACGCTGACATTTCTAGAGATGGATTATATTTGAAGATGAAAGGGGATTAGTTACGGAGATAAGATGGAGCATTTCTAGAGATGCAACATATTCTGGAGCCAAGAATTTCTGGATTAAAATGAAGCATTTCAAGAAAGGAAATAATAGATCATTCTCAGAAGCAGGGACATTTTTGGACGGAAGATGGGACAGTTCTGGAGATGGAATCTTTTGGAGATGAGGGGGACATAGCTAAAACTGGCTGTTTGAAGACCTCTTACGTAGATGGGAGAGGATCCCACAGGGGCCCAAGAGTGCCCCCTACCTATGACCCTTGTTTTGCAGGAGATGGGCCTCAGGCCCAGAGCGGTGTGGCAGAGCATGCCTTCTGGGGATCTTTCCAGAGCTACCCCCTCTCACAGATCTGTGCTGGAATCCTTCCTGAGGGAGGCCAGTGCCCTCTCAGTCCTATTCTCAGGATCCCTAGCCCCATCATTGTGGGACCCTGGTAGCCGTCAGGCTCACTTCAATGACTGAATGGTTTAATTCAGTATCCTCGAGCCATCTGAGGCTTACTCCTGCAGCCCCTTCTACCAGAAGCCTCAACCCTTTTTTGAGCCCACCAGTACACCCCCTACCTTAGAGCAGCACTGAAGTTGGCCTTGTTTTAGCAGAAGGATGGGGGCTGGGTATAAGGCTGAAAGTGGGCAAAGTCCTGGGTCCCTCCCTGGGCCCAGGCTGACGAGTAAGGGTGTTGGGCCACATCTCCCCACTCCAGGGAAGTAAATATTGAGGCCTGTCATCACTTGAGCCAGCCATAAGCCCTGCAGTAATTATTTCTCTTCCTTAATTGAAATTTCAACCTCGGTGATCCTGCCTCAGAAGTGTGAGGCAGGCACAGAGACGCTGTACCTGGCCAGACTGGGGGAGGGTAGGGAGACCCCTTCACTGCCCCCAGAAGGAGTGAGGCAGTGTCAGCCTTTGTGCCCCAAACGCTGGTGATGGGCGTGGGTGGAGGACTGCAGCTCATGGAGAAAGGGTCAAGGGTGGGCTTTGGTTCGGGATGGTTGTTGCAAACTGAAGTTCAAAGCCTGAACTATTTCCCGCCCCTGAGAGTTTGAGGGACGGTTTAGAGGAGGAGAGGGGCTGGCCTGAGGCAGGCATGGAATTGGGGGCAGCCATTGTTGGGGGCTTCTGAGCTAGGGTAGCATGAGGGCATGGGCTACCAGGAGAACCACTGCCTCCTCCCAGATCTGGTAGGGATCTTAGGGGGTAGGCTTGGGGGCTGTGAGTCAGGCAGAGCAGGCGATGGCTGCGGGCCCAGTTCCTGGTTCAGGCCTGGGTGAGGTGGCTGTCTGGGCCGGGTGGGGGTGGGCCAAGCTGAGGAGCCTGTTTTCCCAGCTGCGGTCAGGCTGGGCCAGGAGCTGGGTCAACACACACACACACACACACACACACACACACACACACACACCCCTCCCTCCCCTCTCTCTCCTCCTCCACTTGGGTGGTCCTCTCAGGGCTTTGGGACTGTCTACTGGGGCAGAGGACTCCAAGGGCTAGCAGGAAACAGGGAGAAACTGTGGGCTCTAGATGGGCCAAGGGCCTCCCTTCCTTAAGTTTCTTGCGGGCAACTGAGATGCTGGGGCAAAATGGCAAGGCCGCCAGCTTCTACCCACATTTGTCCAGACTTAGTCAAGCCCAGGCCCTCTCACAAGGGATTAACTGTGATTACCCCCTGGGCCCCCTGGTATTTGCGGGGGCCGGACAGCCTGCTTATGGGCCCCATGAGGTCTCAGCCTTCCCAATCTGGGAAATGGGATCTGTGGTCAGCTTTGGTGGGAATTTTTAGAGCTAAAATACCTGCAGAGTGCTTAGCGCTGCCAGCTTGGGCTGTCCTTCTCACTGTTATTGTTATTAAACATGCCCAGACTTGAGTAGTCCCAGCCCAGTACCCCAAACATTTTAGGAGCTTGAGAAATGGCAGCATCTGTTTTCAGTGTTATTACTGAGGTGGTGTTTCTCTGATACTGAGGAATTGCTTGGAGAGCTCCCTGCCTAGGGGCTCTTCCACCCACAGGGTGGGCAGATTTTGTGACAAGGGACACTGGGGTTATTTGGAGTGAGGAAGAGGTTGGGGGAGATGGGGAGGTGGCTTCCTCCTTTAGGCACACTAGCACACACTGAGCAGTCACACACCCATTAAGTGCTTTCTGGAAAAACCATTAAGATGAGAGCCCTGCTCAGCAAGGCCCGAGTGCAGCAGCTTGCCTGGCCCCTGGCTCCTAAGAACTCACAGCAGGTCTTTGGTAGGGGGATGGGCTGCCGCTGCCCTCCAAAGAGGAAGGGGACAGAGATTGCTGGATGAGAAAGGACAAGTCGACCTCAAGAACTGAGGAAGCAAAGAAGGCGGCTGCAAATGAAAATGTACCATCCCATTTGCAGTCCATTTGCTTAGAGGGAGAGGAGGACAAACACAGAGCATGGGATGGGGAGGGAATGATGCAGAGAGAGAATTTAGCATCAAGGTGTTGGGGCCTGTGGCCATGGAGCCTGAATTCAACCCAGCTTGGGAACACCCATTGCTTGCCTGGGCTGTGACCCCTTTGCCTGCAGAGCTGGAGGCAGCTCTGCTGTCTGAGCTCCAGACAGTCTCAACACCTGCTTCCTCCCCTGACCTCCAGCCTTCCCACTAGCTTTTTCTGTCCTACTGCTTGAGTATTTTGAGGCTTTAAGCTACTACCCACCCTGAGTTGGGCCTGGTCCTTTCTGTACTGGGGGCTGGGCCCCAGAGGCCACCTGGGGTGGGTCCCAGGTGCCAGCCCAGCCCGCTGGTCACTGCTAAGCTAACTTTGTCACCTTGGGCTCGAACAGGGGGCAGCCCTCCTCCCTACACACAGCTGGCTGAGCTGACATGACCTCACTGGTGCAGAAGACTCCCTCTCCCTACTGGGAGAGGGGAAGAGGGCAAAGCCTCTTGATACTGCCATCCCTTACCCCAGGAATCACAGGCCAGGCTGAATCCCTTATAAAGGGGACAGCCAGAGATCTAGACCTCAGTACCCAGCAGACATGGAGATGGCTGACCTACAAGTGCCAGGCACTATGCTGTGGGCTTTGGGCTTCGTGTCTACCCAGAGGCCCGGGAGACCTTTCAAGACCTCTACGTTTGTGGGAAAGGAGCTGTGGAGACACTGGAGTCCTGGGCCAGGGCTTCTGCCTACCTCAAGGTGTTCCTACGGCCTCCCTTTGGGGAGGATTCTGGCCAGGTTTCCCCAGCTCCTCCTCCATTCCAGGAAACCCTAGGTCCCAAGGACTATCGATGTGCCTGCTTTCTCTGAAACACCTCCCAGAGGCTGAGCCCCACACAGCCACCCCTGGAGAATTGGGGTCACCATCCTTCCTGTTCCCATTCACCCTAAGGGAAAAAGTATGTCTCCTCTCAGCCCTGGAGATGGCCAGGTGGGAGAGAGACCTGACTTTGTGCCAGGGACTTTCTATGAGTTGTCCCATAGGCAAGAGAGTAAAAGAGTTTGCCAGAGGCCATGTGGCCACCAGCAGTGACCCAGAGGGAACTTGAACTGACATCTTCACAGGATCAGCCCTTTGGCTGTGCCGCCCTAGACCATGGCTCCCAGGCAGCAAGGACCTGTGGGACAATGCTATTTTTGTATTTATTTCTGACCCCCACCCAGTCACCCACCCCTGCAGGCCCTGGAACAGACTCCCATCTTGGTTTTCCCCAGAACAAAGCTCCCTCTGCTAGACATGCCAAAGCAGAGGCTTCAATGAGAGCAGGTGAAAGAACTCCATCTCAGCTTTTGTTACTCAAAGAAAGAGTGAAGGGAATGGATCTGCCCTTGAACAGGGAGAGGGGAGGTGGGGTGGGGACTTGCGGGGAAAGGGCAGGGGCAAACATACCTGAGATGAGACACCCACCCCCATTAGGCATCAAGAGCATGGTCACCAGCATTCATATGTATTCAGCATACATATGCGCTCACACACGCATACACTCACATGTCACTCCCCCTCCTCCCCACCCTCTGAGGTCCCCTCTAAGCCAGGAAGGTAGCATCTGACCAGCAGAGAAAAAAGAGAAAAGGAAAGAGAAAAAGAGATTAGTGAAAGAAAATCTGATTCTGGAGTTACCTTAGTTACCAGCTCGGCCACCTTCTCGTGTAGGAGGACCCTCCCTCCTGGGCCCCTCCATCACCCCATTAATAAGACAGGGCCCTTGTTCGTGAGTTCTGTGGCAGAAAAGGAAGAATCAAGGACTTTTCAATAAGAGAGAACTCCCTGGGTGGTTTTGAATAGTTGCTTTTTGTGTGGCAGTGAGGGACTTGTCCTCTCCTCGGCGCTCTGCCCTGCGCACCTCCCTCCACTGCTCCCTGCACCCGCCTGCTCCTGGGTCTCCAGATGGATGAGCTTGTTTCTCGAGAGCCCAATCCTTTATTGTTCTCGCCTTTCCCTCCTGACACCCTCAGCTTAGCAAAGGCCACGGGCAGCCTTTACATCTCAGGAAAGCAAGAGAATCCCTGAAGTAATTCTTAAAAGGCTTAAACCAAGGGAGTGGGGCCCAGTGCAGAGGTTCCTGTCCTGTTCAGGGAAGCAAAGGCGTGCTCCCTGCATTTGGGGTGCTGTCCCTGCCACCTTGGCTAAGCTCATGACCATTGCTTTGGTGCCAGTGGAAGGGGAATGAAAGGAGGAAGGCCGAGCTGAGCGGGGGCGGGGGTATGGTGCTGGAAAAGGAGGGAGGCAAGCAAGTCTGTTTTATCAGACACTATATATCTTTGGAAAGCACATTTTAGCTCTTTTGGCTTTTGGCAAGCTGGTCCTATCCTTTAATTTCCTAATAAAATGGAATTATGTTTGCTGAAAAGGCAGTAACCAGCTTCATGTCAGTGTCTCTTGTAGAGGCCATAATTCCCATCTTGGGTGCCTGCCGGCTTGGGGCTGAGAGGTGGTCTTCCGTGACCACAGGTGACACTATGGGGGGAAGGAGCCAGGGACATTGGAGGCAGAGTGGACAGTAAATGGTAGGCAGTGCCACATGGCTTTGCCCTGCCCTGGGCTGTCTACGCCCAGCCCAGCCTCAAGCCATATGGTTCTAGGCCCCAAGATTTACAGCAGACAAATATCTGTGGCATGAATGAATGAATGGATGAATGCCTTTTTACTACTGAGAACTGGGGTAGCTGGAGTCTGATTAGATGGTGGGAACTTTGTTGAATGAACGAATGAATGCATGTGTGCCTGCTCTCCAGAGTTGAAGTCACCTATTTGGAAGGACTTACCAACCCTATACCCCCCAAACCCCAGGCACTGAATTCAATGGAAACTGCCAAAAATCATATCCTTAAAAAAACAACAAACAAACATGTTCACTGTTTTTTTTTTAAGGGAGAAAAAGCAAAAGTGTATGAAGTTAGAAGTTTCCATCCCCACAGCTCCATGTCTGAGTCCCTTGGAGTCACTAGAGGGTCCCCATCCTTTAGCTCTTCCTCCTGTCACCAGAAATTCTGTGTGTTTTTCATCAGGTTTGGGGTTTTACTCCATGGGACCCTTCCACATACACAGTTCTGTAGCTCCATGGGGCTCGTCAGCCATCCCCCTGCACACTCTCCAACCTGGGACACAGGAAGCAGGCAGTAAATTCTTATGTAAGTGCCCTGTCTCTGCTGGGTGGACACGTGGACAACTTTTTTTGCTGTTACAACACCTTCATTCCAGTCCCAGTTTTAAAGAAGCTCATGTAGGCAAAACACTTAATATAGGCAGGCACTTAATAAATGGTAATCTCTGTGATTTGGAAGGAATGTATACTCAGTTCTGTACCCCAGACATTGCCTAAACCCCTCCGTATGCCAGGCCCTCAGGCCCAGTGACCCCATGGTTCAGGAGGGGTGAGGAAGCCCCTGAGCAGCAGCATCTGAGAGCCTGGCTGTCCCCTGCACCCGGCACCCGGCACCAGCAGACCAGTGTGTGCTGCTAGAAGCGCTGGGGCATGTGGGGTGGCAGACTTCGCACCCTGCATTCTCTCTGGAGCTGCCTCCTGCCCTTGCCCCACCTCCAGCCCTCAGGCACCAGGCCACCACACTCCAGCCAGCAGACCTTGGGGCTCGTCTGGTCCGGCACTAGGGTGGACATATACACAAATAAACACCCAGCTTACCGTTCTTGTCCTCGGACCTGCCTGAATCACAGTCCCGGTGCGTGGCTCAGGAATCGGAATCGTAACAAACCTCTTGGGTGCTGCTGATTTTGGCCAGGACTGGAAACCAGCTTGAGGTGTAGTGGGATCAGGGACATCTTTTAAGCTGACCAGGGCACAGTCCTCTGCAGCCCCCTGGCCGGGCAGAGAGAACCAAGCAGCTGGGGTGGGGAAGGGAGATGCTGACTGGGGTTCCGGTGGGACAGTCAGCATCAGCCCCACTTTCTGACACCCAACTTGGGGGGGGGGCCAGACCCAGCAGCCATCTGGGTAGCATAGAGTTCAAGTTCCCCTGGGGTCCAATGCTGGCCCATCTGCACTGTGCTCAGCCTCCATTAGCTATTCTATAAAGTGGGCCAAACCATCCCAGCACACCCAGGGTGGCAGTGAGGGTTAGCAGCCAGGGAGGCAAGGCCCCTGCACAGAACAGGGCCTGTAACAGGCTGTTTCCCCTGGGTAACCTTGGGTGGTTTTCATTTAAAATCATTTTTTTTAATTACAAAAGGAAGAAATGGTGATTATAAGTAGAAAATGGAAAAATGACAGAGGTACATAAAATAATAGGTCAAAGTCCTCCAAGCTTCATTGCAGGTCATTGCTTTTACTAGTTTAATGTAGGCATTTGGATTCTTTTTCTGGTGCATTTGTGTGCATCCGTGTGCACTTGCACGTGTACACACTCAAATCTTCATTGAGCACCTGCTGTGTGTGGAGACCTGAGGATTTAATTGACTCAGGCCTATCGAGACTGGTAAACTGATGAGGAACCCTTTGATGGGGACTGCTTAAGGTGATTAGGTAAAAGGGGTGCACAAAGGAAGGGATAACTGGGTAGCAGAGTTGGTGGGAAGTCAGGAAGGGTTCGACAGGGCTGTCCAGTTTCAACTGGGCCTACACAGGTTCTTGGAAGTTTTTAGGTAGAGAAAATGAGGGAATCATGGAAAAGCATTTGGTGAAAGGGACATGGGGACTTAGGGGTCCCTGCCAGACTGCCAGGTCAGCCACTTCATGCAAAGCCCCAGTGGGAGTGTGGCTGTGGTACACAGTGTGGGGGGGGCAGGGGGGGATGTGTATTGTATATGTTGGAGGGCAAGCTGAAGGAGTCTCCGGCCCTGGAGGCCTAGCCTGGAGATTCTACTTTATTCTGTAAGTGATGGGAGCTTTCAGGAGGGTGAGGGGGTCGCTGGGGCGGTGGTCTTGCAGTGTGAGCAGCCAGCAGCAGCCGTGGTGGCTGGGATGTGGTGGGAGGGTACGGGAGGAGCAGGCTCAGCGGTGGGGGTGGAGCACAGTGCCCAAGGTGATTGGGTGCAGGCCGGAGGGTCGGAGTCTGGGACGCCAAAGGAACAGTGAGGTTCCTGACTTAGACAGGCCCTGCCTGTGGGGCCGGCCTTCTGGGCTCTGGGAGCCCCTGTTCATCAAGACCCCATTCCCATCTCCAGAGCAGAATGCCCTCCACCCACACTTGTCAGCCTCGTGCTGCAAACAGTAGCAGGCAGAAGCCTTTGTGTTTCCCAGGTCCTCCTCCAGGAATGCTGGTGAAGACTGAGCCAGCAGATGCCCCGCTGGTGCCACTGCCCCCACTGGCCACCCTCGGATGCTCAGCTGCTCCCCAGACAGAAAGACCTTGTCACAAATGGAGAGGACGTGATTCTGCCATGCCAGCCCATCTGGGAGCTGAGGTTATTTTCCTGATGCAAGGAAACATCTGTTGATGCAGGGCAGCAGACCCAGGAGGAGGGGAGCCTCTGGGCAGTTCCTGGTGCTGTGCAGGAGGCTGGAGAACCTGGCCTGAGCCCAGAGCCCCCTGTCCTGAGGGGTTAAAGACTAGCCACCACTGTTCTCTGCCTGATTTCCACCCACCCGCTGCCTCCTGGCCTACCTGCCTGTCACTGTTCCTCTGTGGACTCCTGGTCAGGTGTTCCCACCATCTCCCTAAGATGCCTGTGGCTGTTACTGCATCCTCCCAGGTATAGGGCTCTCGGGGCAAAAACTATAGCCTCCCCCAGAGTGCCATATGTGTTTATTGAGGGACCTCTTTCATTATTTCTCATACACATACAGGTACAAACATGAGCCATGTTTTTGAAAGATATGGCTGACAAACTGCATTTATTACATAATGATTAATTCATTGCTCCCATTTCTTATTAATCAAAACATCCATAACTGCCTATCTGAGCTTTGGGTGAGGGGAGATAGAGCCATTGGGGCCCCAAGCTGATAGCCTCCCAGCCTAGAGCAGGGGCACTGCTAGATTTGTGTATGTGGCCTTGTTTAGGTAAATGCACAGTACCACTGAGATTTCTAGAAGAAACAGAGATAGCTCGTGGTCCCCCACACATCACCTTCCCAAGCTCCTGGGTCCACCGGGGATGTGCTATCACCCCTCTCCAGCCAGCCCTGAGCTCAGGCTGACCACTTAGAACTTGACCACTGAAGGAGTTGGAGTGATTCTTCCCATTCCTGGAAGATGCCATTAGTGTCAGCTTGGGGAGGAACCTGGGAGCCTGGGCTGAGGTCAGGACTACTCTGGGCAGAGCTGGAGGGCAGGTGACAGAGGACTATCCTGGCAAGCTGGTCCTGAGCACAGAGGCTGAATATTGGGTTCTGGGACATTTGAGATGCTCATTCTCTCTCGTCTCCCAGGGACACAGCAGGCTTGTGTTTTTAGCTTTTAGGACACACAAGGAGGCTGAGGTTGGGCCCGCACCATCCTCATCCACACTGACCATGTGAACAGTTTCCCTGTTCACAGTCTAGTGGGAATAGGGGCAGATGCTCAAACAAGTAATTGCTGTCCCATGTAGTGTCATGCTAAGGGTTGCCCAGGGAGCTAAGGACCAATAAGAAGACACTTAAACTAGGGGTTGTAATGAGGGAAGGCTTCCTGGAGGAGGTGATGTTAAAAGAAGATTAGTTGATTGGGGGGGGGTGTCTATTTTTTTAATAAATACTTTATGCCATATGCCATTAGGTGCTTTTCATAAATGCTGTCGTGTTTAATTTGCACCAACAACCCTGTGAGGCAGGAAATAGTTTCCATATGTTCTCAGTGAGTAAGCTAAGGATCAGAAGGAAGGTGACCTGGCTAGACTGTTCAGCCAGGGTTAGAACTCCAAGTGGTTCTTAAAAGATGACAAAAAAGATGTAGGGGGGATGGAAGGTGAGTTTAGCATGCCTGGCGGAAGAAACATTGAATGCAAAAACATGGCAGTGGGAGTAGCTGTTGCATGGAGGTCTATAGTCCTGGAGTAAGCAGAGGACTTGCATCATGGAGAACATTGAATGCTGGCAGAGCATGGAATGCTAGAGGGCTAGTGAGCTGAGGAGTGATGTGGTACCACTGCAGGTCACCAGGGGCTCCAGCTCCTAGGCAGATCTCCCTTGCCAAGCACCTCACTGTCTCCCCTTTTAGGTAACTGGTGGAAAGCACACTTCCCAGATATGGTGCGTATTTTCCTGCTTCTGACCTCAAGAGACAACATCCACGCTGGTATTGAGCATCAGGAAATGCCTAAACCTGGGGGCCTTCTGGACCTACCCCCCAAATCCTGCAATGTCTATCTCAGCTGTCCCTGTTTGGAAAGAGGATGAATGGTGGCCAACATCTGCCCCTTAGCAGAGAGTTTCCACTCTTAGCACCAGTTTGCTGAGCTGCCTCCAGGGACAGTTCTGCCCACCTCCCCAGAGAGCCAGCACTTCCGCTGCTACCTAATAGCTCTCCTGGCTGGAGACATGGTTGATATTTAGTCCATGTGGCAGGAGCCTTATTAGTAGCAGCTCTTCCTCCCTGCTCCTGAGCCCCAGAGACAGCCCTGTTCACCTCTTGAGCCAATGTTTCTCTGTCTGTCTCTGTCTGTCTGTCTGTCTCTCTCACACACACACACACACACACACACACACACACACACACACACACGTATCCTGCACATTATAGGCATTAGGCAGAGGGCTTTCTGCCCACTCTTGGTAAAAGCGGGAATGAACAAGCATCCAGGAGCACTTTTTATGTGGTATTTTCTCCTGAGATCCCTGTGAGAGAGTGTTAATAGCATCACCTATTTTAAAGATTGGAAAACTGAGGTACAGAAAGGGGACATGATAAAAGACAGACCATGTGGCCTCATTTTCCCCCTTTTGGTTCCAGGAAATGGACTGTGTTCCCTCCCACCACAAAGCCTTACCTGTTGCTGGTCTCTGCCTAGAACTCTCATTCTCTCTTCTCTGTCCTCTCTTTTAGATCTCACCTCAGGGAGGCCTTCCTACCCGAGCACCCCTGTCCCTAGAAATTTACTAAGGATGGCCTTTCTCAACACACTAAGCTCCACGAGGGCAGGACTCACCCCTTCTGTATTCCTAGTACCTAGCATGAGGCATATAGAACCAGAGGCCTGCATAAATATCAAATGACTGAATGAGTGAATGGGTAAGTGAAATCCTGTGCTAGTGAAGATAAGGCTAGTTGCAGTAACAAACCCCACCATTTCCAGAAGTTTATTCTTCACGTGGATAGACAGCAGCAAGAATTTCTGATTGGTGGACAGTTTCCTCCATGTGGTGATATGGCTGTGCTTTCCCCTGTAACCTTAAGATAGCCCTCATGCCTGAAAGGGGCACATCACTTCCACTCATGTTCCCATGGCTAGAACTTAGTCATATTACCATGCTTAATTTCAAGGGAGTCTGGGAAGTGTAGTCCGGCTGTGGCTCCAAGGGAAGGACATCTGTTTTATTGATTCCAAAGCCTCCATTCCAGATTACAATATCAGTCTCTCCAATCACCAAAGCCAACCTTTACCTAGTCCTTTCATAGTTCTAAATACTTTTCTCACATTGGCCCATTTAGTTTTCACAACATTCCTGCAAGGAAGGTGATACCGTTAATCCTGTTTACAAATGAAGAGGCTGAGGCTCAAATGACCTGTTAGTGGGGCAGAGTTGACTGGAAGATCCATGTTGTCAAGTACTGGCCTACCCTGTTTCCTTAAATTTCACTGGTCCAAAGTACTTTGTAGAAACACACCACCGGTGTCCAGGTGAGATCCTCACCCCTAAGTCTCTATACAACAAACACCCATGGGTATTTAAACAGGCCAGGATCCAGAAGAAATGAATTGTATGCAGGCTGAACTGCAATTCCTGGCTTCCCTTTTTCCTGGTCTTTATGACGATTTTGCCCTTGCCATGGGTACATCTCTCTGAGGGCTCAGCATTCTCCATCGTTTTAGCTGTTCCATTTCTAGAGAGATGTTCCTTTCTGCCTCGCCAGCTCTGGGCCTTTGCTGGGCACCTATGGGTCATGAGTAAGGCAGGATTCACCCTCCCACATGGTGAAAGTGTATGTGGGGCTACTCACCACTGGTCATTTACTCCAGGTTTTGTCTTCCTAGAGCCTTATGATTGACAAGTCCAGTTCTGCTGGCCTTTCTGCCACTTAGCAGCTGTCCCCTTCCTCTACCCCACGTGGGGAAGTTAGAGGGCCACTGGTCAGTGCCATGATAAGGTCTGTATTGGAGGGTATCCCCTCACCAAGGGGTGATGCATCACCAAGCCAGGTAGCCCAGACTTCCCAGGAGGAGGTGACATTTGACTGGCCCTTGAAGGCTAAGGCGAGAGTTCGTCAAACTGAGCGATGGGAAGGACATGCCAGACAGAGGGAGCAGCTTGTGCAAAGGCTGAGAGAGCCTGGCTTCTTGGCTCTGGTCTCTGCCTTAGTGCTAGAGCCAAGTCTGTTGCCCAGACCAGTGACCAAGGTCCTAACCTTTGCCAAAGATGGAATGTCTCCTAGTCTGTGGAAGAGAGGGGGTATGAGAAGAGAAGGACGAGGAGGAAATGACACAAAAAAGGAAGAACGTGAGGAGGAAAAGACAGCAAAAATGGAGCACATATTGACTGGGCTGAGCACCTTCCGAGGCCCAAAAGGGTCCTGGATCTTTTTGCTGTCACTTCTCAGGCCTTGACTCCTCACCTTGTCCACTCAGCTATGGACATGGTGGCTTCCTTGCTCTCCTTCATGCGCACTGATGCCTCGGGGCCTTTGCACTGGGTTTTCCCTCTGAGTCCAATGCTCTTATTGTACATAGCCACCTAACTGATTCTCTCTTCCCTTTATTCTTCCCTTAGACGTCACTTCTTAATGAGGCCTACCAGATCACTCTATTTAAAACTACAAACCATCTTTCTCACATTCCCTACTCCTATTCCAATCTGTGTTTTCTCCAAAGCACTTAATCACTTTCTAATATCCTGTACAATTTTCTTACGTTTTTGCTTATTGGCTGCTTCCCTTCCACACCTCTTCTCCTTCCAATAATAAGCCACCCAGGGCAGAATTTTTTGTTTCCTGTCTGTCTTGTTCAGTGGTGGATCTCCAGCCCCTGAGCTAGTAGGCAGTCAGTGAATGTTGAAATTAATGAGGGAAATGTGACCTCAGTTTACAGACGAAGGAGTGGAGGCCCAGGGTCTCTGGCCACATGGTGGAGGGCGGCAGGCACAGCGCACTGCTGGAGGGCTATAGACTGGTCTCCAGCCTCCTGCTCCCCCTGCCGGAGGGTAACTCCCAGGACTAGACACTGGGCGGTGCGAGGGCTCAGGTAGTCATGTTTACAGTGCCGGAGACTTTGCATTTCCTGCCTTTTGTGTTTGCACAGGCCCAGCCCCAATCCAGGCCTCCGCCCTTGATTGGCCGTAAAGCAGCAGAGGGGCGGAGTGGCTCCATGAACCCTGCTCGGCCCGGAAGTGGGCGGGATCAACCCTTGTGGGCGGGGCACCAGGGTGAGGTGTGTCTTAACCCTGGCATGCGTGGCTTGTGATTAACAAACTGCAGCGGCCGGGCTGCTGGAAAGGGATGGGGCTTCTGGGACCCAGGAGCGTGAATGGGGGATGAGTGCGCATTGATGGCGTCCTTAGAACAAAGGACGCCTAATGTCCGGGCCTCCAGCTCTTGTAGTTTTTTCTGGTCCCTCA
Source organism: Eonycteris spelaea (assembly GCA_003508835.1). NCBI lineage: Eukaryota > Metazoa > Chordata > Mammalia > Chiroptera > Pteropodidae > Eonycteris > Eonycteris spelaea. Next base: position 489,989 of record PUFA01000285.1, on the reverse strand, counting down.
GAGTGTGAGAGAGGCCCATCTGGGCCAGCGCCTCTTACTCCTGCCAGAACTTGATGCCCTGCTGGCCTGTCCCCTAGCGCCAACCACCATACTAACCGTGCTGGCATCTTCCTCCTTCCCATCACTGGGCCTTTGCATCATTCTCTGTTCCTTGGAACTCTAATTCTCTTTTCTTGGTCCATCCCTCTCCCCTCATCAGGAACTTTCCACACTCGCCTTGCTCTGCTTAATTCTTGTCTACCTTGCAATTGTACCTTTATTTGTTCATCCTCCTACACTAGATTGAGTGCCACCAGGGTGGGGCCCTGCCTGTGGCCTGGTACACAGTAGGTGCTCAGTTTATATTGTTGAATGAATCCATTCATCCTGCTGCCGTAAAGTCCTCCTTGGCAGGCCCAGTGCTGGATGCAGGGACTTGGAAGAAAGGAAGACAGATGCCCCTTCACTCCCAGACACAGAAGAGCTTGTGTCCAATGCTAGGCCATGGGGTGAGTGTCTGGCCTGGACCCCAGGCGGGAGGAGGCTCGATTGGTGTGTGCCATTGGTGAATGGTCCTCTGTGATGGCCAGATGGGGAGCCCTGGGGCTGGCCCTAATTCAGGAGGCAGGCATGATACAGAAATAGATTGGTGAGGACTGTTCAGCACACTTTTGGAACAGAGACCCCTGGGAGGCCCAGCCATCTTGACTCCTCATTTGTGGAACACTTACTGTGCCCTTCCCTGGCTTGACAGGGTCAGTGTGCGAAAACCTCCATGGCACCTAGCCTCATGACGCTCCTGCAACAAAAGGGAACTAGACATGAAATCATTTACACAGTGCTACATGGATACCCCTTTTGGGGTTTTGATGGACTTTGGGGCATATATATTGTTCTCCACCAATACCAAAAGAAAAAAATACCATACATCAAAGCGAATAATAACAGTGGATTAAATCAGAGCATTGGGAGCTTTGGTGCATTTTATAAACCACCCTAGGTTTGTACCAGGGGCAAATTCCTGGGCTCAGGCCAACCCCAAATCACAGATTTTAAGGGTTAGGGCCCAGAATCTGTCTTTTGTCAAGCTTGTGTGATTTTGATGTTCAGAATCTTAAGTTCAATTTTTGAGAAATAGAATAACAAATGTTTGTATCCTGAAACACATTCAAACCCCTTCCCAAGCTCTAGCAAGACCCTTCTACTACTCCATCCCAGACCCCAGGCCCAGATTCAAGTCTAGATTGCAGGGACTCCGAACCCTTTGGGAAATGAAAAAAAAAACCTGCATCCTCTTCAGAGAAATGTACATGTGCACACACATATACACAAACTTTGCATTAGATTTCAAGTTCTCACACCTGGTTTGAGTTTTTGAAAGTCAGGAAGACCTGTCTGGGGAAAGGCCTCCATGCTGACACTCACTCGAACCAAGGAACAAAGTGTACAGATTTATAGTGTACAGATTGCACAAGGGTTTCTGGTAGAAATCCATCCTACATACTACTGGCTAAGCTGTGCAGCCTGACATCTGGGTGTCTTCCTATTTGGTACGACATAGGGCTTGGCTCCAGCCCCTATCTTTATTTGCCCTCCTGCCTCCCCTGACAACTCAGGTTAGCAGCATGTATGAAGTTACAGAAATTATGTACATTATCATTGACTAGTTAACCTTACATAAACTCTATTGTTAAAGCCATAACGAATGACCCGGCAGCCCTTGGTTCCTGGTGCTCCCAGACTCCTGGGCTTTTATTGGGCAGTGGTTGGGAGACTGCCCATTAGCCTCACTTGCAATAGGAAAATGGTTAAGGCAGCAGGGCCTGTCTCTCAGCAGAGAGTGTGGAGAAGAAGAGTGGGGAGGGGAGCACCTACTGTATAAATATTTTTCCAAATGACATGAGTGATTCGTTGGGTCCATTTTATAGATCAGGAAAACTGAAGCTCTGAGAGGTCTGGTAACTTGGAGTGGAGAGGGTCTGCCTGTTTGGAGAGACTTGATAAACAAAAGCTTTAAAGTGGGACAAGGAGGCCAGGGAGGGGTAGAGGAGTAGCCAAAGTCATACCCCACAACACTTCACACCATGCAGCTGGCCTGCATAAGTGATGCCACCTACTGGAAGACATCTCTGACTTTTGGGCTGGTTTAGAGGCCACTTTTGCACAACTGGGCTTTCCTGTTACAATGCCGCCACCCTGATTTTGTAGGCCTCTTTATGCACTGTTTCTTCAACAGCCTGACAGCACCCCACTGCTGGATTGTGAGCCCTAGACACAGGGTCTGGCACATCGTGTAAAATACAGCTTTATTGAAAGAATGAGGGTTAAGTAGGCTCTAGGCTCCCAGACAACCATAGGTGAAGCTCTGGCAAGTGGAGTCAGTGAGTGCAGGAGGTCTGGGGGCCTGGGGTGGAGGTGGGAGGCTGCAGCAGAAAGGAGAGGCACAGGCTTGGTTGGGGTTGGACAAAGAGGCCAAGGGAAGTGTCAGGCACTAGAGCTAACTTGAGGGTGAGTTGGCACTTCCTGTTTGCCCAGGCCCCTGTGGCCACCTTCACTGACCTCTCACCCCAGGCCTGCCTGGCTGAAGGACAGTGGGGCTCGGACAGTAAAACTCTGGGAGGACAGAGATTGCCAGGCAATGGGGCCAGGCTCTCCACACTGGGGTCTCTTTCTACCAGAGACTCTCAGACCCTCAGAGCAGTGTGCTTCCCACCTGTAGGCTGGACACAGCCTCTTCAGGGATCCCAGCCCTCTGGGGACTTGGACCCTGAAAATACTGGAGATTATGACCCTTTAAAGCCTTCTCCTCAGGCAGAACTCTCAATTGTCATCTGTCAGGGTCCCCACCAACTGAGTTTGCTTCCCTGAGCTGGGAAAGGGGACGTCTCCCAGTCCTTTACTGAACCTAGCCATGCTGCCTCCCAGCCCCTTCACCCTCAGATATGACTGAAGTCAACCCATGGTTCTCTGAATACAGCCAACTCCTAAACTGGCCCCCAGTGCCCCGCAAACCCTCTCATGCAGATACTAATCAGTGTCTACCCGGGTGCCCTCCAGGTTGGGACCATGTCTGATTCCTCATTGTCCTCAGCATGTCCCCATGGAGCCTGGCTCAGAGAAAGGCCTTAGAGAATATTTGGTGAATGAGTGAGTGAGTAATACCCATAATTCCTGCAGGGAGTGGGGTGTGGTCTGGCAGTACTCCTTATCCCCAAGAGAGGCCTCTGCCTGGATGTAGAGTCTCGTGGTCCTGTCAGCACAGGCCGGGGACTCTCCAGGTCCAAGGGGAGCAGGATGGCTGTGTCTACCAGTGCAGTCCTTGATGCTTCCAATCTTTGCATAGGCCCCAGCCACTCAGGAGAGCCAGGGCAGCCTTCCATCCGGGGTGTGGGTGAGTATTCAAGGTGCTGTTGGTGGGTCTCTGTGTCCTGGCTCCCCTTGGGATGAGTACTCCAGGGTTGCCATCTGAGGATGAGCTGGAGCCTGGGACACTAAGTGCTCAGCACAGAGCCGGGCGTCGAAGGTGCCTAGGGACACTGAAGCACAGCATGAGTGGATGAACAAGTGATGGAGGGAGGGCTCGTGATTATACCCAGATACTCCTATTCCCAGTGCTGGCCCCACGTCCGTAGGTGGTCCTGTTTACCAGAGGACATGATTTACCCACTCATTCCTTTTTCCATTCAGCCTTCAACAACTACCCATTGAGCACCTACTATGTGCCAGTCTGTCCTAGGTGCGAAGGACACAGCAGTGATCGAGACAGACAAAACTTCTTGTTTGTTTGATGCTTGAGTTGGGAGACACTGAGCAAAGCAGGTCAGCCAGTCAGCAGTGAAGCAAGGAGGTGGGCTTGGGGGCTGGGGGAGAAGTCTGTTGTAGAGGTGGTCAGAGCAAGCCTCTCTCTGAGGAGGCGCTGTTCTCCCCACCCAGGACTCAGTCTTCTCACCTTTTGAATGGGGATAATAGGCTCACCTGTGAGAATGGTGTTCCGGTCTTAACTGTTGTCGTCATTGACAGCATCCCCACAGTCCATTAGAGTTTGTGGACCTTCACCTGCAGCCCCAGAGGTGTTGGGGGTTGTGGTGGGTTGGTAGTCACTATCCTCCTGTTGGCCCCATGGCTGCTTTTGGGTCCACACCAGGTGTGTGCTAAACTCTGGGCATTGAGGCCCTGTGTTAACTTCTCTTTATCCCTGTAGGGGGAAACAGGCGCTGTGTGGTATAGGGTTCTCTCACCTGCTTGGAGCCAGGTCAGTAAGTGCTCCTGGATGTGTTCAGGGCCTGAGGGAGGCAGGAGGACCCTGAGTCCAGACACACCCCCACTTGGAAGTGGGAGACGATGGGGCTTTGGGGACAGAGCTGTTGAGGCTACAGTCTGGGTGTTGGGGTGCTTGGCCCCAGGCCCAGTGTCTCTGGCCCAAAGACTGCTTCTAGAGAAGAGAGAGCCCAGCTGGCGGCAGAATCAGAAAGATTTCCTAGCCTAGACTGAGAGGCCAAGGAGGGTTGAAGAAGGCAGGAGAGAATTTCAGGTGAAAAGACCAGCATGGGTGAAGGCTTGGAGGGTGGCGGGGGTCGGGAAAACCCAAGGAAAGACTCCTGTCCTCCTTAAGACCAGCTCAATTTGGAGTCGCCTCAGTAGGGGTGGGGGGGGGTGTACTCAGGCGTATGTCCACGTAGTGTGTCCAGTCATGTGGATGGGGGATATGTGCCACGGTGGGGCCTGGCCCCAGGGCAGGCACTCTCCTGTTGGCCTCACAAACAGGACAGCCCTCTAAGCCCTGGCCTCAGCTCTTTCTCCCTCCAGCCTTCCAGCTCCGTAGCTGCTCTGGACAGCAGGAGCTGAGCCAACAGCCCTGCTTCCTGCCCAGCCTCGTGCCTGTTCTCCACGGAGGACTCCACAACAGCGACCACTTGCAGCTAAGCAGAAGGGAAGTTGGGACTTGTATTTTGCCTCTGTAGAGCCTGTAATCAGCCCCACACAGCCCCCACCACAGGCGCCCATCAGTGCCGCTTCCGGAGACTACTTGAGATACACCTGCTGGCGCTCAAGGGAGAAGCAGTAATCCATCAAAACAACCCAGGCGCAGAGCGGGAGGGGCCCATACTTTGTTTCTCCTTCCGTGGGCCCAGGCAGGGTCCCTTGGTTCTGACATTCTAGAGCTCCGTGGCTCTGTCACTTCTCCCCCTTGGGCTGCAGTTTCCCCATCTGTCAAAGGTGGCAGGGGGCTGAACTCCCAGCTCATGCCTCTGAGCCTCCTGCCTCGCCCCCACCCTCATCTCTCCCTTTCCAGAGACATTATAAATCAAACGGCTTAGAACGTAAGGCATCAAAAATTCTGAAACCTTCATCTATTATTAACGCTGACAATAAATTCCCCCTCCGAGCATTTTACATAGCAACTGTTACCAAGACTCACTGGTGGAGCTGCCGCTCCAGCCCACTGCAGCTCACAGCTCTGGGTGGGTTGGTGGCCATCACCCTGCCATCTCCACACCTGTACCAGCTGGCTGCCCACCAGGCTCTCCCCTCGGGTAGGTAGGAGGGAATCCTTATCAGGGAAAACAGTTGACTTCCTGCTGAAAGGAGGTTCAAACTGCTCTTGGTGAGCCCAGCCGAGGCACCTGGCAAACCTCGGCACCCGGTAAACCTCAGCACCTTCCCAGACAGAGAGAAGGGGTTCCCAGGCCCTTAGGAGCTCCTGTGGTCAGGGATGGGACCTGGGAGCCACCTCTCCTCCCTGCCCCAGTGAGAGGAGCCCAGTGAGATGGAGGATAGGAAAAGGCTTCGTAAACTGTAAAGGGCTGTGCAGATGTTGTTTACCAACTCTCCCACCTGTCAGCTAGACATTCTTGAGTGCCTGTTTGTCTGTAGGCAGTATCTAGGCACCAGGGATTTACAACAAAGACAAAAAGGCCCGGTCCCTGTTGTGTCCGGTTTGGTAGGAGACAGACGCATCAACCTCTAATTGCATCGAATGTGATAATCAATGTGTGTACAAGGAGCAGGCACAGGAAGAGGAAAGGGATTATGAAGCGTTCTGCACAGGGGCGCGTGCCTGAACAGGGTTTTGAAGAATGAATGTGGGTGGGAGTACCTGTTCTGGACAAAAGGACTAGCATGTGCAAAGACCCAGAGGCATGAAGCAGCCCTGTTGGCAGGTGATTTATAGGCTGACCTGTTTGTGTGGGTGGGGGGAGGACCTGGAGGAGAAAGCAGGAGTTAGATCTTGCAAGACCTTGGATGCACAGCTTGTGGGGGAGGTTTATTTGGGGACATTGGGAAACCATGGAAGATTTTACATTGGGGAGAAACAAAGTCAGATTTGGGTTTATAGAAGAGCCATAGATGTTATCTCTCTGGTTCTAGTGTTTAAGGATCCTGGGGTACGGGGTAGCTAACATTTATAAGTGTTGTTATTAGCATGCTTATCGGCCTGGTGAGGTAAGAACATTTGCCCAGGTGGAGACAGAGGTGGTGGCCCTTTCTGCAAGCTATTACACACTTGATGTGTGTCCTGCTCCATGTTGGGCCCATGGTCCCTGTCCCAGGAAACTTGCCATTGCAGTGGGGGTCCAGACCAGTACAGACCCTCTGAGAGAACAGTAGCAGGGGGAGGGTGTGAGGCCTTGTGATCACTTGGAGAAACATCCGGTCAGTAGGGCCACCTGTGAGGAGTTGTCTCACTCCCTGCCGCTCCATAAAGCAGGATACAACCCAGGACACAGACTTCAGCCCAGTTCAGTGGAAGTGTCAGTTGGCAGACTTCCCCCGCTAGTGACAAATAATATATGTTTGTTGTAGAAACTCAGCAAATAGATACAAGTCCCAAGAAAATTAGTCTCCCCTGGAATCTTACCCCGCCAATGGCTAGGTCATTTGTTGGGCCCGTTGCTCCGGAACCAGCCATGGTTCTACATTTTTAAAAACAGAACTGGCATCATATTCTTTCTGGTATCCCTTCGGTGACTTGCTTTTCTCACTTACTATATTGGAAATAGTTTCCCATGTCCTCACATATCCAGGGGAGAAGCTTGCCAAGAGCTGAGCTACCCAGAGGGGACCCAGCTGACCTACAATGTCTAGTGCTTGTTTTCCAGTGCAGAGGCTCTGGCCATCTTGCTGCTTCATGCAAAACCCAGCACAGAGATTGGCACCCAGTAGGTGTTGAGTGAAGAGTTGTAAAAAGAAGTGAGCACTCTGTCCCCAAAAGTAAGTGAGCAGAGTTGGGTGGAGCCCATGGGGATGCTGCAGTTTGGACCTAAGGCTAAATCTTGGGGTAAGATTTGTGCTTACTAAGGGCTCTGGGTGATTGGAGAAAGGGAGCAGGGTGTCCAGGGAGGGCTTCTTGAAGGAGGCCTGCTGTGGAACATTATGGAAGGGAAGTGACGCATAATGGTCTGTTCACTCATTTTACACACCTGCTGAAGGTTTCCTCCTGGCCAGAACTCTGTGTGGGCAGCGCTGGGGATTCAGACAGGGTTTTGTCCCCACAGAACCAGGCTGTGAAAATCTCTAGGGAGAGGCCCTCACATCCCAGCTAAAGAATTTGGGGATTGGTTTATAGGAGGAGCAGCTTGGCATCATGATATGGCTGTAGATGAATGGTAATGGGGAGCTTGGGAGGCATGCTTGATAGATACCCCTCTTGCCAGAGCTCCAGAGCCTCCTCAAACTGCATGCTCAGGTGACAATAGCTTGTCAGAGTTGAAGGGCACAGGTTTGGGAGTCAAACAGGCCTGGGTTCAAGTCCCAGCTCCTCTACTTCCTGGCTGTGTGACCTTGGGCTAGTTTCTTATCTTCTCTGTACTTAGCATCCTCATCTCTACATTGAGGATAATAACACTGGTGTTGTCTTGAGGGCTGGAAGAGGTGATCCATAGTGAATGGCCTCAGCACAGTACCTAGTGTACAGGAAGCAAATGAAAGCTGCTGCTGTCATTTTTATGAGTGCCCACGGGACAGGGATGGAAGCTTCTTCACCTAAGAAGGTCTCACTGGCACATGTCCAATCACCAGCTTCAGCCTCTGGAATTACACGGCACCAGTCCATTCAGCAAGCCCGCATCACTGACTTTCTCCCACCTACTGTGTGCTAGGGGGTTGGGGGCACTGTGATGGAACCAGAAGCTGTAGGCTCTCTGGGAATCAGAGTCATCAATGGCATAGTGGGTCGTGGCAGGGGGCAGGGAAGGAAGGCAGGACAGGCATCTATTAGAAAGTCATGGTGAGAGCTGAGAAGTGATCCTGAACTGAAGTTAGAAGGCCTGTGAGCATTTTGCCAGGTGAACCAGAAGAGGGGAGCACCCCAGAATTGTGCCTGGTGTATGTGAAGGTCGAGCGGCACAGAAGAGCTGGTAGGTGCAGGTAGCTCCTTGTGGTTTCATGTTGCTGGGGCATGAGGTTTGGGAGCTGGGAAGGTGGGCGGAGGTCATGTCTGAATGCCAGGCCTAGGAAGCAGGGACATTGTCTCATAGGTGATGGGGGCCAGGGGAGTCTAATTGGGGGTAGGGCTGGTTGAGAGAAATATGGTGGAGCCTGAGGAGCAAGGGAGGGGCGGGAGAGATAGAGAGGACTCAGGAGGTGGGCCAGCAGGCACAAGGTGAAGGGAGGGAGGATTCCTGGCACCTGAGGCCTTCAGGATGAACCAGGAATTCCTAAGTGTGAGGACTACCTGGAATGTGGGAATAGGCACAGGTCTCACTCCAGGCCCAAGCGCCACACCTGGCCCAGGACTGGGAGTGCCGGCACCACCATTTACTCAGCTTGCCGTGTGCCCTGACAGGGTAGATAGGACCCTGCCCTCTTGGAGCTTACGGACAAGCCGGTCAACAAACCATGAGGGAGGTGATTCCAGAGAGTAGAAGGAGCGGTGGGGGTGGGGGCTCCCTTAGGTGGTCAGGGAGGGCCCCTGAAAGGAGGTTCCTTCTGGGAGCAATCAGTAGATTTAGGGGGATGGTGGCCCAGGCAGAGGGAATGGTATGTGGAAAGGCATGGGGGTCAGGGCTTGCAGTGAGAGCCAGTGTGGCTGGAGAACGTGCAGGGAGAAGGGTGGGAGATGAAGCTGGAGAGGGGTGCCCCTCCCATAAGACAATGCAAGCAGAGCTGAGGGGTTCTGTCTTACTGAGGGGAAGTCTATGCCCCTGGCAGCAAGGGAGCCCCTTCAAGGCAGGAGAACCAACCCCACGCAGAGAAAGGGAGTCTTCCAAGCTGTGACCTCTGGGGATTTAGTCCCACCTAGTCCTGCTTCATGCGGGGACTTGCGAGGAGGGGCAGATGGAGAGCACGCAGTGGAACCAAGAGCCCTCTGGACACAGGGTCCATGGGCCTGTGCTTTTGTGGTTGCTTTGCTTCTTGATGCACTCCCAGACCCTTGCCCACACCATCTCCATTCAGCTTTCTCCTCTCACTAAGGCTGGAAGCAGGCCATAGCCAAGGCTCCTCTGGGGATGACTGGTGATTGGCCACTCTGAAACCCTGTTGCTCCCCATGATGCTTCAGGAGGTTTCCTGGCAGCATTTGTAGGTAGGAATCCAAATCCTGTGCTGGGCTGGGGACATTTATCACACAGCCTCAAAACAAAGCCTTTCTGGAAAAAAACCTTTCCCTGGGGTTCTGATCTGTATCATTTAAAATAGGTAAATTGGTGGCACCATATCCCCTGAGTACCCTCAGATCCTTCCTTGCACCCAACTTTTCCCAGCCATTAGGAGGCCCTCTGGTTGCATGGCAGCCCTTAGAAATGTGGGGAGGTCTAAGACAGCTTACAGAGCTGCAGGAGGAGGTGGAGGGGCTGTGCACAGTGTTGGAGGGGTCCTAGAGGTTGGCCTGGGCGTCCACAGCCTTCTGAGCTGCACCTGGCTTTGTGGTCAAAGGAGGAGGAGCTGGTGGCCAAGCCCATGTCTCATTATTCCCCTCCTTGCTTGTTCCTGTGGAAATCATTGCCCACTGACTGATGCCTGTCCTCAGGGAGCTGCTGACAGCAGCAAGAGGAGGTGATATAGGCTTGGCCTGTGGGAGCACCAGCTCTGCCTGAGTGCTCAGAGAGCAAGTGGCAGTCTGTCTAGGAGGCAAGCCAGTGGGAGGGATTCTGAGTGGAGGTGTAGAGGACATGAAAGAACAGGATACATTAGAACAGCTTAGATCCCATCATGCCTAGAGCAGACTCCATGGGGCTCATGGTAAGAATGCTTCTATTTTGCAAAGCCACAGAGGTTATCAGGGATCAGGCCATGAAGAGCCTTAAATTCCTTGTGTACTAGTCAGGATGTGACAGTTGTGCTGCATAACAAACATCTCCCAGAGATCAGTACCTTACAACAGTGTTTATCCTTTGCTGGTGGTATATGTCTGAGACCAGACAGCAGAAGGACTGCTAACTGCTGTCACTCAGGGACCCAGACAGATGGAACAGCAGTCTTCTGGAGCACTTGCATGTCACAGAGAGAGAGCGACAAAGACATATGGGCTCACGGAGCTTCTTTCCTAAAGCAGCAGTTGTCACTTTCACTCAAATTTCATTGACCAAAGCAAGCCCCACCTGATTTTGGGGGCGGGGATGTGCGTGCTATCGTTGGCCAAGGAGAGTAGGAAATATTTGGTGGTAGGCTGACGTTGGCCTCACAGACCAAACTGGGTTCTATACTTCACCATGAGCAAAGAGAGGAGCCTGCTGAGGCATTGCATGGAGGAGGCTGAAGTATTGTTTGTTTTACTTTTTAACTTTTTATTGACTTGCACACCAATCTAAAGTGAACAGCTGATGAATTGTTACAAACGGAAGGTGCTCAGTGTATAACCAGCACCCAAATCAAGGGAAAGAGCATTATAGCCCTCAAGGTCCCCTGTGCCTCCACCAGGCATTGCCCACCCAGGATCCATTCGTCAGCTTTTGGATTTCATCCACATGAATTTTCTTGTACTTGGTTTGCCGTTTCTGAGACTCAGCCATGCTGTGTGCAGTGGTTGTTTGTTTTTCCGTCACTGTGTAGTATTCCATTGTGCACATATCCTGTGATCTGTTTATCCCTTCTACCTTTGATGAACGTCTGGGTAGTTTACAGTTTGAGGATCTTATAAATAAACCTGCCACGAACATTCTGAAACACGTGGTTTGATGTGGGTATGTAGCATTTCAATTGGCTATATGCCTGGACATGAAAATGCCTATAAGTGAAATTGCCATGGTCTCATGGTATTTAAGAAGGTTTCCCTTGATGGGGAGACACCAAGGCAGTGATCCAGGCCAGGACTGGGGAAAGGGTCAGAGGGTGGGCCAGGCCCTTGGCCCCTTCAGCCTCAGAATACAGAAACATCCTCAGCACTGTCTTGTCTGACATGGGACTTGGAAGATGAAAACCACATATAGTCAGTACCCCCAAAGTTCTATAAAGTAGGCCCATCCACAAGGAGTTGTGTGTTCATCCATAAACAATAACATGTAGGCCTTACTGTATGAGTCAAGCTGTGACGTAGCACATTCTAGTACACGGGTAGGAATAGTCATATCACATGCATCATAATGCATAGATCTCACATCTGCCAGGTCGTGTGTGAGGAACACCACTCAAGTTCCACCCCCTTGCCCATCTGACGCAGGAAGATTGAGCCCATCCAGTGAGTCAGCAGAGGGGACTCTGGGGCAGCCAGGGGGGTTAAACCCCACTCTACTTCCTGCTCCTAGGCACGCAGGAGGGAGGGTTTGGGGTCATTAGATCATGGGATGGTAACACTAGCCTTGTTACATCTTGGAATGGCATTTCTTAATAGAGGGGCCAAGAGAAAGTAATTCTTTGCCCAAAATGAAGCCAGGGGAACAGTTGGGTTTTAGGTTTCGTCCATTGGAAGACAGGACCGTTTGTGAGCTTCACCTGGAGCCTGCCCAGGCCTCCACGTGGCCAGCCCCTCACAAGAGCCAAGCAGAAGAGGCCATGGGCACTGTGGCTGGTGGCTTCAAACTTGAGCCTCATTGTTAGGAAGACCTGGTCTCCAGGCCTTGTCTGCCATGCTGGAGAGTTGACTTGCTCAGTGGGGCCGTCTCACAGGTGAACTCACACAAGTGCACATGAAGTCGCTGTGTGTGGCCAGCCCTATTCCTGGCAAGATGGCTTTTTCTGCCAGAGGCCAGAACAAGGCTCTGCTGAGATCCTTAGACCCATGTGGTTGATATATGGCCCCACCCTCTAAGCCCTTAAGGGTTGGTTGGTTTGGGTTCTTGTTCTAATAAAGATAAAGCATAGTTGTGCTTTTGACTGGCCTCCCCAGGCACAGGGTGGTCCCTGAGACACCTACTCCTGGAGAAGTGAACCAGGCATCCTTGGGGCATCTAGAGAAGCCGAGTGGGATGCTGGCCAGCCATGAAAAGAAATGCATCTTTGTTGCAGACACATGTGGGGCTCTTCATGTAAATTGTTTCAATGTCTAACAGGAAGAAGAAAAATGAGATTTTGATGTAAGCCACTGCCTCTCAGCCAGGCACATGTCACTCAGGTACGTCTGTGGCCCGCTTTTATTAAGAAGCTGTTAGCTCTTCTCAGGCCAAAGACCCAGGGGGCTCTCAGGGCAGGATGTAGCTCAGAGCTGTCTGTCTGCAGAAGGCCCAGCATCAGCAAGGGATGTGCTGGGTGCCTCAACCCAGCCTTACCTCCAAGGGGCAGAGGGTATTGGTAATGGATTCCCAGAGCATGGCGCTAGGCCCTGGGGGCTGGGGTAATGGATGAGTCCAGTGGGGTCTGCCAGGGGAGACAGGCACCCAGGCGGGCCCACCATGATGTGGTTCTGATCACCATACTACAGCCACAGTGTGGCAGGGACGAGGGGAAAGGCTATCTGCTCTGAACCAGGCAGGGCAGGTACAAAGGAGGGTGATCCAGGCAGGGGACTTCAGAGGCGTGAAGATAGGAACCTCCACCATAGGGAGATGAAGCTAGAAAGGGTAGCAGGAGCCAGTTTAGTGGTGTCGAGTAGGGATCTTATGGATCTTAAGTGGCTGTGGGGGTCTGATGGGCTGTGAGCAGGAGAGTGAGGGGTGGTGCAAATTTGAGGAAGGACAGAGGGAGGTGGGGATTTGTGAGGGCCTGAGTGGTGGTCCAGGCAGGGGACAGCACTGCCAGTGGACATCAGTACACACTGGGACATGCTTCCTAACCAGCTATGGTGACACCAAGACTCTTAGCTTCTGGATGTGCACATGGCCCTTCCCTGGGACCCACACTGTCCAGAGCCCTCAGACTTCCCAGGAGAGCCAGGCAGGGATGTCCTAGGAATGACCCCAGGTTCCTAGGTCCTGAGGAGCCTTCTGAACCCTCAACAATGAAGGAAGAATGTTCCAGACCAGCATGGGCCTGAAACTAGTCTGCTGTGCTTTGGTTCTTAGGGAGCAAGTAAATCTTTCCTTGGTATCTATGGCAACTCTCTATTAACCAGAACTTGGCTCCACAAACTCCCGTTCCCAGTTCATTCTAAAACACTCAGAGCTGTTGGTCTTTTTAAAGATCTTATCTCACTGGAGAAAGTAAAAAAAATAGCAAAGAATATAAAGAAGAAAATAGAAATCACCTCCAGCCCCTCTGATGAGAAGGCACCGATGTTAGCATTTCTGTGTTTCCACCCAGTTTAACAAAATCGGGATCATGTTGAACATCTGCTGTTACATCCTTTTCCATTATGCATCCAATCATGTGCATTTGCCTAGGGGGCAGAAAAGGGTCTTTAGAAACAGGGCTGCTGGAGGCTGGGATTTGGGGGTATCCTGCTGTGCTGTGTGATCTTACAGGAGTTGTCACCCTCTCTGAGCTTCAGTTTCTGCACCTCTACAGGGAGAGGTTGTAGGTGGTTTCTCAGACTCCCTTCAGAGCCAACAGCAGGGGGTCACAGTGTTTTACCTGCAGCAGCAGCCCTGTTGTTCCAGCCTCTCTCCCAGGAGAGAGCCTGGGAAGGTTTGTGGTAGGGTGGGCACAGGGTCGGCACTGCCTCTTGGCATATGGTACAGTTGGGAGCCAGCCCGGGGAGTCAGGGCAGCCTGGACTCACTCCTGCCTCCAGCAGTTTCCCACTGTTTGATCTGGGACAAATTACATTGCCTCTCTGAACCCCATCTTATAAGCCATAGAATTGAGTAGCTGTGATAGTTTGTTGACTTAATATGTACAAAGCATTTAGTATATAGTAAGTGCTCAGTATATATGAACTGTTGTTACTCTTATGATTATTGTTATCTGTGACCTCTCAGGTGTGATTTGTGGATTAAATCATGATCCTCTTACAGTATTCAACAGGGTGCCTGTGGCCTAGGGAACCTGTAGGGTGTAGCAGCTGATTAGTGACCTTCCCCTAGCTAAGGCTGGCTTCGTGGGTCTGTGACCTGTGTAACATACAGGACCTGCATTCAGCAATGCCCTGAATTTGATCTAAATGCCCTATCACTGTTTTGAGATTAATACTTTTTGAGCAGGGGCCCCGCATTTTCATTTTGCACAGCGCCCCAAAATTATGAAGCTTGTCTTGCTTTTGACAATAGGCTTCCTGGCAATAGTCCATAGGATTGCCTGCCTTGGCACCCCACGTATATCTCTGCTCAAGAGCTATTTGTGAGGTAAAGGCAGGATCAGGATGGCCCCATTCAGAGGAGAACACTGCCCGTGAGGTCAGGTGCTATGCCTGGGTCACACACGGAGAGGCAGGCACCAAGCAATGCTCTATCAATCACTCTAGGGGCTGCCAGTGTAGAGGTGAAGCCTGCCAAGGGCAGGAAGTTATCTGGGTAGAATGCCAGCTGGGGTGGACAAAGTGGAATAGGGGGCCTGCCAAGCTGTGGCCAAACTTACTGGGGAGACGCAGGACGACTCAGGTTGGAATCCGTTGAAACTGAGCCATGCGCTTGGGCCGCCAAGCGCATGTAAAGAGGAGAGGGCAGCAGCATGGGCATGGAGTCTGCTTTTCTTGGGAGGGCAGACCTGGATGTCCCCCAGTACCTGTCCTTGCAGGGAGAGAGGAAAGGAGCAGGACCAGGCCTTGTGGTGTCCAGAAAGCCAGGTGACAGTGCCAGGGGTTCAAGAGGTGGAAGAGGCTGTAGCAAAGGGCCGCGGCAGGGGCCAGAACAGCATCCACACGACAAGTGGGACTTGGGCCACCTGCATGTGTAGGCAGTGGGTGTCTAGGACACAGGCAGATGGGCCAGCAGGGCAGCTCAGCAGAGAGGAAGAGAGGAAATTCAAGAAAAACAGAATGACTGCTATGCTTTCGCAAGGTGCACAGGTCTCCTCTGGAAAGAACCAGGGTATTGGGTGGAGGAGGGAGCCCGTGCCTCCCTGCTGGGTCACCCCTGGGGACGTTCTGGACCCCAGAGTGGGAGTGGTGGAGGATAACTCAAGAAAGAAAAGTGAGTTTAAGGTGAGGCTGTACGTTTAAACATTCCGTGTCAGCCTTTGTACGTAATTCTGACGTAGGAACCCAGTCTAGGGGGACAATGGACTTCATAAGCTATAGGGGCCATAGAAGCAGATTGTGTGGATCCAGAAGGGAAGAATTGCTCCTAGCTGAGGAAATCAGGAAAGACCCTCAGAGGCCCCTGCTACCTTGAATTTGGTCCTGCAGAGATGGGGAAGAGCACCCCAGGAGGTGTGAACAGGACAAGATGGAAGAGCCCCTGCTGGGCACAGCCGATCTCACACTGAAGAGTACAGGGGCAGCAGGAGCTGGTTCCCTTCAAGGCGCTGAGGCAGGAGATGGCAGAGCACTAGCTGAGGTGGGAACTCAAGTTGGTGACAGTAATGGGGAGCCGTTTGAAGGCCTTATAGCAAGGGAGTGCCCTGAGCAGAACTTGTGAGAAGGCACATGGGGCAGCGGCTGGGAATAGGATGGGATTCCCAGTGGGTGGTGAAGAGGCCAAATTCTGGGTTATAGTTATGATGATGGGAAGGAGGGGTCTGCTGAGGAGACCTTGGGTGAGAGGTCCCAAGCATTTTGGGGCCTCAGAGACAGGTGCATGTCTGTGGAGTTTGGGGGCCTCAAGACACTGGGTACGGTGGATCTAGGGATCTGGGCCTGCAGAAGGCGGTGTGGGTGGCGGAATATAGGGGAGCTTTGCCCTCAGGAGATGGCTGGGCCTCTGGGAGGACAAAGGTCAGCTAGAAAAAGAGGCCAAAAAATGGGGATGAGGAATAACCACACTGGGGAGGGCACATGGGCCAGAGGACCTTGCTGGGCCCTTCAGGACCCTGGCGTGGACCGTGAGACAAGGACTGTTAATGGGAGGTGATGAGAGGATGAGGGCGTTAGTGTCAGGAAGGCCTGGTGACCAGAAGTCCCTGCACACAGGGCTGTCTTGAGGTCATTGTCCACCTGCTGGAGGTGGACAGCCTGTCTCCCAAAGGGCAGTGGGGCTGCCTGGCCTCAAGGACAAAGGCAGGTGGGGGCAGGGGAAGGAGCTGTGGCTGGGAGCTTAATGGCCCTGGAAAAAAAAAACATAAAACTGGAGAATTATGGGGAGACATAAACAGAGCTGTCAGGCATTAGCTGCAGGGAAACTGCTCAGCCTGGGGAAGAGATGTCTGTGGCTGAGCCGAGATCCTTATGTGTGCATTAAAAAGACAGAAGTTATAAAAGGAGGGCGATTAAGAAGATGCTGCCTCTACGCTTGGGCTCCCTGCCCCTTCTTTTCTCACACTGCCTAGACTGAGGCCCTAGCCACACATTGACTCTGGGGGCCAGGCCTTTGTGGCCTGACCAAGGCAGGGACAAAGCCTGCCAGCTATGCAGGGACCAGTGGGGGGGCGGGGAATAGTGGGAACCTCAGGGCCCAGGCTGGTGGAGGGGCCAGGGAGCTAGGCCCAAGGACGAAGGCAACACCAGCCCTGACAATTTATGGGCACTCACACACGCTGTCATCTTCATTTTCACCGTCGCTGCTGATGTCATTAGCCAAGCACTAATGGGCTTAAATTTCATCTTAAACCATCCCTACTGTCCTCAGCACATGACAAATGCCCTGCTCTCTCTGGCTCTGCAAAGCTGCCAGACAGGCTCTGCAGGCATGCACCCCTCTCTTGTATATCCCTCTGGCCCCCAATGAGAGGCTCCCAGGGACCCTAGGCCTGGGGACACTTACTGGTCAAGGGAGTTCCTGGGAGGCTCTAGGAGTCCCCTGAGGGGGCAGGATTCAGGAAATGGGGGTTCTAATGGAGCTTTGGAGGATCTGGGATGACCTGGCAATGTGGAGGTGGAAACCTGTGTGGCCTGAACAGGGCTGTGCCCTTTTGAATTTCCCAGCCCAAGCATCATGAAAGGCAGCTGCAATGGGGACCCATGGGACCCTGAGAACTACCTGCCATGTTCTTAAAAGCCTTGAGGAAATTGTATTTTGCTTGGGGATGGAATTCCGTTTCATCCACTCATCCACCACCCACCTGTCCATCCATTCATTCATTTACTCATTTATGCGACAAACATGTGGCCCACAAACCCCTCACTTGCTCTTGTCCATCAAAGGCCCCAATTAGCTGTTTGAGCCCCATGAGAGAGAACAAGTGAGCGATCTCTAAACACAGTTCGTTTGGGAGACAAAATCTTTCCAGCTCTTACAGAGTGGAAGAGGAAGTGACAAAGTAGCTCCGGGGATCCCAGTGGTGGCACGGACTTGCTGGCGCATCTGGTCCATGAAGGTTGTGTTTGTCTGAAAAGGAGGGGCCAGGAATAAAGACAGCGCATGGGAGAAGAAGCACGAGGTTAGGTTATTTGAGGGTTTCCCTGCTAACATTTGCACATGTCCATGGCCACCACCCACAGCCTTTGTTTCCCAGGAAAGGGGCAAGTAGCCAGGCATCCTGGCTGGGGCTTATCTGCCATCAAAGTTGGCCTGTAGGGGGCTGGTGCTCAGAGCCACCCAACCCTTTCCCATGGGAGTCTCCTTTCCAGACTCCAGCCTTTCATCACTGTGCTAGAGCTATGTCCCGCCCATACCCAGACAGCAGTGCCAGGGGGTCCTTAGCCTATGCCATACTGTCCCCACAGAGATACAGTGAGAGAGAAGAGGCTGATGCAGGTCTGGGGGTGGGAGGAGGCTGGGACTGTAGACCAGGAGTAGGCTCTGAGCCACTGTGCTGCGTGGCCTCCTTGTCCTCACTGTGCCTCATACATTCATTCTGCCACTTCAGGGTGTTGACCCTGCCCAGCTCTGTCATGCCAGGGGTGGTGAGGCAGACTTGGGCTGCTTTATGCACTGGAGGCTTGGGCAAGGGAGGTCTGAAGATGGCGGGAAAGGCAGTCCCTCTGGCCCCAGGAGGGTGCTATTGCTTAGTAGTTGGGAGCATGGGCTGTGAAGAAACCATGAGGGTCCTTACTCCTTCTCCCCACCGTATTTGGAATTGGCTGTTGAATCCTGAGGTACTCCATTCCTGACATTTCTAGGATTTTACCCCTCTCCAGCCCTCTGCCACCACCTTGTCTGGCTCCCTTCACTGTTCTCTGGGAAACTGTCCCAGCGTCCTCACTGGTCTCCTGGCCTCCACGCACCTGTTTCACCAATCCTTTCTCTATCCCAACAGCGCTAGGAACCTTAAAACACGTGTGTCTGTTAGTGTCACTCCTTTGCCTACCTTCTATAGCTCCCAGTTGCCCTCAGCACGGAGTTTGTGGTCTTCACGTGGCCCATAAGGCCTCATACCATGTGGACCCTGCCCATTTGTCACCTCTTGCCTCTCATATCCCACTTGCAAGCCACGTTTTCCCTCTCACTCTCTCCTGCTTCCCAGGGGCTTTTCCTTTTCCCGTACCGACTCCTCCACATCTCTTAGGTCTCAAGGGAGAGCTTTCCTCTGGATCGCCTCCTCTGACACTGTTCCCACTCAGATATGATTTAGGGCCCTTCCCCGTACTCCATAGACTCAGAGCCCATGCTGTCTCTGGCTGCTTAGTCCCTAGCATTATATGGCACACAGGAGGCACTTAGTAACTGCTTCTTGGGTGGATGGATGAATGGGTGGTTGTGTGTGAGGGTGGATGAAGAGGCCATGCGGTCTACAAAGGGAGCCCATAGGCACCAGGAAGTGGAATTGTGAGTCTTGGGCAAGTTCCTGCCCCTCTGTGGGCCTTGATTTCCCTGTCTATAAAATGGTCTTCCCAGTTCCTATGGCTAGTAAAGAGGCTCAGGGTAAGCTAGAGTGAAGGCGGAGGCCCATCAACAGCAGATAGGTGCTCCAAGGAGCATGAGACAGAATAAGTTCTCCCCAGAATACTTGCAATCCTTTGAGTTTCCCTGTCTCTAGAGGGAATACTGATGCCCATGATTCTTGCTCGTGCCCAGGATCCTTGCCCTAAGGAGGAGACATGGAGCCAAACAGGCTGAGTTTAAATCCAAATCTTACTGCTCACCAAGAAATGTCCTTTGGCTGTAGGACTTAATTGTGCTATCTGTAAAATGGCAGTGCTCATGTGTTCCCTGCACAGTTACACTGGGGATTAAAATGATGAGACAGGAAAGAAGGCACTTCTCTTGATGCCCAGCACAAGGAGAGCACCCAGAAAATATGGGACTTGAAGTCTTGCTGCCTAAGAGAGTGACTTGTACCTGCTGCTAGGGTCACCCCAAACCATAACGCAGTGCTCCCTCCCTCCTGGGTCTTCCTACCTTGGCCAAAATTGCCTCCGGAACTAAGTTTGAAGCTTCCAAATCCTAGGCCAGACCCCACAGCATTACTATCATCATAATAACATTAGGCCTCCCATTATTTACCTATTACAGTGCTTCTGTCCCAATAAGCTGTGTGCTTTTGTTGCTTCATCTGCAGGATGAATTATAATGGACTGACTGCTCTTTAGAGCGGGGTCCTACACACGGCAGGTGATGACAGAGGACTTTTATGTTCATTTTCTCATTGGTTCTTTAGGCAGTCCTATAAGGTGGATACTTATCACTATCCCCATTTAATGAGTGAGGAAGTGGAAGCCCAGATAGGTGCGGTGACTCACCTGAGGTCACACAGCAAGTCAGTGGCAGGGCTTCAAGTACTGGATGTTCTTCCAAAGACCTATGAGGCCCTGGTCTGGAAAAAGCCAGCCGTGGAACAGGGTGGAACACAGGCACTTTTCTGAGCTCTCTTTTAACAGGCCTGGGGCTGCAGGGGCCTCTGGCCAGCCGGCCAAGTCTGTTCCGCCTCATGTGCCAACTAGGGAACACAGACGGCTGGGCCTTGCTCTGGCTACTGCCTTCTGGGCCTCTGTGCCAGGACAGCACATCTGCCAACCCGGGCAGGGACCAGCTGCTCCTGGGGCTGGAGGCCAGAGCCACGTTCCTGTCACTCCAAGGAGCCCTGCCTTCTTGGCCCCACCTCCACAGCCATCCAGGACCAGGATCAGGGATTTTCCTGAACTTTCCCTCTGTTATAAAAAACTATATAAATATTTACCTTTTAAAAATAACAACTCACTTATTGGGCCCTCCTCTGAGAGGCATTGCTTAGATGACTCTGGCCATTATCTCGTTTAATCCTTATACCACCTTCTGAGGGACATACTCTCATTCTTGTTTCACAGATGAGGAAGCTGAGGCATGGGCACTGGAGTCACCTGCCCAGGCCCCACAGACTGGGGGTGTCCCAGCCAGGGTTCAGCCCCAGATGTTCCTGGACTAACTCTCACAGTCCAAGAGTCCTAGGACCCCATGGAAACCTAGAATGGCCTCTGCTTTTAAATTATATAACATGTATTACTATTGTTCTGATAATGAAAGGAAAGCATATTTCTGGGTAAAAATAGAGTGGAGAGGACAGTGACATGTAAAACCAAAAGTAGTCACTGTAAGCATTGGACCTGTGGTTTGTCAATGGCCTTGGTGGCAGTGGCTGCCCATACAGCTTAGGGCTTGAGCCAGTCCTGGATTGTGCAAGATTGTGCACCCGGAAGTGAGAACACAGCCTATGTGGGGATTCAGGTTTGGTCTCTCCCTAACTCGGGGCCTCAATTTCCTCATCTATAAAATGGGGGGATGATCCCTGTCCTGCTTATTGCCCAGTGCAGGATGCAGGTGGGCTGGCTTCTCTTGGCTGCTGGCCCTCCTCCCATCCCACCTACCGATAAGGAAACAGATCACTCCTAGAGTCAGCTATACCATGGCTACGCCAGATTAGAACCTGAAATTAGGCTCTTTTTTCAACCATCTTGCATAATCTGAGGGCAGATATTTACCCATTTAAATTTAAAAAGCTTTGCTAGGTGTCATGTGCTCATGTAAGAAAAATCAAATACACCCTCCTATGCAAATAGGACATCTCCATTCACTTTCTACACTATGCTTTTCTCACCCAACTTGAAGACTATGCTGCATTGGTTCACAAAGCCCTTCCTCACTCTCTAGTAGTGCTCCACTCTAAGGAATTCCCCAAATGTATTTCTCTCATCCCTCTCAGATAGACACTTAGGGGATCTCCAGTCTTTTGCTCCGCAAACAACACTGCAGTTAATCGCCCCGTTCAGATGACTCTGAGCCTGGCTTGGGAATAGGACTGCTGGGTAAAGGGCACATGTAGTTTTTATTTGGGTCCATATTGCCAAAAAGCTCTCCAAAGAGATCGTGCTGGCTTACCCCCACATCCTCAACTGGACCAGGCACCTCTTTCCCCACACCATCACTGGCCAGGTAGATATAATGTGCCAAGAAAATCAAATGGGCCGTTTCCCCAAAGGAAATCCTCAAAGGCCAGGTGTGTTTGGGGCCAGGTCGGAAAGAACCAGAATCAGGCCCCTGCAGGCCCTGCACCCTGACCAATAATGATGTGAACTTGGCAATGGGCTTCCAGTCTTTGGGATTGGTTTCCACCTCTGTAAAACGATAATGGTAGGTACCTATCCATGGGGCTGTTGTGAGATGATATTTATAGATAAAAAGCACATAAGGCAGTGAGTGGTTACTGGCTGCTATTTAGTCTAGGTGAGTCATGTATCCCAAGGACTGCAGCCCCTGGGGTGGGGGCCAAGCCTCTGGAGTTGATGCTTGGTTATCAGATTTGTTGTACCTTTCAAGGGATCAGGGAAAGGAAGAGGGGATGGGGAACCATCAAGGAAAAGAGTGGAATCATTGCATGTCAGCTTCCTGCTGTGCTGATGGAGACACTGAGGTCCAAAAGGCACGGACAAGAAGTGATTACAAGCTTAGCAGAGTGAAGTAGCCAGGAAGCAGTGTCTAATGCAGAATTCCTGGGTTGCCCAGGCCACTGCAGCAAACCAGCCCTGAGACACAGGGTTCAGGGATGCCAATTTTGGCCTCCAGGATTCAGAGGGACCTGGAGGGTTGCAGTGATTGAGATCTTGCAGTCCATTGTGTTCCACAGGCCAGCAGCGTCAGCCTTACATGGGAGTCTGTAAGACTGCAGACTCCTGGGCCAACCACCACGGCAGAGTCTGCATCTTACTGGTGTGTGAGGCACACTGGTGTGTGAGAAACACTGCAACTCCAGCAGGAAGATAACACGCCTGCCATGGGGGATAGACCACTTGTCCGAGGACAGGCCTTAACCCTCACTCCCAGCAGCCCTCCTCTGCTTTTGGTGGTATCGTTGTCCCTTGTAAAGCCCTTCTTGAAGACCTGCTCTGTCCCAGACAGTCACAGCTCCCTGGGAGACAGAGAAAGTACAAGACTTGGTCCTTATCCCCCATGGACAGTAATAGGGCATAGAAAGTTACCACCCTTCACTGAGTCTCCACCAGGTGCCAAGCAGAGTATCTTATTCAGTCACATGATAACCCTGTTGGTGTGATGTTAATAAGAGCAGGTTTCAGCTAAGGAAATGAGGCTCGGAGAGATTAAGTGAATTGCCCAAGGCCACACAGCAGATACATGCAGAGCTGGGATTTGAACCCAGAGCTGTGTGGGGTCAGGGGCTTAAGCATTTACAGTCAGGGTGTGGTAGGGGCAGATGATGCCTCCCTCACGCTAAAGCTACACAGCTAGCCACCTGTAAGTCCTCACAATTGGCTGGCCTAGCCAGCCTGGCTGATGTAAATCTGATACCTCTCTAGAGAGTTGCCACCCCCATCTCCAAGAAGAGGCCTGCCACTCTCCATGTCAGCACTGAAGAACCAGCCAGGAGGGAGTCTCCTGCAATTTACAGAACAAGTCCGCTCTGGGAGCAGGCTGAGTTAGCTATGTATAGCTAGAAGAGGGTCTCTCTCACAGATGCTGATTGACTGGAAGCCAGGGGAAGGAGTTCTGGAAGGTCTGGTGCAGCTGGAGGTGGGCCTGGGGAAGGAGAATGGTCTTTAAAACCAATGCACAGAATACTCGTGGAAAGTCTCTTATTCACTCTGGAAGAAAAACGGTGCTATTCAAGGTGGCCAGATACTGGACTCAGACAGCATGGCCTTGCCTCATTTTTACTCTTAAGCACCTCCACATTTCACTGCTGTGTGGAAGAGAGGAAAATCAGGCAGGATGAGGCGGCAGCTGAAAACCAAAGGCAAATATTTTCCATCCTGAAGAAAGACTCCCCAGGCTGCCTCTGGAGCAGTGGCTAGTGGTTTGCTTTCCCCAAAGGTCAGTGCCTTCTTGTCACCAGGCTATGTGTTTGGGGGGCTGGGGGGCTGGCTAGAATCCACCCCCACCAGTAGAGCTGGTGGGAGAGGGCCATCCATCCAAGCCATGCCCGAAAATGGAAATGCCCTTCCCCACAGAGGGGACATGGGATACAAGGTAGTCCCAGCTGTTCATAGACAGGGTTCCCCCCCAACCCAATCTTGAGGCAGAGACTCCTTATCAAAATAGGAGCTGTTAGTCTGTGTTGGAGAAAGATATATCCACACAAAGCTGCTAGTCCTTAAATGAATTTGTAATTTATTCATCACGATAATAGCTACACACATTTGAAGAGTAGTGGTACATATCTGTGTAAGATTTACATTTGGGCTACAGATGAAAGTGAGGCTTATGTGGACTCAAGGCCTCACTACCACGGCTTGGCTCCTAGGGTTGGCAGGTCCAGGAGCCAACCCCTCACCTGGGAACCTTCAATGAGGGGCCTGGAGCCTTGACAACTGGATCTGCAGGAGGAAGCAGGTAGGGGGGAGTTGTTGGCAGTGTGACTCCTCTCTCCAGCTCCCAGCCACACCAAGCCCCTTGCCCTTTTTTTCTCCCAAGAAAACCAGTTTTCTGAAATTTCCAAAGCATCAAACCAGGACCTCAGCCTCAGGGCACCTCCCTGATGCCCAGCTGCCAGAAAGCAGAGCAAACAAGCTTGAGGCCCTGCCCACAGCCCAAGGCAGCGTCCCCAGAATGGCCCCTTTCCACTCTGTAACAGTCTCCATGTCTGAAATGAGAGGTGATGTCACTTCCTAGAAGGGCAGTGTGAGGGTTAGAAATAAAATATATCAAGGCATCTTGGCTGTAGGAGGGTACCAGATAGCACGCTGTCCAATGCTGCTGCTGCTGTTATACCTGCTCCAATAGACCAAAGCTTACTGAGAACTTTCTAGATCTGAGGGAGGTCCTAGACCCTGTGTCCAGGATGGCTGGGCAGTGCTAGGCCCCGCATGTGCTCCATCTGGCCCACTTTCCCTTCTTGACCTGCTTTGCCTTCAGGGCAGGCTGGGACCCACAGCTCTGGCCACTGGCCCACGGGTGTCATCAGGCAAGTCTAGGGCAGCTGCTGTCCTCACATCCATATTACATACACATCTCCCCTGACCCTTGCCTGCCTGGCTTCTCACCTCTCTGGTAATCCAGGCTTCTCCCTCGGGTGGAGGCCCAGCCCTCCCCACCCCCAGCTAAACTCAGGAGAGAAATCCAGCTCAGGTTCCCAAACAGGCTATGTTCTTTCCTGCACTAAGCCAAGCAGCTCCTTGCTGCTGGAATGCCCTTTTCCTTTCTTCTTAGCCCACACTTCCTCCAGTTTTCTCGTTTTGCAGCGACCGTCCCTTATCCCCACCTCAGAAGGGAGGTGCTCAGGGGGCCCTAGCCTTTGGGCTCCAGGATTGGGCACATAGCAGAGTCTGGAAAATGTCAAGTGACCGATCTAGTCAAAGCCTGCAGGGGGTTTCTAGGCCTAGCCAGCTTCTCTGCTGCCCCCCTCCTTTTGGGAAGAAGGACGGGCTGGGGTTTGGGTGGGTAGCTTTTTGGAGAGTAGAGTAAGGCGAGTGGACTTGAACTTCCTGCTGCCTCTTACCCCTGAAGAAGGGGCGGGGTCTGAGCCGAGCTTGCAGGGGAAGGGGCTGGAAGGGAGGACGAGGGTGGGCCTAGGGGGTAGGGCAGAGAAAGAGACCCCTCGGTTCTCCCCGGCACGGGCACAGACCGTGGCTGCTTGCAGTTGGTGTGTAAGCCCACTGCAGTTTAAATGCTGTTTGTTTGGAGAAGCTTAGGGAGGAGGCTGGGGGTGGGGTAGGCGGAGGGTCCGTGTGATAGAAGCTCCAGCTTCGTCGGTGACTGAAGAAGGGTGGCGTTCAAGAGAGAAGGCAGAAAACCAGAAGGGTGCTCGGCGCCCTGGGCCGGTCGCCCCCCGTTTGCGGAGGGAGAGCTGGAGCCGCCTCTCGCAGCCACTCCGCGAGCGGGGAGGGAAGCGAGGGGACGACAGCGCCGGGCTCCCCCGCCCCCACCCCACCCGGTTCCAATATTTCGCAGAAAGGCACGCGGCTCCTAATCGGTCCTTTCCAGGCTGAGATTTAACCGCGCGATGCCAGCGCAGGGGCGAGGGCCGAAGGTCGGGGGAGGTGCTCAGAGTCCGGAGCTGCCGAGCGAGGTGAGGAGCTCGCGGCCTCGGCTGGTGGAGCGGGCGGGCGGGCGCACAAACCCGGGAGGCAGCTATGGAAAGGGGGGCAAGTTAAAAATAATCCTCTCCGTCTGGGAAGCTCTCGTGCGCTCTCTCGCCTCGTTCGGTGCCAGAGGACTCCAGGGGAGGTGGCGTCGGGGAGGGCAGAGTGGGATTCCCCCTCCTCCGCGGGGCGGGGTGCCTGCCTACGCGCCGCCGCCGCACGTGTGCGGGGCCGCGCGCCTGAGCCCCCTGCACCCGGATGGGGGCGCCCCCTCCCCAGGACCCCGCGCAGCTGGCAACGGGCCCCACCGGCAGCCTGGCGCGGTTGGAGGGAAGAGCTCCATTATTTATTATTTACTAGCCTTAATAGGTTTGAGTCATGAAGGTTGGGGGCCAGGACGCTGGGAGAACTGAGGAGTTAGAGGAAAGGGTCGGCAGGGGGAGGGGCGGCGCAGGCGGCGAGGACGAGGTCTCTGCCTAGGCCCCGCGTCCTGGGCGCACCTCCGTCCGGCCCCGCCTCACCGCCGGGTGTTGGGGCGGCGCAGCACGCCGGGAGGGAAGTGTGGGCCTTTGATTTTGCCTCTTGGCCTCTGTATTTTGCGTCTTCGCCCTTCCTAGGGTGCGGGGAGGGAGCTGCGGGTCGTATGCCCCGCCCTGCGCGCCCCTCGCGGCCGCCGCCGCGTCCCTGACGCAGCCTGGGCCTCATTTATCATCATCTTTGGTCAAGTGGAGTGTGCAAGGAACAGCTGCTTCACTCGGCTGACTTCCGAGGGCGGGAATCAGGGAGATGAATGATGCGGGCTGGGGGGGCTCAGCACCCCGGGGTCCCAGCGCAGGCAGGAGGGAGGTGCGGAGCGTCCAGCGGCGTCTTCGCCCAGTGGAGAGTGCAGCACCCCCTTCCTCTCCCGGCGCCTCCAATGACCATGGATCGCGGACGGGGGCCGCCCCAGGAGGCAGCTGGGCGCGAAGAGGTGCCCCTCGCCAGAGCAAGACCTGCTAGCGCGCTGCTGGCGGAGCCGGAGGTCGAGGTGACCTTGCTGGGGTCAGCGGGTTCGGCTGCGAAGGAGGCGGTGCGGCGTCTTTGGTGGCGCTTGTCGGATTGGAGCAGAGGGAAACAAGGAGGGGCCGGCGGGGGTGTGAGGGGGAACACAAATAGAAGGTGAAATTTTACCTGCCCCTGAGGGAGTCCTGCGGATTTTCTCCCGGCAGCAGCAGGCGCTCTGCCTTTGTCTTACACGGATGAAACATCTGTTGCAGAGGAGCGGTGAGGCCACAAACAACCCCCTT
Organism: Eonycteris spelaea; assembly: GCA_003508835.1. Taxonomy (NCBI): domain Eukaryota; kingdom Metazoa; phylum Chordata; class Mammalia; order Chiroptera; family Pteropodidae; genus Eonycteris; species Eonycteris spelaea. The sequence continues at coordinate 462,994 of PUFA01000285.1, read as the reverse complement.
ACGTCCTGCGTGGCTCCCCCATCCTCAGCTTGGCCCTAGCCGGCCTCCAGGACTCGCAGCGCCGCGTTAACCCTGCTCGCGCCGGGCACACGCCCAGCAGCCCCGATGCAGCACACACCTCCGTGTGGGGCTCCTGGCCCCAGAATGAGCTCTCGCGGGGGTGCCCAATGGCCCGCCCCCACTTTCAAAGGGTTTGGTGGTATCCATCAGGGGCGGGGGCGCAGTCGCGGAAAGGGTTAATGGCCTAGTCGCAGACCCTAATTGTCAGACCTGGGCCCGCTTCGTTTCAATTACCCTAAGTAGAGACTGAATGTGCAATTAACGAAGTCAGCTTGCCAACTGGAAAGCCATCCCCGCTTTCACATTGAGCAGAATACTCAACCAGCTGACTTGGACTAAGCAATTTCCTCCTCTCTCTCTCTTTTTCTCTCTCCCAACCCCCTCCCTCTTTTTCTCTCTCCTTAATAATAAAATTATACCAAGCAGTTTGCGGTGTGGCAGGCGGCCAGAAAAGCGTTTCTTTAAACGCCGCCGTCTCACAATTAGGCAGCAAGAGGATTTGACACGCAGTGTCGGCCTGACAGGCGGCTTCCTCCCCTAGGGGATGGGGGGAGGAAAGGTACGCCAGTTCCCCTGCTCCCCCATTTGGAACCGGGCTGGAGGGGCTGGCGTGCTTCTCCTCCCAGGTTGTCAGGATGCTGCAGAGAAGGGGTGGTTCCCACACAGGCTTAGGAAGGGGGACTTTCCCTGACTTCTGAGAAACCGGGCTGTCCAGGAGGAGGACCCTCCCACCCACACACACACTATCTATTTTGGCCTTGAGCTCTAAGTTCATTTTCTGGTTGACAAATATAGGCTCTTTGGGGCTCAGAGTTGTAGAGGGATCTTAGCCCTGATGGACCTCCTGGACAAGTCATTGTCTCTCTCTGGGCTTCTGTTAATCCCTCTGCAAAATGAGAGGGAGATTTGGACTAAATATGCTCTGCAGACAGTGGCTTCTGGTGGGCCCTCTCCTTTCCTCAGATGGGTAAGTTCACTTTATCCCATCCTCCCTGACCACATCCTCTCCTCACTCCCACAGCTTCCTAGGAGTCACACCTGGATAGTTGTCTGTCTTTCTGCCTTAGGAGGGTAGGGGCCATGCTGCTTTTTCCCTCTGTATCACCAGCACCTAGCTGTTCCCCCACCTCCAACAGAATGTAAGCTGAGCAGAAACAGGCTTGACAAGTGAGTAGGCAAAAGCACCCAGAGGGGTTGTGACCCAGGGGATTGTGGAGGGCAGAGCATAAGCTTCATCTTTCCTTCAGTATTGGCTGTTGCACATTTCCTGGCCTCCAAGCCTGTCATCATTAACCTTCTCTCTGAGTGGCGTCTTTTAGGGCTGTGGTGAGAGCTAAGTAATGCACCCAACCCAGAGCATACCCCTCACTCATCCAGTCTGTCCATCCATCCAGGCAGTAGGCAGTTTAATAGGCACCTACTTGGGCCAATTTCTGGGCTTAGAGTTTAGGATCTAACAGATCCTTAGGCTATAACCCTCATCAGTCTACATTCTGGTGGGCACATGTAAAACTGTTCATTATACCATTAATTATGCAATTACGGCTATGATAAGTGCCGCCAAGGAGTCATGCAGGGACCCAGCAAGGTGGGGGCAGCAGGACTTCATCCAGTGCCTCTGTGGGCCCAGGCCTCCTGCCTCCCAGCCTTTGCAGCTCTCCCACCTCTCTGCAATGCCTTTCCAAGGCTACTAAGCTCCTCCTCCCTCCCACAGGGCCACAGCTGCACTGGCCAGCCCTGCCTCCACCCAGAGCCTGCAGTTGATGCTGGTGTCAGGGCTTCTCCCAGGGGTCAGGAAAGGTTCTGGATGCTCCTCCTCCTTTCATCTCATTGAGCACCTACCACGTGCCATTAAGAATATACTAGGGGCTCAAATTCCTCACCCAATAAAGCCCTGCCTTTGCCCATGCCAGGTTCCATCTGTGTCAGTTACATCAGGGTGTGACACCTGGGAGCTTGTGATCAAATATAGCCCACAGACAGCTTCTCTTGAACTCAAGTATTAAACTTTACTGATTGATAACATTTTTTAAAACAAGAGACTTCCCTTTTTATAAAATTCGGATTTTTGGCTTTAAAGGAAAACACATAAGCTCTGGCACCCTGGGCCTTCATTCCCATAAGTCAGCAATTCATTGGAGCTGAGTGGGGCTCCACCCGCACTTTGTGACCAGGGCCCCCTGTTTGCCTCCATCCTCACCTGCCCACCTCACTGAGGTATGTTACCTACCAGGCTGGAGGGAGAACGTTCTTTGTCAAATGAATGAGGAAGAGTTGTGGCCATAAATCCCTATCCCCATCCAAATATGCTCAGTACTACTACCTGACTGCTTGTTCTGGATATTTTCATAGGGTTAATATGATATTTAACACATCATTCATTCAATAAATACTTATTGTTATGGGAAATGGGGATAAAGCTGTGAACAAACCAGGCAAAAATCCTTGCTCTCATGGAACTTTTGTTGTAAAGAGGAGAGACCAATAATAAAGCCAGCCAGCTAGCCGTATGGCTTATTACAAGGAGATAAGCTCTTTGGAGAAGAAGGAGAGGAGGGGGAGTGCGTGGGGTGCCATATCAAACACATCAGTCAGGGAAGGCTAGCTGAGAAGGTGACATGAGTAAAGGCTCTGAGAGAAGCCATGTAGATAGCTGAGAACGGTATTCCAGCAGAGAAAACAGGTGTGCAAAGGCCCTGAGGCTCAGGAAAGTGAAAATGCTTCCCAAGGCCACAAAGCCAGTCAGCAGCCACATAAGCCATATGCCTTGGTCCCTCCAATTTTCTAAGGGAAGTTATTGTTTCTCTGGGCATATGGGGTGATGAGGATAAGGCTGGGTGAAAGGTTGGGCTTTTCTTTCAGTCTTTGCCTCTCAAAGCCAGCAGACACACAAATCCTGTATCAACCATATTGTACAGTTGCCTAGAATGTCAGGAACTTCTGGGGAGGTGCGATGGAAGGAGGAGAATGGAATAGACTGGGAGTCCCTGTAGGTCCCCTCAGACCCCAATGCCAGCCCCTTGATCTTGCTGTCCTGGGTCTCTGAATGTGCGGGCCACCAGACCCCAGCCCTCTTAGGTGTCTGCACGCTAGCAGTTGATCCCACCCATCTCTTATGCTTTTCCTCATTTTGACAGAGATGAGTAGAGGGGGTGATGTTTTTTTGTTCAATAAAATGATCTAAAAACAATTATTGTCCACAAGAGAGAGAAAAGTCTGGGACTGATAATAGGTGAACTCCCCCGCACCCCATCCTGCCCCAGGAGGGCTCCTGAATGCCAGCTGCACAGCTGCTGCAGTATCCCTTCTTGCTACCTCCCCTCCCCCGCCTCACAGCAGAGGGAAGCCAGGCTGGCCCCATGCCCTTTACCCATTAGGTAGGGAGCAGTGTGCAACTTTCAAAGGCAGCTAAGTTGAGATCTCAGCTCTGCTGCCCGGTCACTAAGCTGTGCTAACTCCAAAAGTTACTGACTCCTCCTGGAAATAGGGTCCTGGCTTCCTAACTGGGCAGGGTGCTTCTGGAACTATCACGGCACAGCACGCCACAGCAAAGCAGGCGGTGCCTAGACAGCTAAGTGGGGTGGGGCACCCTCATGGTGGGTTAGACCCTGAGGGTAAGATTCATTCAGAGGCTTAGGAGCTGCAGCTGGGTCTTTGGAGGAGACAGTATTGGTGGGCTTTGAGGGAAGGCTTTCCAAACATCTGAAGAGTCCAGAAGCCTCTGCTCCCCATTCAGATATCCTCTGAAGAGCCAAAACCCCAGCTTCTCTGGAGTCCCTAGCCTGGGCATCTGGAGAGGGTGCTGGGGTGGTCTTCGTGCTTCTGACCCCACTCACACCATTGCTTGCCTCTTAGTATTCAGGACCTCCAGTCCCAAGGCCTTCCCACCGAGCCTGCCCACCCTGGCCCTGCAGAGAGAGGCATGTTGGACCCCTGTGTATTTCTCCCATAAGCATACTTGGGTGCCCATGATGAGGAGGGATGCATACCAAGCATGTTGCTCACAGGCGGTGGTCTCAAGAAACCTTACTTTGGGGTGGGGGCTGCCTTGTTATCTGGGATTCCTTATGCCCCAGGGTGTCCCCCCTCTGCCCCAAGCAGGGCTCTCACAGTTGGCACCTGTCCCTACCTTTTCAGTAGCCCCTGGCCCAAGGACCTTACCTGTCCCAGAGGCCTGTGGGTACTGGGGCTCTTAGTCTTGTGGATTCCTTGGAAGCTTCCCCCTTCCCCCATTCAAGCCAGGCCCTTAGGATTAAACATAGATACCACAGGACAGCAGTAAACTGGCTAATAGTTTACCATTTTATTGGAGGTCTTGTATTTAGTATTCATCACAGCAGATGGGAAGGCCTGAGATGGCTCCCCTCAGCTCCTCCTTGGACACCCCTACCACCCACCCCAGCATCCTGACTCAGGTGATTTTCTCCTTCCTGTTCTCAAGGCTTGAGTGGGTTGGGTTTTTCATTTTTTTCCTGCAGCTACAAATCAGGAAACCGGGTCATAAAACAACCTTGGGTAAGTAGGTGGGATGGAACCACGGCCGGAGCAGCTGCAAGAGAACAAAAAGCTTCCTTCCCTGTCTCTGCCTTCCTCCCTTCTTCCTTCTCCCCCTCTCTGTTATTCTCTCCCTCTTTTCTCTTTTTCAGTCTCTGTTTCTCCCTCTCCATCCCCCATTTCATGTCTCCCACCACCCCCTCAGAGCCTGCTCTGGGGTTACAGCAGTTGTGGCCCAAACTGCACCCATTTACCTGACCAGGGACTCATCCTGGGGACTGGAGAGGCGATGGGCCAAGGGACCTCTCCCTGAGGCTATAAAGGCGACAGCAGGCAGCCAGTAACCACCATTACCCATGAGTGGACCTCACTAAGGTGGGTCTGGCTCCCCGAGTAAAAGTGGGGGCCTGACCTGGCTGTCAGGGGACATGGGAAGTATAAACTGTCAGCACCCCCGTCACCTCCCCTCACAGTACCTTCTTGTTATCATGCTCCAAGATGCCCTCTAAAATGGGAATTCTTGGTGCAGGGTCCAGGTAGGGGGGGTGTCCACTCTTGGCCTGGTCACTGTTCCTGCTGTGGGCATCCAGTGAAAGGAACTTCCCTGTGGGGGAGCTCATATGCGGGTCTCTTGCCTCTCTGAATCTCACCTTTTTCTGTGAAAGGGCTGAACAAACACTGAGCAAACCTGTGCAGAGTAGGTGCTTACAGCCAAGGGTGCCCTCTTTCACTCGTAGTGCCTTTGCAGGGAGGGGAGGGCTGAGGTCTTTGTCTCAAAGAATTGCTGAGCCCAGGTTCACCAGCTGTCAGAGGCCCTTGAGGGCTGCTGGCCTTGCACTGAAGTGGTGGGTGGGGTTTCTTCATGCCCCCAATCTCTCCTTCCTCTCAGTTCATGGCTCCATGGATAGCTGAGGGAACAGTGAGACCTACCTGTGCTAAGGGAAGTCCTGGGGCCTTTGGATTCAAAGCCTGGGACCCTGAACCAACCTCTGGTGAATGTCCCTCCTTGAGCCTGACCTGGGAAGGCCAGCTTTCAGGAGTTGTCGTAGAGAGTGCTAATGCATCTCTAATGCATTTAGTGCTTAGAGGACGTGCAAGACTAACTTCCTCCCTTCCTTCCTTTCTTCCTCCCTCCATCCCAACTGGGCAAAGACTTCTGAGATAAGGCCTTGACCAAGTGTCTAGAAGAGGCAGGTGTGGAAGCAGGGATGGGGAGGCTGGGCTGGACCAGAAGGAGCCCCATGGAGATATGTTAGGGAGTGCCTTCCTGTGACCCCCACCCTGTCTCTCTCCAGCTGAACCTACAGAAGCCAAACCCCCAGTTTGTCCCCCTCTACCCCCTTTCCCTCCCCCAAGTTCGAAGGTCACTATTTTAATATCAAAGGGGCTTCTTTGCCCCCTACTTGTGATGCTGCCCACCCCAGCCCCCTCCGGCTGCCTCTTTCTTCCTCCTTGTCCTTTACTAGTGTTCTTGAAAAGTAATCATAATCATAATAATTAATAACAACGGAGCCAGGCACTCTTAAAGACGCTGAGTCCCATTTTCTCCTGGCAGAACTTGCAGGACCTCATTGGCTCCGAGAGGTGCCTTTGATGCCTTGCCTTTGTTCCTGCATCCCTCCCCTCCTTCTGCCTAGGGTTGGAGGGTGGTGTTGGGGTGAATATTTTTGCCTACGTGTCTCCATCAGGCGCTGGGCTTTTCGTATTCTAATTGAACTGTCTTTTCTTAGAGATAGATGCTTTCACCACATCCAGCTGCTCATGTGTATTGGGAAGCCCGCCTGCAATACAGCTCATCTAAATTAAAAGACACAGCAGCTGGACTGATTAAAGGGTGGTGGGGTGGGGGTGAGTCGAGGCGACACTGGTCATAGCACTCTCTCTTTTTAAATAATGTTTCTGGGTAATGTGTTTTGGAGAATGTGAAAAAAATAAAAGCTGTAGAAATGTTAATGATATCCACAGGACACTCAGCAGGAAATGAGAGCGATCTGGGACTAATAAAAGCAGAAATGTAATTTGTGCAGATATACGAGGAAGGCGAAGCCTTCAGATGAGGCCTGGGTTTGTGCATTCCAGGCTCATAAACACAACACGGGGTGGGGAGGGCAGAATGTGGGCAGTGGCCTCCACCTGCTAGCTGGGGTATGGGCAGCCTAGGGGAGTGTGCTTGCCTGGGGTAGAAGGGGTCGCCCTTTTGGACAGGTCTGTGGTGGTCTGGCCAGCACCTTTTCCTGGTCTTTTCTGTGGAGGTTGGGTCAGGAGGCTCAGGACTGTTTATTTGGCAGGGGCCCCCAGGCCAGAACCCAGAGTGTCTCTAGCTTCTTTGGGCTGATGTGTCTCAGCAGGCACCTCCTGTAATGTTTGATCCAAGCCGCCAGGGGTGGGATTGAAGTGGGTCAGAAGGGCAGGCGCTTTTCTCCTTTTTGGGGATGCCTGAGATAAATCCAGGGAGAGGCGAGAAGGAAGGCCACTGTCCGCATGAGGTCTGCTGGCATTGACATGCCAGGTGGCCAGGAGTTCGCCTTGTGGGCCATTGGTTCCCTCTCTGCAGCTGCGGCATTCCATCCTTGAGTCAGGGCCAGCTGCCTGTGGAAGGCCAGGGAGGTGGGCTCCTGGGGGCTGTCTGGCTGCCCTGGGCTTGCCCTGCTCAGCTGACTAAAGCACCCCTCTGTCCCCCTCCCTGGTCAGCCCTTGACACTGAATGAAGAAGACACTGAATAAGGAAAGCATTTAGGTGAGATCCTGGTGAAGAAGGGTGAGCTGGTCTTATTGGGGCAGCTCCTCCCCTTCCCTACTCCACATCACTCTGTCTCTTTCCCCTTCTCACATCTGCCTGTCTCTCTCTCTTCTGTTTTTTATTCCATTCTGGTCCCTCCCATAACCCTGGAATCTTGTAACCCGAGGCAGGCCACCCTTCTTTCTGAAAGGAAAACACAAAGTCCCCTGTGTCCTCCTGGGGGCTTGGGATGTGCAGGCTGACCTGAGCCTTATTCTTTCTGACTCCCCCACCCCCTGCAGCTGGCATGATTGTGGGTAAATCCCGAGCCCCCCAGGTCTCACCAGCCTGGAGCATTTCTTGCTTCTCCCTCCCTCCAAGGAGGGTCTTCTGGGGTGACCAGGCCCCCAGTCAGTTGGTAGAACCTGTAGCCTTGATTTTGAGGGCCTGCCTGTTTTGTGAATCCAGTTACTCTGCCGAAGTGCCCCCATGCTCTCAACCTTGTGGTCATTTCCTGACCCAGGATCCTACTTTGGGGTAGGTTGGACCCCACCGGGGCCCCAACACCTAAAATTGTAAACAGATGGACTCTGGGCCTGGTGTGACCTGGTCCTGACCCTGTGGAAGCCAAAGGGGCCAGCTAGGACTTCCTGGGCTGCTTCACACATGAAGGGACTGCGGCTCTGTCCCTTATTAGCATGCACTCCCTCACTGCGGGCCATGTAATCGGTTTATGCACCTCCGATATCAAGACAGGAGGCAGGTGCCACTGTCCTGTGTTCTTGGGAGTCATAGAAGGAGATGTTTTATGCCTGCAGTGGTTTGACGTCTGCAAAGAGGAACAGAGATTCCAGATGGCATGGAAGTGATAAGGATGTGTGTGCGTGCGTGCGCGTGCGCGTGTGCATGTGTCAGCACGCGTGCTTGGGAGCAGCTTCTCTGAGGCAAGAGCAAACCTTCCTCACCTCTGGCTTGGCTGGGTCATGCTTGAGCACTGACCAGCAGGGACTAGATTACAGGATCCAGTGGACCCAGGGGACAGGGGAGCGGGAATTGCTCTGCTAAATGATTTTGAGCTGTTGGAAGGGCTGGAAGTGGTGGGATGGGGGAGGGAGGGCGAACTGGCCACAGGGAGGGTGGGGTGGCAGCTCCCTGGCGACCTAATGCTGGGCAGCCAGGTTTGCACCTCCTTCTCCCTCTCCCCCGAGAAGCAGCTGTCCTTGTCAAGGCTCAGGCATTGTTGGTGGGAATTATAGAGCTCACCTCCCTGACACAGAAGTTGTCAATCTATGCACAGCTGGTGGGGAGGCTCAGGCAAAGGGGGTACGATGAAGAGCTTTGGGGAGAGGGCAGGGCAGGGAGAAGAGTGAGGAGGCAGACTTTCTGAGCTGAAAGGAAATGGTCCATTTGAATTTCTGTCCTTCCATGCCCACCCTCCCCTCCCCATGCCTGCTCCCACTCCCCCTTCTCTTTTCATAGATAACCAGCCGAGTCATGCAGTCTTTTCGAGAAAGGTGTGGTTTCCATGGCAAACAACAGAACTACCAGCAGACCTCACAGGAGACATCTCGCCTGGAGAATTACAGGCAGCCGAGCCAGGCCGGGCTGAGCTGTGACCGGCAGAGGCTGCTGGCCAAGGACTATTATAACCCGCAGCCCTACTCAGGCTACGAGGGCAGTGCTGGCACGCCTGCAAGCGCTGCGCGCGGAAGCAAAGGACTGACATCGCAGCAGGCCCTGCAGGGGAGGCCGGCGTTCTCCAGCTACAGCGTCCAGGAGAGCAGCCCTTACCCAGGCCGATACTCAGGCGAGGAGAGCCTACAGGCCTGGGGGACCCCCAGCCACCACCACCCCAGCCACAGCCCCTGCCAGGGGGGGTGGGAAAGTATGATGAGAACTTGATGAAAAAGACAGCAGTGCCCCCAGGCAGGCAGTACCCAGAGCAGGGTACCCAGCTGCCCTTTCGGACTCACTCCCTGCACCTCCAGCCCCAGCTGCCACAGCCCCAGCAGCCCCTGGCCTACCCTAAGCTCCAGAGGCAGAAACTGCAGAATGATATTGCCTCACCTCTGCCCTTTCCCCAGAGCGGCCACTTTCCCCAGCAGTCGCAGTCCTTCCCCACCTCCTCCACCTACTCCTCTACTGGCCAGGGTGGTGGGCAGGGGGCCCACTCCTATAAGAGTTGCACAGCACCATCTGCTCAGCCACACGACAGGCCGCTGACTGCTAGCACCAGCCTGGCCCCAGGGCAGCGAGTCCAGAATCTTCATGCCTATCAGTCCAGCCGTCTCAGCTATGACCAGCAGAAGCAGCAGCAACAGCAAGCCCTTCAGAGCCGGCACCATGCCCAGGAAACCCTCCATTACCAAAATCTCGCCAAGTACCAACACTACGGGCAGCAAGGCACAGGCTACTGCCAGCCAGACTCAGCCGTCAGGACCCCAGAGCAGTACTACCAGACCTTCAGCCCCAGCTCCAGCCACTCACCCGCTCGGTCCGTGGGCCGTTCTCCTTCCTACAGCTCCACCCTTCGCCGCTGATGCCAAACCTGGAGAACTTTACCTACAACCAGCAGCCGCTCAGCACCGGGGCCTTTCCCACAGGTATCACTGACCACAGTCACTTCATGCCCCTGCTCAACCCCTCCCCGACTGATGCCACCAGCTCTGTGGACACCCAGGCCGGCAACTGCAAGCCGCTGCAAAAGGACAAGCTCCCCGAGAACCTGCTGTCAGATCTCAGCCTGCAGAGCCTCACAGCCCTGACCTCACAGGTGGAGAACATCTCCAACACGGTGCAACAGCTGCTGCTCTCCAAGGCTGCCGTGCCGCAGAAGAAGGGAGTCAAGAACCTGGTTTCCAGGACCCCAGAGCAGCACAAAAGCCAGCACTGCAGCCCTGAGGGCAGTGGCTACTCAGCTGAACAGGCAGGCACCCACTGTCGGAGCCACTGAGCAGCACGCCGCAGTCCAGCCATGCCGAGCCGCCCGAGGCCGACTACCTGAGTGGCTCTGAGGACCCACTGGAACGCAGCTTCCTCTACTGCAACCAGGCCCGTAGCAGTCCTGCCAGGGTCAACAGCAACTCGAAGGCCAAGCCTGAGTCTGTGTCCACCTGTTCCGTGACCTCACCTGACGACATGTCCACCAAGTCTGATGACTCCTTCCAGAGCCTGCACAGCAGCCTGCCACTTGACAGCTTCTCCAAGTTTGTGGCCGGTGAGCGGGAATGCCCACGGCTGCTGCTCAGCGCCCTGGCACAGGAGGACCTGGCCTCTGAAATCCTGGGGCTACAGGAGGCCATTGGTGAGAAGGGTGACAAGGCCTGGGCTGACACGCCCAGCCTGGCCAAGGACACCAATAAGCCACCCTTCTCACTGGAGAACCACAGCACCTGCCTGGACTCTGTGGCCAAGAACACCTGGCCACGACCAGGGGAGCCAGAGGCCCTCCCCGAGTCCTTGCAGCTAGACAAGGGCAGCAACACCAAGGACTTCAGCCCAGGGCTGTTTGAAGACCCTTCCATGGGCTTTGTTACGCCCGACCCCAAGAAGACAACTGGTCCCCTCACTTTTGGTACCAAGTCCACCCTTGGGGCTGCCACTTCAGACCCCACTGCAGCAGCTTTTGACTGCTTTCCGGACACAACCACTGCCAGCTCAGCAGACGGCGCCAACCCCTTTGCCTGGCCTGAGGAAAACCTGGGAGATGCTTGTCCCCGGTGGGGGCTGCACCCCAGTGAACTCCACCAAGGGCCTAGAGCAAGGCGGAAAGGCCTCGGACAGCATCGGCAAAGAGAACACTCACGAGGCTTCCGCTTGCCTGGGCTTCCAGGAGGAAGAGCCCCCCGGGGAGAAGGCTGCTGTGCCCCGGGACTCCAAGCAGGAGGAGGCGGGCGGGGTGAAGGAGGAGGCAGGTGGGCTGCTGCAATGTCCTGAGGTAGGCAAGGCCGACAGATGGCTGGAAGACAGCCGGCACTGCTGCTCTGCCTCCGACTTTGGGGACCTCCCGTTGCTGCCACCCACCAGTAGGAAGGAGGACCTGGAGGCTGAGGAGGAGTACTCGTCCTTGTGTGAGCTCCTGGGCAGCCCCGAGCAGAGGCCCAGCATGCAGGACCCACTGTCACCAAAGGCCCCACTGATGTGTACCAAGGAGGAAGTGGAGGAGGTGCTGGACCCCAAGGCCAGCTGGGGCTCCCCATGCCACCTCTCTGGGGAGTCGGTCATCTTGTTGGGCCCTACTGTGGGCACTGAGTCAAAGGTCCAGAGCTGGTTTGAGTCCTCCCTGTCCCACATGAAGCCCAGGGAAGAAGGGCCTGATGGGGCACTGGCTCCAGGAGACCCTACCGCCCTGACCTCGGACGCCTCCTTGGCCCAGAAGCCAAACAAGCCTGCTGTGCCCGAGGCACCCATTGCAAAGAAAGAGCCTGTGCCACGTGGCAAAAGTTTACGGAGCCGGCGGGTGCACCGGGGGCTTCCTGAGGCCGAGGACTCCCCATGCAGGGCACCAGCTCTGCCCAAAGACCTCCTGCTCCCTGAATCCTGCACAGGGCCACCCCAGGGACAGATGGACGGGGCAGGGGCCCCAGGCCGGGGAGCCTCAGAAGGGCTCCCCAGGATGTGCACCCGTTCTTTCACAGCCCTGAGCGAGCCCCGTACACCTGGACCCCCAGGACTGACCACCACCCCAGCCCCTCCAGACAAACTGGGGGCAAGCAGCGAGCTGCCTTCAAGTCCGGCAAGCGGGTGGGGAAGCCCTCCCCAAAGCGGCATCCAGCCCCAGTAACCCAGCTGCCCTGCCCGTGGCCTCTGACAGCAGTCCCATGGGTTCCAAGACCAAGGAGACAGACTCTCCTGGCACTCCGGGCAGAGACCAGCGCTCTATGATCCTTCGGTCCCGCACCAAAACCCAGGAGGTCTTCCACTGCAAGCGGCGGCGGCCCTCAGAAAGCCGGGTCCCCAACTGCCGTGCTGCCAAGAAGCTCCTTGCCAATAACCATCTGCCCACCACATTCAAGGTCTCCTGCAGCCCCAGAAGGAAGGCAGGACCAACCAGCGGGCAAGAGTCCCCAAGCCTGGTGCAGGCAGCAAGCTCTCTGATAGGCCCCTTCACACACTCAAAAGAAAGTCCGCCTTCATGGCACCAGTTCCCACCAAGAAGCGAAACCTGGTCTTACGGAGCAGCAGCGGCAGCAGCGCCAGCGGCAGCGGGGTGGACATGAAGGAAGAGCCGGCTGAGGGCTCCCTGACCCTCTTCAAGAGGATATCTTCTCCCAAGAAAGCCAAGCCCACCAAGGGCAACAGTGAGCCCACTGAGAAGCCCCTGCCCCCAGAAACCCCCGACACCTGCCTCAAGCTGGCCTCGAGGGCGGCCTTCCAGGGGGCCATGAAGACCAAGGTGCTGCCTCCCCGGAAAGGCCGGGGTCTGAAGCTGGAAGCCATCGTGCAGAAGATCACCTCACCCAGCCTGAAGAAATTCGCATGCAAAGTGCCGGGGACCCCGTCTGGAAATCCTCTGAGCCCGTCCCTCTCTGAGAAGGACCGTGGGTTCAAGAGTGCTGGGGGCAGCCCAGTGGGAGCAGAAGAAGGTCTCTTAAATGTGAGCATCGGGCAGAAGCTCCCAACAACTTCGGGGACCGACCCATTATGCAGAAATACAGCCAACAGATCCTTAAAAGGCAAACTCATAAACAGTAAGAAACTGTCCTCAACTGACTGTTTCAAAACTGAGGCCTTTATGTCCCCAGAGGCCCTGCCGCCCAGGGGACTGCCCTGGCACCTAAGAAGAGAAGCCGGAAAGGCAGGGCTGGAGCCCTGGGACTCCCTAAAGGCCCACTAGAGAAGCGGCCGCATCTTGGCCCTGCTCTGCTCCTGACTCCCCGAGACAGGGCCAATGGCACGCAGGATGGCAGTGAGGACAGCTCTGGTGTAGGAGGCAAGAAGCCAAAGATGGAGGAGCTGGGCTTGGCCTCCCAGCCGCCTGAGGGCCGACCCTGCCAGCCCCAGATGAGAGCACAGAAGCAGCCAGGCCACGCCAGCTACAGCAGCTATTCTAAGCGAAAGCGCCTCACCCGGGGCCGGGCCAAGAACACCAACTCTTCACCCTGTAAGGGGCGTGCCAAGCGGCGGCGGCAGCAGCAGCTGCTGCCCCTGGATCCTGCAGAGCCTGAAATCCGCCTCAAGTACATTTCCTCATGCAAGCGGCTGCGGGCAGACAGCCGCACCCCGGCCTTCTCGCCCTTTGTGCGGGTTGAGAAGCGAGATGCATTCACCACTGTATGCACTGTTGTCAACTCTCCTGGAGAGGAACCCAAGCCCCACAAAAAACCTTCGTCTTCTGCCTCCTCCTCCTCATCTTCATCCTCCCTGGATGCGGCCGGGGCCTCCCTAGCCACGCTCCCTGGAGGTTCTGTCCTGCAGCCACGTCCCTCCCTGCCTCTTTCCTCCACCATGCATCTGGGGCCTGTGGTTTCCAAAGCCCTGAGTACCTCTTGCCTTGTTTGCTGCCTCTGCCAAAACCCGGCCAACTTTAAGGACCTCGGGGACCTCTGTGGGCCCTACTACCGAACACTGCCTCCCTAAAAAGAAGCCAAAACTCAAGGAGAAGGTGCGGCCAGAGGGCATCTGTGAGGAGGTCTCACTGCCCCCGGAGAGAACATTCAAAGTCCTCGAGTGTGCAGCTGCCGTTGCCATTGGAAAAGCCCCCAAATCAGATGGCCCGGCTGACCCAACCAAGCCGGGCTCACTGCGCACCAGTGCCCGGGGCCTGTCCCGGAGGCTACAGAGTTGCTACTGCTGTGATGGTCGGGGGACGGTAGTGAGGAGGTAGCCCCAGCTGACAAGAGTCGCAAGCATGAGTGCAACAAGGAGGCACCATCAGAGCCTGGTGGGGACACCCAGGAGCACTGGGTGCATGAGGCCTGTGCCGTGTGGACAGGCGGGGTCTACCTGGTGGCTGGGAAGCTCTTTGGGCTACAGGAGGCCATGAAGGTGGCTGTGGACATGGTAAGAGGCCAGTCCAGCTGGGATGGGGAGTTGAGGTTCCACATGGCAGGCAGGCAGGTAGTCGGGGAGCCTTCTTTTTTCTCTAGCACTACAATTTAGGCCAAACATACAGTGACAAATTAATATCTGGGGAACTGGGGTGGATATAAAGCATTCCCCAGGCTGAGGCAGAACACACCCTGTCCCAGACTTCCTACTGCAGCCACTCTCAGCCTGCCCAGCCCATTGGCCACCACACATTCACCTGGCATCCTCCAGCTCCAGAGCCCACCTGGCCTCATCTGCTTGTGTAATCAGCTGAGATGCTGATGCTGAAGCCCCAGAGGATAAGGGGCCTTCTAAATTGAATATCAGGGCATCCCACAAAAGTAGGCTGCCCAAGCTCGGGTACCTCTGAGATGGAGCTGGAGGCTTAGGGGGACAAGTCCCTCAAACAACACAAAGTTAGAATGTGTCCCCTTTGTAGGACAGCGCCCAGGACCACACTGCCCTTGTCGGGTAGGGTAGTCCAGAGATGTCTCACAAATGGTCCTATAATGCCCTTGAGGGCCTCTAGTCACTGAAGTCTATGAGCAAGAATTTGGGCTGGCTTCTTGGTTCAGATGCCAGCTGCCCCTCACTCTGTCCAGGACTTAACCTCTCTGTGCCTCCATCTCCCCACCTCTAAGGTGGGCATAGTAGTTCCCAGCACAGAGGGACTGTGAGGATTAAATGAGTTAATATCCATGAAAGTTATTCAAGCCATGCCTGACTCGTCTGAGTGCTGTTGACATTGCTGAGCTGGAACCAGTGACAGTGGTAGAGGCCATGTCACCACCCACAGTGTTCCTGCCACTTAGGTTACCATGGGGCTGTCATTCTTCACACCTCCTTCTGAGCAGTGCAGAGGATGTGAGAGCAAACCAGAGCTAGGAGGCCATTCAGAGCCCCGAAGACCTGGCAGTAGTCAGCAGAAGGGACCTGGAACAAGGTAGTGGGGCAGGGAGTCAGCATTCTTGCCCTGAGGCTTGCGCTCCTGCCCCCACCCCCTGACACACACATTCAGGGACAGTCTACTGTAAAGCAGCACTCCCTGGCACTACAGCCCAACCCCAACCCTGCCTCTGGGGACCCTCGCCCTTGCCTGCTCAGCCCCACCACCCTGTGGCTGCCCCTTCCCACTGCCTGCATCCTTGGTTCTTTGCTTCCACCACCCATTAACCCCAGCCACTCTGACCACCCCCAGTGCTAACTGTCCATTATGGGGCTATTGTGGATGGGTGGCTGCAGCCATCAGGGGCTGCCGATGCTTCCCTATCTCCCACTTGACCTTTCACTGCCTGGGGACACTTAGAGACCTTTCCATGCCCAGATGTCCCACCCATTGGCCTCCAGCCTGACTGAGGAAACCCAGCCCCAACAGGACACCTGCTACTTCCCCAAACCCCTCAGGCCCATAGGCCCTGGAGCTCTCCCTTCCCTTCTCAATTATTATTTACCTCCCTCATGCTATCTCTACTTTTCTCTCTGTCACCACCACCTTCTCAGCCATCCTGAAATAAATTCAAGTCTCTCCCATCATTGAAAATTTAATACTAATCCTCAGATCCCCAGCCCCAGCTTGCTGCCTACCCTGCCTACTCCCACTCCCACTGTTCATAGCCTGGCTCCGGCAAGCATCCATGGCTCTGTGTGCTTGCCTGGCTCTCAGCAAGCCCTCCCTCCCCTGACATGCACATGCCATCAACAGCGTCTCCCTGCCTCACCCGAGGCAGCTCAGGCATGATTTGAAGGACTTCCCTGCCAGAGAGATGGTCCTGGGCCTTTCCCAGGGGGCTGGCAGCCAGGGTATGAGGCTCCGAAGGGCTTGTTAAAGCTGAACCCCTGCTGGAGGAGCAGACCATGCCCACAGAACACCCTCGAGAGGTGGGGCTTCCCAAGGTCACCATTTGCCCACCCTCTCCGATAGCCCAGGCCTCCTAGGGCTGTCCATCCCCTTCTCCTTGAACCCAGCCCTATTTGACCCCTTCCTGCCTCAGCAGCTCAATGGCAGACCCTGGTTCGAATTACAACTCTGCTGAAGGTGGGTTCTGTGACCCCAGGCAAGCCACTGCCTTCTGTGAGCTTCAGCGTGCCAAACCCAATTAGCAGAGTTTGGGGGCCAAACAGGTGGTCTGCCCTCCCCAAGTGCATCTAATCCCAGCCCCTACCCCATCAGGCTTGGTGCTTTGGTCTCACTTTCGGTCTCTGGAGGAACAACTGCAGGCCCCTAGAGACACCCCTCTTTCTTCTGCGTCCCCTCCTGGGAACCCCACATATAACCTGTTTCTGATCCCTGCCATGCCCACCTCCTGGACCTCAGTTTCTCAGTCTGTTCAGAGTCTAGCCCTCACCCAGAACTACTGTGGACGCCTTCTCCTCCTGTCCAGGTGAGGCCTGGCCATAGATGCTGACAGTATGGGCATTTGGCTGTGATGGGACGATGTTAGCCAGTAGCATCAGCTGAAGCTTCAGTTTGGGCCCCTCTGCCAGCCTGGAATCTTTAGGCAGGTTCACAAGCTGCACCCCTTCTTGGGGTATTGTGGTTAGAGCACGAGTGCTGGGTCAGAAGGGCCCAAGGTCTCTGTCTCTTCGTACCTTTGTTTCTTGGTCTAAAACATCTGCCTCAAGGGTTGTTGGGGGCCTTAGTGCAGGAGAAATAGTGAGGAGCCCTCTAGCTGTCACCCTTTAACCATTTGAACACCCAAGGGCTGCTTGTGGGCAGGATGGGCCTAGTCTGGGGCCTCCATTCTGCTTTCTCTCCCCTTTTTGGCCCAAAATTGGGATATTGGGCCCCAGAGCCCCAAGGAGTCTCAGCCCTGACAAGAGGCAACTGCCTGTCCAGGCATTGTGTGAAAACCTGATGTTCCAGAATATACCCCAGTGCCCTACCTTTCACCTCCGCATTCCCAGCTTGGTGACAGCAGGAAGATTCCCAGAGTTTCTCAGGCTAGGCCTAAGAAGGCAGGGAGAAGACCTATTCATCCCTGGCCTGTGTCAGCTGCTGGGGGTGGGCTCTCCCGCAGTCCTGGGGCCTAGAATGGAGCCCACGCTGCTCTGAGCAGTATGTAGTAGTATTTGCTAGGCTGTGCTCCAGCCAGGATGCTGGACTCAAAGCCCAGCCCAGAGACTCATGAGCTGTGTGCCCTCAAGTTACTTAGCCTCTCTGAGCTCTCATTGGAAACCTGGGTAAAATAATACCAATGTCAGAAGGTTGTTTAAGGAGGTGGCTTCCAAGCATAGCGGCACATCATAAACTATAGTCGTTTCAGTGGCTTAGCATCTGGGTATGGGCCTGCCACCCTCTTACTTCCCTCCTGCACCTCACTCCCCAACCCTACAGTGAGGGCTATGGTCTGGTGTCTGTATGGTTTGAGACCTGACCTGTCCCTCCTCAGACCTCAGATTTTGCTTCACTCTTCCAAGGGCCTTCCTGACCTTGTCACCTGGTCCTGCCATATTTCTCTCCAGGCAGCCCGGGGGCATGGGGCAGCCCCCAACCCAGCAGGCCACATTTTTGAAACCCAGAGTGGGCTGGCCACCATGCTGGATGGCATAAGATTTACATTAACTCAGCATCTCAGGATTGGCTATGTCATCTCACTGGTCCTAGGGAGGGTGAATGGCCCGTTATCAAGTGGCCTATCAGATTCTGGACTCAGTGCTGTTCTGCAGCCAGAAAGGGTAGGAAACAATGCTTACTTCGCTCTCTCCTGGGGGAGTGCCTCAGTTTCACTGTCTGTGAAGTGGGGCTTATGAAAGTTACCTGCCTCTAAGGGCTATTGGGAGGAGTCAGTAGGTGAGGACACATTCTGCATGCAGAAGCCCTACCAACACTGGCTGGTAGCCATGATCATAATGGTGACTGGCACTAGGAGTTCTTGTCATCCACTGGGCACACAAAGACTCATTTAATATTCATGACCACCCTGAAAGGGAAGCATCATCCCATTGTGCAGCTGAGGCATAGAGAGTTTGAGTGGCTCAGCTGAGGATTTGAACCCAGGTCTTTGTGAATCCAAGGCCCATATATTTATCCACAAGTAGTCATTACACCCTCCTTCCACAAAAGGGTCCCCACCTACCAAGGCAGTAGCCTGGGGGTTGCCATAAAATCAATCCTGTAGTTATTTGCACCCCATTCTGAGCCTCCTTCCAACTGATTTTCATCGGAAGGAGGTGAGGACTGGGGGCCCTGTCTGTAAAGCCCACCTGCCCGACCCCTCAGTAGCAGACTCACCTGTCTTCCCTCTCTCTCACCAGACTTGTTCCAGCTGCCAAGAAGCTGGGGCCACCATCGGGTGCTGCCACAAAGGATGCATCCACACCTACCATTACCCGTGTGCCAGCGATGCGGGTAAGAGCCAGCCTGAGGGCACAGGAAGACCCTCCAGGGGAACCCTGGGCATAGCTCCTTGAACCTAGCCAGCCCTCTTTGACCCCTTGGGTCCTCTCCTCTCCTGCCCCAGCAATCCTTTATCTCTTCATCTCTACTGGGACCTATGCTGAGCAATGCTAGGGACATGGAGATGAGTCAATCCCCAGCCACCTACTTGAGGAATGCCCAGAGGCATAAATTACAAGATGGAGAGCTGTTTGAAAAGCTGTCATTGTCAAGGGGTGGGAAAGATTTTGGGTCTCAGAGAGGAAGGGGTACTGGGGCTGGGGCTTTGAAGGCTAAGTAGGTGTTCCCCGGGCAGAGAAAAGGGGAAAGGATATACTTCAACAACAAAACCAAATGAGGTGGGAGGCAGTGAAGCTCAAAAAATAGGCTGTGGCCAAATCATCTCCTACTGGCTGCAGGGAATAGTTGTAAAACGTTTTAATTCAAAGACATACCTTATTTCATCCAAGGAAAGAAATTGTTTATAGTGGAATTTTAGTCATTGATGAGGGCAATATTTTAGCAGGGGCTTAGAGACAGCTTTGGCCTAAATTCAAACCTCAGTGGCATTCTTAATATGTGGGCTTGGCAAGTCCATTGATGTCTCTGCACTCAGTTTCCCCATCTATAAAATGGAGATTATAATGATCTTTTCTTTCCCTGAGCTGTTTGGAGCATAGAATGAAATAACAAATACTGCCCAGCAAGTGCAGCTTCAGTCCTATTTGGGGGCTAGCCTCCATGACCTCCCCCTGTTCCCCTTACCCACTCTTCTCTGGCCTGGAGTGGTGGTGAAGTTATGACCCTGCCTCATGGAGAACCTTCCCACCTGGGGACCAACTGCCCCTTCTCCCTACCTGGGCAGAGGCGCTCCCTGTGCCCAGCTGGCCCCCTTGGTTCCGGGCCAGCATCAGCCCCAACCAAGCTACCCCCAGGAGCACACATAGAGTGATGACAGTTCCTTGGCAAGAGCTGAGGTGCTAGTAACCCTGCAGGGAGGGAGCTAGCCAGAGCAAGGATGTTGGGTTCTCACTGGTTCCATCCTCCCACTCTGAGCAGTATGAACTATATTTTATGTGGACTTCACCACTTATCAAGACACATGCTCTTACTCCCAATAATAGCTACCATGAGTTGCATCCTTTCTATAGTGACGCATGTAGCATCCACTCCGTGGCGCGACATGCATCAGGGTCCTGCACTATCTGCATGTGCATTTTTATGAACAGGCTGCCTTACCCATGGCCACACAGGGCAGCATGGACAAAACCAGGGGTGACTCCTTGTCTGTCTTGCTCCTCCATATCCTGTGTTCTCTGTCCCACTCCGTACTAACCAACCCCTTGAGGGGGCTCACATGGAAAATCATAGTCCTTGCGCAAAGTTATGGAGACCAGATAAGAGTGTGAGCTGGGAGGGAATCCAGAAGGAGGTAAAATTTGAGCCAGACCCGGAAAGGTCAATGGAGGTGGGCAGCAGCTGGTTAATGGTGGGATGTATATACCAGCCTAGGACTAACAGAACTTTTGTTTCAAATGAAGTCTTCAAAGGAGTCTAATATAAGAGGGACTGCTATAGATTCCAGGGATTGCTACAGGAAGGGAGCCTGGAGGCTGGGAAGATGAGGCACTGACACGATCAGAGCTGTGTTTAAGAAAGAGCTGATGGACACTGCAGTCATCCAGGCAAGAGAGGAGGTTCGCCGGGTGCAGGGGAACCTGTGCCCCAGAGACTTCATTGGCACAGAATGCACAGGCCTTGGGATGAGGGATGAGGGAAAGGCGGTGTCCAACCTGATGTCCATCTTCCCCAATTGGGGGCAGGTCCGAGGCAGGATGCTGATAGTATATTAGCTATTGTTGCCAAGCTACTGACCCTCCCAGGCCCAACTTCATTGCTTAAATACGACCCCTTTGTTATTTCTCATGAGGGCACAGGTCACCTGGCAGACTCTGATGAGCTCATTCAGTCAGCCGTGGTGAGCTGTTGGGTCGGCTGAGGCAGGATGATCTCTCATCTCTATGTGGTCTCATCCTCCAGCAAGCCTCAGCTTGGGACCACACAGTCCCTTTTGCTGAATTCTGCTGGCCAAAGCAAGTTCCATGTCCAGCCCAGATTCACAGGGTGGGGAATGTGTATCACTTCTCCTGGATTAAAGAAGCTGCAGAGCCACACTGTAAAGGACAGCAGTATAGGGAGGGAGCTCAGGGTCCTTTGGTCAATCCATCCACCTTCCCTTCAGGTAGGTTGCATTTGAGGCCTCTACAGACATACAAGGGGAGCTGGCCCAGCTGGGCTCAGCACAGAGACTCACCAGCCATCAGCCCAAGGGGTCATCAGAGCCCACGAAGGGACAGTGTTGGGGAGTGAGCATCATCATATAACAGGTGGCAGAGGAGGAAGGGGTGGAGCCCTAGGCACCCAAGGAGCAGCCACCAGAGAAGGTGGGAGAACAAGTGAGCCAGAAGGTGAGGGAGGACAGGGCTTCAGGCAGCAAAGAGTAAGGGAATAAGCTGGGCAGGCATGAGCCCTAGGCCTTTTTGTCACATCTACCCAACCCCTGGATCTGCCAAGTAGCGGCCCGTGGGGCTCTCCAGGTGTCCGGGTCAGGCTCTTAGACCATAGGGCACCAGGGCTGCTTGTCTTAGCCCTTCCCTGCCACTCTGGCACAATAACCCTGTCCCCGTTCAACCCTGTTAAGGAGCACCACACTGGATCTAAGCAGTGACTGAAGGACTGGCAGAAACTGGAATACCATATCTTCCTGTCTAAACCTTTCCACACTGAGGTCCCAGGGCCACCTCGTCCGCTAGATCCCGGGTTCTCCAAGTGCAGACACCAAGAGAGGGCCCAGGAACTGAGAACTCAGCTCTTCCCAATGGCTCCCCTCCCCACATCCAATGTGGTTTCTGGAGGATTGCCGAGCAAGCTGGTTTTGGAAATGGTAACCTCCTACCCTTTGCTTCTGGCAACTTAAGTTCTTGACTTTAGGGCTTGTAGCAGAGGGGTATGTGTGGGGGTGGGAGTTGTCCTGTGTGTGCTGTGGGGAAAGTCTAGGTTTCAGCACAATGCTCTTTAGAAAGTGAATTCAGTCCCAGAACTATGTCTAGCTTGCCTGAGCTCAGGGGAAGCAGGAAAACTGATGATATACTTCTAGTTGCTGGCCTGAAGTACAGAAACTCATGGGCGACTTTCAGGTCTGAGGCCCCCCAGCTTCTGGCAGAGGCAGGCAGAAAAAAGAGGAGCCAGCTGAGAGGCCTGGAGCCTTACCAGCCCTGTTCTCAAGGATGCAGATCTGCCCCTTCCTCCCTGCCCTGCCTGCTAGCCACCAAGCTGTCATGAGGTCACAGCACAGAGCCACTTCCTGGAGCCCAGAGCTACCACTAGTGGCCACAGTGTGGACAAGAGGACTCTTTGACCAGCTTGAGCCTCCAGCTATTTATGGGTTGAGGGATTGTTCAGAACAATGGCAGTTGAGGCATATGAGGGAGGGGAATGAGTCTAGTACTGGGCTCACTAGGGGTGGTGGGTGGAGATTTCAAGTGAAAAAACCAGGGTCTCCTGAGCTGTATGTAGCAGGCAGGGGAGTGGAGACAGACATCAGTGCACCCCTGGGCTGAGGTGGGTATCAAGAACTGGCCATGCTCACCCATCCTCTCTGCTTGGCCACTGTGGGCAGTGCCCTGGGCACTCACATAGATACCTGCTGGCATTTGCTCAGAACTGAGACCTCAGTCTGCTCCCCCTACCCCCACCCTCCCCTCTGGGCCCCACAGGAACAAGTCTTACATATGCCCTCCTCATCAGTCCCCATGATGGGCACACAGTAGATGGTGCAGTGCCCATGTTACAGATGTGGAGTCCTAGGCTCAGAGAAGTAGCTGACGCTCAAATCCAGATCCATCACCACACCAACCAGTCTGTCAACATATGTTCACAGAATGTCCACCAGGTGTCCAGGCCCTCTTCTAGGGGATGGCCATGCACCCAGGGAGGAAGGCAAAGCTGGTGCTTGGAGCTTGTCTTTCAGTGAGGCAGAGACCCTGAGCGAGAAATCCATATAGAGATCACTCGGAGGCAGTGACATGACGCAGGCACAATACAGCAGGGGAAGGGGGAGAGACTAGAGAGTGGGGTCTGCGTAGCTAGGGAGCCAGGGAAGGCCTCCCCAGTGACAAGGAGTTCCAGGTGAGGTGAGGTGAGCGTAAAGGACAGACCCCTGTACTCCTGCTGGAGTATGGATGGGGGCAGAGGGCCAGAGCAACTGTGATGCAGTTTAGATTGTAGAGTTCAAGCAGAGTCTGACTTACTCTTTGCAAAAGAACCCCCGCAGCCTAGGGCCTCATGGGCAGTAGGGCCCCTCCCCTCTTGGCTCCCTGGAAAGACACTAGCATACATCCTAACCACCCAACTTCTCTTTGGTTACAGGTTGCGTATTCATCGAAGAGAACTTTTCTTTGAAATGTCCCAAGCATAAGGTAGGTGATCACAGGCCTTCCTTGGAAGGGGTCTAGGCTGGAGAGGGTCCCCTCTCCCCTGCCCCGCTGGCTCGCGGACCCCAGGCCTCCCCAGCCCATGAAATGGGGGAAGTTCTCACCCACCCCCAGGAGCTCCAGCCCCCCACCTGCACACTACCTCCATAACAGCT
Organism: Eonycteris spelaea; assembly: GCA_003508835.1. Lineage (NCBI taxonomy): Eukaryota > Metazoa > Chordata > Mammalia > Chiroptera > Pteropodidae > Eonycteris > Eonycteris spelaea. The sequence goes on along the minus strand of PUFA01000285.1, from coordinate 439,669 downwards.
CCAGCCTTATTCCCGGTTAATCAGCGGGGCATCTCGGCTGGTGATAAAGACTGCTTTATAAACCTGACAGGTCCTGAAGGAGGGGGCCATTCCAGATAGGAGGCAGAGGGAGGGTAGGGTGGGTGGGAGCTAGAAGAAAGGAAAAGCCTGGCGTGAGGCCAGCTGCTTCCAGCAAAGGGACCCCAGCCGCCCTCTCGCAGCCCCGGGGTAGGGGCGGGGCCTCTTGGGGGCGGGGCGGGCCTAAGGGGAATTAAACCCTTGCACAGGTCCACGACCGTCAATAACGGGAGGTCGGGCGTGAACTCTTCTCCTGCAGAGGCTGCCGTTGTAACCCACCCCAACGGCTGGAGAAGCCGCCGGAGCCCGCTTGCCCGCCCGCCGCCGAAGGAGAGGGGCCGCCTGTGCAGCCCCCGGGCCTTTGAGATGCTCCCAGCGCGGGTCTAGAGCCGATCCTTGATCCGGATCCCGGATCTTGGATCTGGCTGCCTAAGGCTGAAACGTGTGGTCCCGGGTTGGGAAGAAAACACGATCAGGAGCCGCCTGCTCCTGGAACCTGACGACACAGGGCGTTCCTGCCCTCCCCCCACCACTCTCCCAGGCCAGGCTTGGAAAGGGGGAGCCCGTGGAGCAGCCAGACTCCTTGGGACACCCAGTTTCCGGCGAGGGTGGGAGACGCCTTTAGCCTGGGGACACGTTTCTCCACTGGAAGTTCAAGACAAGGTGGCACACATATAATACTTGGGTGCTGCAGCCACTCCAGTCGGTCGTGGTATGCAGCTGGGCGCCCTGAGGGTGGGGGTCCAAAATGGCCCTAGAAGTTGCAGAAGGCGGCTCCAGGCTCATTGAAGGGAGAGGAGGGGTCTATAGGCCCGTGAAGCTGAAGCCTTTCTAGAGAGGGGTAGGCGGTCTGGAAGTAGAGGGTAGGGGGAGCAGGCTGGAGGCTTTGGAACAAACCATTCAGAACGCACCCAAGCGCCCTTCTCACCCAGCATTTGCCAAAACCTTGGGGTTTGGGCAGAGCCAGGGAGTCTGGGGCCCAACGTGAGGGGATGGAAACTCCCCGGGTGTCGGTGAGACTGGGGCACCCCTTTGGCTTATGTTCATCCCTTTTCCAATCCCCTACCCTGGAGCCCAGTCTGGGAGCGCAAAAGGGAAGAAGTCTCAACCAGAGCGCACCCCCAGCGGACGCCTGATCTTCCCTCTCTGCACGACCACCCCCATCCAGGGACCGCAGCACCTATTCAGCACGGGAGCAGAGACAGCACTAGATTCGTGTACAAACCTGTGTACCCCTCTATATATGTTACATAGAATGTATATATGTTGGGAACATGCTCGCTTCTGTGTGTCGCTGCCATGCGTCCTGCGCCCCCAGCACGGGGCCCTCGCTGGGGAGGGAGCCACACGATGCTCCCCTTACCCTAAAAGCCACCACCGGCCCAGGCTCGTCCCTGCCAGTATGTCTGCCTGTCCGTCTTTGTCCTCGGCTCTGTCCACGCTTCTCCACGCTTCGGTAGTCCTGAGGCAGCCCCCAGATGGGGGAACCCTAGCAACTTCCTGTACATATGACTGTAAAATGGTAAACGTGTGTATTATATCTGGCCTCGTTATATAGTGTATATATATGTATACATATACATATATATAATATATATGAAGACTGTAAATGTTAAGACTAGTGTTCTTATTAGTATATTGCTTCACACTGAAGATTGTGTGTATTGAGCTGTTTCTAAAAGATGTTTATTTTCCTTAAGAGTAAAAAACAGTCATTGCATTCAGAGAAAAAAAAGTCAATAAAGATACAGCGATTGTTTTGGAAGTCTGCAGCCCGTGGATTCTGACCAGATTCCGCTGGGAGAGGGGCCAGGCTTCAGGTGGGGGATGGAAATGGAGGGCAGCGGGCACAAACGGGGAGTCAAGGATTCTGGCAGTTTCTGTGGGAACAGGAAACAAGCCCCTTATCCAAAACCGACCCCCACCCCATGCAGCCTCAGGCCCTGACAGGGCTGGAAGGCTTTCTCAAGTGTGAGATAGATGACTAAGGGGGTGGGAAAGGTGCGACTGACACTTCATACAGGGATACCATGTTGTAGCTCCTCTTGTCAACAAATCCTTAAGGACACTTGAGTTGGGCACCATGTTGCCCTGGGAGCTGGTGGAGGTAGAAGCTGGGAGCTGGGAGGAGATAGCTGAGACTATAATGGATTTAAGGATTAAGGGCCCAAACTTGTGGCCCAGAGCTGGATCCAGGTCATCTGGAGGTCATAACCCACAGGCCTCCCATAACATCCGAAGGGGGAAATCTAGTCCCTTATGGAGGATGGCTGTGGGAAGACTTTGCCTAAGTGCTGCCGGGAAAGGCCCAAAGGACCCCGTGTGGTTGGCAAGGACATTAGCTGAAGCATACACCCTCCTCCTCAAAGAAACAAAATGCAGATTATAAATAATTCCATTTTTTATTCTTTGTACAAAACTTCTCAGCCTATGAAAATAGTTTGCAAAAGACAAAGTAACACTTGAGCTCCAGAGGCCAGAAGTCTGGAGCACCCTGATCTACACTATGTACAGACCTCCCCAGAAGGGAAGGAGGCACCTTGGAGCTACATACCCTTGCTAGCCAGGAAAACCAAGTCTATCCCCCTCAGCTGAGTAACATTTTCCCCTCTCCCCCTTTAGCCAGGAGAGGGAAAAGCCAGTGGTTGCAGAGCAGAGGTGACACGGATGGGACCGGCCCCTGCAATCCTCCACCGGCCACCAGAGGTCAACACCAACCTGGCCGCTGCTCGTTGGTTTGGGGAGCCGGCAAGGGTGGCGGGGTCGCACCCCCTCTGGCCTCCTAGGTCCAGAGACAAAAGCCCCCGAGGGTCTCCCATTCCCCCCGCCCCCACCAAGGCAATGCAGTCCATGGGTAAGCCGTGGACATTGGGATCTCTTGTGCTGCCTTTGGCCGTTGAGGCTCCCACTAGGAACATAGCCAAAGGGCGCAGAGGCCACCATTCGGGGTCTAGCTGGAAGTGACCGTAGTCCCACCGCCCAGGCGCAGGAGCATCTGCTGGCAGTCGTGCAACAGCCTGCGATCACCAAGCTTCTCGAGCATACGCTCCGCCTCGGTCAGCATTCCCATGCGCTGCCCAGGAGCCGACAGGAAGCAGGGCGGCAGGTAGCAGGAGGCTAGCAGCAGGGCCTCGGCATGCTCCCTCCCTGTGGGCCTTGGCTCCAGCTCCACCCCGGCGCAGGTGCCTGTGCATACGGGCCAGGTCAGAGGGCTGGGCCACACTAGATGAAATGAAGCTCAGGACCCAGCCAGCAGGCCACAGGGTCCCCCAGTGGCCCCACCTCCACCATCTCCACCTCAGTCTTAGGCACAAATGTGGTGCCTGAGGCCCCTCCCAGGGCCAGGCACAGACACGTGTACAGTTGGGAATCCCACAAATGACAACTAGGTATCCCACAAATGACAATCGCCTCATTGGATTTCTCAAGTAGATTATCACCAAGAGTTCTCCCCTCTGTTATACAGTGGCCCTCAGCATCCATCACACCTGTCTGAGAAGTTCTTACCTGGGTGGAGGAAGATGAAGCTGGACCAAGGAGCACCCCTACACACCCCTACAAATGCCGCTGCCCCCTCACCTCCTTTAGTGCAGGGGCCTGCCCTCCTCCTCAGACTGCGGTCCAGGAGTTGGTGTGTCCGCGTGGGACTGGCCCCTGCCATCAGCCGGGCTGTGGCCTCATGTAGGAACACCTGGGCAGGAGGGGGCCAGGAGAGCAGAGGCTCAGCCCAGGGCCCCACTCTTTCTCCACACCAGCTGCCTCATGTCCCACTGTGAGGTGAGGAGCCCATGGGCACTCACCCTCCGCATGGCAGGCCGGAAGCTCTGCGCCAGACGCCTCAGGCCACTCAGGTCCCGCTGAAAGCCACGCAGCTCAAGGGCAGAGGCCTGGGCTCCATTGCATGGGCCCTGTGAGACCTGGGCTGGTGCAGGTGGCTGCTGTCGCCGCCACAGGCTGGTACGCGCCACAAGAAGCAGGTCACACAGGAGCAGCTGCATAGCCTGGAGGTGGTGGGCAGGGGTCATGGGGGCTCCAGTTCTAGGAAGGGAAGGGTGGAGGCCCACGGTGCCAGGGGCCGGCTCCGGGCTGCACTGCCGAGGCACTGCACCCGCCTCACACACATGCAATGCAACAGCAATGCACCGCGGGGCCGCCCGCCTCTCCAGGCCCCCATGCCCACCATTTGCCATGGAAGCAGCCTCCAAGAAGACACCTGAGGCCATATCGGGCAACCACTTTCCCACGGACCTAGGACCTATATCTTAGCCAGAAGGCAAGGCTGGCTGAACCCTCAGTCTTGTGCTGTTGGGTTAACCCCAGTCTTCTGCAGCTCAAGGGGGAACCGACATGGGAGTGGAAAGGCCATGACCGTGCGAACCTGCCAGGCCCCTGGCCCCAACCCTCACCTTGTCAATGGAGCTGCCAGCTGTGTGGTGGCCAAACTGTCCTGCAGATACCCACTGGCCTTCTCACAGATGGCCAGGCTGGCCGGGTCAGACTCTGCCTTCCCACGGCCAAGCACGGCCCTGGCAGCCTTGAAGGAGTGCAGAGCTGCTCTGGGCAGGGGTCTCCTGTTGGGACCAGGGCAAAAGAGTGATGGTCAGACCAAGCCACAGGTCCTCACTGAACCCTGGTTCCAGCTTCATGGGGAAGAAAGAGTGGTGACCTCAACTGCACAGAACAAAGGTGGGAGTGCGGTGTGCTGCTGGAGGCCGGAAGCATCTGGCCTGCACTCACTCAGACTCCTGCAGGGTGACAGGCAGGTGCTCCACCAGTGGGTACAGTCGCTCAGCTGCCTCCTCATCCTGCCGCAGCCAGTGGGTCACCACAGCCGTCAGCGAAGCCCACCACTTGGTCACTGGGTCTGTGCCTACGGCGAGTGGGGGGTACAGAGGGGGTTGCTCCCTGAAACTCAACCACACTACACTTGAGGCTGAGCTGCTATGGAGGTGGGGCTAAGTGGGGAGTCACAGGGCAGGGGGCCTGGGAGCTCACTGGTGGTGGTGGCCATGCTGGAGTGGATGGAGAAGCTGCAGGCTGGAGCCCCAGCAGTATCAGAACAGCTGTTCAGCAGCTGCAGGTATCCAAGGGCATCTGAGAATTCCCTGTGGCAAGAGAAGCTGGCTGTTAGGACAGGTAGCAGGGGTCCTATGAGTCCAGGGAGGGCACTGGCCCTCCTCACCTCCCTACCAGAGCATGGCCTGACTTCTGGGCTCTATAAAATGCTACTGTCTCATCCTGCCAGGCTGGTAGGTAAACTGAGACCCAGAGAAGAGCTGAGCTCTATCTGGGGCCACACAGCAAGTAACAGTTGCCTGGCTCTGGGTACCTACACAAGTCCCTGAACACAGCCATTCCTAGACCCACAGTGAAGGGCTCTTGCCTTAGGGGCATGAGGACACTCACCTGTCCCCATCAGCTGATGCAGGGCTGGGCTGGGCAACACAATTCAGTGCTCGTTCCAAGAGATGTTCACAGAATAGCTGAGTCACCTGGGCCAAAGGGTCCACTGTGGGGAGTAGTGAGTGAGTAGGGTGGCAGGAAAGGGCCCCCACTCTCCATATTCCCCTCTCCACACCAAGAGTTCTTTCCTGGGCTTAGCTCTGGGACAGATAAAAGTTGGTGGATAAATACCCCTGCCACTGCCTTTGGATAGGATAACCTATCTCGGAGAGAGTAATCTACTCTATGACACACCCTTATCAGCTCTGTCCCTTCCCTGTCTTCCTCACTACACAGTAGTGTTGCCTGGGATCACCTCCCAAATCAACCATCTGCCCCCATATCCTATTTGCTTCAGAAGAGCCCCAATTAAGAGAGACCCAGATCCCAAAGCAACAGCCAGGCAACAGACAGGGGTGGGCGGGGACATCTAAAGATGTAGGGACAAGGGACAGGGCAGGGGGAAGAATGGGGGACCGAGGATGAGGACGGAGATTGGGGAAAGGGCATGGGCACGGGGGTGAAAGAGCACCTGGGTTCCTGGCTGAGCTGTACAGGCTCTCCCTCGGGGGACTGCACACGGCCCAGTCCTCATCCACGAAGAAACGGTGGCCCACAGGGTGACAGAGCCACTGCATAGCAAGTGGCACTGAGCCATTCTGTGCCAGGCAGGCCTGGCGGGCACTACTCAGGAAGAAGCGCTGTGGGGGTAGGGAGCTATGCTGTCACAAAGGATCCAGACAGGGGCTCAAACCCAGACCCTGGGTTGAGACCCCAGCTAGGCCTGGAGCCCACCCTACGATCAAATGCCTTATCCTGAGCAACCCCTTCCCCAGGGAGCCATGGTCAGAGCTGTAAAGACTAAAGACAAGCCCCTAGCCCTGTCCCTGCTAACCAACCACTCACTGTCAGAAAATGCAAGGCCCGCGGGAGACTGGTCTTGACCCTCAGTGCGGCAGCCACATAGATCTCAGCCAATGTGGCCACAGACATGGTGTCCCCTGCGCACTCTGCCAGGTTCAGTGCACTCAGGGCCAAATTAGCAGCAGTGAGGTGCCCCCCTGTGTACTTTCCTGGAAAATGAACGGGACATGAGGCTGGGGGCGGTGCAGAGGTGGCAGGAGCCCCTTAGGCCCAGCTCTTTGCCCATCATACCCATGGTGTGAAGCTGATGCAGCTTGTGGTAGACAAGGGCCGCATCTCGGGCACTGGTGCGGGCATCCGCCTGCAGAGTACAGTCCCTTTGCAGGCCTCCCGCCTGGCCTGCCAGCCAACGGCCTACCCAGAGACGTTGCAGCAGGTGGCGGATGAGGTTCCAGAGCAGACTACAGGTCAGGTCCAGGTGGGAGGTGGGCAAGGGCCGGCCCAGCGCTCGCAGGGCCAGCCACAGCTGCTGGGTAGCCTGGGCAAAGTCCCCCTAAGGATGAGGGTTTTCAGGGTGAAGTGGGGTCAGAGCATCCTAAGCGCATGATATCCCTCTAGTTCTGAAGATCCCTCCACCTTGAGCTCTCTGCCATAACTCCAATGTCCCCAGTATTGCTAGGCTAGGCCCCCAACAGTCAATGTGGGTCTGAGGGGTAGGCAAGAATGGGGAGGGGCAGGGTATATTCATGGTGTATCCAGAGGGTAGGGAGAGTAGATGACACCCAGCACCTTCCCAAGTGCTACCCAGGTCCCTCCCTGCCCACCCTTCACCTGACCCTCAGGGCCAGCCCCTTACCCGGGCCAAGTCCAAGTCGGCCTGCTTGCAATGCCTCCAGAAGTGCACGGCAGGGCCTGAGTAGGGCCGAGTGACTGGCTCTCCATAGACAAAGAGAAGCACCAAGGAGATCAGTACGAGCAGCCCATTAGTCAGCCAGACCAGTGGGAACAGCAGCCATGGGGCCCAACCAGGGCCATCTGGGGGCAGACAGGAGGACTGAGGACACAGTTCCCACAAAATGCAGAATCTGAGCCCATAGGCCTAGGGTCTACACTCCTAAGAGTCCCCTTTCCCACCTCTCCCATAGGTATCCATGCTGGCCTGTCCTACCTCTGTCCTCAGTGCTCAGCATGTTGCGCCCAGAACCCTGGTGGACGCTGGTGGTATCTGAGGGGCTGGGGAGACCCCAGCTGCCCAGCAGGGATGCCAAAGGATTGCAGGAGAGACAGAAGAAGATGAGTGTACACAGGGCCAGGCGGGAGCGGTCCAGCATGCCCCGGCTGTGGGAGGATGGCAGCTGCTCTGGCTTCACCTGGTGAGGGCAGCAGGGCAGTAAGGACAGAGCGGGAGTGGCCCAGAGAGCATGGCTCTGGAAAGGAGGGATCAGCACTCTGCCCAGCCTCACTGCGGGACCCCACACAGCTCTAGGCCTTAGGTTTTGTCAATAAAATTGGAGGTGGGATATGTTAGGGGTTTCTTCCTGACCCAATCCTGGGGCTCAGAGGGTATCACTGGGAGACAAAAAGGGACCACATTGCAGGGCCCAACCTGGCTATCCTTGAAGACTGGGCTGTCAGGCTCTGAATCACTGCCACTGCCACCACTGCCACTACTCCTGCTGCCAAGGGACAAGGGGCTGCTCTGGGAGGGCGAGCCTGCGTCCGAGGGTGGCGGGCTCAGCGTATCCACCACCTCAGGATTTGTGCCCTCCATGGGCACACCCGAATTTCCTCCACTGCCACAAGCTGACACCAGGTCCTTCAGAGATTCTGTAAGCGGGAAAGGAGCAGGGCTGGGGGTGAAGGCTAGAGACTCCACCCTACCAAAATCAACTTAGGGCCCTGGGAAGAAGAGAAGACTGAGAGTTGGCCTAGCTTCTGAGGGCCAGTTTAGGGCCAAAGGAGAGGCTAAAGACTCCTGCTGAGTCAGAGACAGGGGAGACCAGAGGTAGAGGCAGGGCCAGCACCAGGGATGATGGAAGGCCAAGACTCACTGTTTTTGTGGGCAGCAGTTCGCAGACTCAAGTTCTCCTGCTTGAGTTTCTGGTTGCTCTGTTGTAGAAAGTGAATATAGTCGATGGCCTTGCGCAACACAGCAGAATTTAAATTCAGCTGCAGCGGGTAGGAGGGAGACAGTACAGGTGACCAGTCAGGCCTGGCAAGTGGGCACCTAAGCAAGGTGGGGTGGGGCTACTTTGCAACACAGTTGCCTCAGGACTTTTGCCCTTGCTGTTCCTTCTACATGGAATGTTTCTCCCTTAGTCCAACCTTCCTCCCAGCATGGACGTAAGGATTAATATGTAAAATACATACACAACAGTATCTGGCTAACTGCTATTAGTACTATTTCCTTCTTTATGCCTCAGTTACCTCCTTTAGGTCTTTGCTTTATATCATATCACTTTCACGAGGCCTCCCCTGACCACCTGATTCAGATTCGCAACTCTCTTCCTGCTTTATTTTCCTCCAGAGCACTTATCATCACTTGGTATACTCTAACTCTTACTTATCTTGTTTATTGTCAACCCAGCTAGAACATCATTTCCTTAACAGCAGGATTTTTATCCATCTACTCACTGCTGTATCACCAGTGCCTAGAATGGCCCCTGGTGCAAAGGGGGTCCTTCACAAAGTTTAGCTAAATAAATGGAGTTGGCCAGGCCTGAGTATGCTGAAGTCCAAGGTCCAGGCCCAGTCCCGATCCTTTTCTTCCTTCCAGCTGCCTCCTTCTCCGGGGTCATCCCAATCTGTGCCTATACAGGTCTTTATCCACACCTTTGCCTCAGTGCCCACCACCAGGTCCTTGAGCTCGACAATCTTGTCATTGATGGAGGAGCGGTAGCGCTTCTCAATGGCGTTGTGGGCTGTACGCTTCTCACCACGCGTCTGGGCAGAGCCCAGGGCCTTGCCACTGGCCACCAGCCGGTTGATGGGCAGCTTGTCAGTGTCCACCACCAGCGGTACTGTCGCCAGGATGGTTCCGCCACTCACCAGAGTCTGCAGAGCCAGGCACAGGTTACCAGTTGGACATGTATATGTATAGATTCCATACTTCCCCCCTGCTCATGCCACCCACCTGCAAGGGCCCTGTCTGCACAGCCGTGCCAGGGGCCAGGGAGCTGACACCTGCTGCCTTCACAGGGGCTCCCAAGTCTGTTTTCATGGTTGTCAGGAGCAGTGAGTCAGCCTTGATGAAGTGGGGCTGCAGCAGAACCTGGGAGTAGGGGAGGTCTTAGCTGTAAATCGTGTGGTCCAATGGCTGTCACCTCACCAACGCCTGGCCAAACCCCCTTACCGGGACCTGCTGAATCTGTGAGGTCACAGTGGTTGTTCCAGGGCCCACTGTGGGGGTGGCTGTGGCTGTGGCTGTCAACAGCTGCTGGGGGGTGGTACTTTGGACCTGGGTTTGCAAGGAGACAGGCGGGACCCCTGGCAGGCCAGGCGGTGGCTGTGGGGTGCTTCCTGGAGGGGTCCCTGCAGAGATAAAGGCTGAGGCTTCAGGCACAAGCTTCTCTAACCCACTTTCAACCTGCCCCTCAGGTCCCCATCACTGTGACCTAGGATGAGTCATTACCTCTTAGGCCTCTGTTTCCTATCTGGACAGCCCCTGCCTGGGGCTCTGATGCAAAAGTGCTAGCTTTCTAGCCAGGCATGTATCTTTGGAAGGGCAGCATTGATATGGATATTCCCAAAGAGTGAGAGGCAATGCTTAACTCAACAAAGAGAATGCAAGTGCTGCTAGTAATGGAGGTGTCTCAAGGAGCAGAGAGAAGACCTGATTCCTAAAGCCTGCAAATTCCTCTACTGAGACCACAGCAGAGCCATCTCCCTGTGCTCCTGCTGTGCCCTCCCTCCACACATCCCCTTACCTGTGGAAAAGCCTCCAGGTGGGCTGGGATAGCCCAACACAGGGGTAGAGCTGAACTGTGGTGGAGTTGGGGCCGAAAAGTTCTGGGGCAGGAGGGCCCCAGCAGCGGCTGTGGGGTAGAGGGCTGTAGGATGGTCAGTGGCACTGGCTCTTCCTTGATACCAGGCCCAGGGGAGAAGGCAGGCGCAGAAGGGTACATCTTCAGTGTAGGTGCAGGCTGGTGAGGGGACAAGGGTGGGGGTGTTGCTTTGGGTGCCCCCAAAAAGCCTTCAAGTGGGGAGCTCATCATGACATGAGGTGGGGACAAGCTGCCTGGGGAGCTGGCATCACTGCTGGAGCCGGTGGAGTCTGTGCCCCCTGCTCCGCCCCCAGCATAGGGTGGGTCAAACAGGCCCGGGAAGTCACTGTCTTGGTTGTTGATGAGCTGAAGCATATCTGGAAAAAGAAGAGGCTGTGTGAGTGACAGCGGGGCAGGGGTTGACCCTGTATAGGGCATCACACATTTGCACACCCCTTGTCCACACTGCTGTACACATGCAAGCAATACCACCCACATGAGCCCATACTCCTAGATACACAGCCATTCCTTGGGCACCTGTGACATCTGAAGCAATATTTAGTGCTTCATATGTTATCAGATAGCCCTTGAGACAATTAGACAAGGTCAGTGCCATGCAGGGCCAAGACCCCATGAGGCCCATTAACTTGCCCCACACCTAAGCTGAAGCAGAACTGGGGCATAGGCCCAAGAATGCTGACTTCAGAGGTGCCATCACCAACCCATTCCTCTGTGGAACAGACCAAGGCTTGGACAGAGCCAGCTGCTGGCCACATGTGTGCCAAATACTGTGTCTCTGCATGTTGGGGCACAAGCCCAGACTCTGCAGCCAAGCAGCCTCAGGACCCAGCCTTTCAGGGCTTTGGTTTCCCCTCTATAAAAGTAAATGTTGTCTGTCCTGACTCCTTCCTCCTCATATAGACTGGGACATATTCCCTGTCACAGTCAAGGCTTGGCCATAGGCCCTCTCCCCCAGCTGGCAACTAGTAGCCTGGCTGGGTCAGCCTGGGGCCCTCTAACCCACTAGGGGCAGCTACCCACTAGGTCAAAGTGCTCTGCAGGACGCATGAGCTCCAAGTGCCCCTAAATTCCCCAGCCTGAGCTTCTGGTCATGTCCACACTGACTTGAGGTGGGTCTAAGCCAAGAGTCCCCTCTCACTGGGTCTCAGTTTCCCATGTTTTTAACCAAAAAGATTAAACCTAAACACTTTTGGTGAGGCTACAGCAAGGCTTTGCCCGGCAGGCAACTGGCACAGAATGCCAACTCCTTCCTACTGATAGGTGCGCAAGCAGGAAAGTTACTACAGGAGACCTCCCTGTGGCCTCCAACCGAGCAAGATGGGGTTCCAGGCTCAGCCTCCTGGATCCTCAAATAGAATCACTTTGTGGGCCTCCCAGGTATATGCGGGTCATTAAGCACTTTCACTTGCATGATCTCTCATCCCTCACCCCAGTCCTCATTAAGCCTTTTTGATAGATAGGGAAACTGAGGCCTCAAAAACAAAAAAAAAAAAACAAAAAACAACTGATTGAATCCAAGGCTGGGATCCGGAATTCGGACAATCCTGAGTTCCCACTGTCTGCCTGGAGAGCCCAAAAATGCCTCTCAAAAGGGGAGCCACCCGGGACAACTGGTCTTCCTCTCTGCTTTTTTTTCCCCTTCTGCCCCAGATGAGGACCAGGGGATGTGGAAAAGCCACCACTTCACTCCAAACGTTGGAGTGGGGCTAACTAACGAGGTTGGGGGGTGGTCCACCACCCGTCCTGAAAGCTAGAAACTGTTACACCTGCCCCTCAGAAAATGGCTTTATCCTATTCTGAGCTCCATCGCCACTACTCACACACATGCACCGCCCTACGGAACCGGCAAAAGTGACCCCGCAGCGGAGATGTAAAGAAGGGGTAAGGGGTCCTCCACAAAATACCTTCGAACGTGCAATCCATTGCTCCGCAGCCCGCGCCGTCCACCCCTTCGGGGCGTCCCGGCGGCTGGCCTGCGGGTCTTGGCGACGACCTCACCTGTCAGGGCTCCGCGGCACTTTAAAGCCCGCGGAGCACACCACCCGGCCCCGCCCTCCGCCCCGCCCCGCCCTCCGGCCCCGCCCCGCCTCGCCCTCCCAGGGGCCGCGGGCCGGGCATGGGGTGAGCGCGCGCAGCCAATCAGCGGGCGCGCCACCGCCTCGCTAGGGCCCCGCCCCGGCCCCGCCCCACCCCCGACGGCGGCTCAGGCTCAGGTTTCACCCCGCGGCGCTGATGGGACTGGGGTTACCCGCGGGCGACGGCCTTTAACCCGCTAGGCGCCGGCATTGGACGGGGTTACTAGCGGTCACAGTCCCCCAACCCTGCTACCACCTTCGTTACCACCTCTGAGAAGTGCCACGGAGTGGGAACAAGGATGGAAGAACCCGGGCTGAGATGACCCAACTCCCAGGAACTCTGTGTTGGAAATCACTGGCTCACTGACACCCTAAGCCGGCCTCCACCGCTCTAACTAAGCCTCAGTTCAATCCTCTAGAAAATGGAACAATTACATCTCTCCGGCATAGAATGAGAGAAGTAAAGAAGTATGGGCTACAAGCTTAGTACCAAGATATGCTTAATTAAGGGTAAGGGCTGCCTGGTGGTGGGTGCAGGGACCTTCCTTTCCTGGGGCAGTTTAGCATGGGGCCACTTACCCCGTGAACTCGTGATAACAGGTCACTGCCAAGGAACAGGCCCAGAGTGAGGAAGGGAAACCCCTAACCCAAATACATATCCAGGTACTACTTGAGTCTCCTGACTCCCAGCACAGAGGTCCCTCTGGGTCTGGGATGGGGGATGAGGAGTGAGATCAGTTAAGTCTTCCCTGCACCCCCGCCCCAACCTCACAGTCCCCCAGCAGTCACCAGGTAAAGATGACTGTAGCGTCCTGGGAGGCCAAGACGTGACCCAACCCCCAGGACAGAAGGTAAAGAAGGCAGAGTGTCAGCCCCAGGGTGAGAGGCTCTGGGGGTCTTTTGAGGGGGTGCCTAGGCCTTTCTCCCCTTCTGTGTGAGGTCTGAGTTCGGCAAACATGCAGAAAAACAGCCTGGCCAGCAGGCAAGGTTTGCCAGCTGGGTTTTTGTGACCAAGCAAACTACCACCAAGGCCTGACCAGGCCTCTAACCGCAGCACCTGCTCATCCCTCTTCCTGCTCCCAGGCTACTGCCCCCTTAGAGAGGGACCAAATCCTGGACAGGCAGGCATGGTAACCGAGCAGGTGGTGCTGGGGGCCTGGAGCCCTCCTAGCCCTGGTTGCTGTGCCTCTCCAGGAGCCTAAATGAGGAAACTTGGTCTCATCTTCCACCCACACACCCAGTTCCCCCTCTTTTCAAGTCCTTCCATGGCCTTGCAGGGAGTGCTAAGGACAACAGAATTTTCCTCTAACATTTCTACCTCCACCTCCACCTTCCTCTCTCCTTGACCTGTGGGTGCTCACACTCTTCCTCACCCCAAAAACACAACCAAACATTGTTCTTGTAAAGGCCCTGAGCTCATTGAGTGACTGAAGATAGGGAAGACACAGGCCTGAGTCTAGACTTGAGTTTCAAAAGCAGACCTCATGGCTCTGTTCTTTCCTTACTGTGTTCCCCAGTTTTTGAGCCCCCTCTCTCTTCCCTTCACATTTTCTTGCCTCTCTTTGTTTTCCATTTCTCAAAACTTTGTATTTCGCCCTCAGACTGCCATCTACCGAGGAGGTAGGAAGAAGAGGTCAGTCGCTCACTGACCCCTCTGATGGTAGCAGGAGTCAGGCTCCAAGAGGAGGCCTGGCCTTGGGACAAAGAACACAGTCTAAGCTAGGACACAGCAAGGAAGAGGGCCTGGGTGCCATAAGGTACCTGGTAGCATATGGAGGGGCCTGCCATCCCCTGAACTCTTGGCCTGACCAGTCCCCATCTTACTCTCTCTGCCCACCAGTCTCTGCAGAAGCTCTGGGCCAGACCTAAATCTGGGAGATGAAAATTCAAGAGCCAGTCCCACAGTCCCCTCCTACCCCAGAACAGCCAAGGGGGCACGGACCACCTCTATCCCTAACTTTCTGCATAACCATGGGCAAGTCACCCCCAGTCTTTGAGCCTCTGCCCTTGGCCTCCAGAGCAAAGATTCAAGGAAAGCAAGTGTGTGAAGCACCCTCCACTCAGCAAGATCTTAACAAAGTTTAGTCCCTCTGCAGCACCTGAAATGATCCATCTAGAACTGGGAAGTCAGGAGGTGAGCTCCCTGATACTTGGAATGTTCAGGTCAGAGCTCCATATCCATTTAATGGAGAGTGTTTCATGGAGAGTTAACAGGGCTGGGACTAGGGTGGGGCAGAAGAGGCACCAAGGGGCACAGTTTAAGGAAGCTCCTCTCCTGTCTCACCTTGTCCTGGCCCTGAGAGACAGGACAGCAGTTCCAAAAGGCTGGTCATGGCTCCCAAACTGGACCATCCTCAAGCTAGCTGACCACTGGGTCCGCCACATGAAGGTGGACTCAAAATGCAGGCACGACTCCTACGAACACTCTCTGAACCTTGGGAAGAGGAGGAGACACAAACTCTGGGTCTCAGTAGGCCCATGTCCTCCTCCCCCACACCTACACCCATTTTTTACCCTCTCCAGCCCCTCCCTCAGCCTGGATTCCTCCTTTTCCCTCTCCTTCTTCCTCTCCTGCTATTATTCTATCAGGACCCAACAGGAAATCTGAAACCCCCTGCCTCCTTCCCTCCCTCCCTTCAAACCTCCCTCTGAAGGCAGATGTAGGACAGCCTTTTATTTTCTGGCCTCGTTATTCTGTGAGGCCATGGTGGACATTCTGGGAGGGCCTTACACCATGAACTTGCAGGAGCTCAGTTCTGACCACGGGAGCCTGCAGCCCATCCAACTTGGCCTTGGGCCCAAAACAAACGCTGTTTGCATGCCTCCCCAGCACAGGGAGCTCCCAACATTGCCTGGTCCATTTAGCCCAGATCTATTTCTCTGATATCTACTGCCCTTTCCTAAGCATCTACTGTGTGTCAGGCCTGTGCCAGGCACTGGGGATACAGGAACACAGCACAAAGACCTTTCCTTGTAGAGCTTATGTTCCAGTAAAGGAGACCAGAAGTTTGCAAATACATGAAGGAATGTGGGTACAGGTGGTGATGAGCACCATGAAGAAACTAAGGCAGGGTAGAGAGTGTGAGGGACCATTACAGATGAAGTAGTCAGAGCAGGCCTCTTTGAGAAGGTAACATCTAAGTAAAGACATGATGAAATGAGAAAGTGGATTAGGAAGGAAGAAAAATGTCCTGGGCAGAATGAATAGCAAGTGCAAAGGCCCTGAGGTAGTGCAAGCTTAGTGTGATGTCAAAACAGCGAGGCTAGTGTGATTGTAGCAGGGCAGGGCCAAGGGCAGAAAGATGGAGGTCAGAGAGGCAGCCAGGATCTGGGATTATAATTCAGGTTTGTCTGTCACCTGAGCGAAGGACACCAGTTCTCCAGGGAATGGGCAGGAAAAGGATTTGCAGATTGTCCCATGCAGTGCAGATCACAAAGGTTGCATGATTGTGAAAAATGGAAAACAGTATAAAGCAGCACCACCACACAGGAGGACATGAGACATAGCTTGTGGGACCCCCAGGAGGTTCCACCTCTGCCTGCTTGATGGAGGGTACAGGGCAGGAATGGGGCACTCACCCAACATTCCAGGGAGCTGGGACTGTACCGTGCCTGCCATCCATCCCTGCTGCTCCCACCAGTGCCTCCTTGTTCATCCTGAGGACTCAGGTCAGCAGGTTTGCATGTCCTCAAAGGGTTATGTATGCAACAGGGGCACAGGCTGCCCTTTGTGCACTCAGGGCTGCCTCAGGGGTGTAATTGTGTGCCGGCTCTTCCTGGAATGGGATGGGACCTCTAGATGGACAAGGAAACTAAGACTCAGAGGGCGGGCATGTACCCAAGGTCCCACATCTGCCAACTGGAGAATCTGGGACTCAGATCCAGGTCCACCAACCTCAGAGGATTGCCAGGGATAGCAGCCCCAACTCTAGCTACATTCTGTCTGACTTGCTGTCACCACTTGCCTCAGGTCAGGTAGTGTGTATAGAAGAGGCAACACAAAGCTCTTTAAGGCTCAGCTCTGGCACTGCTCTTAGAAAGCCTTCCTGACCACCATTAGAGGTCAGGTTTCAGCTGGGTGCCCCTCAAAGCAGAGCCAAGGCCTGAACCAACCCTGTGACCCCAGTAGCCCTCAGTACAGGGCTGAACACAGAGGGGATTAGAGTTAAGGGTGGTGTGGACTGCCAGCCACCACCTCACTGCTCTGCTGGTCTCTGGCCATCTGAGTCCTACTGCTTCAGCTGTCACGAAGCCTCACTTTTCTTGTCTGCTTTCTGAACATATCGTTCTATTTAATGCTACAATACATTTGCTCAGGCTATTCCCTCTGCCAAGAGTACACTTCCCACTACCCTTTGTCCACCTGACAACCTCCTATTTCTCCTCTAAAACTTTCTTTGATGTCATCTTCTCAGATCCTTCCCTTTTCTATGCCACTCCATATACCAGATCCCAATTGGATCAAGGGACCCTGAACATGGCTGGTTATACAAGATGCCAGTCAGCATCAAATCAGATATCTTGTCCTAGGTATGGGCTTGAGGCACTTATTATTCTGGCAGCTGAAAAACAACCCATGGGCCTGATGCAGTAGCAATTTTGGGAGTGGATAGTCCTCTACTGCTGAGCAATTGTTCTAGTGTAAGTAGTACTGCTGTGCATTTTTTAAATATAAATTATATAATTTATATATTTCTCCCTTTTGGATTGTTTCCCTGCATCATGTTTTAAACCTGAAGTAGATGTGTGAGTCAAAAGCAGCATGCTCGTTTAGAGCCACCAGGCTACTCTCTGGAAAAGACAAACCCCTTTACGAATCACCCATGCAATGTGTCCCATTTCCTCATAGCATCACTAGCACTGGGTTTTATTGTTTTATTTACTTTTGGTTGCTTTGTTCAGTCCCAAGAGTAGTGTGATGGAACCTCCAAGGTGCTTTAATTTGCATTTCCAAGGCTGCCTTGAGGTGTTTTGTATAGGGAACCATCAACTGTGGCCACTCAGCAACACTGTGCTTCTTAGCAGCTTCTTTGTCTGAGAAGCAATCCCTGCAGGGCCTGGCTTCCCTGCAGCTTCTCATAGGTCTCCAGCTCCTTTACCCCTTCAGATGCCCCTGGCCTGGGCCACCCAGGTTGGGTGGCAGAGGAACTGTGGTAAGTCAGGTGTCTTAAGGCCTCTGTTCCTCATCTGTACTCTGGGCAAGGAGATTACAACGGCATTTATAAGGTTCCTTCCAGCTCTAGTCTCTTTATCTTTAAAGACAGTAGGCCTGCTCCTCAGGGGTGAAGTGGGTAGAGGGACAAGGAGCTTCCCACTGGCCTTGCCCAACCCCACCTTGTCTCCCAAGCAGACCCAGAATCACCAAATGGCAGATGCTCAGAACTTGGAACCATAGCCTAGAACATCCCAGAAACTTCCAACACAGACTCCTTGGATAACCACTGCTAATATTTGTTTAGGAGGTCCTAGTTAAGTGCTCTAAATGATAATATCTACTGGCATCGGTTGAGGGCCTACTATGTGCCATGCATTGCTTGATCTCTTGACCTAAATGAGCTCATCTGATGGCCACAATTCTAAGAAGCTGGTTTTATTATTATTCCCAGTACACTGATGAAAATCTGAAGGTTAGAGAGGTTAAGCCACTTGTCTATGGCCACACAGCAGGGGCTGAATTTGAAGACCTCTGGACCACCAGCCTTCCAGCTGCAGAGAGTATGGGGACCCTGAAGCCCTGGGAGGGGCAGGCCTGAAGTGTGACTGGGATGGACAGGATGGCTAATAGCTAGGATATCAGTTGGGAGATGGGGTGCTTGAGCAGGTCAGAGTGGGTCTCTCCAAGCCACAAACTCTCCCAGGTGGAATGGAACCCCACACTACCCTACCTCCCACCAAACCGCAAATCCAGCATGGGAATCACACACTTGAAACCAACCTCCAAGACTCCCTTTCCCAGGAGCCCCTGTGCCCGTTTCTAGGGCTCTCTCCTCCCCTGACATAACACACTCTGTGGGGCTGCATGGGACATGGGTCTCACATGTATGCAGTCCCAGTCAGTTCCTGGGCTCAAAGGCACATTCACAGGGCCTACTGCTGGCAGTAGACAAAGCCAGAGACACTTCCTCAGGCCAGCACAGCCATTACCACCTAGGCTGCACCTGCTGGTGGGGGAAAGTCCAGATCCCAGGCCTCTGCCGGGCAGTGACCCCTGCCTAGGGCTGACCAGGTCACTTAGGATGTTTATGTCCAGCGAGGTGAACATCGGGCAGGAGATAATGCTCGACCACATGACTGCCTGCTTTTTTGGACCCACTCCCATCATGCTTCTCTCTGTTCCCCCAACCCTGTCTGCTGAGAGGCATCAGGGGGCTCAAAGGCAGCAAATCTTATAGCGTCCACCTCCTGCTTTCCAGGGGAGGCCCCTGAAGTTCAGAGAGGGCAGGGTACTTTCCCTAGGAAAAACAGCAATGCATAGTCACCATGAGAGGGTTTTCTGCTTTCTGCTGCCATAGGTTGGGCACACCAGATACCAAGAGGCAGAAAAAAATGTATGGGAAGGGGAACATGTCTGATAGGAGAGGTCTCTCTTAGGCTGTACCCCTGAGGTGCTGTGGACACGGGAGCCCAGGAAGAAGGGCATCATACTGGAGCAGAGTGTGTCTGGGGCATGAGGAGTGCTTGAGGGGTAGGCTCTGGATAGAGAAGAAATGTCACAGGAGGGGCAGGTCTGGCAAGCCTTGCAGGTCTTGAACACCATGTTGAGACAGGTAACCTTATCTTGGGGACACTGAGGAACCATGGGTGGTCTGGGAACTGAGGAGTTATGTGCCTGGATCGGGGAACTGGGCAGTAGGCAGTCTCAAGCTATGTTTTCTAAAGAGGGTCCATGCTTGCTGGGACCAGGGAGGGAACTGGGCACGAGATACTGTGGGGAGAGGCATGGGATGGCAGTTGGCCTCCAATGTGTCCCTACCACCAGGACTGGCATGGACCCAGAAAACAGCCAGATACACATGGGCTGGAACCTTGGAGGCAAATCTCCCCCATAGTTGATTTCGACACCTTGGGAGGGACCCCAGGGCCAAGAGGGCTGGAGAAAGCACTACCAAGAGGAGGTGGGGGAGGTGAGATCCAGGAAGGCTGCCTGAGTTTGGCAGAACCCTGGGGTATGACAGACAAAGAGTAAATGTGGAAGTATCCAAGCAGAGGAGAGAATGAGCTGTGCCAGCAAAGGCTTTGAGCAAACCAGAGCCCTCAGGTCCCCTCAACCTGACCCACCCCCATGGTAGATGAGGAGGCCCTGACCAGAACTCCATCTCCATTTGCCTCTTCTGTACTTAGAAGCATGTACAAGATCTGATAAATTAATCGGTGGGGAGAAGCCGACCATGGATTTAACAATAATCTCAAACATGTGCAACAAGATTACTATCAATTTCCCTCTGCCCATGGCCTCTAGATACCCCAAAGCACAGAGCAAGAAAGGAGGTTCAGGGAGAAGACAGAGCTCATTGGAGGCCATTGTACATTGCAGTCAGGGCAGTGCCTTCACCCACAGAATCCAGGACTCTGTGCTGGCAGCTCCACCCCAAGAATGTTCACATGACAGAGGGCTTGGTCAGGAGGGCAGGAGGGAGGGCATGCAGCAGGGCCAGAAGGGTAGGATTGAGGGCCTGTGGCTGACTCCCTGGTGCCAGTCCTCAGTCTCATGACTCCAAAGTTGCTCTGGGCTGGGAGGGATAGGTGGCCTCCTGGCCTCTGACCCTTCTATGACCTACTCCCAGGCCCCGGCATAGCCCCAAGTGGAGCAGCCTCCTGGGTTCCCTGCTCTATTCCCCTACCCCCACTCTTAGGATCTCAGGGGTTAAGAGCTAAGAGTGTGGGCTCTGGAGCCCACAGTCTGGGTCTAAATACTGGCTCTGTCATGTTCTGGCTGTGTGAACTTAGGCAAGTCACTTAACCTCTCTGTGCCTCATCTGTAAGATAAAGATCTTAAGTCTATGCACTTGGGGTTTTTGGGAGGACTCAATGGTCAGCATAGTGCCTGGCATACAGTAAGTGTTCAATTAGTTCCCCATTCCTGATGTGATCCTCCACCCCAGCTGCCTGGGGAAACTTCTGACATGTAACCCAAGCATGGTGATAACCTGATCCAACCCCTCCCCAAGACTCCCCACGGATTCCCAGATTTGGTCCAGCACCACCTCCTGACACCTGAGGCCCACATCCTGGCATTGCCTGGCCCATCTCCCAGCTGTTGTTCCTCTCAGGGAACTTGGACACCCCCCAAGTTACCTCTCTCTAGACATTAGTGAACCTGCACAGCTCCCCAGCTCTGAGGGCAGAGTAAAGCCTCAGAAGTACCGGCCTTAGACTAGCAATTCCTCTCCCAGAGCCTCAGCCTATCTATGGAACTAAACAAGGATATGAGAACAAAATAAGCTAGATGTCCATCAACAAGGACCAGAATCCGGTGGATAAGCCAGAAAACCTGATTGTTGTCTGGCTGTTGACATGGAACAAAGCAGGTTACAATGGGCCCTATTCTTATTTATAAAAGTATAGATTAGTGGTTGCCTGGGGCTGGGATGAACTGGGGAGCACTTGTAAATAGGCATGAGGGATATTATTGAAGTAATGAAAATGGTCTACAACTGGTGATGCTCACCCAACTTGGTAAATTTACCAAAATTCATTGAATTATATATTTACAATGGGTATATCTCATGGTAGGTAAATTATACCTCAATAAAGTTGCTTTGAAAAAGAAGATCAAGAGTGTACAGCCATTCTAAAAAAAATATGTACATACACATGGGAAATAATCCCCCACATAATTAACAGAGATTATCTGTGGGTGGTGGGTTTAAGGAAGATTTTCTTCATTTTGCTCACCTGCATTTTCAAGTTTTTCTACAATGCAAAGAGATTACGTCATTGGGGGAAAGAACAGAAAGTCTAAATAAAAAGCAAGAAATCCTCTGCTGCAGTGGGCGAACTTCATGTCTACCCTAGCAAGAGGCCCCATTGGTTCCCTTTTTCTCACAGATTAGAGATGGGGCCTAGTCAATAGCTGTCCATTGGTGGGGGGAACGTTTCTATAAATGAGTCAACAAGAAAGTAGGTGCCAGACCTATATCCAGATACACCTACTTTGATTTGATTGTCCCAACTACCCTGGGAAGGTGAAAGGGCTTGCACAGGATGGCCAAGTCAGTCAGTAGTGTGCAGATTCAAGTCCTGACCCCCAAAGCCCAGGTCTGTGCCACTTTTATGGTGCCTACCAGGCTCTACCTATTCTGAGCTCTTGGCCTGAGTTTCCACATCAACCAAGTGCAACTTTGCCAGTGTTGCCAATCTGCAGGGCAACCATAGAGGGCAATTTGCTAGAGCATTGGTTTGCACAGTCCACAAAGTAAAAAAAAAAAAAAGTCTCATAAGGGTACCGGCTGCACTGTGGTCCCCAAACCCCTTCTCCGTATAACAACCAGCGTGTGTTGCTTTAAAAGATGTAAATAAGCTGGCATCACGCGGCTTGTCCTTCCTGGAGGACAAGACCAGGTGATCTTTTGGCCCACCTTCCTAACTTCATCTCCTGTCCGCCGGGAAAACATCTTTCCCAGCTGGTCCCAAGGCTGACTCTTAGGTCTCAACTCCCAGATTTAGTTCTTGCCCCACCACTATACCCAAAGTAGCCCCACCTCTACTCTCTACCCAAGATGTAACTAAATATCCGTCTGCGGGTTTCCTTGGGGATTTTGAACTCCCGAACAGAGACTGGTATTCATAAGATGCTGAGGCGACGCGGGTCTAGGACTTGGACAGTCAGACCCTGGGGGGAGGGGAGGAAGGACGCGCCGCGCCTCCTGCACGGAAATGAACTTTCAGGCCTGAGGGAATGACCGTGAGTAACCCCGCGCTGACGTCATCGCTTGGGCAGGGGCGGGGCCTCAGCAACACCCGTGTCCCAAGCTCCCGTCGCAGCATCTACGCGGCTGAGGTCTCACCCGCCCGCGGCGCGGCGCGGGCCCGGACCCGAACCTCCGAGGGACCCCGCGCGGTGCGGCGGGAGACGCCAGGGCGGGCGCAGGGAGGCTCCGCGCGGACTGGATACCGAGGCTCGCATTGCCCAGTCCAGAGACCAGGGGAAGCCCCGCGCGCACAGCACAGAGCCGGCGCCCCTGACGCACCTTCTATGTCAGTCAGCAGCGCCGCATCCAGGTCGCACGGCTCAGCCAGCGCCTGCCCCAAGGCTGCCTCGGTGAAGGGCGTCTCGTCCATGGCGTAGTAGCCTCCTCCCGGCCGCCCGCCGGCGCGCACGGACTTTCGCAGAGAGCGCTGCGTCCACCCGCCCGCGCCCGTAGCTGCGGCCGCTCAGCGCGTTCGCGTCCCGCCCTGGCCTCGGTGGCGGCCTGGCGCCTGCAAAAAGTTCCTCGGAAACTGGGTTCCCCAGCCGCGGCTCAGCCTGGCGCGCAGAGTCGGGGCAGGGCCCTGCACGGAAGGCCCCGCCCTTTGGTAGACGGCCCCACCCCATCCTTGAGAGCGTTGACCCAGCTCCCGGATCGCTCTGCAAACCGACTCCTCCACCAGAGTCCCCTCCGATCATTCATTTCATCCAGCTTCATGCACAGCTGCCTCTGGTCTATTGCTACAGGAACTCAGGCAGACTATAGCTCCTCTCTGGGCCTCAGTTTCTCCAGCACCAAGCAAAGGGCTGAGTAAAAGCCCCAGCCAGGACTGGGCCCGTCCAGAGGTCTCTGGACTTGGAGGGCTGTCCTGACGAACGTCATATATAGATCTGGCTTTTAGAACAAGACAGACCCATCTCAATTATAACTCCAATACCTGCTGTGTGGCCTCAGGTCAAATTACATCACCATTCTTTCTTAGTTTCCTCAGCTATAAGAAGCCTGACATGCCTCTCCACAGGTGGGCTGGGATGTTGGTGATGATATATGGAGGAGGGCTGGGGCTTGTGAGATCGGCCTGCCCCAACTCAGTTTCAGATCAGATTATCCCAAGGGGGGCCTGAAAGAGGCTGGAATTTCTCATCCTGATTTAATCTGCTTTTCTTCCAGATCCAGCTGTGGGGACGGCAGATGGGTTTGGGGACCAGTAGGCCCAGTCTAGGCCTTTTCCAGCCCCTGAACATGGGCTGACATCAGTACCCAGAAGGACAGGAAGACCCAGAGCGTTATAAGGAGCCAACCTGCCCATGGCCACACAGCTACTCAGCCATAGCAACAGGTTGGGCTCCAGGGCAATCTGACTCCAAACTTAGTCCTTGTCCCTGAGAGCAGCCAGGATGGGGCGGGGGAGGTGAGGGGGACAGAGGGAGGGCATGAGAAAGAGGTGGATTGTGCTTTAGATCTGAGCTGGGGTGCCCTGGATCATGACAGGCTGGGGCCAGGTCAAAGAAGATAGCTTGGCTGGGGAAAGGGGTGGAGACTGAACCCTGGGCCCTGTGGATTGGGGACAGAGCTAGGTGGCAGGGGAGGGGTCCCAACGAGGTGGATTTAAATAAATCAGAACTAACATTCAGGTATCTGAAAATGGGACAACAGTGAGCTGTCTGTCCCTGGAGGTGTGCAGGCAGAGAAAGTACTCTTGGAAGGCAGCCAAGGAGAGACTTATCAGAAGTCTGGACCCCCAGTCTCTTCTAGCCACTGGCCTCAGTGAGTCATGTCATCTGGAATACTTCCTTGCTCAGACTCCAGATTTAGCCTGTCTGGCCACACTGTCTGAAGGAGTAATTAGTGGTGTGCTTTAGAAGGGGGGTGCCCAGTCCAAGAGAGGCCTTGGAGGCCTAAATCCCTGGGGCTCATCTTGGACATGCAGCTCTCTTTGTTCCCCTCCCAGTAGTGACTGCTGTGGAAAATTACTCAGAACAGGAGGGCCACGAGCCATGGGGGTCTCCAAACCACACTTCTCTCCCCGCTCCCCCAAGTGGCCCTGCTCAGGGATCTACCCAGGGCCTGGCCCCTCCAGGAGGCCTTGGGAAGCTGGTGACTTCTCTGAAAATTCTAACAGCCCTTCTCAGGAAGAGAAGTGGGAAGAGAAGGGGTTGCTGAATGAACTTAAAGACTGCTTTCTTCAGATTCAGGAAGCTGATCTGGTTTTTTACCTGCTTGCTTGTGTGACCTGGAACTACTTTACCTTTCTGAGTCTCAGCTATTGGATCTGTAAAATGAGAATAACCCTTCCTGCAAGCAATCTGCAGAAGCAGATAGGGTGTGTTGGAATCATTGTCACAACAGACTTGCCACATGAGTCTTTAAATGAGTTTACCACATATATAAAGAGCATGGCTCAATAAATATGCATGCCCTAACTGCAGAAGTTAAGGGAAAGAGGATAAGGCAAGTTCAGTAAACAACCTGAAGCCCAGACTAGAAAGGCCAGTTGAAACTGAAGCCTGGCTGAAGCCTCTTTACATATGTGTTATGGGGGATGGGATGTGGGCAGGGAGGTGTTATATCTTTGCCACCAAGGCTAGGAGCTGAGGTTCTTCAGGGGAACCTGCTTTCTCTTTGCGGTCTTGCCTCTCAAGGGTCCTGAGATGCCCAAACAAGCCCCTCACGCCCTCTTGGATGGGATCTGAGCTCACACAAGGAACGTGTACCAGGGCTCCCAGTGGCACAAATTATAGTAGTGGGCCCCTCTGTCCTGGTGTGCCTAAGGAGTTCAGGGGGTCCCAGCCTGGATCACAGTGATGCTGCCAGCTGTGTCTTCACTGGCTACTATCCTTGCGCTTACCCATATTAATCCACTTAGTACTCCTAACAGTCCCAGGAGGACTGGGCTATTATTCCCGTTTTACAGTTGAGGAAACCAAGGCAGAAGGAAGTGAAGTGACTTGCCCAGGACCTCACAACCCTGTTGCCCCTGATTGACTCCAGCAGGCTGGGGCAAGACAACTGCTGGAGACCCAAGGGAGTTGGGGCTTCGAGCCAGAAAAACCCCGCCCCTGTGGGCTGAAGCACAACCAATGGGCACTCAGCCCTGAGTGGGGTGACAGCAGCGTCAGCTAGAAACTCCTGGGAGCCAGGCCCTGGATCACATGCACTCTGCTTGTTCCACAGGAGGCTGGAGGCTGGGAGTTGAGGGGCGGAAATAGTGCCTGCTGGCAGAATCTGGGTCCCTGGGGCCAGATGGGTTTGCTCTTTCCACAGGGCATCCAGGGCAGACACCTGGCTAGGATTGCCACCAGGTGTGCTTTCTGGACACCAGAGATGCTCCCCCACCCCCACTTCTAGCCCTCAGCCACCATCCCTCAGGACTGTGGTCAAAAGGCCTAGCCTCTCCCTGCCTGACCTCGGTTTTGACAACTGTGAGAAAGGGGGTCACATTTTTCCTCTTCCTTCCCCGGGAATCCCAGAATGTCTTAGAGATTGAAAGGCATCTTCTGTAGGCAGTTGTCCAGCACTGGCCAGGCCTCTGCCATGGCCACGAGTGCCCAACCATTCCCACCATAGGTAGAGGGGCAGGCATGGGAATTGCTATAGCTGCCAGCACTGGGCAAAAGCCCTGGCCTTGGCTACCTGAGCATTGCCTAGAAGTCCACTGAGACCCTCTTCACTCCTAAAGCCCCCTATCCCATTTATACCTTATTTCTGTAATGGCTAAGCTAGGGCCTGCCCAGGTTATGGCTTAGGGGCCTGTGTAGCACCAAGCCAGCCTTGAGCGCTGGGTCACCCCTCCCTGCCCTTCTCCATCTGGACATAATGGAACCAGGTGGCCATTGACATGGGTGACTCTGATCCTAGATGACCCTATGTTCACATTCCAGGTTGGCCCCTGCTGTGCACTGGTGAGTTACTTCTAGCCCTCTCTGAGCCTCTCTGGGTCAGCTTTGCCCAGGGAGGCTCGCTCACGGTAATCACCTTCAGGGTCATCATGAATCACTCAATAGACCCTCCACAAAAAGCTGATTGAACCCCAAAAATCTTCTGCACAGTGAGGGGTGAGGTTCACAGACATTATGACTGAGAGGGGACATCTGCCCCCTAGGAAGCAACTGGCTACTTGGGGAGATTGAGGAGGTGTCACAGATTGGGTGGGCGGAATGGGTGGCAGGGAGAGTGAATGGGGACTCCAGATATCACCTGACCCCCACAGGCCAAATCCAACTATGCATGGGTTCTGATATTTAATTAATTGTCCAATATAGATTTCACCTGAAGGCTAGATCTAGCTTTTCTTTAAAAATGGGACTTTGAGCAACACCGGCTCAACAACTGGGTGCCTCTTTAGCTAGCCAGGGCTATGAGCTTCCCCATAGTTCCCATCAGTCCCTAGGTGGAACACCTAGCCTGCTTCACTCACTGTAAATAAGTGTAATAAAAAGGACTCTATAGGCATTCAGTTTGTCATCCATGACTCCCTTTACAGATCAGGAGTAAAGACCAGAGAAGGGCAGTGACCTACTCAGGGGTCTACAATGAAGCCTCCAACCCTGAGTAGGGTACTCTTAGAGTGCGCACGGGGGTGGAGAGGAGATGACCCCAGAGGAGTCCACTTAGTTTCTAGAAATATCCCACTGGGTGAGTCATGCCTATTCCAGGCCACTAGTTCTGCCTGCCCCCAACCCCTAGTGACCCAAAAGAGACCCCTTTCTTAGAAAAGAGGTTGGTTGGAACAAGAGTCTCCTCAGTTGCTTCCGTGGGGAACCAGCAGGCAGGGAGACCAGGCCCAGGAGCCATGACAGGCCCCACGGTGCTCCTACGCTCCCTTGCCCCAGATCTCTGGAGCAGGAAACCACAGCTGCAAAGCAGCTCCTCTGAGGACTCCAGTGAAGGGAGACCTCCGAGGGCTGAGGAGGCAGCGCTAAAGGAGGAGCCCGGAAGCACGTCTCGGTTTAAGTCTCCCCTGACGTGTGTCACTCCCACTTCTGGCCCTCTCCACTCACACTGCAGTGGCCATCTATTGTTCGTGCCTCCCCAGATTTCATCCTCCCTCTGCTAACAGTCTAGTTTTCCAGGATGGGTTCTCGAACTTCTGCTGAAACTATTGGGAAAGAGGCACTCTCTCTCTGCTAGTAGAATGTCAGGCAGGAGCTCCAGGCAGCCTTCAGTCAATCATGTGGAAGAGCCAACCCTGTGGAAGCAGAGGCAGACTCCTGACCAAATCCCTAAGCACCTGCATCGAGCTGTACCTGAAGCTGAACTATTGGAACTTTTCACGTACATTAACCAATAAATTCCTCTTTCTGATTAAATCAAACCTCTCTGCCACAACCAAAAAAGTTCCAATATGCCATCTCTAAATGAGGAGTTTGGGCTACAAACTTACCCTTATTTTGGACAGAGGTCCCAACACCGCTTAACTACTCCAGAAGTTCCCAAACTTCTTTCTCCATAGAAGCCCTCCTTTTAAGAAAAAGCTGTTAATGTATTGCGGAAATGCATCTTGGCAAGTGCCCACCAGAGATCTTGAAGCTCCTTTCGGGAGACTGGTCAGTTGAGTCACAGTTGCAGGACTTCCCTCTCCTTCCCCTGTGGTTGGCCTGCATATGACAACAGCAACAGCTTGGCTGCTCCCTCAGGACGTCCCTGCCCCAAAGGCCCCAGGAGGGGGCTCCTGTGCTTCCTGGCTGCAGAGTGCCCTTGAGTCTGGGAACTGAACCGGGCTGTGAGCTTCCCAAGGGCAGTCGCTGAGCAGCCCCTTTTCTCCAGCACCCACCCGGCACACAGCAGGCTCTCAGGTACATGGGCTGAAAGCACAAGTGAATTGGGTGTCCTGGTGAGTCCATGGTGGTGTCTCAGGGCCCACACATTCTCCACAGGACGGGAACACAGCTCGGCCTTCTTTTGGTGCCCACGGTGCCTCATACAGGGCTGGGGGCAGGGAATGGGCTCAGGGTCTACAACTTCTATTTACAGGGACTGGAGATTGTGGGTCTCCCACATTTCACAGGTCTACTCCCATATTTCCCCTGGTGTAGGGGTCTCACTCTGGCCAGAAATAGGCAGGGACTCTGCAGAACTCCCTAAAGCCCAGGGAGGCAACTGGCTGATGAGAGCTGGGTACTGCCACTTCTGGTCTGAGCTGCTGACTATCCCAATGTGACTCCTGGTCATGTCCACACCACCCTCCCCCATACACACCTCCTTGCAGCAGACAGGGTAGCCCCTCCTGAGCTACCCTCCCAGTAGGGCTGGGGTTCAGGGTAGATGGGGCAGCCTCACTTTCTGCTCACAAAGATGGTGTCCTTCCTGCCTGCTCCTCCATGGCCCTGGCCTGGGAGGCCTGAGGTTTGGGTTTTTGGAGTGCTGGTTCTGCTGCTGAGCCCCCTGTGAACTCAGGCAAGCATACAGCTCTTCCAGACCTCATCTCTTCACCTGGTTTACCTGGGGGCTTGGTGAATCCACTCCATTTGAGGTCCATCCTTGAACCCCGGGAGGTGAAGGAATAAAAGGACTCCCAGCCTCCCTGAGAGGCCTGCTTCCTGGAGGCCCACTGCCTGGTAGCAAGTGCCCAGGGTGCCCAGCTCCCAGGACAGGAGAACTTTTTTAAAATGGAGAGAGGGCTGTGGGGGAGGGAGGAAGTAGCTCCTAAGGGGTAGGGGTTTCTTCTGGGGGTGATTAAAATACTCTAAAATTGACTGTGGTTATGGGTGCATGACTCTGACTATACTAAAAACTACATAATTGTATACTTTAAATGAGTGAATTGTAGGCTATGTGAATTGCATCTCAATAAAGCAGTTACTAAAAAGAAGGCTGGTGCTTGGAGCAGCAACTCTCAATTCAGTGCCTAGCACAAACTCTATAGAATATTTGAAGGCCCAGCCAAGTTTGGGGAGCTTAGCGAAGAGGGTACTGAGGTGGTGGCTCAGTGCTGCTTGCTCAAGATCTTGGATGCTCTGTGTGGGGATGAGTGCCTTTCCCCCACACACCTGGGACCAGGGATGAGACACAGGAAGAACCATAGCCCCTGGCCCTAGAACTCTCAGGCAGGCCATGACAGGTTTACAGCTGCTAATGACCAGTGCCCCAAACCTGGGCTGTGCCCCAGGCTTGGAGATTCCCTGGCAGCTGGGCATGGGGGGAGGCTGTGGAATGAGCTTTCTTCCCCGGCTGCTCCCATCAGCAGGATACCAAGGGAGCCCCTGCTTAAAGAAAATAGGGGGTCAGATCTGGCCAGCCCTTTGACAGTCACAGGCAACGAAACAGAGATCACACACGGTACAGTTTGTTTGTTTGTTTATTATGGAGTATTTTCCATGCAAGAACACAAACTAGAGAGACAATATCTGGAAGGAGAGCCAGTGGGTGGATGGATGCTTGGGTGTTGCTCTGAGCCTCAAATGTACTGACCCACCTCCAGAACTGGCTCTGCCTGCAGAAGCACACAATGACAGAACACCAGACTTCTGGGACAACTGGACAACAAACTCAAAACATTCCTTTTCTCGGTAGCCCCTAACAATCCTGAGAACTCTCACAAATGAATTGCAAACTTTAGGAATAAATATCCATCCGTCTTTCTCCAGGAGAGCCTGAAGGATTTTTATAGAAGTAGTGTGACTCCGGGGTTGACAGTTGTGGGGGGCAAGGAGGGAGCTGCAGGGGAAGACTGGCTTGGACCCCCATGGACAGGAAGGGTTGGGGATGGGCACTGAGAGCAGCAGGTACCACAAGGGGCATCCTCTGGGCACACACAGCCATGGGTGGTGAAGCCGGCTGCTCCCCACGTGGGTGGGCAGAGGGGAGGAGCCCAGAGTCCTAACAGGAGATGGTGGAGAGGCTCATGGTGGGCCAGTTGAGGCCAGGCTAAGAGAACGACACGCCTCCATGGTGCTTTTCCCTAGCTGGCCTACAGCCCCCCGGGCCAGACTGAGTTTGAAGCATGTGTATGTGCAGAGGCGAAGTGAGGGTGTGGTGGCAGGAAGGAAGAGGAGGAGCAGGAGCGTGAGTGGCCAGGCAGCATCTGTCCCGTGATGTTAGAGGAGTCCGAGTGTCTGCTGCTGCCAGGCCATCCAGAGTCTTGGCCACCACTCTTCCAGCCGGAGGCCCTGAGTGACAGCATAGGCCTCACTTGAGTGACCTCCCGAGGCCCCCTTGCTCTGGACCCCTGGGTGAGGAGGGGAAGGGCAGTGAGCCAAGGCATGGTCCACGACAGGCAGCACAGTCACTCACACTGAGGGGTTGGTCGACAGAAAGACAGGAGGACAGAAAACAGAGAAACAGTCACCTTTCCCTTTGGCCCAGGCTAACAACAAGCCCTTTCAGCTCTGAACCCCCGTGACCCATACATGAGGATAAGCGAGTTGGTCATCTCTGCTTGGTGCGTGGGAGTCCCAGGTAGGGACTGTTTTGGGGCACACTGGCCAAAGGCCCCCACAGTGCCCTGGGTCAAACTGCACTTAGTGCCATCACTGCTGCCACTGCCAAAATGGCAGGCAGGAGGAAAAGATTAGTTTTCACATCTTGGTTTTCACACAATGAAACAGAAAAGGTTAAACACATCCTCAAGAAAATATTTTGACGAAATAAATATTATAACCTATAATCAGGTATAATTAGTGCTTATGAGGAATCCCAGCAATAATTTAGGGTAACTAAGTACATACTGTATCTGTGATTTCTAACACTTGTGGAGAGGCTAGTGGCTCACAAGGGTCTCACTCTCCTGGGGGTAGGCTCTGGACAGCTTTCCTGCCAGAGCTCTGCTCCCCAGTGGCCCAGGATGCCTATGGCCTCAGGACAAGAAGGGCTGAACAGCACCCCTCAAGGAAGCCTGGGCCTGTACCTGCTTCCTATGCAGGCCTCAAGCAATGTCACCTCAACCTCCAGATAGGGGCAGGCTGCCTCTGGACATGATGTGAGAGCAGGAGGGGTGGCTCCAGGCCAGGAAAGCAGGTGCCACTTCCCTGCATGGGGCAATGCCTCCTGCCAGCCCACAGGAATCCACTACCTACTGTTCAACTGGAGTTGGGGGGTGGGAGGCAGTGCAGCTCTGGACCATGGATATTAACAGCAGCTTTGCTGGGATCTCCCTAGGCAGGCACATGTTTCAGCTTCACTCACTACCAGAAGCCTCCTCTCCCCAGACCCTAGAGGCTCCTGGTCTTGTGAAGACTTCCCCTTCCACAAGACAGGGGGACTGGCTCTTCCCTCAGAGGACACTAGACAGCTGCTGTAGTGCTGCGGCTCCTGCAGGACTGACCACCCAAGGCCCAGCTGCCCATCACCACCGGCTAGCAAACTGGCAAAGGCAGGCCTCTGGCCTTCAGAGACAATCCCTTTGGACAGTGCCAAAGGGCGGGGGTTCCTGGGTACAACTGGGCCATCTTAGCCGACTTCTCTGCAGCTCATGTCAAGCCAGCTGACTTCAGACATTTTAACATCCAAGCTAGCCTCAGGGGGCTCTGCTTCAGGAAAGGGGGTTCTTCCTTCAAGAAATGTTGAGGAGAGAGGTGTGGGCTGGCCAAAGGCCGGTGTTAGGGTGTCGCATGAGCTGACAAGAGATGGCAGGGCTGGAATCAGGCTGGCTGAGTTCTGGGGAAGATCTTCCTGGGTGTCCTCTAAGGAACTGGAACATGATGTCTCCAGCTGCTCCTGACAGATGGACCTTCCAGCCAGACCCCAGGCCTCTTCTCTGGAAGAAGCTGCAGCAGTGCTAGACTGGGCGTGGGTTCCTGGGCATGCAGTGCCTCCTTCCACCAGAACTGTTCCTGTTGATGCTCAGCACAGCCCTCGGCTGGTCCTAAATGTCCCCCTAAAGCCTGTGGCACTTGTCTCTGCCTACATCAAGCCCAGCTGCTTCTTTCTGCTAGGGCTGCCAGGTGGGAAGAGCTGGCCACACTATGGGTCATGAACACATGGTGGCCTGGCCAAGTCTTGCCTGACACCTGGGCAATGCAAGCTGAAACACTGATCCAGGCTCCAGAGATCACCAGCTCATGTGAAGCAGCTGCACAGCACTTTTGTTCTGGGCAAGAGCAGCACAGGAGTGGTTCAGGCTGGACCCGGCCCAGGCCGAACCAAGAGCGCCTTACCCTTAGTCAGGATACACACAAGTGAGGACTCAGGTTGGAAGCAGGTGTTATCAGCCTCTAGCTGCTCAGTCCCAGGCTCTGTTGCTTTCTAGGTTGGCTTTGGGAGACGATACAAATCGGTGGCCTGGGAAGATCTAGGGTGGGAGGTCAGGCTGTCAAAACAATCTGTGGAGAAGGCTGAGGCCCATGCCAAGGAACAGTGCAAGGACCTTAGTGTCACTTTGGCCCATCAGTCATTTGGATCTCCAACCGTGGTGCAAAGCTGTCTGCTGCTGGGCCCTGGAGGTAGAGGCACAGAGGCTGCCACAGACCAGGCTAAAGCCCTGAGCAGAGCATGCTCGAAAACCCACAAAGCTTTCCCAAGCAAGCCAGACTGGGCCAGCTGTGTGAGGGGAGCATGTAGTGTGCATGGGGGCAGTTTGATTTATGGTAGTGTCATCTCGGCAGGAGCTAACCGGCATGCCATGTAGCCACTGTCCATTGGTCATGTGCTGCCCTCCCAGCACCCCTGGCTCTCTCTTCCATTCCAGGAGCATGTAGGTCCATGAGAGACCCCTTTGGTCCCCATCTTGGCTTCTGAACGATGGAGAGTCGAGAAGTTGAGAGACCCCATACATGGGCACCCCACAGAGCTTTCTAAAGTGCTGAGCACACCAAGTGCCGCAAGTGACATACATCAGGAAGCAGTAGTCCAGGAGGGAGACCAGGCCTGCAGGTGTAGATAAGCCCTTTCTGGATCAGAGGGGCATGGGAAGGCAGGCCAGACCACGGAGACCCACTAAGCAAGACAGGGGGCGGGATACATGAGGCAAGGAGCCAGGATCTGACCCCCTTCTCTGTGGGCAGGTGACAGGAGGAGAGACAGTCCTAGTGTCCACTCAGGAAACAGTCCCAAGGAGACTGCCTTGTCTGAGGCTGGGCTCTGCTGTCTGTTCTTCCTGGGAGGAAACATGGACAGAGGGAGTCTGTGGGCAAGAGAGGTGGAACGGGGGAGGGTGTGGGTAAGGGGCCTCTGACTGCAGTAATGCCGTCCCACCGCCAGAAAGAAGGTGGCTTAAGTTGGTCCTGACTAATGGGAGGCCTGGGAGCAAACACAGTGGCGTTTCCATGGAGACACAGCAACGCAGGACCAAATAGGGGCTGGGGATAGGAGTGGCCAGTGCCTGGTATGGACAGGGACAAGAGGTAACCTGCCATTGGGAAGCCAAACCACAGAACAGCTCACAGGGCGAAGAGGGCATCCTCTGACCGCTCTGTCTTCTTCCGGCCGGAGGGGTTTGAGGCCAGGGCTGGGGCCTCCACTGGGGTGAGGGGAGGTTGGGAACCATTTCAGCAGCTTTGGCTCTTTCTTCAAGGAATTTATCAAACTCTGCAACACAAAACCAAGGCAAGAGCCAGGATTGGTGGTGGGGCTAAGCCCACACTGAGGCTCAAACAGCCACATCCTATCTGCTCTCCACACAGCCCCACTCACTTGTGTTCACAGGATCACCTCAGCATGAGTCCCCACCCTTGCCACACTGGCCTGGGACACCTACCAGGGAGGAAGCAGTGAGTGACAGGTGAGCAGCCAGCCAGAGCCAGGGGTACTTTTGGGTGCTCTGCTGCCTGGGGGCCTAGCCTCAATTTCCCTCTGCCACCTCCAGGATAAGTAGGAAGCCCAGGTATAAGTGGGAGCAGCTTTAATTTCTGCTCCATCCAACTTGGAGCTTTTCCATTCTCCTTATCAGCACTAAAGGCAGGGCTGGAGCAGGGAATCCCGCTTAAACTAGGGAGGGAACATCACCCCTCCCCCTGCACCTGAGGAGGGGTTTTGACCAGATGGTCTGCATGAGCGAGGAGGCAGTGCAGAGGAAAGGCCTGTGGGCTGCAGGGGAGGCAGGGAGAGGCAAGATGGGAGGAGAAGGGGGATGAGAGAGGGAGGGGAATGGAGAGACTGTGATGGGAACTTCCCCACATGATCTATATAGCTGGCCCCCAGAAGTGAGGTCACAGGACACTGGGCCTGGAGAGGTTTCCTGTGTACCCTGTGGACCGCACGGCATATGTCTTGCTTCTGCTGGATTGAGCATTTGGGGGAGGGGCAAACTGGTTAGGAGTACAGGTTTGGGGATCATGCTAACCTAGGATCCACTGTACCTACTATTCACTAGCTCTGTGACCTTCCAATTGTCAAATGCTTTTTCTGACACTTCCCTCATCAGCATGAGGCCTGGATGGAACAAAGCCAAGAAACTTCTGGCTCAGAAGGCCTGGTTCAGGCTAGGTACCAGAAGGTGCTCTGGTAGTGGAGGCTCCAACGTGGTGGGAGTGCCAGCCCCTGTGTACCCAAGAACCTGGGGCAAGAGCAGCAAAAGACGGGGGCAAGGCTGTGCTGTAAAGCCGTGGGCCAGGCCATACCTTCGCTCGTGACGCCCTCCTCCAGGTCATCGCCCTTCTGTGGGAGGAGCAGAGAAAATGCATTAGAGCCCCACCAGCGGCCACCCCAGGGCCGCGATGCCCACGGCAGCCCAAAGAAAACGTCCTACTTCTTGTTCTGAGTTCCACAATAGCAAAGTACTGTTTATCTTATTGAAGAAACAGAACTGTGTTTATAAAAAGCAAAAACAAAAACCACTCCAGTGGGTTCTAGGTTTTGATCCCCCAGAAGGGCCCAAAAGAAAAATCTAAAAAAAGGTGCATGCTGGCTCTCTGGGCTGAGCTGTGGGGCAGAAGCATGGTAGGCCTCTCTCTGCTCATCCATCTCTCCCAGAGGGGGCCACAAGGAGGCTGAGCCCGAGGCATGCTGAGGACTCCCTCAGGCGCTCCTCTACTCAGTGTCCCTTTGCAGCCAGCTGCAGGGTTCTGGGAAGTCACTGTTCATGTCAATGGCTGGGAACCACATAAGGCCTATAAGGGACAGAGTCATGAAGCCCATGGCACAGGGCCTAACACTAGGAAGTGCTTGGCAGTGGAGCACTGTCCGGCTGGAAGCCATGTCCCACGGCCTCCTAGGAGCTGAGCCAGCCTCCTCCTCTGGCCCAGATTCTATAATCTGCTGCCGGTCCTGAGGAGTCATGGAGGTTCTGTGAGCTCTTAATGAGAGTGGATCAGACTTGATTTTGTTTGGAGAATGTGGTGGTCACTGGAAACTCACTGCAGTGACAGGGAAGGGAACCAGATGGGAAGTGGACCAGGCCCTGGGCTAGGCCAAGAGAGCTGGCTTCCTTCTTGGCTCTGCCACTAACCTGCCGTGCAGCCTTGCCAGTCAGGTCCCTTCCCTTTCTGGACCTTGGGGGTCCCCTTTGTGAGCTGAGGGCCTTGGCCCTTCCTGCTTTGTTTCTGTGAGAGGAGCTGTTTCTTTCCTAGGCACTCCTTTGGGAAAGATATAATGAGGCATTTTCTTCTCCCATGGCATGGCACCTTGGTGACCATGAGTGTCTTCAGAAAGCCTAGCCTTCCAGGGAGGTGGCCCAGAGCAGTGTGAGGCCCTATCTGAGGTCTGTTGTCCTCCTGTGGGAGGGGACCACATCAGCAGCCCACAGCCAGTTAGGGCAGCCCTGTGATTAAAAAACTTCCTTGCTCTGGGACAGGGCTCCCTGAAGAGGAGGCAAGAAATGAGGTGCCTCTAGGTCTGGGGGAGAATCCAACGAGCCCATGACCTTGGGCAAGCGATATCCTCTCCCAAAGTACATTTCTTCATCAGCCTTTAGCCAACAACCTCCACCCTGCCTCCCTGTATAGGCTTCTGAGAGTGAAAGTGCTTTGTGAAAACCAGAAGGAGGGACTGGCCACTGAAGCTCCCCTTTCTTAGGACCTGCTGCCATTTGCAGATACATGATGTCCTCAACTCCCTGCCCTATCTCTGGGTACAAAGACAATGGTCTGGAGCAGGGGTTCTTTTAGATCCTAGATACCAGATGATACTGGGGAAGAGAGATAACAGTGAATTAAAAAAAAAAAGCAAAAAACCCCACGTCATCTGTATGTATATGTCGCAATTAAAAGAAATGAAAATAAAACAAATATCTCAAAACAAACATCTCCCCCCCCCCCAAAAAAAAGAACTCAAGAACATACACTCCTGAAATTAAAAAGTCACAGGAAAAAGTAAACGTGTTTTGAAGCCAGATGGAGCTAGCTGAATCCCAGCTCTGCCTTTCACTGTAGCCCAACTGGTGGTTGAGGGCTAAGGGGCCGTGCCCAGCTCAGGACTCCATTCTACTTGGCCTCTGCAGGTCACAGGTGTCAGAGGGAAAGTACATCTGTGAGGATTTGGTGGCGGCAGGAGCCATGCCTGCCACGGCCTCCCTTTTCCGCCACTCCACTCCCTGGGGAGTGGCCCCCTCCAGTGTCCCCGAGGCCTTTCCTCAGAAGCACTTTTGCCTTGCTATACCCCACAGACGAAAGAGAAAAGTCAAGTCTCACCAGGTCCGTCCCGAGCCACACCTCAATGTCGTCCATGACAGAGGACTGCGCAACGGGGATCTATGGAGGCGGCAAGCAGCAGGCCAGGCAGCCCACAGCCAGGCGAGGGAAGACAGAACACCGAACAAAGTAAATCGTCAAAAGCAACCCCCAAATAAAACTAAAATGTACACAGAGCAAAAAAAACACATTAGCACAGCAGGCACGAGCAACATGAGGCAGCCACATGAAATGGCAAGTGAGGAAAGCGATGAGGTGGCCAATTCTAAGAAGCAGGGCTGACCAGTGGTGGGGAGGAGGGCGGCAGTCCAAGTTCTTGAAATGGAGAACTTTTTGACTATGGAGTCAGCTCTCACATCATGGGCCTCTCAGCCCAGGCTGTAAGAACCCTTTCATCTCAGGAATGCTCTGCTCCTGCAGGCTGATTTTGAACTCACCACTGATGACAGCTGGAGGGGTGCTGCCTCTCTACTGTCAAGCTCAGTCCCTGGGGGTCACGTGAGGAGCCGCCAGTGGGCCCCTGATGCCACTGGGGCGGTCACGTGGCAATCTGCCCAGAACAGGAGTGCACGTGGTCAGGTGGCACCGCAGCCAGCCCTGAGATCCCACTGGGGCTCTGTTTGCTCACTGAAAGTATTTCAAAATGTGTCCCGGTGTACCTCTGAGTGGGAGAAAAACACTGATGACCTGGGTGTGGCCCGGCCAACAGAAGGCAGGCACATTTCACCACTAACAGAAACTCAGCAAAAACAAAAGCTTTGATGGCAAAAGAGATTGCCAGGCTTTAGTCATCTTTGTATCTCTTTAGGAGAAAAATCACTAAGCAGGTCTGAATTCAATAGCTTCCTTTAGTCTTGCCTTTTCTTCCCAGCTTTCAATGGCTGTCTGTGCTTCAGCAGTCAAAGAAAGTTCAGCTGAAATCTGGGGAGCAGTGGCCAGGGGGTAACTGGGTGCGAGCAGTTTTCATGCAGTGGTTGGTCACCCATGCCAAGGGCCTTGGAGATAGTGTTCTGAAAAATGCATTTGGCTAGAAATATTTAAGTTGCTGTCAGATACAGCATGATAGGAAGTAAGAGTATCCTTTAACCTTCTAAAAGCCACATTAATGAAATATTGGTTCCCAGCCTAGAGAAATGAGTTTTGATTGACCTTAATCGAGGTGACCTACCTCTCCACCTAGCCTGGGTTTGAGAAGTACCTCCCAGGGGCTTACTCGCAAGCCCAATATTTCTACAAGAAATTGCCAGCATTGAGTCTATAGCTAGCTTCACCCTCAATGTCACAATCTAGTGTAAGAATAATGTTAAAATAAGCAGTAAAAGGATTATCTTAGTGTTTTCCAAATCTAAAAAATAACATGACTTTAACAAAAGAGGAGGAAGATTTCATATCGCCAGCCCTGTCCTGATGTGAGAGGCCACCGCTAGAGGTAGAAACCTGCCGCTGGTGGGGTTTGGGGTAGGTGGTGGAGTGATGACCCCCAAGTACACTTAGAAGGTGTCTTTGATTTGGCTGGAGTCCTGCACACACTCAGCGAGGCTGAAGACCCCTCACTATGGTGAACTAAAGTAGCTTCATGTGCTTGGGCCTAACTACAGACCCAGCGTGGGCACTTCACATGCATTTTCAGAAAGGCTAGAGCCAGCCCTGATCAGATTAAGAAGACTCTATGTTTTCATTTTATTTCTTTGACTTACTAGGGATTAAGAATGTTGAAATAAAAAAATATCAAGGAGTTCAAACCAACCTGAAATGACTCTTTGGGACAAAGATGTGATTTGTACTCTGGAGGGCACAAAGGCCCAATGGCTGTGCTAACAGTGAAGGCAACACCTACCTTCCCCATCGAAAAGAAAGCAGCAGGGCACGCGATCTGCTAACTTTATGCTTGCTGGAAGGATTTATGCCTTGACACGTTCTCATGACAAGAGATGCCAATTTTCATCATCTTGATGCTTAAAAGTCAGAATGCCTGGCCTCTGGGAGGATGCGAGCCACATCAAGTTCCCAGACCTAAAGTTTGGAAAGTCAGCGCACCTCCAAAGAGAAAACATGCCCGACAGCAGCTGCTGGAGTGCCTATTGGGCTTTTTTTTTTTTTTTCTTATTATTTTTAAAAATCTACCCAGCTTTAGTCCACCCAGGAGAAATGAAGATTCCATGGACAGAGCTTTCCAATGTGTTGGGAAAGCTTGAAAAAAGCCATTAATGGGCCATGGGCCCTAAACCTTCAGATTTGCTTATAATTTTTTTGTTACTGTTCAAAAATACATCCGTTGAGCCTGGGAATCACGTTCTAGTTTTCTTCTTTGAGGATTAATCTTGAGAGCAAGTGTGCTCAGAAAATAACATTGACATTTGAGAAACTCATCACCTCAAAAAAAAAAAAAAATTCCAATGCTAAATCATAGGAATGCTTTTCTTCCCTCTCCTAGACTTCTCCAAATAAGTAGTGTGCTTACAGAAAGGCATCCTCCAGGCTTGGCCCTGAAGCAAGTTGAAGAGAGAGCACTGGGCTAGAGACAGGCTGGGCTCAGCTGGCTTCCAGCACTCCCTGGTGTAGGTCCTGGGGTGAGTCGCTTTTCTCTGGAACTGCTTCTTCACCGGGAGCTCCTAGCCTCTGCTGTCCTAAGAAGCCTCAGAGCTTAAGGTGGAGAGGCAAGAGGAGTTGCAAGGACTTGGGCAATTCTTGGCCTTGGTTTCCTCATCTTCCAGGCCTTATTTAGTTTTCACCACTCAGGATTCTGAATCCCTTAACTTCCAGTTTGGTCTGCATGTTTTCAAATTCAGAAACTCCAGGATGCCAGAAATTACTGGAATTAAATCTTTACAGTCTGAAAGGTACTTTGACTCAGGGCATGAATCAAGGAGGAGCTTGGGTGTGGTTTAACAGAAAGCTTATATAAGGGAAGGCAGGGATTGACTTGTTTATGGTTAGACACAATACCTTAGCTATATAACTCTCCTGCCCTAAGGTAAATCAACTCTTTGAGTATCACAACAGGGTAAAGTCCCTTCTAATGATGTAGGCACTATCAGACACAGACTAAACATGTACATTGCTCTGCAAATAGGGACTGGAGAAACTGTGAGGGAGGAAGAGGAAGCTTCCACATCCAAGCTGATGGAAGAGAAGCAGAGGACTTGACTAAAGAATAGGGCACTGGACTCTGTCACTGCCCCGTGGCCTCGGGCACGTCACCAGGCCCCTGTGAGGCCCAACGTATCCCTTAGAGATTGTGGGCTTTGACCTGCTGTGGTTTTAGTATCTTCCTGGGCAATCATCCAAGCTGAAGGCTGGTCCAAGAGGTGTGAAGAAGAGTGTGAGTTGAAAGAAGGAGACAGAAAGGGAAAAGAGATGTGAAGAGAGAAACATAAAAGAAGCTAGTCCAGGAGCTCCCTCCAATAAAGACCAGGGCCTAGAACTAACTTGCTCTAAAGACAGGCCGGACAGGGCCAGTTTGGCAGAGGCAATGGCGAGATAAGCCCTGCCCATCTTCAGAGCCCAAAGAGAAATAGGCATGTCGGATGCCAGCAGCAGATTTTGACAGTAGTGGTGGATGAGCTGTCTATCAGCTGACCCTTACTTGGCCGCCGTCAGGGCAGCTCTGCTTAGGGAGCAGTAGGGTCACCTGCCCAAAGGAGAGAGGTGCTGCCACTGGCTCAGCCACACCTAGTGCCTTGGTGGCCTCAGGCTTGTTGTGTCTGGGGGTCCTCCAGGTATGAGTAGGGAGCCCCTTTGCCTCCCATCCCAAACCTGGGCTTTGGCAGCAGCAGACTTTTACTAACCTACTTCTGTTCTTGTGCCTTATATTTGTTCATATCTGGATACTTTCCTGGCTGCACTTGAATATGGGGGACACTTCTTTCTGTTCACCAGCCAAAAAAGGTCCATGAGCTGGAGGCAGGAGGGTAGGGTAGGGGGAGGAAGAGCACATGCACCCGCATTCTCTAAGCAGGCTGGTTCTTGACGGTTCAGGGTTTTCTTCAACTGGTAATGAGCCTGGTATTGTTAACTTCATTGCTGAATATCCAAACACCTAAAGTCCCAGGAGAGTAAGGCTTTGTCTCCCACAACTCCAGCCCAAGGAAACCTGACTCTGATTTCCAACGCAACAGGAGCAATTTCTGTTGCTCGGGTGTGCTATTTCCAGTGCAGTCCTCCTACAGGGCTCCCACTGCCACCCAATGTGAGGAGTGGTCTAAGAGCCCTTTGGTCTCACTCAATAGTACAAAAAGTTTCCAAGTAAAGAATTTGTACCTGGGAGGTTTGGAAAGACTCAGGGTTTTATGCTACAGGAAATAGGGCAAAGCAATTAATGCACATCACTTAAAAGAAAAAACACTGTAGTCAGGCAAGTGAGACACCAGGTTAGCTGTTAGTCAAGCTTTTTCTGGGAAGTCAGAGACTGGAGCTCTAGGTGGGGATAGGACAGTGTGTAGGCAGAGGCAGGTACTACCACCAGCTGCCAAGGCCACTCAGGGTAATTTTGTGGACAGTATCCTTTTTTTGCAGGATTAATAGGCACAAGGACACATGGCTGGATCCCCCAATTTGAACAATGGAATGGACATGGCCTCTAGGAGTCCTGCTCTAAGGCCACCCAACATGTGGGCCAGAGCCCCAGCCTGTCCCTAAAGAAGCAAATGAGGGGCCCAGGTAGCCCATATCTCTAAGAATGGCTGTGGGGTCTGGTGCAGGAACAACAAGATGAAGTGCCTGCTGATCTGACAGGTGGAGGAAGATGGGCCCCATCTGAGCATGTGTAAAGGACACCAGCTTTAAGCCAGGTGACAGGCAGATACCCCTCCTCCAATGGTTCTGATGGCCCTGCATGGCCCACATCCTTGCATACTGGTAACATTTTGTTCAGGTAGGTGACCCTCTGTGCTGCCTAACATGCTGGCCTTGCTTGAATACACCTCTCCTAGCCACAGCCTGGCATGGTCTCTAAGGGTCGGTTATGCTTCTTACCTGGTATATGTCCAGTGTCTCTCCACCCTAGCTGCAGGGCAGAGGCCTACGCTTTCCTTGCTTTTCTCATCTTCCCTTTAGTGCATCCTCTTCCACTCAAGCCCACCACATATGCACAGACCTTTGGTGTCTATGTTAGAGGTACTTGGTGAGGGCTGTGGCTTCATTAGAGGTGATATCATTACTCCAAGGCAAGCAACCTGGAACGAGGTCACTCTCTCTATGCACCAGACTCAGGGATACTTGATGAGGCAGGAGAGAACCTCCCAGGCTTCTGTGCCTAGAGAGCTCTGCTTCCTCAGAACTAACTGCATTTATGATATTAATCTCCTCTGGCTTTGTGTTTTTATTCTGTTCCTATTGTATTTGTGTTTCTTGAAGAGGTTTCAGATTCTCTGGGGGACATAGTAAGCACAAATAATTACATTATTAAAAACTCATCTGCCTAGGACCACCAAATTCATAGGCTGGAGGGGCTTCCCCTACCAGTCAGCTGCTTTGAGTCTGTTTTCTTAGAAACATCCCCTCCCATGCAAAAGCCACAGTTACTTGTGCATATCCTGGAAAAGTGAATACTATTGAGTGCTCCAGAGACAGTAAAAGGAGGGAAGCCTCCCACCCCAATTCCTGAAAATGCCCAGACCTTTACGGCCCAGGGGCATGGACCTCAGCAGAAAACCAGAGGAGGTGCTCCTGAGGCTGGATGTCTGTGGCTTAAGGAGATTATACAAAGACAAGAGGGGAAATTTGGCACCAAGTCAGAAGGAGAATGGCCTTGTACTGTCTGACTCAAAGGGCTCAGCAGGTGACACAGGTAAGCGCTGGGGTAGACAAGGGGCTCAGCTCAGCTGGTGACTTCTCACCATTCCTTGGGTTATGAGCCAGCTGTCTATGGGCTCCAGGTCAGAGTCCCCACCTTTACCTCTCTTCTGGATAGAGGACAGAAAAGTCCCAGAAAGAAAGGTCACAGCAAGACCCATGATAAAGAAGCAATAGTACATATTGTGGAAACAGAAAAGCCCCCATTCAGAGTTGATTGTTTGTTGTGTAAGGAGATGTGACTTGAAGCACAAACCCCCAACCCCCAAGCATGTCCCCCTTACCTACCTGGAAAGAGAAGAGAAGTTTAGTAATCAAGAATCCCAGTGGGCTAACATGTACTCATGCCAGCCATTCCCATACACTTGGAAAAGCTGTGAGGTCACAGAGATCACCCAGCGCTGCTTCTCCCAATTAGGGCTCTTGGGGTTGGCAAAGGGTCAACTTATCAAAGAACTCACTTTTACAGAACCATTTCTACTTTTTTTTCTAACTTATTTCTACTTTTTTCTTCTCTTTTTCCTCTTTCTCAGTTACCTGTGTATTCTTTTTCCAAACTCTGAATTTGAACGCTGAATTTGGCTATCTTGTCTTTCTTTAAATTTAAAGACAGGAGTATTTAAAGCTAAGACTCCTGATTTGGTTTGCACTCTAGAGGTGTGGCTACACAAACTGCCCCACACCCTTTACTGTGTTCTCAATTTCTACAGTTTTTCATTTCCAGGCCAGCATGGTTTAAGATATGGAACACCATAACCTGAAGCACTAGCCTGAAGATATGAGTCAGTGTGTGTGTACAGATACAAAGACACACAGAGATACATACACACAGCTACACAGATACACAGACGCACACAGAGATATACAAACACACACAGGCACATACACACAGACACAAGATTATACAGACTGGCATACACAGAGATACAGAAACACACCCGCAGATACATACACAGATATACACAAGACATACACAGACACACATAGACATACACAGATACACACACACAGACACGCAGCTAACATGAACTCTGCTTCCCCTCACTGCCCATGGAGCGGTAAACATGAAAGCAGTATGTCTACCATCATGTGGAAAACGTGGTCGAATCATCAAGAACTTTGAAAACAGGGAGACTGGCCAAGCCATACACCCAAAAGGTGAAGGGCAGGAAGGTGGCCACATAGCCTATGCTCAGACCCAAGTGTGGGCAAAGGTGTGCTAGGACACACGTTGGCATGGACAGGGCAGGCCCTGGAGGCAGACTGAAAAACAAACCAGGTCAGCCTTGCTGAGGGATGGGGCTGTAGGCCGGGACAGGGTGGGCCAGGGGGAGGGGATGTCCTCATCTGGCAGTGTGCTGGTGGGCCCTCAGCTCAGCTCCTTAACGCCTACCCGAGTTAGGTGGGAAAACATTCTAAGTAATGCGAGGGACAGAATCACAATCACTGCATAGATTTTGGGAGTCCCGGTCTCAGGTTCAGGTGACACTGCCCACCCTTCTGTGGAAAGGCAGGGTACTGAGAAACCAAGGCAGTGGGGCTGGCTCTTCTGTGCCCCCTGGTGGTCAGTGCAGTGGGACGTACATCCTACAGACGAAGGAAGGCGTTCCTTCCCCAAGGAGGACTTCCCCGCAGAAACCGGGCTGCAGCACTGCTTCCTGCCTGGGCCGGTTTGGACAAGGGCTGCAAGAGGCCAACAACTGGCATTTGGGGAGCAAACCTTCCCATCTAGTGGACAGATGAGCACTGCCCTCTCTAGCCCAACTGGGAGACCCTGAAAAGTCATTCCAGCAGTTCTGGGGCTATTGTCCTAATAGCCCTCCCCTTCCCCACCCCTGCAAACAAACATTCATTCACACACTGCCACACACATTTCTTAGGCAAAAAGGGGAACAATCTCATGAAAAGCATTAAGACACAAATCCCACCCCCCACCCCCCACCCCCGCCTCCCGGCTGCGCACACAATGATCTAAAATCTTACAAAAACCAGGGCTACATTTGGGGGGTCTAACAAGCATCATTCTTCACTTCAAAGTAGCTCTGCATTTAGTTCTCCTCTTTCCGGGCACAGAGCCTCCCAGCAAAACACCCTCCTTCCTAGTCACCGCCAACTGCTCCTCCCACCCCTCCAGCCCGTTTCCCCAACAAATCCAGACCATCCACTGCCTTCTAATGAGGCTGGTACTACTTTTCTAGGGCAGCTACAAATGCTCAGTAGAAATATAGCTCAGATCAGCATTTCCCTTCCTTGTAA
Source organism: Eonycteris spelaea (assembly GCA_003508835.1). Classification (NCBI taxonomy): domain Eukaryota; kingdom Metazoa; phylum Chordata; class Mammalia; order Chiroptera; family Pteropodidae; genus Eonycteris; species Eonycteris spelaea. The sequence goes on along the minus strand of PUFA01000285.1, from coordinate 394,769 downwards.
AGGTCGTTATTATGTCGGAGCACTGGCCACACCCAGGGTACTGTAACATTTGGGGAGAGACCCTAACTGGCCATAGGAGTCCTGTGCTCCGAGAGCTTGGAGCCACCAAGATAGGAAGAGCAGGGATTCTGGAGTCGGACCTCCAGGGAGTGGACCCCAGCTTGCTGGCTGCTTGCTGGCGTCACTGCCTCTCTGGGCCTGTTTCCTCCTGGGTGAAATGGGAAAGCTGACCTGGGGTGTCACCCATGGGGTGGGGTGAGACTCAATGAGGTAATACAGTGCTCTCATCCCAGTCTGCTCTCTAAGCAAGCCAGCTTCTGCTTAATTATCCAGCCAGCTTTACCAAACTGCTTGACTTTCCCTCCAGCGGAGGGAAACAGGGTTAAAGACCTACCACTTCGGAGTTCTGTTTCCGATTGTCTAGTGCAGAAGCAAGTCCTCCAACAGCCTGGGGATCCTCATAGGTTACCCTGGAGACAAGCAGCACAAGCAGAGTCAGTTCCCCACAGTGGTCAAAGCCGTTGACCTATAATCACTTTCTATCCATGGCACCTTCCCCACATGTACTTGGAAAAACATTTCCCACAGCCTTGGCATCTGGGCAGAGGCTAAGGGCTCGTCTGTCAGTCTGACTGCTACTGAAGCTAGGAGGCCTGCCTGGGTTTTAGCACTGGCTCAGCCACTCATTTCTTCTGGGGTCAGGACACTGCAACTCAACGTTCCTTTCTTAAGTAACACTAGGCATCTCTAAAGCTCAATGACAGGATGTCAGACATGCCCTGAGACTGCTCAAAGGGAGGGGCAAGATAAACCCAAAGTAATATTACTTCTTATTTTAAAAGAAGCAGCCTTAGTGGTATTTAACAAGGAAAGTCTGGATTGGGGTCTATAACTGATTCTAAAGGTTGTCTCTCTCTGGTCCCTTACTTCTTTCACTGTATTCCTTTTAAAGGCAACTTCTGCTGGTGAAGGGTACATGGGACCTTGGGCTTCTGGTCAACCTATTGATTCCAGAGTATGAGACTCAGAAAGCTTAATGCATCAAGATGCTGGACCTCTAGGAAAGGTGGGGAAAAGTGTTCCTCACTTGCCTATAGGCTGAATAGAAAGCTCGAAGCCTGTTCTGGTGCCTGAGATGCAAGGTATTATCTACTTTGGAATAAACTCCTCCAATTCCATATGGCTCATCCTGGCTAGAGCTGCTGTCAGAAAAGCCTCTGTCCACACCCTTGGCCAGAACACCACGCTGCCTAGAACCAGTTCACTCTCTGTCTGGTTGCACCCTCCAGACTCCCAGCTCCTTCTACAGATGAAAATTCTTGCAGCAGCAGAACAAAAGAAGCAAAGAGAACAACAGGAGAAATTGAACTACAATTGACCCAAAGGCGGGAAGTGGGGGTAATGGGTAAGGGGATGTGGGGAAGGGTTAGTATTTCATTCAACATCTCTATCTACGACCAAGTCCTTATAGCCCATATTTCAAAGTTTTCTGGCAGTCCTGGCCCTGGTAAATAAAATCTTCTTTGTGCTAGCCTGTGACCAGGCCGGGGTCAATCTCTTCCCCCCAATATCTTGGAGTCTGAGCCACTGAAATGAACTCAACATACGTCTTGCGTTGCTCAGCCAAGGAGTTCCCTCTTGTCTGGGCAAACATGTCAAGCCGTCACTAGGATTACACTGCTGAAGTGAACTAAGGGTGGCCACTGATGCTCTCTGTTCCCCAAGTCTGTAACAACAAAACAAATGAGAAGAGGATGAAAAAAACAAAATGTGGATCATGGACTTAATGAAGGGTCCTAAAGTTAGGGTGCAATTTGAGCAAGTTAAAGTTCTAGTGGGGTGGGGGTGAGTAGACTGTCAGGGGGACACAAGACTTTCCTCAGCACTCCCAGGCCACCACATGCAGGACCACAGGTGGGGCCCAGATGGGGCCACTGACCTCCAGTCTGCTCAGGTGAGAGAAGAGCATCATGAATAAATGGGAGATTACTGGCAGCAAAAAAGTGGGGCCTGCGGTGAGTACCCCTGCAGATTTCCCATAATGCCCTTATCGGTGTGCTTCTCATTAACTCGATCACAATGTCTAAGGACCTGGGTCATTGAGTTATTTGACAAATATTTCACAGGTACCCACCATGTTCAGAACTATATCCTGAGAGGACCAAATTGAATCTGAGGTGGTCCCTGGGCTCAAGAGTGCACAGAGTATGTGGGAGACAGACAACAGCAATACTTAGCTCGAGATAACAGGAAAGACTCTAACTTGACACAAGAACAGGTCTTTAAGGACAAATGGGACTATGCTGTGGGAAGAAGGGGTAAAAGGCAGGTAGGTACAAAGGCACAGGGCCTGGAAGTCCAGGGTGTGTGAAGCAAATAGTGCTCGTGGGAGAGGTTAATGGAGGATAAGGCTGGTAGGGAGGTGGGAGATGGCTGTTGGAAAGATTCAAATGCCAGTTAAAGGAGTTGATGGGAATACACTAGACTTTTTTAAGAAGGGAGGCACTACAATTCAAGTTGAATTTTGGGTATTAAATCTGGTGTCCAAATGCTGGATGGAGTGAAGGCAGAGAAATCTGTTCTGAAAGAGAAACAAGAGCTACAGATACATGAGATATTGAAAAGCCAGGATTATATCAACTGACAGATCACTAAGTAAAAGCTCAAGTCAACTGAAATGAGATGAAGGTATAAAAATAAATATTAAGAAATAAGAAAACAGAAAAGGAGAGGAGAAGAAAAAATTTTGAGAGGACCACACCTATTAATTATTTTAATACTTTTAATTTTGTTATAAATTGTTATCATCCAGTGTATTTGCAGCATCTAGAGTCATCTATACACTTTTAAACTGAATGAACTGTGGAAAATTGATAAGTGTCTTGTTTGAGGTTTTAGACAACGGGGCGCTTTAGGTTGATGTTAGTTCAAGGAGAGCAAGTATGTCAGTGCTATCACGTCCTATTTCCAAGCCCATGGCAGACATTGCCAGTCAATCACTAACTCATCTTTCAAGCCCTGATGTGGCATGACTTCAATGTCATTTTTAGACCTGTGTTCCAAGCAGCAAATGAACTGAAAGCTATTTGCCATCCTTGGCCTACTTAATATGGAGAAAGAAATTGCTTTGACCATAAGGAATACTCAAGATAAAACCCACCACCTTTCTTTAAAAAGCAAACAAGTTCTCATTCCTGGGAACTCCCCAACCCCTGCTTTCCAACACAAGTTTAAACTTTAAGTTTAGGGAAAGAAATTATGAACTGAAGGTGGTACAATTGCCCAGGACTCAGGAATATTCTTTCCCATGGATTCCCCAAAAGGTTCTCTTCAAATCTTCCAACAAAGAGAGTGAAAGGAGCTCTCAGCCCAGACACGCAACCAGGCAGTGGCCTGTGAAGGAGGCCTTGACACCCCTATGAGACTCACCCAAGCCTGCAAGCTGGGAAGAGAGGGAAGATGGGGGTGCCGTGTTCCCCACCATTGGGCTCACCACGGCTGGAGACCCAGGCCCCAGGTCTATTAAGTTGTCTTCGGTCACTTCATTCAGTACCTGTCAGAGCATGAGATGGCAGTGAGCCTCAGAGCCCTTGTACTGGTCTCTAAGGTCAAAGCCAGCAGGCACCGTGCAGGGTTTCAATGCCGTACCAGTATAGGAGCAAGGTAGTTTCTCTCACAATGACAGGGGTCCACTGTGGGCCCTGGCTGTCAGTAAGCCCTGCCCATTAGTTTCCCCTCCCTTAAATGAGGCAGGGCTGAATCAGTTACCAGCACAGGACAGGAGCTTCCTTGCCACCCTCCACAAGGGATGTGCCTGTTAGCTCTTCCTCAGTATCCCATCAACCAGAGCCTGCTATACAGTTACCCAAATATTTAAACCCCAGTTAGAAAAACCAAACTGAAGCAGCTCCCCTGGCCTCCAGAGATGAGAGAATTCTGAAGGGATACTTACTCCATTACTGGCATTTTGAACTGATCGGCCCGACCTGTATCGTTCAAACCTAACGGGAAGGGAAAGCAGAGTAAGGAGAGGGGGGTGACAGGGCACCATGATGCTTATTGGTCCTGTGGAGAGCTCCTGGGGACCGATAGCCCTGGGAGGCCAGCAGAGACTGAAGCTCCGGGAAAGGAGACCAACCAGACCCATTTTGGGGGCTAGTGGGAGTGAACCCATACATGTACAATTTCTCCAGGCCTTTCTCTGTGTGGGGCTGCCCTGAGGAAGACCGTTCTCCTGGCGTCACCCTGGGAGGCAAGGGAGGAGGGTGCTGACTGACACACCCAGGAGGCCATTATAAGCACCCCCAGCCATCCCCTCAGACCCTGAGCCCAGGTGTTCTTCTTGTCCTGTGAAGGGTAGATTGGGCCAACCACTGTACCTGGGGGCAAAGCCAGGCAAAAAGTACAGCCCTCCTTCCTATTTCACAGAACTGTGCTGGGGAGTAATTATCTGAGGTTACTGAAATGCCCCAGCTCAACTTGCCAGAGTAAAGGCGGTAGGGCATATACGGGCAGACACCTAGAGGAGGAAGACAGGTACAGGCCCCTGGCCTGGTGAAAGGATCCCTGGTGGCTGCAGAAAGGGTTAGACCAACCAGTAACAGGCTGCCAGCCAGTCTCTACCCCAGCCTGTTAGCTGCAGACTGGCCGTGGATGGGAGTTGGCTTGAAATCACTGCAGAAAGCCGACTGTCTCTCTTGCCTGTCATTCTCATACCAGGTGAGGAATAGAAGGGCAATTGTGTGTTGCGGGGTGGCGGGGTGGGGGTGGGGAGTGGGCAGCTCTTGCATTTAAAAGTTCCCAATGTTATGGGCAAAGAGGTAGCTAAGAGATTTTCCCCAGCTAGAGCCTGGAGAAATCAGGCTTCACTGAGATTCACTGCTCCACACTGGTCTCCCCACTTGTTGGGTTCTGTGCCTGGTGAGCAGGTTTCCCCACAAGGGACAATCTGGTTAGGATATGTGTGTCAACTGTGTTTTGAAGACTTATGTGGTTTTTCAACCATGGTTTATAAGGATAACAGGAGTATTAATACATCTGAAAAATTTTTAAACCTAAAACAACTTTCCCATACTCTCTTTGAGGGACAATCAGGCTTATCTAAGGCATTCTAGCCAGAGTGGTACCTCAGGTCTGTTGGCCTCAAGCTTTGCCTCTGAAGTTTTGGTAACACTGGGACTGGGAGACGCAGGTGAAAATGCCCACATTCTTGTCATCTTATTCTAAAAGGGGTTGAAATGGGTCTAACAGGTTAAAAGTCTAGCCCATTTAAAGTGAAGAAATTAGAACCACATGGCAAGACCAAGACATCTAAGGCTGGGAGTTGAGGTGCCTCAGATAATGCTCTATTCTTCAATTGACACATCCATGGGTGGCCCCATATTCACACTGCAGTGGCTTCTTCATCTGTCAGGTGGACACAGGGCTGCCCCACCCTACTGCCAAAGACCAGGGTTGTGACAACAGCAGCAAAATCACCCTCTATGTCCCCAGATGCAAATATCTGTCACACCAACCATCACTGGTGCCAGCTCACCCTGCTGTAAGTCAGTGAGGGGCCAGTGCCCCACGTCTTTGGGGACTTGGGGCTTAGATTTAGAAGGAGGTTGGCCTAGTCAAGGTGCTTTCTGATGCTTACACTAAGTAATTCAGGAAATTCAGGAGAGCTCTGGAGCACCATCAGTGATGGGATGGGAAGAATGATGGGAAGAGGACGTGCCATTAAACCACCTATTAAAAACTACATCTGAATAAGATGCTTTGCATTTTCCCCCAGGGATGGCTATGGAAAGGGAAAAGAATTTGCAAGTTAGTTACCTCAAACCCCAAAATGATTTGGCTACAGAAAGAACTGAATGTGTATCCTTACACAGCTGTGTTCCAGCACTTACACCCTTCCTGCTTCTGAACACTCTAGACGCACTGACATTTGCAAAGGGGGGAAAATAATGTTTTCTTAAAGATGGGGGAAACGAGATCTTTTTTCCTTAGCATAGATTTTCCCCCCCTTTAATCCTTTTCAAACTCAAAGGATCTTCAAAGGAGCAGGTGTCCCAGTCTTCCCCCTCCAGGAGCTAGGGTGGGTGGAGAAGGCAGAGCAGCCTGAGGCTTACAAAGGGCAGAGCCTAATTCTGCAGTCACCTTCCTGCTGCAGGGCTCCCAAGAGAACAAGCAGCATTTTCCCTGTCTTCTGGAAACAAATTAGCATCTCTGATAAGTATTTTCTAACTCTAATATCTCTCTCTCTTCTCTTTGTTTATGAAAGAAATTCCTCTTATGGCAATAATCTTTCCAGGGGAAAACAAAAGAACCCTGGCTCCTACCTCTCATATCTGAGGAAGACATTGTTGAGGTCGTCGTTGACGTGCAGCAGCTCCTCGGTCACCTCCTCATTGGATACTCTGGAGATGAGCTCCACAATTCGCTGCTGCATGGCCCGGCAGGTCCTATTCAGCTCCTAGGGGACACATGCACGTCTGGCTAGCCTGCTGGCTATGTTTTTTTTTTTTTTCCACATTCTATTTCCTTTGGGAAAACATGTACCAATTCTTAAAGTCACAAAAGGAGTACGTGCTAGTGCTAGTCCGTAAAGCCAGCCTGTGTAGGATGCAAAGTAGAAGGCCCTCCCTCCTGCCTCCTCCTACTCCAGAGGAAACCAGTTTTTTCAGTAGATAGGCAGATGTCCATACCTATCTAGATACTGTTGTGTGTACATAAGTACATGTTTGTACAAATTGTTTTAAAATATATATGATTCTTTGCAGCTTGCAGAGCATTCCAGACTCTGCCCATCACTTCTACAGGCTGACTCATGCCTTTGCATGTGTATTATAATGTATTGCTCCATTCTTCTATTGTTGGGCATTTAGGTTGTGGTCTCTCTTCTTTGGCCAACCCAAAAAATGCAGCAGTGAACGTTTGTATACATGTATACTTATGCATTTGTGCCAGCACATCCATAGGACAAATTCCTAGGAAAAGGGTACAGCCCTTAAGGAAATTGATTGGTAATAGTAAAAAGACCCTTCAAAAAGATGAGATCGGTTAATTTATACTCCCAGCAACAGCATGAGTATAATTTATGATGACATTACAGACATTTTGGTGGTATGTCTGTCATCTTGCTGAGGTCTCAGAAGTTCAGCAAACTCCTACATGGCTCCCAGCTGACCAGAAATGTCTCTCATGAACTCCTAGTCACCATCAGAGCCTTCTCTACCCTTGGAAGCAATGTCTTGCTGAAGAAAGGCCGTTATCACTTTATGGTCTGGCTTCCGTGGGCCTCCCCTACTCTGACAACAGCCTGATTCATGCTTTCATTGAAACTTGCTGTGGAGCTCCCTCAAATACCTGCCAAGGCACCTTGCTATCCTGGAGGCCAGAATGAGGATCCTACAGAGCAGAGAACTAACAGCCCTGCCGGGCTGGCCCCACAGCATCTGTCTACAGAAAGTCCCTGTGGAAAAAGCTCCAACTCCTAATGAGCCATATGGGGTAAAGCAGAGGCGAGACGCTGTCCCCACTTATCTGGACACTGGAGGCAGCTGATAACCCAGTGAGTGAAGGGGATCAAGGATGAAGCAAGAGTCCTTTCTTCTCACAGCTCAACCTCAAAACTACTTCCTTTTGAAAATATTTCTGGTGGAAGTAACCACTCTATTCACTGCAGACATACACGATCTCTATTGAGTTCTGCATCCTGTCTCATAATCTGACTGGCTTGACTAGAAGGCTTCCCCTACTAATAGATCATAAACTCCATGAGGTAGGTGCCATCATTTATCCCCTGGGGATGCCACACACAGAGAAAAGGCCCAGTAATCATCTATTGAATTTGACTGCCAAACTGGTCAAACATAAAGTAGAAAATTGAGGGTCCCCATTCACCCCATCCCAAATACCCCATGGTGCTCACCACACAGGGGATTACAGTTGGGTGTATCTGTCTCACTCTCTAGACCAAAGCTTCTTGAGGGCAGAAATGGCATTTCTTGTCCCTGTTTTCCCAGTACCTGTGACTGACACATAGGAGCCAGTCCTTCAGTGCTTTTGAGAGAATTAACGAGGGCAAGTTGTGTTCCTTCTATCCGCACTTAGTCTAAGGTATCCAAGAGTGTTCCTTATATGTGCATATGTGCACATACCCCTCATTAACTGCTGAAGGGCAATGAATGAGAGTGCCTAAGCTTGATCCTGTAGGTAAGAACATGGTGGGGACCTTGACAGACCTGACTTGCCCATTACAGAGTAAGTAGATCATGGCCAGCCAGACACAGGCCTGGACGCTGCTTCAGCTGCCTCTCTTCCATGGCTGCTCAGACTGTAGAAGCTCCTTCCCTGAGAGCAGGGGCAGCTGAGGAAAGAAGCCTGGCCCATGTAGGTCACCTCAGAATGACTCCAGTACAGCTGTATTTTTCAATACGTAAGATACTTAGATTTAGGCAGTTGGATACAAAAAGAGTCTGATGTTCAAAGGAAAAAAGCTTCATTCAGAGATTCTCTGGCTTGCTGGGCCCTTTGAGTTGGTATGAAACACTGCCCTTTGTTTTGGTTCTACCCTGTTGCTAGCCCTGGGCACAGCCAGAACGGTACTGTCTCTCTTGATCTATGGGGATAGCAAGCCCAGTGTCTGGACCTTCTGTTTTTTCCTATGAACATAGTAGCACTCTTGGTTCTACTAAGACTAACATTCTAGGTTTTGGTGAAGGCAGGATCATTTCTGGAAAAATGGGGGATGGGGGAGCTTCTAGTGAATCACTAGATACTCACAACCCCTCTCTCCCTTCCCATACTCTCTTCGAGTTTCAGGTTCCAGCTACACCCAGGCCAGCCCAGCCCAGGCAGGTGGTAGCATTCCCATCAGCAGCAGAGAAACAGAGGGTCAAGTCAGAACCAGGCTGGGGCTGGAGGGGAAAAAATGTGGACCTTGACTCTAAAGTGCTCTGAACCTTCGGTCCATTCAAACCACTAGCTCCCCATCACTGTCTTCACTAAGTTATCCATATCGGCTCAGCCTTCTTCCCAGCACCCTTCACTCAGAGAACGGAAAATTCTTGTTCATCTAGAATCCAATTTTCCCTCTCTACGACTCATCCCAGGCCACAGTGACCCAGAAGTAAGAATTTATAAACACAAACACAAGTATTAGAATTAATAACAAGAGGTGAATATCAAAAATGAATTGCAGAGAATGCTAGTATCTAGTAAAGAACAGAACACCACAAAAATGCCCACCCTCTACCATTGTGAATGGCTCATGTCACCGGACTAGCCAGAAGAGGGGCATTTGAGAACTGGCCTGGGCCTCTGAGCCTGGCCTGGTCTCAGTAATAGATTGCCACACAATAACTGCCATGGGTGCCAGTGGACACTCACAGGGCAAATCCAGTCACTACAAGGAAAATCACAGTACACAAAAGAGCCAAAAGCACAGAGGAAACCCTAATTACAGAAATAATGTATGCTCATGAATGATGCTAAAATGAAGTCAGACCCTTACATTAAAACATATATAAAAAATAAAAAATAAGAATGCCGGAACTTATGAAAGAAGCAATCACATTAGACTATGTGAAGGATTCTGAGAGCCAGGACTGAAGTGATAATGTAAATAATCAAGTATTTACAATACATGGTTAGAGTGTAGGGAGCGGCTCCTTAGCACTAACAAAGGAACATTAATCTAGGTTAACTTTAAAGACCAATACTTGGCAGCAGATCTTGCCCAGCGCTTTGGAGAAATGCTGGTGACCTGGCCTAAGATTATAGATGGAAGACTGGGAAAGCTAGAACTGGGGGACAGAGGAGGCTAGGTGGTAGGACAGTGCCTGCCTTACTGCTGTCTGCCACAAACCCACTGTGCATGTCACTCCCTCTCCCTGGATGTGCATGTGCCTGGTGCAAGTGAGGCCAGTACTTGAAGTGTCTATAAAAAAATAAAAAAAGATCTCTGATGAACAAAAGCATCTTGAGTCTCAGCTATGGGCACACTCTCTCCAGCAAAGGCAGCTCCACCAGACAGTCCCAGGGCATGGAAGTGTGGCTGAGTCTGGTGCTCATGGCCGAGGAGCAAGCCTCGGATTCCTGGGTTGGGGGGAAAAGGGAAGAGGTCAGTCACTTCCCATCCACATTGTAGGCCAATTCTAAGATGTAGAACCTAGAAGCTAGGGTAATGTGGCAGTCACGGGAAACAGGTCCAAGGCCCACTCCTGCGGAAGCTTGCAGCATCACCTCTCAGAGCCCATGGGTTTTCTCCAAACACACTTCAGACTTTTTAGAACAGCAGATAGCTTCAGGCACTTGCCCATATGGCTTAGGGGTGCCTAAGAAGTCAACCCTCTGCCTTCAATGTCCCTCTCTTCCTTTTCCATCAAACAAATTCCAACTCATCCTTTAAGGCCCTAAGATATTTCCTCACCTCAACACTTAATCGTAAAATTTTTCTAACATAGATTCGCACCGTGAGGAGGAAACCAAAATAGCATAGACGATAGAAGTTCTGTTCATCCCTCTGGTGACCAAATCAAAGTTATAACGGAAACAAGGAGCAGCAGCAAGGAAGAAATCACCTGGGATCTTGATGAACTAGCCATACAACTAGGAGAAGTCCAAGAAATCACCCTGCAACAGCAGAAGGTAGGATGGGGTGAGGACGCAGGGCTGCCTGGCCTCGAGTGGCTGAGTGAGACTGAGGCTGCAGCAGAGGCAGAAGCCTCTAAAAGGGGCCATGGTCCATAAGTGGATTTTTGCGGTGGAGGACCTGCTCGCTCTGAACACTAGTGCCGATTCAGCTGCACAGGGGCACCAGGGACTTACAGGGAGACACTGCTGGAGTGAGGGCCAAGGCAAGACTCATTCCGTATGGAAGTACCGGCCGTATCCATTGTTCCCTGTTGAGCCCTCCCCCTTGCCAGTGCACCAAATACTGTACCACCATAGCCATGAGGTCATCGAACTGGATAACAGTGGTCACTCTACCTAGAGGATTCCCTGAAACCCCACCTCCCCCAACTCGTGGCCCCACCCAATCCACATCCAGGTGTATCCTCAGTGAATCAGGTGCTCCTTGCTGAGAAGCACCTGGACTCATACTGCGGGCAGCTGGCCTCGTTTCTGGTGTGGCCTTTTGAGGCAACTATAAGCACAGCATCTGTGGATTGCTTGCTGAATCTTAACAGGTGGCCAGAGGGGTAGAGGCTTGGGCTAAGTTTGGCCTGCAGCTGAACCCCTCTCAGGACTGTGCCACTGGACACCTACTTCACAAATCCACACTAATAAGACCAGGAGACTTAGGAGCTTTGCTTAGTACATAGAAACAGACATGGAAAGGCAGCCGAATGGGAAGACAAAGAAGCAGAAACCATGTGAGAGAATAGAACAGAGATCCAGATATAATGAATTCAAGTAATCTAACATGCAGAGTTCAAAACACTGGTTACAAAGATGCTCAATGAACTTTGGGTTAAATTTAATGAGAACATCAACAAAGAGATAAAAACAGAAAAAGAAATGGAAATTATAAAAGGGACCAGTCTGAAATGAAGAACATATTTCTGAGATGAGAAGCATATTAAATGGAATAAATAAAGGAGTAATAGAGTGAATAAAGAAAAAGATCACATGCCCTATCTAGAGGATGAGAAAGCCAAGGACACTCAATCAGAATGGCAAGAGACAAGGCAAGACTATAAAAATAATTTAAGGACGCATATGGGACACTATAAGGGTCCAAATATCTGTCTGATTGGCATAACTGAAGAAAATCAAGATGTCGAACAGCTGTTTGAAGAAATAATAGTGGAAAACTTCCCTAACCTAGTGAAGGAAATGGAAGCTCAGAGAATTCCAAAAATCAGGGATCCAAAGAGGCCTACACCAAAACACATCATAATTAAAATGCCAAAGGTTAAATACAAAGAAAGAATATTAAAAGCAGCAAGAGAAAAACAGATATTATTATAAGGGAAAACCCATAAGACTGGCAGCTGATTTCTCAAAAGAAACTATGCAGGACAGAAGGGCTTGGCAAAAAAATTTGACAGGATGAAGACCCAGGATCTACAACCAAGAATAATTTATCCAGCAAAGCTATCATTTAGAGTTGAGGACAGATAAAGAGCTTCCCAGACAAAAATAAGCTAAAGGAATTTATCACCACCAAGCCAGTATTACAGGAAATGTTGGAGGGACTTCTTTAAGAAAAAAAACATGTATCAAAAACAGGAATAAAGAATGGTAACAACTACATTCCTATCAATAAGTACCTCAAATGGAAAAGAATTAAGTGCTCCAACTAAAAAGTGGATGAATGGAAAGGAAAACAAGACCCTACATGTTGCCTATAAGAGACTCACTTCAGATTAAAAGACAACACAGACTAAAAGGAAGGGGATGGAAAAAGATATTGCTTTGATGGACCTAGAAGGTATTTAAGTCAGAGAAGATAAACACTATATGATTTCACTTATATGTGGAATCTAAGGAATAAAAAGAACAAACTAATCAAAAACAGACTCACAAATATAGTGGACAATTTGGTGATAAAGAGGGGAAGGGGTTTGGGGCTGGGAGAATGGGGTGAAGGGTTAAAGAAGTACAAATTAGTAGCTGATGGAGGGTCATGGAGACGGGGAGCACTGCACAGGGAATGCAGTTAACATGAATACGTTGGCTAGGTGGAGGGTCAGGGGAGGGAGGGAGCAACTCGGGGGATTGTTTTACAAACTATATAGATATCTAACCAATGTACTGTAATTACATTGAAATTAATTGAAATAAATAATTTTTAAAAAATTTTCAAACATGAAGCAAAGCTAAAATAATTTTATGGTGAATAGCATATACCCAAAACCTAGATTCTACCATTAACGTTTCACAGTGCCAGCTTTACCACTCGTCTACCCAGTTATCATCTCCCTATACACCCGGAATGTTTTCTGGAGGCCCTACCACCACTCTCCCTCCTCAACTCTCACAGCACTCTAGACACGCCTCTAGTTAGCACTGTCACCCCATGTCAAGGGACTCCTCCAGCAGAGCCTCTGGCTAGTACTTATCTTCAATAACGGAAGACCAGCCCCTCTCCCACCCTAAAGGCAGAAGCCACAGGACAAAGAGCAGGCCTCAAGGATAGTCCACCAGAGTCAAAGGGGAATGAAGCCAGACCCTTTAGAAGACTGCAGGAATGTCTCAAAAACACGGCTCCAAATGCCCCCAAACACCGGGACCAGCAGATGGAAGAGAGCAGGGTGAGATCCACACTCCCTGACAGAGTCCAGTCTTTTCTGGATGCTTGGGACCAAGTGACAGGCAGCAAGCAGCTGCGAAGCAAACCGCTCTTCAGGCCTCCTGCACTCTCTGGGCCTGTTTTTCCCTGGGTAAAACAAGTGTATTGGAGAAATGGTGAAGCTTTGTGAAGGCCACCGAGGTGCCTCCACAGCATGGGGTTTGGAGCACCCCAACTTATGGCAGCTGGGGTGGCTCTGCTTTTATCTGTTTTAAACACTGCTGTTCTCTGTAGAATTTTGTTTGTGGAGAAACAAGTTCTATCACTTTACGGAGATGTTTGGGGAAATGCTAGATGATTTCTGAGACTTCTGCTAGCTCTAACATTATGACCTCAGCTTGAAGGAAGAGAGAATTCAGCGATCTCATGAATTGTTAGCACCAGGTAAACAACTGCTTTGGCTTTGCATTTGCTACCTCTCTCCCTACTGCCTTGAGCTGAGTGAGACGGCCCAGACCTCACAGGCAGAGCCTTGCATGCTCCAATATCAGAGGCGCACCCAGGGCCAGGCCCAGAGAGTCTGGCTTGGGGCTTCTGAACCAGGGATCTCTAGAGATCTCTGCAGAGAGAGTTTTACCATCTCTGTGTTTTAACCTTTTAAGTTACTGTCTTAAAAAAAATTAAACAGGAAGGAAAAAGACAAAGAGATTGAAGGAGAGAGGAGGACCAGAATGTTAAGATTTCTGCCACCACGAACGCCAGCCAGACACCTGCATGGTCTCCATGGGGTCACCCACAGCCAGACCATGGCAGGCGCAGCTGGGAAGTCTTCCTCTGCCTCTCTCCACCTCCAACCTTTCAGACACAGTGACTCCTCTAGTCCTGAGACACTAAGAAACCACAGCTTGCCCAGGTGGTCCTTCCCACTGTGCACAACAGCTGGGACAGGAGTTTCCTAAATGCTGAAGATTTCAGCTTTGGTCTCTTTCTATATCTGGTTCTCAACAGAGGGGAGAACAGCTGGTTACTGCTCTTTATGCAAAAGCTCTCCATCTATCATAACATCTTATTAAAATATCCTGTCTTTTCTAATTAATCCCAATGCCTCTACCTTTTCTTCAAGGGACATTCTCATCCCCACCTCTCACAAACCACCTTTTAATCATCATTACAGATGTCCTCTGAACATTCTCTAAGTTCTAAGAAGCATGGAATAACATCCTGAAGATCTGCATCCTATAGCTGCAAAGAAAAGGGGAGGGAGAAAAAATTCTTTGTTGGAGAGAAAGGGTAATAATGAAACTAAACATGTAGAATAAACTAGAATTCTCTAGAGAAAACAGTCCTGGACATTCAGTCTTTTGTTGAAATGAGATGGAAGAAGCAAGAGGGGATGTACCATCTGCTACTTGAAGAAACAACATGGAGGAAGGCTTCTTTTTTAGCATCATTGAATTAATTAAGTTATTATTAATTGAAGACAAAGCTCAAGAAGCTAATTTGGGAGAGACAAAAAGCTGGACTCACAGGCTTCAAGTAAGGGCAAGAACTTTAGCAGACATAAATTTTAGGCCCAGACCCAACTGCTTATGCACAGGATGGGAAAGATACGGCTTTAACAGCCACGTGAGAAAGAGATGGAGGGTTTTCAGTTGATGGCAGCTATTGATTTGATAACGTCTGCCTCCTGCTGAGAACTGCCAACAGCCACATCTATGCCACACAGAGACTGGGCTGTGGGCAGTTTTCAGATATTTAAGGACCTCCCATGTGAAAGAGGGATTTGTTTTGTTCTGTTGTTAATGAAGACAGACCAGGACAGCAGTTATAGGGAGACAGACTTTAGCTTGATGTGTAGAAGGCTGTGCCAGTAATAATCACAGAAGACTTGTGGATGACTTGCCTGTGCTTGGCACTGCGCTAGCACTATAAAGAGATGATTGCCAATCCTGCCCACGTGTCAGTGATTACTCCAGGCTCCTAGGGATAGGGGACTTGCTGAGAGCCACCCAGCTCTTCAGTGTTTGGACCCAGATGTGAACCCAGTGACTCCTCAGCCTTTGTACATCCTGCTTGCCATGCTGCTTCCCAAAGTCTAACCAAGACATGTGATTGGAAATGGAAGTCCTTCCGTGGGACCCGAATAGCCTGTTGTTGAGGATGTTAAGAAAACTGAGGCAGGCACTAGGCAAGCTGCTGTTGAAGGAATCTGAGCACAGGTATAGAGCTAGGCTAGTTGCCTAGAAGGTCTTGGCCAACTCAGAGCAGAGTTCTACACACTGAGAGGAGTTGCTATGTTCCTTCTGGGCATCCCTCCTTACTTACCCTGGGAGCTCTAGTTAAGCTGAAAGCAGTGTAGTAGAATGGCCTCAGCCCCCCTTAACCACAAGTTAGCAACTAAAGAATCCTCAGGCAAACAGCTCTTCCCACCAAGTTTCTTTGCTGTTCTGCTGGGCTGTGGCGAGGCTACACCTAACAGTGCTTTGTGATGTGCAGGAAGCAATCGGGACATGACCCACTCATAATTATGGTCGGTCATACCAGTGCATCCTGGGGCTGACACCTCCAATTTCCTCTCTTCCCATTTCCTCCACCTCCCACCCAGCAATTTACACTCAAGTGGGAGCAGCTTCTGTTGGCGTGAATATTTGGGTTGGTGACAAATGTGTTTATTTCCATGGCTCTGGCCAGCACTGCAAGCTCTGGACAGCTTCTACCCTGAGCACTGGCTGCCCTCCAACTCGCCTGAGGGGTCTTCAGGGCATATTCAGCTCCCTTTACTTTCCAAGAAGACCGGGGTGTGGCCTGACCCTTGGGGGACCCCGCCCAGCTGTTTCTGACCACCAGAAGAAGAAAAGGAGGAAAGATGTCAGGGAATAACTGAGAGCGAGGCCAGCAGCCAGGGAGCTGTGTCTGTTCACATAGAGCTGCAGGACTCCTTAATCTCCCATGCTGAAAGGACGGCCTCCCACGGTAACCTGACCATTCTTCTCTGTGTTGATTTATAAGATAGCAGTGAGGGCTGGTAGGCTCAGAGTTGGAACAAAACAGAGGAAGGAAGACGTCATGGGAAGCAACTATTTTTGAAAACTGAGCTGACGCCAGGCGATTATGTTCTATTTCTTGCTTGGCTGATGGGCTTGTTTTAAAAACACACACACAGAGACACACACGCAACACATGGAGTATTCTTGCTGTCTAGGTCTGTTCTGGCTGTCTGGAAGTATGTTGGCTTTGTTCAGCCTACCCCTGCTGCCAGGAGCTCAGCTCTGTCCACTGCAAACCCCTTGTCAGCAGGAATTCTGATGCTGACACAGCACCAAGCTGCCTCCAGAGGCCCTCTCAGTTTCTGGACTGTTTCTGGACTGACCTCAGATTCTGGTGCCTTCGGTACTGCTGGGAAGAACCCCTGACTGCAGGCTGGGAATGGAGGCCAATGATGTATTAATGGGATGCTGGGTCCCATAGAGTGTGGCATGTGGACAGCTGGATCTGCTCAACTGAGGTAAGCCAGGTCTGCTGCAGGAGTCAGAGTCTGGAAAGTAGGGAGGAGCCACTCAGGGCTCCTCGCTCAGGCTGGCAGAGAGTACTCATCTTGGCTTCAAAAGCAGCCTGATATCGTGGTTTCATGGAGATGAGCTGTTCTTCTGTCTCCTGCACTAGGCTGTGAGCTCCTCCAGAGCAGGATCTCAGCCCATGCATCTCCGTACTTCTAGGGCTTTGCTCTGCGATAGGCCCAAAACAGGCCTCCATCTATCCTCACCCCTAGGAGCTGATGATGGCTTTCGAGGATGAGGGGGGCACAATAAGAAACAGCATGGGACAAGGTGCAGCCACTCTGGCTGTGTGCATTACTGAAGGACAGAGCCATCAGAGCTGAGCTTTCACAGGCTGCAAGTGTGTGCCAACAGCAGGGTGGGAGGTGTAGCACTTGTGGGACCAAGACTCTTGCCTCTGAGTGCCAAACAAGAATAGCAGCAGCAGGTATGTCATGAAGCACTCAGGCCAGTTAGCCAGGCCAGTCTGGCTCCTGGCCTGTTTACTCAAGAACCCTGCCACTTGCAGTTTACAGTGCCCTTTCTCCACTCCTTCAGGGTCACTGCTTCTAAGGGCGCTGCCATTTTCTACAAATTCCACAGTTATCTGAGATAAGTATGGTAGAACTCTGGTTTCTTGCTCTGGGCCTGGCTGGCCTGGGAAGCAGGCCTGAGGCAAGATCTCCTGCAACAGTCTGGGGACAACTCTGCTCCTGGACCCCTTTCTGCCATGATCCCAGATCTGCAGGGAGCCCAGAGGTAGACAGCCCAGTGAGCAACCTCAGCCTGGGAATCCTTAGTATTCAGGAAAAGGAAAGGAGATTCATCTTCATCTTCATCTCAGTCTCAGGAATGTCGGGGTGGGGGGCGGGTGGGGTGGGTAAGGTGTGACTAGACAGGCTCCTATGTGCAGGAAAGGTTGAAGGTCCTGTTGCAAATGTTTGTGACGTAATGTTGAGGGAGCAAAGTGACACACACAATTGTTCAAATAATATCATCTCAACTACATTTGAAATAAATATAGTAAAGTCTGAAAGAAAACATATCAAAACAACAGTGGTTGCTTGTGGATGCTGGCATTAAAGAATCATTTTCTTCTTTGTACTTCCATTTTCTTTCCATGGCATGTATTCTGCAACTGGTATTTTATAGTCAGGAAAAAAATGTTATTGAGGAAAATAAAAAAGAGAAATCCTGGTTTAACCTCTAACCATTCCTAGGAAGTGTGAGGCTGAGTGTGGGCCTACATGGACTCGGTCTCTCCTTTACTGCTGCATCCTCAGGCCCGCTCGAAGCACCCAAAAGATGAGGTCCCCCTCACCTGTAGCAACTCCAGATCAGACGAATCCTCCTGCCCAGGGACCATTTCTGTTAACATCTCAGACATGACTTTTGTGTTTCCTCGAACAATGTCCAGTTCACTCCGCAGCCTAGTAATCTGTTGGGGCCAGGAGAATGGAAGCAGGAAAGAGAGGTCAGTCAATCTACACCTGGCTGGTGATAGTTCCACTCACTGTGACATCTAGGTCATACTTCTGAATGAGAACCACAGATGATGGCTTCTCGTCTCACTCTGGTCTGCATGTGAGATGAATGCAGCTCTGAGAGAGGACTGAATGGGAGAGTGAGGCCACCTCGGAGAGCTCTGGTTTCTAAAAGTTTGTCATTGGGGGCTCTGTCCATGACACTGAGGCAGTGCCATGCAGAGAAAGCATACTGAGTCCAGAATGGACTGAGCTGGTTTGCAGTCCCAGCTCTCCCACTACAGAAACTTAAGTAGGGAATTATTCTCTCAGGCCTCTGTTTCTGCTTTTCAAGTGCAAGTGATGGAGTGCATGTGATCCCTTCAGGGTTGGGATCCTTGTTGAGGGACCTGATAGTTCGAGACTCTGGCACTTAGGAGTTTATGATCTAAATACTGTGGTTCTCTGACAGGCTGGCCAGCATTAACTGTGCTTTTCTGGGGTGGCAAGAGTGAAGGAGAGGGACCAAGAGAAGACTACAGAGGAGATCCCCTTCCCATTCAGCACCCTACCAAGGGATAACACAACCCCTTGAAAGCTACCCAACCTGCCCATTCAACAGAGCTCCCCAAAGCCTGGGCCTGGGCCATTTCTCTTGCAGCAAGGACCCCATAAAAATAAACCTTAACTTCTCTGAGCCTCAGTTTCCTCACCTGTGGAAAGGTGATAATAACATCCATACTTTACAGGGTTGCTGTGACTGATGTGAAAATGCTCACACAGTGTTGACACACACATATACTCAATATTGATTAGGTCCTTTTCCTGCTAGAATGTCCAGAGAGCTGGATTTTGCTATTGCTCTTAATTGCATCTGACCCCTCTCCCCTGCCTCTCCCTGAGGTGCAACCTAGCCCTGCCACTTCCTTCTGCAGGCCCCTCCCTATCCTGTGCCAAGCTTCTGGGGCCAGGGACTCTGCTGGATTGAGGTCTGTACCCTCAGCAAAGGGACAGGGACAGGATGGCTCAATAAATGTTTATTAGATGGACAGATGGATGAATGGTCAACCACGGTGATGACCCTTCCGAGAGGCTCTGCTCTGCCTCTGCCTCTGCCTCTGCTCTGCCTGATGGATGGATGGGCTACATCTTGGCTGAGAAGAGGTTTCTGGCAAGGGAGGTCTAGGGCTGTGACAGTTAGGAACCACATGGGCTTTGAAACCCTGGGGTCCTCTACGTCAGGCTGGCTCCCTGCTTGTTTCTGTTTTCATTTTCCCCCAGGGGCAATACTCGGTTCACTCATCCATTACAAACCCTCTTCTCCACTGTTCTGGCTGCTGGGAGGGCCCCTCCGGAGCGCCCACGCATGTTAACAGGGACTTAGTGGAGGGTCTCGTGGCCATCCAATTTCAAACACATTCACCCTCCCCCTAAGCAGAAGGGGGCACAGTTTGCCCATGGGAGCAGAGCCTGGAGCCAGAGATCTTCTTCCCAGAGCTCCCCTTTGAAGCCTGATCCTAACCATTCTGAGTAATGAAAAAAGGCAGAGTTCAGTGAAGCAAGGCCCACAGTTAATGTAAACCCCAAGTTTCATCTGTAGGTTTCAACTGCCCCCCCTTGGGTGATTATTATGAGGCACTCCTTCAGTTGCCCCTCAAGCCCATGGCTGCTTCATGGGGTAAGAAGGAAGGACTACTGCCCTATTCTACTGACAGGAGACTGAGGCTAAATGACCTGCCAAAGCCTCACGGTAGGTAGCAGAGTGGAGACTTAGTCCAGGCCGGTCTGACTTCAGTTCACCTCCTCCTGCTCACACCATGCTCCTTCCTCGGAGCTGGCAGAGTGCTGAGATGTGCAGGGCCCTGGCATAATACTTCCATTAGCCAGACAGAATCGCTTGACCCCTCTGTTTAAATGAGGTTCTGTAATAACGACATTGTTACAGATACTAAATAAGGGTTTAAAAATATAAACAGTGGATAGATTTATTTTCAAGTCTGACCAATCTTCAAATTTTAACAAATGGAAATTCTAGAGATTCACCTAAAGATCAGTCTCCACAAATCATCTTTAAAAAATCCATTTTTGGAGTTAAACAGCATTAACTTCTCAGAAAATTACTCATGAAAGGCAGGCGATGTTTGGGATAAAGACAGGAAGAGTACTTCCTGAAGGCCTCCCTGTCTTAGCCTCTGCCCAGGTACCTGGCTGACGGTCACTGGCCTCTCATGCTTGTTAAATCGAAACCTCTCTGCATGACACACAGGCCTATTCACAACTCAACTCTACTCCTGTGCTTTGGCCTCACTTTCTGCCATAATTTCCTCCCCATCTGGACCCTATACCTGCACCTATCCTCTAAACCATCCACCTGCTATTCCCTAGAGCACCACATTTCTCTGTACCTCTAGACCACACCTCGCCTGACAAGGCCCTACTCCAGCTTCAAGAACCTCAGCAACATCAGCCTGCTGGGCTGCCTTCAAAGTACTGCTCAACTCTGGGCTTAGAGCACTCAGGTACTAATCCTATCACAGTGTAACCACACTGTCCTGATCGTCTTTACCCCTGTCTCCCCCACACAACTACGAGGCTCAGGAGAGGAGGCTGAGTCCTTCCATCTGTGTGTCACTGGCACTTAGCACAGTACCTGGTCTGGGAAGAACTCTGTATGTGTCTCTTGGAAGAGTAAATGAGGACAGTTGGCTGGCAGCCTATGGCCTAGAAGTATGCAAGTACCTGTTCTGAATTGGCTGTGATGGCGCCAGTCACACTCAGAGCCGGGGCCTGTGGAGCGGAGTAGGGAGCAGGAGGAGGCGAAGAATAGGAGCTGGTGCTCGTCCTCTGCTGCGATTGGGACCTGGGCATGGTCGTGGCTGGATCCACTTCAGGGACACTCTGGCACGGCAACAGCAAAGTCCTCCATTCACTTGGGCTGCCTGTGCAACTGGGTCTGGCATCTACCCCACCCACGGCAGCACTTCCCGCCACAACTGCCTACAAAGAGGTGGGAGCCCAGCTTTACTGCTGACCTGTTTTGCTCAAGGAAGCCCTCTTCCCCATGTCTCTCCATCTGAGAAGGGGGTTACCAATGTCTCCTCCCTCTACATACCTCACAGCCAAGCAAAGCAACTCCAAAAGGCAACAGCGAGAGCACTCGGTGAGAGCTCTGGTCATGGTTTCATTAGGACCACCTAGGGATCCCAGTAGAGGGGGACTACTATTAAGTTTTGCTACTCATGAATCCTTATTTGGTACCAGAAAATTACATTTTGGCCCTTACAAATGGACTACTATAAATAGTAATTATGCAATTTACTGAACGTCCTTTGTAATTATAGAAACAACAACCCTGTTCTGTGTCATTATTAGAAGAATAAAACAGGTTATGTGTTATTCCACAAAGCATACTAAGTGGTTTGGAAGGATCAGAATGAAAATACTGCTTTGAAAAACTATAATTCCTGTGTTTGTTCTTTGGGCATCTCCAATAACCTCCTGAACATTGTGTTCACATGAGAGACCTACACAGACATGCTGTCCTTACTCCTATTTCAAAGATGGGCAAATAGGGGCCAATAGGGAAGAGTGTTCTGAGACAAGGTGCCTCTCCCTGACCCTGGAGCTTCCTGGCTCTACCCCTGGCCGGGGCTGATTCCCAGCTAGTAGAGGTACTCCTAGCTTATCTGGAATAGGATGAATGGTTTCTCCTGCATGCTTTCAATCCTGAAGCACAGAGCTGCCCCATGTTGTAGGAGTTCAGTGGGAGGCCTCTAACTGGGCTTTCCATGGGCTTTGAATCCCAAGGCTGATGGAATTCAGTGATGTCTGGGGCTGATGCTGAAGATTCATAGCTCAAAATAAATTTCAGATCCATTTGATAATGGCTCTGGATCTATTTAGATCCATCTGAGTAACTTGTACATCTGAAAAAGACAAAAACTGCTCTTTGCCCATGCTCAGTGACACAGTCAGCAGCTCTGCACTGTGACCACTGCGGTGCTCTGAGATCTCAAAGGGAGATGCTGGCATCCTCACACTAGATTTCTGGGGCCTCTGAAAAGCAGGTGTTAACAACCCTCACAGGATGGCTCCACCCAAGCAACCATTTCCATGGAAAACGTCTGAACTGATCCGCTATTATATTGTTCCACAGTTAGTGTGGAAACTGGGGGAGACACTGCTGCCACTTAATCACCAGTCAACCAGCTGTCTCACTCCTGCAATCCCCTTGTTATGAAAAAGAAATGCCCTCAAGCTTTAAGAAAGCATGATGACAAGCTGAATAATTCAAATGAAGCAGCAGAAGGGTGGTGGCAGTGGCTTGCCTGTTCTGCAATAGGTCTTCCTAGAAAATGCCAGCTGGAAGCTTACCCGCTGTGGTGTGTGTATGGGAGACAGAGCGTCCAAATCCGCCATAGGAAACTCGACCCCTTTCCTCTTCAGCTCCTCGTATATATGCACAACACCTGTGAGGTCAGGACTACTTCGAAAGGCATCAGCCCAGGCCTGGGAGGATAAAAGAGGTCTATTAGGAAGCCTTTCTCACCAAGGGCTCTCACAGTGCTTGAAAACCCAAAGCAGCCCAGGTCCTCTTTCAGAGGCCGGTGCTGTCCTACACTAGAATGCCAATCACCCTGGCCAAACCTATTCTGTTTCTTGCCAGCACTGCTATGATGCGGCGGGCAAAAGCTTGGTTTTTAATGGTGCTGTTGAGCGTGAACAAAAACACAAAACTTAATTCAGTATGTAGTATTTCCTTGGGGAAGCTCTGTGGTGCATTCTAAAATGCAGGCATTCCCTTAATATCAAGAAAATAAATTCCCGGTGATGTTCAGCTGAGAGGCATGAAGAGGACACCTCCTTGCTGTGCCCTGAGGCTACCACTGGACCTTGGTCTACAAGCATGTTCACCTCTGTACTCTGCTCCGCAGAGCTCTCATCAGTGGAGGCAGAAATCTCAGGCAAATTGAGCAGAGAGAAAAGGAGAAATTGATGTATGACTGGAAGTAAAGGCTAACTCTAGGTTTCCTTAGTAGATGAGAACACTAAAGCTGAGACTGCCTAGTCCAGCCCCGCCTCTGACAGGTGAGATGACTGAGGCTCAAGGGTGGGGGTGCCCTGTGCTGCCCACAATGTCAGCACACAGGTGCCCACATTGAAATTCCACTGGAAAGCATGACCGCTGCATTCCCTTCGATGAAAACACAACAGAGAGGAAAGACAAATATTGAATAGATTGCAACTCATCACTGATTCATGAAACTCTTCAAACAAATTTTTAAAAATATTCTGTTCTTTGGAAGTTACAAAATATATTTTTAAAAAGAGAAATAAGCCCAAAGGGCTTCCCTAAATGAGGCCCAGCTCTTCAGAGCTGTCCTGTCACCATACGTACCCAGAGGAGAAGGCAGAGCCTCTGGCGCCTATAGTTCTGCTGCCAATTCTATTGTCTTGAGCATTTAACTGCCTCCCTGGCTCCAGCAATGTGTTCCAACCAATCCCGAGACAGCGCAGAAACTCTATCTCTAACTAGCAGACCCATTTGAGTTAAAAGGTCAATTTCCCAAAAGCCTTGTTAATTATGACTGATGCATCTCCTTGATTTACTTATTTAATTTGCAGACTCAGGGATTTAACATCCTGCAACAAGACAGCCCCTTTTGGCCAACTCTTTCTTTGGGATTCTGAGTAGGCCTGAAGATGCCTGCTGAGGCCTGTCTGGAACACCAGCTGTTGAGCAGCATTGCAGGAGGCCTGTCCCTGGGGAGTGCCCCAGAAGCCCAGTCCTCTATCAGCTGCTTTGGCTGCAGCCACCTGATTCAAATTCCAGTTGAGTCCTGTAACTCCAGCTTCAAAATGTGCTAACATCTAAGTTTAGTGCCTAAACTTTAGCGTCTAAGACTAGTTTCACAGCCTACTATGGGAGGCTGGAGAGAAAAAAGCATGATAGTTTTTCCTGGAGCTGCTTTAGACCTCTATGTCTATGTGAGGATGAAGAGCTGAGGGGACCCCTTTCAATTTATTTCAGTCTCCATCCCAACTAAATATGAGATAAGAAGAATGAAGATTAAAGAACCATCGCTCTTCTCTTCAGTCCGTGTATAATTCTTGTGCTATCTGTCCAAACAGCGAGTCAATAGGCCCTCTTCTACGGTACCAGGAGAGGAGGGGAAACATATCCCAAGTTGGGCCAATCAGCTTCTCCTCCTCACAAGAGCTTGGTCCGGTCCTGGGGATTGCTGGGCTGCTTTCTGGGTAGGTAAAACTGTCCTCTATAGATGCCGACCCTGGGAGGCAGCCATGTGCCAGCTCAGGACCTGTGCACTTGGAAAGGTGCAGGTGGTATACTGAGAGGGGCAGACATACAGGAGAAGAGTTGAGGATTTCCTGATCCCTTCTGTCCCTTCTCCAGGCCCTGTCAAACTCCAGGCTTGTAGGAGCCCTGCCTTGTTATGACATACTCTCCTCTTTGCCTCGGCAAGCTGGAGTTGGCATCTGTTATTTGCAACCAAGCAGTTTTGACTAATCCACACCCTTCCCACCAGCTGCTATTTCAAACCCCTGTACAGAGCCCCTGTGCAGTTTAGGTGAGGTGGCTGCTAAGAGAACATATGTTCATGGTAATATTCTCTGCTGAACAAGATTCTGATGCCATCAGGGGAATGCGGAGGCACCTTTAAAGGAACAGTCATATGTAGAAACACGGAAGTAGAAGAAATTCAGAGATGCTGTGTGGCTTTAGCATCTTCCTAGGACATTGCCCAAATACATGTGCTCCTGTCTTCTTCTCCACCAGGTCATACCTTTGAAGCACACATCGAGTTTCACCCTTGCACAGATAAGGCAGTCAGTCAACATTTGTCAAGTTAGACGGAATTTTGTGCTCACAGTTACTAACCAGCCTTACTGTCATATTTCAGAGGACAGAGTAAGATGGCCACTTAGGATGTCAACAAATGGAGGTGACAGTGATAACGCAGTAGCCCCACAAGACAGCCAACCCAGCTGAGAATGGAGAATCTGCTCTAGGGGAGTGATGGAAAACCTTAGGAGGTCTGGTTCACTCCAAGTCTCCAAACTGAAGCCAGGGAGCCACAGGGATTGTGTTGGCAAGCTGCCCTATCAGAAAGCAGAGTGACGGGTCAGTGCTGGCACCCTCTGAGGGGTCCCTGTCACAGGTACTGGTTGGTTAATAACCGAGTGGCCACCTCACAGCTCTTTGTGTAATTCTCCCTTTTTCTGCCTGTGCCTACAGCGTCATGGGATTAAAAGATCCTGAAGAAGGGCTAATGAAGAGAAAAAAAGAGAGAAAGTCATGCTTTTATCCTCTTGATTCCTTTTAGATTATATACCAAACCTCAGACTAAAACCTTATACAAACATGAACCATATCCTATTCATATCTGTATCGCTCAAGTTTTGACAGTTTTAAATCATCAAATTCCAGATCAATAAACAATTACCGATTTAAACTATGGTTCTGTTCTTTGGATAAAGTAAAGTTTGTCATGTTCTGCTTATGCCCTTGGACCAGACTTCATGTTCCAGCGACACAGTCCCCAGATAGCTGCCGGTCCACACAGAATCTGACCAAAGGCAAACCACCAGGTCTCTGACACCTTCTGAGAACACAATACCCCCAGTTTCTCCTACCACCCCCGACCCCACCGAACCCACACCCCCATCAGCTTACTTTCTTCAATGGAAACAAAAACTTCCAGTGGAGAGTATTTTTAGACTCTATTGCTGGGGCAGAGGTGGGGCCGGGGCATGGCGCAAATGGGGAAGAGAAGCAGTAGAGGCATGGCCACAATGAGGTTACTCTATCAGGATGATAGCATTTCTGTTTCTGAAAACAATTTCAACGGAAGGCTGAGGGATGGCATAGAGTGGGAGGACCTTTTTGTCTTCTCAATAAACAGGACTAGCATGAGGAAACAGAAAGGAATGTAACCATGGGATCATGAACAGGATGAAAGCTAAAAGTTGTGGGAAGTTTGAAGGCCAGCAGTGAGAGAGTTGGCAAGTTGCTCATAAAGTTGCTCTGCTCTCAACATCTTTCCTCCCATGCTACCAAAGAGACACGCTCCATCTCAAAAGGTCAAACACCCACAGTGGGGTAGGCCCACTGAGCCCTCACACCTGGGTTGGGCAAAGGCTTCCAGAATCATAATCCCTGAGGGCAGGGCTAGTACTGACCCAGCTCCTCTTCCTAAAAGCTGGGCTCCAAAGAGAACCAAGAAATGTCCTGATAATAAGGATGGTGAAGAGAATCTGTCAAGAGCTCTGGCACCCACATATTTAGCTGAACCTCTCTTCAGTCTAGCTGTATTTATATGATGGCCTGCTGCCATTCCCAGGCTAGCAAGGAAGCCAGTGGTTTGTCACCCCTACCTCCAATCTTTTCTTTCATTTTTTCCCCCTCTTTAATCTACCCCGCCCCCACCCCAACTTTGACCCTTGATCAATGGATGTTGCTGTTTCCCCTCAAGAACTGGATCTCTGAAGGCGGGGTGTCCCCTCCCACACACTTGCAGTGTGCTCCCAGGGTTTGACGCCCCTGGCGCACTCAGGGGGCCTGGCGCACCTGGGGTATGGCCCGTGGCTCCACCTGGGGCACGAACCCAGGACCTTCTGTGTGTAAAGCAGATGTGCTAACCACTACACTATGGAGCCACTCCCCATTCTTTTCTTTTTTAATTTAAAAATATTTTTTAATTTTCGAATATAGTTGGCATAACCGTCCCCCCCCACCCCCCCATTCTTGTCTCCCAGTGGGAGTAGCACTCTCTCCCAGGGAGGATTATCAGACTCTCTGGGGGACTTGTGCAGTTTTTAAAAGTATATTCAACTTGTAAATAAAATCATCTTCTTTCTCAAAGGGGTTAGAGAAGGTCGACAGGATGCAACAATACTTCTACATACTCAATAGACAGGCCGTGATGAAGAAGATATCATGTTGGTAAGGATGTGAAGCAGCTAAACTCTCACGCTGGCGGGAGAGAGGGGCTGGTGCAAGGACTGAACGAGCGCTCGGGCATTCCCTGCCGCCCAGCAGTTTCACTCCTAGGCATTAGGTTGAACCACATGAAATTGCTAATACTCGACCATTTCTTACCAATGAAGATGGCAATTTCACATATTCAACTTAATATATACCCAATAAAAATGAATATATATGTTTACCTAAAGATATGTGCTAGATGTTCATAGCAGCATTCTTCATAATAGCCTAAAACTGAAAACACCAAGTATCTAACAACAGTGGGAAAGATAAATAAATATGATGAATTCATAAGCAGACTCAGCACGGTGATGTGAGCAATGGGAACCGAAGGCCTAGAATACCCAGTGATGGGTGAAGCCCCACATGCAGTGGGGCCAGACACACAAACACAACAGAGCCCTGGTGCAGAATTCACACAGACGAAGTTTAAGAACAGAAAGAACTCACCTATTCTGCGTGAAGTTATGTGGGTGGTCATCCCAGGGATGTGGGGGCTTTTGGGGTGTGGGTCCTATTCTGCTTCATGACATAGGGGTTGGTTACATGGGTATGTTCAGTTTGTAAAAATTTATCAAGTTGTATACGCTCTTTTAATATGCGATTTCCTGTATACATAATTCAATAAAAAGTGAAAGAAAAGAAAAGGCTTGATCCTATTTATTCTTTTGTCCACCCTATCACAAAAGACAAGCCATCCGCCAGCTCTGAATTCTGCCTGCTTTTCTCTGCATTGGTTAGACATAGCCAAAGATGAAAGTTCTTTAGGATGCTTCAAAACCTGGACAGAAAGAACTCTCCCAGTTAGGTACGCAAGCCCACCTGGAAGTACCCTTACCTAAAGTCCCTTGTGTTTTCCCAGCTGATCCTGGGAGACTTTGTCCAGTGTATCCTGGTCTAACGGGAGCCTGTGAGGCCCTCAAGGCTCCATCCTGCTCCAGTCTCTGAGGGCCAGTGCACATGTTGCTGCCAGGCCAGCAGGGGGAGGCATCAGAACATGGGTGTGGCCACTGTGCTGCTCTGGGCTGATCTCACAAACGTAGGGCTGGGAGTGGAAAGATAGGATTGCAGGCTCCATTTTATAGATAAGGAGGTAGAAGCCCTGAGAAGTTAAAGTACCAGCCAAGGTTACACAGAGGGTAGAAACAGTGCTGGGAGGAGGTAATGACCCTGATGGGAAAAGTTTTGGAGGTCAGGGGCAGGGTGGGCGGGCCTGGTGTCTCATGGGGAGAGCCATGTGCAACAGCGAGTGCAGCCTTTGCTCTCAGCCAGATCCTCACACAGTCAGTAAGGGGGAGCATAGATCATGACCTTTGCCATGACTGTGCTTGCCAGGGGGCAGCCAACTATACCCACTGGGCTTGGTCACAGGAAGTGTTCTTTCCAGGTCTGACTCCAGAGACGACACCTTGCCTGTGGCCACTGTGGGCTTGCACAGTTCAGGCTGGGATGCCCCATCTTTTGAAAAAGTTACTATTCATTTTCCAGACATCAAATACTGGGAGTGTTGAGAGGCAGGGGAGTATACTGGGGAAGTCCAGAGTGAGGGGGTTGTTGGGGATGTAGGTTGGGGTGGGAAGGGTAGGAGGTGAGGTGATTTGTACATGTACGTGAGAGAGAGAGAGAGAGAGAGAGAGAGAGAGAGAGAGAGAGAGAGAGAGAGATGAGAGTGCTGGTGGGCAGAATGAAGGGATAGGCACAACCTAAAGAAGCATGGGAGGGACTAGGCTGTCACCCACTCTTCCCTTTCTTAGAGTTCCAGCAAGTTACATTCATCCATTCATTAATAAAAACAACAACTTATTGAACACTTACTCTACACAGTCAACTGCTCTAGACCCTGGGGATATAACGACCCTGGATCTGAGGCTGCTCAGAGTGAGGCAGATGATAGAAAAGCTAGCAGAGAAGTACCTGAAGACCATATAAGAGGTGACTGAAGAGAGAGAATGTGTGATGTGTGCTATAAACTGGTTGGTGGGAGATGTCTGAGGGCTGTCTGAATGATGGAGAGGAGCCAACTGCCCTAAGAGCTGGAGAGGATTTTCAGGTGCAGGGTGTAGATAAAAAGGACAAAGCCAGCAGGCTCTTCGGCTCTCCAACCTCAGTTGCCACCACCACCTCTGGAGCCCCTGTGCTTGCCCTCTGATCACACTGTCCCCTGCCTTCTCAGCCCCACCCCCATCCCCTGGGTTGTTCTCCCCTCTCCCTGGCTCCTGCGGCCCTCATTTTTTCTCAGCCACAACACTATCACCCCATATGAGATGTGCTCTTTGACAGATGTGCCTTCCACCCTGTCACCAGGGAGCTCGTCTAAAATCCAGATCTGACTGTGTACACCCAGCTCAGAAACGTTCAGTGGCTCCTCACTGCCTATGGGACAAAGCACAAACTCCTTGGCCCATAAGCCCTGACCATCCTTCTCACCTCAGCTCCTGGCCCCAGACATTCATTACACTCGACTTTCCATGTGATAGTTTTAAAACATCCTCTTCTCTTCAGAGGTGTAGCTTAATTCCCCTACTTTCGAGGCTGGACCTGGTGACTCCCTTCTAACAGACTATGACTGAAAAGATAGCATGTGACTTCTGAGACCCAGTATTAACAGGCACTGCAGCTTCTTCCTCACTCGCTCTTAGACCTCTTGTTCGAGGGAAAACCAGCTACTGTGTCACAAGGACACTCAGGAGGTCCACATGGTGAGAAACTCAGGCCTCCAACCAATGGCAAAAAACTGAGGCCTCCCACCAACAGCCATGTGGGTAAGCCACCTTGGAAGTAGCTCCTCCAGCTCCAGCTGAGTCTTCAGAGAAGGCAATCCTGGCCAATATCTTAAGTGAAACTTCATGAGAGCTCCTGAACCAGAATCACCTAGCTAAGCTGCTCCTGAATTCCTGACCCATGAAAACTATGAGACAATAAACATTTGTTGTTTTAAGCTGCCAAGTTTTGGGGTAATTCATTACAGAGGAATTAATAATGAAGACATTCCAACTGTGTCAACTGCTCTTTTTGATGCTTCTGGGCCTTTGCACATGTTATTGTCTTTGCCCGTGATGCTTCTCACACTCTGAACTTTCCACCAAGTTCCTCATTATCCTTCAGGGCCCAAGAAAAATGTCATCTCCTCATTAAATCACTCCTTAACACCATCTCCCCGCTACTTCTCTGTCTGCCCTAGAGTTGGCCCCTACCCTGTGACTTGCCAGCCCTGCATATGGCTCTAATATGCCCTTCCTACTCTCCATTGTTCCTGATGGCTCAGAGGCCTATCAAGTACCACCCCCACCCCCCCCCTGCCCCCGCCACCACCACCACACATACTTGCCCTTGTGGGCGGCAGAGAGCCAGACACCCAGAAAACTTCAGCGAAGGCTGTTAACTGGCTGGAGAGCCACTGCTTAAGGTTTCATTCCTGTAGGATGACTATAAAAATGAGGTATTTTGCAACAAATATCGAAACTCAGAAGCCTCCATTCTTTCCTCCAAAGTATGGGCAAGCATGAGGACTCATTGATTAGAAGTATCACCTTACTCCATACCAAAAAACTGGACAAGAGCCCACATACCTGGATCAGAGCGAGCACCTTGTCCTGTACAATGGTGGGAGGACTATTCTTGGGAGAGATGATTTTGACCAGAACACTGTCAATGAAATCTCGGTTGGCCACCAGGATGTGGAAGCGATGACCACAGTTCTTCACACATGTCTCTAGGACCTGATGTGGGAGGGAAGGAAAGAGGTCACTACTGCGGGAGGCAGAGGAGCCATCAGGAACTGAGGAGGGCAGCTGAATTTCTACCACCACCACCACTCCCCTTTCCTCCTCCCAGATGACTTTTTCTGATGATGATCTCATTTAGAGCTAAATCTAAATGGCACAGGCATCCTCACACTCTAATTCAGTTGTTCCTGGGGAATATGGGCAGCCCCTTGCTGACTGAAGTCTCCAGTCTCTGCACAATAATCAGGCAATTAGTTGGTAATTGAGGCACCGGTTTTGCATGAGAAGGATGCTGGTGTTTCAATGAGATCAAAATGACTGAGTGGTCCCCGAAAATTAGCATTTTAACTCCTCTCTCTGTGCTACCGAACGTGAGACATTAGCCAATGGGACACACGCTCTGACACAAGAAAAGACTGCTGTGACAGCCTGAATTACTCAATGGATTATTGCCCCCTGTATGTGAGGAAGCAAGCAAACACACATACATACACACACAGCACACACATCGCACACCATACATCACACGCTCCACACAACCCTGCTTCTGCAACTAAAATTGACAATGACAAAGAAATCTCCATGTTTAATAAATGATTTGTTGGCCTCAGCTGCCAGTTGACCTTTAAACCCTGCCTATTCTGGAAAATTAGTTACACAGGCCTTAGCCATTCAGAAAAACATGCTGTGCATGGATTCTGGCCAGATGGCCAGTGTGGGCTAGAATCTCGGCTCCATCACTTTCTCCCTGAATGGCCCAGGACCAGTCTGTCTGGGCCTCAGCCTCCTTGTCTGTAAAGTAGGCACAAGAACACTCCCTTGCATGACTGTAGTAAATATGAGAATGTCTGAAGCCCCTAATACAGTGCCCTGCATAGGTGAGGGGCCAGTAAATGAGAACTACAATAACATAATTACTGTTAATAAGGCTGCGATACACACCCAAGTAAAGGTGCAGCTTCTTAGTCTCTGCAGGACCAGGGAGTCCCCCCGGAATTCAGAGGTATTAACTGAAGGTCTCTCCAGTCTTGAACACAGCTTTCTGAATTTCTTAGCTCTCTATAAACCAACTCATACGATTACCTGGCCATTCCCATGCCAGCATCCCCCAATGCCACAGTCGACTAGTGGGGAATGCCTCCTTGGAAGTACATAACCAGCAAAAGGGGACATTTCTGACTGCATCAGTTATTCTCATTTGCCCAAACTGACCACTGGTTACCTTATGCAGTCATTCCACAGGGCTGGGTTCATACAGTAAGGCATTACCTTGACAAAATATGGCCATAAAGAAAGGTTCATAACTTTAACATTAACTGAATGCAGACTACGTGCCAGGCACTGTAAAGGATTCTTGCACACTACATATAATTTAATTCATTTCTTACAACTAATTCTCTTTAAATGGGTATTATTACCATATTTCCTTACAATTAAGTGACTTAGAAAGGTGAAGAAATTGGTCTAGGTAAAAGCTGCTGGTCAGTGCCAGACTCAGGACGGGAATGTCGACCAGCCCTCTCTGGAGCCCTCATTTTCTCACCCACAGTGAGGTGATAGGGCCATCCCTCTCTCACAGCTTTCTTCTAAGAGACAATAGGCAAAATATGCTAGATTTCTTGTTCCCTCACTTGGTCCTTGAAATAGCCCTATAAGGTGGGTATTACCCCATTGTAGAGATGAAGAAGCTGAGGCTTGGAGATGCCAGTTAAGTTCACTGAGGAGGCCAAAGCGGGAAGTTGTCCTGAGTCTGGCAGCCCCACACCAGTAATAACCATTCCTTCCCCATTGCTGTCTGCTCCGTGGGAGATTCTGCGTTCTGCTCGGCCTGCCAAGGAAGACTCTGAAGCTCAGCATCCTTGTGCTGCTGAGGTTTTCCTCAGCCAAGGGGGCATTCTCTTTTTCAGACTCTGCTCATGCTGGACTCCAGGTGACTATGAGGTAACCAGTATTCTCTCTCATAGTGGGAGCTGCCTAGATGAATGACAGGGGTACTTTCTGCCCTTAAGGAATTCACAGTCATCCTTCTTTTCAGGATCTTCTAAAACCTTCCTCCTAACTTTACCTGTGCAGGCAATGGGCTGCTGGGGCCCAGGTAGGTGGCAGGAAAAATGTTTCATTTCATGATGAGCAAGAAGAAAGGAAAGATAAGAAGCTGGGGAAGGGCAAGGGTGTGAGAAAGAACATGGGAAAAGAGGACCAGGAAGCCTGAAGTGGCAGGGTGGCTAAAGCTCTGCCTCCACGCTTAGGGCTACAGTGGGCCAGGGTGTACTCTTCACCTTCAGGAAGCACATCCTTGCATTTTCCTGTGCAGCAGACTTTAAAGCAAGACACTTTGGGGCTCAGATACACGGACTTGGATATGCCCTGGACAGAGCCTGGGTGTGCTACAGAGCAGCCCCAAAGCCTCGCAGAAAAGGAGATTCAGGAGGTACTCCCTGGCTGGCAAGGGCCACTCAGCCTAAGGAAGCCCAGCGACCCACTTTAAGCCACTCTACCAAAAAGGCCCTTGGAATATCTGCCCTATGGGTTGTAGGACATGAAACATATAGTGGCAATTTTCTAGTTGCAGCCAAAGCCCATACAGTAAGCAAAAGGTGCCTCTAAGCAATCAGAAACAGATGTTCTAGTTCATACACTAAGGCCCGAGCAGTGAGCCCCTCAGGGCTCCTATCTTGAATAAATATTAACAATTTTGATGTGTACAGATATGAAGTGAGCAAAGGCCCACAATGAGCAGGACTGAGAGTGACTAATAGAGTAAGTGAAGACAAAGACAGAGAAACCATAAAAGCAGACATGAGACCATGCCACATGCACCAGGCTGAGGCCTTTGTTGGAGGGACTAAGGATCTGCACATTTCATAATTCTCCCAATGGCACTGGTGGATTTGCAGGGAAGACCTGACCACTAAAACTAAAATTAAATCAAATATTTAGTAATAAATTTAATCAAGGATGTGGAAGATCTGTACACCGAAAATTATAATTATAAGACATTGATGAGAGAATTAAAGATACAAATAAATAGAAAGATATCTTGTGTTCATGGATTGGAAGAATTAATATTGTTAAAATGTCCATTCTTCCCAAAACCATCTAAAAATTTCACAGAAACAGAAAAGCAATCCTAAAATTTGTATGGAGCTACAAAAGACCCTGAATAGCCAAAGCAATCCTGAGAAAGAAGAATAAAGCTGGGGGCATCAATTGCCTGATTTCAAACTATATTGCAAAGCTATAGTAATCAGAAACAGTGTGGTACTGGCATAAAAATAGATACACAGACCAATGGAACAGAATCAAGGGTCCAGAAATAAACTCACATCTATATGGTCAACTAATATATGACAAGGGAGCTAAGAAGATTCAATGGGGAAAAGGATCTTCAATGAATGGTGCTGGGAAAACTGGATATCTATATGCAGAAGAACAAAATCATACCCCTATCTTACCACTAGTAAAAATTAGCTCAAAATGGACTAAAGGCTTAAATGTAAGATCCAAAACTGTAAAACTACTAAAAGAACATAAAGGAATAGCTCCTTGACATTGATCTTAGCAAAGATTTTTTGGATATACCAAAAGCAAAGGCAACAAAAATGAAAATAAACAAGTGGAATTACATCAAACTGAAAAGCTTCTGTGCAACAGGAGAAACAGTTGAGAAAATGAAAAGGCAACCCACAGAATGGGAGAAAATGTTTGCAAACTATCTGATGAGGAGCTAATATACAATGTACATAAGGAACCTATATAGTGCAATAACCAAAAAAACCCAAACAATTCTATTTAAAAATGAGCAAAAGACAGCTGAAATTTACCAGATTTCATTAATGAATGTTGTCATAAAAAATAATTAATTATTTTAAAAATGGGCACAAGAGTTAAATAGATATTTTTCCAAAGATAAATAAATGGCCAATGAGTACATGATAACATGCTAGACTTAACTAATCATAAGGGAAATGCAATTCAAAATTATAATGAGATATCACCTAACACTTGTAAGAATGGCTATTATCAAAAAGACAAGAGGCAAGAAATATTCACCAGGAAGTGAAGAAAAGGGAACCCGTGTGCACTCTTGGTGAGAATGTAAATTGGTACAGCCACTATGGAAAACAGTACAGAGATTCCTCAAAAAACTAAAAACAGAACTACCATATGATCCAGAGATTCTACTTCTGGGTATTTATTCAAAGAAAACAAAATCTAACTTGAAAAGATATATGCAACCTCCATGTTCACTGCAGCATCATTCACAATAGTCAAACATGGAAACAACATAAGTGTCTATTTATGGATGAATAAAGAAAATGTGGTATATACTACATACAACAAAATATTATTCAGTCATAAAAAGGAAGGAAATCCTGTTTCCCCCCAAAACATGGGTGGACCTTGAGGTCATTATGCTAAGTAAAATAAGTCAGATAAAGAAAGACAAATACTGTCTGTTCTTGCTTATATGCTGAATCAAAAAAAAAAAAACCACCAAACCTGAACTCATAGAAAAAGAGAGTAGAATGGTGCTACCAGGGACCAGGAGGTAGGGAAAAAAACGAGATGTTGGTCAAAGGGTACAGACTCCCAGCTATAATATGAGTAAGTCCTGGGGATTTAATGCATAGCATGGTGACTACAATTAATACTATAGTATATATTTGAAAGTTGTTAGGAGTGTAGATCTTATATGTTATTACCACACACACACACACACACACACACACAAAAGGTAATGATGTGAGCAGATGAAGGTGTTAATCAATACTGTGGTAATGATTGTGCAATATACATGTATATCAAATTATCACACTGTATACCTTAAACTTATATGTATTATATGTTAGGAGAAAACAATACTACTAAATGAGACCTGACCATCAGGAAAGGTTAAACAAGGCTCACCCTTGTTTAACCTTGTTTAACCTGCTGTAGGGAGTTAATGCAGAGACCACTTGAGAAAGATTTCCGCCCGACACGGTTACCATGAAGGTAGGCATGTAAAGGGATATGTCTTAGATACCAGGAAAATGTCCTGGCATGTTAGAGTTCATTCCCTGGTGATTTTAATTACTTAAAACAATTCATTTCAGTAGGCTCTGGGTGCTCTGGGTTTAGTGAATACAGTGGCTCAAATTCTGAGGAAAAAAAAGCCTTCAATTCCCTATTTCTTAACCAGTCTTTTTCTCCTTTATTATTCAAATCCCAATTCCCTGGCAGAGTGGACTCTCCTTAATAAGTCTTGGGTTTTCACTTGAGAAAAACTTCCGAATAGTTTCTGTTTTAAGAGGAAACATGTTATAGCAGTTTTGGATAAATAACAAACTATTCAAACCTACAGAGAAGCCCAGTGCTGACCTGTTAGAGTTTCCATTATAAGAATTCGCTGTGGCCTAATTTTGCCACATCTGAAAATTTTAACTTTCAAGACAAAAATAACACCTGAAGTTGTCCCT
This sequence comes from Eonycteris spelaea, assembly GCA_003508835.1. Lineage (NCBI taxonomy): Eukaryota > Metazoa > Chordata > Mammalia > Chiroptera > Pteropodidae > Eonycteris > Eonycteris spelaea. The sequence goes on along the minus strand of PUFA01000285.1, from coordinate 358,351 downwards.
TTTAATTTTCTGACATTTTAAGGTTAGGGGGAAAATCTGGTCTGTCCCTTCCTAAAAGGAGTCACTTGGCTGACTTTTTCAAGAAACTGCCACAATAATCAGTTTTATTCCACAATCCACAGCTGGGTACCTCACTAGCTGTAAAATCTAGGCAAACCCCTTGACCTCTCTGAGCCTCAGTTTTTCCATCCTTCTGAGGGGAATGATGAAACCTGTTTTGGAAGGTTATTGTAAACATTTGCATTAACATCTGAAAAGCTCAGCAGAAGGCAGGTACTTGGTGGAAGTTACCATTTTATAGAGGAAACTGACACTAAAGAGACAGCTAGGCTAGCAGGGGTTCCCAGTATGGTACTTAGCCTGTTAGCAACTAGGCCACACAGCAGGAGGTGAGCTGCTCCCTAGGCTTCAGCTCTACCTCAGATCATCAGGCATTAGATACTCAGAGGATACACTAGATTGAAGCTCGTGCCCCACTTCAGAGGAGGTAGGAAAACCCAAGGAGACTACAGGAAGGCTTCCCTGGACTACAACGGCACATGCACCAAGCCATCCAATGGTACACACCAGGGGCTGTGCTAAGTAGGCAGGAGGAAGGCCCTGTGAGTGGGGCCTGGTCAGGAACATGGATTTTCCCAGACGCCTTCCCCTAAGAGAGCAGTACTCACTGTTAATGCCAGCATCACTTCTCTGTAGTTCCGGTTCCCGTTGAGCCGCTTCTTCAGGGCTCGAATGGCATCTTTTGGCCTGGAGAAAAAGCACATATTAATATCCTTGCAAATTACACTTTGGGGCACTGTCCTATAGATTCACTCCCATTTGTGTGAACTAGCATATTTATAAGGTTATTTGCTGCAGCATGTTCATAAATGGAAAAGGTTAGAAATAAACTAAATGTCCATCAATATGAAATAGGTTAAATTAAATCGTGTATATCCACACAATGGAATACCATACAGCTGCAAAAAAGAATGCATCAACATGGGGCAAAATTAAAGAGATGGAAATAGAGTCATCGGAAGAACAGTGCATAAAGTAAGATATTATTCGAATTATAAAAAGACAAATACATACATAGTGCATGTGCCAGCATTGGGAAGAGAATCTCTGGAAGGAACCACTAGAAGCTGGTAACTTTGGCTGCCCCTTAGGAGAGCTGGGTGACAGAGAGGAGGGGGAGGTTTTTCACTGGACTATCTATGTGCAGCCCTTTTGAATTTCTGTATCATATGCAGGTATTATTTATCCAAAACAATAACTGACCTATTGGTCCATGGGTACACTGAAAAAAACACAGAGAGGAAGGAAGGGAGAATGGCCAGGTCCTTGCTTTGGATATTTAGTTCCTACCCATTTCCATGGAATTCCCTTTTCCCTGAGAAAAATTAAATCTCCTCAAAACCCAAGGAACTGTGTGCTTTTAGGTAATGGATCTGATGTGGATTCCCAGAGAGAATCTCATAGTATACGCAGCCCCTGGGTTAAAATGGGCCTTGTTCAAAAGCTTGCTCATCAGCTGATTATTTGGAACTTGGAACACATAAACTTAAATCACTGTTTAGAGCTGGGTTAGGGTCCCCAGCCAGCCCTCTAAGAGTACCTAATAGGTACAGTCCTTGTGTCTAACATGTTATCTAATTTATTCTAAGCCGGGATTCAACAAAGGTGTGGGGCTAAGAGCCAACTCCGGCACCAAGCTCCTGCCCTTGATGTCCCATCATTTGCATTATAGGGAAGGCCCCAGTTTGGCCGCAGGCCTGCCTTTTGCTCTCACAAGTAGGCTCCAGCCTTCTACAGATTGACATGTCAACATACCTGGCTGGGTCTTTCCAAGTTGAAAGTCAGTAAGTCAGGGACCTCGTATTCCTAAAACTCTGAAATATTTATCATCTATTTATCAAATGAAAAAGTCCTTTCAAATGTGTATGAGGAAGCTGAGGGAGGGGAGGGTGGAAGCTCTGCTAATCAGCACAATTTAGACAGAAACACAGCAGTAAGGCAAGGCTTCTAGAAGAAATTTAAAAATACCTGAGACCTATTTCCCATTCCCAACTTGAAACATGGCTGCCTGCAGGAATTCTTGGCTCTTGAGTCCAAGGACTAATGGGATGAGGATCTCTGGGGAATGAGTCCCTGCCAAGTGTGTTTGCAGTGTGGCTGCAGTTCCCAAACAGAAATGCTGATTTCTGCAAATATGGGACTTGACAGGCTCTTGGCTTTAAGGATTGTTTGTGGACTTGAGCTGGTGAAGGTCAGCGGCTGCTGGCCAGTAGCATGGATTGATTTCCTCTCTCTGAAGAGCTCTGCCAAGCCTCAGTTAGCCCTGACCCACAGCTGCCATCCCTCTCAATCTAGTCTCATTCCTCTCCCCTTGAACTTTCATGGCGCAGAAAAATGGGAACGACCTCCGAGGGCTGCAATCACTTATAGCTCACAGAGCATAGCACACTCAGAGCTCTCCTGGTGTGGGGGTGATGGTGGTAGAGGGAAATCAGAGAGTCAGCAGGCTCCTGGGTTGGAGTTAAAATGAAAATTCATCCTTGGGAAGTACCGACTGGGAGTGACTGGGTGAGCACAAAAGCAAGTATTTATCTCTCTCCCTGGGGGAGAAGCTGCAGAGAGGAGGATCAAAAGCATGTCAGAGGAATTGCAAAGTTTCAAGAAGCAGCAGCAGATTACACAGCATGGAGCTGGAAACTAGAAGAAAGGAGAGAAGGAAAAATCAAGAGTCATGACGGAGCAGGAAAAACTGAGGGAAGACACATTTGAGGTGCCCCAACACCCTGAGAGCTTTCAGAGAGGAGGTCAGGCCCCTTAGGGCTGCCACCAGGGCCTTAGATTTGGCCTCTGGGCCATCCTCAGCCTCCCCATACTCACCTCAGACCCCAAACTCATCCATAAGACCCCTTCTTTCCAGTAATACTGAACTCATCTTATCCTTCAGCTCCAGACCTGCCACTTCTGAGATGTCTCCTCCTTATTCCTCCCTGGGGGACATAGCTGCCCTGTCGACCGGGAACCCCTCCTCCCCCTCCTCTCACCCCCCTCAGCTATTACCTCTATTTCATTTATGCAGTGGTTACTCCTCTGTGCCCCCTCCAGCTTAGAGGCTGGAGCACAGACAAAGCTTCGGTGAGCTGGAAAAGGCCCAGAAATGGTCATGAACGCAACCTGTCAGTGGATCCACATCAGAGCCTCACATCAGAACTGGAGAGCACTTACCAAGTCTATGTGCCTGTGCCCTAATTAGGTAGGACTGGGTGAGGCCTGGTAAACAGGGTCTAAAACTCCTGGGTAGGCTACTCAGCCAGGCATTCCTGCCCAATGACCAATGATCCAAGACATAAGGGACTGCCACACAAAGCCTCAGGCTGGAGGTGACCTTGGCTCTGGACATTAGGGAAAGCCCAGGGAGGGGCCTGTGGGCATCCAGCCAGACCCAGCCTTCCAGAGGAAGAGCTCTGAATAAATCAAAGAAGTACAGGCAGAAGAATTTCAGTGGATGAAGCTAGGTGAACCTGGGCTTGTACCCTGCATCTGCCCTTCCTAGCTGTGGTGTGAGATGTTTGGCAAGTGACCAAACTACTCTGGGCCTCAGTTTCTTCAACATTAATATAAATTGTCCCTACCTCATAGGGCTGTTGGGTGTGCTGCATGAGCTAGTGTAATCCAGGGCTGAGGATGGGGGCCTGGCACATGACATGTACTCAGAGAATGGCAGACAGAGTAAGGGCAGTGAACACATGAGAAAGATACTATTGGTACCTCTATCTGTTAATGAGGAAACTAAGACACAGCGAGATTAAGTAATTTACACAGGGTTACACAGCAAGTGAATAGAGGACCTAGAATTCCAGCCCAAGCTGGTGGCTCCAGGTTCCATGCCCCTAATTCCATTACACTCCCTTTCTATGTTTCATACACCTCCAGCCTGGGTGTCTACCTGCCTCCCCTGCCTTCTACCCCTCTCTTGGCTGATGGAAGACTCCACTTGGTGCTACCTCCTCCAAGAAGCCTTTGCTGTTGACGGCTCCAAGGCCAGTCAGCTGCTCTAGTCTCTCTCTCGTTAATTCTATAAGCTTCTCTCCCAGAGCACTTGTCGCACTGTGTTATGATCATGGTCACATGCTTGCATCCCTCATAGGGACTTCATTCATTTATTCACTTATATAACAAATGTTTGTCTAGAGCCAATTATATCCATATTATGCTAGGTGCTGGGGATATAATGGTGAGTAAAATGGAATTTCTGTCCTCATGGCGTATAGTCTAGGGAATTTGGGAGTGAGACAGATACTCTAACAAACATCACACAAATACATAAGTTTAAACTGTGATGAGTGTGAGTATAACACAGAGTATTATGAAATCACATAACGGGGTGGGGGTGGGGTGTGTGTGTGGAGAGTAACTGTCCAAATCAGGAGGGAGGGGTCTCAGAGAAATGAGGTTTAAACTGAGATGCAGTGAATGATAGAATTAGTCAGTGAAAAGGAGAGGTGATGGGGAACAGAGGGAATACCAGGCCCAGAGCCCTAAAGCATGGAGGAGGAGGGTACCAACTGTTAGCCAGACTTATGGGGAAAGATTTTGGCAGTCACCTCACAGCACAGACAAGGACAGGAAATCCCTGGGTAGCACTAAGGGGCTCTCACTGAAAAATGCAAGAACAAGAGTATGGGCCATTTCAGGAGGAAAGCGTGTTGAGGATTATAAAAAGCAGCTGACCTGGCTCCCGGACCTTGGAAGGAGGCCTCGTTCTCTTTGGAATGAGCAGGTCCCATTCCCACACATGTGTATGTATGTTTCTCACATTTGTGGAGAATTGCAGACTGGGTACAGGGATGTGGAAGGTTCAAGAAACTGAAAGATCAGTGGGACTAAAGGGTGAGGACAAGGGGAAAGGATCCCAAATGGAGCAGTAGAGGGCCAGGTTATCCTGCAGGGTCCATGTAGGATTTTTACCCTGAGAAAAGGATAATTAGCAAGGGAGTAAGATGAGTTCTGAGAGTTTAAGAGACTCTCTGCCTGCCGTATGGAGAACAAACAGAGGGATGGGGGCAAAGGTAAATGAACCACCTCAGGGTACAGACCAACTCTAGAAAATGATGCAGGAAAAATGCTCTTTACAATCTGACCTGAAGCACCTTTCCGGCCTCTGTTCCAGACACCACCCCCTGCTTCCCCCACCAACTTCTTCCTTGCACACCCAGACCAGCTGTACCCCCACCACGCTGCTCTTTATATGCCACCCATATAGCTACACAGCACACTTCTCCTCTTCCTTCCATCCTTGAGGCTCAGCCCAGAGCCTAACCCTCCAGAAGGCATCCCCACTGCTTCTCCCTCTGAGTCTGAAGCAATGGGCACACGCCTCAGCCACAGCTCATCTGGTTCTGCCCGATGAGTGCCTCAAGAGTGCCCATGACACACTCACCAGCTGAGCCTTCATCCGGGGTCAATAAATGTGGCTGAGCAACTGGATCAATGAATGAATGAGTGGTGTCTGAGGGAGACATGAAGAAGGAGCCCAGCTGGGTCTGCAGGAAGATGACCCAGTGATTATGGCATTAGAAATGTGGAGTTCCCGCTAATTTTGTGATTGCCATCTGTGTGCCAGACACCAAGCTAATCACCTACACTGATATTGCAGAAATATCATGGTCATCTTTCATGGAAGACTCCTAAACACACATCTCTAACACAGGCCACTGCCCAAACTCCAGACCCTTTGGTGCCATTACCCTATCAGGATTACCTGCTGGAGGCTTCACTGGCAGCGCAATCTAAAGGATTTTAGCTGAATTGCTGATTTCTGCACCCCTAGCCTGCTCAATCCCTTATTCTTGACTCTTCACTCATACACACATTGGCAAATCTCATTAGTTCCCCTTTTAAATATATTCAGAATCTGGTCACTTCTTACTCCCTCCTCTATCATCCTAGTCAAAGCCACCACCATCTCACACCAGAATTATTCTAATAACCCCTAACTGGTTTCCCCGTTTCTGCCCTTGGCCCACCCCTTGCCTGACTATCCTCAACATGGTAGCCATTTTAAAGAGTGATCTCTTTAAAATGAACATAGACCATGTCCCTTCTCTGCTCAAATACTCCCAGGTATTCCCATCACTGAAGTTAAGCCCTGTAGGGCCTGTGTTATCTGTATCCCCAACATCTTTGACCTCACCTCCTGGCACCCTCTTCCTCACTCATTCTGCTCTGCCCCATAGCCTCCTTGCTATTTTTTTAAACACCTAAGACATCCTCTGTCCCAAGACTTTTGTGCTTGCTGTTTGTTCTGTTGGAAAGTTTTTCCCTGGTATAATCCTTACACCTCACTACCCCCCCCCACCCCATCTCCTTCATGTCTTTGTTCTATGTCACCTTGTGAGGCCTTCCTTGATTACTCCATTTAAAATGGCTAATTCCTAGCTTCTTCCTCCCAGCTTCATTTCCCTCCACAGTCTTGTCACCAATACAGTCTTGTGTTCTAGTTTTGTTGCTGATAGGCTGCCTCCCCACTCTGGCTGGTTGGCTCCCCAGGGAGAAGGAGTCTATCTGTCTTGTTCACTGCTGTGTCCTCAGGACTTAAACTAGGGCCTGGCACAAGGTCATCACTTAGAACATATATGTTTAATGAAAGCAGGGCCTACCTGAAAAGGCTGGTCCCCAGTTTATATATGACAAAGCTGTGACAGTGTTACGATGTAAGCTCAGGGCTGCCTCAGTCAAGGGTGTTCTCACGGCTCTGCAGATGGTTTAAGATGGCATGGTGACAGTAAATTCCATTTTTATGATGTGGACAGGAGGCCAAATACAAACTACCTTGAAAGAAGTATAACTAGAATGTTGTAATGTAGAAGAGGATCTATCATGCAAATCAACAAGAACAGATCCAGCAGCACAAGGATAGGTGAGGGGCAGCCTGTTGGTTAAGTCCACCCATGCTAGAAACACTCAGCTGCTCTATGCCTCACACTCATTTTCTCACTCCCTTCCCCACTCTGTGGACACTGACTGCTGGGTCTCTAGTCCAGCAAAGGAGGGAAGAGACAGACTCACATCTGCAAAGGGGAAGCAGTGATTGAGAAGGGAGAGCGAGACCAATGACCACTGGGGACCAAGTAACTAAGCAACTTCATTTTTACTTGTCATTAAAAGCAGGTTATTAAAAGAGGTCATCACTGCTCTAACTCAGCACTGCCACTGGGGAAATAGAGGCAGATTAGATGGAAAGACAAAAAAATAATTAAGAGTGTCAGTGTATTAAATGCCAAGGCAAACAGACTAAAAACAAAATAAAAAGTAAAACGTCAATACTCTTAAGTCCCAACAGGCCATCAGTGACACCCAGTAGCTGACAAGCTTCATAGGAGGGGATGGAGAGAACACACATACCCTTCCTCCGTCTCATTGATGATGTCACAGATCTCCATGTTCAACGTCCAGTCCTCGCTTTGCAGGGAGCCATCTGTTGCCTTTTCTGTAAAGTTAAGAAACAAAACTGGTTTACATTTCTCCTGGAACAAAGGGATCCTGGCAGGAAACAGGAAGTGACCAGAACTACCACATTCTCCTCCCTAGCAGATGGGCTAAGCCAACAAAGGAGTTCTGGGGGTGCTGCTTTCACAAGAGAACACCCAGCAAGAGATCTGGGCCTAAAGATCAATGTCATAACACTGTCTGTCCTTCATTTACCAAACTCCAGACTGAAAGGCTCATAATAGGTCTAAGCTATTAAAAATCACCCAAAACAGATTCTGGAGCCAAACTACCTAGGTTTGAATACAGGCTCCACCACTTAATAGCTATTTGACCTTGGGCAAATTACTTAACTTCTAGGTACCCAATTTTCTTATTTGTAAACTAGTTAAAACAATGGTACCCAACAATACCTACAATTCAATGGTATTTGTATATGTAAAGCCCTTGGAACAGAGCCTGACACACAGTCAGTACTATTAGGTATTTGCCATGCTAATTATTAAAAACTTACTTCAGTAGTTAAAAACTACATCTCAGATAAGGGGGAGGTAGAGGAACCAACATTTTTAAAGTCACAGCTGGGTATAGTGTTGGGAGCTTCATATATAGTATTTTATTTCATCTACAAAATGACTTCCTGACCATTCAGCAGGAAAGAACAGTCTTTTCAACAAATGGTGCTGGGAAAACTGGATATCCACATGAAAAAGAATAAAATTGGACCCTCAGCATATACCATAGACAAAAATTAATTCAAAATGGATAAAAGATTAAACCTATAAGCTAAAACTCTTAGAAGAAAACATAAAAGAAAAGTTTCGTAACACTGGATTTGGTAATGGATTTCATGGATATGACACTGAATGTATAGGCAACAAAAGAAAAAATAGATAAATGGGACTACATAAAAATAAAAAAACTTTCTGTGCATCAAAGGACATAATCAATAGGGTAAAAAGGCAACCAATGGAATGAGGGAAAATATTTGCGAATCACATATCTAATAAGAAGTTAATATCCAGCATATATAAAGAACCCTTATAACTCAACAATAAAAAAAAAAACAATTAAAAAATGAGAAAAGGACCAGGACAGATATTTCTCCAAAAAAGATATACAAATGGCCAACAAGCACATGAAAAAAATGCTCCATATCACTAAGGGTTAGGGAAATGCAAATCGAAACCACATTAAGATACTACCTCACACCCATCAGGATGGCTGCTATCAAAAAAACAGAATGTAACAAGTGCTGGCAAGAATGTGTAGAAATTAGAACCCCTGTATGCTGTTGGTGGGAACATAAAATAATGTCGCTGCTCTGGAAAGTAGTATGGCAGTTCCTCAAAAATTTAAAAAGAATTACCATATAATCTGGCAACTCTACTTCTGGGTTTATACCCAAAAGAATTGAAAGCAAGGTCTCAAAGATATATTTGTCTACCCAGATTCATAGCAGCATTATTCACAAAAGCCAAAAGGTGGAAGCAACCAAAGTGTCCATCAATGAATGAAGAGATAAACAAAATGTGGTATATACACACAATGGAATATTATTCAGTCTTAAAAAGGAAGAAATTCTGATACATGCTACAACATGAATGAACCCAGAGGATATTTTGCCAAGTGAAATTAGCCAAACAGAAAAAGACAAACACTGTATGATTCCACTTATATGAGGTACCTACAATAGTCAAATTCATAGAGATACAAAGTAGAATGGTGGCTGCCGGGGAGCTGGGGGAGAGTGGAATGGGTGTTGTTTGATGGGTAAAGAGTTTCAGTTTTACAAGAAGAAAAAATTCTGGAGACTGGTTACACAGCAATGTGAATTACTTAACACTTAAAAATCATTAAGATGGTAACTTTTATGATTTTAACACAATTAAAATTTTTTTAATTAAAAAAAGGACCTACTAAGATTGACATTATTTCTTCCCATATTTAAAAAGAAAGAAATGAAGTTCTGAAAGGTTGGGTACTTAGCCAGGATCGCATAATTGAATTGGTGGTACTGACATTCAATTTCAGGTTTCTTTGGAGCCTAGGCATTTGCCTGATACTGCCCCAGCTGCTAGCAAAGGCAGAGTTCGGATTTGAAGTTGATATCTTAGATGAATTCTAAACCTGCCCTATCCTAACTATACAATTCATGAGAGGGATACTCACACTGATACTTGAATAATAAAACAGATGATCTCTGTACATGCTGCAAGTGTCCTTGTTTTACTGGATGTAGATATGGAGAAGCGACACTTGTTTTTTACATAACATACTAGGTCTGGAACACTCAAACAAAGGCTGTACTTACAAGCAGTGACAACACACTCCAACAATATAGCTACTGCTCAAAACATTTGTGCAACAGCCTTCGGCTTGCATTAAAAAGCCTCATTGTTTTAATTTTTACCAAAAAACATATATCCCCAAGTTTCACTCTTTATTCATCACCTTGGCACCCAAAGACTCTCCAACTCATAGAAGCAAACCCACCCACAAATGGTGATCTGCCTCAGGCGAATGCCATGCATGCAGTGAGTGGACTGGGCAGGGCACTGGGAAGACTCCAAGGTTTGTGGAACCTTAACCCAAGTCTGCAGATGGTGCCAGTCTGGCAGGGACAGAGGCAGTATTTGATGTCTACCTGAAAGAGGAGTTAAGTGCATGTGCGGTGAGGGAGAGAAAGGATAAGAACCCACATCAGAGTCAGGCCCCAGAGACACTACCCTCTTCCCCCACCCACTGTATGCATGTGAAAGAGAGGCCACATCACAAAGCCAGTAAGTAGCACTGCTGGGTCTATAGGGGAAATGAGAGCCACAGAGGTGAGGGGGGTGGAGGCAGACAGGGTGGGAAGGGTAAATGTAGGGGTAAGCACCCAGGAAGAATAGCTCAAAGCATCAATCTAGCTTAGAGAAAAAAAAAACTGAGGGCAGAGGTTACAGGAAGGCGGACAAAGGCGGACAGGGGTGGCAGGTGACAGTATCTAACAATAGGCAACAGTCTTCCCCTGAGGGCTTTGTCTAGAGGCCGGAGAGGACCCAACTGTCTGGGAGCTGCAGGAACCCCAGGCCAGAGGTTCCTGAGCAGGTAGGTGTGTACTCCTCTACTTGCCGCAACGTCTCTGAACAGCCCTTTCCCGCTTCAAGGTGGTCCATATCCAGACGAGATGACTCACTTCTAGCATCACACACAGCAGGGGAGTATCTGCTATCACAAATTCAGCAGTCTCCACAGGAGGAGGCCAATCCTAATAAAGCAGCTCTGCCTGCAGGACCTCGGCTTGCTACGCTTCTAAGCCAGCAAGGGGAGATGCCAGCTGGCCAAAAGGGCCATCCTGCACTTATCTGTCCCAGTCACAGCCAGAGCTGCGGCATAGACTCTCAATGGAAAGAAAGTACCGAGATTGCATTTTGGTAGGGCCACAAGGGACAGTGTCTTGGGAGGCTTAATAGAGGAAATATTAAATCAATGAAACCTCATTTCTAAGTTCAGTTTAGCAGCAGAATCCATTAACCTTATATTCACCCTCTTCCTTCCTCTAAGAATACCAGGAAGGGGTTCAAAGGCATGATAACTTATCCTCGGGGTCAGTGCATTCTATTCAATTATTGGGATTCTGAGTTTTCAAGCTACAAGATATATACTTGTTTTGATTATAAAGAACCAACCCCAAAAGAATGCTTCTTTCCTTTCATTCTTCTGGAAATGCCACACAAACACAACTGTGGATATCTGGCTCTGCTGACAGATGAGGGAAGTAAGGCCGACAAAGGAGTTCAAACCAGTTCTTATTTTTCTCTCTTCATAAAACAGTTCCCAGCAATGGGAACCAAGTTGTATCTGATTGCCCCTGGAACTGCAGCCACTCAGTAAAGGCTCCCTCACTTGGTCCTGTCCCCAGGCCAGAGGAAACAAACTTTAATCTCATTTCTTTGGTCATGTACTTGTCAAAACCTAAAATAAATCCTGGTGCAACAGCAGAAACACAATATTCCAGGGAGCAATGAGGCAAGTCATTCCTACCAACCAGCCCTTGGGATGGATAAAGATTAAAACACCAGTGACCCTGGTTGCAAAGGGCTGACCTCTCAGAGGTCTTGGTGATATGCTGTTGGTCAGGGGTAGAACAGGACTGGGCAGGGCTGAGCAGAGCTCAGCAGAGCAGGGCTGCAAAGGGCTGGGTCAGGCTGAGCAGGGTAGAGCAAAGCTGGGCAGAGGGAGACAAAATTCCCATTAAACATTTCAAGTGCAAAGAGAGTATGTCAGTCATCCTGATGCTGTTGCCATGACATTTTCTCCACTTAGAATAGTTGCCTCCAGCCTGGTGTAGGATGAGGGCCAGGATGCCCTGAAGCCTCATCCCTGACAGTAGTGATAGTGCTCTCTCAGGCATGGTTTTCCTGCACTCCCCACCCCCCCTTCCAGTCTGAAATCCTAGGCAGTCCTGATGGGAGGAGTTTTACAACCCCATGGCTTGCTTTCTTGGCTGCTGCTTTTTACACTTTGATGTTAAATATAGTGACTTCAGAAGCAGCCAGCACCAGAAGGCAAAAGAGGGCTGATTTTAGCATTTTGCATTCAGTAACATCCTTTCGTGAGAATGGAGAAAAAGTAGCCAAATTATCTACCTCTCCAGCCATCAAGGCTGTGGGTAGGAGCCCAGAGGTGCTGGCACAAAGGAATGGCATTCAGGGTTACTTTGTGCCAGATGTAGAGAAAAAAGAAAAAAGGGTTTGGATGGGCAGGAAGCTCATTGCTATCATGAGCCAATAATGTGAGATGAACCTTCTGGATTACTATATGCTAGTGAGGCCGGTTTGCATCTACCTGTCAGGTGGAAAGAAAAATCAACTCCAACATTCTACACAAAACTATTATTGCCTATTGCTTCAGATTCCTAACATGCTTCAAGACTGTTAATTGCAGCTGCTTCTCTTCCACTGTGGAGACAAGAGAATGAATTCCAAATACACATCCCTACTTCATAGGATGTCCTTTCCTATGACAGCAGTCCCTACTCCTTCCTCATCCCTCTTAAAGGGAAGAAAGCAGGGACAGAAGAAGGTACACAAAATAAAATCTGACCAGCCTGCAGACCACAGAGGCAGCTTTCCCTGTAATTTTAAGGTGAAATTAAACCCATGGTCCCCATGACATTTACTCAAGGGCCTGAGGTGAGATGTGCCATGCATTATCCCTGGCGCTGAAGAGAGTGAGATAGTTAAGACACTGACTTAAGAGGTCAGTATAATTGGAGAGGCAGATAGGCAGTTGGTCATGATACAGTCTAGCCTGATCTAGAAGAGAGGACAACCATGGCTTTGAAACTGTGCCCTGGTGCCGAGTAGCTGGGAGGAAATTAATGGCAGCTCCCACACACACATTGTGACATGCTTCTGTAATCAGAGCACACAGGACAACAAGAGAAGCCAGAATGAACCAGCCAGAGACTGTGTGAAGTTCCAGAGGAAGCTACTAAGCCTCTGCCCCTCACTCCCAGCTGGAGAGACTACTGGGGGAAGGCATGATGTAGAGCAGTGGTTCTCAACTTTGACTTTAGGTTCGAATTACCAGAAAGCCTTTAAAAAATATCCTTCCCTGGATCTCACCCCATACCTTCCAATCAGAACCTCGGGGGCACAAAGCCCAGGTACTGACATGCTCTACAAGCTCCCCAGGTGGTTTAATGTGCAGCAGGGACTGAGAACCCTAACTCAGGGGAAGGAATGCCAACACAGTCATCCAAAAGACACAGATGAACTAACTACACAGCTACCAAGTGCTGGACACTGGGGACAGAGTAGAAGGCAAGATAGACCTAGTTTCAGCCCTCAAGGAGCTCACAGCCAAGAGGAGGACTGGGGAATCAAGTGACCCTGGTTCTAGCTCTGGCTCTGCCACTGACAATCCCAAGCTCTTGAACTATTTATCCCTTTTTCTTCTTCAGCCATAGGTTTCCTGTCAAATGAGGTAACAGCCCAAAGGATGTCTAATACCAACCTATGCCACCATACTCTTATTCCCCCACTATACTCTGATAGGATGTTGGCCTATGTACTCTTTTTTTTTTGTTTTTTGTTTTTTTCTGGTGATTCTGTGGTAAAATATACATAAAATTTACCATTTTAAGGTAAGGGTCCAACTTCATCCTTTTGCATGTGGATATCCAGCTTTGCCAAAACCATTTGTTGAAAAGACTATCCTTTCCTGCTTGAATGGTCTTTGCATACTTGTTAAAAATCAATTGACCATATACAGGAGAGTTTGTTTCCAAGCTGTTTATTCTATTCCATTGGTTCATATGACCAACCTTATGCCAATACCACACTATTTTGATTACTGTAAGTTTTGAAATCAGGAAGTGTGAGTCCTCCAACTTTGTCCTTTTTCAATGTTGTTTCGGCTATTTGGAGTCTCTTGAGAGTCCATGTGAATTTTAGAATGGCCTTTTCTATTTCTGCAAAAAAACATTGGTGGGACTTGGATTGGGATTGCATTGAATCTATAAATCACTGTGAGTAGTATTGTCATCTTAAAAATAATAAGCCTTCCAATCCATAAATATGGGATGTCTTTCCATTTATTTATGTCTTCTTTAATTTCTTTCAGCAATGTGTTATAGCTTTTGGTATACAAATCTTTTACCTCCTTGGTTAATTCCTAGGGAATTATTCTTTTAGATGCTATTAGAATTGTTTTCTAATTTCCTTTTTGGATTGTTCATTATTAGTTTATACAAACACAGCTGATTTTTGAGTGTTGATTTTGTATCTTGCAACTTTGCTGGGTTTGTTAGTTCTAACAGGTTTTTCTTTTTTTTCATAAAATATTTAGGGTTTTTTTACATATAAGGTCATGCCACCACCAAACAAAGATAATTTTACTTCTTTCTTTCCCATTTGGATGTCATTTATTTCTTTTTCCTCCTTAATTGCCCTGGCTAGAACTTCCAATACTGTGTTGAATAGAAGTGATGAAAGTGGGTATCCTTGGGCTTACATGTATACTTTTCCAAAACCTCATCATACACTGTGAAAGTAAACAAAGCTAAAGAAAAGATGCATCTGAGACCTTATTCTACAGAAAAATAGGTTTTCTGATGGAAGGTAAAAGCAGGAACCGTATCAGGATCTAGAAGGCTCTGCAGGCCAACGGTCCTGTGTCTCAGCTTCTAGACCTGAGGAAATAACCTCAGACTTCTTTCTGGTTAAAAAGCCTTCACTCCGGCCTATCTGTCCATGCTTAGTTCCAATCCTATCTCTTCTCCAGAGTCTCCTTTGATACCATCCCCAAGTGATGCCTTCTGATAGGCATCGGCATCTGAAAGTATAGTCCATGCAAGGACTAAGCTTGTTCTGAGAGGTTCTTCCAATCTTTCTGGCTTAATGAGCCATGAGTATATTCCATATCTAAACCTGAAGCTGCCTAAAGGCAGGACATCTTCATTTCCTCAGGAGTGCCCAACCTTTGCTGACAAGAGCCCTTTAGAAGTGAAATGATGAGTGTAAGCACTCTGAAGTCCCTGGGTAACAGGCATTGGGCAGCCTGGTGAGATCAGAAATGGGCTCATAGTTGTCTCTGCACTTTCCTTTTGGACTCAGAAGCAGGAGAAATGGGCATCATAGTGAAGAGTATGAGCAGGGGGGTTTGAACTCAGACTTTGGTCGGTCTTAGTTCTGTCAATTATTGTGTGACCCCAAACCAGTAACTTGACCTCTCTAACCCTTTCTGTCATCTGTAAAATGCACTACTAATGGCACTTTTCTTACACACAGTTGTAAGAGTAAATTCAATAACACACATAAAGCAGTGACAAAGCCTCTAACACAAAGTAACATTGCTCCACAGGCCATAATCATCACTATTACTTTTATTATTACTACAGGTCTTCCGAAAAGGGTTCTGCCAACACTCCCCTCAGCTCCCGCCTTAAGCATTCCTGTGTCACCACTGCCACCTACAGGTAAATAGCCACCCACAAGCTATGCCCAGCAGATTCAGTGCCCTCGGATCTTGCAAATGTCTCCAGCTTTTCTGATTTCTGGGTTTCTGAGCCAGAGAGCTCCATGCCCAGAAGAAGCACAGGGGCTTCCATACTGGAAGGAAGCCCCCAAAGGGCTTGACCTACCTGCAAGATGAAGAAACAGACACAGCACAATTTCCTGAGGAATAAAATGTCAAAAAGCCAATGTCTCAGAAATCATCTAGTAAGAAGATTCCCTATAAGTCACTCAAAACAGATGTCACATTTCCTGGACCTCTGGAAATAAGGCGTGTATGGGGAGAAGGGAACATAGTGTTGCTGCTCGCTCTCCACTGGCAGCTTCTTGACCTCTCCTCTTTTTAATTTTCTATTTTCTTTAAAGACAACAAACTCACAAAATCACTACTAACTTATTCTCTGGTCTGGAGCACTCAGTTCCAAAGGGCAGTTCTATGTGAGCACAAATTCACACAGCCAAATTAGGACACCACATCCTCCACTCCCCAAACAAAGAAGCCCTTCAGGCCAGCCAAACAACAGAGAAAATAGAAGCTTGTTAGCCACACAGGCCCGAGGCTGCTGATCCAAGTCCTTTTTTAACTGGAATTCCCTTGAGGGGAATCCACAAATTTAAAATGCATTCGGGGTGTGTTCTCTACAAGTAGAGCCACTTGTTTGATGTATTCCCATCTTCGTACTTAATGGAATATTTTATGTGTGGAGTTAATAAGTATGTGAGAGAGGAGTTGGGGAGACACAGATTTAGGGCTGGGATGACAATGGGCAACTGGAGGAGGGGCCCCTGCATGAGCCAGGCCCAGGCCAACAGAATGGTGCCAGTGGGTTGTCCCAGCCCAGCGGTTGCTCTCTAACAGCCAGGCAGGTGGGCCAGTTGACTGGGAAGATAAAAGGTCCCCTGGGAGCTGGTGCTCAGGTTAGAGCTGCATTAAAGCAAAGTGGATATGCTGCCAATTTTCTTCTTTCCCCAGAGTGCCTCTTGGAGGCTGTTCACCTTGCTCATGTGCACTCTGAGAGAAGAGAGGTGTGCCTACAAATTTAACTGTGCACTGCCCTAGCACCAGCCCTTGTTCCAGCTGCTCCTGATTATAGAGACATACAGACTCAGAGGAGACTTGAATGCCAGTGCTTGGGGTGGGGGAACAGGCAAGGCCATCCAAAGGCTTCCCAGTTCAATATAAAACTTTAATTGAGAGGCCACCCCCTGCCAGGCACTGTGCTAGGGTGGGACTGAAAAATAAGCAAAACAGAGCCTCTGCCCTTAAGGAGGTCCCAGGCAGGAGACCTGCAAACAAGCAGCTAGTACACAATGTGATGAGTGTTATAGTAGGAATGTATGATTAAAAAAAAAAAAAAGACTTAAGGGCCAACAGATGACAGAGGAATAGTTAATCATGCCAAAAGGGGAGGGGAAGGGTTTGTAAAAGCTAAGGAAAGGACCCAGCAAAATGGAAGAGCAGCAATTTGGATGAGGAGGAGAGTAGCCTCACAGGCAGTAGGAACTGGGTAAGCAGAGATCTGAAGGCCTGCCAGGGCTGAGATGGAAATGCTAGGATATGGTGAAGGGAAGCAGTGAGAGGAGGCCAGCTGGGGAGAGTCCTTTCATTTTCTGTAAGGAGTCGGGTTTTCCGCAGGAGCCAATGGAAGGGGCTTTCCGACAGGAGTGACAACAGTAGTTATGTTTGAGACAGATCACTCTGGTAACAGCGTGGGGGTGTACTGGAGTGCAGAGACTACAAGCAGGAAGCAGGGGCAGGTTATTAAAACTGCTCCGTGAAAAAGGGAGCCAGGACAGCTCTTGGTCAAGGGCATGGTTTTGAATTTGATGCACTAGGGGTCAGTCCTAGGTCATTTGACCCTGGGCAGATTTTTTAACTTCTGAATTTCAGTTTAGTTATCTATAAAATAGACAAAATAGTTGTATCTCCTCAACAGAATGGTTGAAAAGATAAAATGAATTAGTGACATAAAGCACAAAACAGGGAATCTGGCACATGGTGAGTGTGCAATAAACATGAACTACAATTCTTAACAGATGCATATGTGGATTGGGCCTCCGGAAAGACTAAATTCACGTGAGGAAGGCAAAAGGAAAGATGACTGTCTCCACAGCTTTTATCACAGCCTTCAGACAGAGAATGCAGAGGCCACCCTAAGTCCCTCCTAGAGTATGGGCAGATGGGACCATCACCACTGTTTATCAGGCACCAAATCAGCCTACCAGACCAGCCGGGGATCACAGGCATCACATCACCATGAACCAGTCTAAAAAGGAAGGTCTCCTTTCTGCCTCAAAGAGCAATTATAAAATTCCAAGCCTGGAGAAAACATTCCAAAAATTCCCCAGGGCTCATACCTGCTGTGTTCAGCAAAGCCAGAGTGCTTTGACTAACTCCTGCCAAGATCTGTTTTTCAGAACTAGATAAAGAGAACCACTCTCCTTGCCACCATCATAGCCTTTGTAGTATTCAAAGGCATTTGTGGGGAGCAGTCAAAAGCAGCCCATCAGAGTAAGGCTCAAATATTAGCTGGTTTTCCCATCCAAAGGCCAAGTCTTAGAAAGAATGGCAAATAATAATAGAAAACACCAACGTTAAAACAACAAAGTTAAATTCTTATTCTTAATACTTAAAAAAATAATAAAATAACCACTGCTGGGAGGGTTACAGTGAAACCAGAACATTGCATTATTGAAGGTAGCATACATTTAAGAACCCTTTGAAAAAACAACTTGGGCAATAGATATCAAATGTCATGCAATAAAAGGTTCTTATCCTTTAACTTAATAATTTCTTTGGAACTCAGCTTAAAAAATTCTTGCTAAGAAAAAAATTACCCAACCTGGCAATTCCATTCACAGGTATACATACCCAAAAGACATGAAAACATATGTCCACACAAAAATTCTAATAGTGAAAAAGTTGAAACGACAAAATGTCCATCAACTGATGAATATATAAACAAAATATGGTACATCCATACAATGGAATAGTGTTTGGTAATAAAAAGGAATGACATTCTGACACATGTGGCAACATGGATGAACTGTGAAAACATATGCGAAGTGAAACCAGCCAAACACAAACGGACAAGTACTGTATGACTGTATTTATGCTAGGTATACAAAGTAGTCAGATTCATAGTGACAGAAAGTAGAAGGGTCTTGACAGGGGCTGCGGGAGGAGAGCTGGGAATTAGTGTTGAATGGGGAATTTCAGTTTGAGAAGATGAAAAGTTCCAGAGGTATATAGTGGTGATGGCTGTACAACTGTACAACTTCTGAATGTACTTAATGCCACTGCACTATACACTTAAAAATGGCTAAAATGGTAATTTTTGTTATGTATATTTTACCACAATATTTTAAATGGGAAAAAAAGACCACAGGTTTATGATTCTATTAATAGAAAATGTCTAGATTAGACAAATCTATGGAGACAAAGTAGATTAGTGGTTGCCTAGGGTCGGGTGATTGCTAACGAGTATGGGGTGATAAAAATATTCTAAAATTGACTGTAGTGATGGTTGCATAACTCAGTGAATATACTACACTTTAAATGGGTGAATTACATCTCAATAAAGCTGTTTTAAAAAGGGGAAAAACTACATACATGTTCAATATAGTATTACATATAGTATTATTTAAAATTCTTAAAACTTCTCAAATATGAAATAGAAAAGTGATGCCTAAGTAAATTATGGTATAGATATCAACTCAATGGAATATTATATAGCCATTATACATTATCATTAAAACACATAGAAACATTTTGTAATGATGTAAAAACAAACAAGACACAAAATTGTCTTTTTAAAAAAATGGATGCATATGGATAATGCCTGGAAGAGAAATTAAAAAAAGGGAAAATAAACAATGTGTTCAAGTATTTGGTTTAGAGGCAAATCCTTAAAAATTTGTTATTGTTTTATTAAGAAGGAAAGGGTATATTATATTATAAAAACCAGGAATAAAATATAAAACTCAAAGTCAAAGCTAAAATCCAGTTATTTAATTCTTTCATCAAAAATAGCTAGGCACGGGGCATAAGGCTGTCCTGAACCTTTTGTAAAGTAAAAAACATTTTGACTATAAAGACTATTTTCCATAAGGATAAAAGCCTTCTAACCCCAATATCTTTGAAAATGCATTTTTATCCTAACCAGGACTTACTATTAACTCCTCCTTGTCCTGGTGTGGGTTACACCCATGATTTGTTTTTTTGCCACCTGATACAATACCCAGCTAGTCAAAAAGGACCAAACTGAGAGCCAGTCCAGGCTGCCGCAGGGGGAGATGCAGATGTAATATACATATGTGATTTGCATTCCAAAGCCACAAACAACAGCGTTGTGAATCATCTGGGAACTTACTCCTATCCATCAATAGGAAGATTAGGAATATCAACAGTGAGAACAAACAGGGAGATCACATTTAAATGCAACCATATTTAAATAGGAAAAAGAGACCCAACACAAGCATGTATTCCTACTTGTACAATATTTGGAGCTAACAGACTTATCGTACACAGGTTGTATAACTTATTAATGACAATGTGACTTTAAACAGTCGTTTAAACAGTCGTTCTAGCTGGGTCACCTTGAACAATACCAAACAAAACTTGCCAAGGTAAACATGCAAATAAGATGATTAAAATCCAGTGGGAATGTGCATTTTCCTAGCATCTTGGTATTTTTACTGTAGAAAAACCATAGTTTCTATCCAGCTTCTTCAGCACTGAAGAAATAGCATCATGATACTTCATTCTTCAATGAAGTGGAATCAAAAGGGAGGAGTGTGATATTTTCCATACATCACACCAAGGCAAATGGTGTGTGGATATATTGGCACAGCCAGGTTTACCCAAGAAAATCTGAGCAATGGGTGGACAGTATCCACCACCTCCTGCAGCATAAACCACAGGGAGTAAGTAGCAGAGGCCCCAGATAGAGGCCTTCCTCTCTCCTTCCCTCTCTGAGGCCAGGACCTGTAGGCAGAGCACCCTTCTCTGTAAAGAATTCCCAACCTAGGGATGATATGCTAATGAAACCATCTCTAGAGAACACAATGGTGTAAACAACCAGTCTCCTGAGGATGGCCACAGAAAACACTGGAAATCTTAAACTTTAGTTAGATGACTAAATATTTTATCGTATTAAGAATTACAGTTAATTTTTTAGATGTGATAATGAAGCTATGATTATACTTTTAAAAGAATTCCTTATCCTTTAGAAATACACACATGGATATTTATAGATGAAATTATATGATGTCTGGGGTTCATTAAAAAGTAAACTAGGATAGAAGTGCATGGCACTGTAAATGAACTAAAACTGCCATGAGTTTGGATAATTGTTGAAACTTGCTGATAAAAAATGAGAGTTCATCATAGCAAGCTTTCTCCTTTTGATTATGTTTGATATTTTCCATAATAAAAAGAAAAAAGGCATTTAGTAGGAAAGGAGTAAAACCATTCATAACTTTGACCCAGTAGTATGCCCCCAAGGAAATAAGTCAGGGGGAAGGGGAGAGCTGATTCTGCAAAGATGTGTATTTGGGAAAAACTCTGTTAATCCCTACAAATGAGAGGATAGCTAAGCAACCAGGGCTCATCGATAAGGTAAAAACAAACAAACAAACAAACAAAAAAAACGCTCTATGGCTTTAAAAAATGATAAATACTTTGGCCAAATCACTAGGCGGGAATTGGTATAGGAATGCTAAGTGAAAAACTGGCAGCATAAAACATTATGTGCATACCAATCACCACAAGGTAAAAAATGCATGCTCACATAATGAAAAGGGTCAAAAGAGAACACAGGAGACTACATTCTTCCTTTAACTCTCAGCTCCACTGCCTCCTCTCAGTGAGGCCTTGACCGCCCTTGCGTGCGCATGCATATACCAGCTGAATTAATTGTGCTCTTCTGGGACCCACAGCCCTTGATTGCTGATTCTCCTACAGCCCCTACTGCAGTGTAATAGTTCCTCATGAACCAGCCTTCCCTGACAGACAAGAATTCTACCAGCGCGTAGTAGGTATTCAACAAAAGCTTGTAAACAGAATAGAATATAAATAGCTGCTGTCAATGTCTTAGGTTTTGTTTTGCTTTTTTTCTGTAGAGCTATTCATACCTACTGCAGCAGTTCAGGAAAGACATTCCTCAGCGATTACCAGAGAACAATGCTTCCATTTCTGATTCACAAAGTGTTTTTGCAATCGTGGGCTTGGGAAGAGAGCAAGGCAAAATAAAATCAAACGACTTCCAGTCCAGATCCTCACTGGACCACAGAAAAATCTAATTTTGTTTTGGGAGCTTGTTATTGCTATGGTTCCTAATACCAAGTCTGGAGATATTCCCCAAGTACAGCTTGGAGAATGGGCCTTTACTCGGCCACTTGAAAGGGAAACACTGCACTGCTGCTCTCAGTGGCTGGCGCAGTGGCGAAGGGCAAGAGCAAAGAGTGCAGCTGGGAAACATAAAAGCTGGACAGCTCCGGGCTGGGAAGACAAGAACTGCCCATCCACACTGGAAACTGCACTTGAGTTTAAAGGGGTTCTGCAGGTGGCTGCACAGCCAGCGCCACCATCCTCCAGTGCTGATCTCCCATGCTGGATGTTTGGATGTCTGGATGTCTCTGTGTCCCTGCTGCTTAGAGCTGCTTTGAGCTGCAGGCTTTGAGGGAAGTGGTTTGATACGGATATTCAAGAATGTCAGGAAGAAAGCCAGAGAAGGTCATCTTTTTAGAGCAATGGTTCTTAACTCTTTGGGGATAAAATGTTAAAGGAAGAATATATTCCTTTTGAGAATCCAGTAAGACCTTTCCAGAAAAGTGCACACACACACACACACAATTCTGCACACACTTTCAAAAGGTTCTTCATGAACCCCTGACCTGTGTCAGATACCATTCTTACCCTAGAACATCTCAGGTGCTTTAGCTGCTGAGAAACTTTAGTCCATTTTCCTGGTAAGAGTCAAAAAAAGTGGTCTAAGTGGTCCTAGAAAATGACCAAATCAGAGACTACTATGAAGATGAAAGAAAAGGTAGTCTGCGCATGGGAAGGACATGATTTCAAACTTGGTAGGAGCGAGGAGGGCTTCAGAGAGCCCCATGGCAGACACACCTGGCAGGCCCCTCCACAACTCCAGGGATTCCCAGAGTAATTCCATACCTTGTTCAAGAGATAAAATGCCCTTCCCAGTGGTCTCTTGCAAGCAGTTCATCAATATGCCAAAAAAAGCTTTGATCATATCACTGCCCTGTTCCAGCCCCTTATTGGTAGTGCAAGAATCAGTCAAAGTTTCTTCTTATAAAGCATGAAAATATATTTAAAAGATATCCTACCTACTTCCAAAAGGAATTTATAGAAGTTTTTAATAATTATTTGTACCCAAGGCAAATAAAATAAAGTAAAAGGAAGACTAGAAAATACACGAAATAAAAGGAGAAATTTTGTTTTACTGAGAACCAGGGCGATAAGACAGTACAATTAGACATTAAATCAAGCCTGGGCTTCGCAGTAGCCTTGGCAAAGAGGAAAAGACAATGAGTTCCACAGTCCTCACTTTCTGATTAGAAACAGACTAAAAGACATTGCACTAGGAGGGGGAGAAATTTTTTTCCTGAGGCTAAGTTTTAAGATGAATTTGTTGCAGTCATTCTTATATTAAGGAATAATGAACAGCACAATAGATAACATTTTCAAACAGTTTTACATAAAATGCAAAATGTTCTTCCTATAACTTAGCCCAACATTGAGTGCCCTTCACAATTTCTCAGTTACTTTCCCAGTTTCATTTCCTTCTTCCTGCCCTTCTTCATCCTCTCAAGGAAATACACATTTCAATCTAACCAGAGTCCTCCTTATTCTCAGAGCATACCCAGCCTTCTCATTCTTACCTTTAATTACCCTAAACTCTTTAAATATACTGCCTCTTCTACAAAGATTTCCTCAATTCTCCCATTCAAAAGAGGTCTCCTTCTATCATACTTTCCAAGTCCCTGCCACCACACCAGGGCGGAGCACCATGAAGGCAAAATCACACAGAGGTTCAGGATATTTGGAGTCAGGCTGACCTGAACTCAAACTTGATTCTGCTGGCTGTGTGACCCTGAGCAAGTAATGAAATCTTTCAGACCCTCAGTTTCTACATATATATAACAGTAATAATAATACCTATACCTTGCAAAGCTTTTGTAAGAATTAAGTAAACACCTTTAAAGGCCTGGCACAGGACCAGTCACATAACAGCCCTCAGGAGAAATAGGAGTGGCAATATCGGCTATTGTAGAGACTTGGATATCTGTCTTCTCTCCCCGACCAGAAAAGGAGCTCCTTCAAGGCAATTTAGTAAAGTATCTCTCAGAATGCTTTATACACAGGAGAACCGCAATAACAGAGTGAAGTCTGAAAGTCTGACTATGTGGAATTACGTAAGAGATCCTGACATGCAGTGGCTTCATGCCAGACCCCAGTCTGGCACACAGAACTCCTAACTCCCAGGCCACACTTTATCCATACAATCCTGCCAGCCCCTTGAGGATCAAGTACACTGACCTCCTATTTCACACAGAAAAGATCCCCTTCCCCACAAAAAGTTAATCCTATCCTACAGGTCTCCAAATACCCATGCAAATCACATTATTATAACCTGAGGTGGCCACCTTACCCAAAGATCCTATTCTAGACAAGGTGGTATGTATTTAATTGTTATGAATGTATAGCACTGGCCAATGCCTTTGTGAACTACAGATAAAATCTATCAGCCCTTGATGGCTAATTTGGTATAACATGAATACTGCAGAGTTCTAATAACTCACAGGAGACTACTTTAGTACTTATGAGCTATATGTCTTCCATAGTCATAAAACAACCATAATCACCTTTCATGGGTGAGATGTTCTAGTAATTCTTAAGTGACTTAACCCTAGAAAGTCTATGGAAAATAACTAATGTCAAAGAACTTTTGTTTCGCAGCCTTTAATTGTTCCCTTCTCCATATCAGGTCCCCGTAGCCCTGAGGGCATGCAGGCCAGAGGCAGCCCCAGGAGTAGGAGGTGGGGGCAGAAGAGGAGCGGGTCTGTGGGTCCAAGTGTCCCCGGTGCTGTACTCACTGAGAGTGAGAGGAGGAGACAGCAAGGACGGGCCCAGTTCCTTCTCTTGTCTCCTAGGAGCAACAGCATCCAAAGAGGAACAAGCAGAAAAAAATCTCCACATGGAAAATGCCAACTAGGAAAATGAAAAAAAGGATGAAAAGCAGCAAGATGCTAATAAAGGAGAGCCCTTGGCCCTCCCTTTGGATCTGGTGAATACTGTGCTTAGAGGAAATCGTAGGCGGTTCTGTGTTAGGCAGCCCATCCTGCAGTATAGATGGGATATGATTCAGAGGCTTGGAGAGCCACAAGCAAGGATGGGAGAAAAGAATATGGAAAGGCTTGGGGTGGAGATGAAACAACTCATGCAAGAGCTAAGGGAAAAGCAGTTGAGTCATAGTCTGCAGGCAGTTAGCACTGACCCCTTCACTAGGACTATCATGATGAGTTTTGCCATATGCCTTGAATGCTGATGTTTTCCCTGAAGTTAATAGGAAGACACACCTGCTTCCTAGACTTCCATGTTTGCGATGTATCTTCATTGCAAACTTGTTCCGCATGGGTCTCCTATTACCAGTTTCTAATAAAATGCTGTGTTTTGACTGAATATGTAAGTTTCTGTCAGCAGGAGAGTTTTACCTATTGCATGGAAAGATGCTCATTGCATACTGTGAAGTTCATAAAGTGATTTTAAAAAGCCAAAAAAAAAAAAACACCCCACTTTTGTTTCAAAAGCAGAAGACAAGTCCAAGAATTTATGAACCTGCTTTTTAACAAACATGCCAGAAAACATATATCTCTTCATTTCTTGGGGTACATGCATTGCAGTGATGCTGTCCTTGGACAGTAATGTAAACCTGTGCCAAAACAGTTTTGAATCTTCGATTTTGGAGTTCCCTTCAGAAGTAGCATGGCTGTGTTGTGGGAGGAAAAGCCAGGGCCTCCCTGGGGTGGGAGGGTGCGGGGTGCACTTTGGAACTAGACAGTATTGGATGCAAATATCACTTAGAGATGTTGAGTAAAGTTGTTTAACCTACTTGGGCCTCATGTTCTCATATATAAAATAGGGATAATAACATTAATGCATATGGAAATGATTCTTACATTTTATTGTGCATTAGAATCATCTGGAGAGTTTGTTTAAAATACAGATATGTGAGTCCCATCCCCAAAGATTCTGTTTCAGTGAGTCTGATATGGGGCCCAGAAATCTGTGTGGATTTAAATTATTTTTCATTTTTAATTACACAATATGTAATACATTTCCCCCTTGTAAAATATTAAAACATTGCCTTATCAGTTATGATTGCATTCAGCTGCAAGCAATTAAAAAACCTAACAGTCACTTCAACAGATGGGTTATTTTTCTCATGGAACAAGAAGAATGCTAAAGGCAGGCAGTGCAGAGTTGGAACAGCCGCTCGAGGATTACATGAAGGATCCAGGATCTCGTTGTCTTGCTCTGTCATCATTGGCCTGTGGCTTCTACCCCTATAACTGTAAGGCTGCTGCTGCTTTAGCAGGCAGAGTCCATGAAACCGGCAGGAAGAAGGCATGAGGACCAAAGGGTTTTGCCATTTTATTTATGAAGAGGTGCTCTCCCTAGTGGCTTATGCCTCCATCTCATAGGCCAGAACTGTGTCCTATGGTCACTCCTAGCTGCAAGGGAGATTGTGTAAGAGAATTTTTTAGCTGGGCACATAGCCACCGCAAAAAAATCAAGGAGAATGAGGCACAGATATTGGGTAGGAAATGAGCAGTGTCTACTACAATTACAGATAAGTTCATGTCCCCTCAGACCTTCTCTCCCCCGTACCCTTATTAATCTGGGCCTCATGGGCATTTTGATCAAGCTTCTTCGCAGATTCTGATGTTCTCCTCAGTCCCTAAGGTTTGAGGACCACTGCCACACTTATAAAGCTTAAGCAGCAGTTACATCTGTCTTTCAAGTGTTCAGCCTAGTGCAGCCACTATAGTTGTCCAATCAAATACAAGTTGCCCGGAAAAACTTAACCGTATTTGCTATAGCCACATCTCAAGTTTGGTCTCGCCCAGCATGTGACTCTGGGGTGTGAAAAATTATTGGCTTGTTTTAAAAATCAAAGCTACACTGCAAAAGATGATGATCTGCTACCTATGACAATATTTAAAGAATGTGATTTGGGCCCTGAAGCTATAAGACCCTAATTGAGATGACAGCCTTATCCCACAAGGTGACATACTGCCTAGAATGGCTTGCTTGCACTCTGAAGACATTTGGCTACTGGCTAAGGGAAAAAAATGTGTTGGTGGGCAAGTGTTCATCACAACTGAAGTGGGGGGAAAAGTCATGATAAAAATAGTACATATTTTTATATTAAAAAGTATATACCTATGCAAAAAAGAAAAGCCTGGAAAGCTAATTCCAATATGATAACAGCTTAGAGGTGAGAGTAATTATGTCTTAATTTCATTTTGGTTTTGTTGAAAAAGGAGGGTAACTTTCCAAAATTTTGTACAAAATATATAGAACCAGTTTATAATTAAAAAAAAAAATGTGTTGACCTATACATTTGTCATCAGGAATCATATAACAATTTTTGGAAGGCTTCTGGTAGCCCAGCTCATTCAACCTTATGCCATATCTTATCTGGTCTTTGTGTAAAATTAAAAGGCAACTAAGGAGGACTTCAGCTAAAGCAAAGGCATAACCATGTATGTAGAGCACCATGACAAGGCTGCCAGCTACGAAGGCAGCATTTTTAAAATCTGAAGCCATCCAGATTTAGCAGAGGAAAACACTCTCAAGTGAAACGCAGGCTCAAGGTCCCTGTGATTTCCTAATTGAGAAGCTGCAAAGAGAAATGTGGGTTCATTACTCAGCCACCATACTATACTCAGCTACCTCGCACATAGCAATTATGCTGGAACTCAGGGTACCATGTGCACTGCATACAAAGCCACCCTCTGAGAGGAACCAAAATGCATAAGACCCTGCAGCATGGCAAGCAGCCAACTACCAAGAAAACTTTTTCCAACCAGAGTACATTTTTGGCAAACCCCTGCCTGCACTTACCTCAGGAAGCCTATGTGGCTATCAAATAAGCAAGCTAATAAATATATTCATAGGCAAGTTGGATGCTGTTAACTTTGGGGGAGCAGCTGAACTGTGAGTCAGGTCTGGGGAGGTAACTTCATACCGAAGACTCTATTCTCTACTCATCTTTTTCACTCTAGCAAATGCTTATGGCTTGCTTTCAATAACCATCTTTGGCTGAGCTTCTTTTAAAACAAAGCTGCCCCAGGTCAAGATGCCAGAGTAGGTAAATGCTATGCTCACTTCCCATGACCACATCAAAATTACAACTAAATTATAGAAT
This sequence comes from Eonycteris spelaea, assembly GCA_003508835.1. Taxonomy (NCBI): domain Eukaryota; kingdom Metazoa; phylum Chordata; class Mammalia; order Chiroptera; family Pteropodidae; genus Eonycteris; species Eonycteris spelaea. The sequence continues at coordinate 330,402 of PUFA01000285.1, read as the reverse complement.
AATATTGTGAACCACCTGAAGACTAGATGAATAGAACACCTATAACTAAGGATATAAAAAAAAGCCACATTGAGACTGGTAAGAGGGGGAAGATGCAAAATACAGTCTCACACTCATGTGTGGTAGTTAAGAATCAAGAAGGTTATTATCACTGCAGAGGTTCCAGCCCCACTCCAGGAACCCCAAGCTGGGCCATCAGTGCCTGGAAGAGGGGTCCCCATAACACCTGGCTATGAAAACTACCAGGGATTCTATTTGGTGAGACAAAGGGCTTCTGTAGACCCAGGTGTCCTTTTAAAGGGTCACAGCACAGACTCACTTACAAACACTTGCCCTAAGCTCCAGAGAAGGGACAGGAATTTGAAAAGCACCAGGGACTAATGGGAAAGAACTGAATTGTTTGGCTTCAGGGTGAGGGCTAAAGAGGTAGCTCTTCTCTTGGACTAAAATGCTGGCAGGCACCATTGTTCCTTTATTGAGAAACACACATAGCCTGCAAGTGCAGGTAAGAGCCAAATGTGAATCTCCATCAACCTGGCTAACACCACTTTTGCTCCACCCTGATGATTCTCTTAGACCTTACCCCACCCAATTCATGCACCCTGCCCAAACTTCTTTCAAAGTCTAGTACACACAAGCAGCCAGCCTGAACCTGCACTGCAGACTTTTCTAAAATCTCTCAAAGGTTCACAACCCCAAACAAGCAGCAGCTGGCCTTGGCATACCCTGTATCTCTTGCTAAGTGGCCCCAAGCCCAGCACTAATAGCAACTGGCCTGTTTGCAGGATAACCACTCTCAGGTGCCGCCAAGCTCAACACAGGCAGCTACCAACTACAGATCACCTTGTAGCTCCTACCAGGAGGCCCCAAGCTGGACATGGGCTGCAGCTGACCTTAGCCTGCACTAGAGCCCCTCTCAAGAGGCCGCAGAACAAACACATTTGGTGGCTGGCTTCAGACCACACAAGAGCACCACCCAATTAGTGCCACAAATGACACATGCAAAGGGTGGACTTGGCAGACACCAGAGTCCCACAAAGCAAATCCTCTTCATGGATTCGGCTCCTGCACAGTAGCTTATCCACTGCAGTCACAGCCAGTTGTCACAGGCAGTCAGCTTGAGAGTCATTCCCACCCACTGATGTGCCAACAACAGTCAAGGCTCAACCACAACAGGAGGGCACACACAACCCACACAAGGAACACCCCTGGAGCACCCAGCTCAGGTGAACAGAGAGACTGTGCCATTGGGCCCTGCAGGACACCTAGGACACAGGGCTACTCTGATAAAACTGGGAGACATAGTAAATACAATTAAGAAAACAAACAAACAGAGAAAGGCAGCCAAAAGGAGGACAAAGAAAATTATGACCGCAAATGAAAAGAACAGGCAAAAATTCCAGAAAAAAGAACTAAAATGAAATGGAGGCAAGTGATCTAGCAGATGCAAATTCATAAACACTGGTTATAAGGATGCTCAATGAACTTTGGGGAAGAACAGATGATCTCAGTAAGAACTTCAACAAAGAGATAGGGAACAAAAAAAAGTTCAGAAATGAAAAATACAAAAACTGAAATGAAGAATACATTCAATGGAATCAACAGCAGATTAATGAAGCAGAGGATCGAATCAGCAATTTGGAAGAAAAGGTAGCAGTAAATACCCAATCGGAACAGCAAAAAATAAAAAAGAATCCCTCCCCCAAATGAGGATAGTTTAAGGGACCTCTGGTACAACACCAGTGTTAAACAACATTCACATCATAGGAGTTACAGAAGGTAAAGTGAGAAAAGCAAGGACTGAGAACCTATTCAAAGAAATAATGACTGAAAACTTCCCTAACCTGGTGAAGGAAATAGACATACAAGTCCAAGAAGTGCAGAGTCCCAAACAAAGATGAACCCAAATAGACGACGCCAAGACACATTACAATTAAAATGTCAAAGCTGAAGGAACAAATAGAGAACCCTAAAAGCAGCAAGTGAAAGGTAGCTAGTTACCTAAAGGAGCTCCCACAAGACTGTCAGTTGATTTCAGCAGAAACTTTGCAGGCCAGAAGAGACTGGCACAAATATTCAAAGTAATGAAAAAAAGCAAGGGCCAACAACCAAGACTATTCTGCTTAGCAAGGCTGTCATTTAGAACTGAAAGAGCGATAAAGAGCTTCTTAGTAAGAAAAAGCTGAAGTAGTTATTATTCACCAGTATTACAAGAAATGTTAAAGGGACTCAAAGAAGAAAGAGGAGGGGGAGGAGGAGGAAGGGGAGGAGAAAGGAGAAGGAGAAATATATATTAACAAGAAAATATCACAAAGAAAAAAGAATTTCACTGAAATAGATAAGCACATAACAAAAATAGTGGATCAATCAACAAGTAAAGCTAGAACAAAGGTTAAAAAAAGAAAGATTATGTGTAATTACAACAGTAAATTAAGGAATACACAAACCCATGAAAGAAGTAAAAAATAATGGCAAAAAATAAACATCGAGGAGTTAAAATAGTAGTTTTTTAATGTGTTCGAACTTAAGCAATAATCAACTTAAAATAGACTGCTATAACACAAACCTGGTAGATGTGATGAACATTGTCCACAAACCAAAAATCTATAAGAAATATACAAGAAATACAGAAAGGAATCCAAACACAGCACTATGGAAAGTCATCAACATACAAGAAAAGAGAACAAGAGAATAAGGAACAGAGAAGAATTACAAAACAATAAATAAAATGGCAATTACTACATGCCTATCAATAATTACTTTAAATGTAAATGGATTAAATGCTCTAATAAAAAATGAATGGATAAAGAACTGGTATATATAATGGAATATCACTTGGCCATAAAAAAGAATGAATCTTATTGCAACAACATGATGGACCTCAAGTAAGTGAAATAAGTCAGAAAGAGGACAAATGCTGTATGATTTCAATTGTGTGTGGAATCTAAAAACACAAAATAAATCAACAAACAAGACAGAAAAAAACTCATGGATATGGAGAACAAACTGATGGTTACCATATGGAAGGAGGGTTGGGAGACTGAGTGAGAGGAGTGAAGGGATTAAGAGGTACAAATTGACAGTTACAGAATAGTCACGGGAATTTGGAGTCAATAATATTGTAGAAGCTATGTATGGTGTCAAGTGAGTACAAGACTTATGGGAGGATCACTTCAAAAGTTATATAAACTTCTAACCACTATGCTATACAACTGAAATTAATATAATATTAAATGTAAACTGTAATCAAAAAATAAAAAATAAATTTGAAAAATAAAATAAAGCTGCTCCAATCACCAAGGATTCCCTGATTTAAATTAAGTTGCTGCACTCTGAGCCTCTTCCTCTAAATCTAATGGCAGAAAAGTGACCTCCACAGCCACTCTTACTGTTCTTTCTGATCAGTAGGTCCAGAGCTTGTTGAGTTGTGCTTTCTAAGGACCTGGTCCTGATGCTTTAGTAGGACTGGAGAGAGCAGAGGATGAAGTGATCCAGGGCATCACCTCACCTTGCCTGGTCTCCAAAGGCTCCGATGCAAAGCTGACTTATGTGTCTGACCACACCATTTCTAAAGTCTGCAATGATGGTGCCTCAATACTCAAGAGCCTTTAGGACATAGAGTCAAGTCACAAATGATGAAATACAGTTGGCAAACCAACATAAAAATATCCAACCTCAGCAGGAATTAAAGAAATGGAAATTTCAATAAAATGTAATATCTCCTATCAATTTAGCAGTCTGAGGAATCCTTCTTGTGCAACAGTCCTAACTAGTCTCCCGGCATCCCTTCCTGCCCTGTGCAACCCACCCTCTACCCAGCAGTCGGAATAACCTTTCTCGAATGCAAGTCTCATCAGGTAACTGGCCTGCTTAAAGCCCCTTTATGGTTTCCAACTGCTGTTAGGGTAAAGTCTACATTCTGCTCCTGCCCTGCCTTCTGTTCCTGTCCATTTTACGCCATCCTTTCCATCCTCTGGCCTCAGCTCCTCTAGGTCCATGCTCATTAGCAACTCTGGAGCATCTGTACATTCTGCTTCTCTGCCTGGGTATCTAGGACAGTCTCTCCCCTCCATCCCCATGTGCTTCCACCCTAGTTAACACGCAACACCTTCAGAATGTGGCCTAAAAATCCTTCTTAAGAAAGTCTTCCTCAATCCTGTTCCACATAAGAGTCCCTCTATCAGAACCCAGACTGGGTCCCAATAAAGCTGAGCAAATATAAAGCAATACACATTTTTTTTTTTTGGAGAGTAATAATCTTAAAAATAAGCACACCCTTTGACAAGATAATTCTATTTAAAGAAATTTATTATAGTAAATAATCTAAAATGCAGACAAAGATTTAAGCCCTACTATGTTTATCACTGCATTAATTATATCTGAAAGGAAAAAAGAACCAAAAAGAAACAATCTAAATGCCCAACATAAAGGAAGTGGTAAATTATAAATATTCACATGATGGAACATTGTGGAGTCATTTAAAAAAGATATTTATAAACTTTTTTTTAACTTAAAATGCTTATCATGTTAAGTGAACAAAAAAAAAAAACAGGCACAAAATTGTATTTATAGTATAATCTCTGTAAAGAAAAATACATTAACAATACAGGAAAGAAATATGCCAAAATGTTTATAACAGTGACCTCTGGGTAGTAGGATAATGAATATTTTTTTCTATTTCTCTACATTTCTTCATGCTTTTCAAATTATCAGGGGTTCAACCTCTTCTAATTCTCCTGTCTTGCTCTAAAGCTACCTTGTACCACATAGGCTAAGACAGAGTAAATGGGCCTCTCGTCCTCTGCAGCACTGACCTCCTGTGACCTTTCCACTCAGGACCTCCTGATGCACAGCATGTGGTGACAAACATCAGGACAAGCTGAAGCCATTTGTGCCTGCATCTCAAAGATAAAGGAGAGTAATACCTGGTACATATTCCCAGAGTTATCTAGTCACCCCAAAACAGGCTATTCAATATGACCTCTTCCTCCCACAGAAATGTCAAAAAGCCTAATTTATTACTCTGGTTTTGGAATGGGCATTCCACTATAATTGAGGAATACTAGAATTTTTACTGTTGCCTTTGATAGGGGTCAACCAACAAGGAAATGGCAACCTGTGTGTCCATATTCACCCCTGATGAATAACTATCTGGTCCCACTAAGGATTCAGAATTAGGGGAATTTCACAGGTATGCATGGTAAGGGCCAAAGATCTTTAGCAAGTGGGGTCTGGTACAGGTGAAACGAAGATTCTTTCCTGCTTTTCTGTGTCACCATTGTAGGAGGGCATTTCCCAGGAGCCCAAGGAATGCAGGCTCTGCATCACTGCTGGTATCATGGGCTTTCAGCCCACAAGCAGCTTTCTAAGGCTGACAAACTGCCAGGCATTGACACATAGCCTACATGTCGCAGTCTCTTTTCCTGCTGGCTGTAGGAATGGGAAAGTGCAAGGATGAATGGCATTAAATAAGGCCAGGGTGAACACCACTCACGTGGGAGCATAACAAAAGACATTTGAGAGAGCCGCACAGCGGAGGGGGGCATGTGGAAAGGTTAACACCTCACACTAGGCTCCAATTCATAGCTCTTAAGCTTAAAGGCAGTTCCCCAATCAGGCCCCTTCATGTCTTACCAAACTACCTGAATCTAACACTGCCTAATAGAGAATTATACTCCATTTCTGACACTCACAGAAAGGTCTCTACCAATGTCCACACAAAAGCAGTGCCACATCCTTGGCTGGGATTTTGCTATGTGGCACATCCGCTTCGGGGAGCTCTCTCTAGAACACAGTGCCACTAGGAGCAGAGGCTCCATCTATATTACTACCCCGCTCCCAAATCACCCTCTTCCATAGCAGTGTGGTACAATGAAAAGAGCACCAGAACCGACAAGTGGAAATAAGAGAGAGGCAGATTCCAGATAAAATGAAGAAAGGCCTTTCTATTTAACTGCAGAAGAGGCCAACAGTGAAATAAACGTACTGTCTGAGAGACAATGAATTTCTCATCACTGGAGGTATATATATAGGTCTGGGCTGGTAGCCACCTGGCAGGACTCTCTAGAAGGGATGACTGCTTTGCCAGAGATGTTGCTCTTGGTGACCCAAGGGGCTCCTTCTACCTCTGAGACCCTATGTGCCTTTAATTTCACTGGAGTGGCCAGAAGCTGGCTTCTTCACTCAAAACATAAGGGTGACAAGAATCTTATATCTGACTAGGATATTCCACACAATAATGACTGCCAGGAGAAGCACTGGATAAGAGCAAAGGAGTCACTCAAATTTCCACTAGGGAACGGAATGGTGGGCCACCCTGGAAGAAGCCTCAAGACGGCCAGGAGGTTGCAAATCTCTCCAGACTCCACTTCTACCTACATATGTATGAATGCATAGGGACTCGTTCCAGGAGACAGATAATTGTAAAACACTACCGTCTAACCTTACTGATTTCTTATAATATCCTACCTAGGTGCCTTATCTCATTATTTCATCCTCACCATAACACGAAGTTAGACACTTTTTATTCTCATGCTTTGTACACTAGGGAAGTGAGGCTCAAAGAAGCTAATGACTTGCCCAGACACACACACACAGAGCAGCAGGACCTGGACTAGATTCAATTCTGTCTGATTTCTGAATCCAAGTATTCTACCAGTAAGTCTTAATGTAGTGACTCAGGAATGGGATGAAAATGATAAAATTAAGAACTCTAATATGCAAACAGTCTCTATATGATTTGTTTTCACTCAATACAAAACTAAACCTTTCCCAAGCCTTGCAAAGTGAGGCCAGCCCTCGCTGTTGTGACTTTTCCCTCTCTTACACTGCCTGCCTTTTGGAGCTGAGACTAACAGTGGGCAAAACACTGGCAGCTGGCTTTAGAGCTGAATAGAACCATAACTCTCATCTATGTAGAGGTCTCTGAGATAGATTATGACCGGTCACTGCCTGAGTTCACTGGGATCCTGGCAGATCCAGGTTAGCACCTAGCTGCTCGACCACTCTCAGTGCTCTTCCTATCATGCCACACACCAAATGCCCTCAGAATGACTGATGATTAAAAGAAAGAACACAAGAGCACTGAGCCCATGGTGCGGCTTCTGAGCCAAGGGGACAATTTAATATCTCTTCCCAGGGAGAGCCATTCCTTCCTTCCTTCCTCCTTCCCTCCCTCCCTACTTTCCTTTCTTTCTTTTAGGGCCACTACTTAAGGACCAATCAGTGCGTAAGGATGTCTAAGAGAAGCAAGAATTCAGTAACTAGTACAAATTCTCACTGAAATCTTTTTTTGTGTTCACCCTGGGATAAGCATCCTGAGGAACGGGCCTTCAAGGTAATTAAAATCCAGTTTGAAAAACTATTTTACAATCCCTAAAGAATCAATGGATCTAGTCACTGATCATCAATGGCTGAGAAAGACGAGACATGATGTCCCTCCGAGAGAAAAATACATCACCTCTAAAGTAGTCTTGTTGAAAAAGTAAAGCTAAATTTGATTGGAACATAGATCCAATTTCCAGTTTACATGAAATACAGAGAACAGAGGAACACATGAACATGTTAAATGCTACCACAGAGATACAATTAGCAAAATCCAGACTGTGAAACTCTACAGACTGGTTTCTTCAACAAATAAACTGCAATGAAATAAATATGAAGGAGGAGCCTATAGATTATCAGACTTTATTGGATCGTATTCAAACAAACAAACTTAAAATATATATATAACATTATGAGACAAGTAGAAGTTTGAATACTAACTGAATATGTAATATTAGGGACTTATTAATTTTTAAGTACAATAATATTATTATGGTTATTTTTTAAAAGAGGTCATTTTCTTTTAGAGATACACACTGAAATATATGACTAAAATAATATGATTTGGGAATTTACTTCAAACTCATATAGGCCAGGAGAGGGAATAGGTAGAGATATTGACAAAATATAATAGGTCATGAATTGATAAAGGGTAAGTAGAGGTTTATTATACTATTTTTACATATGTTTAAAATTTCTATAACACATAGTTTAAAAAGTAAACCCAGATTTGAAGATAAGATTGATATATTCAATATTCTCAGAGGAGAGTTAAAGTAGAAACTATAAGGCATAGATTGTAAATGTAGCAGACATTTAGGTGAAGGAGGTATTCAGACTCAATAAACATTTATTGAATGCTTACTATGTGCTAGACTCTGTAGTAGGCACTTTATTTACCAGCAATGTGATCTTTGCACCTCAACTTCCTCATCTATATAATGGGGATGGTAAAAAGTCTGCTTCATCTGATTGTTACTAAGAGGAGAGAAGGTTATACATATCACTTAGAATAGTGCCTGTCCTACAATATACAATAAATATCAGACCCATTTTATAGTTGGGGAAACTGAGGCTCAGAAAAGTAAAGTAACTTGCCCAAAAGATCATGCTGCCATAAGAGGTGGAGCCTGGATTTCATAAGCAGTTCCCTCACCCTCAGGCTGGGCTCCCTCGGGCATGCCATAGGCAGGAGAGCCCTGTGACTACTGGAGAGCATGGACGATGAAGGCGTCAGGGAATAAATGAGCGGTGACTCTTTGAACAAAGAGTAGGAATAAGGCAAAGGCTGAAAGGAGTAAGGAAAAATAATATTCAAGACCCTCAGAAATGCCATTCTGATGAAGTTCCTAATTAAGACTGTATACTATAGCTGTCATTGGGGTGACCTCACTGATTCAAATAAATAGCCATGAGGTTTCTGAGGGAACAATTTTAACTCTGCTTTCCATAATAAAGATTCTGGATTACAGCTCAAAGCTTTAGCTAGTTAAGCATGTGGGTCAGTCACACAAATTGTTTTCTTGGCTGGATGCCAAGAAAGCCAGACTGTCATTCCAGCAATGAGGTGATCAGTTTTGCATTCCTAGCCAAAAAAGGGGCTTCTCCACAGAGCTTGAAAATCATATCTGTAAGATCTATACACTCAACCTTCCCCTAAAATATGTTCGAGTGTTTTATTTGGGGAAAACTACAGGGTTGAAGATGGCTGTGCAGACATGGCACCAGAACATGCCCAGACCCAGAGAGGAGACCACTTCTCCAGTTAACAGGTAGACAAAGGTCACCTCAGTAGCAGGGCCTTGTAGATTTGCTGTCACTTCTCCCACCAGGCCTTGCTAAGCACTTGACAAGCCCATTCCAGAGGCCTTTGTAGAGGTGCAGAAATAGGACTGGTCATGGCCTAAACATGCCATTCAAGTCCCCCCTCTGCCCTCCAATGGCCACAGACAACTCATTTTCTACTTGGCTTCTTTGTTTATGAAGAAGGGTAACAGAGAACCTCACTGCAACAGGAAAATGAAACATATGTAAAAAGCTAGACAAAAAGTTGAGAACTTGTATGATTATGTTGACTTCCCATTAAGCCAGAACTAGATCAGATCTTTCAGAATGGTATTCTGAGGGTCTCTAACCTGTCTGGCCCCAGAGGCACTAGAGAACAGTGAGACTAGCCAGGGAGTGAGTTGATCAGGCCTGGTTTTGATTTCTGGCTCTGCCATATTATCTTCAAATTTTCCATTCCTAGAAAAATAAGCCCCATCTACCCCTCACTATCTTGACTGACTGGAAAACAAAAATCCACAGATAACCTATGAATCTCATTTTACCTTAGGGTTTTAGCCTTTTTTCCACTAAAACACAACACAAAGGGGCTGATGTGAATTTTTTTATTTTTTAATTTTCTTCCTCATTCTGTTCTCTTTATTTCTCTCCTTGCAGGTGCTGATGATCACTAACAAGCACTCAGAATGAGAAGTAGGAAGAAGGCAGGAGACACGAACAAAGGGGTCTAGGGAAAATCTACAACACAGCTCATCAGCTTCTACAAAACCAGCGCTGGCTTTAAAACATCAGAGAGAGGTAAGGACCACATGACCTTGGTCTGCCTGACCCAAGATCAGCATGTTCTTTTTCACAAGGCTGCAGAGTAAGCTCAATAAAGAATTAGCTGTAATGAAGGTGGGGCCTTAGGGGCCATCAGACCCAGGCTCAAACACCTGGCTCTGCAATTTATTTGCCCCAAGACCTCAGGCAAATTATTTGTTTTTGGTTTTAAGCCTTTGTCATTTCACTTGTAAAATGAGGATAGTAACTAACACTGTGGGATTGCTATGAGAATCAGAAATAATATATACATATTTAAAGGATATTTATAATAAGAGCTGCCATGTATTAAGAACTGTGATAATATATAAATTGTCTCATTTAAACCTTAAAACCAATCTATGAGGAGCTATTACTGTCCCCATTTTTAAAGATGAGAGGAGACTGAGGTTCCGACTGAGGAATGTGCCCCCAAAACATAGGTGGTGGTGAGTGTTGGTTGAGGGTTTGTTTGCCCCTGAGGTTGTGTTCTTAGAGCTATTATAGAGCCTGGTACACAGCAGGTCATAAAGAAAAGGTAGCTGTTAGGATTCTGGCAAAGGCCTTCATGAGCCTTACAGTAGCCCTGAGATAAGGGCATCATCATTCCCATTTTACAGATGAGGAGGCTGGGGCTCAGCTAGTTCAGACTCCTACAGTTCAATTAAAAGCCCCCATCTCTTAAAATGTACAGCTGAAACTTACCAGATTTCATTAACCAATGTCACCATAAAAAATTAATTAATTTACTTTTTTAAATTAAAATAAATAAATAAAAGCCCCTATCTTTTAAAGACATATACTTCAGTAATTATGGATAAAATTATATGATGTCTGGAATCCACTTCAAAATAATGAAGCGTTGGGGAGGGGGATAATGAGATGAAACAAGACTAGATTGCCCAGATGTTGAGAACTGCTGAAGCTGAGTCATGGGTACATAGAAGTTCATTAAACTGTTTTCCCTATTCTCGTTTATATTCAAAGCTTTGCATAATAAAAAGCAAAAAAAAAAAAATCACCTCGTCTCCTAGAGGATGTATAAGGTAGAGGTAGGTCTCAAACTGATGTGTGTTCTGTCCCCAAATTCTGAGTCCCCTCCAGTTTCCTGTAATAATCACTTTAAAGCATTCCTCCTCCTTTCCTTCCTCACCCTATGGTCCAGCTCTGCTAGGGGACTGACATCATTCTAGAGCCCAAAGTGCTGCTAATCTGATTGGGGAAAGCAAGGTAGCCTCCACTGAGGGCCAAATGGTGGCAGCCCACACTGCTGCAGGGGTGAAGGGCTAGGATGAGCCCTGCTAACTGGAGAGTCCAGGAAAGACCCTTAGAAAGGAAACATGACTTGGCTGCAAAGAGGATTTGAATGATCTGAAGGAGAATGTAGGAATAAGAAAGAGAGAAAGGAAGAAGCAGTGAGTGCAGATGCATGGACAAGGGCCACACAGGCTGAGCTCCATCTCCTCAGCTCCCTCCCCTCTGAAAGTACTACTGCAGCCCCCACTGGCATCGCTTCCACCAGTCTCCCTTCCTGTAACCTACCCTCCCTCCAATAACCTACACTGCCCCAGGATGATCTTCCCCAAACAGAAATCTGATCACATCTTGCCCTTGCACATTAAAAACCTCCCCAAGCTCCCCAATTAACTCCAGATAACGTCTACATGCCTCACCCTAACTTTCAGGATGATTGTCACTAATCAGCCCTCATTGCTACCTCCCCCTTGCCAGGTCCCCACAGGGACATCCAGAGCCTACAGTTTAGCTGCCTCATATACCTTTTCTCTAGCATTCTCTCTTCCTAGCACGCCCCCACCTCCTGATAAAATCCTGTAGGACCAGCTCAGATGTCATCTCCTCACTCTGCCCCAGCAGAGCACACCCCTGTTATCAGAACACCTTCACACTACACTCATTTGTGAGTCTACCTCCTGAGAAGAATGTGGGCTCTGGGGTAGTAAAGGCCACCCTTACTGTTTTCTGTCTACACAATGGGTGATGAATATAAGGTGGCTATTATTACTATTGGTGACTTAAAAAATATGGGAACCGAGCAGAAAGGCAGGGTGCCTGGTACTAAGCAACTACTGGGAGAGGCTCCTCCATGAATGGACAGTTGAGGACGGTAGGATGCTGAGCAGAGGGCTCCTTTCTGACCTTGGCTGAGACAGCCTTACTGCAGTGCCCTTCATGTGTGTGAAAAGCCCATGGCTACAGGAGGCTTAATGAATGCCTAAAATGCTGTAACAGTTTCCTTCCAAAGATTCCAGACAAATGGAAAATTATAATGACAACCTGACGCTCCCCTTACTTCCATGGCTGCAAACCTAAAGAATATTTATGATCCATGGGATCAGAGATTTGGTGTATTAGAAGCAAAGAAAGGTCACAAGATTAACTGATGCAGACCATCTGCTCCTGGGTGGGGAAAGAGATCCCATATTCAGTGATTCTCCCCAGTGCACCAGCACCTGCTTCTCTCATGAAAATCTGAAGCCAACACGATTTTTATTTAACTTAGAATAAAATTGACATCTCCTACAAGGAGGGGTGAAAAACCAAACACAAATGTGCTGACTTACAGGGAACTGAGGAACCTTCTGGTAGCATAACAAGAGACCATACACAGGGCCCACAGCCCTCTCAGGAAACGGGCACTTGTGCTCTCCATAGTAAATTCTTAGCAACAAGGTTTAACGGAGGAGAACAAATGCTTCAGGAGATGTTTGCATCATTGCAAGTGGAGAAAAACTCAACAGGGGCTAGCGCTAGAGGAGCTTCTCTCCTCTTACATTTTTCATGGGCCTGATGCTCCTGCAATTCCCAACACCACGCTTCTGACATTACAGCAGATGCTGCCCGCTGCCTGCCTGCCACTACACTAATCCTTCATCCTCGGGGGCCAATGGAAATGTAGGATTTCCATTAATCAGGGCTGTGGACACCAAAATAGCTCATCTGACCTTTGCAAATACCAAACAGTGGATTTAAAGCAGAAACTGGCAAAAGGTAATGCAGAATTCTTTAGCTTTCCTTTCAAAGATGATTTTATGTCATTAGCCAAGAAACAGACTGACTATAGGACCAACACAGTTAGAAATTGGGTAGAAACAGTCAAATTGGAAGTGAGGTAGCCACCAATGTTTCAACACACACATTCCTTGATGAATTATTTAACATATATTAAAAATATATATATGGCTCAGAAATCTGTTGGCATTGGATTGAAAACAACGTCAAACTGGGAACTAGCAGTTTTCTGAGAGAACACACACACATCAGAATAAACATGGATTTCAAAGCCTGACACCAGTTGGACTCCATCAGACAATAAAGAACTAATATTGCCACAAAGCACAGATCTGTTATTGATGAGAAGACAGAACTTCTTTTAGGAGTCCCATATTACAGCAGATTGAACTCATTAAGCTTCATCACATACACACCCATTTCTCTCTACTTATAGGCCTGTAAATCTTAGTCAGTGGTTGATATTTTAGGAGCAAAAGTGACTGCTTAGTATTTCACAGAGAATTTCTTTGCATGGTTATAATTCAGTACCACCTGAAACTGGATCCCATGTAATTGTCATGAAATGCAGTGCTCTGGGTGTTTTTCACTTAAACAAAGTAATTACGGAAAACTTGAGGAACAGAGTAAAAAAGAAAAGCTGCTTACATAAGCCTGCCACCACCCTAATTCAATTCTTTAATAACCACTTTATTGAGATATAATTCACATAACATAAAATTCACCATTTTGAGGTGTACAATTTAGTGGGTTTTAGTATATTCACAGAATTGTGCAATCAATGACACTATCTAATTCCAGGATGTTTCATCATCCCCAAAAGAAACCCTGTACACATTAGCAGTCACTTCCCATTCATCCTAGGCCCCCACAACACTAATCTGCTTTCTTTCTATATAAATTGGCCTATCCTGGATATTTCATATAAATGAAATCATATAATATGTGGCTTTTTGTGTCTGGCTTCTTTTACTACCATAATGTTTCACCTAATTCAATTTTTGTTTATACTTTGCTAGTTTTCCTTCCCATTTTGATTCTTATACATTTAAAGCATAATCCTTTGCTAACTTTTATAAAGTCAAGCCTGGGTTTTGCTGAACAATGAGTTATTGACTTTTAGCTGGCAGGCATTGTGGGTCCAGGAGCTGAGGAGGCCTGTTTTGATCTCTAAATGAGAGCCTACCACATTGGTTTAATTTTAACAGAAAGTTCCTGGTAGTTAAGAAGACACCAAATAGCACTACCAGCCTTCAGGATAACTACACAAAGCATCAAATACAATCTGCCACAGAATAGTAAAGAACTCAGGAACTCATAGGAAGAACGAGGTGCCATCCACTGAGCTCTCTGTTTTGCAAATGTTATAAGCTAAATTATCTATGTCCCCCACCCACACTCCATGCCCACCAAATTCATATGTCGAATATGACTGTCTGGAGATAGGCTCTTTAAAGGGGTGATTAAGTTAAAATGACTGGTGTCCTTATAAAAGGAGGAAATTTGGACATAACAAAGAGACTCCAGGGATGAATGCCAACTAAATTAGACCATGTTAGGACACAGCAAGGTGGCCATCTGCAAGCCAAGGTGAGGCCTCAAGAAAAACCAAACCTGCTGACACACTAATATTTGACTTGTAGCTTCCAGAACTATGAGAAAATAAATTCTGTTGTTTAAGCCCCCTAGTCTGGGGTATTCTGTATGACAGCCCCAGCAAACACCTCATTTAATGTCCCCAAATGTGCCTGAAAAAGTAGGACTGAATCTCCATTTAACATGAGAAGGCTTAGGCATATAAACAGGTTAACAGAACTGAGAATGAAACTGAAATTAGTCTGATTTCAAAACTTTTGTTCTTTACAGAAAGTACACATGTTGAAATTTATTTTTAATTTTTTCTGTAGCACCAGGGGTCAGACTATTAAAATAAAGAAAAACTTTTGTTCTATGCTTAGGAAGCCAATATGTACTCTTCCTAGCACATAACTTCCAAATTCAAAATTCATTCATTTCAGAAATATCTTTAAGAGAGAAAAAAAATTTAGTAAGTAAAGTGTTTTATATACATTATCCAATTTGAGCTAAGAGATATGTAGTAACCATAACTGAGGAAACTGAAGCTCAGATACATTAAATGTTTCTATCACAGCATAGTATTTGTCTTTCATTAAACTCCCCAGTCTAACAGTTTCATTTTGAAAGACCAATTGAATTAAATTCTATTCATCAACCTTTCATTGAGACTGGCAGTGTTGAGTACTTTGGATACCAAGATGAATGTACCCTAGTCCCTATTTTGGAGGAGATGTAGAGCCCAACAAGGAAAGGCGACAGCGTTCCAAAGAGCTTTGAGCAAATTAGAAAAAGGTGACCCTTTCTTAGAGTGAATCAGCATCAGGGCTGCTGAGCAGGCTATAGTATACACCCCTTCTTGCTAAAGAGTGAGATCAGTAGACTGAATAGATAGAGAGCAATAGGAACCCTAGGGAGTATTTGGTTTTCTCTCCCCCACTGGCCACCTCGCCTTGCTCACACAACTTCCCTGCCATGCCCCTCTAGACCAAAACCAGCCAGGCCATGAGGTATGGGCATGATGACTCTGGAGAGGAGTCGGTGTATGGACCCAGGCCTATTCACAGTGGGTAGTGGGCAAAATTAAAAGGTGGCAGTGCCAAGTAGGGGTTGAAATGCCAGAGGGGGCCACACGCGGAGGGGACTGTCCCAAAGACCAGGCGAATGGGGAGCTGGAGCCAGAAAGCCAAAGCAGGTAGAAGCCAAGGAATATCAGGGTCCCAGAGCATCTAGAGAGGACGTGGCTTTAACAGTGTCAGGAACCCTTCATAGCGGCTTCATGTCGTTCATTTCTCATCCAGATGACTTTCTACCCCAGACAGCTGCTTTTACCACATGCCACTGAGGGGCCCCACATCCACCTCTCCACAGTGCTAGGTGCTGCTCTAGAGTGGGGAGTGGTAGTTTGCTGAATGCCTGCCAGGAAGACCCAGTTCTCCAGCAACCTTTGTGAGCATCCAGCACTGGAGAACAGAGAGCTTGGTGCAGTGAATAGCACATCCCCAGGCTTCAGTTCTAATAAGAATCTGCCCCAACCCAGGAGCTTCTGATTGAGCTGAGAGAATAAACACTACAAAGCGCCCCTTCCCACAGCTTAGAGTCTCACAGGACACACACACACACACACACACACACACACACACACACACACACACACACACACGCCTACTCTACCATCTGATCTGTACCAGGATGGCTATATGGAAAAAGTTCCAGGGAATCAACTGGGACACCTGGTGTGAGGACAATAGTGGCTCTGATCAGAGGGCATGTCTCAGTAAGTTTGGCATTTGAGCCTTGCCTCACAGGAGAAGCAGAATCTAACCACATGAACAAGAGAAACAGAAGAAAGAGCCATCGTGGTGAAGGCCAGAAGGAAAGGTCCAGAGGCAGGTAGTGTGCCCCAAAAGGAGCACAGTCCAGGGTGACCAGAAGCTATAAGAGTACTTACCAAAGAGTGGGCTGTGGACCACCAGTGGGTGGCCTTAGGTGGGCCAGGGAAGTAGTGTTCAGTAACACTGAACCAGTTCTCTTGAGGTTCTCCTGGCTTCTTCCCCAGTATGGTCATTCCAAGACTATGAATGTTATTCTAACAAGGGTGTAGGCCTCGGCCAGGGTTTGGGGAAGGCAACGGGATCCAGCTACAATAATCTTGTTTTGATTTTATGGCATTTATTATTTTTTTTAGCTTTATGTTACTTTAGATTAATGCCAAGTGAAACTGATTTTCAATTTATAGTAGTGATAATGGTCCTTTTAAAAGTGAATTTGCTCAAGTAAAAAAAGTGAGTCAATATAAAGAAAATGTTTTATAAATAACAGTATAGGTGGCTCATGGACATATCAAAATCATGAATGTGGTCCCCAGAGTGAATGGAAACAGTGATATATGGGAAACCCAGGCCAGAGCCTAAGTGGGCAGGGAAGGGAAGGAGAAGAAACTGCAGTTTCTTCTTCCAGGTGGCCAATGGGCCCAGGAGGCTCACCAGGAAGAGGCATTAGTCTATCTTCACCTCTACGGGGAGGATATCTGGATGCTATCTCAGGGATCTGCTTGGAGCCAGCCTATGAGCAAGGGTAGCAGCTTTGGTGTGGGAAAAACCTGGGTTCAAGTCTTGACTCTGCCACTTCCTGGCATGTGGCTCAGTCTCACCGTAAGTTAGAGAAAATAATACCACTAAACGGTAGTTTCCTCTCATCCGCTCCCTTTTCAGCTCTCTGGTAGGGAACTGAATCCGAAATCCAGTCTCTAAGAATGCTCACCAGACTTGAGGGAACCGAACTGTACTCTTCTGTTCTGACCCTATTTAAGGGACGTACAAAACGCCTGTTCTCAGTTTATATCACTGGGTTAGAGACAAGGAGGGAGATCCTGTGGATTCTCAAGGCTAACAAGTCACCAGTAACATGCAGGGAGTGTGAGTTTGAGCACCAAAGGTCGCTATCCTGGAGCAACAATAGAAAGATGTGGTTCACTCACAGCTGGCAGGCAGATGGGAAAAAGAAATGAGGTACTCATGTATTTCATATGAAAGCCAACTGGGAAATGGTTACCAAAAAGGTTCTTAGGCAAAAAGCTTTCAACAAGAAAAGTATATCTGGCCTGGCACAGGGAAGAGGGAAGCCAAAGATATAGGAGGAAAAGTACATCTCTGAAGTTCACCAGTGGGCATTGTCTACTCTGCATTTCCTCATGAATGTGGTGCTCAAGTCAAAAAGCAAGTTATGGACGTGGTTCCATAGTGTAACGGTTAGCATGTCTGCTTTACATGCAGAAGGTCCTGGGTTTGTGCCCCAGTGGAGCCACAGTCCATGGTCTATGGCCATGCCACCCTGAACAAGCCCAATGTCTGATCTCGGAAGCTAAAGTGGGGTTGGGCCTGGTTAGTACTTGGATGGGAGACCACCTAGGAAGACCAGGTGCTGTAGGCATAAATAATAAATAAATAATAAATAAATAAATAAATAAATAAATAATAAATAAGTGAGCTACTAGTTTTATGTTACTTTAGATTAATGCCAAGTGAAACTAGTTTTCAATTTATAGTAGTAACACAAGTACTTTAGGAAGTTAGCCAATAGCAGCAAGCTTTAATCCACAGGTCTCAAAGATGGTTTCCCATTAGGGAATATAGACTGCCACCAACCAAATGCCTTTTTACTCCTTAGATGTGCAGAAATGTCAGACAGCTAGCACTGATGAGAGTGTACGGAAAACAGGTACTCTGGGATCTGTTGGTGAGAGTCTAATGCAGGACCCCCTCTTAGAAGGCAATTTGGAAGTCTCTATAAAAGTTTTAAACGCTCCTATATAGTCTGACCCAAGTTTTTACTTCTAGGAATCTAAACCATAGAAATGTATAAGTGTACAAAGATATATTGCCACAGCATTGTTTATGAGGACAACAAATAAATAAGCAAAATCTCACTGTCTCCCAGTAAGAGAATGGCTATATAATTGCATATCCACTTGGTAGAATGCTATGCACAATGAGGTAGACTGAAATATGCTGCCATGGAAAGATCTCCAAAATATACAATGGCATGACAAAAGCAAATTGTAAAATGAAACTTAGAGTAGGATCCCATTATACAAAAGAAACTTCATGGAACAAAGACCCCACATTAAGTAGCTGTTGGGGTTACCTCTGAGGAGCCAGGAGGGGGGTGGCAGTGTGTATGGCAGTAGGAAAGTGAAGACTAGAACTTTATATAAAATATATTTCTATACTGTCTAATTTTTAAAAACAATGTATACATTTGTTACTTTCACTTTATATACTTATCTAATTTTAAAAAGAATGGGTATACTGTCAATACCAATTCACTGAAAGGCAAACAATTAGCACAGAAGACCAAAAAAAGGTATCCTCTACGGTAGAGGAATCCTGGAGTACGATGATTTGAATGCTGGCCCTGCTGTGAGAAGGCCCTTTTCCAGCCCAAGGTGCTGCTTCCTCCTCTGCTCACCTACGAGAAGGCTGAGAGGGTGTGTGCACCCTTCTCAAAAGCAGCTTTCTGATCACCATGATGAGGCTTCTGGGAGGCCATTCTCTAAAGGCTGGTACCCTTTCATTTACCCGCCTCCATCATGTTCCTTGGCGGAGTTCTGAAGCACAAATCATTTCATATCCTTCTCTCTATCAAGTTTGTTTGTTTGTTTTTTTACAGTATTATTGAAATATAATAGACAATTAGTTATTCATATTTACATTGTACAATTCAATGCGTTTTGTCAATTATAGTTGGTATACAATAATAAATTAGTTTCAGTTGTACAGCATAATGATTAGATATCTATATAACTCACAAAATGATAACCCCACTAAATCTAGTACCCCTTCCCCTTTACATATTGGTAACAACATTGTTGGCTATTTTCCTTATGCTACACTTTATATCTCCATGACTATTTTGTAACTATCCAATTGTACTTCTTAATCCCTTTGCCCTTTTTCACTGTCCCCCCAATCACCCTCCCATCTAGTAGCACTCAAAATATCCTCTGTATCTAGGAGTTGGTTTCTGTCTTTACTGTTGTTATTTTGTTCTTTAGATTCCACATGTACATGAAAATATGCAGTATTTGTCTTTTCTATCTGACTTACTTCATTCAGCGCAATATCCTCTAGATCCATCAAGGCAGTATCTTCTCTCATCCCCTTCCTTTTAGTCTGTGTGTTTCTTTTAATCTGAAAAGAGTCTCTTGTAGGCAACATAGGTAGGGGGTCTTTTTTTCTTATCTATTCAGTCACCCTGCCTTTTAGATGGAGCACTTAATTCTTTTCCATTTGAGGTACTTGTTTATATGTAGTTATTACCATTCTTTATTCATGTATTTGATACATGTTTTTTCTTCTCAAAGAAGTTGCTCCAAAATTTTCTGTAATACTGGTTTGGTGTTGATAAATTCCTTTAGCTTTTTTATCTGTCTGGGGAGCTCTTTATCTGTCCTTTGACTCTAAATGATAGCTTTGCTGGATAAAGCATTCTTGGTTATAGATCCTGGGTTTTCATCACATTGAATATTTGGTGCCAAGCCCTTCTGTCCTGCATAGTTTCTTTTGAGAAATAAGCTGCCAGTCTTATGGTGCTCCCTTGTAGATAACTAACTGCTTTTCTCTTGCTGCTTTTAAGATTTTCTCTCTTTGTATTTAACCTTTGGCATTTTAATTGTGATGTGTCTTGGTGTGGGGCTCTTAAGGTTCATCTTTTTGGGGGATTCTCTGAGCTTCCTGGGATTGTATGTCTATTTCCTCACCAAATTAGGGAAGTTTTTCATCATTATTTCTTCAAATAGATTTTCAACTTCTTGTTCTCCCTCTTCTCCTTCAGGTACCCCTATGACATTGTTACATTTAATTTTGTCGCACAGACTCCTTAAATTATTATCATATTCTTAGATTCTTTTTTCTTGCTGTTCTGATTGGGTGTCCTTGGTTTCTCCATCTTTTATATTGGTGGTTCGATCCTCTTCTTCATCCACTCTGTTGAGTCCCTCTAATACACTCTTCATCTCAGATAACATACTCTTCATTCTGACTGGTTCTCTTTTATAATTTCCATTTCCATTTTTATGTTTTTATCTCGTTGTTAAAGTTCTCACTGAGTTCATCTACACTTCCCCTAAATTCATTGAGCAACCTTAGAACTGGTGTTTTGAACTCTGTATCTGGTAGATGCTTGACTCCATTATCCCTGGATCTCTGTTGTGTTCTTTCATACGGGTTCTGCTTCTCTGTCTTCCCATTTTAACTGCCTTTCTATGTCTGTTTTTATGAACTAAGCAAAGCTTCTAACTCTCCCAGTCTTATTAGCGTGGCTTTGTGGAATAGGTGTCCAGTGACACAGTCCTGAGAGGGGTTCAGCTACAGGCCAAGTTTAGCCCTAGCCTGTGCCCCTCCAGGGCCACCTGCTAATATTCAGCAAGCAATCCCAAATGCTGTACTTATAGTTGCCTCAGAAACCTAGGCAGCTGCCACCAGTGTGAGTCTTGGAGCTGCTCAGCAAGGGCCACAGTATTCGCTGAGGCACAACTGTATGTGGCTTGGATAGGGCCACAGGTTGGGGAAGGTGGAGTTTCAGGGAATCTTCTGGGTGAAGTGACCTCTATTATCCAGTTTGACAATGTCTCAGCTATAGTGGCACTATGCCTGCACACTGGGAGTGGGGAGGGCTCAAGAGAGGAACAATAGATAACACCAGCTCTTCTGCCTGGGAGAAATCTTTGCCTCTGGCCCTTGCTCTGACAACTCAGTGTCCCCCATAAGTCCCTGGTGCCCCTAGCAGCTGACCTGGCGCTGATGCTTAGAGCAAGCAAATCTATCACAGCAAAAGTCCGGTAGTGGGCATGGCCTTTAAGAGAATGTCAGCAGCTGCCATAGCCTCTGTCCCACCTAGCGCCTCGAGACCAGGCAGCCTCACACCTTCACTCCTCTTCCCTCCTACTGTTGTAGGGTAATTTCTTATTTGTCTCCCTAGTTATAGGGCTTCTGTTCATCCAGACCCCAAGTGACTCTGCTTGCTGTTTGTTCTGTTTCCATCACAACTTTGATATAGTCACAAGAGGAGATGAACAAAGCCTCAATCATCCATGCCATTTTGCCCAGTCTCCTAAGCCTATCAAGTTTGAAATGAAGATTCTTTAGGACATTCTCTCAAACAAGGGACACATTTAATAAAGTTCAAAGACCAGCTGAAAGGCTTGTTCCCTCCAATTCCCTTCTCTCTCTTTCTGGCCAACTCGTACTCATCCTTCAAAATCAGGTCCAGGCAGTGTCTTTCAGGAACCTTCTTTCTGCTTTCCTCTGAGCCTCTTTTACGACCCCATCTATCACAGGACTCACCCTGGGCACTATAATGATATATTTATTTCCCTCTAAGTGGAAACCCCCTGAGGGTGGTGATTGTGTCTTACATATCCCCAGCACCAAGAAGGGAAAGTTGGGGGGGGGGATGCTATCCTGTCTTCCCCCATCATACGACGACCTTCCTGATTGTACCCAGGGTTGTGAGCTGCCCCCAAGACAGAAGATGTTGCCTGAAGAGCATCTATTTACTAAGGGGTATGATAATGCCACCAGCCCAATTAAGGGCTATAATTTCTGCTATGTCACTTAGCCACAAGTGACCCCTCAAGTCCCTCTATTCTATCACTGCCTCTAAATCCATATAGCATCACCTAACAAATATGAAATGCTGAAAAATGAACATATTTACCATGATACTGATGCTCTGCCTTCCTCCAGATACACATCCTTCACTTAGGTTCCGAACAATCCTGAACCTTAGGTTCCGAACAATCCTGAACCAATACTGAATCCTGCTTAATAACATGGCCCCAATAGTATGCAAACATCTCATACCCATTAGGATGACCACAGTCAATAAAACAGTGTCAGTGAGAGTGTAGAGAAATTGGAACCGCTGCTGCTGAGAATATAAAATGGTGTTGCCACTATGGGAAACAGGCTGGAGGCTCCTCAAAATAAATAAAAATAGAACTACCACTCCATTTCTTAGTACACACCCAAAACAATCTAAAACGGGACACAAACAGATATTTGTACACTCATGTTCATAGCAGCATTATTCACAATAGCCAAAAGGTGGAAGCAACCCAAGTGTCCAAAGATGGATGAATGGATAAACAAAATGTGATATATCCATAGAGTGGAATATTCTTCAGACTTCAAAAGGAAACTCTGATATATGCTCCAACATGGGTGAATCTTGGAGATATTATGCCAAGTGAAATGAGCCAGTAACAAAAGGACAAATACTATACAATATTATATGAGGTACTTAGAGTAGTCAAATTCATAGAGACAGAAAGTAGAATGGTGGTTGGCGGGGGCAGGGGAGGGGAACAGGGAGTTGTTTAACGAGTACCAAATTTCAGTTTTGCAAGATGAATAAAGTTCTGGATATGGATGGTGGCCTTGGTTGCACAACACTGTGAATGCACTTAATGCCATTTAAAAATAGTTAATATGGTAAATTGTGTATATTTTACTATATTTTTTTAAGTACATAGAGAGTTGTTCTGTACCTTGAGAGTGAGTGAGTTAATCAGAAAACAGAGATTTGGTTTCAAAAGTCTTCCTGAAAATTGCTGGAGATAAGCAGGAAGACTCTGAGGTCATGCTCCCTGGCTCTAGGATAACAGAGAAGCACAGTGCCTCCTCCAAAGGAGCTCAGCCACCCACTTTAGATGCAGAGAGCAGACAAGGACCCTCATGGAGGCAGAGACCTTGAATCACCTGGCTTTGACTTAGGAAGAAAGTTGCACCGGCTAGTACATACACAGAGAGAGTACAGAGATAGATAATACCTAATTCACTGACCTGCCCCAGCCCCACTCAACACCACAGGGTGCCAGGTGGAGTAGTAGGAAGCATAAGCTGTGTTGTGTACTTCAGTGGCTTTTAATCTTGCTGGTTGTGTGATTATGAGAAAGTCACAACAGAGGTAAAAATGCTCAGCTCACAAGGTCAAGGGGATTAAATAAGATAGAACCTTAAAAAAACCCAGCACCATTCCTGGCCCATGCAGGCACTCCATAAATGTCAGTTCCCTTCCCCCTTCCTTCTATCTCAAACAAGGATGCCTCCCTTTGGGCCCTTCACACTTAGCTCCTCTCAGGGCAGATACTGAATTGAAAAATCCCACCACACCTTACATGGTGCCTTGAAATAAAGAGGCAGATAATTATTAAATACATATAAAATATAAGTGCTACTGTAGTTCAGGGGCTTCTGGGCCAATTCTGTGTCAGTGGGAGGATCTAAGGTAGGTCTTGAAAGACATATGAATCTAAACCACGAGCAAGCAAGAAGTAGGAGTGCCACGCAGGGGGAAAGAATATGATGAGCACAGGCAGGGAGGGAGTGGGAATGGCAGTGCCCATGCAGAGTCCTATGAAAGAGTGGATAGGAAGAAGCCCACTCAGTGAGGGCTTAAACACCAGGCTATGTTTCTAATTCATTCTGAAGGAGATGGGGCGTTCCGAGAGATACGTCTGAAATTTTGACGTATTGACAGTGTAGAAAAGGAGGGAGCATAGAAGGAAAGAGACCAGTTGAAAGGTACCTACAATGGCCCAGTATGCCCAAAGCTAGGCTAAGTTAGAGGAGGTGAAAACTAAGAAGAGGAAACAAAGACTCAAGACATTAGGAAGAAAAACAAACAAAACTCCTCCCACAGACACTAAGCTCCATAGTGGAGAGAGGCCACAGAACCTACATGCACAGTCTGGCCCCTCCATCTATCTGCTCAGCCCGTTCCATACCTCCCTTACTTTTTGCTTGCTCCCTGGAGCAATCTGCCTTTATGTTTAAAAGTATTTGTGAAATTGAAATGAATGTATCTCATGGGCACCTTGTCAGAAACATGCCATTACAAATGACATTTTTGGGTGTCGGGAGTTCTTTTTCATCTGCTGGTGGGTCCAATATGCCCAGTTGACAAGTGAGAAAACTGTGACACCAACAATTATAGAAACAAATCCAACCTAGTCTCTAGAAATCAAGCTGTTCTCTCCATCACACTCAGCAAACAATATGGTGGCCCACTGGCAGTGCAGGAGAACCAGCGGGACCCCAAACCACATGACTTTTCAAGGTGGCATGTGGAGAAAATAATATATATGATTTCTCAGAATGAGGGGAAGAAGGCAGAAAACTCTTCAGAATACTGCTGGGACTCAACACAAATGAACACCTATGGTATGACTCCACTAATAGGAACTTCTAGAACAGGCAAAACTAATCAGTGATAGTTAGAATCAGTGGATACCTCTGCAAGGGGTGTGTTATAGGGTAGGAATGACTGGGGAGGAACTTTCTAGGCTGATGGTGAAAGTCTGTATCTTGATATGGGTGTAGATTACAACTGTGGATGCATTTGTCAAAACCATAACAAAATTTATGCATTTCACTAATTATAATTCACAAGTAAATTATACCTCAACAAAAAATATTAGAATATATAGAAATCTCTACACACACACACACACACACACACACACACACACACACACAAACTGGATTCAAAAGAAAGCAGAATCTCCTATGGAGGCTAAAGATTTTAAGAAAAACTAAAAGCCACTTTGATCCAGGACTTAAGCTTAAAGGTGAAAATAAACTTAGAGATCTTGTTATTTAATCCATGTTCTTCAAATGAGTAAACAGGTAGGAGGTGACCGACCCAAAGTCACAGAGCAAATCAGTAGCAGAGCAATGACCTCCTAAGTCCTAGCCTGGGATTAGTTTCTCAGTTCTGGATCAGGGCCAGAAAATGCAGAGACAACAGAAGACCAAAGGTGATTTTATGAACTAATTTCATTCTAATAATCAAACATGGAACTAAATAATCACCCCCGCCAAGCCAGGTCTAAATCAGGAGATTATATAAAAAAGCATTTACCTTCATGAGTCTGAGTCAAGAATAGCCCCTCCAATGAATAGCAGACTTACAACTACTTTGCTTAGCCTCCCTGCCCATATACAAATATCCAAATTACTGGCAAGGGCCCTTAGGTAAGTGAAAAAACATGTGGGAGTCATGACTTGGGCTCTTTCCCCAGTTTTACCAGACTCACTGTGCAAAGTTGGTAAGTCACCTACTGTGATACAAGAAGAAATAAATATTTGATCTTTGTCCTGGATTCCTGGCATGTAGCTCCTAAAACCCTTGGAATCTCCAGGTGATAAGCGTCTTTTGTATGATAATGACATAACTGGGGATGGGGCAGTGTCTAAATAGCTTCAGGACTGGGGCTGGTTATCAGAAAGACCAAAGCATTAGAAGGTTGGGAACTTTAAGCCCATCCCCAACCTCCAACCTCTAGGCAAAGAGAAGGGATGGCAAGTGAGTTAGTCATCAATAGCCAATGACTTAATCAATTATGCCTACGTAATGGGGTTCTGAGAACTGCCCAGTTAGTGAACACTTTGAGGTGCTGGGAGGATGGCGCACCCGGAGAGAGGCATGGAAGCTCTGCGCTCCTTCCCATCCTGTACTGCCCCTTGTAGCTCTTTCATTTGGCTGTTCTTTATTTGTATCCTTTATAATAAACCACTAAATGTAAATAAAGTGTTTTCCTGTGTTCCGTGAGCCATTCTAGCAAATGATCAAAACAGAGGAGGAGGTCATGGGAACCCCCAATTTATAGCCAGTTGGTCAGAAGTACAGGCAGCAACATGGGACTTGCCACCGATGTCTGAAGTGGGGACAGTCTTGTGGGACTGAGTCTTTAATCTGTGGGGTCTGTGATAATTCCAGGTAGTTATGTAAGAATTGAATTCTAGGAAACCCAGTTGGTGCTGGGAAAAAAGCCACATGTTTGGTGTCAGAAGTGTTGTCAGACTAAAAACAGTACAGATCTATTTTCTTTGGGCCTCAGTTTCCTCCTGTAAAATGAGGGGGATGGATCAAATGCCACTAAGGCCCTTTCAGCTAGAATTCGGTAATTCTTTGAACTGCTGGTTTAAAAATTCCCAGAGTAAACATGAAGGATTCTCACTCTCTGGAAGCTACTAGCAAATTCTGCTTTCCAACACCAAGCAACAGCATTTCTCAGGCCTCATTTTCTATTTTGACTAATGATATGCCAAAACTATGTGTGATTTCTCCTTTAAAGAGTGGCAAAAAACTCAACAGTGTCCTATTACAGGGTCTTGTCCTTCTCCCCAGCTCTCAGACTTGTGGCCCAATTCTCTGAGATGAAAGAATCAGTCTCTCTCCATTACACTCAATTTTAAACCAAAACCCAAAACAGAATTTTTGACATGCCTCCCAGACTACGGGGCTTGGGCTTCATTAATAATTAAAACAGCAGCTGATAGAGTTCCAGGCAAGATGGTGGAATAGGTAAATGTTGTGCTTCCCTCCTCCCATGACCACATGAAAATTACAACTAAATTATAGAACAATCAACCTGGAGAACCACCTGAAGTCTAACTGAAGAGAACTCCTTTAGCTAAGGATATAAAGAAGAGGCCATATCCAGACTGGTAGGAGGGGTGGAGATGTGAAACAGGCTGGTCCCACACCTACATGTGGCAGTAGAGAATTGGGAGGGATATATCAGCCCATCTAAAGAGCAAAGGGCCAGCCCCACACTGGGCTCCCCAGCCCAGGGTTCCAGTGCTGGGAGGAGGAGTCCCACAAAATCTGGCTGTGAAAATAAACAGGGATTCCAATAATCCAGGTAAGAAGGAGAGCTGCTGGAAACCCAGATATCCCAGGGCTCACACACAGACTAACTCATAGGCACTCCACCCTGGGCTCTCACAGAGGGAGAGTGACTCAAAAAGCACCAGAGACATATAGGAAAAGACTGAATTGTAAGGCTTCAGGGTGAGGGCTGGGAAACAACCTCCATTATCCCTGTGTTGAGCCCTCCTCCTGCATAGCTTGCAGGCCAGCGCCATTTTTCCTGTTGAGCCCTCCCTTTAACACGGTCAAATCTAAATCTGCACTCGCCCAATCAACTCCACTCACTCCATCCTGGTGACTCCCTGGGACACGGCCCCACTCTCCTCCTCCAGCCGGAGGTACTTTTGGTGTCTGGGCAACCAGTCCTGTCTCCCCCACTCCTCCACCTCTGCATGGCAGGAGACTCTTCCAACAACAATCAGCAGGCTTCTGCTTGATTACCACCAGAGACACTTTTAGTGGCAGATAACCAGCTCCAGCCTGAGCTGCAGTCTTTCTTGGACAACTCTCAGCAGTCTGTGGGCCCAAGGCTGGCAGCAGTTGGCTTTAGTATGCTCTGGGCATTTTGCAGAGTGGCTCTAGGCTCAGTACTGGCATTAAACCTGAATCTGCACTAACCTGGTGAACACCACTCACTTCACCGTGGTGACTCCCTGGGACCCCACCTCACCCAACTCGCATACTGCCCATGGGTCTTTTAGCAGCTGAGCCTTACGGGCAGACAGCCTCAGGCTTTAGGATGCCATGGGCCTTTTGCCGAGTTACTCCAGGCCTGGTATTGGTTGGTGCCTCAGTTCATAGTGTAACCAAACACCTCCAGGTCTACCACAGGCAGCAACAAATTGCAGATAGCTTTGTAGCTCCTACCAGGTAGCCATGGGCAGGTCACAGGCAGCAACTGACCTTGGTCTGCACAGAAGCCACTACCAAGGGACCCCAGAACCAACACACCCAGAAGCCAACTGAAGACCACAACAAAGCACTATCTGATTAGCCCACAGGAAGCTCACCCAAAGGGTAGTGTCAAAAGGCACACGAGCCTGCTAGAGTAAATCTCACTC
The DNA here is from genome assembly GCA_003508835.1 of Eonycteris spelaea. Taxonomy (NCBI): domain Eukaryota; kingdom Metazoa; phylum Chordata; class Mammalia; order Chiroptera; family Pteropodidae; genus Eonycteris; species Eonycteris spelaea. The sequence goes on along the minus strand of PUFA01000285.1, from coordinate 302,107 downwards.
CATGAGGTCAGCCCCCACACAGCAGCTCAAATGCTGTCGGCGTGACCACCCTTCACAGCCAGTCAGTCTTAGAGTCAATCCCACCCACTAACCAGCCAACAATATCAAGGCTCAACTGCAACAGGAGAGCACATACAACCCACACAAGGGACACCCCTGGAGTACCTGGTGCAGGTGATTGGGGAAACTGTGCCAGTGGGCCACACAGGCACCTACAACATAAGGCCACTCGGCCAAAACTGGGAAACTTGGTAAGTCTACATAATACATAGAAACAAACACAAAAAGGCAGCCAAAATGAAGAAACAAAGAAATATGTCCCAAATTAAAAAAAAAAAGACAAAACTCCAGAAAAATAACTAAATGAAATGGAGGCAAGCAATCCACCAGAATTCAGGGTTCAAAACACTGGTTATAAGGATGCTCAATGAACTTTGAGGAAGAACAGATGATCTCAGTAAGAACTTCAACAAAGGGATAGCAAACATAAAAAAGAAACAGACAGATGGGGGGAGGTGGGAAGGGGAAGGTAGATGTGGTAAAGGGGGTCAAATATGTGGTGAAAGAAAGAAATCTAACTATGGGAGTGAATACAGTATAAATATATATATGCCTTACTGTTAAAGTGTACAGCTGAAACTTATTGGATTTCATTAACCAATGTCACCATAAAAACATTTTTTAAATAAAAAAAAAGAAAGAGACAGAAATGAAAAACACAAAGACTGAACTGAAGAATACATTAGATGGAATCTACGGCAGATTAGATGACGCAGAAAACTAAATCAACAATTTGGAGAAAAGGTAGTGGTAAACACCCAATCAGAATATCCAAAATAAAAAAGAATCCAAAAAAAAATGAGGATAGTTTAAGAGACCTCTGGGACAACATGAAGCATAACAATATCTGGATCATAAGAGTACCCAAAGGAGAAGAGAGCAAGCAAGGGATTGAGAATCTATTTGAAGAAATAATGACAGAAAACTTCCCTAACCTAGGAAAGGAATTAGACATATAAATTCAGGAAGCACAACGAGTCTCACAAAGAGGAATTCAAACAGATTCACACCAAGACAGAGAAAGGCAAATACTATATGATCTCACTTATATGTGGAATCTAAAGAACAAAATAAATGAATAAACAAAACAGAAACAGACTCATAGATACAGAGAATGAACTGATGATTGCCAGATGGGAGGGGGGTTAGGGGTTGGGTGAAAAGGTGAAAGGGTTAAGTACAAAATGGTAGTTACAAAATAGTCACAGAGATGTGAAGTACAGCATAGGGAATATAGTCAGTACTATTGTAACAACTATATGGTGCCAGGTGGGTACTAGACTAATCAGGGGATCACTTCACAAATTATATAAATGTCTAATCAACATGCTGTACACCTGAAACTGATTAATATAAAATAATATCAAATGTCAAGTCTAATTGAAAAGAAAGGATAACAGGAAAATACATACATACATACATACATACATACATACATACATACATACATACAGCAGCTGGTAATGTCTTAAATCAGGTTTGTCAGTTAGACAACTTAGCATCTATTTAAATGTCCTCTTTCTCCTTCTGATGCTATAGTTTCAAAGTGAATCCAAAGAGAAAGGATTTGACAGTGACAAGGACTTTGAATTACACTAAGAGGACTGAAACTGGGTTAATAATTTATAATACTAAGATCTGAATTTGAGAAAACTGTTACCAGATTTTCAGCCACCAAGTGCATTCAAGTATTTATTCACTCAATTTCACAAATAATTACTGAGCTATCCAGTACAAAGTTAAGAATACCAGCTCTGGAGTCCACAGACCTGGGTTCAAGTCCCTGCTCTGCCACTTATTATCCACAGACCTTGGGGAAGGTACTTAACTTCCGAACCTCAGCTTCCTACTTTATAAATAAATTATAGTACCTGCATCACAGGGCTGCTGTGGGAAGTAAAGGAAACGATGCATATAAGGCACTTAACCCAGTACTTGGTGAGGAGTAATACTGACTAGTACTATTAGTCTCACTGTTCTTGTCTTTAAGGCATGTATGTTTTAGGCTCTACTGAAAAATAGGGGCATGACACTAAAGGCACAGGCAACAAGGAAAAACAGGCAAATTAGACTTCATCAAAATGAAAACTTTTGTGCAACAAAGGACCCAATCAATAGAGTAAAAAGCCAACCCAAAGAATGGGAGAAAATATTTGCAAATCACATAACTAATATCTAAAATATAGAGAGAACTTCTAAAACTCAATGACAAAACAATCTGATTTAAAATGGGCAAAGGACTTGAACGGACATTTCTCCACAGATATACAAGAAGCCAAGATGCACATGAAAACATGCTCAATATCATTAATGATTAGGGAAATGGCAAGGATGTGGAGAAATTGGGACTCTATGCACTATTGGTGGGAATATAAAATGGTGCTGCCACTATGAAAAACAGTATGAAGGTTCTTCCTCAAAATATTACAAATAGAATTACCATATGATCCAATAATTCCACTTCTGGGTACATATCCAAAAGAATTGAAAGCAGGGACACGTACAGATATTTCTACACTCGTGTTCATAGCAGCATTTTTCACCATAGTCAAAAGGTGGAAGTGTCTAAAGATGGATGAATGGATGAACAAAATGTGACACCCATACAATGAAATACTAATCAAACTCAAAAAAGAAGGAAATTTTGACACATGCACCAACATGGGTGACTCTTGTAGACATTATGCCAAGTGAAATAAGCCAGTGACAAAAGGATAAAGACTATACAATATTATATGAGGTACTTAGAGCAGTCAGATTCATAGAGACAGAAAGTAGAATGGTGGTTGCCAGGGGGAGGGGAACAGGAAACTTCCTGTTTAATGGGTACAGAGTTCCATTTTTGCAAAATGAAAAAAATTCTGGAGATGGATGGCGGTGGTTGTACAATAATGTGAATGTACTCAATGTCACTGAACTTAAAAATTGTCAGAGTGGTATATTTTGTTATGTATATTTTACCACAATTGTTTAAAAGTAAGTAAATACATACATACATACATACATACATACATACAAACATAAAAACAAGCACCCTCATGGACATTTAGTCTAAATGATGCATGGAAAGAATATAACATAGTAACATATTTTGCTGTTACATACAGTATCTCACTGATCCTCTTAATGACCCTGTAAGATATGACAGAACAAATATTCTTGTCATATACACATCCTTTCCCTGTTTACAGATCAGGAAACTGTGTATTAGAACAGTTAATGGAATCACATACAAGGAGTCACACTAAGAGGCAGAGGCAGGACTGACCAAAATAAAAAGTGCTAACTGTTGAAAGGGAACAAAGAGAGGGCATCTGTGCTGCTCTAGAATTCATTGTGGAACTATGCTATCTTCATGGAATTCCCATGTGGAATCAGTTAAGGCCCCTTCTCATGTAAATGGAAACAGACCATGCTTGCTATCTAAAAGGTAGTTTGAACAAAAGTTCTGAAGCTAGACCTCCTGGGTATGGAACATGTTCAGTCTACATGAGCTACCTTGGGCAATTTCTTAACTTGTCAGCCTCTATTTCTTCATCTGTAAAATGGAGATAATACCACTGACTCAATGGAATTTTCAGAGAAAAAATTTTTCATGAGATAATGTGTATAAAGTATTTAGGGTGCTTGGTACAGGGTGAAGGATCAGTAAATTATGGCTAATATTTTTAGCTTTGAAAGATGTTAAAAACTAAGTAATAGAAAAAGAATCTTTGGAGTAAATAACTGTGCAGAGTATACTCACTCTACTATACGTGGTGATGGTCACAAGGAAACAGAAGCATGCATCTAGCTCTGAAGAGACTCCAGTTTTAATCAGAAGGCAATAAATACATCATAAGACACAAGATAAATAACAAAAAGAAATAGCATAGGAAAGAGAAAAGGAATCAACAGGTTTGAGTATGTTAGTGGAGTGCAGGACACTGTACTAGGGACTTTTTTCATTTAAAAACAAAATTTTCTCAAATTCATTGGAATGACATTGCTTAATAAAATTATATAGGTTTCAAGTATACAATTCAATAATAGATCATCTGTATATTGCTTCATGTGTTCACCACCCAAAATCACATCTCCTTCCATCATCATATATTTGACCCCCTTTACCCTTTTCTACCTTTCCCCCCAATCCCTCTCTTCTTCTGGTAACCACTATACTTTTGTCTGTGTCTGTGAGTTTTTGTTTGTTTGTCTGTCCTGTTCATTTGTTGCTTTCAGTTTTATATCCCACATGTGCTAGGGACATATTCTCATTTGGTTTTCAAAAAAGAACCTTGAGGGTAAGTAATACACTATTTTATAGGCAAGGGAAAAGCCAAATGAATGTTATGGAAACACTCTGAGCTCAGAGAAGAGATTCAGCACCATAAATGGGGTAGTCTAGGAAGGCTGCATAGAGGAGGCAAGTGCTGATAAGACAGCAGCCTTGATAACTAGATGAAGATCCAAAAGATTTTTCTAGGGCAGGAGAATTAGAAGGAACACTAAAATAAGCACCAAGTCTGAGATTGATTTTTAAAAGGCCCCTCTTCTAACTACACCAAGCTGGGTCAGCAAAAAACACCAAAAAAAACAAAAACAAAAAACGCCGAAATATTATTTATATCTTTTCAGACCACTAGGTTAGCCTAAAAATTCTGAGTGATTTATCTGCAGGTCAAGAACAACAATCTTTAACTGATGCTCCTCTGGGCATCATATTTATACCCCTTCCTCATCATATATTTCCCCGTCAGAAAAAAAAAAAAAGCAGGTATACAGAAATGTGCTAAGAATGCATATACAACGTTGCTTCTCCAAAGCATAAGACAATGAAAAATAAACTACATAGGTATTCCACCTATTCTAATTATTATATGAAATGTTTATGAAAAAGCACATTATGATTTTTTTCTCCATTGAATTTTTTGTACCTTTTTCAAATTTTCTACATGAGTAGACATTATTTTTTTAAAAGTACAATCATATGAGAATTTTAATATCCCAAATAGCCCACTCTACACAGTGGTACCCCTTCAGTAAAGCCTTATGAGTGTCTCATCTCCAGTTCTTGTACATGGAAAGCAGGGCAGGAGGAGGAGCAGGCTGACCTCACCACGTGATATTTGATGTCTGGTGTTTTATAACCTGTCCAGCTTTTAGAAGCCCAGACTTCTTCCCATGCTCCATCAGCCTGCCTCAGTACTTCCTCATCTCTGATAGGGGCTCACAGGAAGGTCCCTACCCCACATACCCCACATCTCGGAGAAACTGGCACTGCCAATTGCTGACTTCCTTGTAGGACCCTCATTCTGCACAGATAGGGGCTTTGATGGTAAGAAAAGAATGACTTTGGTAACTGTCAAAGAGAAATCTCCCTTATCTGTAAAGACATTCATAGCACTCCTCTCCCTAGAAATCTTTCATGGCCTCCAGTGCCACCAATGAAATAGTGTAAATTACTTGGCCAACATTTGAAGCCCTCCACAATCAGGCTTTACCTTACCTTGTCAGTTTCATTTTCCATCATTCCCCTTGCTAGGTAAATAGAACCAATGCCATTATCCCCACTCACCCCTTAATATTCAGCCTTTGCTCAAGCTGCTTTCTCTGCTGAGAGAGCCCGCCAAGCCTCCTTTTCCATTTCTACATGACACAAATCCTACTCATTTGTCAAAGCCCTGCTCAGGGGCCACCACTTCCTGAGTCCTTGCTAGTTCTTCCTTCCTTCCTCCTAAGGTCTTCCTCACCCTAACCCACTGCATAACAGAATGCTGGGTTCCACCTCCAGCTCCCTCACTGCTAGTTGTGTGACCTCCTCATTGCCTGTCTGCAAAATGAAAATAAAAACAGTGCCGTACCTTTAGTATTGTTGTGAGGATTAAAGGACTGCAGATATATAAAGTACCTACCTCAGTCTCTGCCACATATTAAAACAATACTGAACTTCAAAAAAAGCAAAAACCTTTAACTATTATTATGACTACTGGGGGGAAGCCTTTTTCTCTTCCATTCCCTTACTTCAATTATCTGTTCAATCTTACGCCGCTACATTCTATCATATCTGATTTAGGTACCTGTCTTAGCTCTCTTACTAGATTGAACATCCTGGCAAATGCTTAGTTTGGTTCTACAGAAAGTCGGTATAAGGCTGAATAAATGAATGAATTCTGAATAATTGTACTTATCATCTGTCCATAAGAAGACCCACATTTAATGTTTGAAGAAAGATAAAAAAGAGATTAAAGAATCAGAACTTTTCAACTACAGCAATAGTTCTCAAAGTGTGGTGCTTGGACCAGCAGCATCAGCATCCTTGAAAACTTGTTAGAAATGTAGAAAGCTAGTTCCCAGCCGGCACCTACTGAATCAGAAATTCTTCAGAGTGGAGCCCAACAATATGTTTTAACAAGTCTTCCAGATGATTCTGATGACCCTAAATCATGGGATTTATCAGAAGCAACATAGCAGCATTGAATGAGCACTGGATCAAGAGTGGATTCGGGCTTAACTTTGGTATTAACCTTCTACAAGTCTCTTAACCTCTCAACTTCCTTACAAGCAATACAGGGACAATAACACTCAAATAATTAAATGTTGTGAGGATTACATAAGATCAATATATGGAGTCTACATATAGTAGGTGCTTAATAATTATTAGTTCTTTTAGGGTCTCTTCCTGTGTCTCTCACAGGGTCGTAAAGACTAAATAAAATGACTGAATTGAAAGAACTTTGCAAATTGTCAAGGACCATAGCACCTGAGTGAGGACTAACCATTATTAGTAAAAACAGCCATGCTATCGTCAAACACATAGTGTTCACAGGGCACTAGGAAACAGTTTATGTCCAAGATCATCCAATCTACAAACACAAACCCTACAACAGAATATTTGCTTCTTACACATTTATTAAAGTAGAACTATGAAAAGAATAGATGGTCTTCCCCTGCCTCCCCCCCGCCCCGCCCTCGCCAAATATTCTGGTCAGAATTAACTAACTACTCACTGATCTTTTAATCTAAATGAATCCAGACTTTACTCTTAGAAAAGGATTATCTAAAAATGTTTTCCAGCCACCACAAGGAAAAATGCCAACATTTGCAGAGCACCATGGTCCTAACGAGGGAACTCCCAATATATGACATCTAACGCCAGCAGACATCCAGCTCCAGTGGAGGGTTGAGATTAAGACAATAACATTTTGGAACTTTTAGACAGTAACATTTTGAAACTTGTTTCAGAAGAGAAAATCAGGAAATAAAAGTAAGTACTTTTTCTTCTTCCACACTTCTTAGCCTCTCATACCACTCACTGCTGGCTCTCTCTCTGAACCACACATGCTATTCAGGAGCCACCTTCCAAAATAAAGAGTAGGATGGATGCAAGAAATGCACAGGCTGTGAATATGTCAGACTTTGGGCTTAGCTGCTGTTTGAGATGGGCAGGCTATGTGTTCAACCAAATAGCACCAGGTTAGAATGTCCGTATGAGGCCTAGGCAAGAGGCAGAGTAATAATTACTCTACTAACACCTCCTACTATGAGCCTAATGCTTTGCAGCTCCAGGACACCTTTGGTGGGTATTTTTCCTCTACTGAAGGCTCCCTAAGAGCAGCTTTATAACATTTGTATCCCAAGGCCTGACACCTAACAGGCACTCAAAAAGCCTACTGAATTGGACTGAAGGAATTATTTAGGTACAAGCCCCATGAAGCCATTGAGAAGTATTGTGAGGAAAATGAGTCTAGAGAGACTAAAAGTTAAAATTAGCTAAAGAAACGTAGTTTTTGATGCCACTTACCAAGAACAAGGCTTCATACTGGGTCCAAACCCTACTTGCCACACTATTCCCCACAGCTACTACCTCTTGTTCCACTCAGACTGGCACTCACAGATGTGTCCACACTCCCCTCCCTGCTCATTTACCTGTTCTCTGGCTTAGCGTATCCTCTTCTCTGGCTCTGGAATTCCCACCCATCCTCATGAACAGCCCTTAGATGCAAAGAAACCAGTCCCATCATCCCAGCTCTTCTGATTTCATTTGGACTACTAACAGCACCAACAATTCCCCCTATTCCACTGAACACTTAACTATGCAGCCTACTATTAATCATCATTGTTCTATGCATCTCTATCCTCTCTCCTGATCCATAAATCCCTCGAGGAGAACGACAACTATTAAATCCCAACTCTCCCTTCCACCAGCTGAGCAGTCACTTCACTCTTCTGAGCCTCAGTTTCCTCAACTCTAATGTGGAAAGACAATAAAATGTCTTCACAGAGCAGCTGTAAAGAGCAAATGGCTATAGAATTGCTTTGTGTAAACTATAGCTGCTGCTTTTAATCGTTAGCTTTGTTATGTTGTTTTTATTTCTGTATTTTTCTACCTCCCATCAACCCCCTGACACACACTTTTAAAAGAATATTAACAATACTAAATGTCATGAAAATCACTTTTACAGTTTGTTACAACAGTACAGAATATACATTAGAACTGAACTGTATTGTGAAATTAGCACTCAACTGGCAATAAGGAGGCTTCATTCTCTTTATGGTCAAATATCTTTTATTAAATGATGGTGGACACTGGGGCCTAGAAGGTATTTTCCTTTGCAAGTCACAGATGGGCCAGTTGTCCTACATATCCTCTCACATAGAAAATTCAATCCTAACTTAATTATTCTGTTATTAACAGCAACAGCTATAATTTACTGAGCCTCTACTATGTTCCAGGAACTATGCTAAGTGTTTTATATCCATCATCTCACTTAAACACCACTCTTCTATGAGTACAATCTTTCTCTTAGCAAACCAAGGCTCAAAAGAGCTACACAATTTTCTGGGGTCCCACAGCCAACAAATATACAAGCAAAATTCAAAAGCCAGTTCTTCCTGACAGAGGCATAATGTTCTATCCACTCACTATGTACCCCTACATGCCTTATATTTACATATTTTTAAATATCTTCTAACTTCACCCCTTCATCAACTACCTTAATTTTTGAAGGTATAGAGATTCCTAGTGTAAAGGATAAAAAAGAAAAGATCCACCCCCTATCCCCCAGCTTACAGGTTCCCTCCAAAAAAACTGAATTCAAAACCCAATTTTAGAATATGGCTTCCAAATGCCAGTTAGCCAATAGGAGAGCCTCAGTAATTTTGCAAGCCCCAAAGCTGCAAGGCTGAAAAGTAAGCTGGAAATTTTAAGTAGAGCAGGAAATAAACACATCACTACTGCTAAACCATCCAGACCCATAAGGACTCCAAAGGTCCCTCTCATAAAAGACATTTTACCAGTCCTTCCACCAACCAGGAGGAAGCCAGTTTCAAAAGAAACTAATCAACATTCTCAACTGATCACTTGGCACAAGCTCCTGCCTTGGTGAAAAAGCAAGTTGCTTTTTAAGTAAGAAAATCTCATACAGTGGCCACTCTGTGTTCCCTCACTAGCCTTGGGCTTCTTTCCTTACCAAGATATTGGTCACCTCTGTGCCCTTTTCCAGGTGCCAGACCTCCTCTATAGGATTAACTTTGGCATCAAAAAATTTCAACTTTGGCAATTTAATGTAGCAGAAAAGCAACAGTCAATGTGCAGAGACTACTAAGGAATATCAAGACTTTAGAATTTGAAGGAACTGACTAATATCTCACCTCCAAACACCTCATTTGACAGACAGAGAAAACGTCAAACCAGAAAAGGCAGTGACTTGCACAAGGTCACAGGGAGAGTCACCGCAAAGCCCCTACTGGAGGCCCAGGCTTCCTGATTCCCAGTCTAAGGCTCTTATCATTAAATAACATGGCCTTCCTTCTTTCCTGGAGTCAGTGCAGGCATGCCATCGCACCCTCCCACCCCGCCGCACCCCTACGCTGCAAAGTTAATTATCTTTTAGGAACCACCCCCAATCCCAGTCCCTCTACAGCCTAGCTGAGTTGCAGAATCAGCAAATTAATTAGCAAATCTTAGAGCAGGGAGCATTCTCTGGGAGGATGCCCAGTCTGAGGGCTGCTAGTACTGTAAAGGAGGACAAGGATGGAGGGAGAGGGGTCTGGAGAAACTAGATCCTGACGGCAGTGGCAGCGAGCTGGAAAGGGCGCACGGCAGTGGCATCTTCCACTGGGGTAGCCGACCAGCAGCTGGCCATCTCTAAGGAGTCAGGAAGGGCTGGGCCCTGATAGGTAGGGACGCGTGGAGCATCTTCAAGTCCAGTTGGGCCTCCGGGCGCCGCCTGGCAAGATGTCACTGGCGTCGTGAGCAGGCCCAGCCTGCCGTAGGCACAGGCCCGACGACAAGGATGCCCAGCCCGAGAAGTGGCACCGGTGCCCCACAGAGGCCCGCAGTCCTCACCAGCCCCCCGTCGCCCACCCAGACGCCCGCCTTCGCGCGGCCTTACCCAGGCACTGCCCACCGGGTGCTGAACGGGTTCCCAAGAGGAATTCCATCTTGGGCGGACAACGCAGGCAGTGGCCCAGACACCCTGTCAGCCGCAGGGGTCTCAGCTGTCCAGTTGCGCTCCCTACCTGACTGACACTCGCTCCCACCCCACCTCAGGAACGCTGAACGCCCGGCCCCTGAGCCCCGCCCCCTGTCGCGTTCCTATTGGGCATCACCTGCCCAGCCTTCCTCCGATTGGCCCCCACGCCTTCCTCAGCGGCGCTCCCTGACCCACGGCGTCCGATTGGGCGGAGGAGCGAGCTAGGTCACAGGAATTTTCGTCCGGCGGAGAGGCGTCGTCCCTGGCCCGCCTCCGAACAAAAGTCTGAGTCTTTTGATTCACTTACATATTGGTCAATCTAGAATCTCCACTATTATTGGAGAACCAGCCAGTCAATTTCTTAAATAAGGAGAAGAAGAGGTGGGGCTAGGAATATCCTCGCCCATTGAAAGTGTTGATTGGAGAAACATTTGTTTTTTCTCCTGCTGGTTGGTGGCAGGAGTATTTTTCCACCCAGAAATCTTGTCACGTGACCCAACTTTCACCCAGGATGTCTACCTCCTGACTTCCTCTTAGCAACGGAGCGGCGGCTCTTGGTTCCCCTAGCAACCAGGGGAAGCGTCTGCTGAGCAAAAGCAGCTGGTAGCCTGAGATTGAAAAGGTGAGACCCAGAAGCTGAAGTTCTAGGAGGACTACCAAGGGCAGGCAGCGCCTCAACTTAACTCTTTCCTCTGACTTTTTTCTCCGAGGAGTCAGGCACGGCCATTCTCCTCTGTAAAATGAGCACACAAGTTCTCTGCCAGCCACTTTATAGTCGTGCTGAGACAGTCAAAACACACTAGTCCTGTGCTATCTGGCCTGTAGATGGGACAGAAGTACTAAGGAAGCATTTCTTCAGGGGACGGGGCCCGAAGAGGTTTTTGAGGGGTTTGATTCCTCAGGCTTCTAGCCCTTTTATAGAAAGGTACCCAAAAGAAAGGTCCACTGATAACTTCTTCAAAAATTTGAACCCTTATATCTGACTTAACTATCATTAAATTATTTCTCTTATTTTTATTCTTCATCTTGGTGCTATTTAAACTGCTTTAGGACTATGGATACCTGAGTTCTATGTCTATCTTTGTCAGTAGCTCGTTGTATGTCTTTGGACAATTTCCTTCCCCTCCAGGGTCTCAGTTTCCCTATCTGGGAAATTTGGGTATTAGGACTCCCTCTCTAATGGCTTCCAGAGCTGACATGTAATTAAATAATGCATGTGCACTTAGTACACAGTAAGTATTCTGTAAATGGTTGATTTTCTTCTTAGTAATTCATGGCTAAACGGGGCTATATTTTTCAGATCCAGTTGATCCCAATTGTTGTTTCCCAGGACAATTCTTGATCTGTTTCTCTGTGAGAAGGCTATTCCGTGGACAGTGGTGTATTCTCCAACTCCTGCCAGTGGTCTTCACCAACAAAACTATCATCAGGCAAGTCCACAGGAATCCAGGTTGGGTGGTAAATTACTGATAAAGTCCTTTTAGGGGAGGATTGTTCAGCCATTGGCCCTGACCCAGAACAGCTGTGAGAAACATTGTGCGCTATGACGATGATTGTTTCCAGTGCCCTGGGTATTGGAAACATCATTGTCACATGATTAAGAAAATGGCTCTGGAGTCATGTTCTCCTGCTCTGCCATATACTAGATGTGTAAACTTGGTCATGTTACTTAACCTTTCTAACTAGCTTTCATATTCTTATCTGAAAACCGCAGATGACTAGTCCTACATATGAAGTTCCTAAAGGTCACTCAAATCCACATCTTACTACCATCTTGATCATCTCTTGCCTCATGACTCTTGCCATTTCCAGTAGTACAGCCAGAGTGAGCATATTCATATTGAAATCTGATCATGTCACTGCTGTCATTAAACCCCAGGAGTTTCCCAGAGATCCTAGGATAATAATAGAACTCCTGTAGGCCTCTCCAACCTTGTATCACATCACCGAAATGGAACATGTCTTGTTCTCTTCCACCTGAGGGTCTTCACTGCACAGTTGCCCTTCCTTCTTTCTTACTTATCTTTCAGATCTCAGCCCTGGCTCCCCTGGCCAGGCCAGTGCCCCTAATGTGTGCCATCATAGTTCCCTACACCTAAAACTTGTCATTGTTGGTAATTAAATATTTGTATGATTATCTGATTCATGTCTGAAACAGGTAAGGAGACTTGTCTATTGTAGTCATAACAAGTAGTAGCTATTACAGGTGTGTGGACTAAATAAATGATATTAACAAATGTAAGAAAGGAATTATTTATCTTTTATAGATGGGAAATTGAAGACTTAGGTGAGGAAAGTTGTCACATGATGCAGAGTCAGGATCCAAATCCCGCCTTTGCACGCATGACAGCTATTCCACACTGCAGCAATTGTTGAGCTTGACTGAAAGCAAATTTGATATGTCATAAGTGCCAGGCCTTGATGACATGGGAGAAATGAGAAATCAAAGTTTGAGATCAGAATTAAGAATCATTTCCCAAAGTACAGCACCTTTCTTTGAAAAAGCACAAACATTGCAGGTGACATTTGCCAAATACAGCAATTAAAATTCCCCCAAAGGCAACTTGGTGTCAAGTTATGGGAAATTTTAGAAAAATTAATTTCAGAAGAATGGGGAGATAGAAAGAGGCAGAGGACTGGAAACATTATGGGAGGGGGGGCATGGTGAATCAGTTACCCTAGGGAGATGGAGCCAGTGTTGACAGATTGAAGAGAATGGTAAGGTGGAAGGTGTAGGTGGAGATGCAGCTGGGAGTAGGGTTGTGGGGATGGGGTTGGGATTAGGGGAGTCTGTGCCTTCTCTGTGGACAGAAGGAAAGGATGTATGTGAGTTGAAAGCACTGGGACATTTGATTGTGCACAGTCCAGAAATGGAAGATGCATATTTGTATGAGTACATTCAAGTGGATGGTGGGGGAAGAGAGAGGGAAGGCAGCTGGGCAGTGACAGTCTCTAAGGCCAGGTGGCAGGATTGCCAGGTCTGTGGAGGTTAGTGGTAGATACAATCAGCCCATCACCAGGAATCTTCCCAAGCAGCATTCAGTGGACAAAGGGCAGAGCACAGGGGTTGACTACCATCAAGGACTAGCAGGGCAGGGAGGACAGGAGGTTCAGGAAAGGCCCAGATATTGTGGACACATGCAGGCAAATGTAGATGATGAAGCCAGAAAGGAGATGAGGACGGGTTGGCCGGCGTTCTTTCAGAGCACTATGACAGCTAAGGACATGTCAACTGCTGTATCAGGGGTGGAAAGTAGAAGGGAGGACTGAGTTTCCAGAGGATTCAGGAGGCAAAATTTGGGAGTTTCCAGTAGACTGACAGGAGAGTGTGCCTTCCTGCAGGTCCGACCCTTCTGAATGTTCTCACTAAGAAGATTGGTAATGAGAATGAAGTTGGGTGCCCCAGCTTCCCAGGGGTGTGGTTCTGTTCATCTAGGAATTACATCCCAGGGTCAGCCTTGTAGTATGACTGACCAAATCCACAGCAACTCCCTTTGCCTGCAGTATCTCTGCCAAATCCCTTTGGACCATTAGCAACAAAAACCTACTGGAGTTAAAGTACAAGAGGATTTAATGTGAGAAATCAGGAAAGCTAATAGAAAGGGACCACAGAAACCCCAACAGGGCCTGAAGTTAGGGACATTAGGACCAGAAAGCCAGCAAGAAGGCAGCCTCTGTGTGTCAGTTTGTTTTCCTTTTGTCTCTTTTTCCTGGATCACCCAAGTTCCTATCTCTGCTTCTCTCTGTCCATCTGCCTCATCCTCCTCTGGCTCTCTCTGTTTAACCATGTGCCTGACCAGCCCACAGCCCCTCAGTTCCTCTCCAGCTCAAGCAGCCAACTCTGATGGGCACTCTCATCATGCAGCCCCAAGCTCACATTTCTTAGAGGGAAGAACATGAATGATCGACTTGGATCAGTACCCACGTGAACATTGGGCAGCTTATGGTGTACGTGTGTGTGTGTGTGTGTGTGTGTGTGGAAGGTGGTATAGACATGATGTCTGAAAGGGATGAGACTCTCAGAGAAGAGGAGCTGTGGGCTGATATGCCTGGCTGGGGCTGCCAAGGGTCTCTATCAGTGGTTGGTGAACAAGGGCGGGCACAGAAAGCCAAAGACTCAAAATGGCTTTGGCCATAAGGGGAGCTGAACTCCAAAGGCTCAGGAGACCAGTGTGGACACTAGTTTACTTGTCTGGGGTAGAGTTACAGCTATGGTTGTGGGGCCAAAGGGTATACCCATGACGAAGGACAACAGATGGTTGCCAAGGGAAGCCCTGGACAGCCCTGGTAAAAATGTACTAACCCCTAGGTGCAGTGGGCCAAGGGGTGGGAGGAGGGCAGCGGTTGGCATGTCCTTAGCTGTCACAGTGCTCTGAAAGAATGCCAGCCAACCCCCTGTCCTCAGACAAAGGGAAAAGCAGATCGTGGAAAACGTGATGTTTTTCAGAGATGATGAACCGGCTGTACAACTCATTAGAACCAAGAGTGATGGATGACGACATGCTCAAGCTGGCTGTTGGGGAGCAGGGCCCACAGGAGGAGGCTGGGCAGCTAGCCAAGCAGGAGGGCATCCTTTTCAAGGATGTCCTCTCCCTGCAGCTGGACTTTCAGAGTGAGTATTCCAGGGTGGGGCGGGGATACCAGGCAGGGCCCTTGGCTTTCTCCATTTCACATCTTTGCCCTAGAATTCTATGCATAGTCTGTATAAAAAGATAAAATTATTCTACTCCAAATCTAAGTGAACCATAAAGGTCTTGGTATTCTTGGAGTAAGGCCCCTAGCAGGTAGAATCTAAGAGGGTGGGTCCGAGCAGTCAGGCAAAAGCTGTGGGGAGGAGGATATGCACTGGGAGAGCAGCTTCAGAGGAGGGGCAGGGAACAGGAGGAGCATAGGGCCATGAGGTAGGGAGGTGCTTCAAGAGTGGCAGGACAGACAGCCTAGTAGAAAGATGTGGCTGGGGGCCACATAAATCCTCAGTGCCTCGATGTCCCCATCTGTGAAATGGGAGGATTGCAGTCCCTGTCTCTAGTGATGGTTGGGAGGACAAGGTAAGACAACATGCACACAGTGTCTGGTTTACTCAGAAAGGCCAGTGAGGGGTGTGAGAGGAAGTGAGAGGTAGATAGGAGTCCTGCAACCCCTCATTGTGCAGGCAGAATGTTTTATGCACACAGCAGAATGGCCTGGACAGATTCACATTCCTGCTCTCTCCTGGGCTCCACTCAACAAGAAATTCTTTTTTTGTTATTGTTGTTGGCTGGTTGTGGTGGGATTTTTTTTCCTTCTTTTAAAATTGATTGGGGTAGAATTGGTTAATAACATAAATTTCAGGTTCATAGCTGTGTATAATACAACATCTGCATAGTCTGTTGTGTGCTTAGTACCTGAAGTCTCGTCTCCTTCCATCACCATATATTTGACCCCCTTTACCTCTTCATCCTTCCTGAGGCCCTGCCTCAGCCAGTCTCTGCCAGACCCTAAAGATCCAGCAGTAGGTCAAGGCCCTGGCCCAGGCTCATGAAACCCACAGGCCTCCCCAGAGCACGGCCTCCAGAGCTGGTCATAGCTCTGCAGGAGCCAGTTGGCCACCCAGAGCAGTGAGGGCCCCTGACCTCAGCCCCTTCATGGTAAAAAGTTTAAAGGGGTTGCAGAATGTTTGTCACCAGAAGAGGCTTTAGTGTTGACTGCCTTCTATTTCCTTCCCCTACCTAACCTAAGGTTCATTCATCCAGTATTCATCAAATGCCTGTCATATGCTAGGAACTATTCTAGGTACTAGGGATTCAACTGTAAACAAAAAAGACCAAAAAAATCCTGTCTTCATGGAGCTAACATTCAAGTGAAGGACACAAATAAAATAAAAATGAAAGAAAGGTAAAGGTAATATATACTATGGAGGAAAGTAAGGAGAGGAGAAAAGCAGAATGGGGTTGGGATGCAGTTTTTATTGGGTGGTAGTCAGAGACCCCACGAGAAGGTGAAAATTGAGCAAAGACTAGAAGGAGGTAAATAAAGAAGCCATGTGGAGATCCAGGGAGTGTTAAGGAAGAGGAAATAACCAGTATGAAGGCCCCGAGGTGGGAGACCTGTGTGGAAACAGGTCAGAGCGATCATGGGGTCAGCTAGTATCAGCCTTGGGGGCTAAGAGAGGTGTTTGGCTTGTATAGTGAGTGAGGTGGGAGCCCTAGGAGGGTCCTGAGCAAAGAAGGGACAGGATGGGATTTAGGTTTTCACAGGATCCCACCGGCTGCAGGAGGATAGGCTGTAGGGGCCAAGGGCCAGAGCAGGAAGTCTAGTGAGATGACCACTTCTGTGGTTCAGGAAGCAATGATGATGGGCTGGAACCTGAGATGGGAGCAGTAGGGGAGGATTCCCTGTCTATGTTGAAGATTAAATTGGCTTTTTAGGCAGTCCTGTCATCCTGGTAACTCATTTAGAGCTAACTGCCAAATACATCCTGGTTTTGTTGTGTTGTATTGGCTTTTCCACACGAACTGCTGATGTGTAGGGGAAAGCCAGCATACAGGTGTGCCAAGCAGAGCACCCAGGCATATGAGAGCCACCCAAGAAAGTGGTATCTGCAGGAAGTCAGCCATAGCCAAAGGCTGTCAGTCTAAGTCCAGGGAGAGAGAACGTACCAGAAGGACAAGTAGGGATGGCAGCTGGTATCATTCTGGGAAATCTGGCCACAGAGTGCTGAGGAACAGGCACCAGTCACACCTGGCTCTGGGGCTGCAGGAGAGGTAGGACCCTGGGTCAGGGAAATGTTGTCCACCCACCCCATGGAGACAAGACTTAATTAGGGCAGCTGGGAGGGGTGCTCTGCCTCACAACCTCAGGGCAAACCCTGCCCCTCTGAATGAATATTGAAACTGTTGCCCCAAATGTGTAGTTAGTATGGGTACTTTTTTTTTATCCCTTGCACTTCAGTATTATTTCAGCCTTTTAGTGAGCATATTCTAATTTTATAAGTTTTAGAAATCATTACATATAGAGAACATTAAATATAGAGAAAAGGGGCATATAAGCAACAGAGTTATTTGTGACTTCTAGAAAAAACTGGGGATAAGTTTAGGCCTCTAGAATTTTACATACACAGTATATACTTATTTATACTTACATGTTTTCAGAACTCTTCTGGCTGTCAGTGACAGAAACCAAACTCTGCCTGGTATAAGGTGCAAAGGGATTGAGTGGGCTGTGTAACTGTGAAGGTGGTCTTCAGAGACCCACAGGGTCAGGTGCCTCAGTGATGTGAGGAACCTGTCTCTCTATTGTATGGGCAAGTCATCCCACTCTCCATACATATAACATTTGGGGTTACCCCTGTCTTTCTGCCCTTCATGTGCCTATAGGTATTTCTTTGAGCACATACACAAGTGTCTTTGCAAACAGATTCCAGGTAGAGAAACTACAGGGTCAAAGGGTATAGACATTATATATTTCAGTAAGCATGGCTAAATCGCCCTCCAAAATGGCTGAACTAGTTGATTGCCCCTCCCACTAACAAAGCACAAGGAGACATTCAGCCTGCAGTGTTGATTTTATTTGTTGCACTGCAGAAGGTAGAAGAAGGACCCCTGACTGTGTCTTGTAACCTGTACACCAAGTTGTTCTGGCCTCCCTGGCAGTCTCTCAGCCTGGCAGTCCCCCAGCCTGGCTGTAGAGACAGTGTGAGTGAGTCCTGTGCCCTGAGCAGATTCAGCCCACCTTTACGCCAAGCCTCCTACACCCTCCATGGACCTATTAGGCACTGCTGTGGCCCTGATCACTGCCCACTGTGCACTAACCAGGACTCAGAGCTCCCCAATGCTTGGCCATTTCCAGGGCACCCATATGCTCCAGGGCAAGGTAACAGGGTTGTGAGACCTTACATATGGTTAGCACTGGTCATCTCAATCCACCAATACACTGGTACTAAACTCTATCCCTAAGCTGAGGTTGCAACCAGCTGCAGTGTCTCTTCTGATGATTTCAGACATCCTCCGCATTGACAACCTCTGGCAGTTTGAGAACTTGAGGAAGCTGCAGCTTGACAATAACATCATTGAGAGGATCGAGGGCCTGGAGAACCTCACACACCTGGTCTGGCTAGGTAAGGCCCCTTCCTGTTTGTGTCCACCCTAATGAAAGGTGACACCCTGGAAATACTTGCCAAGTTAATTGTTTCAGGCAATATGCTGCTGCTGGCCCACCATTAGCCCAGGTGCAGCAGAAGCTCTGTCTGCCAGGAGCAAGAAAGCTGCACTTTTTAAAAGCACGGGGTCTGAGCCGGGTAAACATAGTAAAGATGTGCTTGGACCCACCAGGACAGAATATTCTGCTTTTACCTGCCAAACCTCCCAATTTTGGATTCCTTCTTGTTACGCTAGACTCAGGCTGACAGATATCTATAGGTCCCACCAGTCAGCCAGGCTCAGATAAAACCAAAAATAGTCATCATAGCTGCTAGTTGTACTTACTTCCTGCTAAGAATGGGCTGGGTATGCTTTCCACATGAGGTTTTTTAACCTATATAGCTCCCCCATTGTAGACATGAGCAAAATGAGGTCGCAGCAAGCAGTGGGGGCACTAGGCTCCAGCACAGCTCTGTCTGACTCTAAAGCTCTGGCCCTCACTGCTAAGACCACAGGGGTCTTGATGAACTGTGTCCATCTGCTGTAGGCAGCCTTACATCAGGTGAGAGGCAGGTGGGCACCTAATGGGGAGAGAGAACTGGCTGTAGAGTTCTTTATAACTTTGTCTCATTTAGCCCTCACAGCAATCCTAAAAGATAGGTGTTTGTTGCAATCACAATATACAGAAGAGGAACTGAGGCCCTGAGAGGCCAAGGCATTTGCCCAGAGCTCCACGACCAAGAAGTAGCAGTGCTGGAATATAAACCCACACCAGTTTGACCCCAAAGTCCCTGTTCCTTCCATCCTGTCAGGCTGCTTCCTCATAATGGGAAGCCTGGACATTGGTGTACCTCCCAAATTGCAAGACGCTCTCAGCTACGATTGTGCTGACAGTTGCCAGCTCACAGCAACCCCACAGGTAAGTTGCTGCCATTTTGCAGATGCAGCAACTGAGGCTGAGAGGCTGATGGGCTTGATGCAATTACATGCTACAGGCAACAGAGGCAGACCACAGCCAAAGCTCCTGACTGTTAAGCGTAGGTATCTCTTCCCAGGCCCCACTTCCAGCACCCAAGCACTTATTTATGCTGAGTCCCAGACTTGGTGGTACAACTGCATTACCAGGAGTCATCTTTCTCTCTAGGAAATGAAGGAGAAGAGGGTGCTAGATCAGCCCAAACCCTGAGCCATATTGCCTCTGGAAGGCCTGCCAGGCACTGGCTATCTGAATGCTGTTCTTTTGGGCAAGAGCTACCAGGTCCCTTAATTAAAACAAATTCCACAGGTCCCTGTGAGACACTCCTGTGATACCCAATGTTCTGTGGTATAGGGGTGAGAAAGCAGAAGGGGAAAGTTCTGGTAAAAGATCAGCTATACCCTCATAGAAACAGAAGCCAGCCTTTGTCGAGCCACAGCACTGGTAGTCCAGGGACCCAACCACAGCCAGAAATAGCTGGGTCCCTGGGATGCAGGGGCGGGGGATGATGGTGCTCTCTGATGATGATTCAGCACAGTCCCACCCATCACATACACATATGCTGGTGGCTCACCACAGTCAGCTACCCCAGCACTGAGGATGTGTTAGAACTGGCTAATACTGGCTCTGGAAAGCTGATTGTGCACATCTCAGCCCACTTTTGCATTCAGCGATGTCTTTTTGGTAGACTGAAATTGGCCGTGGTGGGAGTGTTTACACCACAAAATCAGCAAGCACTACAAATCAGAGCTTTCTTCACCTTACCCCCTACTGTTAAACATTTATCTGCAACATACCACTGGTTCTAGTGCTTGTGGCTAGGCCTCCAAAGAACAGAACCTGGCCGCACAGTGGGAAAGCAAGTGGGCAGACTTGGCATTTGGCAGACTCCAGTTCATATCCCTGCACTGCCCATGTACTAACCAATTTTGTACAAGTTATTTCAGCCCCCTGAACTTCAGTTTCTTTGTCCTCTGTGATCTTGGGCATATTAATTACTTAATTAATTAATTAATCTTAGTTTCCTCATTCATAAAATATGGGTGGTGATACCTCTGCTTTGAGGATTAAATGAGGTGATGCACTTAAAGGGCCAGGCATAGAGAAAAGGACAGTAAATTATCATTATAGTCTCAGCGCCAACAGGTGTGCATTCCCTGATATATCAAGGAGACTAAATTAAGATGTGAATTAACTGACTTTCCAAATAACCTTTTAAATGAGATAGCTTGCAGCTATCATGATTGTATTTCCAAGTTCATGAAAAATTCCCAGTTTGGGCCTCTGGATCGTTAGTGTTCCAGGACAGGGTTGTAGCCTCCACCTCAACCAAAAACCTGTAGTGGAGAAAATTCAACAAAGTTTTATTCCCAAAGATGTGAAACTTGGGTTAGAGAGGATCCTGATATCTCAGTTGGGGTTGGGCTTGCTAGGGGAGCCTGAGTCAGCTGTGACAGAGCCCAAAGAACCTGGCCTGCCACCTGTCCAAGGAGGAGTGCTGGATGAACTCTGGCACCACTATAGTTAGCTGTGTGGCTTTCTGAGCTTCAGCTTCCCAATTGAGCAAATGGGGAGAGAAATTCCAAATTGCTACTTAAGGCCATTGTCTGGGGATATACACACAAGCACTTGATAAACTGGTAAAGCTAAGCATACGGTAGGTATTATTACTAAAACACTTGAAGGAATGAAGGAAAAGAGCACTCTACAACTGTCTCCCCACCCCAAGATGCACTGCTTTAGACACACCAATAAGCATTTCCATCTCAAAACAACGATACACGGATGTATTTGCCCATGTGTCCACAGCCAGGAAGATGAGCGGCAGAACTGGAGAGGGCAATGAAAGTTCGAGGCCATAGGAAGGAATCCACGCATGGCTTCTAGAAAACCATAAGCTGTCAGACAGTGAGTCGGTTCCTGACTCGACAGCTTGGTGCTGGCTCACAGAGCATGAGTAGCCCTGATGGTTTTGTTTCAGGGTAGTCCACCCCCTAACCTGTCACTTAAGCCTCATGGCCATCTTCCTTCCAGACCTGTCCTTCAACAACATTGAGGCCATTGAGGGCCTGGACACATTGGTAAACCTGGAGGACTTGAGCTTATTCAACAACCGAATCTCCAAGATTGACTCTCTGGATGCCCTGGTCAAGCTGCAGGTGCTGTCGCTGGGCAACAACCAGATCAGCAACATGATGAATGTGAGTTCAAGGTCTGAGCAGAGCATGGGCCAAGAGCTGTAGGTTGGAGTAGGAGCTGGGGGATGGGGGTCTGTAGCAAGGGGAAATGCAGGCTCCGCTTTCCAGATCTTCCCTTTTTCCTCGAAAAGCTAGAAATCCAGATTATTCTACAAGAGATCTGATAATGTTTAAACAACATGCTTAATCCATGAAAGCCCATCTGTAGATGCCACTTTCTGCCCTGCCTTGGTGGTGGGGTCTTTCTTTCCCCGAATCCTACAGGCATTTAAGAAACTTTTGCTGAGGTGAGGACCTATTGGATATTGCTCATTTGGCCTGTGCTCAGTGGGTACAGAGACCCAGAGGTACAGTCCCTTTGGGAGTGCCCAACACACACCCACATAATAAGACACACAAGGTGACAAGAAGTCAGTATCTGCCCCCGGGGTGCCAGAGGTGTGTATGTGTGAGAGAGCATGGGTCATTGGTCATTTGGGGGAAGGTGGGCTGCCCCTTGGCCCCTTACAACAAGTTCACAGAAGCAAGCTGGGGTTGAGACCCTAGTGGCTGGTGTATAGCAGCATTCATAAGGGTCCTCTGTCAGAGGTGACATTACCGGACTGCTCCTGGGGTAGGACTGTGGCTGGGACCCACTTCTCTAGCCTTCAGTCAGTCCTGAGAGCTGTCCAATATCCTTTCAAATTCCTTTTCTATTTAGGTCAGTCAGGTGGCCTGGGTCCAAATCTCATCTGCATGTTCTAAGGCTTGAGTCTTCTACACCTGTTTTCTCTTTGTAAAAGGAAGATATTGCCCAAAACCTGCCTGCTAGGAATGAAGTGAGGTGATAAGCATGAGGCATTTCATTCAGTGTCAGGCTAGATTGTGTTATTAACAAAGAGAGGACTGTCATAGCTGAGATTCTTCCTGAGAGAGTTTCAGGAGAGGTGAGGTGACTTTTGAATCAGACTCATTAAGGGATGATTGGAATTTTACCATTGAGCAGAAGGAAAGGCTTCCTGGGAGGAAGGAATGGTGTGAGCAAAGGCCAGGAGGTATGCTTGGGATGGGACAACCCCAGAGAGAAAGAGGAAGGAAGAACGTGCCTGGGGGAAGCTTACAGGGAGTACTAAGGTATCTGAGCCCAGATCTCATTGTTCTAGGAGCGAACATCCCCCTTGAGGAGGCCATGGTCACTGTAAGAGGTCAAGGAGTATGGTGCAGAGTGGCCACAGAACAGCAGAAGGCTTTTTTCCTGTGGTGTGTCCATGGCAATGCTGTCTTTTG
This sequence comes from Eonycteris spelaea, assembly GCA_003508835.1. Taxonomy (NCBI): domain Eukaryota; kingdom Metazoa; phylum Chordata; class Mammalia; order Chiroptera; family Pteropodidae; genus Eonycteris; species Eonycteris spelaea. The sequence goes on along the minus strand of PUFA01000285.1, from coordinate 279,033 downwards.
GAAGGAAACCCTGCTACCATAAGGAGGGACTTGAGGGGGATCGTGTGAATGGGTGAAACAAGGATGGTGCCCTTTGCCTGCAGAACAGGTGGGCTGAAAGCATCATTGAGGCAAAGACTTGGATGTGGAGCTGTGTTGGGCAGGAAGCCAGAGGGCAGGAAGAACCAATGTGCAGGTGTGTTACTGAGATTGCTGCTGAAAGTGATGGGGGCTCCATTCTGCTGGGCCTCAAGAGTGTCCAGAATGCCTCCCAGAATTGAACACCTGAAAGACCAGCAGTTGAGGGATACCCTGGCTATTAATTCCCTCCTGCCTTTGCTTCTGGGTGGGCCTCAGAGAGCTGAGGCAGAGAGCAGGGATGAGATGGGCACTATCAGCAGGAGTCCATCGCAGCTGCAGCTGAGGCCAGAGGTATACCAAGTGCCTACCACAAACAAACAGGGATATTTAGCACCATTATTACTGGTGCTGCAAAGAAGGGCAGGCTTGTCACCAGGGCTTCAGGGGCACAAGATCCTCTTCCTCTCGGCTCTGCTGTCCTCAGCATCTCCCTGGGCTGATTCTTTTCATGGTTGTAATCAAAAGTCAAGGCCATAGGCTTCCTCAAGCGTAAGGTATCTCCCCCAACAGTGACCCTTCATTATGATCAGAGATCATACCCACCTTCGATCAATATCAGAGCTGAGGGATGGCCAGGCTGGGTGGCTTAGATGAATGGTCTGGAGTGGGTCAGGCACCAACTTCTTACCTGCATTTAAGTCTGTCCAGCGGGGCCAAATCTGAGAGGTTATGTAGTCTAGACAGTTTGCCCTGCGTACCAGCTGGAGGATATAAACCCAACCAGTGCTCTTTTCAGGATTCAAGTCCTGATTACTCAGCCTGCCCTCTGTTTTGTAGGGCCAGGCAACCAAATGCTGACCAATGGAACAGCTGACACATGGAGGGTCCACCTGAACTGAATTGAATCAAGACCTGAGATTTAATCAGCTACTGACTGTCTGACCTTGGGCCAGGGACTTAGCATTCTGGGGCTCATTTGCCCATCCGTAAAATGAAAATAACAGTAGTCTCTCCCATAAGTTGTTGTGAGGGTTGACTATATTACAGTATTAGATGGCTAATACAGGACCTGGCACACAGTAGGTACATGGAAAGTGATGGTTATTCAGGAATTTTCAGATTCAGGGCTACCCCAAACAGCCCTAAATCTTGCTGTTTGAAAATGTTTCTGAGCATTTAGTGGCTGTTGCTGCCTTGGTAGGTCCAATACCTCCAGGCCTATCAGTAAATTATCTCCTCTCACTTGCTGTCCCTTGGACATTGTACACTTCAATGGACCTGAGACCCTTTCCCTTACAAAGGTCCAGGCCTAGGCTTGGAAGTGGATACTGACTCGCAGTCCATGCCTCAGCCCTGCTGTCCCTGACCTTGGGCGTTCTCCCCTCCCACCCTTTCAGGGACTGGGTAGAAGGAAACTCTATCCCCCTTTCCCAGTGGGGTGCTAAGTGCCAGGTGGCCCCTCCTGAATATTGGAGAAAAGCAGGTAAAGCTGGTTCCCAGAGAGAAATAGGAAGGAAGAAGTTACCTGGGGAGAAGCTGCCAGGGAGTACTGAGGTATCTGGGCCTAGATCTCATTGTTCTGGAGGACTGGCCATATGCCAAAGATGCTGGAGTCCCTGCATCTTCTTCACCTAATCAGGTACCAGTCCCCTTGGTGACTTGAACTAGGGAGTCCTGACTTAATAAGCTGCAAACCCTGAGCATCTATGATTTTAACCCTTATCTGCACTGTGTATCTGACATCTAATTATATACTTTCTTGTTATTTGTTTATTTACTAGGCTTACTTTAATACCCGTTTATTGTATTAAAAACAAGCAGATGTTTCAGCTGAACTCAGGGCACACAGGGAAGAACCCCTCTCACTCCTGACCTCAGCCCATACTTCCCTTTCCAGAGGCCACAGCTGCTTCTAAGTTGTATGTATCTTTTGAAGCATCTTATTTAAATGTTTCATGATTGTAACATCTGTCTGGCTACCCTCCAAGTGCCTGCCTTTGGTCATCCCTTCTCCTTCCAACTCGTCAGTTCCCCCATTGCTGGACCATTCCACCATTTAGATGTGACATGATGTATTTTTCTAGTCTCCCATAGGTAGACGCTGAGGTTGCTTCCAACCTCGTATTATTACACACAGGCTGTAATAGATGTCCTTGAACCAGGCTTACTTTGCACCTGGATGAGTCTGTGAGCAATGTAAATTTCCGGAGGTGGAATTGCTGGGTCTGAGGGCATGTACATTTTCTATTTTGATGGAACTTGCCAAATTGTCATCTATAAAAGTGAAATTCTTTACAAACCCACCAACAATTATAAGACCTGTTTCCTCTCACCATTGTTATCAAACCATTTTCTCTTTAACAATCTAAAAGATGAAAAATGGAATTTCACTGGAAGATCTCTTAAAAATTAAATCACATCCTATCTCCTCACCCCATATATACTTAAAACTCCAGTGGCTTCCATTGTCCTTAGAATAAAATCCAAACTTGTGACTGGCTGACCTTGTTTCTAATCATGCCTCAAGTCTTGCACCCAGCCCCCTCCCAAACCAAGCTGCAGCTACCCTGGCCTTGATTTGTTCCTGGTATACTGCGAGTTCCCTTCTGCCTCAGGGTCTTGACCTGTGCTCTTTTTGCTTCTAGGAATGCACTCTCCTCTGCTCTTCCATGGCCAGCTCCTTCAGGTCTCAGAGACCTCTGAGTTCCCTAATTGAAAAGGTCCTCCTTATTGTTTTCTCTTAGGGCCCATCTTTATGTTCCTATAGCACTTACCCCTGAAAGTAATGATTTTATTTACTTTAAAAAGATTCTTATCCCGTACCCCTAGAATGTAAGCTCCTGTAATAAGGACAAGGACCACGTAGATTTTGTTCCCCCTGACTCCTCAAGGGCCAGTATGTGCCTGAGGCCTAGTAGGTGCTTAATAATGTTTGTGGAATGAATACATAAATGACTGAAAAAAATTCCTTCAGAAAAGCATGCTAGGTTTCTTTTCTATCTTTTGCCTAGGACACTGTGTAGGTGTTCAAAGGATACTATCAAATGAAGTACGAGCATACCTCAAAGATATTGCAGGTTTGGTTCCAGGTGACCTTGATAAAGCCAGTATCACAATAAAGCAAGTCACAGGCATTTTTTGGTTTCCCAGCACATATAAAAGTTATATTTACACTATACAGTAGTCTATTAAGTATACAATAGCATGTCTAAAAACAATATACATACCTTAATCAAGAAATATTTTATTGCAGCAAACTCATAGATACAGACAACAAACAGAATGGCGGTTACCAGTGGGGAAGGAGTTGGGGGAGGACAAAGATGGTAAAGTGAGTCAAATACAAGGTGACAGAAGGACACTCTAGACTTCCAGTGATGAGCACACAATAGATGTTGTATTTTAAAGTTGTATACCTGAAATTTATATAATGTTATTAACCAATGTTACCCAATAAACTTAATCTTAAAAGTTTCACTATAAAAATACTTTATTGCTCAAAAATCTAACCATCATCTGAGCCTGGAGGGTCTTGCCTCCATGTTGATGGCTGCTGACTGCTCAGGATGGTGGTTGCTGAAGTTTGGGGTAGCCGTGGCAATTTCTTAAAATAAGACAACAATAAAGTTTGCTGCATTAATTGACTTCTCCTTTCACGAATGGTTTCTCTGTAGCATTCGATGTTATTTGACAGCATTTTAACCATAGCAGAACTTTTTCCAAAATTGAAGTCAATCATCCCAAACTCTGCTGCTGCATTATCAACTAAGTTCATAATGTTCTAAATTCTTTGTTGTCATTTCAGCAATATTCACTGTGTCCTCACAGGAGTAAATTCCATCTCAAGAAACCACTTTCTTTGCTTATACATAAAAACAACTCATCTGTTCAAGTTTTATCATGAGATTGCAGCAACCCAGTCACATCTACAGGCTCCACTTCTAATTCTAGTTCTCTTGCTATTTCCACCACATCTGCAGTTACTTCCTCCACGGAAGTTTTGAACTCCTTGAAGTCATGCATGAGAGCTGGAGTCAACTTCTTCTAAACTCTTGTTAATGTTGATATTTTGACCTTTCCCATGATGCATAAAATGTTCTTAATGTTATCTAATATGGTCAATCATTTCCAGAGGTTTTCAATTTACTGTGCCCGAATCCATCAGAGGAATCACTACCTATGATAGCTGTAGCCTTACAAAATGTATTCCTTAACTAATAAGACTTGAAAGTCAAAATTACTCCTTATCTATGGGCTGAATGTTCTGTTGGCAAGCATGAAAACAACATTAATCTTGTACTTCTCCATCAGAGCCTTTGGGTGACCAGGTGCATTGTCAGAGAGCAGTAATATTTTAAAAGGAGTCTTTTTTCTCCAAGTGGTAGGTCTCAACAGTGAGCTTAAAATATTCAGAAAGCCATGTTGCAAACAAATGTGTTGTCATCCAGGCTTTGTTGTTCCATCTACAGAGCACAGGCAGAGTAGATTTAGCATAATTCTTAAGGGCTTGAGGATTTTCAGAATGGTAAATGAGCACTGGCTTCAACTAAAAGTGAGCAGCTGCATTAGACCTTAACCAGAGAGTCAGCCTGTCCTTTGAAGCTTTGAAACCAGGCATTGACTTCTGACTGTCTACGAAAGTGCTAGATGGCATCTTCCAACACAAGGCTGTTTTGTCTACATTGAAAACATGTTGTTTAGTGTAGCCCCTTCATTAATTATCTTAGCTAGATCTTCTGGATAACTTCCTGCAACTTCTGCATCAGCACTTGCTGCTTCACTTGCACTTTTATGTTATGGACACAGCTCTTTCCTTAAACCTCACGAACCAACTTTTATTAACTTCCAGCCTTTCTTCTGCAGTTTCTTCACCTCTCTCAGCCTTCATAGAATTGAAGAGTTAGGGCCTTGCTCCGGATTAGGCTTTGGCTTAATGGAATGTTGTGGCTGATTTGATCTTCTATCCAGCCCACTAAAATTTTCTCCACATCAGCAATGAGGCTGTTTCACTTTCTTATCATTTTTATGTTCACTGGAGTAGCACTTTAACTTCCATTGAGAACTTTTCCTTTGCATTTACAACTTGGCTAACTGCCTGATGCAAGAGGCAAAGCTTTTGGCCTACCTTGGCTTTGAGACGCCTTCCTCACCAAGCTCAATCATTTCTAGCTTTTCATTTAAAGTGAGAGATACATGACTCTTCCTATTACTTGAACCCTTAGAGGCCACTGTAGGGTTATTACTTGGCCTAATTTCAATATTGTTGTGTGTCAGGGAATTGGGAGGCCTGGAAGGGTGAAACGGCCAGTCAGTGGAGTAGTTGGAACACACACAATATTTATTGATTAAGTTTGCCATCTTATATGGATGCGGTTTATAGCACCCCAAAGCAGTTACAATGGTAATGTCCCTGATCAAAGATCACCATAACAAATATAATAATAGTAATAATGTTTGAAATATTGTGAGAATCACCAAAATGTGTTACAGAGACATGAAGTGAGCAAATGCTGCTGAAAAAATAGTGCTGATAGATTTGCTTGATGAACGGTTGCCACAAACCTTTAATTTGTGAAAAATGCAATATCTGCAAAGTGCAATAAAGTAAAGTGCAATAAACTGAGGTATGCCTATACTAGCTATCTGGTTGACATTTTCCCCTATTTTAATAAAGATAGAGTATAAGACAGCTCCAAGCCCTGCACTGGCAGCAGCTGGCCTCGGTTTCTCGTGTAGCCTCTTGAGTCAACTATAAGCATAGCACGGGTGGTAGCCATCTGTGGATTGCTTGCTGACACATACTAGGTGGGCCAGGAGGGGCACAGGCTAGGTATAAACTTGGCCTGCAGCTGGACCCACACCCAGGGGGCCTCTGGGCCCCACAGGACTCGTACTACACAAAGCCATTCTGCACAAATTGGGAGACTTAGAAGCTTTACCTAGTATGTAGAAACAGACACAAAAGGGTAGCAAAAATGGGAAGACAAAAGAAGCATGTCCCACATGAAAGAACAGAACAGAGCTCCAGAAAAAGATATAAACAAAGTGAAGTCAATCAATCTGCAACAGAAGCAGAGTTCAAAACACTGGTTATAAGGATGCTCAATGAATTAAGGGGAAGAGTAGATGGACTCAGTGAGAACTTGAAGAGATAAAAAAACATAAAAATTGAAATGGAAATTATAAAGTTATAAAAGGGAACCAGTCAGAAATGAAGAATATGTTATCTGAGGTGAAGAGTGTATTAGAATCAACAGAATGGATGAAGCAGATAATTGAACCACTGATATAGAAGATGGGGTAGCAGAGGACACCCAATTAGAACAGCAACAAGAAAAAAGAATCCAAAAAAATGAAGATAATTTAAAGAGCCTATGGGACAACATCAAGTGTACCAACATTCACATCATAAGGGTACCAGAAGAAGAGAGAGAGTGAGCAAGAAGTGAAAACCTTTTGGACAAAATAATGATGGAAAACTTCCCTCACCTGGTGAAGGAAATAGACTTACAACCCCAGGAAGCTCAGAGAGCTCCAAAAGATGAACCTAAAGAGGCACACAACAAGACACATCATAATTAAAATGCCAAAGGTTATATACAAAGAGAGAAACAAGGGAAAAGTAGTTAGTTACCTACAAGGGAACTCCCATAAGACTAGCAGTTGACTTCTCAAAAGCAACTTGGTAAGACAGAAGGGCTTGGCACAAAACATTCAATGTGATGAAAACCCAGGATCTACAACGAAGAATGTTTTATCCAGCAAAGCTATCATTTGGAGTCAATGAACAGATAAAGAGCTTTTCAGAGAAGAAAAAGCTAAAGGAGTTCATCACCACCAAGCCAATATTACAGCATAAGTTGGAGGGAGTTCTTTAAGGAGAAGAAAAAAATATGTAGCAAAAATATGAATAAAGAATAGCAATAACTATATATCTATCAACAAATACTTCAAATAAAAAAGAATTAAATGCTCCAGTCAAAAGATAGGGTGGCTGAATGGATAAGAAAACAATACCTTTACAGAGGAGACTCACTTCAAATTAAAAGACACACACAGACTAAAGGGATGGAGAAAGATATTGTATGATGGACCTAGAGGGTATTGTGCTGAATGGAGTAAGTCAGAAAAAGACAAATGTCTTATGATTTCACATACATGTGGACTCTAAAGAACAAAATAAACAATAACAACAACAACAACAACAAAGCAGAAACAAACTCATAGGTACAGAGAATATTTTGAGGGTTACCAGATGGGAGGGGGGTTGGGGGGTGGTCAGTGGAAAAGGGCAATGGGATTAAGAACAAATGGGTAGTTACAAAATAGTCATGGAGATATAAAGAATAGCACAAGGAATATAGTCAATAATATTGTAATAAATATGGGCAGAGGGATACTAGATTTATTGGGGTAATCACCTTGTGAGTTATATAAATCTAATCACTATGCTGTACAACTGAAACTAATATAATGTATGCCAACTATAATTAAAAAATGAAAATATTATTTACTCAGCCATAAGAAGAGATGAAATATTGCCATTTGCGACAGCCTGGATGGACCTTGAGATAATCATGCTAAGCAAAATAAGCCAGACTGAAAAAGTTAAAAGTCACATATTACTTATATGTGGAATCTAAACCTAAAAGCAACAAATGAACAGGACAAACAGAAACTCAGAGACAGGGACAATGGACTAGTGGTTACCAGAGGGTAAGGGGTAGGGGAGGAGGGAAGAGGTAGACAGGGTAAAGGGGATCAAATATAGGGGATTTGGGGTATGGTGAGTGGATAAAGGGGATCAAATATATAATAGCTGAAGGAGGACTTTACGTGGTAATCACACAATAGAATATATAAATGTCAAATTATATACACCCGAAAATTATATAATTGTATTAACCAATGTTACCCCATAAACTTAAAAAATTAATAAGAAATAAAAATAAATATTATTAAAAATAGAGTATAAAAAATAGCAGTTAATGTTCCACTAGCAGTTAATTCAAGGTTAATTATAAAGCAGTTTCCAAAGATTTGGACCTTTCACAGGCTTTACAATCTAAAAGCACACCTATTCTGAGTGACTAATAAATATGATAACAACAACTACCACCATCTATTGAGTAGGTATCAGGCGCTCTCCTACATGCATTTCGTAGCTCGTTCGTTTAGCTCTTACAACACACATAACATCTCTATATTCATTTTACAGGTGAGGAAATTGAGGCTCACATATAATAGGTAACTTGCCCCACAGCTAGCATTTGAACCCAGGTCTGCTGATTCTTTGCAAAGCCCAGGCCTTACCTAAGGCCTCAGTACAGTCGTCATCCAGCCTAAAACCCCCAAGCCTTCCTCTCCTGTCACTCCAGATAGTGCTGAAGGCTCTGTGGCCAGACTGCAAATTCTGACAGAGTACCAGAGATAGAGACTTCTAGGGGTGTTTTCAGCTCTGCAGCAGCCGAGAAAATGGGTCTTCTCCCCTCTCCTCCCCAGATCATCTACCTGCGGCGGTTCAAGGACTTGCGGGCACTCGGCCTCTCTGGGAACCCCATGGCCGAGGCAGAGGATTACAGGATGTTCATCTGGGCCTACCTTCCTGACCTCGTGTACCTGGACTCCCGGCGCATTGACGAGTACATGGCAAGTATCTCCCTCTGGGTTTCCCAGCTATGTGAGACAGCCATCAAGTTCCCCAGTTTTGTGGAAAGGGACATTGAGACGGAGTTCCCATCCACCTGAGGAGAGAAAGGGCAACTCCCTCTTCTTAACCCCTTTTACCTGCTCCTGTCAGAGCAATTCCAGCAGAACCCTCATTGTCAGTATTTAGTGCGTGCTGACAGCGGTGGGCTCTTTCCATGTGTTGCCTCCAGGCCATTTTGCACTGTCTGGTTTTCCTCATGAAAAAGATGAAGAAGATACCAAGGGTCAGTAACTAGCCAGGATTAGCAGCTTGTGGCAGAGCCAGGATTCACCCCTACTCTGTGTGACCCCCAGAAGAATATTAACAGCTAACTGTGGTGCCAAGCACAATGCATTATTTCATATTGTTTCCACCACAGCCTATGATGTGGGCCCTGCTCTTATCCCAAGCTTGTCAACAGAAAGCTGTCACAAGGGAAACTTGGCTCATCCAGGATCTCATGGTCGGTGGTGTCCAAGCTGGGAATTGGACCCAGGCAGTTTAGCTGCAGAACTTGTGCTTTCAGCCTTTGTGCAGGGCTCGCCCCAGTGCACAGGGCTTTCCCATGGACCTGTTTACCGCCTGGTCTGTCCACTGCCCACTTCTTTCCCACGTCCCATGCTATGAGCTGGTCCACTTTTACTTCCTTCTTACTCTTTGCAGTGTGATCAGTTTGTGGGTATTTTCCCCACTGGAAAAAAAAATACTCTGCCCAGCTTGTGAGGCTTTAGCAGCAGGATTGGGATGTCACCTATGTGTTGGAAGCCAGAGAGACAAAGGATGGTTTGACCAGCCCACTCCTCATAGGAAGCTGGTGCCTTTCCTGGGAGAAGAAACCTGTGTTTGGGGCACGCTGAGTTGATGTGGGGAGCACGCAGGAGAACCCAATGGAAGCAAGGAGGAGGGCTGGGTCACAGGCCCCAGCACTGATCCTGCCAGGCCTGGACTATGGAGCAGAGCCCAGCCTCTAGGTAGACCATGCCACCTTCCAAGGCTGGAGCTCCACTTGCTGTCAGGGTCCATTTCACTCATTATAAAAGAATGGGACAGCCTAACACAGTTCCAAAGCCTCTCCCCAGGCATTCTCTCCTTTGTCCCTAGAAGTTTACATAAAGGACAGGAAGCATATAAAGGGCAGTTGCCTGGGCAACCCCATTGTGCTGTGAGGAAATGAAGAGACTCCTTTCACAGTTCAGAGATTTGCCTAGAAGTATCAAGATAAATAAGTAAAAGGTGGTAAAAGCAGAGGTGCCTGAAACTCTCCTGTCCACTTCACAGTCTGTCCTGGGGCCAATCACAGCCTTCCCCAAGCCCTTGACCTCTTGGTGATACAGGATTCAGGCAACAGCACAGCCAGGGCCAACCACAGGCCACCCAGGGGCTAAGGGTAGTCTCCCAGGGGGCCTCCCAGCTCCCAGGAGCTCTCCCTGAAGGTTCTTGCTGTTTCTGTGAGGCCACTTTTAAGTTGAGGCCCTGGGCTATGCCTGAAAGCCAGCTCTCCTCTCAATCAGCACACGAGATGGGCAGGGGCTGTCAGCTCCGGGACTTTGTGCGGGGTGGGGAGAGACAAGCAAGAGGGTTGGGGGTCCATCAGCAGGGTCATGCTGGGGTTTGGGGCTTGTCCTATTGAAGATGGAGGTCTGGGGAGAATCTTGAGCAGTTTTTAGCAGAATTCATGATTTCTTCCACAATTCAGGGAGAGAGAGGGGATGGGGAGGCAGGAGCTGTGGTCCTGAGACAAAAAGAGAGAGAAAGAGAAAGAGAGAGAAGAGGTTGTGGCCTCACCCAGGGCAGGGCTATAGGAATGGAGAGGAAACGAGGGTCCAGATGCTAGAGATTTTTAAAAACTTAAACTTATTTATTGAAGTATGAATATGTAAGGAAACAGAATTTAAGTGTACAGCTCAATGAATAGCAAGAGATCTTTAGAAGGATTTCAACTCTGTACAATATAAGCTGTTTGCAGCCAAAGCCCCTGTTAAGGCATAAAACTGCACTGACATGTACTGACATTGTGTTCAGAAGGAGACTGGGATGGACCTCAGACAGCACAGGACAGTGGAAGGCAAGTTCAGGCTCTGGAATTGTACAGACCCTGGGGAAGCCCCTGCCTTCCTTTTTGCAGTCTACACACAATTAGATCTTTTCATAGATACATAAAGATGCCTGGAGGGAAGGACATGGGCTGAGATAGATGTACAGGATGGGGTTTGGTGGTTATGAGATAGCTTCCCCAAGGAACTGGGTTTAAGCAGGGCTCTATGGAATGGGCAAGGGTTGGCTGGGTGAATGCAGAAGGCTGAGCACGTGCAGAGGCCCTGGGTTAGGAGGCAGCATGATGAGCAGGTGAGTGGCTGGAGCTCAGAGAGCTGGTGAGAGAGAGCAGGGGAGGCAGGTAGGACTTTGCAGGCCACAGCAGGAGCTTGTTATTACCCTACACCCAAGAGGAAACCATACAAGGTAAGTGAGGGGCTGGCAAGATCAGGTTTGCATTTAACAGGTTGCTCTGGCTATTTGCTGGTGAGGGGTGGACGGACTAGAGGGGTCAAGGTACATATGGAAGGCCAGCTGGGAGGCTGATGCAGCGGTCCTAGCAAGAGATGATGTAACAGGCAGTCAGAAGGTAGCATGGACAGACCTGGGCACAGGCCTGGGTCTGAGGGGTGGGGAGGATCCAGGATGCTCCTGGGTCTCCAGCTTGGGTGCTGGCTGGCTAGGGTGGAAGGGCACTCACCTCGACAGGACTCTGGGAGGACAGAGGTCCGTTTTGGACAGGGTGAGTTGGCAGTGTTCTTGAGGCAACCAGGAGACATGAGGCCATTAGTAACAGGTCTGGTGCTCAGAGGTGGTGTCTTAGCTGGAGGTAGAGACCTGAGTATTGTCAGAGGTTGAAGGATCTTATACTTGAAGACTTAGCACAGGTGAGATCACCTGGGGTGTGTAGAGTGAGCCCAAAAGGGTGAGCAGCAAGCCCTAGGGACACCAGCATTTCTGGTGGCGATAGAGGAATGAGCCAGAGGGGTGAGGAGAGCCAGGAGATGGCAGGGCACAGAGCCAAGGGCCAAAACTCTTGTGACCAAGCCGTGACTTGAGTTTTTCATTTTACTTCTCACTCGTGCATCCCTAAAAGCAAGCCAGAACACTTGCTGTAGAGGGCTGTGGAGGGCCAGTGAGCCTGTGCTGCCTACCCCACCCCTCTTGGTCCTTCCCTAATTTCCCTTAGACTCAGAATACTTGAATAGGTCTATGAGGCAACAAGCCATTCTCATGACACCCCTGCCCACATGTAGGATGCCCACAGGATGGCAGAGGCCAGTGTGCCTCAAAGTGACCAAACATCATCCCCTGGTAACATTTTCTCCTCCTCTGGTCAGAAAGAGCAAGCGGAGATTAAGCACCAGTACAGCATTGATGAGCTGAAGCACCGGGAGAACTTGATTCGGGTCCGGCTGGAGGATGAGCAGGCCCGGAAGAAGGAGCTGGAGGAGCACAAGGTACACTCGGCCCAGAGGAGCCCTACTCCTCACCTCTTTCTGCCCTGGCTCCAGGATGCTGGCCACAGGGCATCAGTCTAGTTCAGTAAAGGTCAGCAGGGCCCAGGCCCTGAAAACCCATTTTTTAAATTGAAGACAGATGCTGTGCAGCAACACCTAGCTCTGATGGAGCATGTAAATCATGTTCCATCCACAGGGCTTGGTGCCCTGTCACTACCTCGCTCTGCCTGCCACCTGCCCTCAGGGCCAGCTCCACCTTAGGCCCAGACCTCACCCGCCTTCTCTTCCCAACAGGGCTGGCAAGATTGTGCTGAAACAATCTGACAGTGCCCCATGGGCAGCCAGGAAGGTTCAAGTCCCTGTTCAGCATGCCCCTGGATTCACAGCTGAGCCCCTGCTAGCGTTCTCCCACAGTCACCATCCTTCCCTCCAGCCAGAACAAGCCATATGCAGCTTTCAGTTTTATGCCTCCGGACCTCCACACGTACCTACCCTTAGCCCAGCATGCCTTTCCCTTCCTTGCCCTCCTTGGAGGGCTAAGCATCCACCAACCCCAGTGCCCAGCGCAAAGCCTGTGCGAATAATCAGTGGCTGTGTTTCTGACCACAGGCTGCATTTGTTGAGCACCTGAATGGCTCCTTCCTGTTTGACAGCATGTACGCCGAGGATGTGGAGGGCAACAAGCTGGCCTGCCTGCCCAGCGTTGGTGAGCTTCTTGAGGCATATCCTTCCAAGTTCATGACTGTTTTCTCTGGCAGAGCCTAAGCCCTATGCCACCAGCCTGCCTGGGTTTAGTTCCTTTCCACTCTGGGCCTCAGTTTCCCTAGCTCTCTTGGAGTCCCTGGAAGATAAAGCTCCACTCAGAGCAATGTACCGAACATGCAGTACAGAGCCAGATCAGCTAAACTGCACAGGGAAAGCTGTCTGGATTTCAGGGAACACACTGAGGGTCTGGTCAGCATGGCCCATGTCTGTATGCTTGACAAGACAGATTGTCAGAGATGGAAATTTGACACGTGGCACTAATTTTCCTTACCATATTTACTAGTTCCTGATGTATGATTTGTGTACTGTATTTATAATTTTCTCAACCACTCCACTAGATGAGTGCTGCTATTAATCCCATTTTATAGTTGGGGAAGCTCACCTTAGAGAGGTTGACTTGTCCAAGATCACACAGCTTCAAGCTGGAATTTGAACCCTAGTCTATAGGGCTAAGAGCGTGTACTTTTTCCCCAGTTGGCCAGAGCCAACAGGATGTGACTGACAGTTATCATCAAGGTTGCTGCCAGGATGGCCAATCAGTTGGCTTAAACTATAAGCCTAGGGACTCAGGATAGAATCAAGGGGTTCCTGGTCTGAAGGTGCTAAGATGAGGCAACGAGTCACAGAGTAGGTCTGTGGAGCCTCCATCTCTGAGTAGAGAAAAAAAAATCACTTTTAAAACCCCAACATTCTGAAAGAAGTGGGGGAGGGGTGGTAAGAGTGTGGGGCTGACTGAACAGAAGGTGAAGAGTAAGACTCTGGGCCAGACAGATGGACTCCCTCCTGGCTCTGCCACCTACCAGGTGGGTGACCTGGGCTTACATCAAGGCTGTAGCACCTGCCTGACTTTAAGATCCTCCCAAGGATTCAATGTAGCAGGCTCTATCGTGTCCTGACATGCAAGTGAGGAACCTGAGGCCCGGAGAGGGGAAGCAGCTTGCCAGGGAGAAGCAGTAGCAGAGCCAGGACTTGAACCTGGATCTCTCTGCTTCCAGCCCATGGTCCCCCTGCACCCTCCTGACCATTGCAGTTTCCCTCAGCACACTTGCAGCACCTGAAGACAGACCCTCAACAAAGGTGCCATCTATATAACACAACAGAGACAGAAATACACATTGCCTTGCTCCCAGGCCAAGCAGGCTTCCCCGGGCTCCCAGCCCCTCCCTGTCCATCCAGGTCCCTCAGGAGTCTCTTAGCACGTGTCTCCTCTGCTCTGTAGTCTCCTCCTGTAGCCCCCTACTTTCTTCCCTCATGTAGATCCTGTGTCTGAATCCCTCAGGTCAGGGGTAGAGATTCCTCAACCATCACCTTATCCTCCAAATATCAACTCCTGGCTCTACCAACACCAAGTCCTGCACCTAAAACAAACTCAAGCTTCCTTAACAGCCACTCACTTACAAGGACAAATTTGTCATCATTTGCCTGAACATTTTTGAGTATGGACTGAAACAGCAGGAAAAGCGGAAAACAGAGCTTGGCACTTTCAATGAATGTGTCCACGAGGCCATCCAGGAAAACCAGGAGCAGGGAAAACAGAGGATTGCCAAGTTCGAGGAGAAGCACTTGCTGGTAGGCCCCACCTTCCCTGTTCTCTTCCTACCTCCTGCTGTGTAGGTGCTTGTGCAACTGTGGGCCTGAACCCAGTGGAGGGGCAATAGCCCGAGGCCCATGATCCTTGTTCCCATTTGCCAGAGCTCACACAGCTCACTGTCTGAACCAAGATTCAGCCTTCCACTGACACTACCCAACCACAGCTCCTCTGCTGGCCAAGGCTGAGCCATGGGGCCCGTGGGTCTCCTTTACCTAAAACACCTCTGAGGTTCAAGGTACCATCATCATTACTATTTAAATGGTGTTTTTATTACCACTACTATTATGGTGATGATAATAACCATATGAAAAAATGAAAGAAAAAAAAACCTTCCTTTTTGTTCATTTGTTTATTTAGCAAAGTTTTCTGAGCCCCGCACTGTGCCTGGCTCTGTGCTGGACATGGCTTCTGCCCTGGGACAGCTCCCATCTGGTGAGGGGCATAGACCCAGGCCCTCCCAGAGTGGTCAGATTCCCAGAGTGGTCAGCACCAACCTTGAGGGAAGCCAGGAAGCCTCAGGGGTTTCCAGAGGCACCTTAACTTGGGCTGAGGCTTATAGGACACGGAAGAGTTTTCCAGGGGCGATAGAGGAAAGAAAAGTGGTTCACAGGCATATGGGACCTGGTCTGACCCATGCCACTCAGCCCAGCCCAAGCAGGGGCCATGTGTACTTGATGAACATTGTTTCTTTAGTTAGCATTGCTTTGGAAGGCCAATCCCTAACTTGTTCTAAGTCATAGAACTTCTGCAAATCTAAGGAAAGCAATGGACTTTCTTTCTCCTCAAAAAACTGTTCAGCAGTAGCTCCATAATGTAGTGGTTTGCACGTCTGCTTTACATGCAGAAGGTCCTGGGTTTGTGGCCCAGGTGGAGCCACGGACCATACCCCGGGTGCGCCAGGCCCTGGGTGGTGCGCCAGGCCCACCCCCACCCTGTGTGCGTACCACAGGCGTGTAGGAGGAGACGTCCTGCCTTCAGAGATCCATTTCTTAAGGGGAAATGGCAAAATCCATAGGTCAGAGGTGGAAAGGGGGGAGAATTCAAGAGGGGGAAAAAAACTGTTTACACACACCCAAGTTTGTGAACACTTGCCTGCAGTATCAGGGGCCCATAAAGCCACTCCTGGCTGAGAACTCTAAAGTAGAAAATCCCCTGATGATGCAAATTCAGATATAATAGGGTTGGTGATAGGCTCCAGTATGCTTCCCAGGCCTCCCACTCCCCAGCCCCCATTCTCTCCACCCACTTATCCCATCAGCCTTACCAATGGGACCTAGGTTAGGTTATGGGGAGGGGTGTTATGCATTCAACCAGAAGTTAAAACTTGTCAGCAAATGAACACATTTGGTACAAATACATATTTTGTTTGGCCTGCAGAGGGTTTTAAAACATTTTGAATATCCTGTTGACATTAAAAACAGGAAGATTTCACAGAAGAATTGTGGTTGCTAGCTTCTCTGGAGGCAGTTGTCATTAGGACCTGAGCATCAATTGTACCCTCTGGACAGGCCACGTCTCAAGTCCCCCAGACCTTGTCTGGCACATCCTCCATGACATTCCTTATTTAGTCTCTGTAGCCACTGGATTTGGGAAAATTGGATGGCAACCAGTTAGCTCCTCCTGAAGCCCCGGCTGGGGCCCAGGCCTCTCAGCAACAAATCCCCTAGAGAAGCAGAACATGAGCCAGGCCACCACCAGTGTTGCACAAATGCTGGCACCAAGCCCAGCCCCCTAACAGGCTGCTCCTTGAGCTCAGGTCTTAAGACCAGGCTGGTTCCTCTGTCTTTATGAGGACCTGGTCTGCATGGTGGCACCTTCAAAGTCTTTCTCGGGGTGCACCTGGCACTGGGATATTCCATTGTGCCTAGGTGCCTCTAATGTTCAACCAAGTTGAGCCCACTTGTCCTGAAGTTCACAACTCCATGGGCTGTAGGCCCCAGTTCCCTTCCCTCACAGGCTGGTCCTATGAGCTTGTCCTGCACTCCTCTCACCACCCCAACTAGACCCAAGCTTACACAACACTCCTTTCCAGTGTCCAGCAGGGGTGGTTCAGGCGGACCCCTCGTTGGTGACCTTCTTCTGGCCTCCATTTCCTCAATGAAATGAAGATGATAGTCTATGTGTGTTGCAGAAAAGTTGCAAAAATCAGACCGACAAGAAACCAAGCAGCACTCAGAGAGTTGGAGAACTCAGGTTTATTAGGCCGGTGGTTCCAGAGGACCTAGTGCTCTGAAGATCTGGGCCCGGAGCTCAGATGCAACTTTGCTTATATAGAACTTATTTGGCATGGGCTGATTGGTTAATTTGTCCTCAGATGGTTACAAAGCACAATAGTTGCTATGGGGTACAGGCAATTACATTTGTTGCTTAGACAAAACAAGCAAAAGGGTGGATGAGTCATTAGTTAATTTCGAGTATGGCCTATGCAGCAAGCATATCTATAGAAGCAGAACAAAGAGCTGATTAACCTTTTGAGTGTAAATTCCTCTTCATGTGTAGTCATAGTTACTCTAGTGACCAGATAGTGACTAGTAGTGGATAGGTAATACAAATGTGAGCACGGATACAGAATGAAAAATGTATACAAGGGAGTATAGTCTGCCTCCAACCCATGTGTGCACATGTGTGTTGTTTTCATGTGTTAGTCATGTGCACATGCATGTGTACATATGTTATGTGTTTGTGTCTCTGTGCACATGTATGCATGTGAGTATGAACATATGCATGTGTGTGCTCATGCATGTATGTATCTGTGTGCATGTGTTTGTGTCTGTGCATGTGTGTGCACATGTGTGTATATGATGCAAGTGTAACATGCATTGTTCTACCCTTTGCTATTTGTGCAGTTTAGCAATCCTTCTAAAACTTGAGTTGCTTCATGTTTTTAATAGTTGTAGAATAGCTCATTGCATGGATGAGCCATAATCGATTAAACCCATCCTTGGTGATGGACAATTTCTTTTCCAATCTCTCGCTCTTTCAAACAGTGTTGCAATGAGTAACTTGGCGCAAGTGTGATCTGAAGGATGAAGTCCTAGAGGTGGCACTGTGCATTGCTACTTTTACTAGTTTTTGTCCAACTGCACTCCACAGAGGCTGCACCTTTTGCAGCCCTGCTGGCTTCCCTGTCAGGACAGTGTTAGCAAGCTTTCTCAATTTTGCTAATCTGATATTTTCTCTTAAATGGGGGGTGAGCATGACGTTTTACAAACATCTATTTATTCTGTGAACTATTTGTTTTTATAATATGTCCTTACCCATTTTTTATTTGGTGTTGTGCTCTCTCCTTCTCTTATAAAAATTATTATTTTGTAGGAATATATTATAAATTCAGAAATTGGCCTTATGTCAGTGAAATAAATTACAAATATTTTCCCCACTTTGTTATCTTATTTTGTCTATGATGTTTTTACAATTTGGAATATTAAAATTTTTTCTGTGGTAGAATTTATCAATCTTTTCTTCTAGTTACACTTAAAAACGATTTCTCCACTCTAAGATTATTTATTAAAAATCCTCCATTTTTTCTTCTAATACTTGTATGCCTTTTTTACATTTAAATCTTCATAGTGACAGGAATTTGTTTTCGTGTAAGGCTTGAGATAGGAATTGAATCTGATTTTTCCCCAAAGTAGCCATTATTATAAATATCATTTGCCCCCCTGAATCGTATCCAGGTACTCTTCCTTTGCAACTAATGCCAAATATCAACAGAAACAAGTTTACATTATATCCAGTGGCCAAGTCCCCAGGTCTTTTGTTAGGGAACCCCTGGTATTCAGTGCCTCACTCAGACCCCAGGGTGCTTTCTAGCCTGAGAACACCCTCTCATTCCAAATGCTCCAGCTCTGTTTACTACTAACACGCCCACTTTCTCGCAAGGGTTCTTACAGGTTTCCTCAAAGACTGACTTCTTTTTCCAGTGTCTCTCCCTACATGTGCCTGCTGTAGGCTTTTTATTGAGTCTCCATTAGTCAAGCCCCCACTGTAAGCCAAGACTCACATACACTGCCTAATTCCCAGGACCTTGTGAAGCACAGATTCTCTCTCCGTTTACATGAGGAAACTGAAGCTTATAGAATAGAAGTGACTCACTCAAGGTCACACAGTTAATAAGTGACCCAGAGAAGATTCAAATTCAGGTCCACTTGACTCTGAAGCCATTGCTCCTTCCTGCCAGCCACCTCAAACAAAAACCAAAGTTAATGGATTAAGCTCATGCTAGCCAGTGCTAGCATCTGCCCTAACGGCCTCCAGACACGGAGAGGATAATTAGCTTCTACAAGCTCACAGAGCTGGCAAGTGGCAAAGCTAACTCTTGAGCTTAGGCAGACTGAACCCAGAGTCCCAAATTCTTACCCACAAAACCAATTGCCACCTGTCATTAACTAACTACAATTACTTGTAGATTTCCAAAGCCCGGCTTTTGTTTCCAGAGTTTAAGTGCTATACGTGATGAGTCTGAACTGACCAACGTTGAGATGAAGATAGTGGAATACAGTGAGGACATCACTGAGCTGTACAACGGGCTCATGACGCTGGAGATGCAGTTGGTAGAGCAGCTTGAGGTGAGACTGGGCCCCTGGGCACATGTGACATGACCGTGCTCTGCTAGCCTCATTTACAAGAAGCTGGTAATGAAGCTACGAAACCACACTCCAGCTGGAGCCTTCCTAGGCATTCCTCTGCTGGAAACATCCAGTGCGACTCAGCATGTCAGACTGATGTTTTCCTCATCAGTCCTTTGCTTGCTTTTAATACATTTTCACTCATTTACATTGCAGGTAATTCTTATGCAGCATGGGAGGTGAGCTCATTACTCCTCTGGAGTGATTCCCCACCCTGCCGATCCTGGAAATGCCCAGAGCCTCAGCAGGGAGAGGATTTTTAGTAGACCTGACTGCTCAAAAAACAAAGTAAACCCACACTCGGGTACAAAACAAAGGCTCCTCCGCATCTCAGCCTGTAGTTGCTGCATGTCAGGGAGATGCAGGAGCCTGCAATTTAGCACTAAGTAGTGAGAAAAAAAAAAAAAAGCACTGCTATCTAAAATTCCTTAGGGGCCAGAGTGACTGGTGTGTTCACAAGGCAGCTGAGGTGGGGAGTCTAGAGTGCTGTGATGAGTCAAACCTCATTGGATGCTGCCATGGCTGGGCCAAGAGATAGCACCTGATCAATTCCTCACGTGTCAAGTGACATCTCAGACACAGGATAGATTTCCCCATCACATCACATAGCAGATGCGCATGCCCCGCTGGGGAATGCTCAGGCACTGCAGAAAGCAGCATGCGAGCCTCAGGGGAGGCTTAGGCAGTGGCTTGCAACCTTTTCTAGCAGATTCCTTTTTCAACATCCCCAAATTCCCCGGGACCCATGCACAGTGGCCAAAAGGCTATAGATGTAGTTGTGCTTTTCAGTGACCTTAGTTTTATTCATTACAAAGTGTTTACACACATTTGGAACATGTATAATTGGCTCAGCCCGCAGACCATCTCCAGGTGCATGTAGACTCCCTGCACCATCAGCCCACCCTGCAGTTCTATAGTCTGTGGTGGATCGTACTGGGGCTCATAGGGGGTAGCTGGTTTCACCATGCATCCTCCATTGTTCCCTCCATCAACATCAAGCCTCATTAGGCCCTGGGTGCCTTGCTAAGGCACTGGGATGCAGCAATGCAGGAGTGCCTGCAGGGCACTGTTAGCGAGAGGTCTGGGGCAACAGCCAGCATTACTGAGGGTTTTCTCTCTGACAGGCATAGCATTTTGTGTGAAGTAAACCATTTAAGTTTTTTTTTTTAATGCCTACAGCACCTGGTGTTCCTAGTGTCTCCCATCCAAGTATAACCAAGGCCCAATCCTGCTTAGCTTCTGAGATGGGATGAAATCAGGCACGTTGAGGGTGGCATGGCCATAGACCCATTTAAGCTTTACCACAACTCCATGAGACAGATATGATGAAGAAATCCATTTCATAGGTGAGGAAAGTTGAGGCCCAGGAAGATTAAAAACATTCCAGAGTTACACACAGTGGTGGAGCTAGGATACCGACCCCAGCATTCTGGCTCATAATGGCTAGTGTGTTCTCTGGATGCCATAACTGAGAAGCCCAAAAGAAGGGAAGTAGCTCTGTGTATATGTGTTTGTGTGCAGGGGTGTAAGACCATGACATGTGTTCCTGGCCAAGGGCACAGGCCTGGGAAAGCAGTGCATTAAATATCTAAGAGGTGGTGAGTTGAAATGGTCAGAGAGTAATGGAGCTGTGGGACAGAGATCAGAAGGAAGAAGTAGGATCAGTTCACAGACATCTACTGGGAAAGCCAAGGTAGTTGGTCTTTACCTTTAAGTTCTATAATTAGAGGAGGTATTGGCTAAGTTCTAAGATGTGCCTTTTGAGGCTAGACCTGTCAAGTTCATGTCTAAATATGCATGTTAACTGTTTTTTATCATTTCTAGGAGACTATAAACATGTTTGAAAGGAACATCATTGATTTGGTGGGGCTCTTTATTGAAACCAAAGCCTATATCCTTTCCTTGGTGACTTCCATGGGGAGGTGCTACTGGGCCTGTGGGGTTATCCTGGCCAATACCACTGCTCCCCATGTCTCCAGGAGAAGTAGGGGAGAGGTGCCTACATTTTTAATACAAGACAAAGAAAGGTAATGCAGGATGCAAATAAGTGGATCCCCTTGGCCACCTGAGAAGTCAAACACCTGCCCCTCCAACATGTTTAGGGCCACCAGTGCCCTAAACATGTTGGCAGAGAGAGTAAAAAGTCACCAACATGATATTAAATTCATCACAGGATCCTATTGAGTGGGAATCTCCACCATGGAAATTAGAGAAATGTAAAACCTCCATTTTTTTCACCAAGGAAAAAAGATCACTTTCAAAGGATGGAGATTTGGCAACCACTTTGACTCAAAGAATGTGCCCCCAGTCTGAGAGTTTCCCCACCCTCAGAACAATGACAGCTTGTCTGAGTAACCCCTGCGGGGTTGCCTTGCTGGGGGAAGGAGGTTTTGCTTGCAGTAGAAATCCTGGCAAGTTTTTTCTCAAATGAATGACATTCATGGGAGACAACACCCCAGAATCTCCACTGCCCCACAGGTATACATGTGGGGGAGGCAACCTCCAGTTGAAGACACTGACAAATTATTCATAATGAGCTCAGCAGATTAGGAGCCAACATTTGGGGCATAATCAACCCTTCTGCCACATGAACTCAGGGCCCTGCTGTGTGGGGCACACTGTGTTCCAGAAATAATCCCTGGTCCTGCCTTCCTGAGCCCATAGTTCCACAGGAGACAGAAGTTATGTAGCAGCCAACCCAGAGACCAGGGCTTGGAGCCTTTTTGAGGGTAGACCCACTAAGTGATGATGAGCCAGAGGGTGAGCCAGAGGGACCAGGTGGAAAGGTGGGGAGGACAGTGGAGGAGGCAGCCCATGCAAAGGTCAGAAAAGCCAGAGAGTTCTGGGCCACGAGGAGGCCCTTAGGCCACAATAGAGAGCAGGAAGCTCCTGGAGTGCTGTAAGCACAGGAGGAATGGGGTCCTGTTCACCTACACCTTTATAGCACACTCTAGCTGCTTTGGGGAGAAAGGGCTAGAGTAGGAGACCAGGTCTTAGTCTACAGTCAAGTCAGGAGGTGGTGGGATGGAGAGAAGTGGAAGATGGAGGGACACATGGGAAGCCCAGTGCCAAGAGCCAAAGGTGACCAGGGGTCACCAGGATGGCCCTGGGGTTTGGTGCACACAGGTAGATGGCTATGAAGGGGCTACTCAGTGTTTGCCTTTTGGCCCTTAAGAGTCTGTTCTCTCATCTAGCAGCAATGGCCTGGCCCTCTGAGCTCTTGCCGAGGTCCTAGCCCACAGGTCAGGGGCGTGTTGAGTTGGCTCCTCCTTTGGCCTTTGCTTAACTTGAGGCTGCACAATGGCTCAGTGTCGGGACCTGGAGACCCACCACCATGAGAAGCTCCTGGAGATCTCCATCAATACCCTTGAGAAGATAGTCAAGGGTGAGCTGGACGAGGACCTGCCTGAGGACGTACGGGCGGTAAGTGTGGTGGGATGGGGCTGGGATTGTGGTTGGGAGTGGTGGGCCCAGTGGGTACTGGAACCAGGCAGACACAGTCCAGCCAAGTTCTGTGGCTCCAATAAGCCTTAAAACCTCCAGGGCCTCAGTTTCTCTCTTGCAAAAAGGGGAAATAGCCCCCTTTGCCAGGAGGTTGGCAGATGAAATGGGCTAACAAGGTACCTGGTTGGGAATTCAGTAGAGCCCAACTAAAGAGGAGCTCCTGATAATTAGGTAGTTTTAACTTACCAACAGGTTGGTTTCCAAAAGCTCATTTCTGTGGGGCTTCTGGAACTCTCTAAGAGAGGCAGTTACAAATAGAAGCTAAGGTCTGGGATTTCCCCAAAGGTCTTTTTAACTCTCAAGTCTCTATGATGAGAAGCACTGCTGGGTTTGAGAACCAAGCAGCAGTTCTGATCCAGCATGATGCTGTCTCTCATTTTCCACCAGAGCACCCAGTGATAAATGGTCATGGACCAGCAGGGTCAGCCTGGGTGCCTGGGTCTCTGGGTCTCCTGCATTGGTGTCCAGTATGTGTTATGTCTCTGGGAAGAGGCACAGGCAACAATGGGAGGGCCCAGGCCCAGATATTTTCTTGTCGAGAGCATTTCATTCATTCATCATTCACTCCAGTAGCAGTTTCTCAACTTCTCTTCATTGTGATGTTACCACCAAGTTAAGACATCATTGCCCTTTGCCTGGACCACTGGTCTCCTTACTGCTTACCTACAGGTGGCAGTCAGAGAGATCCTCTGAAAACCCAAACCACAGCATTTTGTGCTTTTGCATAACACCCTCTAATGGCTTCCCATGACTCTTAGAGGAAGCTCTTCACCCTAATCCTCCAGACCCTCATGCCTGGCCTGTTACCCCAGTGAACTCCTCCCTTTGCCCCCCAATCCCCCAGGCTTGCTCCTTTGTGTTGCTATTCCTCCTCACAGACATGTTCTTCCCTCTGGTCTCCATGCTGCTATTCCTCCTCACAGACATGTCTTCCCTCTGGCTTGTCCATGTCATTCGGATCTCAGTTCAAATGTCAGCTCCTAGAGAGGCCCTCCCTCATCACCTTCCTGAAAAACCTGTCCATCACACACTTCATTTGTCATCGTCAGAGCCTTTATCACAATTTCAAGCTCTTTACAATTGCTTTGGCTCTGTGACTATTCACACTACATATAGGGAAAGTGGGGATGGCCACTTCACTACCTCATACCGCCCCAGTGCTGGCAATGGTTCATGACACAGCTGAGGTACCAGAAGTTCCGCTGCTATGTCCCTGAGACCAGCAGTCCCCAACTCACGTAGCCTCTGTCTGGGCTGACAGACACCCAAAACAGCAGCATGGAGGTGGGGCCACTGTGTCACCAGCCTTTTTCCCTAAACACCCACTAAATGCTGCTGTAGTTCATACACAGGGAGCTGCCATCTTCCCCAGCCGTGAAGTAAGGCTGCCCCCAAGAACCCCATCTGGAATCCCCCAGATGGACCATCAAGAGGTAGATAGAGTTCCCTAATGGCACAGCTTCCAGGTCTGTGACATTCAGCAGACACAGAACTAAAACATGCTCCCTAATGACTATGACACACAGAAAAAGATAGGCTGAAGGTCCATGGTAGATAAGCAGGCTGATTGGTTCTTTCAGTGGTCGACCCTCTCTCCTGTCAGGATGGCTCTGCCTGGCACCATCTGACACCTGTTTCTGTGGCTCCAGAACACTCAGCAACTGCTGCCTGGGTGGGAGCTGACTATAGCTGGCTGGCAACACAGAGCTCTGCTCACTGAGGGCTCACACTGTCCAGGCATTGCTGCCTGGTGCTCATACACAATCTCATTTTCTCACCAAAGGCAGCACCGTTATCATTTCCAGTTTATAGATGGGAAAATTGGGTACAACTGGGTCTTAGAGAAAATTAGTAAAGTGCCCAGCATGACACAGCTTGTGAGGACCAGAGTCTGGAGCCAGTCTAGTCTGAGAGATGCAGAGCCTGGGCTGTTCCCTGCAGAGTTGGCATTGTGCCCCCATTGTGGACTACAATTTGGGGTTATAGGTTTTCCCATGGCTCCAGGCATTAGGGTAATGGGGCTCTGCTTCTGAGCTAAGGGACTCCTTGGACTCCCTGGCAGGGTTGATATTACCTGTCACCCTCAAGGCCATTAAGGGGCAGCCAGCAGGGCCCACTGGACGCCCTTTTCTCTGTGGGCCTGTGTGAGCCTTTGTCCTTTTGGGAATGTATGTGGTTGCAGTAAAAGACATTGCCAGGACCTTACACTGTTGCTTACGTCTCTTTTGAGTTAAGCAACAAAACGTGGCATATTGTTCTCAGGGGGAGAAAAGCCTACCCTGACTGTAAAATGTAATAAAAACACAAATAGCTGAGAGTTCCTGAGAGCCTCCCAAGCCAGCTGTCTGAGAAACACTGGACACATATTTGCTCTTTTAATCTCCATATCAAAACAGTAAAATAAGTACATTATAACTCCCTTTTACAGGTGAGGAAACTGAGGCACAAAGATGAGAGTAACCCACCTAAGATGCATAGCCTGTAAGAAGTAGAGTTGTGATTCGAACAGTTTGACTCAAAGCCTTTGTCAAAATGTCTACTGAGCCTGTAGCAAGATAAGGATGTTTGAATGAGGGAACTTTGGTTAAAAAAAATCTGGCTTCTGTTTCATAATTATCAATGAGCATATCATGATAAAGAGTCACACTGATGAGGTTGTTTCTTTAAAATTCATTCAACTGCATGATTGTGACCAACTCATGTATACTTAGGGCCAAATCTGTATTTAAAAAATCTTTCACCACTTTGGAAGGAAAAGCAGACCATACATGCTCAAGGAGAGCCTGCAGCTGGCAATGAGGGAAGGCCTGAGTGGAGCTGGCGGGCACAGCTACCCATGGCAAAGTCAGTGGGGCAGTAGCATACTACTGCTTTCCTCCACCACGGTTGAGAGCACAGCCTCATGCTCCAATGAGCCACTGCCACATTTAGGAGGCAGCAGGAGGCCAGACATGATCCCTGGGTGCTCTGAACATCCATGTGAGCATCCAGCTGCAAGGACAGGCCTGGTATTCAGGCCGGTGGACCTGTGAGTCCCCAAAGAGTCTGCTAAGTGACAGTCGGTGTTACCCAGGTTATCAGTCCCTGATAGGGTGGCTATGACAAGATTCTGGCTGGGACCTAAAGGCTCCCCCTTGGCAGTAGGGCTGGCAGCACAGGTCACTGACCCTTGGGCTGAGCAGGGACTGGGTGGGGCAGGTTCTCTGCTCATTTCTCTGTGGCAGAGGGTGCTGTAGTGTCATCATGTGCCCAGGACAGGTGTGAGAGAATGATCTGATTCCACTTGGGCATGGGGCAACAAATCGTGAAGCCACCAGCATCGTGGTCATCCTGGGGAGGGCACCAGCTTTGCCCTTCTCAAAAGTACCCCCAAGAAGTCTCTTTGAAAGAAATGTGTCTTTATAGCCAAAAGGCCCACAGACAAGGTGGGATGGCTCAGGATCCAGGAATAGCTGCCACTCCATAAGGACTCTGCACACCCGTCTCTACTTCAGGGCTTCTGACCTGCAGAAACGGGAGGAGAATCTGAAATCTTATGGGTAGATTATTATGGGTATTATGATTATTATGGGTAAGATAATCTACCTATAAGAACTATTTTGAAGGCACACTGACATAGCCACCAATCTAGGCCACCTGGTGTCTGGAAACAATTTGAAACTTGCATTTTAAAATAGTTTATTTAAACCAGATTCCTTTCATTTATATTTTACAAATGTCAGTTTTTCATAACCAACTCTTACCGCATCCATTCCAAGCAGACTTCACTTCCCACGGCTTCCGAAGCTGCCTTCTACATATCCAAACTTTAAGGAGACAATTTCTGTGCTCGGCTTAGGAGATCAGCTGTGATCCGCTATTAAAAATGAATGAGGAACTTTTCATGAGGGGTTAATGTTGTGGCTGTTTTTGAAATAGCTGGCATGACCACTCCCGTGCATGCTGACTGAGGCTCATGGACAGGCAGGTTGTACGTCATTGAACCCTTCCCAAAGTCTAGCCTGGGACTTTCTATGCACAGAGAAAGAACTTAATGACTTCTAATCATTTCTCCCAAGTGACAATGCTAGTCGGTCCCCCAGGTGCCCCATTCCTCACATCGGCTAGCCTGGCTTTTCCACATGGGATTCTGTGTAAAACCAGTATCCCACAAGACAGTAATAGGCGTTACTCTAAAAAAAAGTCTGTGCTCAACAACAAAAAAAACAATTCAATTAAAAAATGGGCAGAAGGCCTGAACAGATACTTCTCCAAAGAGGAAATACAGATGGCTGACAGACATACGAAAAGATGCTCAAGGTCGCTAATCATCAGAGAAATGCAAATTAAAACCACAATGAGATATTACCTCACACCTGTCAGAAGGGCTATTATCAATAAATCAAACAGCAAGTGTTGGTGAGGATGCAGAGAAAAGGGAACCCTCATACATTGTTGGTGGGACTGCAAATTGGTACAGCTGCTATGGATAACAGTATGGAGGTTTCTCAAAAAATTAAAAATGGATATACCTTTTGACTCAAATTGCACTTCTGGGTATTTATACAAAGAAAAACAAAACATTAATTCGTAAAGATATATGCACCCCAATATTCATGGCAGCACAATTTACAATAGCCAAGATATGGAAGCAACCTAAATGCCCATCATTGGATGATTGGATAAAGAAGTTATGGTTCATATATACAATGGAATATTACTCAGCCATTAAAAAAAATGAAATCCTACCATTTGCAATGACATGGATGGACCTCGAGGTTATTATGCTGAGTGAAATAAGTCAGACAAAGATAAATACCATATGATTTCATTTATATGTAGAATCTAAGGAACAAAAACAAACTAATCAAAAACAGATTCACAAATATAGTGGATTATTTGGTGACAGAGGGGAGGGGGATTGGGGGTCTGGGAGGATGGGGTGAAGAATTAAAGTACAAATTAGTAGTTGATAGTTGGGCACAAGGATGGGGAGCATGGCACAGGGAATGCAGTTAGCATTAATATGATGGCTAAGTGGAGGGCCAGGGAAGGGAGGGAGCAATTGGGGGAACCGTTTTATGAACAATATAGATGTCTAAGCAATGTACTGTATACTTGAAACTAATTTAAATAAATTTTTTTTTAAAAAAGTCTGTGGCCAAATAAGTTGGAAAATCGAGAGAGACAAAGTTAAAAGGGTTTATTTTCCATAGGACTTTCCAAAGTCATCACTGAAAAAATGCTTTGTGCACTATGAAATTCAAGAGGGACCTAGTGTATGCAGACTTCCCCAAACATATTTGATCAAAGAATACTCTTCTTTTTGCAGAGATATTTAGAACTTAAAATTTCACAGAACATATTTTGGAGACATTAAGTTTACCGCTACTGTATAAAAGAAAAAAACCAAGTATGCGTCCACTTTCAGTCCTCTCTTCAATGTTGAACATTCAGGTCCTGTGCTGTCCTTGGCATTACAAAGCACCTCCCTTCATAGCAGAAGTGACTACGTGCTAAGTGCTTTGGCAGCCTTCCCCTGCTCTGGGAAATGATTCCATTTGATTTTCAACTTTGCCGGGCACACAACAGCCACAGTGTGAACATCTAGAACCAGCCAGGCCTAGTAGAGGGTGGTCATTTCAACGACTTTTTATAAGGCAGAAAACAAAGTCAGGAATGAGAGAAGGCAGGAGACCTCAAGTGCAATCCAAGTTTGATTTGGCTGATGTGAAGGGCAGTAGATAGATATGGGTGAGCGCTCATTGGTTTGCAGGGCCTCTGTCCTCAGAGCAGCCTCAAGACCCTTGGCTAGCCTCAGACTTCCCACCTGGCTGGCAGGCGTTCAGGCAAGTCAGTCTTGAGGGCAACCGAGAGAGAACCATTGTGAGAGATGTCCTGAGTGAGGTCACTCCTGAGGCAGCCATCTGCCTTCTCCCTAGAGCAGACACTCCTAACTATGGTCACAGTCAACATCCTGGTTGGCCTTTCCCACATAACACTGGTATTGCTCAGGTCTTGGAGGGTTGTCACCGGAAGATAAGCTATGATAAAAGGTGGGCTCACCACTGGGCAGTGGGCAGCCACCTGCTTGGCACTGCCTCCACCAGCCAGGGGACTCTCAGGTGTCCTTTCTCTTCTGCTTGCTGACTTTGTGCTCAGGTCGTAATGAGACACACTCATTTGATCTTTCACTCACCAGCTTTTTGTGGACAAAGACACAATTGTTAACGCTGTTGGGGCATCGCATGACATCCACCTCCTGAAGATTGACAATCGAGAAGATGAGCTGGTGACCAGGATCAACTCTTGGTGTACACATTTAGTGGACAAGGTGAGTAAATGTAATTGGTCTAGCCAGTTGCACCAATTCCTCTAGCTACCAGCCAGGGAGAAAGTGGAAATCTTCCCTAGGGGGTGGATACTATTTGCAAAAAGAGATGAAGAAATAAATTTAAGGATTGCAGAATTCCACACTGGAGACTTCGTGTTGCTCAGACTTTAAAACCCATGTGCTTCATCATTTTTCTAACTCATACCTCAAATATATAGATAAGCATAACCCAGGAAGCTCTGAAGTAAATGAGAGATGTAACTATGCAAACTTTGAAAAACTATTTTTCCTTCTCCCAAACTGGACTCAGTGAATGATATCAACCAGTTACCTGACTTAAAAAACATTGGGCTTTGATTTCACCCCCGCAGATTCACAAGGATGAGATCATAAGGAACCGCAAGCGAGTGAAGGAGATCAATCAATATATTGACCACATGCAGAATGAACTGGACAACCTGGATAGCAGCGACATTATAGATTAGGGGTATGTCAGCACAGGGGGTTCTTTTTGAAAGCACAGCACTCGGCCCTGACTAGGATAGTGCCTGCTTCACTGCCTGCCTCGGAAGCGAGTTACTGGAGACTTCTCAACCTACAACCCCCATAATGCCATTCTTTCCCCATCCCTGGAAAAACTTCCAAATGTAGAGAAAAATAAAGGACTTACGTCACCTTTTCTCCATTATTTAAAGAAATAATCAGAATTCACATTCAATGTATGGAGAAAAAGGCCAAGAGGAGCAGTTGGTCAGTCTGAGAGCAACCCCTAGGGGGTGCCCAGTGGGCTAGACTCTTGTCTGTGGACTGTTGTCAGCTGTGTGCCATTTCCTCTGACAAGCCCAGAGCAGGCTGCTGGCTGTAGGCAGTGGCAGTCAATGTGGACTGAGCCCTTCTCTCCTCTGGGTGCTTAGGAATGAAGCCAGAGAGGCTGCAGCACAGCACTGGGGCCTGGGGCGGCCCACCAAGGCAGAAACTGTGGCCGCATGTCTCTGAGCTTGGCTATAGGGACCCAAAGAGCCTCTGAAGGTTAAGAGCATAGGCTTGGCAACCCATGTCACCTATGCAGCCTGAGCTTCATCTGTGTAGTGGAGATATGACAGTACATTCTCTGAGCATGGCCAAGGGGTTCAGGGAATGCACATGGAAAGTGTGAAGTATCTGTCATGCGGCCAGTGCCCCATGAATTGGAGTGATGCCATTTTGTTACTCAGATATACAAGGACAGACAGCGCAGAAAGCCTTTGCTGCCTGAAACCAGACGAATTTACAGCTTCTCTCTCACTGGGCCCTGGCACCAGGACACTGTACTTGCCTCCTAGGACTGTGCAAGTGGCTAAGTCAGGAGGACGCTTTGGGCTCCCTGAGTAGGACACATGCACATCAGGTGGCCTTGCCTAGGCCTGCCCAGGATTTTAACCCAGAAGTAACATAGGTTTTCTATTTTTAAGAGTAAATCATTTTTTCTAAAATAGTAGGAAAAAGTAGAAACAACCAGCTTAGACCAAAAAAGACTCACTTTTAAAAGATCATTTGATTAAAAAATGGGGAAAAAAGGCTTTGGGCTGAGGGTTGAGGGCCACACAGAGTTGATGTCTGTTGATGACGTGATAATTGGGGACAGTGTGAGGTTCTCAGCCACAGGCAGCAGATATAAGATCATGCTGCGGGAGGTAAACTGTTGGGTCTTGGTGAAACCCAGACATAACAAGAGGAATGAAGAAATACAGAAGTGCAAATGAAAACAGGGCTCAACATCTTTCTAGAGTGGAGAAATATTTAATAAAATCAGAGTCAAGACAGTCACTTGTATAACTTATCTCCTTGCTCAAGGCTGGCTGGGGCAGAAGCATCTAGGTTGGATTTAAGCTGACCTCCAGACAATCACGCTGTGTCTCAGGCATCTCACAGTGACGCCACGTAGAGGCTGAGCCAGGGTGTCCTGCAGGCTGGTAGAGCCCATGGCTGTGCAGACGCTGTCCTGCCAGGTTTGCAGTGCATACTACTCAGGCTTCACTCCTGTAGGAGCTTGTGCTTGACCGTGGTGCTCTCGGAGCAGAGGTAAACAAAGAGGGCACCCGCGGCTGTACGCGCTCGCAGCTCCTGTAGCTCATAGTCATGAGCCCACTCAACATTGCCCCACTTTTGGATCTGAGCAGAAGATAAGAAATGCTATTAAGTGCTACTGCCCAGCTGCCTGCCAAACAGAGCCACATACCATCCCTATAGCTGGGTTGAGGGCCATAGGCTTCAATCATGCCAAAATATGCAAGACATACATGGTGGGGGAGGCAACAGGTAAGAACACGCAGGTGGCCAGAGCAGGCACTGTTTTCTACAGGGTATGGATGGTCTGGGAGGAGTACAATCCAGGCCCAGGGCCAGTGGGTGACCACTCCTAGGCAGGCCAGGCACCAAAACCACGTGTGTTTCCCCTGAGGCTCAACCTGTGTGGCACCCCTTCCCTCACACTTCTTCCCACAAAGAGGCGGGCATGAGGCAGCCTATAAAATGTTATCCCTCTATGAGCTAGCTGCCTCACCAGGCTGGGCTGCCAGCAGCCCCCACATAGGTGAGATAAAAAAAAAAAAATCAACCAATACCATCTAGTCACTTCATTTCTAACTCCTAGGGGAAGCCTCTCTGCTCTGCACACGGGGGCAGGGTTGCAGATTCTCCAGACTCTAAGAACTATAGGGAGAAACCCCGGACACAAAGTGTGGCTTGTCCAGATGTCAGTGTGATTCTAATTCAACCCTGCTGGCTCCTCCTTAGCCAGGGGCCCAGGTGGCCTGGCCCAGCTGCCCCAGCTCACGCAGGAATTAATAATCTACCATGCCACAGAAGCTATCAACATTTCTGAGTGGCCCAATCTTGATCTGAAGAGCATTTCATACTTTGAGAGAACTCATGTACATCATCCAAGTTACTCTCCATTTTTTGTGGTGGGCCAAACCTTAAGTCCAGACAATGATGGCCTGGTTCAAGTCTCACAATCAAAAGCAGAGCCCAGACCAGAAACCAGGTTTCCTAGCTCCCTACCTCCCACAACCCTCACAGCCTCATATCTGATCCACAGGTCACCCCTCTTCCCATTTAATCATTTCTAACATGCAGAGAATAATAGCCTTTTTTGAGATACAGAAAGTTTTTTCCCAAACATTTTTTCTGAGCAGATGACTAGATGGATTTGAGCAATACTGCCATTACAAAAAGGTTTCATTGTGTTAGGAACCAAATTGTAATAGCAATTAACCTTCTGAGGTTGGAGGAATAACAACAAAAAGACAGCAAAGACTGCCATAATTTTCAAGAGTTAAAAAATGCAAATGACAGCATAACAAAACCTTATTAATTCTGGGCCCACTAAATCAGAACTCATGCACAAACAGCAGCTCTCCTTGTATTCCCAGCCAGCCAGATGACCCACTGTGTGAATGTCAGGGTGCAGAGGCTCTGACTCCAAGAGCTCAAACATGGCTCCCAGTCATTTTAGCAGGCCCATTCTATAGGTATGCCAGGCTCAAATGATCTAGTTCTGTCCATGAACCTCCCCCTGAAGTGTGGGGGTGAAGGCCTTGGTCTGGAGTCATCAGACCTGGCTCCAAACCCTGGCTCCATCATTTTCTGGGGGTGTGACCTGTGCCTTAGTGCCCTCCTGTGTAAAATGGGGATAACAACAGTCCTCACCTGACCAGGTTGTTTAGAAAAGGGAAGGGAATGAGGGGAGAGCTGAGCACAATGCTGAAACAGAGGGGGAACACTTACTACTGTTATTTTTTATAATTATTAATTGATAATACTTTGGCCATTAGTTTTGGTTTCTGTTTGTATACAAAATTAATAAAAACCAAGTTTACATTAAAACAGATAGGTTAGCAACCCCCTACCCCTAGTTAGTCTGAATCTGGGAAGGGTGAGGTGGGGACTCAAGGTACTCGTTTTTGGGCCAGCGGCTGAACCTTACCTGGTATTCCTCTTCCAGGCGAGACAGCAGCACAGCCTGCTCCACTGTCAGGTGTAGGTCAATCAGGCCTAAAGTTAGCACCATGGACTTGAGCTGGGTCACTACAAACTCAATCCCTGCAGGGACACAAGCCAAGTTAGGACCAGGGCACCTCCACTCCAAAAAAGGGCTGTTGCTAGACCTACTCTTTATGAGGCCCTACAACCCTAGAGAGATATAAAGGCACAAGGTAGGGGAGACCAACCATAGGAAACATTGTTTTCTGACTAGCTCTGTATCCATTCCCCATTCTCTGAGAGCACTCTGGTTTTCCTTGGGGGAGATACCTCCTCTGTTCCTACCTAGGGTGGGCTCATGACCTAAACCTGGCACATCAGAGCATTTCATCCCGTGGCCCAGTAATTGGTTCATGGATGGGCATGGGGCTCAGGCCAGGCCAATGAGACTTGAACTCCTGAAGGAAAAAAAAAAGCCAACTTTCTCCTAGAAGGGCGTGAGCCTACTGTCCCCTCGGACCGAGCAAAAAGATTAGCATCAGAGCCAACACCTAGAGTACTCCTGTGACTCTCTGGGCTTCGGATGCCCATGCCTATCCTAATTCCCACTCCCAGGCCCACAGGAAGCACCATACATACCTTGTAGGGCCCACATGTTGTAAGATGCCAGGTGGCTGATGAGCACCTCCCGAGTCCTGGCTGGGATGCTGGGCCCCATTATACTGGTGGAAGAGCCAATATCTATGCCATATCTGAAAGGAAAAGGTTTTGGCATGCCCCCGGGGATGCTGTGTAGCCCAGCTTTTGTCCAGAAGCAAAATCCTAAACTACTGATTAGGTGTGTACCCCTTCAGGGCATGTGGCCAAGGGGTCAGTCTTAGAGATTCTGGGAGCAATGGCCCCTGCAGTCAGTGACCGCCTGATATAATAATTCTATCACAGGCAAAGCCAGAGGACCAAGAAACTGCCCTGAATGGAGGCATAGTTAGCGTGCCATGCAAGCAGGGGTTTCACCTGTACAAGGCTGCTGAAATTCTATTTGCCTGGAATTTCCATCAAAATCATGGTCTACCTGCTTTTTAAACTTTTTAAGAAAGCTTTTCACATTTGAGGTCATAAAAATTTTTGTTTAAATACTGTTTTCCTTATAATATCTGTATATGTCCTATTCCATTCAATTACTTTTTCAAATATTTATTAAGCCTCTGCTATATAAAAGGCATTGTTTTTGGTCTGGGACATGAACTGGCTTCAAGAAGGATGCATTTTTGAGAATAATCATAACTATATAAATACAGGAAAAACATTGGAGTAAAAGCAATTTTGGTAATTTTGTTTCTTATATCACTGATTTTTCCCATTGGTTTAGAAATATTCTTGCTAAAATTTTTAACATTACAAATGGAACATAGGCAATAGCCAAATTTTTCTAAAAATTATTAAGGACTGCCACAAAAAGCTGACTATTTTGTATCACAGCAAAGGTCTCCAGGCACCTAAATTACTGTTGCATTTCATTAGACTCCAAAATGACATTGTATCCTCTTAGTTCTCACACAGTACTACAGTTGTTACATTTTACTTGATCCTTTAATGCACTGGCTATGCTTTTTACTGTAGCACCCAAGGATGCCTGGCATGCTGGGGGCACTCAGGAGATATGTACAAATGAGACAAACTGACAGACATCACTTTTGTGAAAAATGCTACACTAAAAGTAATCTACATAAGCATATAAAATACTGTAGGGTCATGGTAGTAGCAGTAGCCCTTTCAAAGTCCCCTTGGAATAAAATGAAACTGAAATGTGTCACCACATCAATAGTTTGCTCAGTTTGCAAAAAAGAGTCTTCTTGTTAAAGAAAAACATGGAGTATCATTAATTCCTAGACACACTACTATATCCACAGGATGTTACATATAATAAAAAAGTAGGATGCCATCCAGACTTTTCTCCATGTGTATATGTATATGTCATTTTATGACTTATTTTAACAATGTAGGAATTGTAACAATGGTAAATATGGTAACTGCCAGAATGTAAGCATTTACTGTGTGCCAGGCAGGATGCTGAGCATCACTTCATTTACTCCTCACAATCCCCTAAGAGGTAGGGATTGTGAGCCCCACTCACAGATAAGAAAGCTGTTGCTCAGAGATAAGTCACTAGCCCAAGGCCACATAGCCAATCATGGCAGAGCTGGGGCTCCATTCCTACACTCAGCACATGTTGTACTAAGAGCAGGTGCATGGTGGCTGAAATAAATCTGAGGAGTATTTTTTCCAAGGTAGCCCTATTCCTGAACATATGGGAGGTGCTAAATCCCAAGGGTGCTCTGAACTCAAGAAGTCCACTAGCTGAGGGCTCTGCTTATTCAGTGTACCCGCTGATCCCAACAGCCTGCCAACACCGTGGGGCTGTGCATCTTACCTCTTCTCGGCCCATTCTATGATTGGATCCCACTCATTCTTTTGAAGTTCCACTAATGTCTGTGGCTCTTCCACCCTGTAGCTAATTCATTGCAAAAATCACCTTCATTAATAAAAAAGTACAATTCCATCATTCAGTGACAGACAATGGAAAAACACAAAAGGCAACAACAAAAAGAACTTCACCGCCACCGCTGCAGCCCCAGCCCAAGTCTTCCGCTAAAACAATGGTTCTCAAGTGTGACCCTTGGGGCCAGTAGGGGAGCATCAACTGGGAACTTGTTTAAGTACAGCTTCTGAGGTCCCAGCTCACACTTCTAGAAAACAGAACCTCTGGTGTGAAGACCAGCAATCTGTGTCTTAATGAACATTCCAGGAAATTGAATGTAAGCTTGAATTTGAGAGCCACTGTTCCAAATGTCCCCAATTATTTGATGGGTCAAGGCTTGCAACACTATATTAGGTACCATTCTAAACACTAATATCGTAACCCCGGATCCACACCCACTTTATCCTAGGATGCTGGATGTGAATGCTATATAGAAGCTCGGTCACTGCATCCCTACCTACCCACACTCAAGATAGCGTGGCCCCTGGCCACAGACCAAGTTGCTTGTATGTACTTCATGAGCCCACCTCCCTTCTGGCTATAGATACAGCTACTGCCATCGAAGCCTGATACCACCTGATGCCAGGCTATGCCACTTGTTTTGACTAAGAGACATAGAAGACAGAGTCAGCTGAGGGGAGCTTAGTTGCAAGGCCTCGTGGGACTGGAACCCAAGCAGGCACTGTGGGAAGCCAGTCTGGTGTTAGCAGAGGGAAGAAAGATTATAAGTGTGCAGGAAAAGCCGGGCTGCTGGGCAGACAAGTGGGTGGAGTCTCCCCACAGGGCAGAGGGAGGCACTCTGGTATACTATCTGGTGGCTTATTGTCCTTCATTTCCTATCAGGGTCCCTGTAGAGTTTTCAAGAAAACCCTAGATTGAATGGGTTTCTTTTCACTGCAATCAAATGGTCCCTAACACATTTGAACTTTCTGATTAGCAACTCAAAATCGGCACTGCTAGGTGCCTCTCTAGGAGCATCTTTGCCCCTCCTCAGCCTTCAGTGCTGATTTCATGTGCCACCTGTGAGATAACTCAAGATTGTAGAGCACTCGGGCCAGCAGACACGGTGTTGCTCAACTACTTCAGTCGTTTCTTCAGCTCTCCTTCAACATCACTAATTAGCTAAAGAAAAAACATAAAGAAGGGAACTCCTGCCTGAATGCCGTAAACTGAAACA
Organism: Eonycteris spelaea; assembly: GCA_003508835.1. NCBI lineage: Eukaryota > Metazoa > Chordata > Mammalia > Chiroptera > Pteropodidae > Eonycteris > Eonycteris spelaea. The sequence continues at coordinate 242,310 of PUFA01000285.1, read as the reverse complement.
TCAGTTCTTTTCCTGTCTTTGCACTCCAACAGAAACACTGGCTCATTCTACTTTTTAAGTCTGCTGGCAGTCAGACTGGAACTTACACCCCATCAGCTCTCAGGGGTATCCAGCTTGCTGACTGAAATCTTGGGACTTCTCAATCTCCATAATCCTGTGAGTCAATTATTTATAATAAAATCTCTTTATGTATGTGTATGTATATATTTTTTCAGACCTTCAGACCCAGAATGAATTATGCCACTGGCTTTCATTCTCTAGCTTGCCGATGGCAGATCATGGGACTTCTTGGCCTCTAAAATTGCGTGAGCCAACTCCTATTTTTCATATGTACATATATATGCATACACACACACACACACACACACACACACACACACACACAAATAAATAAATAAATAATAGACACAAGGGGGAAATTTTAGAAGTGGAGGAAGCCACCTCCTGAATATCGACTTCTAGCCATCTGTGTCCAGGCTGACAAGTAGTGATAAGAATGCCTACATGAGAATGCGCTGGTAAGCAAAAATCCAAGGTGAGAGGCCTTGCTGGAAGTTGGAAAGTGACCCCTTGGTCCTAGAGCCTGCAAGAGCTACATATGCCACCACTCCACCCTGCCCCAGGCTAAGGGAGAGCTGTTGGGCTACAGAAGAGGAGTGGCCATTGCTCCAACACCATTGCAGCCCAAGGAATCCTCCCTTTTAGAGATTTGCAGAGCAGCTAAGTGCTGATGTCAACTAGACTGCTTTCCCTACCCTGTAAGATAAAGGAAAAGGGCCTGCCTCTTCTTCCACTGATAACTGTCTGGGCAAATGAGGCAAAACAGCCCAAGGGACTTGCTGGTCCAAAGGGAATGCCCTTCTAAACATCACTTACCAGATGGTATCAGTGTCCAGAAATTTCACAGCTGCTCGGATCAGCTGGTCCTTGTTTCGCTGGGTTGGGTTGTCCAAAGATGTGTTGCACAATGTAGTCTAAATCAAAAGACAGAGAGCCCTGTCACCACCTGCTAGACCCTGCAAAGCACCTCTGTGTTCCTGAGGATACTAGATCTAACCCACAGCAGCAGGGAGAACCAGCCAGCACCACCCAGCGAGCAGCAGCGCCAAGCCAAAGCCTTTGACCCAAGGTGTCTCTGCAACCTCAGCTGCAGCTCATCTACTGAGAGCTTAGTGCAGCCAGGCTCCGTGCCAACAGTGCACTACGTGTGATAGCTGGTGGGACTCACAGGGTTCTTGCCACAGCTCTAGGATTAATGAACTTCCCAAGGTCTCATATTCTTTACTACCAGGCTCTTCCATATTTAATTTAATCCTCGCAACAATCCTTAGGATAGGTACTATTATACCCAATTCAGAGATGTGGAAACTGAGGCCCAGAGAGTCAGATTCAGTAAACACAACATAGAAGCATTACTGGAATTCAAATCTGACTGAAAAGCTTAACAGCTGGCTCCCTTAACACCTTAGAAAGCAGGGGGGAAAACTGGCCAAACCAGGAGCAGGACTATTTTCCAGATTTGTGTTGTCAATAGGAGTTTGCTCGGGTACTGTAATGATTAGTTTGTAGTCTTGTCACCCTAATGCCATCAGACAAAGGAGCAGGCCAGCACTGCAGCGGGCTGTGAAGATGTTGAGGAAGCCCACCTGGGTCTATATTACAAGCCTGAGCACAGCAGTAACAGAGATGATAGCACTAACTCCTATGTCGACTGAGTACTCTCCCTGTGCCAGGGACCACACCCAGGGCTTGTTATTTATTAGCTTATTCCAACCTGACACTACTTTATGAGCGGATATTGTTATCACTCACTACTCACAGATGCAGAACATGGGGCTGAGAAGGGGGAATAACTTGCCCAAGGTTACTGTTTAGAAGCTGTGGAGCTTGGATCTAAACAGTCTAGGCCGACCCCTTTCCCAGGCTGCTCTAGCACCCCAGTGAGTCACCCTGTATGGATGGGGGCTGGCTCCATGGGGCCAGGGAAGGCCTCGCCTCACCCACCTGCCCCTCTTGGGGTCTTCTACTCAACCGATAGTTACTGAGTGCCAATTAAACGTCATTCTAGGGTTGGCTTGTGCTGGTAAGACAGACATGGTCCTGCCCTTTTGTGCTTACAAGGCAGTGAGGAGACAGACAATAACCATACAAACATGAAAACTGACAATTACAAATTTATAAGTGCCGATGAAACAAAGAAGCAGCTACCATGATAGAAAATAAGACAGCTGGGCAGTCAAGGAAGATGACATCTGCCCTGAGACCAGAGGAGGAACCAGCCATCCAGCAGTACTCTGAGCAGGGAACTGCAGGTGACCAGGCCACAAAGCAGAACATCTGTTACATCCAAGGAGGCAAGTGTAGCTGCAGCCCACCCCAAGGGTTTTATTGCAATTTGGTTAGAAGTCTCAAATTTCCTCCAGGTTCCCTAGGAAGCCAGCAGCAGGAATCAGGGTGTAGGTTTGTGAACTTGTTACCAGGTGCATGGTGTAGAATTTGATGGTGTCCTGCTGGGAGTCCCATTCAGTGGCCACTGCAATGGCCAGGGCCTCACTGGGGACAGTAAAGAGCTTGGCTTGAGGAGTTTTCAGCTTCCTGTGGTCCAGGTTTATCTCAAAGCCACCTTGAAAGATCAAATGAAAACCTTTCAGGGATCGGTAAGTGGAATTGACTGACCATTCCTATATTTAGCTACTGGAACTGGTACAGACAAAGACAACCCTGAGTCCCTTCACTGAGGGCTTACAGAAACATATCTGACAAAAGCACAAAGGGTAGTCAGTCTTACCACTGAACTGGTAGGAGATGAAAAATATTTCTATCCATTCACAGAAAAAAAAGAAAAAGAGGCAGTCAAAATTTCAGATACTTACCTTCACCCTGTGTGATGCTGACATTCTGATAAAACCTCTTCCTTTCTGTGAGAAAGATTTTTCAAAAAGGCAGTTTAAAATCACATGGAGACAGCTCAGGAAGTAACAAGACCAGCTTGTACCATTATTGCTGATGCTGACTGATTGGCTTGATTTCCAGATCACCATTCAAGGTCTGCCCTACTCTATGCAACATAATCAATGTCTTCTGATTAAGCTGGGAAGAGGAGGACATTCACTCTCTAGGGATAAGGGAGGAACACACTGGTCAAGCCCCCTCTAGCCCAGAAACCCAGAGATAGTCTAATCATGCAGCATCACGAACCTGCAGACTGACCCAAGACTTTTCCAGCACCTTCTGCTTAACTTCTAAGCATGTTCCCCCTACTCTACCCCCACTAGAGCTGTCCCCATGTCAGCACACTGTGCCCGATCTAAAGATGGTGTCTGAATTTGATAAAGCCAGAGACAAATTTCAGGCAAGAATCCAATGCTTCTAAGAAGGCATGAGTGGAAAGCCACTATGAGCGTGAATGTGTGTGTGCACATGTGTGGTGCACAGGCAGTAAGTAGAGATCCCAGGAACATTTTCCATCCTCTCTACCAATTAATTAACCTAATTAACCAGCTTGCCTGTGTATTCAAAAGGAACTCCAAACATTTCCCTTAAGAAGGGGGAAAATCTGTGTCCTGTGTTTCCTTCTGCAAATAACTTGAATAAAATCTTATATAAAAATGTAAATACACTCCCTCTCTTTTCTTGCAGGAATTAAAAACCAAGAGCACCGCATAAGGAATTATGCAGATCCTTCAACTAATAAAGAGCAAACAGGTCACATTTTGGAAGCTATAAACCATAATCCAGTCCTTACCATTCACTCGTTCATTCAGTCACTCGTTCATTCATTTGTTTTTTCATTCCTTCACATACTCATTAGGTACTAAAAGCCTTCAGAGTCCCTGACTGAAGTTATTTCTTGGAAATAATGATGCAGCATGTGAAGGAAAAGGAGATTCATTAGTTTCTAATGCTTTTTAACTTTTTACTTTTTTTCAAAAACCAAGCTTGTTAGTTTTATTAATTTAAATAGACTATGAAAATCAGGAGAACTTGGTTTATGTGCATGGGGTAAGGAGCTAATGAAAAGAGAGTACTGGTCTTACTCCAAACATTATATTTTTATGTTTTCCACATCATATCAGTTTTTTCATAAATCTCATTTGCTATAATTAATGCTTACATAAAAAGCCCAAAATTGCATTTCCATGGTTACACTTACTAAACTAAGGCCCAAATTATTTCCCCACAAAAAAATATTTGTGCCTACTATGTGCCAGGTCCTGTTCTAGGTACTTAGGATAAAACAGTTACTAAAATAGACAAAACTCTGTGTTCAGAGTGTAAATTTTTTTTTAAGCAATCAGATCTGGCGACCGAGATGATGATGTATGATTATGACACAACTTATCATCTATGTCCAAAACCATAATACTGATTCTCTCACACATTTACACCAAAATAGGAGGTTTATACCACCCTGCTGCTTTTAAATTTCCCTACTTTAAATGTTGTCTCAGTCACACTCAGATGGCAGGTGTGACACAGGTCCAGGGGGCCTCCTTGTGAATGTCTGGATGAAAGCATCCAGACTAAGTCCACGATGTTCTCCAAAGCCAGTCCAGGCAGCAAGTGGGGAGAGCTTTGAAAGTTCTGACTCACTAGGCGCAGGAAGGATCTGTTCCTCAGCAGGAAGTGCCAATGGAGAACATTCTGGCACACAGCCCCATAGCCCCAGGAAATTGGTCCAAGAGAGCTGGAGGCCAAGGAATGGACTCTGACGACACAGTCTTAACTATTCTGTGCCTTTCCCACGAAGGAAATCTTTTGTTCTGCTTTGGTAGTCAGGCTGTGGCTCCTCTGTCCTGGTCAGACCTACCTCCTTATCTGTTAAGAGGAAGAGAAAACTGGAAGGACGAGGAATTGACAGAGGAGCAAGAAAGGGGCAACCCAAACTGCTCAAAAAAGGAGAAAACCCTGCATAAAGAGATGACATCTGTACAAAAGGAACACAAAGGCTGCCAGGCCTCAGTTGAAGGTGGGTCCATATGTGGGTATGTTTTAGAAAGGTGTTCTCCTGAATAGAAAGGTGATAGGTAGAAGGCAAACTTCAGTCTTTGAAATTTTTGTTTTGTTTTGTTTTAGGCGAGGCAACCCTTGGTCGACCTCACAGATTGCAAAGACCTTGCCAGCTTAGAATCCCTTATTTTTTATTTTTTATACCTACAGCACCTGGTCTTCATAGTGCTCTCCCATCTAAGTACTAACCAGGCCTGACCCTGCTTAGCTTCCGAGATCAGACAAGATTGGGCTTGTTCAGGGTGGCATGACTGTAGACTCAAAGTTTTGAAACAAACTTTGGTGAGTATTAATCTTGTTCCAGGAAGGGTGGTAAGTCCTGGCAATAGGACTCAAAGCTCACCCCTATCCTTAAGGAACTAACTAGTGGGGAGACAGACATTAAGCCAGCCAAATGACAGCGTGACCATGATGACCAAAGTACAAGGGACACTGAAATACATGCTGGAGAAGCCTAATCTCCTCATGGGCTAAAGGAAGAGCTCCCAGGAGTCAGATGCCATCTGAGACCTAAAGCAGCAGGAATTAGCCATTCTGCATTGATGGATTTGTTTTTGGAGAGGGCATGTGTGAAAGAGTTTCCAACAAAAGCAGCAGCTTACACAAAGGTCCAGAGCCTCATGGGAACAGGGTTTTGCTGAACTAGAAAAACGGTCAGAAGGACAAGACTGTAGCTATCCAGCAAAGAAAAGTTGTAGATGCCCAGAGAGGGCAGTGGGGACCAAATCTGGGGAGAGAAGGCTAGATAGATCACAGTAAGGAGGACAGAGAGAGACAAGTAAGGGGTTTGCATAGGTAAATATGCTCTGGAAAATTCATTTGGTGAGAGCCATGATCCCCAACAATGTCAAAAGATAAGAGTTCTTCACCTGGGCCCTCAAAGGTCTTGGGTCACATAAGACAAATCATGAGGCCACTAGGAGTCTATCAAACTTCCATATTCTCCATGAATATAGGGCTAGCTGACAGCAACAGGAACACCATCTTTAAAGACAAAAGAAATAGTCTAGTCTTGTAGGATCATATGGAACTCAGGTCTGTGTAGAGTATGAATCACTCCCCTTATAAAACATCTGTTTCTGTGGCAAAAACACACTCAATGACTTTGAAAAGACAATTTTGTGGACTAGGTAGGTAAAAGGAAATGGGTATGTAAAAAAAAGTGTTGAAAGTAAAAAGCTAGCCAAAGAAAACAGGCTATTAGGTAAAGACAACTTTAAAAAGCCTACTCATGTGAAGAGTGCTGAATTAGAAATTAAAGTCTATTGTGTCCCTTTTCCTGTGAGGTTGCTTCAATTCATATAAAGAAACAGGCTGTTTTCTGTGTCACTTCCCCCTACACTGCTCAACCTGTCCCAGGCTTCATGGACCAGTGAATGATCTTTCTTTCAGCTTCAATTTCCAGGCAGGCCTTTGCTTTGTAAAAACTCAGAGCCTCTGAACTACAACTCCCACTGTGCACCAAGAACAGAGGCCGTGCCTTCTCAGAGCTATCTAACACCGTTATCTTTTTAAACAGTGCCATCTGGTGGGCCTTAAGCCTTAAAGCTGAAATCCTCTCCACGCATCTCTTCATCCATAATCCTCAGGCAGCTCCAATCAACTGTTTCTGGTATTAAAATTCTTCAGGCCAACTATATAAAAAACAACTCAATAATAAAAAGACAAGTAACCCAATTAAAAATGGTCAAAGGATCTGAATAGACATTTCTCCAAAAAATGTACAAACGTCCAATAAGCACATAAAAACATGCTCAACATTCATCATCAAGGAAATGCAAATCAAAACTACCTCATATTCACGAGAATGGCTCTAATCAAATAATAACAAGTGTTGGTGAGGATATGGAGAAACTGGGACCTTTGTACACTGCTGGTGGAAATGTAAAATGGCGTAGCCACCTAGGAAAGCAGTGTGGCAGTTCCTCAAAAGGTTAAACAGTTACTATTTCACCCAGATCTTCTACTTTTAGATACATAACAAATGAGAACATATGCCCACATAAAAACTTCTATACAAATGTTTATAGCAGCATTATGCAGAATAGTCAAAAGATGGAAATAACCCAAATGTTCATCAACAGATGAATGGATAAATAAGATGGAATATTATTCAGCAATAAAGAGTCCTGATAACATGCTACAACTTACATACACCGTGAAAACACTCTACTTGAAAACAAAAACAAAAACAAAAAAAGACCACATTCCATATACATAAAGTATCCAAAATCGGGAAATCACCTGTAGAGACAGAAAGTAAAGTAGTAGTTGCCTAGGGCTGGAGGGATGGAAAGGACAAAGGGAGCGTGATAGCTAAAGGGCACATTTTGGGGATAACAAAAATATTCTAGAATTGATTGTGGTGACAGTTGTGTAATTCTGTGAATATACTAAAAACCATTTAATTGTACACTTTAAATGAGTGAATTGTTATGTAAATTATATCTCAATAAATCTGTTAAAAAATTCTTCAGGACAAATGTATCTGTCATAGCAATTAATGTAAATGAGCTAAACGACTAAACACATTTTTCCCAAATTGCTCCAGCACCTAAAGCAGGGGGTGGCAATTTTTTTTTTTTCTGTAAAGGGCCAAACAGTAAACACTTTAGGCTTTGTGGGCCATTCCATCCCTGTTGCAACTAGTCAACTCTGCTACTGTATTGAAAGCAGCCCTATGTAATATGTAAATGAATGTGGCTGTGTGTCAATAAAACTTTACTTACAGAAACAGGTGGCAGAATGGCCACCTTATCTACAGAATCTCCCGCAATCCACCACAACTACTCTATGAGGAAGACAGGGCAGGTGATGCCTCTGAGGTGGTAGACTCCGAGAAGCTAAATGATTTGTTCAGGTGATAATTTATAAACAGAGTAGACAAGACTTCCAACCTTGACTTTACTGGGCATTTACAGTCAGCAAAACATGCTGCCTTTCCAGAAGACCTCCCCTCCAAGCAGCTGGTACAGAGCAGGACCACCAAACAGCCTTATACAGGTCTCCTGGCTACAATATCTCCTCCAACAACCCAGTGACCCTTTCATAATCCCCAAATTCAATATGCCTGCCAATCGAAGGCCTTAGATTTAACCTTCCACTACTCTCAACAGTCTCAGAATCTCAAAACAAGAAGTCTTTGTAGGGCATTCAGAGGCTTGATTCACATACCTCTCTCCCACTGTGCTTCTTTCTTTCATTCATTCATATCTTCTTTCACAGTTGATTACCTGCCATGTGCCAAGTACTTTCAATAGCCTAAAACTATTAAGTTTGCAGTAGAAAGGAAAAGGATATGGCAGATGACATGCCACCATAATGGGAAGTGGCATCTACTAACCTAAATTAACCCTCTGCTTTCACCAGCTTATGTGGTGAAATATGTCACCTAAATATGTCACCTTTGCTTATACTGTGCCTCCCCAGGATGTTGTAAAGAAAAAAAAAAACAACCTCTCATTTTCCTTTACAGACTCACACAGACACTTTGTGCTCCAAATGTGTAGTTTTCCCACCAGGCAACTCTGTAACACCAGCTGAGTACAATTCAATTAAGTTTCAACACTACCCACCTGGAGTTAGCAGCGGATCTCACATGTTAAAGGCACAGTCCTACAAGACTGCCCCCTACCTCTTCAGACTCCAATCTAAAGTTCAGGTTGTCACCTGAGCTTCTGACCAACCCAACCAATTACAAATTGGAGGTTCCAATGATGCCTCATCAGGTTTGATTAATCTGCTAAAACACTTCACAGAACTCAGGAAAACATTTCGCTTACTAGATTATAAAATGATACAACTCAGGAATGGCCAAGTGAAAGAGATGCATAAGGGAAATTATGAAGGGGCAAGGAGCTTCCATGCCTTTCTGGACACGCCATTCTCCCAGCATCTCTACACATTCACAAACCTAGAAGTGTTCTGAACCTCTCCAAACTTAAAGTTCAGGGAGTTTAAGGAAGCCTCATTAGGTAGGCATACAGGCCATTAGTGATCAAGACAATCTGCAGCTCCTCTCCCCTCCCTGGAGGTCAGGGGGTGGGGCTGAAAGTTCAACTTTCTAATCACAAGGTTGGTTCCCCTGGCAACCAGTCCCCGTCCTTAGGGGTTTTCCAAAAGTCACCTAATTGACATAAACTCAGGCTCGTTGTCAATAAATTTTTTAAAAGACTCCTTTTATCTTTATCACTCTGGAACTATTCGAGGAAAGACAAAATATTTTAACAAAAGAGTCTCCTATAGTTCTTATGGCTTTTAGGAGTTGTGTGCCAAGAAGAGGACAAGACATATATATATATTTCTTACCATAATCTCAATTATCACAGATGCCCTTCTTTCTCCCTCTTTACTGGCTCTTCAAGGCCCATCTCCCAAGCCCTTCACTTGGGCCCTGAAAGGTGAAACCTCCTCCCTATAACTTAACAGAAAGACCCTTAGAGGCAACCTAGTCCTTCAACTCAGAGAGGAAAATGAGCCATGATCATACGGTACCTCAGAGGTTCGTCCAGCACCAGACCCCAGACTTGTACTCCTGTCATGATGCCAAACTGCCTGTAGTTTTTAGTTTTCTAAAGCAGGGAGTATTACAGCAAGATCCCTCACACCCCAGTATCTCCTAAAGATGTGTTCTAGCTGCCAACACTCTTCTTTCTCCTTTACATCAAACTCCTACTCATAATCAACTTTCAGCTTAAATGCCTTCTTTTAAAACCTCAAGACCCTTTCTAGGCCCTGAACACTCCAAGATGGAAGTAGGTGCTTCTTTGTGGTCTCAAAGTTTCTTTGTACATCCCTTATCACAGGGCATTAGAAACTACTGTTTAACCAGGAAAACAACCTTTTGCACTTAACAATGAACATCACCCAGGTGCGGACACACCTGTCTGTTTTGAAGATGACCGTGCGTTCTGCCTTCAGCACAGAAAAACTAATTTAATGGAAAAAGAATATTACTACTCTTCACTCATTTCAGTCACTCCCACTCTTAGCCTAAAATCTCTCCACAGGAGTAATGAAAGAGTCATAACCTTCTTCTAGGCCTCATCAGAGTCAGAAGTGGAGGAAGAAGAAACGAGGTTATCAATTAACTCCTTAGTAGAGGTGGCAATGGTTGTGGTAGGGCAGTAGGAAACAGGGCCAGGCAACCTACAGAGAAAGTGGCGACTGAATTCCTGGGTTCTAGACCTCTACTGTTCGAGCTCCTAGGACACGGACAGGTCAGACAAGCGGACCTTTGACCTCCACTAACCTATCAGAATCTACTCTGACCGTGTAGTCCTGTTCCAGAACCTGAATTTCCCTGTCTAAAAACAAGGATGATACCTGCTTTCCTTATTAAAAAGCCAGAAACTCTGAGAAACGCCGCACATGCCAAAGGTCAATTACTGTCTCGTGTTGTGGCGCGATGTGTGCCCTCGGGTTGTCCCTACCCTCGTCTGAGCTTCTCTTTCCCAAGACTACATACCCCGATGAGCCTGATCCCTAACTCGGTTACCCGACCCGGCAAGGCCGAACCCCTCAGCCCACCTTAGCCTGCCTCGGTCCCTGGCCAAAGGGGGTGGGTGTGCCCTTGCCTCCCTCACCTGCCGGGGGAGCGTAGGCCCGTGATGGGGACGGGGTGTTTGACCCCAGCCCCACGAAGACCGTGCGGCCACCGGGGAGCCGATTCAGGAGACGGCGCCCGCCGTCCCGCAGGCGGAGGTAGCTTCTCCACATTGCGCTTGAAGGGCTGGGAAGACAACCGGTGCGAAATCTGAGAGCAGAAAACACAGAGCGAAGGAATCCCCAAACTGCACACGCCGACTGTACGGAAAACTCTCACTGCCTCCCCAGAGCCCTCAGACTCCCCTGGACGCCGCCATCTTCCGCATGACGCCAAAGGCGCGCCGGGTAACGGCGCGCCTCCTGCACACACCCCCAGTCAATCAGCATCACAACGCACTTCGCCCCGCCCCTTTTATGTCGCGCTTCGGGAAGACTACAAGTCCCAGAGGGTGCCTTGCGCACCCCGCCACGTGTTTTCTCCGCTCGCCAATGGGTGGAAGAGCCGCGTGAGCCTGCTCCCGCCCCTCTGGAGCGCCCAGGCCAATTGAAGCGGTGCTGTGTGTGTGTGTGTGTGTGTGTGTGCGTGTGTGTGTGTGTGAGTGTGTGTGTGTGTGTGTGTGTGCGCGCGCGCGCGCGTGTGTGTAGTATGTGTGCGAGTGTGTGCGAGGGCAAGTGGGGAGGGGACTCAGCTCAGGACAGGGAGGCCCCTGCCTCTCAGGTCCCGGGGTCCCGGTGGGGCGGCGGAGCACTAGGTCCCGCAGGCAGTGGGGTGGGTGGTCCACCCTCCCGCCCTACCCCGCGCGTGCGCGCCCCAGCCCCTCCCTCCCTGCCACCCTCCTCGACTCCCGCGCGGCGGCGGCGGTTCCTCTCCCCCCTCCCCCCAGCCCTGGCTCCGGGGGACCCCGCAATGCCGGTCCGCACCGAGTGTCCCCCGCCGGCCGGTTCCTCGGCCGCCTCCGCGGCCTCGCTCATCCCGCCGCCGCCCATCAACACCCAGCAGCCCGGCGTGGCCACCAGCCTGCTCTACAGCGGCTCCAAGTTCCGCGGCCACCAGAAGAGCAAAGGGAACTCGTACGACGTAGAGGTGGTGCTGCAGGTGAGCGCCCGGCCGTGCCGGGCCGGGGCCCGAGGGCCTCCTCGCGGCGCTCACGGGCCGTGCCTGTCCCCGGCTCCTCGAGCCCACAGCCGCGGGACAGGCCCTTGCCACCGGGCCTCCAGCACCCGGCACTTCACCCCCGGGACTGCCCAGCTGGTGTCTCACACTCTGATCCCCAACCCTGATCTGCCCCCTCACATGCGGGTCCTGTCGTGAGCAGCTACTGGCAGTACCTGAACACTCTGCCAGACTTGAAGCCTGCCTGGGATCTGGAAGCCCCCCACGACTGGCCACCCTCAAACCCGGGTCTTTCCCATGACCTGTCGACCCAAAATCAGCCCTCTCTCTTGTCCCTCTCTGACCCTGAAGAACTCTCCTTTGGTTTCTCCTTCTCGGGACCCTCTGCATAGTGGGTCCCATGTCAAATTCTCCCAGACCTGAGACGTACCTCCTTTTCCCACTTTCCTCAGTCCCTGCAATCTTCAGACCCTGTGCTCCTCCTCCTCTTCATAGGGTTTCCTCCTTGAAAGAACTTAATCACTCTGATCCCCCTCAGACCTGGGAACATCCTCCCTCCATTAGCCCTTCAGCCTGAGAGTCCCCAGCCCACAACTGATTCCTGGTCTCTGACCTCCACTAACTCCAAGACCAGGCACACATCCTGGGTGCTGCTAGATGAGCCTCACCGTCTGTTAGGCTCTTGCTCCTGGCCCCCCCCCCCCCCCCCGCCCCACCGATCCAGTCTCTTTTTGATCTCTAAACCCAGCTCCTCACAGCTGCACCACCACTGGGCTTCTTGCCCCAGGCTTCTGATACTCCTATCCTGTTCTCTGGCCACTTCCAGTATGCTTCCAGTTTTTCTGGCCCAGACATTCCCACCCCATACCTTTGTCTTCTTCCTCCCAGGGACCCTCTTTCCGGTTTCTTAATTTTTATCTGCAGAGCTAAGGCTTCCTCCCAGTCTCTGATAGTCATGTACTGGGAAACCTAACTCATCCAGTTTTATTTCTCACTCATATTTCCTTCCCATGTCTTTCCACCTACCCCCATTTGACCTGGATTTCTGGGTACCTGCTGTCAGCCCCTGATAACTTTGGAACTACAGCTTCACCTTTCCTACACCTCACCCCTCTCATGCAAATAGTAGTGCAATTGACATTTTTTCCCCAGCCAAAGGAGATGGCAGTGGTTAATACTCCTTTTTTTGCTCCCTTCCCTACAAAAACATTCCTCCTCTGTAGCTACCCTTGCCTGCCTCAGGACCCACTTTCCCCCTCCCTCTGCCCCTTTGTCCTTAGCCTGACACCCCACCTACTAGGCTGTTCCCAAAAGCCCCTCCAAACATCTGTCCCATTGGAAGCCTTACAGAAGCTTTGAGATGTGTTATCTCAGTGCTGCCATGTGTGAAAACAGAACGTAGGACGTGTCTTTTCCGTATTCTCGTCCTTTGCCCTTTTAAATTTTCAGTATTCCAAGAAAGTAGGTCTCCCACCCAAAAGACAATGGGAATACGTTTTCTTTTTGATAACTAGAGCATTCATCAGACTCTTTTTTCTTACTGTTTTGTGGGAATGAATGATTTTTGATTAGGAAAGCTGCATCTTCCTGTAATTGTATCTTTGGTCTATAAACTTAAATTTCTTTCGTGATCTATGATATTGTAATTGAAAAACTATTGTGGCTGAAGTATTTCAGTCTTCATAATTATGTGCTTCACGTGGTGATCCCCCTTCTTTTGCCTAAAATGTGAGGATTTAGTTTGAAGTTTAAATTTTTTTGTTTCGTTTTTTGCAACTAATCCTAAAATTCTGGAAGTGAGACCCTGGTATGGGCCATGTTTGGAATGATCTTGAATTTGTGCCTATTGTTTAATTTGATGGTTTCTGATGTGACAAGGGACCGACCACTGGCAGGGTAGTTAAGTGTCAAAGAGAAGTCTGCTTTGGTTACTGCAGCAACTGCTCTTTTGTCAATAGTGTGTTGTTTCTGAATTTCTGTCAGGTACCAGTTTCCTTGTGAAGCAGTGGAAGTAGTGATTGAGTTGGTACACAATTGATAAGTCTCAGGCCCAGAGCAGAAACCTGGCCAATGGCTGAAAGCCACTTGAGTAGGATTTGTGATAATAAGGACAGTGGTCATGCCCAGGAATGCTGCCCTACATCTGGAATGGTGAACTGCTTGTCCATCATTGAGAGTCATTGGCATGTGAATTGCCCCATCATCTGGTTTTTCAGCCAGGACTAGTTTTTTGGACTCAGCCTTCTTCCAATACTGCTGCCTTTTATAACTCGTCCTCTTTCCCGCTTTCTTTTTTTCACAACAGCTTTATTGAGGTATAATTTGAGATATAATTCACATACCATACAATTCATCCACCTAAGGTGTACAATTCAGTAGTTTTTGGTATATTAACAGAGTTATTAAACCATCACTGCAATCTAATTTTCATCACCCTGAAAAGAGACCACATTACCCCTTTAGCTGTAACCCTCCTCCAACCCTAGGCAACTACTGACTTTTTTCCTAAAATTTGCTTATTCTGGACATTTCATATAAGTGAAATCTTATATGTTACTTTTTGTGTCTAGTTTCTTTCACTGACTACAATGTTTTCAGTGTTCACCCATGTCATAGCATGTGTCTTCATTCTTTTTTATTGTTGCATAATAGTCCATTGAATGATATATAGCATTCTGTTTATCCATTGATCAGTTAATGGACATTTGGAGTTTTTCCACTTTTTAGCTGTTATGAATAATGCTGCAGTGAACATTCATGTACAAGTTTTTGTGTTGGACATATCGTCATTTCTCTTGGATAGATACCTAGGAACGAAATTGCTAGGTTACATGTTAACTCTATGTTTAACATTTTGAAGAACTGCCAGACTGATTTCCTAGATGCCTGTGCCATTTTACATTTCCACCATCAGTATATGAGTGTTCCAGTTTCTCCACATCCTTGTCAAAACTTGCAATTGTCCATCTTTTTTATTTGTGGCCATGCTGATGGGTGTGAAGTGGTATCTCATTGTGGTTTTGAATTTCCCTAGTGACTAATGATGTTGCACATCTTTTTGTGTGCTCTTTGGAGCACTTTCTTTTTTGAGATTCCAGTTTAAAAAGTTCTTCAAACTTTGTGAGATTTTGACTGGGTTTGTTGTTGTTGTTGTTTATTACTGTGACTATTCTGTTTCTCCTCTGCCATTCAAGAAGCCAAGAGTAAAGTGAGGGTCAGGGTCACTGTGAAAGGAATAGTAAAAAGAGCAGCTGTTGGACACAGCTGTGCTATGAGACCTTACTAAACATTTGCCTTGTTATTATTCTCATTGAGATGCTAGCCTGTTGTTTAGTTAATGCTCTCTGCATTGTGGTGTATTTGAGTTCACCAACCGTCATCAAGATCAATTTGGGCAGAATGGGAGAGAGACACGTGGTTGAATGGAGGCCAAACTGAAATTTTGATTCTTGAGCGTGTGATAATCCCTGCAAAATGTTAGCCAATTTACAGTTCAAATTTTAATCTTATTAGCAAGTATCCTTGCCACCTGATACCCTTTCCGGCATCTGTGAAACTCCAAACTATATTCAATTCAGAGAGGACTGCATAGGTGAAATTTAAGGCCTCAGATTAGAATTATGTATCTTTTAATAAAAGTTCTTTGCTGAACCTTGTTAGTGCTGATCAGCTGCTTTACATAATGTTCAGTGCCAACGTCAGCAGATGAAGATATTTAAAATTCTTTGGCAGTTTTCAGATGGAATACCTTGGTCAATAGTATCAAACTGTGAGAGCACTTTAGCTTCATTGAAACCCATTTGCTTTAGTGCTGACCTCATCTGGCTGAGTGAGCTCATTACAGTTTTTGAGGATTGCCTTATTATTTGATTTATGGTGAACTTGGAAGTAGTTGAGTACCCAAATATGATAAATTCCCCAAAACTTTTCTAGTTTCTTAAAATGAGACCTCACTTAACATTAAAGTCTCATTGTGATACAGCACCATTGTACTTTGTTTCACTTTAACTCCAGGGGTTCACTTTGTAAAAAATCAAATTGTCATGAAATCTGAAAATCTACCTATTCAGGATGAACCTGTATATATTGGGATAAAATGCACTAGTTAGTGTGTGTTCAGCTGCAAGTAACTATACTTATTCAAAATAGCTTAAAGAATAAGTGAACCCATTATCTCACATTGTAAGAAGTTTAGTGGGGGCTTCTTCCCGATTGGCTCATTCAGGGGCTCACTTCTTTTCCTCTTTCTGTGCAGCCATCCTTGGCATTTCCCAGCCTGTTTCTCCTCATAATCTCTAGATGACTGCCACAGGACTGGGCATGTATGCAGATAATGCTGCCACCAGAGAAAGAAAAAGAGCTTCTTTATAGGCCAGACTCTTTCCTGAGAGACTTGTACACATATCTAGGTCACTCACCTCTAAACCGATAACTCGCAGGGGGACAGGGGCGCATGTTTGCCTTGGATCCATCAGCGTTGATTAGGTCTTGTGGAGCCAGAACAAGATCTGGGCCCTGCCAGCATGGAAAAGTAGGAAATTGGTTGTTTGATAGGCAGCCGGCAATGTCTCAGCAACCAGTAATTGGTGGCTGCTAAACCTCAAAAACTACGCCTTTTACCCCTGTTTATTTTAGGCTCCTCTTTTCATCAAGAAATACAAGCATTGTACATGCAATGGGCAGAGGAGGCATTCACAATGTATTCTGATTTGGGGTTGGCATTTCAGCTTATAACTGAAATTTATATCATATAAGTCTTCGAAAGTTTCCTTTCCTGAATATTCTGCCTATTTTATAGAGAAATAATTCAGAATGGTGCTTAGTGTAAATACAGGAGAGGAGTGGACTTGCTAGACCAGTGACTGAACAGTATGGAGATAGAAATAGGCCAGAAAAGGGCTTGGGTGTGAAGATATTCAACTGAAGGAAGCTGAGAGGATCCTGAAATCAGTTTGCTTTGTCTGAACAGGCATGTGGATGGTGAAGACTCAGAAATGTCTCAAAGGCCATTGATCCCTAGGCTGTGCTGGTCATGCACTGGCTTTCAGGCCTCCCTTAACCCATCTGGTCTCAAAGGTGCCTCTCAACACTGGACACGTGGATTTCCAGAATACCTTCAGCTTGTCTCCTGATGGTTCCTCCATTTGTAATGAGGCTGTTTGTCCTTTCTTTTCAGCATGTGGACACGGGGAACTCTTACCTTTGTGGGTACCTGAAAATTAAAGGCCTTACTGAGGTAAGCGCTCATTTAAATGAACTAGAACTGAAAAGAGGACTGACTGCATACTCAGCAGTCTTAGATTGTGAAGGGGAGGTAGTTTTGACTCTTTGAGGCTTGATTAAAGTGCCCTCTTTTTATGTGTTGTTATATATGGTGAACATAAAGCATGCCGTTTTGATGTGTCCTGTTGGAAAGTATACAGATTCACAAATATTTAAATGTGACCAATACTATTGATTTCATTTTTAATCCTTCTTGAGAAAAAAATATATATGGTAAGAATATGGCTATCACCCTCATCATAAGTATAGCATAAGGATTGAGATAAGCCTCAATCCTTCAAGAACCGAGGTCTTCGAAGTTCTCTCAACCCAGTAGTTCACTGGAACAATGAAAAATGATCATCTAGTTTCTAACAGAAGTAGCTGCTATTTAAACGTAGAGTGTTTTCCTTTGAATCAACTTTTTAAACCTCAGAACTCCTGGGAATATAGAAAGCAAGAAAGAGCATTCTTTTCCAACTAGTGAGTAAACAGGAAGAGGAAGGAAATGACTGAACTGGCTGCTTAACTACACGATGAGGGCCTGGACTTGTCCTAGCTATAGTATCCCATTGACCTGATTGGTTCTCACTGTCTTGATGGCCCAGCAGTGTTTGGAAATGGTGCATGGAACCATGGAAAGGGGCTGGGTGACTATCACTCTGTCCTTTACTGATTCCATGACCTTTAATTTCCTTTCAATTTCCTCATCTGTATAATGACAATGTAAAATACCTGCTCTTTCTATTTAAGGGGCTTGTCCTAGCAGGGAGGAAACAATGTAGGAGTAAGTGGTAGACTGTAATGTGATACAATATGGGATACAAACAAGGCACTGATTATCTTCAGTCTGGAAACAGTTGTTTCTGCCTCCTTGATTCGTTGTGGTTCTTCTACCTCTCTATTAGAATTTTGGTTGAGAATTTTCTATGAAGTTTGTTGTTGAGATGAAAAAGTAATCTCTTCATTACCTCTGGAAACTTATTCAGTCAAGCAAGGATAGGAAATTATAGCAAAATGGATGCTAACCATTGAATTTGTGATAGTAGAAAACATATACTAAATAGAATATATTCAACTCTTAGGCAGTCAAATGTATTTATTAATTGAGTGCAGAACATAAACATT
Organism: Eonycteris spelaea; assembly: GCA_003508835.1. Taxonomy (NCBI): domain Eukaryota; kingdom Metazoa; phylum Chordata; class Mammalia; order Chiroptera; family Pteropodidae; genus Eonycteris; species Eonycteris spelaea. Next base: position 224,249 of record PUFA01000285.1, on the reverse strand, counting down.
TAACTTCATAGGGAAACCAAGAAAATTTGTAATGTGAAATGTTTAATGCTGATTCTGAAATCAGCCGCTTTGGTTATAGGAAGCTACACAGAAATGGTAAGTAGCATTAAAAATGCCAAAACAGTGTACAGAAATATTAGAAACTTTCCATCAGGAGCAAGTAACCCTCATGAAGGGGGAAGCCCCTCTGAGTCATAAACAGCCAGGCTCCCTTGAGGAGGGGGTGCTAGCACAGCCCTTCATTGGACTTAGGCTCGTGGCCAGCACTCAGAGACCACCCTCCTGGCGAGTCCTTCCTACCTGTACCCGGAGTGCCCTCATGAGCACACAGCCTACCCCAGAGTGGCTTTCTCCAGGTCAGGTGGTGGACTGAGTTATGGTGCTGAAGTGGCATTTAGTTAGAGAAAGGCTGATGTGTTTCCTGAGTTTCCTGAGTCCTGCTCCACTTCAGGATTCTTTGAATTTATCTTTTTAAATAATGTTTTTTTGTAACTTTACTGAGATATAGTTCACATACCATATAATTTACCCATTTGAAATATATAATTCATTGGCTTTTAGTATAGACACAGAATTGTGCAACTGATAGCTTTTTTTAAATTATATCTGCTACATGGTCACTGTAGGTAATTAGTAAAATGCAGAAAAGGATGATTATTCTTTGAATGGTTTTATACCTGTATTATAAAATGCAATTATCCATTTTTGTTTGCTTTTCCATTGATAGCTGTTAAAGTCTAAAAAACATAATTTATTTTCATAAAACTATGTAAATAGTTTGGGTTTTAGTTATAGTCTTCCTCATGTTTATAATATAGAATTAACTCCTCAGTTGGAGATAATTTGCCTTTTAGCTACCTCACATTCACAAACAAGCACAACTTTAAGGTTTGTGTGCCTTCTGGAAATGAAATCCCAGAATTATGAAGAATGGGTGTCAAATAACATTCTCATTGCAATTCAGAGCCAGCCTCCAGTAAGGAGAGGGACCCTTCTGGGCTGGCAATTGGCACAGCACCTGTGAGGAGCCCAAGTTTGGGGGAGTCACATCAGGCTTTCCACTTATTCGCTAGTTTAGAGGGGTTTGGAGAATTCTGCTAAGATTGTGCTACATTTGCTTGAAACTGGGGAGACAGGTCACACTAAACTCAGACCGATGTGTAAACAGAGTGTTTAGTTTACACATTTACAAATCAAGTTACATGCATGTTCTAGAAGTTCTCTTTGACTTATTGCCAATTGAATGTTGATCCCCTAGAAGGCAGGTCTACAGGGAAAGCCAGACCCATCCCCTGATAGTTTTTGGTGAGCCTAGAATCAGTAAGGGAAGTGGGGTGGACAATTTAAGTGCCTGGCAACAGCCAGTCCATCATAAGAAGCCCACACCTGCTTAGAGAGATTGCGGGGGATGCTGGTTATGCCTTTCTCTCTAACTCATTTTCCTGATATCCCTCCTCTTGATGACAGATTTTTCTTTGGCTCTATGAATTACTACCAATTTGGCTGTAGTCAGGTGCTTGAATTTCTGTCCTGCACCAGAAAGACTTTGTCTTTTTGGTGATATCTGTATTTGACTTTCATTACATATTTTATTTCTCTGAGTTTGGGGGTACTTTGTAGTCAACCCGATGTACCACCTAAAATGTTTTTATAGAGAAGTCTGTACAAACCATCCATTAGGAAAACTAGTGATTTGAACCATAAGTGTTTTCTTTGTATTATATGATAGGACTACTTCATCATTTTCTTCTTTCTCTTTTATGGAAGTTTTGAAAAAATATTAAAGTTTGAAACTCAGAAAAATCAATATTTTAATTTCAAACCTGAAGTCAGGTGCTAATTAATATAGAACTTTTTTTCTTAGTAGTCTTCCCTAAGACAGATTAGTAATTTACACCTTTAAAATCAGATTTCCATTTAGAAAATGTCCTCCTTTCATTTCTTCATTCTGTATAAATATTAATATGAAGAGCCCAGGAATGGTGCTGGGGTAAAGGGGTGGTGGTTTTGGGGACGTTAAGTTGATAACATTTGAAAGTTTGCTGTTGAGAGCACAGAACGCGCAGTGGTATACCGTGAAGCAGGCCGGCCCCTTCAGTCACTGCAGTGGTGATGGCGTTGCTGCTTCCTCACAGCCGCTGCGCTTGTGTAGTGGCGTTTCTCAGGAGGGTGTCAAGCCGCATGGCAGTGAGAAGAGTCAAAGCCATTGGAAGAGATTTATTTTAAACATGTGTAGGTGTTTGTTGCAAAGCAAGAGGGGCTTACATAGGGTCTGAAAAAGAAAGTGGGGCCTCTGTGGTCCCAGGAGCATTAGGACTGTAATCCACGGTCCACCAGGCACTGCCATCATTACCATGCTCCTTAGAAACCAGGGGCTTGGCAGGCTGGGCTGAGGGGTTGGTTGGTTGGTTGGTTTTTTTTACAAATGCCAAGTAATGGTAGGGTTTTTATAGTGTTAATTTTTCTTTTTGTTAATTTGGTGCCTCCTCATTAGCAAGATGAACAAATAGCAAATTAACAGGTGTATTCTAAACACTCAGGATGACAGCTTACTTATTTTTTCCAGCAATATTTTTTATGGTTGTGATTTACATATATTTTGTGGTCATGATTTATATATATTTTCCTAGTTTAAATTGTCTTTGTTTATATGATAGAATTAAATGTATCTAGTATATCAAGGTATTCTACAGAAAAAATCCACTTGAACAATTGCCACAAAAGGGACAAACCATTGAGCCAGTGTGAGAACCAGTGTGCAAAGCCATGGCTTAAGGGAGACTACTGTGTGAAGGCTCTGATTTTGGAACCTCTTTGGGTGTTTTCCTTGGGAAATATAATCTACTTAGTTATCATCTGCTTTATATGCTGGAATATTCATAATTACTTGTGGGAATTGTCCAAATTCTTTTCTGAGTGATCAATACATAACAAGTGAAATCAGAGAAGGGTTCTCTGCTTCTGAGAAAGTCTCCGAAGTCCAAGAGACGCCCCCACACACACTCTTTGGGACCTTCAATTCAGGTTCTCTATACAGCGATGGGTAAATCACTGGGCCTACCTCTGGTTCAGATTGTTGATTAGCAATGTGATCATTTTTTCAAAGTACAGGGAAGAAGTTAAACAAGGTTGATTTTTCCTTTGTAAAGGTTAAAATTCCTGGAAACAGTGGCTATCCTCACCAACAGTGCCTCTGCATCTAGGGTTGTTCTTGGGCGGTGAGATACTGCCTGTAGAGGCCTTAGTTGGATGGGAGGGAGGTACAACATCCAGGGGACAACCTGCCACCTGCTAAGTAACTAGCTGTCATTGGCTACAAGAACTTCTCCACCTCCATGGTTCTTCTCACTGTGTGGGGGTTACCTCTGCAGTGTCCAAGCCTCCCACTGTTTCCAGCAGTGCAGCTCTCAGAGCCAGGCTGCAGAAGAACAGAAGACATCAGGAGTCCTATAGAGTGGGGGTTTTTTTCCTGGATCAGAGAGGCCTGAGGCATCCTGTGGAAAGACCTCACCTGCAATCATATCTAAATCAAGAGAACTAGGGCCTTAATGGTTTTCAAACCCTGCTAAAGAAAAGTGCCCCTGTTTTCTCTGGAACTGCAGTTTGGAGAGGCTATCAAATCATAACAGGAATTGGGGGTGGGCGGGGGAGCAGTGAGGCATACCTACAAACGTTAAATATTTTGCCATAAAAAAAAAAAGATTAAAAAGATTAAAACTGTTCAACATCTTGTTTTGATATCTGGGTTTTTTACCGTAGGAGTATCCAACCCTTACAACTTTCTTTGAAGGAGAAATAATCAGCAAAAAACACCCTTTCTTAACTCGAAAGTGGGATGCAGATGAAGATGTTGATCGGTGGGTGAGTAAATCTTTGATTGCTATGGGCCTCCAGGGACTGCTGGGGAGCTGAGGAACTTGGCTCTGAGGGTCTTATCACTATCTCCCTGTCCTTTCTGTTTGTCTATCTCCTGTCCACTATTTCTAATCTCCTGTACTTGGGGGAACAGGATCATAATAGCTTTTTGGCTTAGTTAACCATGGCAATGATGAATTTTGGTTTAAAAATGAGAAAGTCCAGTGTGCTCACCCTCTAAGCCGACCAGAAATGACTGTTGTGTCAGTAATGAGGATTCTAGAATTCCTCATTCTTCCCACGGCCACTCACACCCGGCTCTTTACACTCTCTACTGAATCTGGCTCAGCGGTTTTTGGAGAGGACCCCTACTGCAGACACCCTCATCTAAGTTAAATTCACTGTAGATTAGCTGCTTTTCTTATTAACTTTTTCCTCTTGAGTTAGGAAAGGAACATCTATCAAATACTGAGTTTCAATTAAATTTAAATTTAAACTTGAGCTTTTTAGAACATTTTTTGAAAGTTAGTTGTTTTGACTGTTGTAGCAACGAGACACTAAAAGTTAGACAGTCATTCATGTCTCTATAATAAAAGAAAATGAACAAGGTTTCAGTATGTTTCAGTGTCCAGAGGTTGGAAGAGCCCTAGTGGTGGCTGAGGGTGCCAGTGTTAGAAAGCAGTGTTGGAGGGCTCCTCAGCACCATCTGGTCCCACCTGCCCAATGCCGGTTCTTTCTCTATGGCTTACTACCTCATGAGATGGCTCCTTTCTCCCTGTATAGCCTCAGTGAGAAGAAAGTTCTTTCTTCCTTTAACTCATCCTGCCTTCCATTCAACTTAGTTTTCTATCTCAAATTGGTCCTGCAAAAAGCAAGGTCTTTGAGGCCCAATAAAATCCCAGTTTTAGGCTAGGTTGACTAAAAATTAAACATCTGCAAAGCATCTCTTATTTTCCCATTGACTTTCATTAGAACACTGGAAAATACCTGGGACTCCAACCTTTGTGAGGCTGGATTGAAATTTCTCGAGTTGTCTATGGCCATCCACCCCGAACGCACCTGATCTCATCTGAAATATTTTTAGTGGAGAAGGGATAAAGAAGGCCACCCTTGGCACTGATATGCGGGGCCTTGTAAGATAAGAAGCTGGGCCTGCAGACTATTTCCTCACCCAGCAGTTCTAGCTCCTATTGTAGTACTCAGCATTTCTCATAAGTTTCCCAACCCACGGAGGACGCCCAGATTCTCTCATGGGACTTCTGGAGGTCTATATTGTTCCTTTGTCAGGGATTTATAATGTCTAATTAACTTCACCTGATACCATTTTTTCATTGTAAACTAGAATCAGAAACATCATATTTTCCTGAGTGGCATTTAAAGTTGGAATTACAGTGGTACTATATAGTCAAGATTCCATAACTTAATGAACTTCAGGTTCATATTCTGTATCCTAATTTTTTATTTAAGATGTTTTTTTTATAAAATTAATGCATGCTTATTTTAAAATATTTGAGAAAAAACAGAAAGGAAAAGGGGAAAAAATCATCTATAATGGCAACACCTAAAGCTAAAACAGGTAAAGCTAAAACCTTTTCCTGAATCTCACTTGAGTATACTTTTAAAAAAACAAACAAACAAACAAAAACGTATCATAAGATACAGTTTTGTAACCTACTTCTGGTCTTTTTTTTTTTTTTTTTTAACTTATCCATATAATCCCCGTTTCCAGTTTCTACTTACCTAGATGACCCCAAACCACTATATTGTGTCAGTGAACCTGCTCAGAGGTCTGGTTCTGTATGCCTTTTTGCTATTGATGATTCACTTACAGGAATCTTCTAACTAATCCTCACTTTGGCTGTCTATGGTAAGATATTCTGAAAAAAGGCCCCTGAAATTACATTTGTTCCCATTCTGTGGCCTTTCCTCAGGCCATGTTAATTAGGCAGGCAAAACCCCATGGTGCCTTTGAGAAGGTGATTGCACCTGGGCACCAAAGGGTAGCACTGACCAGTTCTCTTACTCTATTTTTTGCTTTTAGGGCAAGTTTCTAGCTTTTTATCAGTATGCAAAATCATTTAATTCAGATGACTTTGATTATGAAGAGCTGAAGAATGGGGATTATGTCTTCATGAGGTGGAAGGTAAGCTCCCCTCCCCCACCCCTCCAGGTCCTCCAACTGTGTCCTCTCCTATAGTGTACCACCCCCATCTGCTCCCTTTGTCCAGTGCCTTTACAGTTGTCTTCTTGTCAGTGTCTTTACACACTCATAAAAGACAGGCACAGCTCCAGGGCACAATGGTTTACTGCTAACATCCCGGACAGTTTGTTTCTGGTTAAACTGTTTAGTGTTAGTGGATGAATTCATGCCTCTGGCTGGTCACCCATGACGTTGTGTTTGCGTCTTCTCCCTTTCCTTTCTCTCACCCAAAAATCCCTTTGGCTCTCCACAGAATCAGCCCTAGTGTTCTGTGGACTTAGTGTAGAGCCAAACTCTCTTTGAGCTCAGTCATCTTCAATCCTCTATTCTCAGCCACAGGCTTAAATGTCATTTAAGTGACTGTTCCTTACCACATCCTTGCCCATGACTCAGTGCAGTCCCCCACTCATCTGGTTCTCTCCAGCTCAGGACATGAGGGACCAGGAATGAGATTCAAGTTTTCTACTCACCAGCTCTCGGAGAACTCCATCTGGCTGTACTCCATGGATTGGCTTTGGGCTGAGGGATCATTTGTGCTCCCTGGTTTGAAAGCACAATAGTTACTATGTTATGGCCGCAGGATAGCAAAATCATGAAGCAATTTTGTTAAATCACTTTGTGAACAAACACCTACCTCCAAGCCCTACTCCCCAATCTGTAGGAAAAAGCTCTTTTATCTTGAAATCTTACCAGCTTTCATATAGACAAACCATTTAGAGGAGTCATTCCCAACTTTTACTTTGTGTAGCTAATATTTTTGAAGAGTGGGGATTGTCACTCATTTAGGAAACAGTTACTAGGTGCTGAGCCCTTCCCTCATGAGCTTGCCATCTAGTGGGAAATAAGCCAACTAAATAACCTGTTAAAGAAAGTATCTTATAAGGTTCTAATTTTAAAATTAATTTTAAAAACTATAATTTCAGAGGTTGAGGAAAGAGAAAAGAAGAGTGTCCTAAGATAGAAAAAACAATTGTGTTGTTTTGTTGCCAAGGAATTTCTCAGGGTGACTCACCTGTGGGCTTTTAGAAGACCTCTTCGGGTCCTGGGGCCTCTGACCTCGTCTCCCTGGGAAAGTAGGTAGCAGGATGCAGTCTTTCAACTCTTGGCTCCAACCAGAGATAAAAAGCTTGCTTCTCAAGAGGCCTGATCAACAACAGTATCATTCTGGCTGCTTTCAATGAAGTGTAGAGTTTTTTAAGGGGATATTACTGGGGCTACTGGTGATTGAGCTGCCTTCAGAATGATCCACAGGCAAACAGAAGTGACCCCCTGTTCTAGAGGTGAACAGGAACTTAGTGACAGCTCCTGGAGTGGAGCAGAAAATTATTTTTCCCTAGGTAGTTCTGTCTGTGAGCTCTGAAAGATATGTAGGTAGGTACATAGGTAGATAGGTAAGAGGTAGGTAGGTATTGATTCATTTATGCGATATGTGGATAATGGTACCATGTCTTAGTTACTGATTCTAGTGAGCTCAAGACACGGTTTGCTGCATTAGAATGTAGAATAGTCGAGTGGTACATGAATGCTATTTACAAGTCAGATTGAAAAAGAAGCTTGCCGTCGCCCAGCAAGTCTTGGCTTGACCATGTATTGGTGGAACCTTAGAACCATCTGATGGTTAGCAAGGAAGCTCCAGAGGTAGTTGAAGCACACTATTACTGACATTCTCTATCTGTGTGCAGGAACAGTTCCTGGTCCCAGACCACACGATCAAAGACATCAGCGGTGCTTCCTTTGCCGGGTTCTACTACATCTGCTTCCAGAAGTCGGCAGCCTCCATAGAGGGCTACTATTACCATAGGAGTTCAGAATGGTAAGGAGCCCCAGTGGCTTACCCTTGGCTCACCAAATTATAAAGTAAATCTCTGCCTGTCTCTTTGTGGATTTTATGCTCTATTTGGATGCTGAGGACCTCTTTAAATGATCTCAGTTGTTCACACTAGGAGCTCATCTCCATCCATAGAGCAGAGTAAATAGGATGAAAATGAAGTGCTAGGTAAAGGAACTCACTGCTAAATGCTTTCAAGCAATCAAGCAGTACTATGTTTTCAGCATTTTTATCTCAGTCTTTGCTGGTTTTGTATTTAGTCCTCCAAAATTTAATCAGTAACTAAAATGTCAGCTCTGGTGCACAGTGTGAATTTTGTTGTCAGAAGCCTTTTTAATTTTGTGGTCACTTTCAGATACTAGTGCCACTTGCACTTGATTTCATCCTGGTGACCCTAGAGGCCCATAGGAATTGACAGTCCTGCCCTGTGTTTAGTTCGAGATAAAAGACCAAATGCCACTGCAAGTGCTCTTTTTTCACCTTTTAGAGGGTTCTCCTTCCTCCTTGCTGCTTTTTAAGCACCTTGTTATACCTGAAGGGTGAACCATATCATAAAATACTCGATTTACTCTCTGAATGTAGAAACACCTTATTTCCTTTCAAATTTTTTACTTTCGTGGCTTGTGAGTGATCTTACCCCTAGTTGACGCAAATTTCTTGTACGGTGGCAACAAACTGATATTTGCAAGTCAGTGCCCTTGGGCTGACTTGAGAGCCCCAGTTATTAGGGTTTCAATAATCGTTTTGTTTTCAAAGGAGTTTTTAAAACTTTTCATAATTTTTTAAAATTATAGTTTTATTGAGATATAGTTTGTATACCACACAATTCACTTATTTAAAGTGTACAATTCAGTGATCTTTAGTATATTAACAGAGTTGTGCAGCCATCACCATAATCAATTTCCAAATGTTCTTATCACCACAGGAAAAAACCCTGTACCTCCTTAGCCATCATATCCCAACTTCCTAGTCATTCTCATCCCTATGCAACCATTGATTACTCTGTCTGTGTGTGTGTGTGTATTTACCTATTCTGGATATTTCACATCAATGGAGTCGTATATTATGTGGCCTTTGTGTCAGACTTCTTTAACTTAGCATAATACTTTGAAGGTTCAGCCCTGTTGTAACATGTATTATTACTTCCTATTTATTGCTGAATAATATTCCAGTGTAAGGATATATATCACATTTTGGTTATCCATTCATCAACTGATAGACACTTGGTTGTTTTCACCTTTTGGCATTATGAATAATGCTGCTATGAACACGGGTGTACAGGTATCTGTTCAAGTTCTTGCTTTCAGTTCCTTTGGGTATATATGTAGGAATGGAATTGCTGAGTCCTATGGTAATTCTATTTCCAACTTCTGAGGAATAGCCAAAGAGCAACTATACCATTTTTCACAGCAGCTACACCATTTTGCATTTCCCATCAGCAATATATGAGAGTTATAATTTTTCTACTTTCTCCATATGCATATCCTCCCAACTCTTTATGATTAGAGTGGGCATAAAGCGTTATCTCGTGGTTTTGATTTGTATATTCTGATGGGTAATACGTAATCCTTTCTTGTTGATATTTTGGATAAGACACAAATTACTTTTCCTATATTCCTCCTCACTTCTATGTGAAACAAATTAGGGGAGAGCTAACACCCACACCAGCAACAGACAGCTTCAGTGGGTCATCACCTCCATATGTGGATTGTCCTAGCCTCTGCTTCTCCTTCATCTGCTCAACTCCTCAGAGTACCTGCCAATGGGGAAACACAGACACTACCTCAAAGTTCTCTAATGTTCTTCAAGTCTAAGACATGTCTGGGGAGTGGTAAAATGAAAATGAATGGTAAAATAAAGGTTAGCTATGAAGTTATCTTTTCCATTCTATCTTTGGATTCTGGGAGAATTGGGGTGTGCCCATGTTACCTATGAAGCTCTGAGGATATTACAGCTTGACATTCCAGAAGGAGCTGAGATGATGGACATCAGAGAGAGGCAGAGTGAGCAGTAGGGTGAGAATGAGCACCAGGACTTCGGTCTGTGTCTTTTCTCAGAGTTTACTCAGCCTCTCATTTTATAAGACACTCTAGAATTGTTTCGTGATTAGAGCAGAAGGCCTAAAAACAGCTCATCTTGTGCATAGTTCAAGAGGACTAACCAAAGAAATAGAAATAAAACCAAACTTGGTTCTCCTAAAGAAGTCTGAGATGAATTTGCATTCCCATCCAAATATGTGGTTTGTCGGGTGCTCTGGTTGGGGGTTCTTTAAAACATCCTTTGTTCAGTTTTCAGGATGCAGAGACAACTGCCTTCCGTTTCTGTTTTTTCTCCCATTGCAGGTATCAGTCGCTCAATCTAACTCATGTTCCTGAACACAGCGCACCCATTTATGAATTCCGGTGACAGTGGTTCAGAACAGCAACCAAATAAAACTGAACTTGGCAAAAAAGAACTTTGCCAAGAAAATCGTGTACCTGCCAGAACCAGGAGAACATGTGTTCCTGTTTCTTCACGAGCAGACTCTCATCAGAAAGCATGAATGTTAACCCACAGAATCCAAGGAGCATGGCTGACCGGCAGGGCAGGTGGAGGAGGCTGTCTCCATTCTTCCTCCCTCTCTGTGGCAGTTTAGTCTTAATATGTTTTTAAAGCTACCTTATATGCACTTTTCCTTCCTGCACAGCTAACTTCTGTATCACCGAAATGCCCATTCCTTCTTCCATTCCCGCCTCTAGCCTAGTAGGTCAGACCCCGGTCACCCTCGGCCTTGGTGCTCAGTGGTCCCCATCCAGGCCCCCTGCCCCCCAGTTGCTTAGTCTGGTAGCTTAAGAAAAGGCAGAACAGAGCCCTAGCACATGTGTGCCCCCCAGAGCTCTGTGCAAGGAGTTGGTGAGCTACAGCAGTATCTGCCAAAAAAATGTGAGGTGGAGGCTGATTGTTTAACAGGGTCAACTGGCACTGCCCAGCCCTGTGATGTTCACGACAAGCTAGTCAGTGGCTAGTAGGTTCCCTGGGCCTGCCATCGGGGTCACTGAATTTAAGGCTTCCAGATCCCTGGCAGGAACAGATTCCAATCCTGCTTACTCAGCACGTTTGCTCCAAAATTTTGAACTTGAGGGCAATACTAAACTTAAAAAAAAAAAAAGAGTTTTTTTATTACAAAATTATTTTTATGGTCCCTTTAACAAGGACCCTATGGCAAATGCACAATTATTCAGAATTACATTTTATCGTTTTCACATTGAAAACAGCAAATGTTGACTTAGTAATTTTTATACCTATATATGTAAATGTATATTTAATCAACCAGCAGTTTGGAACTAGTCATCCTGGTACAAAAGTTTTGCAGCATTGCATAAATTATAATGCTAAACATGAGAACTGTTTTTGAGGCCAGTTTAGCATTTGTACCTCCTCCTTTTGCTACTCAGAACAGCAGTGCTTCATGGCGACTTCTTCCATCCGGCGGAAGGGGCCGTCTTTCTCCTAAAACAGTGACTCTGAAATGGGATAGGGGTGGGATGGGAACATGAACATGCTCAAATAACTCAAGGCTCATGTGCCAAAGTAAGTGTGTGTGTATGTGTGTGTGTTTATTTTGTTTTGTTTAATATTTAAAAAGCTTAATAGGTTGGCATCAGTTGTGGACCACAGATAACAGACAGGGCTTTGGGGAGGGATTGGCATTTTCTGATGGTTTACAAACTTAGAGTACAAGAGGGAAAGCTTTAACAACAAGATAGCATTATAACCCACAGGAGCAAAGCAAGCTGAGAGTTGTATATCATGGGCAGTGTAAAACAGCACAAAGCCCTTGGTCTAGATGAGTGCAAGAAGTCTTCTATTCTTAAAAGAGTGGCTTTCCTTTTCATGGCACGTGTATGTTACTGAGGTTGAATGTTAGGGGAAGCCTTAAAGAAGTACATGGGAAAATAGTCAGCATTGGGACATCTAGGATGTGTAATCCTAAGGCTTTGTGCAGAGGTGTGACCAACCCATCTAGTCAGGCCAGGGCAATGGAGCCCTAAAAAGTTGCCTCAGTGACTTCCATGGAAAAATGATTCATGTCCATTCTCAGAATGAGTCACAAATGTTTTTCCTGATTTTAAAACTCCAAAAGGCAACAAATGGGTAAGTCTGGTTAAACCCAGCTGAAGGCACAGTAATCAGATGACACTCACTGTAGCTTCAGTTTAGCTGATGGGTATCACCTAAGAATAAAAGAGGCAGCAGGGGTGTGCTGGCTTTCTTTATGCAGCATTAGCCTTTGCACTTCACTTCTATTCTCCCACAGCATGCTTATAAACATAGTCTGCATTTTGCAAGTTCCTTGAAGGATATAGGCCCTACTTAGAACACTGGGCATGGTGAGGTCACCTTCTGGAGCTTGTCAGGGCCTCTGTGTGGCTCTAAGAGGTTGGTTGATTGGCCAAATGGGGTGGGAAGGACATTTGCCAACATTGATGGTATTCAGCTAGCCAGATGGGCCAGGTTCTATGTAGGATTTTTTTTCATTTTTAGCTATGTAATGAAGGGCACCCGTTGTTTGGGGGAAAATGAAGAAGTGATACCTTTATTAGCTCTTTCGGACACATCTGTGATGTGTGTGTAAAACCTGCCCATCGAGGGCAGGAAAAGGATTATTTTCCACCTCCTCTCAGTAACTCCCATGTAGTCCACATCAACTCCTTTTCTCTTGCTTGGTTCCCAAAAGCACTTTGGGGATCGTCTCCATCTGCAATTATTCTTTCCGGAATCTCAGTGGTTTACATGCCTCTGGTACTATGTGCAATATTTTTGGTTGACACTTGTATTCATCATTCAGAAATTAGTGCCGGTTGCAGATTTCCTACCATCTTCCTCTACCCTAAACAAGTCTGCCAAGTGGTGGGATACTGGAGATTTGGCTGTTCTTACTCCACTGCTCATAAAACTTCCATTCTGTGGTCTCAGCCTCATCACTCTTCTGGGCTGGAATTATCCCTTCCCACCCACCCGTCCTTTTACACTTTACAGTTTTTCAGCTACAGCCCAAAAGTACCTGAGCAATGCCTAATACGAAGTAGAAAGTCCATCTGTGGGCTGGTTCTGTTGATGTGGAAATCAGAAACCCCATGGGATCAGAGGGGCTTTTCAATGTCATTTGTTTTCAGAACAGGGAATTCCTATTCTAAGGCCTTGAAATGATTTTTTTCCCTCATAAAATAGTCTGATAAGCTAATTTTTAAAAAGAAATGCCATTAAGTATGTTGCATTGTGGTTTAAAATTACTAACGAGTTCTGGAAAAGAAAATATTCAATTTCAAATCCTAATGTGTTTTTTTAAAAAAATGGTGGGTGCAAAGTGTGACTATTTTGTTTCTTTAGGGAGGACATGTGGAATGGGTTTGAGGGTTTGGGATGGGAGAAGTATTTTGCAGAGCTATCAATGTCCAAATAATTTTTTTAAAATAAAGGTATTTAAGCAGTGATTCTGTCCTATTTCTAAATCAATATCTTTTAGTTAGAAGACACCAGCCTCTTTCTGGCCCTGTGAAGGTTTCTGGGCCACTGGAACCCTGAGACCCTTGCAGGCTGCGAACAGGCTGAGGCCTACTCAGGAAGTGATGCAGTGCCATGCCCTTATTTTCTTCTCATTCTGAATGTTGTCAGACACTCAGTACTTCTACTTGAGCTGTATTTTGTTGATTTCTATATTTTTTTGCATGTGTGCAGAATTTATACTTTTATTTAACACAGAATAGGCAAATGAAGCTATATGTTCACCATCTGCTTCGCAGTCTGGCACTGGCACAGGTGATGTGGACGGACAGGCAGTGGCCCCTCTCCCCTCAGTGCCTGGTCCTCGGATGAAATACCTGAGCCCCAAAGAACCTCAGCTCCTGAATGGCTGCACCAGCAATGCCCTGAAGCCAGATGTAGGTGGCAAGTTCTGGCCTTTGATTTCTCTGCACCCTGTGACCCAGGGCCCTAACCCAGCCTTTTAAGCTTGATTTTGATTTTGACAGATTATGCTGATCTTGTGGCAGAACACTTTATTAAAGTGTTAGGTTTCAGGTACCACCTCTCTAGGCAGCACCCAGGAACATAGCTGTAAACATCATTTGAATTTTTGAGAAAATGTTTACAGTGTTGAAAAGGTTTAAATTTTAAGGGAATTTATGTTATTTGTCAGGGCAGAGTTCCCCTGTGTGTATAAAGTATCTGATCTCGTGTTGTTTGAGCAATAATAAACTCTTCTCCCAAGATGTGTTGAGAATGGAATAGACTATTCACAATGCTAGACTCTTGGCTGAAAACACCATTTATTGGTTGTTTTGTAGTGGAAAAAGCCTTCAGACCTAGGTCCTTCCAGATCTGCCTCTAAGTCCTAAAGTGACTTCCTGTGCATTAGCTAGACTCTGAACCCAAATTTCCTCACTTAGAAAGTGGAAAAAACAACCTCTACCTGGGTCAAAGAGTTGTTGAGGATTCATTGCTTTTCTTCAAAGCACTTTATAAGCCATAAAAATCCTCCGCACATGTAAACTGTAGTTCTTGCTTAGTCATAATGCTACAAAATATTGACTGAGGCTTGCTACATGCGGTGTGTCATTCTAGGTATTGCGGATGATGCAAAAATAAGCCATACTCCCCACCCTCAGGGATCTGATAGTCTGCAATAGAATAGAAATTGGGATTTTCTGACCCCCAAAGCTAATAAAACCTTTCATATCTCAGTTCTTAGATCCCCAATTTTTAACCTTTAGTTTGCTTTAAGCCATCCATAGGAACAGTAGAAAATGTGTAGATTGTGTTAAGTGTGACACCAACAGCAAGACAATAGAAGGAAATTCTTAAATATCAATGCTGTTTCCATTGATCTGAACTACACTGGAGGAGGAGGAGGGCATTAAAATTGCTCAGTTATGAAAAAGGCAGCTGGCTTTGACACAGAAAAAGTGCCTGGAAATTGAATTGCAGTTGAGCAGCTTTTTCCTCCAGATTTTCCCTTCTAAAACATCTAAAGATTGACACTTCCCATTTATACATAGGAGGAAAAACACATAGGCTTTTGATTTGTAGAGAAGCATATGCTGAAGTTCAAGTTTATTTTGCCATTTTTTTCCTTCTGATTTTTCAGCTTGCCTCATCATTCACTGCATTAGTCATTTTTCCTCTCCATAATTGCTCAGTGGTCCCCTCCCTCCACACCATCTCTAACTGGCACTGATTGGAGTGGAGTTTCTCAAACTTGGTTGCACATTGGAATGACCTGGAAATTTATTTAAACTTATGTTTGTCAGCTCCCCAGACCAGTTCTATTATGACCTCCAGAGTGCCTTAAAGTTCTCGGGTGGCTAATATGCAGAGAAGTTCAAGTAATTAAGTGAGCCTTCCCCACCAAAAGTGAGAGGAAGGCTTTTAGGCTTGTAATGTTGGTTCAACTGCGTGTGCTGTTCACAGCACAGAGGCAATGCAGGTTTTCAGTAGCATGACATCAAAATGGGAGAGCATCAGCCTGGTATTCTTGGTTAGTGTGCAGATGGAGCCAATGAAAACTCACCCCCATCCAGAACTTCAAGACCTTGGAAAATAAAAAGAAGGGATGATACTATCCTTTCACATGCAAGCGCTATGTTCACCAGGACTTTCATTCATTGAGCAGTGCGAACCACTGTTCTATGTGCTAGGGATGCACATGTGTACACCAGATAAGAGATCCTAAGAATGGTCTGTATTTCTGTGGAGTGGGCATAACAGACATCATAAAGAATTCATGTAATAGTAGATGTGATGTTAAGTAATAAGCATTACCGGGGAAAAATGCAGAGCCAGAGGTTTGAGAGTTTCAGACTGTGGCTGGGTGCAGGTTGCAATTGTTTAAAAGGTGATCAAGCTGGGCCTCACTGAGCAGGTGGCATTTGAGCAAAGACCTAGAGGTGGGGGAGTAAGCCAGCTGAGCTACAGGAACAGCAAGGAGATAAGTAGTAGGAAGTGAGGACAGAGGTAACAACATTGTTGGTGGCGGGGATGGGTAGGAGAGTCAGACCCTGTGGACCCTGTTGGTCTTTGTCAACATAAGGATTTTGGCTTTTACTCAGAGAAAGACTAGTCATTAGAGGATATGAGCAGAGGAGGGACATCATTTAATTTAGGTTTTAAAGGATCTGAAAGGGATCAAGCATGCAAGCAGAAAGAACAATGAGGAGCCTACTGCAAAACCCAGGAGAGGCAGTGGGGTAATAGCAGAGGAGTGGTGGGCGTCTGCATGTTTTGAAAGTACAGCCATAAGGACTTGCTGGCAGACTGGATAGGAAGTGTAACAGAACAGTCCAGGGTGATTCCAAGGTTTTTGGCCTCCGCAACTAGAAGGATGGAGTGGCCACTGTGTTAATTAAGGTTATTGTCTCATTTGCTTCTTTTAGAATTTTAATTTATGGACGTGACTAAGTAAAGACATGGAGAGACCAATGCACTGGAAAAATATTTTTATTATTTTTCTCAAGAGGAGTGGGTATACCATGCCACCACACAGGGCCACAAGGGGAGTACCAGGTTTTGGCCCAGAAGCAAAAGGGGCTAGGGGAAAGCTGAGGCCAGGGTCCTTATTGGGGTTTCCGAGAGAAAGGTGATGCAGGGCAGAGCAAACAGTTCAAGACTGTCTAGTTTAAATAATTCCAGTGGGCCTTGGGGCCTGAGACTGTTCCTAGTTGTCTGGTACCTGGGTCTGAGTTAATCAGGACAGGGGAAATATTGATTTGGTATATGAGAGTTTGATAAGGAGGTGGCAGGGTGTGTGGACTTCAGCTTGGTTGTATGCATATGAAAAGCATTCTGGGAAGTGGGGAGCCCTGTGCTCTAAGAATTGGCTGGACCTGGATGGTGGGGGCAGCAGTATCTCCCCAGTCAGTAAGACCATAAATGTCAGAGTATCAAAAATACAGAAAATAAAAAAAGTAGTTAAAATAATTGGTCCTGTGATGAATGGATGTCAAAAAGACAAATCCAGAATGTAAGAAAACACAGAACAGTTATGTGTACCAGCTACTAGAAAGATATACCCTGAACCCTCAGTGGCTTGACCTAGTAGAAGCTTATTGCTCATTTACATCGAGTCCAGTTGGCACAAGGTGGGGTGGGGTCTCTGCTCCATCAGTCGGCAGGGACTCAGCCAATAAAAGCTGTGTCATCTTTAACCGGTGCCTTCTGAGATTGCCCTGGGCAGGTGGTGGATCGAGTGGTGGGTTTTTGCAGACCAGGTCCAGAAAGGTGACATTGTTTCTGCCCATTCACATGGACACATCCAACTGTAGGGGAAGAATGTTGGGGAATGGGTGCCCAGAGGACAAGGAAATAGATTTGGTGAACAATGGGTCATTTCTGAGGGGCAACAGCTGTGAATAGCAGAGATCTGAGGAGAAGAGCAGGATATGTTAAGTCTGAGGTAAATACACAGTAGACATCCAAGTGGCAATGGGTAGTGTATGGATCTGAAATTTAGGAGAAAGGTCTGGACTGGAGATACAGATTTGACAGCTGTCATTATCTAGATGGGGTATTAAAACTGTGAGAAGGAATGAGATCACTAAAAGGGTGAGGGTAGACGGAGGGGCCTTCCAACATGAAAAGCTCATGGATAAAAGGAGGAATCAGTAATGGAGATAGAAGGAAAAGCCAATGAGGCCAGACGTGGGCCAGCAAGCTGGTGACCTGAAAGCCTTCTGACTGCTGTACCTTTAGAAGGATGACTATGTCAATGACTGTTGATGATGCTGAGGGTTGACCCTGGGATACAGCTATGTGAAGTTCACTTCTGACCTTGATAAGAATGGCTTCCGCAGAATGGAAGGGGAAGTCAGGATGGTAGAGGGTTTAGGAGAGAAGAGTGGAGAAAGCAGAGACAGTGAGATTAGGCAACTTGCAGTTTTTTGCTGCATAGGGAAAGCAAATAAATAGGAAATCACTGGGAGAGATAATGGTCAAAAGGTTTTTGGTGGGGTTTTTTGGCAATTTTTTTTTTTGGCAAATTATATCATCACATGTAATGAGGTTTTTTAAATTGTAGTAAAATATAATATAAAATTTACCACTTAAACCATTTTTAAGTGACAATTCAGTGGCAATAAGCACACTCACATTGTTGTGCATCCATCACCATTTGCCATCTCCAGAAATTTCTCATTATCCCAAACAGAACTTTTGTACCCATTAGACACTAACTCTTTCTCCTCCCTCCCCCAGCCCCTGGTAACCTCAAATTTACTTTCTGTCTCTATGAATTTGATGACTCTGGGTACATCGTATAAATGGAATTGTACAGTATTTGTCCTTCTGTGACTGGTTTATTTCATTTAGCATGTGTCAGAATTTTCTTCCTTTTTAAAGCTGAATAATACTCCACTGAATGTACATATCACATTTTGTCATCCATCAAACACTTGGGTTGCTTCTACCTTTTGGCTATTGTGAATAATGCTGCTATGAACATGGGTGTACAAATATCTCTTTGAGACCCCGTTTCAATTCTTTTGGATATATACTCAGAAGTAGAGTTGCTGGATCATACAGTAATGCTTTTGAAATATTTTAGGAAGTTCCATACTATATTCCGAGCAGTTACATCATTTTATATTCCCACCAACAGTGCACAAGTATTCTATTTCTCCAAGACATCCTTACCAGCACTTGTTACATTCTGGTTGTTTTTTTGTTTTTTTTGTTTTTGGAAAGCAGCTATTCTAATAGATGTGAGGTGGTATCTCATTGTGGTCTTGATTTGTATTTCCCTAATCCTTAGTGATCTTGAGCATTTTTTTCTTGTGCTTGTTGGTCATTTGTATATATTCTTTGGAGAAATGTCTGTTCTGGTCCTTTTCCCATTTTTTAATTGGGTTTTTTTATTGTTGAGTTATAAGAGTGCTTTATATATTCTGGATATTAACCCCTTATCAGATATACAATTCACAAATATTATCAGATATATAATTTATAAATATTTTCTCTCATTCCCCAATGGATGCCTGAAACCCTATATATACTATGTTTTTTCCTGTACTTACATACCTAGTGGAAGCACTTTACAGCTTCTCTTTGCCATATCCAAATTGCCAGCATCACTACTCTTGCTCTTTGGGGCCATTATTAAGTAAATTAAGGTTACTTGAACACAACCATTGTGATACCAGGACAGTCCATCTAATAACCGAGAAGGTAACTAAGTGAATAATAGGTATACAGCCCATTGTGCCAGACAAAGGGATTATTCACTTCTGGGAGGGTTGGAGTGGGGTTGTGTGAGATTTTGTCACACTACACAAAACAGTGCACAATTTAAAACTTATAAATTGGTTTCTGGAATTTTCCTTTTAATATATATTTTCAGACTGTGGTTGTCCAGGGTAACTGAAACCACAGAAATGGCAGATAAGCAGAGACTACTGTGTCTTTTGAAGCACAAATCAAATGAAGCCTCTCCAGAAGTTTGTATTCTCTGTCTCAAAGATTCCTTGGGCAGCAGGAACAAGCAAAGTTCAGAGCTGGCTTCCCAGCTGAGAAGAGAGCTCCAACCACACTAAGCACCTCCATTTTGGACTTTCAGCCTCTAGAACTTTGAGAAAATTAATTCATGTTGTATAATCCACTCAATGTGTGGCCTTTTGTTATGGTAACCTAAGCAAACTAAGACAACCCCTAAATACCACAGCATGCATCTGCTAAGAATGACATTCTTCTACATCATCACACTCAGGAAAATTAGTAATTACTCCATAATATCTAATATCCTATCCAAAGTCAACTTGTCCCCAATTGTCCTAAGAATGTCTTTTTATAGCTACTTCTAAAATTTTCAACCAGAATCTAAATAAGATCTACACATTACATTTAACGCCTTTTAATCTAGGACAGCCCCCCTGCCTTTTTGCCCGTCATTAACAATTTCGAAGAGTCCAGGCCACTTGTCTTATAAAAATGTACCACTTTCTAGATTTGTCTAATGTTTCCTCATGTCTAAACTCAGATACAGTATTTTTTGGCAAGAATTCCACATAGGAGATGCTGTCTACAGTGCATCATATCAGGAGGTATCTGATGGCAGAGAGTAAGGCTAAATTGGAACTCTTGGTTAGTGGTCATGGGGACCCGCTTTTAACCTCTACAAAAAACAAGAACCACCAGGCTCAACGCTTTTTTTATACACCTGCAAAGTCAGTTATGCTCGGGACCTGCAGTTCAGGGTTCGTCACGTAAGATTCCTTCTCTGTCTCCCACAGCCGGTTCTTGCCCATCCTATTCCCAGTCCAGTAGAGCACGACCCCTCCCCTGCCCGGCATAGCCCCGACCCTGGCCCATCCTAGCGGCTCGAAGCCGCCATAGGCTCAAAGAGCGGAACCAATGTGTCTGGGACTCCGCTGGGCGTCGCCCACCCGGACTCTGAATCCCGGAGCGTCCGGCGCACGAGTACGCTGTTATTCGTGGGTTTCCGGGAGTAGGCTGTTCGGCTGCTGTGTTGCCGCGCCGCCGCGAGGCCGGAATTCCCGGCTTCGTCGCTGTATCTCTTGGTACGCCCAGCTCAGCCACAGCCATGGGGATCCTGGAGAAGATATCCGAGATCGAAAAGGAGATCGCTCGGACGCAGAAGAACAAGGGTGAGGGCCTGCCCGACGGGGCCTTCCTTTCTGCCCGCTTCAGTTTTCCTGTCTGTTAAACGGGGGAACAACTCCAGCGGTAGAGCTGGAGGCCGGCGCCAAAGCCGAAGAGAAGTGCGGATTTGTGCCGAGGCAGGCAGGGCCAGGCAGGGTTTGGCCCCAGTCGGACTGCAAACGACCTCAGAAAGATCTTATCAATGCCAGGCCAGGTGACCTGGTAGAGAAATTCCAGCTACAGCGCAAGCATCAGTCCCAGAGAGGCAGAGCCAGGGTTCACCTGGTGGCTGGCCTTGGAGGGTTTGTTCTCTCGCATTTTGTTCTGGGAAGGCTGGGAGAAGATGGCTCGCAGGTACAACCTTACCCAGCAGCCGGGGGATTCTGGGTGTAATTGTGGTGGCAATTAGGACTCGAGTCTGGCACACCTGGCTTTGAACCCACTTACCTGCTGTGAAACCTTGGAAAGTAGCTTCACCTCTTTGAGAGCTCAATGTCCTCATCTGCATGCAAATGGAGACGATAATCCCCTGCCCCACCTTAACTCACAGTTAAGTTAAACTAGAGCACTAGGCACATAGTGAACACTCAGTATTTAAAGTAAACCTCCCAACATAGATAGCACATAATGAAGCATCAAATCTGGATTTAAGATCGTAAAGGCTGGAGAAGCTCAGAGAAGAGAATTATGGAGGAAAATGGTGGCACCCAAGAAGGCTTCCAGGAGGAGGTGGCACTTGAGCTGCTGGAGGGTAGGGTATTCCAGGTGAGGAGCATTGCTGAGGCATGAGCATGGGAGTCAAGGTGGAATGCTGAGGAGGAGAATAATCTAGATTAGAATAAGTGTTTTGAGTAATGGGGTATGAGATTGGCCAAGGTGGGTGAGGCCGGGTGGGTGAGGCCCAGTGCCTGGCCAGACCTGCTGTGGGATTACAGGGGCAGAAACCAAGGAATGCTAGGTGGCTAGTCTCAGTGCCTGCCCTCCTTTGGCACCATTTAGTTGTAAAGGCTAAGAAGTTGAGGGACTTCTATCAAGTATTCTGTAAATTTTTACTGAGCCCTTACTATGTGCTGGGCACTGTGGTTAAAGCAGTGAACACAGCAAGAACATCGCTGCCCTCATGGAGCTGACCTTTCAGTGGACAGTCTGTAAATTAGTAATCAAATAAACAAGATAATTTTAGACAGCACTAAATTTCGTGAAGACAAACCACGGTGATATAGCAGAGTGTTGAAGTAGAGGCTAGGTTTACTAAGGTGGAAAGATTCTAAGATGGTGAGCAACTGTAGGTACAGTTTCAAATAAAACTTCACTGAACATACACATAGGAGTTGCATTCCTGGAAATTTCAGCATTTATTCACACTGCAAAAAATGTCCTGTGTTTATATGTGAAATAGATTCCATGCCCCAGTGATCCTAACCCAAGTTTCCCTCTGGATGTCTTTGGGACATGAAAAGTCATGTAGGACACCAGACAATTCTAGGCCATGCTGGACTAACACTTGTACAGCAGTTGGCTTCCCTGGTCCCTGCCCAATAAATGCCAGTGAGGACTTTACCATCAGAGTGACAATGGAAAACATCCTTGGGAATTTCCAGAATGCCCCCATGGAATGGTGCTTCCCCCACTGACAGCCACTGACATGGGGTATCAAAGTCTCAATAAGGAGGTTTGTTTTTATTCTAAATGAAATGAGAAGCCAAGGGGCATTTTAAGCAGAGGTGTGGTCTTTTCTTTCCTGATCTCTCTGACAATGATTGCAGATGGTTCTGATATTCCCAGCCAACAGCTGGTTGTATGTGGGGCCCCACTTAACCATAGGGCTTGGATACTTTGGATACTTACCTTCCATCTTGCTTCTCATCCTTTAGCCACCGAGTATCACCTGGGCTTGTTGAAAGCAAACTTGCCAAGTATCGGGCCCAGCTCCTGGAACCATCCAAATCGGCCTCATCCAAAGGAGAGGGCTTTGATGTCATGAAGTCAGGCGATGCCCGTGTGGCACTGATTGGATTTCCTTCTGTGGGTAAGGTCAGTGATGATCAGTGTGGGCTTTGGGCAGAAAGGCAGGATGTCTCCATTCAAACATGACTGTGCTTCTCACTAACCCCTCTGGATTATTTCCAGGGATAGAGAAGACTCAGGATAAAGTCCTACCCCTGTATCCTCCTAACATGGAGGACATTCTTGCAGTTCTAGCAGAAGTAGCTCCACTTAGCTCATCCATTGTGCACATTTATTGAGTGTACACTATGTGCCAGGTGCTGGAGATACAGCAGGGGATGAGACAGTTCTGTTCCTGCCCCTACAGAACTACCGTTCTCAGGGGAGAAAAGACAGCTAATGGAGTATCAGGTGTATTAAGTGGTGAGGACTGCTTTGGAGGGATATGTGGGGTGGGGGTTGAGGTCCCACCAATTTATGTTGGGGGTCCGGAAAGGCTGTTCTGGTAAGCAGATATTTGAGCAGAAGCCTGACTAAAGTGTGGGAGCTTGCAGAGTCCTGGGGAAGGAACATCCCAGGCAGGAAGAACAGTGAGTGCAAAGGCCTATAGGTGGGAGCTTGCTTGGTGTACTCAAGGGAGTGAAGGTAGCCGGGTCTGAGTGAGCAGCAGTAGGAGATGAATTATAAAGGGTGGATGACCTTGGGGGCTGCCACACAACTTTGGCGTTGAGTGAAGAAGAGTGAATCAGGGAACACTATAGAATTTTCTAGAAGGTTTCTTCTGTAAGCATTTTAGTTTAGTATAAAATCCATATTTTTATGCGGGGAGTAAGATAAACATCACTGAAGGGTTTTGAGCAGAAAAGGCATTGAAATGACTGGCTTTTTTTTTTTTTCTTTTAAATAAACTTTAAATTTTAGAAGAGTCTTGGATTTATAGAAAAATTGCAAAGCCAGTGCAGAGAGTTCCTGTATACCCCACACCTAATTTCCCCTATTGTAAACATCTTACACTAGTACAGTACATTTGTCACATTGTGACTCAGGATTTATCTGTTACTATTTCATACTTTATGCATATTTTCTTAGTTTTACCTGTCCCAGGAGACCACATTATACTCAGTTGTCATGTCTTCCTCAGGCTCTTCTTATACTTGCCTTGATTTGATGACTTTGATAGTCTTGAGAAGTGCAAGTCAGGTATTTTGTAGAAAGTCCCTTAATTGGGGTTTGTCTGATGTTTTTATCATGGTTAGACTGGGGTTATAGGTTTTAGGAGGAAGACCACAGAGGTAAAGTGCCATTTTTATCACATCATATCAAGGGTACATACTATCAACATAACTAATCACAGTTGATGTTGACCTTGGTCACCTGGCTGTTCGACCGCACAGTGCTGTAGTGAATGTCCTTGTATTTGGAGCTTTGCACATTGAAGTTGTGTTTCTGGAGGAAGCATTCCTAGATATAGGCACAGTGGCTCAGGGGTTTTGGGTTTTAAAGCAGCCATCAGCTCTGCCACTTACCCACTGATTAAGCTCTAGCTGTCTCCATGTGAGAAGGCTGGGAACATTTACTAGTGCACCCACTATATACAGTGCTGTGTCTGGGCGGGGTTGCATGTGCTGGGGTAGATGCCGATTGGACTAAGACTAGGCTCTGCTTCGAAATCTGCAGAGTTCCTTCCTGGTGGCATTTAAATGTTTCTTAATCTTAAGGAACATTCTTACCCCAAGTAGATTTTATTATCAATACCTAGTTGCTTGATTTTTTCCTTGTCCTCAAACTGTGTGGGCTCAGGAAACAATGTCATTTTAGTAATCATCTGAGCCAGGTAGAGTGAGGCTGGGAAAGTTGCTGTAGATGAAAGTTATAAAATACTCTGGAAATCAGCTGCCAAGCCCCTTGCAACTCCTACTCCTCCAAGTCTTTTGCAGTTCATCTAACATATCCCTTTCAACCCTTTCATAAAATGTGAGCACCCCTTTTACATGTAGTTTTCTGGCCTGTGCATGAATTCCTTTAGTGATGGGGTGCTCATGATTCTCCAACTTCACAAAAGCCGGATGTGGAATGGCTCAAGGGCCTCCTGCTTTCGCTCCTTAGAAGGAGTAGGCACCCCGACTTCAGGAGCCCCTCCTGCCAAGAGAGTAGAGACATCCCCCAAGGGTGCCCTCTGCTGGCTAAGTACCCTCACAGTTTTCAATCCTGGTATGGTTTCCAGATTGCTCTGTCTTTTTGGTCCTTTCTCATTTTTCTCAATTTTATATAATAAAAATTTTAAAATATGCAGAAGAAATGAAAACAGATACAATACGCCCTCCATCTAGATATATCACTGACTGACATTTTGCCATATTGCTCTGTCTCTATCTTTGTGTGTATGAGTGTGTGAGGTTTGGTTTTGTTTTGACTGAACCATTTGAGTTAATTGCAGGTGTCATGCTTACCCTTTACCCCTAAATCTCCAAAGAATAAGAACATTTTCCTACTTGGCCACAAACTGTTATATCACACCAAACAAAATTAACAGAATTAACAAAATTAATTGTCTAATGCCTGGACTATATTATGATTTCAGTATTTACCCCAAAATGGCCTTTACAACTAGTCTGTCCAAACTAGGATTCATTCTGGAACCACATGTAACCCGTGCGTGTTGTCCCTTTGTGTGCTTTAATACCTTTTGTCATGACTCTGACTCACTGAAGAAACTAGACCAGTTGTCCTACAGAAAATTTCATGCTCTGCAGTGGTCTGCTTGCTTTTTTATACTGTGCTTTAGCTTGTTTGTCTATTCACTATATTTCCCGTGACCTGAAAGCTGGGACTGCATTGCCCAGGTTTTATGGGATGGTGCACACCTCATTTTATACCATGCCAGAAAATCTCTGAGAGCTAGTTGTATTTCTAAGACCACTGGGTTAAAGAGAGGACACCCTGTGTTCCCCTCCATATAGTTACATTCTCCCCACACAAACTAATTAGAAAATCGTCTGCAGGGTGCTACTGTTGTGGCTCATACAAGTCAGGCCCTGTCAACATCCTTTCAGTGGCTTTGGCACCAGTGAATTTTTTTGCCTGCGGATTTTTATTAGTGGTCGTAAAATGGCAATTTTCGACTTCTCTTCTTCCTCATTTAATAGCTGACATTCCTCAGTAAAGTAGCATTGTGTCTCATCAGTGTGAGCTGTTTGGTTACTCCAAAAGTTCCACCAGGAAAGGTAGGACAGATGCTTACCTGTTGCCCTTAAAGATAAAGCATGACATTGGGCTTACAGCTGTCCAACAGGTGACAGATAAAGATTTCTAAGCTTTAACTCTTTGGGTATTATTATGAGCTTGTTAGTTTTAGTCTTTTCTTTTGATTTTACTTTCCGATCTGCCACAGGCTTCTTTACCAGGTGAGAAGCTCAAGTTGGAAGAAGCTACTTTAGTTCCCAAGGTCTATGTCCCTTGTGGTCTAGGCTCTCTGGCCATGGAAGAGCCCAGGCCTCTTCAGCAGAGGCCAGACAGGATCAGGGACATCTTCCAGCAACCGCTGCTCAGTGTCTCGGTGACCCTTGCATCCCCTTGCCCTCCTTCCAAGAGGTCCTCAGGGCGGAATGTTTTTGGATCTGAAGCCTGTGTTTCCTTCATGTGCCCCATTCTGGGTTTCAGAAGTCTGAGGGTATGTGAGTGAGATATGACGCTAGACTTCCTGCCTGCCGGTGAGAGGCAGGGTCTAGATAACACAAGCCCCAGGTCCAGATGGCACTGTCCTCGTCACAACTGCTTCTCAGGCTTCTTATTCCAGGTGCCCTGCTGACTAGATGGGCACAGGATGCTGGGGCTGGGTTTCCTCTATTCTTCATGCTGCCCACTGCTTTGCACTTGCCCTCTGGGCCATAGCATCCAGCACTGTGGTCTTGCTATACCCTGGACTCAATGTGCCCTGTGCTTTGTCATCTCCATTAACCCCCATGCAGCCCCGGTTGGATGTCCACTCTACATGTGAGGACTCCAAAGCTTAGAGGATAAAGTTTCTTGCCCAGGGTTCTCCAGCAGAGGCAAGGTTCAAGGCCAGGTCTCTGTCATCTAGCCAAGCCACAGCTCCATTCCCACAGTGAACCATGGCATAAGTGTTCCCATCTAGGTGTTTCCCATCACACCTCTCCCTTTCTCTCAGCACCTTCTCCCACCATCTGGCTTTGTCTCAGACCAGAAGGTGAGTATCTCCGTGTATATCTTGCCTCTCCCTGGGTGAGCAGCAACTTCAGGTGCCATGGAGCTGTTGCCAACTTGAAGTTCTCTGGAGCCCAGGAAGGTTTGGAGGGTTTTGTGGAGCTAGGGAAGAGCCCCTGATTTAAGAAGCTAGGTCCCTGTGTCCTCTTGAGACAGGCTTTGAGTCCTCCAAGGAATGGAGGGGTTCTCTGGTGCCCATCTCCTCCTGGGTGGGGCTAGAAGCAACTTTTCCAGGTGTTGGTCCCTTCACAGCCCCTCCAGTCACCAGGCCAAGGGTAAGGAGAGGATCTCCCTGCTGCTCGCAGCCTGTGGAGATCTCTAAGGAGGCTGGGACAAGATTTCTCAATACAATGGCTTTCTTTTTCTTCTAGTCTACCTTCTTGAGTCTAATGACCTCCACAGCCAGTGAAGCTGCATCCTATGAATTCACAACGCTGACGTGTATCCCCGGGGTCATTGAAGTAAGTTGGGGTTTGCTGGATCCCAGGAGGGGAAAGGGTGTGTTCTTGTGTTTGCAATTGTGTATATGTTATGTGCATGCTTGTGCAGGTGTGTCTGTGTCTGTTTCTGAGGGATGGGTGTCCCTGTGTGGGAGAAGGCTCTGAACTGAGCTTCTTTGCCCTCAAGCACTGGCACTTCTGGGATTCTACTTGCTAAGACTCCAGAGATGCCTGGTCCATTTGCAATCCTAATTGGTTTCAGGAGTCAGGCCAGTGTATAGTGCCTTTTGTGCTCCACTCCTCCACACCACCCCAGCTCAGGTCACTCATTACTGCTTGGCTGGATCCTGTTTCCCGTGAAGCTTTAGAACCGTGGACAGCCCGGGTCCTGTGGCCTTGAGCCTCTCACTATGAAGCACTTGATTTTGTGAAGCGCTGTTATCATCAGCAATGAATGTTATGAGACTAAAAACTCTAGAGCCCTCCCCAGGTGGCTCTTCAGCTCTCAATGAGCAATGAGGCTCAGACAAGGCCATGAAGGCTGACCCGAAGGTTCCTACAGCCCCTAGCTATAGGCTGTTGTATGTGTCTTGGGTTCAGGTAGGCCCTGCCCAGCAGCGGCCCATCCTCACCTTACCATCTTCTCTTCTGCATCCTAGTACAAAGGAGCCAACATCCAGCTCCTGGACCTTCCTGGAATCATTGAAGGCGCAGCACAAGGTGTGAGATGGGCACCCAGATCCTGTCTTCTCCCTCAGGGGACTCAGGAAGCCTCACTGTTAAAATCGGATGTAGCTGTTAAAGATTGATGGATGAGGCTCATAGCTCCTCATACTGTTCTGTTCTGTTCTCCTCAGTGTTCTGTTCCTAAGGGACGCTTTTCCCAGGGGAAACACATTTTAAAGCTGAGGAAACTGAGGCAGTGAAATGTTTTGCCCAAGGTTGCCCAGCTTACCAGATGGGCTTGAATCCCCACTTCCACTCCATGTGTTCCACCATGCCCTGCTAAGATACTTGTTAGCTGGCGAACTCAGACCATGCTCCTAGACCTGGAGCTCTGTCCTTTTTTGTTTTGGGGGGCTTTCGTTTTATTTTATTTTTCTGAGATAGTATCATGCCTGTGCTTCTTGTGGCAGGTGGCTGCATCCAGCATTTGCAGAGATGATTACTAACTGCTGGTTATCCAGCGCTTGATAAGTGCTGGGCTCTGTGCTGACCATTATCTCACTTAATCAATCCTTTGATAGTCCTATGACTTAGGGAACATCTTCATTTCCTTTTTATAGCCAGGAGGAACCCCAGGGACAGAAAAGTTAAAGGTCTTCCCTAAACAACTATTTAGCTGTTCAGTGGCAGAGCTGGGATTGGAGCTGCCTCTCTGGTTCTATAGCCCCATGCTGCTGGCAGTGAGGTGTCCTCTCTAGGTGTTCAAGTGCAATCTCTGCTATACACCCTCCCATGCCCCACCACCCTCATTGTAGTGCCATCCCGGCCAGCATATGGGGGGTTTGGAGGTGGTCTGGTCACATGTGGTGGAAGGGCATGGGCTAGAGGCAGAAGGTAGCTGGCCCATGGAGATCGCCTTGTCCAACCTCTTACTCTTAGAAGAGGGAGGCAGGTCATAATTAAAACCCATACTACACAGATCCTGGTACTGCTATTTTGTTCCCTGACTTTGTGCGATGTTGACAAAGTTCTTGACTTCTTTGGTCTAATAATAATGGGGTCTGGTTTTTGTATGGTAGTCTCTAAAGCACCTCCTCCTGTATTGTCTCCTGTGATCCTTTCTGCAGCCCTGGGTGAGCATTCTAACACCCTTTTCTAGAAAGGGCAGACAAGTTCAAATCCTGGCATCATATTAGCTATGTGTTCTCAAGGAAGTGATTATCTCTAAGCTAAGCCTCAACACTAACCATATGGGATAGTTTTGAGGATTAAGTGAGGAAATGTTCATGAAGCACTTAGCATAGGGCATGCCACACAGTATGGGGAGAGGGAGGATGTAACTTCTCCCAAGGTGGTGATGTTGGATTTCCTTCTAAAACAAGTCTCCATGAGTTGGACAGCATCTAGATTAAAGAAAAATGCCAAAGAAATAACAGCCCAGGAAGTGGTATGTGTCGGGTCTATAAAGGACAGCAGTCCAGGCGCTGTGGACTGGGTGGGAGTCACATGGGTCCTGCCTGTGTCACTGTGTAATGTCCTTTCTACCTGTCCAGGGAAAGGCCGTGGCCGGCAGGTGATCGCTGTGGCACGCACAGCTGATGTCGTCATCATGATGCTGGATGCCACCAAGGGAGAGGTGCAAAGGTCTGCGGGGTTGGGTAGGAGGCAGGCTGGCATGTCTAATAAGGCCTGGGTATAGCGCTGGGACACCTTGGCTCCTGCAGATGTGTCCTGGAGCTTCTGGGTGGTCCTATGGGTGCTTGGCCCTGTCACATGGAAGTAGTGATAGGACTGACCACAGGCTAAACCCAATGCACTAAGCCTTGGAGAGACACATTCTCTCCAAGAGGCTTACATCTAGCACAGAGGCTGTCCTGGGTCCAAGGTATGTGGCTTGGCTCTGGCTCCTGCTTGCAGAGGCTCAGTGACCCAGTCACTGCCCAGAACCTACTAGGAGCCTAGCCCCAAGCCTTGTTCATGCCCTAGTCTGCTGCCTAAGGGGCATACCAGGCCTGCCTTTTCACTTGGATCACAGACTTGGCTGGTTTGCCCTGGACTGGACAGAGGATCCAGAAGCTTCTCCTCTGTAGCTCTGAGTCATTAGGAAGGAATGTTCCAGGTTGTTGGGGCAGGTAGAGGAGGGTGTTGATGTGGGTGGGCAGGGGCTTCCTGTATAACATAGAAGCTGTGCAGCCTGCCTCTGGGCACCTGTGAAAATTTGTCAGTTCTCTTCCCAGATCTCTGCTGGAGAAAGAATTGGAGTCAGTGGGCATCCGCCTCAACAAGCACAAGCCCAACATCTACTTCAAGGTGAGGCCCCTCTCACCTTCAGGCTGCAGTGTGGGTGGTTTGGGACTGGGTCAGTCAACAGCTGAGGCACGTGGGGCCATTTTAGCTAACCCTTTGTCAGCATCTCTTCCCCTTCCTCCTCCAGCCCAAGAAAGGTGGTGGCATCTCCTTTAACTCAACAGTCACACTGACCCAGTGCTCAGAAAAGCTGGTGCAGCTGATCCTGCATGAATACAGTATCCTTCCTGAAAAGAGCAGTGAGAGAAGGCCCACAGCCTTCAGGGCAGGGAAGGAACAACCAGAGCCCGGGCACCCTGTGGCCCAGGGTCACAGTAGACCACCCCAAGCCTCCCTGGATCCACTGAAGCAGGCTCCAAGAAAGCTGCAGTTGCTGACACAAGGCGCTTCCTGTTTGCTTTGCCTTTGTGCATACTAAGTTCCAGCTGGCTGGGCCACGGCCATGCACTCAACAGTGGCTTCCTTGCTTCTCACCGACTACTAGGTGCTGTGGCAGCCAGTCACATCTGGAAGGAAGAGGAGATGTTGAGGGAAACAGCCGCTGTGGTTTGGCCTCCTGGCCTAAAGAAACCTCAGGGAGAACCGGGGTCCTGTGCGCACTCCACTAAAGTATTGTCGGGGCCGTGTGGGTTCTGGGCCTCTGAAGGACAGGGTGGGGCCCTAGAGTCAGTTGAACTCAGCATAGAGAGAACTCATGGTAGGACAGACTGCCTAGCAAGGTGATGAGGCCCTTGTCACTGGGGATATGCGAGCAGAGGCAGGGTGGCTCCTGAAGAAAGTTGTGCATGAGGGGCAAGCTGAAGTTAGACCAGAGCTTTCAGACAATGCTCCTAGCACTGAAACCCGAAGTTCCACTGAAGTGCTTTGGGGATTCTGGCAAGTAGGTTTTCTTGCATAACAGCAAAGATTTAAACTGCTGGTTGAAACTTTTACATGTTGTGGTTCCTTTTGGAAAAAAAAAAAAAGCCTCACCAAACTTTAAAATCTGGTAAAACCTCACAAACAGATGACCTCTAAGGTCTCTTTCAGCCATCATATTTCCTGATTGGCTGTTTCAGGCCCTCATCTGAGTGGGCATAAGGAGCTGCTGGTGCACAGCCTGCCCTTAATCTGAGCTTCTCAGAGATCTTCAATGCAGAAGTGCTCTTCCGAGAAGACTGCTCCCCGGATGAGTTCATCGACGTGATCGTGGGTAACAGGGTGTACATGCCCTGCTTATATGTAAGTGGTACCAGCATACCCCTGGGTGCCCTATAGGAGGGGAGCCCCCTTGACCCAGATGGGACCTGTCTCCACTCTATTGCAGTGTCTCCTTGAGTCTTGCAGACTCAACTCTCAATTGACACTTGGGTTCTAGCCCACCGAGCCTTTCCTTCTGGAGAGGCTGGCAGCCCAGACCCCTTCAGCCTGGGAGGGAGGGGAGGTAGGACACTTAACATCAGCCCCTGACCATGGTGTGCAAAGGAAGGAACCACAAGCAGGAACACCATGGCTGCTTGGGGGCCCTTGTCCTATACTACTTTGTCCTTTTCTTCCTTTTAATCCCAGGTTTATAACAAAATTGACCAGATCTCAATGGAAGAAGTGGACCGCTTGGCCCGGAAACCCAACAGTGTAGTCATCAGGTGAGACTCTGCCATCCTTTCTGTGTGTGAGGCTATCAGTGAAGCCTGCCAGCCACCTTAGCCAGGTAAAGCCTCCACTGCACAGCTCAGAGCAGATGGTACCTTCCCAGTTGCTGGTCACACTCTGAATTGACATGAACAGTGTGAGTGATGTGGGGTGGGTTCTGGTTAAGAAAACAGATTTTGTCCATCAAGGTAATGGTTAAGAATGGTTAAGAGGCTTCATACTTAGTAGTTAACCTCAGTCTCCCAGAAAGCCCTAGGGTGTAAGCCAGTATCTTGATATTCTGGAAGATGTGGCTCTGTAACCACAGATCAGAGGAAAGAGGGAACTGAAGTCTTTAGGTGGGTATAGCCATCCTTGGCCACCTGCTCCCTGCCATTCTTCAGGAGTGGGTCCTGGGAGTGCAACTTGCACTCTGGCTGACGGCTGCTTATTCACTTCCAATCATTGCTATGGGGTTCCTTTTTTGAGGCAGACTGACTCATGCTCTACTGTGCCAGTTTCCCAGCTCAGCCAAGGTGCTTTGTAGCTTCACAGTGAGGCTTGGCTTATGAGGAGGGAGATGCTCAGGGACCAAGTGGAGGTGACTATTACAAATGATGGGTGAAGGTCCTGGACTCAAGAAGGTCCCTCCTGCAGGATAGCCTCAGCTCTTTCCTCCTGCTCCCTTCAGGGGTGGCCTGAGGACATGCCTGTCTTCAGGGTGTAAGAGCACCTTTACTTGCTTATGCTCACAATAGCTCTGCAGAGGGCAGGACACCCATTCAGGGTAAGACGACTATAAACCATCAGCCAGGGGCTCCCGCATTACTGAATTCTGTGATGGGCAGCCCTGGGCTCTTCAGGAGAGGTGAGCTCTGGATTATCATCCCTTGCCCACAATCCCATCATATCCCCTCACCATTTTCCACACAGCAGGTACCAGAAGGGAAGCCAGAGCTCCAGTGACCTGTCTCAATTACAGATGCCATCTGTCCTCCACAGAGAGCAGTTGTGACCCCCGGGAAAGATGGCTAAGTTCTGTTGGGTGTGATTGTGATTGCTGATCAGAAAGAAGCATTGGCAGCTAAAGTACAGGCTGCTGAAGTACAGGCTGCCTTCAGAACTATAGGCTTGGTTCCCACAGGCACCAGCTTGGCCATACTGGCCTTGGTGCCTGTGCCCAGCCTGATGGAGGTTGTCTTCTGTAACAGTGAGAAAGCAGGGACCACTGGCCTCTGAGCCCATTGGGCTCTTCTGACTAGCTGCCTTTCCTCCCTGGCAGCTGTGGCATGAAGCTGAACCTGGACTACTTGCTTGAAATGCTCTGGGAGTACTTGGCCCTGACCTGCATCTACACCAAGAAGAGAGGACGTGAGTCAAGCAGTGTGTCACCCAAGAAACAGCTGAGCCTTACCCTCCCTCAAGGGCTGCCATGCTCTGCATGGATGGGAGTAGGGTTGGGATGCAGTGGGATAGAGTTCCCTACTGGCTACAGCAGTAAGTGCCTCCTGACCTCCCCAGCAGTGGCAGGCCCCACGTCACAGCTTTAGGCAAGTAAATACACAAGAGCCTTTTCCTTCCTTGTCCCTACCCCCTGTATACACACCTTACATATTCAGGGACCTAGCTGCTGAGTTCTGGCAATTTTCATTGACTTTGATCTTGTAAGCAGGAGGAGAGATGTGGCTGCCTCTGACTGGATTCCAGCAGCTATCATATCTTGCCAGTTCAGTCCACATGCTTCACATGACTCATCTCAGTTTTGGGGCTTTCATGGCAGACTAGGTTACAGGCAGTTTGAATCCTGGACTTGGTTGGATTCGTTTTGATTTTCTGTGTTAAGTTCAAGGTTGTAGAAGAATGTGTGAAGATCAATAGTGAGGGTGTGCCTAATATGACAGGAAAGGTTAATTCAAGGCTGGAGAC
Organism: Eonycteris spelaea; assembly: GCA_003508835.1. NCBI lineage: Eukaryota > Metazoa > Chordata > Mammalia > Chiroptera > Pteropodidae > Eonycteris > Eonycteris spelaea. The sequence continues at coordinate 190,618 of PUFA01000285.1, read as the reverse complement.
TGGAAGGGCCTCTGTTCCCTGTGTAAAGGAACTATATAGCATGAGGCTGTGACTTTGGTTGACACTCACACCCATCTTTACCTGTGTAGAGAGGCCAGACTTCACAGATGCCATAATCCTCCGGAAAGGGGCCTCCGTGGAACACGTGGTAAGTTAATGAGATCTGCCTAGATTAGGGGCTCAGAGACCTCTCTCTGTCCCCTCTCAGGGCGTGGCAAGGGGGTCCTGCCTGAAGTTCTCCCAGCCCTCAGCTGACTCTTAGATGACACGTGCTACAGTGGCAGAGTTGTGTTAGACCTGAGATGCATCCCAATCACCCTTCCTAGCTGCATGTTGAACCTCCATCCTCCTATAAGATGAGGATGGTGCTGCCCACCCCCTGGTAGTTAGGGGGTGGCATCGAATGAAGTCAAGCATGTAAAGCACTTGGCACACTGCCTGGTACATGGTAGATGTCCAGGAAGGAGTTGTCCTCATTATCCTGTCTCATCCCAGTGCTATAGGCTCCTCAGGGCCATTGAGATATTCTTTCAAGGAGAACTACTGCCCCAGGGTACCTGTGTTCATTCCAAGTCATGTCTCCCCAGTGCTGTCTAGGGCTCAGAGTTGCCACCTCTCATGCCCTTGGCCCTTACTGGCTTCCAGGTCCCCTTTCCACTCCCAGTGTGGCCTGCCCCTTCCTGCTTCTACATCCTACCCCCAGACAAGGGATGTCTTTGAATGCTTCCCACACTTAACATACTTTATTGAGCATCAGCAAAGTAGCCTTAGTTCCTGCCAGAACTAGGATCCTTGGGGGTCGACAGATGCCAGATACCCAATCCTAGAACTAAGAAGTCACACATAAAAGTGAGTGCAGTAAATGAAGGGAACAGTGAATGGGAAGATGTAGCACCAAGTCTACATAGAGAGACTAGGACATCTCAGAGGAAGTGATGTAAGTGGGCCTTGTAGACCAAGCAGGACTTGACTGTGAAGAGTCAGGGTCAGGGGAAGCTCCTTAGACAGGATGTGAAAAGGCCTGCAGGAACATTAGCCAAGGAGCCAACCTGATCTGGGCCTCCTCTGGGTGACCAAGGATGCCACAGCCATGGCAGAGAGGATGCTACTGTCTGTGACAAACACAGATACCCACACAATTAGTTCAAATACTGTTTCCTAGACCAGAGAATGAAATCTGATGGCCCAGAAGTCAGCTCTGGCCTGCAAACTGGTTTTTAAGTTTATTCGGCTTGCCCAACAACTAAATTAAACCTACTGGCAAGGTTTGCAGAGCAGGGTGATAGTCAGGGATTCTCCTGGAACCCTGAGAGCTTTGGGAGCACTGGGCTGGCGCTCACACTCTTGAGGCAGATTGGGAATGTGCTCTCGTTTGCCACAGGCCCCACCATTCCCTAGTGTATCTGACACTAAAGTCAAGTGTTATCAGTGTAAACCGTTTACCACAGAGCTTGCTCTATGGTTCTCATAGAAGTTCTCTGTACTTGCATCTCTAGCAATGGGAGAGAATGAAAGGTCATCCAAGGCCATCTTGTCAATGTAGGAGACAGTATATGGTTTGGGGATAGGAGACTATTGCTCCTTAGAGTCCACTGTGCCTCTCACTCCTGAGACCTGCATGGTCCTCTACCTCTGGGGCTTATGGCCCATGACCCTTTTGTAGACAGGCTTGTTAGCACTCACTGAAAATGTACCAGGGCCTGGGCTAGGTGTATTTCAAAGACCCTGGGGGTTGGGTCAGTTACCCCCATATGAGAATACTGAAGCATAAGAAGGTTGACATTATCAGGAGCTAGGGTATTACCGCAGGTCTGCCTGGCTCCAATGTCTACCTGGTTCCTCCACTTTGGGTCTCTGTTGTCAGCATTCAGGCAGGCCTTTGTATACATTCTTTGGCACCTGGGACAGGTGGATTTCATGGGAGGTGGGTGAGTGGGGAGAGGCTGACCACTTAAGAGCAGATCTGAGACCTCTCTGAGACAAAGTCAAGGCTCCCAAAGCTTCTCCCCACCCTGCTGGCTTCTCCTCACCTGCTGCTTTTGACCCTCCATGCCAGCTGATAGCAAACAGCTAGCATTCCCCACATTTACTCCTGCCTCTGGGCCTTTGCACATGTTATTCTCAGTGCCTAGAATATCCTTCTGTTCCTGGTATCTCCTATTTTCCTCCCAGGTGTGGCCAAAGCCCCACATCCTCTTGAGTAAGCAGCTAAGGGCCTGAGAGGGTTGAGGAAACTGCTCACAGAAGATGTAGGGTAACCCCAGGGAGGGCCAGCACATGTGGGCACCTGTGTTAATGGCCTGCTGGAACCCAGCAGGAGACACTGCACTCGTGGGTTCCAAAACAGGCCCAGGGAACAGGGACTCCCACACAGAGTTCTTTGGAGTGTTCTAAGGCAGCAATCCCCAATCTTTTTGGCACCATGGACCAGTGCTCCTATGAGAACCTAACACTTGATGATCTGAGGTGGAGCTGAGGCAGTGTTGCTAGTGCTGGGGAGAGGCTATAAATACAGATGAAGCTTTGCTGGCTCACCTGCCACTCACCTGCAGCAAGGCCTAGTTCCTAACAGGCCACTACTGGTCTACGGCCCAGGGGTTGGGGACCCCTGATCTAAGGGATCTGCGAGGGTAATCTTGAGTTTCTTTGGCTTCCACCTGGTGAGCAGACCTTCCAGCCCTGCCCTGTTTGTATTAGCATCTATCTCCAGGCCTGCAGAGGCCTCAGGCTGGGTGTGCCAATTGAATGAAGGAATGCATGATATCAGACTGTAGGCCCACCCACTGTCAACAGTACAGATCCTGAGAAGAAATGAGCTAGAGGAAAACAAAAGCCCCAGAAGAGGGCTGTGTGACCTGGAGCATCGTCTTAAGCTCTTGGACCATCACCTACTCCAGTAGGTCCCACATGCCTTCTGAAAAAGATGGTGCAGGGATACACTCAGGATAGGGTGATCCCTGTGCTTCTGACAGAGCTCCAGACACAGAAACACACCCTTCCTCTCCCTGACCCACAGGCTCAGCCCAGAGCCCCTGGCCTCACTTCTATGAGAACCATAGAGCAAGCTCTGTGGTAAACGGTTTACACTGATAACACTTGACTTTAGTGTCAGATACACTAGGGAATGGTGGGGCCTGTGGCAAACGAGAGCACATTCCCAATCTGCCTCAAGAGTGTGAGCGCCAGCCCAGTGCTCCCAAAGCTCTCAGGGTTCCAGGAGAATCCCTGACTATCACCCTGCTCTGCAAACCTTGCCAGTAGGTTTAATTTAGTTGTTGGGCAAGCCGAATAAACTTAAAAACCAGTTTGCAGGCCAGAGCTGACTTCTGGGCCATCAGATTTCATTCTCTGGTCTAGGAAACAGTATTTGAACTAATTGTGTGGGTATCTGTGTTTGTCACAGACAGTAGCATCCTCTCTGCCATGGCTGTGGCATCCTTGGTCACCCAGAGGAGGCCCAGATCAGGTTGGCTCCTTGGCTAATGTTCCTGCAGGCCTGACATTGGCCTCTGTCCCCACTGAAGCTAAGCTGAGGCATTTGGTCTCTAAGCAGGCCTGTAAAGCTGTGGGCACATGGCAAGAGAGACAACATTGCACATTCTTCTCTGTAGCCCACTTCTACTGCGCCCATCCATCGTCATACTCCCAGGGGTCCACGTTCTCAGGGGAAGAGCTGGCTGTCCCTCCCAGACTGCCTCCCTGGCCTTCTGCCAGTGCAGAGATTTTGATGACCCTTCACCCTACCCGGGAGTCCTAAAGGATGTAGGCTGTCTTGGGGTTCGGGGAATGGATGATGTGATATGCAAGAGGCTCCAGGTCACAGCTATGGAGAAAGGCATGAGAGACAGTGACCAAGTGTGATGACTAGCTGCAGCAGGCAGGGGATTGGGGGTCCTGAAACTACTCTCGCTCCTCTGAAGGGTCATTTGTCAGGGCTCTTGTTCAGGCAAGGTGCACAGTCAAGTCCCAGACCTTTCTTCAGTAGCTGTGAAAACATTCCTAACTGGATACCTTGGACAGAGCTGGAAGTGGGTGTGTCAGAACAACCTACAGCCATGAATATGAGGCTGTGTGTGGACAGTGGTGTTCCTTGACACGAGGCCAATGCTGTTTGAGCACTCACCTTGGGAATTGCTACTTCTTGGCATGTGCTCAGGGCTTGGTGGGATTGGATAGATCCCCATCTCATTATCTGACTCTCTCCTGTCCTCCCACTAGTGCCACCGCATCCACAGGTCACTCGCCAGCCAGTTTAAGTATGCACTGGTGTGGGTAAGTTTGGGCAGAAGGTGGGCCAGGGTTATACCCAACATAGCCCCCAGGTTAGGCAGGAGCAAGGGGTTTACACTCCTCTGCATGGTGTCCCTGTCCTGTATGGAGACCAGAGTATCTGTGTGTCTCACTCCATAAGGTATGCATGTTGTCCCGTACTGGACAAAGGCTTCTTCATCTTTGGGGTCTAGAGATTGTCAGACCACTGGGGAGTCCTGTTCTCTGAGGCCTATGGGGTTTGCTGATGCTGGGACCCCCACTTTAGACTCTGGCATTCAACACACCCCACATTTCTCCACTGATAGCTCCATCAGCCTTAGCCTTGGTCAGTACTGATGTGGCCCCTTTGCCCTGTTTCCTGCCCAGGGCACCAGCACCAAGTACAGCCCTCAGCGAGTGGGCCTGACCCACACCATGGAACATGAGGATGTCATCCAGATCGTCAAGAAGTAGTGACCTGGGGCCAGGCCACCCATCCACCCAGTCTCCCTGGGGCGTCAAACAGGAAAAGAGAAATACACATACTCCAGGAAAGGGTCTTTCAAGTCTGCTTTTTCCAGAAGTTTCTTCAGTAGGCAGGTGATGAAGAGTGTATGGGATAGAGGGACAAGGTAGTACGTCTTGGGCTGGGCTGGGGGTATTTCCCATGAGACTTGTCCCTTGTACAGGGATTCTAAGTTTGGAACCCTGGGCCTGTACCCTACCCCTGGCCTCCTTCAGGCACTGACAGAGCAAGTTGCCCTTTAACTTCCCAGCCAGTGTCTAAAGCAGATGGGTTGCTCAGTGCAAGGGTGGGGAGCTGGGCCTGCCTGGGTCCTTAGAGGTAGTAGTTACTGTTGGGGCACCTCCGCCTCAGCTCCTGCAGTTTCTCTGGTACTCAGGGAGGGGGCCCCCAGAACAAAAATTCCTACCACCCTCCCCCTCCCAAGGCTGCCCTCTGTTGGAAACGAGAGGTCAGAGGCTTTAAAGGCCTAGCTCAGGGCCTCTGCAGCCTGATGGATCCTGAAGTGCTACCCCTTCTCATGGCAGCCCCTGCCCAGCATAAAACACCAGGCCCCAGGCCTTGTACAAGCACCTGGGGAAGTGACTGGAGTTTGGGTTCTGTATTTTCTCTCTAAGCCCCCTTGATCTCAGCTCTCTGTGAAATAAAGAGTGAAAACAATTCCTGTTCAGACTGAGGTCAGTTTTGTAAATTTGCTAAACTTGGTTACCAGGTTTGGTCAGGAGGCAGCAATTAGCCTGGTAATCAAAGTGAATGGAGCCTGGGCTCTAGGGGACCAGGCCCAAGCCTGGTGTGCAAAGGAGAATGTAGAGACTTCAAGGACAGGCTCTTCCCTGGAGGGTGAGCCAGGGGCTGCAGATCCCAGACTTGGTACCTCCTGAGACCAGGCTTGGCTGCCAATGTAGGCAGCATCCCCGGAAGACCTTATATTTTGTGGGGTGCAGGGAAGCTGCCCTGTGAGAGTAGGATAGCCCATACATTTCTTGTTGCCTCAGGAGGCAAGGGTGAAAGGGCCTCATCATGGTGCCAAGGAATGGCAGCCAGTGTTCACTGAGCCCCTACTGTGTGCCAGGGGCTGAGCGGGACAATCTCCCCACCAGCCTATTCTCCAGGGGCAGTGACTTGCCCTGGGCTACACAGCTTGTAAGTACAGAACTGGTATTTGAACCCCAGCCTGAGATGTCTGAAGCCATTGAGAAGGCTCCTGGAGGAGGTGTGCCTTTTAGGATTGAATGTGAACAGGTTTTGTGAGGCTGCCAGGCACTGGGCATGCAGGAGGGGTAGAGAGCTCCCCTGGGGGCTGGAATATGGAAGAGGCCCACTGCCCAGCTCTCCAGGATGTTCTTGGCTCCTCTGTCAGCTGGTCAGGCTCCTTTCCAGAGACAAAACAGGAATAATAGACATCATCAAATATACATGGGGCCCCAGGCGGTTGGCGTGATGGGCTGGGCTTCCCTTCCCCACAACACTGAGCTATTCTGTTGGGCTAGCCATGTATCTGGGGCCAACCACAGGACCCCCATTAGGCGGCATGCAGTCAGGGAATAGGCCACAGGACCCAGGTAAGGAGACCCTGTTCTTGGCCCCTTAGGGTCAGCCACTAACTTCCTGCCCCCTGTTGCAGATGGGAAGAGGTTAGGGGGTGGTGGCAAACCCGGGGCCTTGCCCCTAACTCACTGAGGTCCTTCTCTGGGCCTCAGTTTTTCTATAAAATGGGTGTGATGATGCCCATGCAGTACCCCTCTTGGCATTAGTGAGATGCCAAGATGGGTATGTGCTCAGTGGTTTAATTCAACCCTTCTCCCAACTGCCACAAGACCCGGCCATGACATCCTAAGTAAGGGAATCTGCCTGGTTGATGGTCACTACCCCTTCCTGCCTCAGGTAGTGAAGGGCTGTGGGTTCAAAGGGTGTCCGATCCAGGCCTGTTCTGTCCCCTAAGCTGGCTGGGGAAAAGGGGTAGATGAGACCAGAGGTCTGGACATCCTTGGGCAGTGTGCGCTCAGGGCCAGTAGTGTCAGAGGCTCTAGCCACTGGGCTGGCGTCTTCCTCACCGTGGATGGGCTTGTACCCTGGGCAGGGTCTGTGTGTCCATGGATCAGGGCTGTCAATGCATCTCTGTTGAGTTCTTGGATCTGTGGCAGGAAAGTTATCCTGTCTTAGCCTGAGTGAGAGCCAGAGGCACTGCATGCATTGTTCACCCATGTTAGTGTGAACTGGCAGTTTGCAATGCCCTTGTACCAAGGATGGTGTGTTTAGGCCTGGAGAAGCCTCCCCTAACACCTTCCAAACGGCCCTGTCCCAGGCAGCCACCTGGTTCTCATTCCTTACCCACTCTGGACCTTCTGTGCAGGGAGGCTATGACAAGGGTGACCTGAAGTTCTTTCCTGCTCAGACAGCCTGGTTGTCTTTGTGAAGGTCAGCAATTCCCCTACCCTGACTCAAGCCCACTGCTGAGCTACAGAGCTGCACTCCCAGAGGGTGGCCCTCCTGCAGCTTTAGAAGATTTGGCTGCACAGGAGCCTCAGGGCATGAATGACCATCATTTGTCCATGTGTCCATCTCCATGTCTCTTCCTTTCCAGCTTAGATTCCATGAGTCCTCATTTTGGAAACCTCCTTTAGCAGGAAACCCTGAACTCATCTGTCCTCAAGATCCCGTCCAGCTCTAGGAATGCTGCTGGGGGCCCTTGCATTACCTATGGCTGGACGTCTACCCACATCACTGACTGCCTTAGCTCCCCCTTGGCAGCTCTTCTAAACCCGCTGTGCTCCCCTCAAGCCCCAGCTAGAAAATTTGTCTCCCAAAACCCCATACTCATCTACACCCCATCTCCCTCCTCAGGGCCTCCACATGCCATGCCACAAATGGTTCAGTCTCTTCTCCCTCCCTTTCTCCTGGATCAGTCTCCTTGATTCACCAACTACAGTTGACCCTTGAACAACACAGGTTTGAACTGCATGGGTCTGCTTATACATGCTTTTTTTTCCAGCAAATATATTGGAAACTTTTTGGAGATTTGCAACAACCTGAAAAAGTTCACAGGCAAACCTTATGATTTTAATATCTTTTCTCTAGCTTACTTCATTGTAAGAATATAGTATATGATACGTATAACAAACAAAATATGTGTTAATTAACTGCTTATGTTATCAGTAAAGCCTCCGATCAGTAGCAGGCTATTAGTAGTTAAGTTTTGGGGGAGTCAAAAGTTATACATGGATTTTCTACTGCACAGGGGTTGTCTGTGTCTGCACTACACCTTGGTTCAAGGGTTAACTGTAATCCCTATTCATTTGCTTGAGCTTCCATAACAAAGTACCCCACACTGGGTGGCGTAAACAAATTTTTTTTCTGCCCTTGTACTATAATTTATTTTTTTAATTTATTTTTTATGGTGACATTGGTTAACAAAATCCAGTAAGTTTCAGCTGTACAATTTAACAGTAAGACATATATATATTGCATTGTGTGTTTGCCTCCCATAGTTAGATTTCTTTCTGTCACCACATATCTGACCCCTTTTACCCCATCTTCCTTTCCGCTCCCCGCAACAACAGAAATTTACTTCCTCACAGTTCTGGAGGCTGGAAGTTCAATCAGGGTGTCAGCAGGGTTGATTTCTCCAGAGCCCTCTCTCCTTGATTTGCAGACTTTCTTACTGCATCCTCATATAGCCCTTTCTCTGTACGCCTCTCCCATTGAAAAAATCATGAGACCCCTAAGCGCCTCATTTCTATGGCCACCTCCTTTTCATGGCTTAGCTTCTGCAAGTCTACCCCTGTGTCAATTTCCTGATGCCAGGCCTCTCTAAAATGCCATCAAAACAGGTACTGCCTAATGCCACACATTGCTAAACAGCAAACATTTCTAACCCCATTTGCTTGGGCAAGCTTGTCATAGTTTGGCACATCTGGTGGCAGCCCCCTCTGGCAACTTCTCCTCGCCTCCTTCCCACACAGTCTTTAAGGACTAGAATCTGAGGCCCCCTCCTTCTCATTCTCTCCCTCTCCTAGACAGCCTTACCCATACCTCCCCGAGCCTCCCTCTCACCCAATCTGTGAATCTAAACCACATCCTTCACTCTCCACCTGGATGTCCTACACCCCAAACTCTCCTTGTCCCAGACCAAATCTGTGATATTCCCACAGCACCCACCTCACCTCAGAATAGTTCTGCTCTCCATGCAGCTGCACCAAGCCAACCCTGAGGGTCCCCAGGTTCCACTCTCATTCAGACCCCCATGCAGCCCCTTACTGAGTGTGTCCACTGAACTCTGTCACAGCTGTCCCAGGCCAAGCTACTACCTTCTCTCTCCCTGCCTCCACTGTGTATCCCTTCCTCGTCCTTCACACAGCGGCACAAGAACTTTTTCTAGAATACTTTCCAAGAAGTAATATGAGGCAATGATTGAGAGCATGGACACTCTGGACCAGACTGCCTGGGCCTGAATCTAGTTTCAAGCTGCGTGGCCTCAGGCAACTTACTAGACCTCTCTGGGCCTGTTTCCTTATCTGTAAAGTGGGAAGGGTAACAGTCTCTACTTCCTGAGATTGTAGCAGAGGTTGAATGAGTAGTGTGTAGCCTGGTAGCTCTCAGCATAGGCCTTACCATTTTCTCACTGTGGGCTCTTCCTTGGCTGAGTGACCTAACCTCTTTAAGACTGAGCCCTTCGTCTGTAAAATGGGAATAGCAGTTCCCATCTTGCATGTTGTGAGAATCTAGTGATTTTATTAGAGGAAGGCATCCAGCACTGAGCCTAGCACATAGTAACACTTGGCAGTGTTGGTTATTTTTATTTTCGAAATGCAAATCTGGTCACATTTCCGACAGCTTTTAAACCCTGCCATGCCCCCTCCCCCCGCCCCACTACTCTAGGGCTGGGGACCAAAGTTCCATCCCAGCCTCTATGGCCTCATGGGGCTGGTCCCTCCTGCCATCCTAGCTGCTTCTCATTCTACATGCCCCCGTCACTCTGCCTCTCTCGCCCCTTGGCCTTTGCACCTGCTGTTCCATCTGCCTGGAACACCATTCCCTCTTCAATTCAATTAGCTCCCTCTTATCCTTCAGATCTCAGCTTAGGGTCATCAACTCAGGAGAACCTTCCTGGCCGTCCGATGCCGTGTTTGCCTACCTGCATTGTGGCCTGGCCTTCATAGCTCTTCCCATGGCTGCAGTTTCTCCCTTTTTGGTTTGGCTCTTTGCTTCAAGTCTGTTCCCTGTGACATTGGGAGCTACATAAGGTCAGAGACCATGCCTTGTTATGCTCTACTCTGACCCCACAGGTGCCCAGCACAGTGCCTGGCACATAATAAGTGCACAACCAGTATATGAGGCATGAATAAGAGACTTATTCCCTGATACCCCTCTGTGCCTGCTGTGGAGACTGAGGACCCTGAGGGGAGGGGGGATCCTGAACCCACCAGAGAAAGAGCAGCTCAAGATGACTGGAGGGGTGGGGCACTGCCTACATAGCCTGGGGGCAAGCCTAGGCCCCAGAGACCAGAAAGGGTCATGGGGGCAGGACCTGCTGCCAGCAGTCACCCAGACCGCCTTCCCACAGCAGATAGGAGTAGCAGCCTATAATACTGATGTCAGCAATAATAACAGTAATGGCACTTTATTACAAGCCAGGCACTGTGCCCAGCTATTTCTCTCTTAATGCTTCCATCAGCCCTGGGAGTAGAAGGCAATATTAGTACCTACACTTACAGATGAGAAGAACCAAGTGTAGATGCTGCACGATTTGCTGTGTCTGATCCAGAACGGGAACCGGACCTGACCCAGAGTTCTGAGCTACCTGGTTCCATATCCCTCTGGGCTCCTTCTCTAAGTGCCTTGGGCTCTCCTATAGCTACGTTCACGTCTCCGAACTTCAGTCCCTTCATCTGGACAATGGGGCTTCAGAGCCTAAAGATGCCCAGTGAGTGTGCCATAGGCCCCAGTCAAACCCATTGGCCACTTGCCATGTTGGCCTCTCAATTATTCTCCTGGACAAACTCTAGGAGGCTAAAGACCCCCAACTTGAGGCACACAGGGCGTATGACTGTGGGGGGTGTCCTTGAGCCCAAAACAACCCTGCCCTTCTCCCCTCCTCAGTTTCCTCAAATGTCACCTGGAGCCTGGGGGTGGGGTTGGACCCTGCAGCCCTATCATTCTTCTGGGAGCTCTTCTGAAGGTATGTTCCCACTCACTTTAATTCCTTTTTTCTGCATTTTCATTTTTTCGTTTTAAATGTTACATTTTTGTTCATTTGAATCAGAAATGTATTCATGTTTCAAAACTCAAACCGCAGATGTCAGCAAGATAACCACTTTGATCAATTTCTTGTGTATCTTTCTAATATTTCTACATGTAAATAAAAGGAAATGCAAATTTATATTCTTACACACACACACACACACACACACATTTACTCACTCTTCATGCAAAAAGACAAGCCTAGGTATATATTATAGACAATACACCGTTCTGTGCCTTGTTCTGTTTATTAGCAGATCCTGGGGATCTTCCCTATCAGTACACAGAGATCTTTCATGTTTTTTATCATAGCAGTGTAGTACACCGTGGAATGTATCATGGTGTATTGTAGCAATGAGTAACTTGGTATGTAGGCCATTCCCTGTGTACATGAGGCTCTGTAGGATACATTCCCAGCAATGGGCTCCTTCCTCCCTCCTTTGCTCCTTTTTTTAAAGAACAGCTTTATTGAGATATAATCCACACACCATACAGTTCACTCACCAAAGCATGTATGATGCAGTGGGTTTTGGTATGTTCACAGGACATACACCCTGTGACCACCACAGTCCTTTCTTCCCTGAACTCTCTCCCATCAGGCTGTTAACCCCCTTTCCCCCATCACTCTACTGGACCCCCCACCCCCACCCCTGCTTGTCGCTCTATGTAGCTGCTCCCAATGGTCGGCTGTCCTTAATTAACCTACCCATGTGCCCATTTGCTACAGCTGCCCTGCCCTCCTCTTCAGCCACTTGCCACCTCCTTGGCCCCAAACAGTGCTCATTCCTTGGGTCTCTCCTCCATCTGCACTCATTCCCTGGTGTTGTCCTTCAGAACTATGGCTTCAACACCACCTAGGTGCCACTGACTCCTAACTGATGTTGTCAGCCCTGAGCTCTATGATGCCCTCCTCCCCAACTCCCTGGCTGTGCCCAAGAGACGTCTGAAACTAACATATCTAAAGCTGACATACTGGCTCTCCCCACAGCCATCCTCATCTCAGACGTGGCCTCTCCATCCTTGCCCTTGTTAAATAAGGAAATCTCGGAGATACTTATGACTCCCCTGTAAATCCTGTTGGCTCTACCTGCAAGATAATCAGGATCTCACCACTTCTCTCCATCCCACTGCCCCCAGCATGGTTCAGGGCCCCTGCAACAGTCAGAGAGATCCTGTGAAGACTGAGGTCCAATCCCATCCCTTCTCTGCCCAAACCCTCCCATGGCTCTGGCTTCACTTGCAAAGCCAAGTCCTTACCATGGCCCACAAAGCCCTATAGGCCTTGCCCAACTTCTGGCTTCACCTCCTACCTTCGCCCTTAAATTGTACTCCTGTCACCCTGGCCTCGCTCTTCCTCCATCATATCAGGACCATTGTGCTTCCCCCAGGACCCCCTCCCTCTCCTCCTACAGCTTTTGACCCCAGGTCACTTCCCAGCAGGTCATCTCTAACTTTATTCAAGGTTGCACACACATCCACTTCTTCATGCCTCTTCTCTGCTTTATTACAATCCCAGCACTTATTGCCACCTGACCAATTACATCTTTACTTATTTTCCTGGTTTGTTGATAACTCCCCACCCATACCTGTAAACTCCACAAGGGCAGAGTTTTTATCTGTTTTGTTCTTAGCTGTATCCCCCATGCTTAGACAAAGCCAGATGCACAGCAGGCTTTCAAAAAATTACTTCTGAATGAATAAATGAATAACCAAGCAAATGTATGCTGGTTATAGGACCCTGAGGGTCAGAGTCCAGGCTGACTGAGGAATCCAATTTCCCTCCCACATGATGGTCCAAGTATCCAGGAGCCCAGCAGGCAGGAGGGCATAGCAGGAAGGACTTTGGACCCACCAAGGTCTTGGTCTGAGCCCAGTTCTACCCTCCCAAACTGGGTGATCTTGAACAAGTCACTTTACCTCTGAGACTGTTTTCTTATCTGGAGAATGGAGATGGGGCCTCCATCTCATGAGAACCTCATGAGATAATAGTGGCTCGGACCTCAATTTGGAAATCAGCTCCAGGAGGGAAAGGGGTGCTGTTGGCATTTCTGGGCTCAGATAGAATGACCCCCTGCCCTCTGTTTTTCCTCAAGCGGGGAGCAGGCACAGCCAAGAACAAAGCAGGAGAATGGGTAGTATAGAAGGTGATGTGGAGAGTGGACACCCCCTCAAAATTCCACCTTGCACAAGGCTCAGTTCTTGCATGACCCCCACCTCACCCTGGAAGCCACCTGATTGCTCCAGTTTCCATCAAGTTCCCTTCCACTCCCTGGGTTGCCTGAAACAGGTACCACTAGCCCCTGGCACAACCCCTTCCTGAATTGCTGGGCACCTGACTGGCTCTCAGTGAATCTTGGGGGAGGAACAGAGACAAGAGAAAAAAAGTGAATAGGCAGAAGAAGTGAGGAGATGGGGAGAAAGAGACCTTGCTCACTTGCAGATTCACCTCTCTGTTCCTCGCCCCTTGTCTGAGAAAGGCCTCTCACTGTCCCCATTTCATAGCTGAGCAAGCTGAGGCTCTGAAACCACTCAAAGGCATGGAGTCAACAAGTGGCAAAACCAGAGCTAGAACCTCTCTGCTCTGGGGTCTCCTATGCAAAACCTTAAAGGACCAATTTGCTTTGGGACCTGAAGACTAAACAAAGTTCCATGACATTAGCTGGAGGTCTGTCTTCAACCACCCTGGGTCCTGTATGTCCTGATCCTTGATCCTTAGAGAGAGGGAGAGGGAGGGGTGGAGAGGGGGAGAGGGGGTGGGAGAGGAGAAGGAAGCCACAGCTCCTACCTCTTACAGTGCAGATTCTCAAAAGTGGACTGGTCACTGACCAGACAGTGGGCATATGGCCTTGTGTCAAGTGTCCACTCTGGAGCAATCAGCTGTAACCAGAGAGGGCGGGGTCCACTTGGCCACTGACATCTTAGCAAGGGCAGAAACTGGGAGGAGAGGCCAAGAACCTCAGATATGAGCCACATATGTAGCATCTCCAGCCACTTATGTTTCTCAACAGTTCCATCAAGTCTTGGTTTCTCCTTGTGAAGAAGACAGGGCGCAGCTTATCACTCCCATCCTACAGATGAAGAAACTGAGGCCCAGAGGGGGCAAGGGCTTTCCTGAGGCCATACAGCCAGTCAGTGGCAGAGCTGAGGATCAGAGCCAGGCCTGACCCATCCTCTGTTTCTGCTCCCCCAGGCCCCTGGCATGTGGCCTCACAAGGCCCTGCTGAAGTTCCACTGAAATGCCCCCACCTTGCCCTTCCTTCTGAACTGGCAGCCTGGTTCTCCTCAATGCATTATTCATGCTCCTGAGAGCCTACCAGCTCCAGTTACACTGACCAAAGCCCTGGACACCTACCCTTCCCACTCCCCTCCACCCTCTCCCAGGACCTGGAGGGTCCAAGGTTCCCCTCCAAGGCAACTATGTGGGTTTTAAATGTCCTACCCTGGCTCAGGAGACGTAGCTCCACTTCCTGCACAGTTCAGATGTGCTGGGTGGTTTAGGGCAGGTGGCTTCCCCTCTCTGGGGGTCAGTGTCTTCCTCTGTGAAGTGGCAGTGACCCAAGCGCTCACTTTGGTGGGCTGAACTGGCTGAGGCACAGGGAGGGCTTGATCCAAGGTGGTCCTCACCCTCACTTTAGAGCCAAGATGGTCACCCTCAGCACAGGCCTCAGCCTGGCTTCCCTGCTCTCGGGTAAATAACACCCACGCACTTTCCACCACTGCTTGAGAGTGAAACCCAATGCGGTGTCTGAAGGAGATGAATTATGGATCCGTCCTCTCGGAATCCTGGTCCCAGCCAGAAGCAGCTTAGCTGTTCCTCCCCAAGCCACCCAGTCCTGGCAGCTCATAACTGGAGTCTGCGTGTGCCACCACAGGCAGGAGACCCGGGACGTCCCCTTGTCTCCAAGTCCCTGAGCTTGTGACACTGGCCCCAGCCCAGTGAGTAGGCTGTCACCATGGCGAAGGAGGAAGATGATGATAAGAAAGCCAAGAAAGGGAAGAAGGGGAAGAAGGCGCCAGAGCCGGAGAAGCCTAAACGGAGCCTGAAGGGGACTTCGCGGCTGTTCATGGGCTTCCGCGATCGCACACCCAAGATCTCCAAGAAGGGCCAGTTCCGCAGCGCGTCAGCCTTCTTTTGGGGCCTCCACACTGGCCCGCAGAAGACCAAACGCAAGAAGAAGGCACGCACTGTGCTCAAGTCGACGTCGAAGCTCATGACGCAGATGCGCATGGGCAAGAAGAAGCGTGCGATGAAAGGCAAGAAGCCGTCCTTCATGGTCATCCGCTTCCCCGGACGTCGCGGATACGGCCGCCTCAGGCCGCGCGCCCAGTCACTCAGCAAGGCTTCCACAGCCATCAACTGGCTTACCAAGAAGTTCCTCATCAAGAAGGCCGAGGAGTCTGGCAGCGAGCAGGCCACAATGGATGCCTGGCTCAACCGCTCTGGCTCCCGTGTGGGCTCCCGCAAGCTGCCCTTCCCATCAGGTGCTGAGATCCTCAGGCCCGGAGGCCGCCTGCGAAGGTTCCCCCGCAGCCGCAGCATCTATGCATCGGGCGAGCCCGTGGGTTTCCTGCCCTTCGAGGATGAGGCCCCCTTCCGGCACGCGGGCTCCCGCAAGTCATTGTATGGGCTCGAGGGCTTTCAAGACCTTGGCGAGTACTATGATTACCATCGCGAGGGCGACGATTACTACGACCGGCAGTCGCTCTATCAGTACGAGGAAGAGCAAGAGCCCTACCTAGCCGCCTACGGCCCCTACAGCCCGGCCTGGCCACCCTACGGAGACCATCTCCATAGGTATTCGCTCGAGGACCACTACGACTACTACCACCCTGACTATTATGGTGGCTCCTACTATCCCACATCCACCTACGGCTACGGCTATGACGATTATGAGCCCCTTACGCACCCCCAGGGGGGTACACGTCTCCCTACAGCTACTACGATGGCTATGGCTACGAGGGCGAGCCGTACCCATACAGCTACTACCTGGACCCTTTAGCACCTTACGAAGCGCCATACCCACCCTACCACCTCCAGTACAACCTTCCATATGATGTACCTGCTTTTGATCCTTATGGGGTGCCCTATGCTGCCCCTATGGTGTTCCTTATTCAGAAGGCATCTACGCAGGTGGGGACCAGGCCATCTATCCCCCGAAGTGCCCTACCTTTATCCAGAGGAGTCGACCTTCGAGTACCCGTGGGTGCCGCCACCCATCCTTTCGCCCCACAATCCTTATGCCCATCCCATGGATGACATCGCGGAGCTGGAGGAGCCAGAGGAGGCAGCTGGGGAGCGGCAGGGCACCTCCTTCCGCCTGCCCAGCGCCGCCTTCTTTGAGCAGCAAGGCATGGATAAGCCTGCCAGGTCCAAGCTCTCCCTTATCCGCAGGTTCCGCCTTTTCCCGCGGCCCCAGGTGAAGCTGTTTGGGAAGGAGAAACTGGAAGTGCCCCTCCCCCTCCCTGGATATCCCCCTGCCCTTGGGAGATGCGGAGGAGGATGAGGAAGAGGAGGAAATGCTTCAGGTGCCCACCGGGCCCTACGGCCACCCTTTCTGGGGCTTTCTCACGCCGCGCCAGCGCAACCTCCAGCGGGCCCTGTCAGCCTTCGGCGCCCACCGCGCCCACGGTGGCCTGGGCTTCGGCCCTGAGTTTGGCCGTCCTCCACCTCGCCCGGCCACCTCGCTGGCTCGCTTCCTCAAAAAGACGCTGTCGGAAAAGAAGCCCGTCCCGCGGCTCAGGGGCAGCCAGAAGGCCCGGCTGGGGGGCTCAGCAGTCAGGGAGGCGGCCTATAAGCGCTTCGGCTACAAGCTGGCCGGCATGGATCCCGACCGGCCCAGCACCCCCATCGTGCTCAGAGGGCCCAGGCGCGCGCACGCAACAACAACAACTCACACAGTGCGCCCGCACCGCCTGCCCACTGGAGTGCACTGATCTCCCCGCCCGCGCCGCAACAGCCCCCCAGCCTCAGACCCCCGCCCAACGCCCCCTTCTCTTCGGCCTCTCTGGCCTGCCCCGACCAGCCTCGCCCTATGGCTCGCTCCGCCGCCACCCACCGCCTTGGGCTGCCCCGGCCCACGTGCCGCTCACACCGCAGGACAGCTGGTGGGCCTTTGTGGAGGCCCCTCGTGTGAGCCCTGAGGTGCCCCCTGACCTGCTGGCCTTCTCCGGACCTCGGCCTCTTTTCCGGGGCTCCCACCGAAGAGCGCCGCCCTTTGGCTTCCCTGGGCCCTCTCCACGGGCGTCGCGTAGGCGGGTCTGGCCATCTCCCCAGCCCTCGCTGAGGAGCCTGCCGGGCCTGGGCTACCGCTCCCCTGTGGGGCCCGCGTCCCCTCAGCCTTCCATTCGCTCCAGCCCCTTTCAGCCGCCCTTCTCTCCCCCACCCCGGCGTTTCCGCTCGCTGCGGGAGCCCCTGACCCACGCCGAGTCTCTGGGCGTCTGGGCGCACCCCGCTCACCCACGCTTGGCGACTCGCAGCAGCCCTCGCCACCCCCTCTGCTGGGCCCCAGCCCGAGAAGCTGCTCGCTCAACCTGCCCTCACGCCTCCCACACACGTGGCGCCGTCTCAGCGAGCCTCCCACCAAAGCTGTGAAACCCAGGGTGCGCCAGCCCTTCCACCGACCAACGAGCCCTGGGCCTTGGCAGGCAGCAGTGGCTGCAGCTGCG
Source organism: Eonycteris spelaea (assembly GCA_003508835.1). Taxonomy (NCBI): domain Eukaryota; kingdom Metazoa; phylum Chordata; class Mammalia; order Chiroptera; family Pteropodidae; genus Eonycteris; species Eonycteris spelaea. Next base: position 172,938 of record PUFA01000285.1, on the reverse strand, counting down.
GTTACCCCTGATCCCCAGGAAAGCCAGCGTGAGTCTGAGGATGCCGAGACACCCTGGACAGTGCCCCCGCTGGTCCCCAGCTGGGACGTGGACATGCCTCCCACTCAGCGCCCACCCTCACCCTGGCCGGGAGGTGCTGTCAGCCGCCAGGGCTTTTCCAGGCCACCCCCTATACCTGAAAACCCCTTCCAGCATGTGGATCCTGTGCCAGCCCCTGCCTCTCAGCTGGAGGACCCAGCCTCTGACTTGACCAGTGTCTTCCTGGGTAAGACACCATGACCTGGGGCCTGGACAGCTGGCCAAATCAGCCAGCCCTGGCCCTGAGCAACCCAAAGAAGAGGCTCCCTCGGGAACCACCAGCCACCAGCAGAGCCCAAGCCCCCAACCCAAGTGCCCCTCCAATATCTCCCCAGAGCGGAAGGCACTAAGGCTCAGCCTCTCGCACCCACTGGCTGCATGTGACCAGATAAGGTCTGCATGGCCACCATGGCGCCGCTGGGGGACGCTGACCAGTGCCCCAGCTCCCTTGGCACCCACTGGGATCCCAGGGCCCCTGCCCAAGGCAGGTGTGCAGCACCAGGCAGGTCCTGGGCGTTTTGCTGTGGTTATGCCTCGGGTGCAAAAGTTGAGCTCTTTCCAGCCCGTTGGTCCTGCCACCCAGCAGCCCCCTACCCAGCTGACCCAGGATCCAGAACCCAGCCTCAAGCCAAGAGCCTGGAGCCTGCTCTGGTCCTGCCTCTGGCTGCCAGCAAAGACCCACAAACCCTGGTCACAAGTACATGCCTGCCCCCCATCCTGCCGCCTGGACTCTGGAGCTGCCTGTCTGTCCCATGTGGGCCCCTGGGAAGAAGTTGGCCCCAAGAGCTGGTGGAGCAAGGTATGGGCACAGGTCAGAGGGAGGGCTTGAGGGTTGTGTCCTGGGAAACAGGGCAGAAGACAGCCTCAGGACCTTGGTGAGCTGCTGCCTGTATGGGCCTCAGTCTTCCCATCTGTAACTTAGGGAGAACAATAATTCCAGGCTCCCCACGCCTCCCTCTGGAGGATTTAACAAGCGGATGCCTAGGAACAGGACAGAGGCACCAGAAACTCCTCCCAGGTCACTTTGGGAAAGGGATCTTGTCCTAGCTTGGGTTCTGAGCAGCCCTGTCCTGGTCCAGTCTGGATGGCATATTGATCCCTACCTACCCCTCAGAGATTTTGGCTGAGTACAGAATTGCAGTACTTGACTATCCACCCTGTCCCATCCCTACATTAAAGGCCATGCTATTCCTCTTGCCTCCTCATGACCCTCCCCTCAATTGGAGTCCTCTCTCCTGGGTTCCTGCTTAACGGCAGTCCCCTGAGCTGGAGGATTCTGGACTATCTAAGGTGAGGGACTCAGGAACCAAACTTCCAGCCTCTTCATTGCACTGTGGGGAAACAGAAACCCAGAAGGTCACAGTGGATTCAGGAATGAGCCAGGAATCTGGCCACCTGTGGGATATTGGGCAAGCAGCTTGTCTGAGGGGTGCCAAGCCTTTGCCTGGCTGCCATGTTAGTGGTGGAATGCGAGTCTGACTCTGAGTGGCCATCAGCGAAGGGGGTGGTCACCGGAGCCTCCCCCGGGGATGCTGGGGTGGGCGGGGCATGCAGAGGCAACAGGCGTTTCTCAGCCTATACAGACGGTGCCTCGTGGAGCGAGCAGCCAGCTGGCTTGGCAATGACAACAGGGGAGCTTGGCTGCTGGGGGGCCATGGCCCGGCGACGGGTACCCCAGGCCGTGTGGGCCGCAGCGTTGCGGGAGCGGGCAGCAGGGCGCCCTGGGTGAGGGGCAAGGATGCCTGGGCTCTCCTCACCCTGGAATACGTGAGTGGCTGAATTATTCAGGGTTTGTGGCCACTGGCACACATGGGTAGATGGGTGGGCGGGAGGCCAGGGCCTCAGAGTGATATTCACTGTGGCCTACTTAGTCCTCAGGGCTCCCTTCTGGTGTCCCCTTTCCTCACCTGCTTAGGGAGGGGTTTAGGATGGATCTGAGAAGCTGGAAAGGTAAGGCAACACGTGCACTTGCAGTCATGTGAGTCACGCGCAGGCTTGCGTGCCTGGGATGTATGCGTGGGTATACCACAGCCAAACAAGGAAAGCATGTGTGTGTGCTGCAAGGTCTGAGGAGCTGTGGCATCCATGGGGGCATGTGCACACGTAGTCAGGCACAGAGGAGAGCCTACAGCCCAAAGACGGTATCAAGACTTCCATGTTGAGCCCCCCAGGTATGGGGACAGCCCCAGATGTCCATGCACATGAGAACATGTCAAATGGACATTGAAAGCATATGCCTCCAGCTAAGTACCGCAAGCTTTAACACGTGTCCACAGGCATCTTGCAAAGCCACAGGTGTGCATGGGAGTTGTATGAGCAGCAAATGCCATTGCATGTAGGTCTGTGCATCTGGGTCTACATGATTGCCCTGGCCTAGACACAGGGGTATGGTGTGGAATGGGACAGTCTTGGTCTTGAACTTGCTGGAGGTCCCATGCACCAAGATATGAATGTTCATCGAGTTGTCACATAAGCAAAGATTTGGGGTCCATTCAGAGAAGGGAGAACACTGGGAGAGCATGGGAACACATGGGCATAGGGCAGCTGTGTGTCTCTGTGAGTAAGGGCTACATGCAGGCTCCACAGGCCATGGCATTCTAAGGCAAGGAAGCCCACGGGACCTACCTGACCTGGACTTTTCTTTTCCCTCCTTCACAACAGGAGCAGGCCACAGTGTGTCCAAGCTAGGGGGCCATTCATGGAAACCCTCTAACTGGGTAACCATAAACTCTCTCTCTCACAGATGCACTCCATTCGCAACCTGCCGTCCACACGGTTCCGTGAACAGCTCCGGGAAGATGGTGTGGAGGACATGACACAGCTGGAGTGAGTAGGCATGGTGGCAGGGTCAGTGAGGGGTCACAGAAGAGTTGCCACACTCCAGGCCGGAGGAGTCCTCCTACCAGGGGTGCCTCTCACTTCTTGGAACCCTTTCAGAGCCTCAATTTCTTCTGCAAAGTCATGTAGTGTCACAAAAGCCAAATGTGTGCACAGTATCTCTGTGAGTCAGACAGGCCTGAGTTTGCACAGCCCTACCACTTATCAGCTGGGGGACCCAGGGTAAATCACTTTGCTCTGTGTACTTCAGTTTCTCATCTATAAGAGGGGGATGGTACGACTGTTATTATGAGGGTACCGGCACATTCAAGGTACCCTAAAAATGAGGGTTATGCTGATCAATATCATTATCTAATCATGGTGACCTCACATCTGCTAGCTAAGAGCATCTCCAACCAGTGAGGTAGGGACAGTGATTATCATACCAATTGGATAAGTGAAGAAACCGAGGCACAGAAAGTTTAAGTAACTTCCCAAGACCTCAGAGACAGGACTTGAACTCAGGCCTTTCTGACCAAGGCCCTGCACTGAGGGAAAGAGGGCCCTGACTGTCTATCTCCCTGCCCTCCCAGAGACCTCCAGGAGGCCACCGTGCTATCCAACCTCAAGACCAGATTTGAACGGAACCTTATCTATGTGAGTCCTGGGGCTGGCTCTGCCCTGGGCTCAGGTCTGGCAGGCAGCTGCCTCCTGGGGCCCTGGTGGGAGGCATAGACTTCTTCTGGGTCCCAGACTTGTGACCTCTGATTTCAATTCTGGGGTTTCTATTCTATAAGCATAACCTACTGGAGCTTGGAGCTCTGAAATCCAAGGTTCTAAAGATAGAGTCTTAGAGTGGTGGTTGCCAGGGCAGTGACCTAGAGACAGGAACTCAATGGGTAAAGCTTCTGGAGTCTTAGACTCCATTGATCCGGATACCAGAAATGGGGAGGCCAAGGGGAGGAAGGGAGCTACTGGCCCCAGAATGACAAAACAAAGGCCCAGAACCACAGTGGAGGCGGCAAGGCCACCCAGAAGGGCTCTGGCCACCTCAATTCCCTGTAATCCCAACCCTTCCCCACTCCAGGCAGTAGAGATTTAACTTCACACTGAGGCAGAAGCTCCTCAAGCCTGGCCCTATGAATAAATGAAATAGGCAGCAGCTGACACAGCCATATTTGCAGAATCATAGCTGTGGGGCTTTGCTCACTCCAAATTCCTCCAAGCCTGAGCCTGGTACAGTACCTGAAATAGCAGATGACCCATCAAGCTGTCAGAGGGCCTAAGGTTTGAACATTGAGGCCAAGCACCTACACATCTGTCCCCATAGAAACAGGGATCCAGGATGGGGGAGCAAGGGAAGGAGGGACACACAGGGCTGCAAGGAGCCACAGGCACTGAGGCCACTGTCTGTCCAGCAGACATATATCGGTAGCATCTTGGTGTCGGTGAACCCATACCGAATGTTTGGAATCTATGGGCCGGAGCAGGTGCAGCAGTACAGTGGGCGGGCCCTAGGAGAGAATCCCCCGTGAGTGTCTCCGGGCTTGGGGAGGGAACTGTCCTGGCTCCCCTGGGTCCCTGTCTGAGCTTGGTGAGCCCCTGGCTTCCCCTCAGCCATGAGTCAGGGCTGATGGTGGGCAGCCCACCTACTCAGCCCAACAGCATTTCCCCAAGCCTGGCCTCAGCCCCTACTGGGTTGTAGGCCACTGTGGCTCAGACCATGGTGGGGGCATTGCAAGGAATGTTTCCCCAAGGGTAGGGGATGGAGCAGATTGGCTGCTTGGCTGGACACAGATGTCTCCGCCTATACTCTGGGAGGTTTGAATACACAAAGACAGGCTTCTGCCCAGTGCCTTCCCCCCATGGCCTGTTTCTACAGGCATCTCTTTGCAATTGCAAATCTCGCCTTCGCCAAAATGCTTGATGCCAAACAGAACCAGTGCATAATCATCAGGTGAGCAGCAGGTCAGGCTGGAGACCTTTGTGTATGTTGGGGGGGGGTGGTGAAATGGAGGGACCTCAGGCAAGAGGTTTGCATCAGAATGACCTGCGGGAGCCTGGGGAAGTTACTCAGGCATCTCTGGGCCAGCCTGCCTGCCTGCCCATGTCCTCTTACATCATGGCTGGTTTGGGGGAGTCCGGAAGAGGAAGCTTACTCTGCCCCTTTGCCTGGTCAGTGGAGAGAGCGGCTCGGGAAAAACTGAGGCCACAAAGTTGATCCTACGCTACCTGGCCGCCATGAACCAGAAACGGGGCATCATGCAGCAGGTGAGTCTGTGCCCAGGGCCCTCAGCTGAATGCTCCTTGTGTTCTCCAAGAGGCAAGACTTCTTGGCCCCACTTGGAGATGGAGAGGCTGAGCCCAAGGTTGCACTGAGAGGGCACTTAGGATGCAGGGTTGTCACTGTGCCCCACCCCCCGCCCCAAGGAAGCGTCTGCAGGGTTCCCTCCTCCCTGTATCTGTGCAGCTCTGGGTTTTAGCACTACTGGGTCTGGCCCAAGTAGAGACCACATGGGCAAGAGGAGTCACTCCACTTCCCTCACCTGGCCTCACCTTTCTGGTTATGGCTCCTGGTCCATAGTCAAAGAGGCAGGACAGGCCTGAATGCAGGGGAGGTTTGTGCAGGTGGGGGTTCAGGAGATGCTGGCAATGAGGAGGCCTGGCCAGAGTGTGCAGGATCTGAGGTCTGCTGAGAGTGCAAGTCCTCTGAACCTGAGACTGTTCAAGGTTTCCTGAGGACCTACTGTGTGCTGGGTCCATGCTAGGCTCTGGGAAGCAGACAGCAGCAATGCAGACTGAGCAATGTTCCAAGCCCTGTGGGAATTGTAGTGGAGAAGACAGAAAGAAAAATAATACACAAGTAAATTATGTATATGTGAAAGGGTTATAGGCTGTGGAGTAAAAAAGCAGGGAGTAGGAGAGGGAGTGTTGGAGGTTATATTTTGAAGTGTGGTAGTCAGGGTAGGCCCTACTGAGAACTGAGGAACTGGGCTGAGGATGTCTGGGGGAAGAGCAGATAGGCAAAAGAAAGAGCAAAGGTCCTGGGGTACAAAGAGGTTAAATGTGTCGGGGGACAGCAGAGTGGCAGCGTGGAGTCTAGATGAGGGAAAATGGTAGCTCAGGCCAAGGAAGTGGAGCCCAATGCAGTTCAAAGGACAGCCATCAACTTGCTGAGGGACCAGATAGGGTTGTAAGAGAGCAAGGGCAATCCCAGGGGATTAGCCTGAGCCACAGGCAGCATGGAGGAACTGTCTTCAGCTGGGTGAGCAGAGCTGCAAAGAGAAGACAGTGGTGCCCTTGAGGTGTCTGCTGGGCATCAACACAGAGATGGTGGAGAGTCAGTGAATGCACCATGAGCCTGGAACTCAGGGAAGGTGAGGCTGGAGGAAAAGGCTCACCAGATCAGAAACTGACTCTCAGACTCCCTGCCCTAGGCCCACAATCTCAGCAGGGGATCTTGAGGGCATCAGGTGGGGCTACTCAGCTCTCAATGAGGAGTGGGGTCTACCCAGGATTTGCAGTCAGGACATTACTTCGTGGCAGGCCCCCTCCAATGCCTGCCTTGGCCTGCCAGCCCCTCCCATCAACCTGGGTCTCCTGGAAGCCAACCAGACCATCCCTCTGTTCCAGGCAGGGTTTTCAAAACCTCTAAGTTAGACATCTGCAAGGACTGACTAGGTAGGCAGGCAAATCCGTGCATGGAGTCCCTCCTGTGTGTGGGTGATTTTAATCATGTCACTCTAGAGCCTCATGGCAGTCTGGGGCAGGTATGTTGGTGTCCATTAACAGATGAGGAAATTGAGGCCTGGGAGGGAGATTACTTACCCAGTGTCTCAAAGTGAGGGGGTGGAATACTTTGAATTTGAAGTTCACGGCAGACCACTGTCTTAGCAGGGGTCAGGGACTAGGGTCAGAGCTGTGGGACACAGTAGGTTTGTGAGTTTCTGTGCCAGGCATACAGTAGGTGTGATGATGTATGTGTCATCTGGGACAACTGTGAGCTCATTTCCTAACAGCTGCTCCTCCCTTCTCGTGTAATCATACAGGTCAGATCCAGGGTCTTAAACAATGCCCCTTGTCTTGGCTCCACCCTCCCCCATGTATGGGCATTGTACTCAACCAGTCTCCCATGGTCAGCAAGATGGTGCCACTAAGCCACAACCCATACCTCCCAGCATGCCAGAAAGTCTCAGGGCTCCCTCTTGTTGGACTGCTTTTGGCTCTGTGTCCTCACTGGACCTAGTCATGCCTCGACTAGTTAAGGCCTGAGCCACAGGGCTAGAATGTGATTAGGATACTCCAGGGTAAGGGGTTGGCTAGATGCTGTGCACCCCAAACCACTGGCACTGCCTTGCCTGGGGGCTGACCTGATGGCCCCATAGGGCCAGATATTCATCTACATGGCTCACCTGCCTTGCCCCTGGCTTCTGGCTGTGTGCTCCAGCCCCATGGTAGGCACTAGGAGCAGAGAAGCTGCTGACCTACCCTCAGGTACCCTCAAGAAACTCCCAGACTAAGGGATAGTACAGGCCACAGCCCAGGCAGACCCTGACTCATGGAGTAGCCTCAGGCCAGACCCAACTCCTCTCTGAGCCTCAGTCTACTCCTCTGTACAATGGGCACATATTTCTTGGACTAAACAGGACTGTGGGAGTGACCAGATGGGGGAAACTGGCACTGTCCCCAAGGTAACAAGTATTATTTCTGCAGAGACCAGGCTTCCTCTGCTTCTCCCCGAAGAATTTATCCTGAGGAAATGAGTCAGTGAGAGAGAACACACAACTATGCACATGCTTGTCACAGTATTGTGCTCTCTGTATCTTACAGACACTGGCATCCAGAGATAAGATATTACCTTATCTCTCCAAGTCTGAGTCTTCTAATCTGTAAAACAAGGGTGATATTAGTGCCTGTTTCATAAGATTGACTATGATATAATTAAGTTCATAGGAGGTGCTTCATAAATGGGAGCTATTATTAGCTATGTGTGCCCTGTGTAGCTCTGCTCTCATAAAATACTATTCCTCCTTGCATCCCTTTAGCAGATATTTGTTGAGGGCCTTGAGTACACCAAGTACTATGTAAATGCTGGGGACCCAGAGGTGTGCAAACAGACAGATTCCTGCCTATGTGGGCTGACATTCTAGTAGAGGGAGATAAGATACATAGAAATGAATTTGCCAGGGGTGCTGAGGGATGCAGAGGGAAAGAATTCTGGTGCTCAGAGGGTGTTGAGGGCACAGTCAGGAGGGCCATGGTGCTGGGCAAGTGACGAAGGGGAGATAAGAAGATGAGGCCAGCAGGGGCTGGGCTGCGCAGGCCCTTGGAGGTCACTGTGAGGACTTGTCTTTGAGCCTGAGTGAGGTGGTAGAATGTGACCTATTCAAGTTTTCAAAGGACCCTTGGAGGAGCACAGCAGAACCCAGAGCCTAGATGGTAGCTGTGGGAGTGAAGAGGACATCCCCAGCAGACTCTCACATCTGGCACCTCACTGCAGTCCCCAAGCCTAAACACCTGGGGTCTCTGAGGCTCATGGCTTTACTCTCACCTGGTGGCTCTCCGGCGCACCACAAGGGCCCAAAGGGGTCAGCCATTTCTTCCATGGTCTGAAGCCCCTGGTGTTGTTGGGGGAAAGGTGAACAGTCCTACAGGTAACCTGTTTCTGTTCTTGTCCCTCTCTCCTTCTCCCTCCTGGCTGCTCCTGAAGATAAAGGTATTTGGAATATGTGTGCATGTGTGCGTTCGTGTGTGTGCGCATGTTTAAACCCCTGTGAGATGCATGCATGGGTGCGCATACTCATACATGATGGCAGCATGGGCAGGAAGTAGCATTTAAAGGCCTGTCCTGGCCAGGGGCTGCCTTGTGAAGGGCTGGAGCTGGTTGAGGGGTAGCTGGGGTCTGTGTGTAAGAGTTGAACAGCCTGAGGTGGGAGCATTGGGGGACAGTAGGGAGACCCCAGGTTCTATAGGGAGCCCACCTCTGGTTGCCCTTCACAGAAGGAGTTCTTGGGGAGGTCTTTGTCTGGGAAATCCTGTAGTGGCCCTCCCCATGTCCCCCACTCTAGGCCCCCAGAACAAGTTCCACATCTTCTTTTGGGTCCAGATCCTGGAGGCAACACCCCTCTTAGAGTCCTTCGGTAATGCCAAAACCGTCAGGAATGACAATTCCAGCCGCTTTGGGAAGTTTGTGGAGATCTTTCTGGAAGGGTGAGTGGGACAGTGAAGGAGCCTCCAAAGGCCTTGCAACATACTCCGTGTCCTGGCACAGCCTCTCAGAGCCACTGCCCCCACATCCTGCCTGCCTGCCTCCCAGGTGAGCTGACTGTGCTCCCTTACCCCAGGGGCATGATCTCTGGTGCCATAACCTCCCAGTACCTGCTTGAGTCCAGGATTGTGTTTCAGGTGAGCAAGGCCTCCTAGGCCCTTGTGTGTTGGTTGGGACATGGGATGGGTCAGGGTGTGTGTCTGTGTGTGTGTGTGCGCACGCGCACGTGTGTGTTTGCATGTGTGCACTGATAGAGCCTGGCACCTGGAAGGGCTAGGTAAGTGTTGAATTAATGAATAAATATGTGTGTGTATGCATGTGAATGAGTCTTCTACCCAACCCACCCCTGCCTTCCAACTACACTGTCTCATCCCTGTCCCTGATGCACACTGGGTATGATCCTGCCTCAGGGCCTTTGTGCCTACTATTCCTTCTACCTGGAGCACTCTTCCCCTAGATACCTGCATGGCCGAACCCCTCACCTCCTCTTGGTCTTCCCTGAAATGTCACCTATGCAGGGAAACTATCCCATTTAAAAATGCCCCAAACCAGAACTCCCCATCCCCTTCACTGCTTTATTTCTCTCCAGAGCACGTCTCATTACTTGACATATTTCATATTTTAACCAGTGATTTGCTGAGTGTCTGTCTCCCCAGCTAGCAGGTGGGCTTCTGTCTGCCTTGTTCTCTACTGTGTCCTAGAACAGGGCCAGGCCCACAGTGGGTAACCAGCAACTCTGGCTGAATGAGCCATCAGGAGGCCTGTGTGTACATGTCTGCTCTATGGATACACATATACGTAGGTATGTGTAGCCAGTACACATGCGAGAATGGCCACCTTTCTCTGATTTGTCCAAAAAAAATTAAATTCTGCCCAGAGCCTCCAACCCACCACCATACCAGGGCTTCTCCACCCCCGCCCCTACTCCTAGCTAGTGCTCACTGGACGCTCACTCAGCACAGAGGTGCCTAGTCTTACCTACAGGCCCATGTGTGTATTTATATTATGGCTATACTTGGGTCTGTATGTGTGTCTGGGGGTCACCTAGGTGGGCAGTTCACCTCTCTGCACCCATCTACCTGCTCTGCAGGCCAAAAATGAAAGGAACTACCACATCTTCTATGAGCTGTTGGCTGGACTGCCTGCCCAGGTCCGGCAGGCCTTCAGCCTTCAGGAGGCCGAGACCTACTACTACCTGAACCAGGTGAGCACCAACAGGCATCTGAGGGTCCTTAGCCCTGGTCACCCTACCTCATCACCCCAGTGGGATGAGAGAGCCAAGTTGTGGTGTAGTGATGGGAAGCGAAGGTGATGGAGGGTTGGGAGGGCAAGTTTGGATTTGAGGTGTCTCATAACAGCAAGCAGACAGGCATCTTTGGGGTCCAAAACCAGAGTAAGAGTCAGGCCTACCTGACTCTTCATTTTCCTGGAGTCTGGAATGAAACTAAGCAGCCTAGAGCTACTACACTTCTCCTCTAGTGCCTCAGTTTCCTCATCTGTAAAGTGGGGACAGCACAGTACCACTTTCCAGGGATGTGGTGAGGATTAGAGGAAGGAAATGTATGTGAAGCACTATCACAATATCTGCCCAGAGCCTCCGAACCCATGGGAATGGAATGAGAGCTGAGTGGACAACTTAGGACACACTGCCGGTCAGGACGGAGCAGATGCTCAAGGGGTCCCAGCAACTCCCTAGGTTCCCTGACCCCTGGCCCTACTCTTGCCCAGGGTGGGAATTGTGAGATCTTGGGGAAGAGTGATGCAGATGACTTCCGCCGGCTCCTGGCTGCCATGGAGGTGCTGGGCTTCAGCGGGGAGGACCAGGACAGCATCTTCCGCATCCTGGCCTCCATTCTACATCTGGGCAATGTCTACTTTGAAAAGTATGAGGTGAGAGAATGCCACAGCCTGCCATGGGGCCCTAGGCACACAGGCATCTTTTCAGAGGCCTAGGAACCATCTGCATTTGCTTTTCAGGTCACATCATGCACATATTAGTTCTCCCCTCACCCCAGCTTTGGGGTTGTTCATCCTTTTGTTATCTATGTATGAGAGATCTTTACGTATGTTAAGGAAATCAGCTCTTTGTCTCTGATATGAATTGAAAATATGTTTCCTGGTTTGTTATTTATATTTTAACTTTTTTAACAGGTTTTTTGCTGTTTAGGTTTTGTTTTTGTTTTGGCCACACAGATTTTTTAAATCAATTTCAGGCATTTATTTATCAATCTTTTCTTGTATAAATTTTAGATGTTTTATGATTTTTTTTTAGAGAACTGTTTCTCTAAAATTATAACAGCCTTCTCCCATAATTTTTTCAAGAACTTTTATGGTTCGTGTGTGTGTGTGTGTGTGTGTGTGAGAGAGAGAGAGATAACATTTAAGTCTTTGGTTAAAAACAACCAAAGGAATTCATTTTAGTAGGTGTGAGGTAGGGATCCAGTTTCTTTTTGTCCAGGCAATTGCTTAATTATGCTAATCCTACCCCTTGAGAGATACATATTTGTATCTAATTCCAGACTTTTTATTGTGCTTCATTAATCTATTTATACCTATTATGGGTCTATCATCATACTGCTTTAATTATTATAACTTATAATGTATTTTACCATCTCACTGGGCTCCCTGCATTCCTATTTAAGAATTTGCTTGGTTCTTCTAGCTTGTTTATATTTTTTATATGAACTTTAAAATCAGCTTATCTAGCTCAAAACACACTCCTGTTGGTATTTTGCATAGACGGATGCACAAGAGGTGGCCTCAGTGGTGAGTGCCCGAGAGATCCAGGCTGTGGCAGAGCTTCTTCAGATCTCCCCTGAGGGCCTACAGAAGGCCATCACCTTCAAAGTGACTGTGAGTCTCTGGGCACTGGGGACTCTATCAAAGCCTCCTGCAAACACCCACATAGAACTGCATCGTGCCCCATCCTGTGGGGGCCATCTTTCCCTCTTCCCTCTTCTCCTGTGCCATTCATCTGTGCTGGGCCCAGAGGGGAGTAACCTCAGACCCCAAAGGCATTAGGTACTCAATCTCCAGGCTGTTTCTTCTGCCTGGAATGCTCTTCCCCTTTCATACATATCCCTCTTTCAAGACCTAACACAGGTATCCCCACCTCCATGAAGATGTCCCTGACCTCTAGCGGGATCAGTACCTCCTCTGGCCTCTCACGAACCCTGGCCCTTTCTCCCTTCCGAGGGCTGATCTCACTGTGTTGTGTCTGCTTATGCCTCTGTCTCTCCCATTAGACCAGCAGCCTTCACCCTCACCAGTATAACCAGGTAGAAGGGGGGACAAGGATGACCTATTCCACCCCTGGCCAACTATATGCCTAAGACCATTTCCCTTTCCCACACATACACCCCAATCTTCTGGGGACTTCCTGGAGGTGGTGGCCAGTCTTCTGTCACTCAGAGGCCACGTCCTTCCCCAGGAGACAATGCGAGAGAAGATCTTCACCCCTCTGACTGTGGAAAGCGCTGTGGATGCCAGGTGAGTCCATACTCCTTATTCCTCCTTGCCTGATCCTCCGGATGCTTCACGCCCACTGTGTTCACTCATCCCAACACCATCTCTCTTCAGGGATGCCATCGCCAAGGTCTTGTATGCACTGCTGTTCAGCTGGCTCATCACCAGGGTCAATGCCCTGGTCTCTCCACATCAGGACATGCTGTCCATCGCCATCTTGGACATCTATGGCTTCGAGGTGGGACTTTGTGTGTGTGTGAGGGGCAGGGGACGTAAAGCTTCATCTCTCGCATTTCTCCACCTATAGCACAACCATTATCAGGGCCCCCTTCCCTTATTATTTTCTTTCTTTTCTTCTACCACTTTCTTTGCTCACCCACAGGCACTATCTGAGGCCTCTGGGTGCCAGACCCTGTGCTGGGCAACACGAGGGGCCCTGGAAAGGACCAGGCCTGGGACCTTCTCTTGGGGAGGTTCCAGGAAGGACGGGGTAGAGATGGGAGACAGAAATTAACAAACATATTTGGTCAGAGCCATAACAGAGGCAGCCTGGAGCTGAAGGAGCCTAGAGAAAACCCTTAGTTGGGTAAGGGAAGGCTTCTTAGAAGATCAGAAGACATCTCTGAGCTAATTCCTTAAGAATCAGTAAAGGTGGAGGGGACAGCATATGCAAAGGATGGGACATGGTATCTGGGGAACTGGAAGTCATTTGTAGGGGTGAGGAGGTGTAACTCTGTGTTGAGTATGGGGGAAATGGCGAGAGACAAAGCAAGATCATTATAATAAAAGAGATAGCTAATACTCACATGGCACGTATTATGTACTAGGTACTGTTCTAAGCAATTTATGTTTATTAATCCACTTAATCTTTATAACCACCTTATGAGATGATATTGTCATTATCCCTGTTTTACAAATGGGGAAACTGAGGCACAGAGTGGTTGACAAAGGTCACATGGTTAAAAAGATTGGCAGAAGGTTCCAGAATGTGGGCCTTTAACCATTACCTAAGCTGCCTTTCATTGGGACCTAGACTGTCAGACTCTCACCTGTACATAGCAGGAGCCATAGAGGCTTCTGAGCAGAGGATCTGTGGTCCAGGCTCCAGCTTTCTGAAGCTGTGGCCATGGAAGGCAGGGGGCACTGAGCCTGGGCGTGGGGGATGGGTAAGGCCTGGGAGGGGCCAGATGGGCTGCTGCCAAGGAGGGGCCAGGCCCAGCCTCACCACCTGCCTAACAGGACCTGAGCTTCAACAGCTTCGAGCAGCTGTGCATCAACTATGCAAACGAGAACCTTCAGTACCTTTTCAACAAGATCATCTTCCAGGAAGAACAGGTGGGCAGGGCCTCCATTAGCACTCCCAATCCCATCTTCACTGGCCAATGGGCCTCCTTGGTGACAGACAGGATATGCTGATTCTTTAAGGGCAAATTGGAGGTTGTCAGTAGAAATAGAGGGAAAGGCATTATAAGGTGGGGACCAGAACATATGAAGGCCTCTGTTCTGGAGGGAAGGTGCTAGGGTGCTGAGCCCAGAGAAGAGCCTTCTTGGGGGATCCTTCTCACCCTCTGAGGGCTGTCCCAGGTGGAGGGAGGAGCAGAGCCCCAAAATGGTTCATGTTGCCCTGCTGGGGACTAAGTTTCCTATGCTAGGAGGTGTGCAGGCAGAGCTGCCCCTGGCCTAGTTTCTTCAGATGGATTCAGCCTGGGAGACGAGGTGGGTGGGACCTGGGCAGGGCTAGGAGGCTGATCCCCTGCTGCCTGCAGGAGGAGTATACCCGTGAACAAATCAACTGGAGGGAGATCACATTTGCTGACAATCAGCCCTGTATCAACCTCATCTCACTGAAGCCCTATGGCATCCTACGCATCCTTGATGACCAGTGTTGCTTTCCTCAGGTGAGCCACGGGCACTGTGTGAGCCTGGATAAGTTGCTCAAAATCTCTGAGCCTCGTGTCATTAAGCCTGGGTCTTGCATTCCTCTCTGTTCTGGCTTGGGAATGGGGCTTACCTGCCATTTATAACCTGGGATAATTGCAGTTGAATAGGGGTCTGCAGGTGTCCAGATGAGGAGCTACACAATCTGGGAAGTCATAGAAGGCTTTCTGGAGGAGATGACCTTGGCGTTGGGCCTCACATTCTGACTGGAAAACACAAGGGTGGGATGGGTGCTCTGGGCAGTGGGACTAGAGCAGCAGTCCCCAACCTTTTTGGCACCAGTACCAGTTCTCCTATGAGAGTCTAATGCCTGATGATCTGAGGTGAAGCTGAGTCAGTGATGCTAGCACTGGGGAGTGGCTGCAAATACAGATGAAACTTCACTTGCTCACCTGCCACTCACCTCCAGCTATGCGGCCGAGTTCCTAACAGGCCACGGACTGGTACTGGTCTGTGGCCCAGGAGCTGGGGACCCCTGGACTAGAGAGTACAAAGGCAGCTGGGCGGGAGGGGAGGCAGCTGGGGGCTAATCAGACACACCTGTCTGCAGGGATCCACTTTAGGTCTCCCTGCCCAGGGCAATGGGCAACAAGGGGAAGCTGTGACTTGTTCCTTCTTCCCAGTGCTCACTGGGGACCAGTCATGGCTGGAGAGTTTGCTACTAGGCCAGGAACAGGGTATCCAGGTACCCTGCCCACCCACTGACCCCTACCTGTCCCCAGGCCACAGACCACACATTTCTGCAAAAGTGCCATTACCACCACAGCACCAACCCACTCTACTCCAAACCCAAGATGCCACTGCCTGAGTTCACCATCAAGCACTACGCAGGCAAAGTCACCTACCAGGTGAGACCCAAGACAGCCCGCACGGCCTCTGGTGCCACAGTTTCCGGCTGTTGGAGGCATAGAAGCACAACAGGAGGTCTGACATTCTCATCTGGTTCCAGCTCTGGCCCTGTTGATCCTTAGCTGTGTAACCTTGGGCAAAGCACTTTACATTCTGATCTCCAGTTTTCTCATTTGAAAAACAGGGTTAATGATAGTGCCCATCTCATGGGTGAATGTGAGAAGCCTAGCACGAGGACAGATTTGACAGAGTAGCTATAACTAGTAGTGATAATCACTGTGATCACTCTTATCATATTATCTCAGGCACATTCGTACCCTGGAGTTATTTCAGGCCAGGATTCTAAGCCTCTCCCCACTTGGGCCTAATTTTCCTCATCTGCAGCGTGGGCCCCAGACAGTATTCTCCACTGAAGATGGAGCCAAGACCCAGACTGAGCATGTGAAGTGACTAGTGCCTCCTTCCCCTGGGAGTGGGGAGGAGAGTGGTGGCAGGAGGAGAGGGAAACAAAGCAAGGGAACTAACTGTCCAGTCCCTCTTACGACAGAATGGGAGGCAGCAGTCTGGATGGGCAGGGCCAGGGTTACCCACGGGATGTAGGGTGGAAGGGAAGAATCGGGAACAGACTGGCTGGTGTACACAGAGGTGGATTAGCCTCCTACACTCTCCCAGACGGCATGGAGGTGGGGGTGGGGTCCAGCCTCAGCTGCGCTGCCATTCCCCCTTTCCAGGTGCACAAGTTCTTGGACAAGAACCACGACCAAGTACGCCAGGATGTGTTGGAACTATTTGTTCGGAGTCGGACACGGGTGAGCAAGCGTCACCTCCCGCTGCTCTGGCCCTGTCCCAGAGCACCCAGCTCACCATCAGGCCCTCTCCCCGTCTCAGAAATGGGGAGGTACCCTAGCCTAATCCTTCCTCTTGTTCACCTCAGTCCTAGCCAGGCCCTGACCCCATCCCAACTCAAACCGCATACCCACCTAGCCTTGCTTTGCTCTGTATTCTCCAGTTCCTGGCCCCACATCTGAAGGGCCATGCCCCTGGCTGGCCACACTGGGTTGCCCCATCTATCTCCTAGCCCATCCTGGCCACACCCACGCCCACCCCATTCCCTGGCTGAGCCGTTCTCCCATTCTGCCCCCATATTCTCAGCCACCCACCCAAACTCTGGGTCTCCATTTCCTCTATGGCAAATGGGCACATTGCCAAAATTCATGACGCGTGTAACAGGCCACCTCGGGCCCAGGCACACAGTCAGTGCCTATATGTCCCCCAGACTGAAGAAAAAAGTCATTCCAAAAACAGGACAGGTTCCTTGGAAGGTGCGGAACTCCCTGACTTGAGATATATACAAGCCAGGAGGACAGTGGCCTTGCAGAGAGGGCAGGGGTCCAGTTGGTTAGTTTTCTGGTCCCTCAGGTCTGAAGACCGGATTCCTTTTGTTCTCTCCCTTTTTTTCCTCTCTCTCTCTGTTTCTCTCCTTGTTTCTGTCTCTGGGCCCCTATCTTTCCCTGTCGCTTGGTATCTTGACCACTACCCTTGGCCTGCTGCCCACCCCTGCCCAGGTGGTGGCACATCTCTTCTCCAGCCATGCTCCGCAGGCTGCCCCTCAGCGCCTGGGCAAGAGCAGCTCTGTCACCCGGCTCTACAAGGCACACACAGTAGCAGCTAAGTTCCAGCAGTCGCTCCTAGATCTGGTGGAAAAGATGGAGAGGTGGGTGTGGCAGGTGGGTGGGACCTAACCTTACCTCTGACACTCCCGGATAAGCACCTTTCTTCTCTGAGGCCTCACACTGCTTTTCTTCTCCCCCTGCCCAGATGTAACCCCTTGTTTGTGCGCTGCCTGAAGCCCAATCACAAAAAGGTACATGATGGCTGAGATCCCTGGGAGAACCAAATGCTCTTCCCCATGCTGTATGACCTTGGACAATTGGCTTTGCCTCTCTGGACTTCCATTGGCCTAGCCCACCATGAGGACGATTTGCTGTTGTAATGCCCTTTGCATGTGGGTGGGACAATGTGCAGACCCCTGTCTGGGCCCCCCCTACAGGAGCCAGGCCTCTTTGAGCCAGAGGTGGTAATGGCACAGTTACGCTATTCAGGGGTACTGGAAACTGTGCGGATTCGCAAGGAGGGCTTTCCAGTGCGGCTGCCTTTCCAGATGTTCATCGACAGGTACTCAGTCAGAATGGTTCCTGAGCTCCACAGACCCCTACCCAGCCCATCAGGATCCCAGGAACATACAACTTGGGCGGAAAAGGGTTTGCTATGCAGTTGCCCAGGTTGTATACTACACAAGACCACCACATGCTAGCTGTTATATTACAGATATATTTATTGTTTTGTATTTTTTCATAGTTTTCTTATGTATTGATTCCAAAGAGGAATAATTTTAAAAGTTATTATGACGTTTCCAGTAGATGACAGTAAGGTGTCTTATTCTACTGAAACCATTTTTACAATTTTCTGACTCTGAGAAGTAGTCTTGAGGATGGAGCGCCTATTTATTATGAGAAGACACTGAGTAGAGCCACTGCTGGGACCCAGGCCTCCTGGAGAGAGGGATAGAGGTGGTGAATCTGTGATCTGTGGGCAACTGGGGTAGGTCCCATAGCCCCAGGCTGAGTTTGGGCCCCTGCAGGTACCGCTGTCTAGTGGCCCTCAAGCACAACCTGCCAGCCAGTGGGGACATGTGTGTGTCAGTGCTGAGTCGCCTATGCACAGTCATGCCAAATATGTACTGCGTTGGCGTCAGCAAGGTGAGTCTCACTCCACATTCAGCCCCCATAGGCCCCAAGTTGAAGGACTCCAGAACTGGAGCCTGTGGATTCAAAAATGCCCAAGCTAGAGTTTACTGTCCCAGAAACAGTCCAGTTGAGCTTGGTAAATGGAATGCTAATCCCGCTTCCAGACCCTTGTTCAGGCAGTTCCCATTGCCTAATTCACCTTCATCCTTTCTTCCAAAACCCAACCCATCCCCCACTCAGCTCCAGCAGGCTGCCCTATCTATTCTGTCTCCATGGATTCTGGAGAGGGAGGAGTCCCCAGGCCGGTCACCTGGCCCTTATTACTTGCCTCATTACTTATCTTCTATCCTCAGCTGTTCCTTAAAGAACACCTACATCAGCTCCTGGAGAGCATGCGGGAGCACGTCCTGAATCTGGCAGCCCTTACTCTGCAGCGCTGCCTTCGTGGCTTCTTCATCCAGCGGCGTTTCCGCTCCTTGCGCCGCAAGATCATCCTGCTGCAAAGTCGGGCCCGAGGCTACCTGGCCAGGTGCAGCCCATAGGCAGGAACGCCCTGGATCCCTATGGCTAAGCTTGGGAGAGGTCTTGCCTGAACTTGGGTAGTAAGCTCCCTGATCCATAAGGAATGCAAGCTGAGAGTTGGGACCTCTGCAGGAAGGATGATAAGATTCTCTGTGTTTCTGCCTTTGGAAGTCCTTCTGTCCTACCTCCTGTCCCTTGTGGGTAGGAATCCATCCAGCCAAGAGGGACCCCACCCTGCCTTTCAAGGACCCCAGGACTTTAGCCTGTTGGGAAATCCATGAAAGAGGCAGTTTAATCCAGGCTCTGCCACTTAATTTGCTGTGTGACTTTAGCCAAATCCTTGCCCTCCTCTGACCTACAATTTCCCTTTGTGCCAAAGGGTCCTGAGTAAAGTGTGGGTACTGACACCCAGACCAGGTGGCATGGGCATCTCTGCCCCTTGTTCATCCTTGACCCCAACCGTTAAACTCCCCTACCAAGACACTCCTTTTCTCCCCACCCCACAGGCAACGGTATCATCAGATGAGGAGAAGTCTGGTGAAGTTTCGGTCCCTGGTGCACACATACATGAGCCACCGGCGTCACCTCAAGGTGCAAGCCTCCCCTCCCCCTTCTAGGAGCCAAGCCTACCCTGTCTGGGTCCAGGGAGCAGCAGGGGTGGGGAAGAGACACTTAGCCCCTAAGAGGAGACTGTCTTGTGTTTGAATCCCTGCTCTGCCACTCACGAGCTGTGTAATCTCAGCCCCTCTCTAGCCTTGCTTCTCCCATTCTCTCCTTGGGGTTGTGGAGAGGGTTAAATAAATTTTGCACGTAAAGGGTTTGGCCTGGTGCTGGGTTCACAGTGGAATCTTAAGTTATTGGGTATAATTAGAATTTGGTGAGTAGACCAACACTGGATATGATTTTGCTCTTACTTTGATATCAGTCTTGACCCACTGTCATGTAAACCAGAACCAGAAAGACAAATGTCATACCTAAAGCATCAAACGAGTTTGTGGCTTTTACTAAAGGTTTTGTGGAACAGCAGGGAAGGGAGTTTCATCACACCTCTCTCAGCTACTTCCTAGAAATCCTTCTGCGTATCTCTCCCTTTCCCAAAGTGTTACTCTCTCTGCCTTTTGCCTCAGTCTCTCTCTTGCTTTGTCTTTTTCCATTCCTTCCCTGTTTCTCTGGCCACTTCTGCTCTCCCCTCATCTACAATGTGGGGCAGTTACCTCTAGACATCAGGCAAGCCGACCCTCATTTCTTGTGCCAGACTCCTGTGTGAGCTGGCCTGGCTTGCCCCTGGCCTGTGGCCTGCCATTGCCTCTGCCTGCCATTCCCTGCCTTGACCATCTGCTCTCCTGCAGCTAAGGGCAGAGCGGAGGCTCCGGGTGGAGGAGGTGCGGCTACGGGAGCAGGAGGTGGGTGTGGGGGTCTGGGTGGTAGCCGGGGACAGGAAGGGAGGCCAGCAGGTGGGGGTTGTGGCAGGCCTGTCCCCTCACCATGAGCTGTCCCTCCAGGAACTGAGCAAGCGGCAGTTGGTGGCTGTGGGACACCTGGAGGTACCAGCAGAGCTGGCTAGGCTCTTGAAAGCAGTGGCAGGTGCATCAGCGCTGGATGGTGTGGTGGGAGGGGCATGAGTTGACAAGGGAGTCAGGTACCTCATGCTCTCCTTTCTCCACAGGCCTCAGGCCAGCCCAGGTACCCGGGTGGCCCCTGTGCGAACTCCTCGGCTCCAGGCTGAGCCTCGTGTCACATTGCCCTTGGATATCAACAACTACCCCATAGCTAAGTTTGTCCGGTGCCACTTCAAGGTAAGAAGGGCATAGGCTCAAGCAGCCCTGGCTGATGGGCACTGACCAGTTAAAATTGATACTGTCCTCAGCCTGGCGCAAGCTCCTAGCTGTGCCCTGTGAGACCTGGTACAAACCCTTCAGTTTCTGTATCATGAGGTGTCCCAGGGGTCCACAGGGGGCCTGGAAAGCAGTGGTGGGGGGAAAGTGGCTGTTTGTCAACCAGTTTGGAAATACTTTAGAAATTTAACCATCAGTGGAGCCATGGCTCATCATCTCTGCTTTAATTTCCTACCCTCCAGAAAGGGCTTAGATAGGGGCTCAGACTATTTGTACACCGACTCACTGAGGGCTAGTGTCCACCCCTTCCAAGCCTGAGTTTCCTTATCTATATGTTGGGAATAGGAGTCCTCGCCTCCCAGGTCTTGTGTCCCCACCTGTCACAGAACAATGGATTCAGAGGTGCCTATCAGTCCAGGCTCTGTCCCTAAATGTCTGCCTTGTACCTTTAGGAACCTGCCTTTGGGATGTTGACAGTACCACTGAGGACGCCTCTCACTCAGCTACCAGTAGAGCACCATGCAGAAGCTGTGAGCATCTTTAAGCTGGTATGGGTCTGTCAGGATCACCTTTGAATTCATTGGCCTGTCCCTGAGATCAGGCCACGAGGCCCCATGTCCTGCTCTCCTGAACCCTTCAGTAGCCAAAGCCATAAGCCAAAGTCTCTTCCTTGGAGGAGAGACTTCTGTCAGGGGTGGTCTGGCCTCCTCTCTGGGCTGGGATCTGGGCATTGGGGGCTTTTCTTCTTCCAGCCATCTTCCTGGCAAAAGGCCACCTCTCTGGAGGTTACCAGGGATACAAGAATAGATCCAGGTCCTCTCCTTGAGGACTTCCTAGTCTGAAGGGGCTAGGGGGCAGAGCATACCTGACTAGTGGCCACTAGTATGGACAGAGGGAGGCATGGAGTCTGTGGAGTCCAAATGGGGCCCCTAATCCAGCCCTGGTTAGGATCCAAGAGGGCTTCCTTGAGGAGGGGACATTTGAGCTACAGTGGAAGGAAGAATTGGAATCTCTCAGCCAAGGCAAGTGGAAAAGGCTCAGAGAAAAGAGGAAATTGATGTGGTTAGATTAGAGAATCAAGAAAACAAAGGCAAGAAAGATCACAAGGCCTGGACTGACAGACCAGGAGTTCAGATTTCATCCCAAGGGCCCAAGGGAGCCAAGGAATGTGCTTCCATGGGAGGCATGTGGTCCCATGTGTGACCCCTCTTGGGCCTGAATGGAGCAGGAAGTGAGGGACTTGCTGGAGGCCAGGGTACAGAGCAGATCTGGGGCTGTATGGAAGCTAGAGGAGGTTCACGAACAGGAGAGAGTCAATATGTACCTTGAATCTTGATTTTTCCCATTGTTGATGTGAAATGCCTAGTCAAATAGTCATTTGATTATTATATTATAATTTGGGGGACTTTTATCTGAGCAGGGGAACACATGGGAAGAACATGAGAGGGATGCATGTTGGGGGTGGGGATCTGGTAGGAATGACTTTCCAAGAGTCCCAGGAGAGTCTCTTTGTGGCCCAGATCCTACGTTTCATGGGTGACCCCCACCTGCATGGCGCTCAAGAGAATGTCTTCGGGAACTACATTGTACAGAAAGGTCTGGCAGTACCTGAACTGCGGGATGAGATCCTGGCACAACTGGCCAACCAGGTGTGGCGCAACCCCAGTGCCCACAATGCGAGCGGGGCTGGCTCTTGCTGGCTGCCTGCCTCAGCATTTTTCGCCTTCCTCGCGCCTCAACAAGTACCTGCTCAAGTAAGTGGAACTGGGCGGGAAACTGGGATGAGGATGGTGACACTGGCACTAGGCCCAGGGCACAGTGTTAAAGGTCAGGCCAGGAGTGAGGTCTCTGTGCTCAGAAGCTTAGCCAGGCCTGGAGGTCAGCCAGGGGCTGCTCTCTGTCTCCACTGAGCTCACTGTGGAAGGTAGGAGTCAGGTGAAACTCGATAAAGGACTTCCAGAACTCAGCAGGTGGTGGGGAATTTGTAATTGAGGCATTGACCTCTCAAAGCATGGAGATATAGCAGGGTGGCTAGGAGTATAAACGCTGACAATTTGTGCTCAAGTTCCCAGATCATGACCTTGGGAAATTACTTAACCTCACTGAGCCTCAGTTTTCTCAGTCTAAAATGGGTATAATAAGAGTACCTACTACATCTGTGTGAGGATTAATGTGTAAACACACGTGAAGTTCTTAGAACAGAGCGAGCATGTGATAAGTGCTATGTGAGGACAGCCATCATCAGCATCCTGAGGAGGAAGAGGAAGATGTCACACCGCTGGGTGACAAGGATGATTTACAAGGAAAAGAACTCAAGCAGGCCCTGGGTGCAAATCATAGCTATGACGCTTACCTGCTGAATGACCTGGGGGCAAGTTACTGCCTTGAACCTCTTTCCTTACCTATAAATTAGAGATGGTAACAGGACTCACCTCACAGGGTGGCTGTGAGGCTTCACTCAGGCCACACGTAGTAGGTAGGCAGCTCACTTGCCAGTCTTGTGAATCTATGGCAGTAGGGTAGCACCACCTGCTTGTCCCTCGGTAGAGACTGCAGGCCGCCTCCTCTGTTGCTCTCAGCCAGGAACCCAGCAGTTAGGAGGGGTAAAGGGAGCCAGGTATGAGGAGAGCCTGCAACTGGCAGGGATCAGGCTCATTGGTCCTGGGTCAAGTCGAACCCTCACAGCCATCTCTTGAATAGGTGAGAACTTGGCGACAGGCTCAGAAAGAGCAGATGGCTACAAAGGGTTGCTTGGTGAAAGAACAGAGGGCAGAGTCTTCCAGAGTCTAGGCTCTTGTCTACACCATGCTGCAGACCCCACCCTGTCAATGACATTTTGCTCCAACAAGCCTAGATGGGCCTACCTGGAACCTCTTTGGCCTATTTGGCCTATCCATGCTGGCTTGAAATACCTCTGGGCTAGCTTCAGACCCTCTCCGTTTAGCATTAGAACTCTAGGCTAGCCTGAGATCATTTTCAGCCTAGTCTCAGAACTCTGCGATAGCCTGGGGCCTTTTAAGCCTCACCTTAAAGCTCTGGGGTAGCCTGGGCCTCCCTTAAATGACCCTGAAAATCTTCCCCACCTCAGATCCTTCTTCATCCTGGCCCCAACTCCTACCCATCAGGTTCGTGTCTGATTATGGACGGAATGGCTTCCAGGCCCTGTGTCAACATCGCCTCATGCAGGCCATGAGCCGGCCCAACAGCAGGGCTCTGGGGCTGCCCGCACCTTCCCTCTGACCCAACTTGAGTGGATAGCAACCCAGGAGAAGGCCAGCATGGCGCTGGATGTGGGCTGCTTCAATGGTGAGCTGCCTTCTCACACCTTATGCTGCCTTTCCTCCTCCCTCCTTCACGGAGGAGCAGCAGTATGTCCTGGGGTCAGGAGAAGCCATGGGAGGTTCTAGAGTTGGGGAGGGGCCTGCTGGATTTGGCCCTGAAGAGGTCTTCGTGTGGGTGTGGGACTGGAACGAGGGTGAGGGGCTAGGGCAGAGAAGATGCAGACTCAGGGTCCTAGATGAGAATGGAAGTCCTAAGCACAGGATGCAGATGGGGAAGCAGCAGGACTGGACTGAATGCAGATGCCCCAGGCTGAGCTCAGCACTTGCTGCCATCCCAGGTGACCAGTTCTCCTGCCCAGTGCACTCCTGGAGCACGGGAGAAGAGGTAGCTGGAGACATTCTGAGGCACAGGTTGGCTCCTGGAATGCCCAGCCCAGCACACCCTTGTGTACTTGGGAAGAAGGGAGGGAGGGGAAGGAGGCCAGACCCTCTGAAGAGCCCCACAGGGTCCACTCTGGTCATGCTTGGGGGCTGGCCCATGTCCCAGGGTCTCCACAGGTGGTACTTCTTGACTCTGTCCCTCATTTCTGTCTCTTCACATGCTGTCACCAGGGGACTGGCAGATGGCTGGCGGGGCTGGACAGTGGCTGTGAAGAATGGAATCCAGTGGGCAGAGCTGTCAGGCCACGACTATGTGCTGGACCTGGTGTCAGACCTAGAGCTGCTCAAGGACTTCCCACGACAGAAGTCTTACTTCATTGTGGGTGCAGAAGGGCCCATGGCCAGCAAAGGAGGCCCAAGAGCGTAGGTGGCTACCTGGGTCCCCTTGTACAGATGACCTCTCCCAGCACAAGGTTCCCCCTCCCAGCTGCTGGGAGAGACTGTGTTCTAAACTTAAGCTTCAAGGTTCTCAGGGAGGTGGGGCTCACCAAAGGGTCCTACCTTCAAAGGAAGAGAGTCACCCAATTCCAGGGTATAGAGAACTGGCGTGAGTTCTGGGAGGGTAGTGGGTCTCTCTGGGGGTCAGCTGCTCCATGTTCCCCTTCTCACAGGGTGTTTTGGAACAGCTGGGACTCGGATGAGGATGCACTCACTAAACCCCAGCCACAGGGGCACGTGACCAAAGTGGCTGACTCCAATGGGTACTGCGGCCACAATGAGGACAATACAAATGAGAAAGCTGAGGACCAGAGAGGGACAGCGACCCATCAAGGTCAAGTCAAGCAGCGTGGCAGCTGTCTCTAGTGGGGAGGGAGCCTGGGGGCTGTGGGAGGTGATCAGCAAGAGAACAGAACTTGAGATTTCTTTTTAAATTACTTTCAGGTATATAGTACATTGGTTAGACATTTATATAGTTTATGAGAACTTGACTTGTGTGTGTCCCCCTACTGCCAGACTCAGACAGCCTTGGAGAGCCCACTGCACCCCACGAGGGACTGGACTGCTACCTGGATAGCCTCTTCAGCTCTGTGCTGTCCTGTGGGGAGATGGTAGGGATGGGCGGGGTGTGTGCAAACCATAGGCACAGCACATACACACCAAGTCACACACACCCACAGGGTGACACAGCCAGGGCCAAGGGGTGGCATAGCTCATCTGGGTTCTGCTGGGGGCCAGACAAAGGATGAGGGTATCCTCACAACTAGAGATATTCCTGGCTGACTCTGGAAGAACCACAGCTAGAGGCCCAGGACCCCCTGACACGCACACCTCCTGTGGCAGCCAGCCCCTGCTCACTCTGGGAATTCCCAGGAGCCCCTCCATGGCATGATGTTCAGCACTGAGCCGGGCACAGCCTCTCTTTGAGCCTCAGTTTACTCTCTGTGAAAGGGGAAGGGGAGTTGGGAGTTTGCAAGGTTGTAGGTGGACTGACGGGAATGCATGTGGACAGAGGCCGGGCATACAGCAGACACCTGACTGGTGGGAGGCCCCTGGGATGGCCCTGGTGTCAGGTGCCCGTTGCCTTGGAACCTTGGAAGGACAATATTGAGGCGGTCACTCGAGCCACCTGCTGCTCCTAGGACCTAGAGAAGCCAACAGCCATTGCCTACCGCATGAAAGGGGGAGGCCAGCCTGGTGGAGGTGGCAGTAGCAGCACTGAAGACACCCCCAGGAGGCCTCCAGAGCCAAAGCCAAGTCAGTGCCTGCCTTTGGGTTGGTTTCAGGGTTGGGCAAGGCTGGGGCCCCTCTGGTTCTCTGGACTTCTTCACATGCTAGAATGGAGGTAGCCATGGGCATGTTGGGGGTAAGATGACTGGGGGGGGGCGTGGTAGGGAATTCCCATTTCCCTCATCTCTTGCACCTTGGGATCTGTGCCTTCTGACTCGACTCCTGTAGTCCCAGGCCTGGACTCCTCCACGTTGGCTCTGCAGCAAGCTTTCATCCACAAACAGGCCATGCTGCTGGTGAGTGCGAGAGGGTTATGTGGGGGTCCCCTGAGCATGGGCCTGCCTGGTCACCACCACCTCTCTCTAGGCCAGGGAGATGACCCTGCAGGCTATGGCACTCCAGCAGCAACCCCTGAGTCCTGTCCCAAGGCCCTTGCCTCCAGAGGTGAGCTTGGCCTGCCCAGGTGAGTGTTATGCTGCTCCAGGGCATCATTGCACCTCTCTGAGCCAAGACCCCCACAGCCCATCCTGAGCAGACATGGGGTCCCTGAGAGCAGGCTGGTGTGTCCCAGGAAGCCCATCTCATACCCTGCTTTCCGCAGAAACCCCTATCATCAGAGACACAGCCAAAGCTTGTAGGCACTGGACCCCCAGCCAAGCCTGTGCTTCTGCGCTCCACTCCAAAACCCTTGACCCCAGCCCCCTGGCCAAGGCCTCAAGGCCCCCCACGAAGCCCGTGGCTGTCTCCGTTCTAGCTCAGGACCAGGCTTCTCCAGAAACCAGTGAGTGTTATACCCCACTTTTTGTCAGGGGGGCTTCCCAGAATGGGACTGGGAGT
This sequence comes from Eonycteris spelaea, assembly GCA_003508835.1. Taxonomy (NCBI): domain Eukaryota; kingdom Metazoa; phylum Chordata; class Mammalia; order Chiroptera; family Pteropodidae; genus Eonycteris; species Eonycteris spelaea. The sequence goes on along the minus strand of PUFA01000285.1, from coordinate 146,192 downwards.
GTGGTGTCACCCTGTCCCCCACCCTCAGCCCTTGCCACAGCTTCGACCTGCCCAGAGCTGGTTCGGTACTCAACGCTTAACTCGGAGCACTTCCCGCAGCCAACACAGCAGATCAAGAATATCGTCAGGCAGTATCAGCAGCCGCCACGGGGAGGCCGGCCTGAGGCCTTCAGGTCAGCTCTGCTCCGATCCCAGCTTTCCAACGCTCCAGACAAGTGGTCTCCTTACCATCTCTGAGTTCCCAGTGACATTCAGGGAACGTGTCTATCTATGCAGATGGTCCACATGAGCCCTTCAGGCAGAGGGAATCCCATACTGTTCTCTAGGTTGTGCTGTGTGGTCTCAGGCCAGTTTCTGATCCTCTCTGGGTTCTCATTTATAATGATATGGGGTGGAGGAAGAGGTTCCCTATTATAGGAGTTTGTGGCTAGGAAGAGGAGACTCAGTGTCCAACCCACCAGGAAGGACGGCGGGAGGGTGTTCGTGAAGCGGCCAGACCCCCATGAGGAGGCTCTGATGATCCTGAAGGGGCAGATGAGCCATGCAGTAGCAGCACCAGGCACCCAGGTGAGGGGTAAGGTAAAGCTGGGCCCAGACAAAACGGAAGGTAAAGTGGGGCCTCCAGGGGGGCCTCAGAAACCAGATGTACCTATAAGTGTGGTCCTGATGTTGCCCCCTATCCAGGAGACCCACCTGTTGCCCCCTGAGCACTCTCTTTTTCTTTGGGGAGGGGGGACAGGTGCCCAGAGAGGCCGTGGCCCTGGTGAAGCCAGTGACCAGTGCACCGAGGCCATCCATGGGGCCTACTCTAGGTGAGGGGCCAGGAGAGAGGGAGGGAGTGGCAATGGACCATGCGTCCAAAGTGTATGAGTAAGTCTGTGTGAACACAGATGAGTCTTGGTTTGCATGTCAGTGGCATGTGTATGTTTATGTCCTGAGCCTGTATGGACCTACTATATGTACTTTTGAATCATTACATCAGCACTTAAATAACACTAATTTTAGGTTAAGCTGGCCTTGTTAAATCTTCACTAAAGCCCTTTGACACAGTATTATTTGTAACTACAGATGTTAGTTACAGATTAGGAAACAGAGGCACAGAGAGGTTAAATGACTTACCCAAGATTCAAAAGTGTCAAACCAGGGATCTATATCCAGACCTCCTGATATTACAATAGGAGACCTAATCTCTACATCCTTTGCCTCATGGCAGCCACAGAGATCTTAAGAGATATAAATCAGTTTATATCATGTCCCTGGTGAAAATGCTCCAGTAGATCCCAGGACAAAATCCCTACTTCTCACCATGGCCTTTGAGTCCCTGTGTGATCTGCCCACCTCACCAATCTTGTGTCCTTCTACTTTCCCCTTTGCACACTCTGTTCCTCAGTATTCCTGAAACACACCAAGTCCACTCCTGCCTCAGGGCCTTTGCACTTGCTTTTCCCTCTGCTCTTCTCTAAAGGTCTTTGCATGTCTGGCCCCTTCTTATCATTCAGGTCTCAAATTCTGCCTTCTTAGAAAGGTCTGACAAACCACCTGGACTGAAGGACCCTTACACACCAGCTCCCCAGATTCTTTCCTAAATCACCCAGTTTTTCTTCTATATCCATAGCTCTTAGCACTAAGAGCTTTGTTATTTTCTAATTGTTCCACAAACACCTGCCAAGAGACTCTGAACTCAAGGCAGGTGCCTTATCTATCCTGTTCATGATGGAATCCTCAGCCCTTAGCACAGAACCGCATACACTAGGTGCTCTTTGTATGTGTCATATGAGGAGTTGGGCTGTATTAGTGTTCATATGTGCACATGATGAGATATGTCTGTGGCTAAGAGTATGGGAGACCACTCTGCTCCAGCCCCTCCCTCAATATAAGGTTGCCATGAGTCCCCTCCCCAACTGGCCCTCTCTCCCCCAACTCATGCCTCCCCAATTCTCTGTGCTTTCCAGTGGTACCTTCGAGGTCGCTGGAGCCCGCTGAGGAGCCTGTGCAGACACGGCTACACCGCCTCCTCAACCCTAACTTCTACGGCTACCAAGACGCCCCCTGGCGGCTCTTCCTACGCAAAGAGGTACCTGTAGCCAGAGGAGAAGCTGAATGGGGGCTGAGTTGCCCACTGGATCAGATCATGGGGTTGGGGCCAAGAGAACAGGATCAGAGCAAAGCTATCTAGAGGACCTCTGGCTGGTACAGAGCAAGCAGGTCTATATCCAGGGGGTGGGGCCGGGTGTGAAACAAGGTGAGGGGGCCTTGGGAAGGTCCTCATTGAAGCCCTGCCCCCACAGGTGTTTTACCCAAAGGACAGCTACAGCCACCCTGTGCAACTAGACCTCCTGTTTCGGCAGGTGAAGTCCTCTCTTGCCTTTCTACCTCAGTGTTCTCAGCAGGGCAATGGGCACATAGATTAGCTGTCTGCAAATTCTGCTTCTGCACTCTTGGAGTTGGGTCCTTGACCATGGTAAGGATGGGAAGTTGTTCTACTGCATCCCTCACTGCCATGGACAGGGTCAGCGAGCCCACAATCCCATCTAACCAGACTCATTTTGTCTGAGTTCAATAGGGCCCGGAGGTCAAATCCAAGTCCTACTGTATAGATTAGGAAAATAAGGTTGGGATGGGCAGTATAGATTGTGGAGGTGAGGAGAAAGGAGAAGGTCCTTATAAGTGGGATCCGTTTACCCAGGATGACTCACTGCTATATACATGGGACACCCCCCACATTCCCACTCTTCCTAGAACAGTCCAGCCTGGGCTCTTGGTTGGGGTGCCCAGCGACTGCCTGCATCACAGCTTGTTCCCACAGATCCTGCATGACACCCTCTCTGAGGCCTGCTTGCGGATCTCCAAGGATGAGAGGCTCAAGATGAAGGCCTTATTTGGTACCACAGAGGGAAGGAAGGGAAGGGAGGAGCCTAGCCCCACTTATCTCCCAGATACCCACCCATCCTTGCTCTGCTGCTGGTCTCTCCTATGACCAGGCAACAAAGTTTGAGGTCAGCTCTGCCTAACAGGCTGGATGGCCCAGCCATCCATCTGTCTCTGGATATCAGTTTCCCAGTCTGGACACTGAGACGACAATGGTCCCATACCTTTTTGCTGAGTGTCAGCCTCCTTCCACGCAACATGGGCCAGCATGTGAGCAGGGAGAGTGTCCTGACCCAACTTGGTGTCCCCTTAGCCCAGAACCAGCTGGACATGCAGCAGCCCCTGGTGACAGAGAGCGTGAAGCGGGCCGTGGTCAGCACTGCACGTGACACCTGGGAGGTCTACTTCTCCCGCCTCTTCCCTGCCACGGTTGGAGCCTCTGCCACCCCACCCCCACCCAGGGGCTTTAGATGCCCTTATCCCATTATACACTCACGTGCCCTTATCCCTTCCCCAGGGCAGTGTGGGCACTGGTGTGCAGATCCTAGCTGTGTCCCATACAGGCATCAAACTCCTACGGATGATCAGGGGCAGTCGGGAGGCTGACAGGCAGCTGCGGGTCCTGCGTACATACAGGTAACCAGCAGGCGGGTAAGAATGGGGCTAGCCGAACACTGGGGCACCGACTGGCATAGCATTTCCTCACCAACTCTTTCCACAGCCAATTACTGAGCATCTGCAGTGTGCTAGGCTCTATACCATGCTGTTTAATCAGCCCATTTTCAAGATAGGGAAATGGGCTCAGGTAGAAAGGGTGCTTGTCTCAGGTCACACAGGAAGTAGATGAGCTAGGAACTCATTCTGCCATCCTACCACCCAGACCACACCCCAGCCCTGCCCTCACAGAGCTCACTGTGTAATGGGGCAACTGTGTTGTCAACAACCAAATTTTGATGCAGCCCAGAAGGAAAAGGGTGCTCCAGTGTGAGACTTTACTGAGTCCTATAGCCACTGCCTGCCAGCAGCCCCTTTTGTCCTTTATAAGCGCAGGACAGGAATAGAGCCTCACTCACCCATTGGGTGAAAGCTCCTTGCTTTGAAAGATGGAGAGAATTTGGTCAATGAATGAAAAATAAATTTTTGTGAGCAAACCCAGGAGATTAGATCAAGAGGCAAGTAAATAAATAAATAAATAAATAAATAAATAAATAAATAGCAGAAGGTAGGGAGGAACTGGAATGTTGGTGCAAAGGGCATTGGGCAATGAGCTGGAGCCACTTTGGGATCAGAGAAGGGAGGCTGGGGCAGTTCCTTGGGTCTCAGGGGGCTGGTATAATGGGGCCGAGGTGGGCATGGGACAGGGCAGGGGCAATAGAAACAGGATGGGTCGGGTAGAGGGCATCTTTCTGGTCATGGGGTCCTGCCCTCATTCCACCATCCCATCCTCCAGCTTTGCAGATATCCTGTTTGTGACTATCCCCTCCCAGAACATGCTGGAATTCAACTTAGCCAGTGAGAAGGTCATCCTCTTCTCAGCCCGAGCTCATCAGGTCAAGACTCTGGTGGACAACTTCATCCTAGAGCTGAAGAAGGTCAGGGTCCTCCTACAGAAGGCCTCCCACCAGCAGCCAGGTGCCCAAGAATAGGGCTCTCCTACCCGATACATATCAGTCATGCCTGCCTGGGAAGTATGAATGTGTGTTTGCATGTCAGTGGCTGTTTCCATAGACTTTTGCAGGCCTTCCGGCCTTTGCGCAGGTTTTGCCTTCCACCTGGAATGCCTTTTTGCCTTTTGCCTGTTCTTTCAAAAACCTTTACTTTCACCCTCAGCAGGAGTGTCATAGTACCTCCCCAGAGCTCCACAGCAATTGCATTCCTCACCCTCCTGCAGTGACCGTACTGCCTTCCACTGCTCACTGCAATTGCAGTGTCCAACCCCCACTTTCCCTCCAGCCTGGGCAGCCCCCAGGCCAAGAGTTTTGCACCCTCCTGAAGGTTAGTACAGCCAGCTTTGCCCAGTACTCTTTCCTGCTCTGTGGCTCAGTTCCCCAGCTTCTGGCCTCAGTGGGGAAGCTTTGGTGAGCGAAGGAAGGGGTAGGGTATATGTATGTGCTCTAACATCTATTCGTGTTCATCAGACACAGGCCTCTAGCCCTCTGCAAAACCATACCTTCTACTTGGAATGTCCCACCCTCTTTCACCTAGAAAATATTCCCTAATGAATGGCGAGAAATGCCTGTGGATGTAAGGGACAGAGAAGTGGCCCCAGGCCTCTGGAGGGAAGGAGGATGGGACTGTGGTCCCTCACTCTTCCCCTGGCTAACTCAGGACTCAGACTATGTGGTTGCTGTGAGGAACTTCCTGCCTGAAGACCCGTCACTGTTGGCCTTCCACAAGGGTGACATCATCCACCTGCAGCCCCTGGAGCCACCTCGAATGGGTCAGTGCCTTGAGGTAGAGTGGGTGCAGGAGGGGGAGGCTGGGCATGGGGGCCTCCCTGGCAGATGCTGACACAAGCCTGGACCACAGGCTACAGTGCTGGCTGTGTTGTCCGCAAGAAGGTCGTGTACTTGGAGGAGCTGCGACGTAGAGGTCCAGACTTTGGTGGGTACCCAGGATCCCTCCTCCAGCCTTCAATGCTTAAAAACCTGTAAACCCCAAACAGAGCTCACCCTTGTTTCATGTACTTATACTGCAAATGCACAATGGGGGTTTCTCAGTGCCCCAAAGGGATCTGGCCTGGCCAGGTCTCCTAAGGTGACTCTTGGTGGCCATCCAACCCAGTCCTCTGACTGCTTTATCTGGCTAAATGTTTCTGGGCATTTGTGTTTCTATGTTCGTGCCCAGTCTTTTTCTGTGTCACAAATGCTGCTCCACCTCCCACTGAGAGAATGCCATCCATCCCTTCCTGGAACCTCTAGTTTCCTCATCTGTAAATAGGCTCCCAGGCATGTCTCAACCTAGGGAGGGGCCGAACTACTCAAATATTCCTAGTTTTCAAGAGAAGACCATCAGGATTGCCTCAGACCCCTTCCCTGCCCTAGGCTGGAGGTTCGGGACCATCCACGGACGTGTGGGATGCTTCCCTTCCGAGCTGGTGCAGCCTGCAGCTGCCCCTGACTTCCTGCAGCTACCTGTGGAGCCAGGCCGGGGTCGCGCGGCCGCTGTGGCTGCCGCTGTGGCCTCCTCTGCTGCTGCGAGGGAGGTGGGCCGCAGGAGGGAGGTGAGACTAGTGGGCCAAGCCCATGGGTGGAGTCAGCAAGGGAGTCAGCCTGACTGTGGAGGTGGTTGGGAGCAAGGTCAGCCTAGGGCATGACTAGTCCTGGGATAGGGCAAAGACCGTAGGACTAGCCAGAGGTATGAAAATATGGGATGTGACTAGAGGTTAGGGGAGTGCCAAATGGGGTAGAGAAGGGTGGAGCCAGCTGAAGGGTTGTTGACTAGGTCTATGGGACAGGAGCAGCCCAGAAATGGGGCAGGGCCAAGCAAGTGGGGTGGGCTCAGGTATGTGAAGTGGTGCTAACTAGCTGGGGAGTGAGGTAAAACTAAGTAGTAAGGGGCAAGGTCAGCTCTACGAAGCAGCTGGGTAGGTCAACACCTCGGAACGGCCGGTGGTAGGGCATGGCGAAGTGGGACAGGAGGTGGGATCAGCTGGGCCTGTAGGGTATGACCAGGCTGTGGGGCTAAGTTAATTGAAGATGGGAGGGTGGGGACAGGAGTGGAAGGAGGGTCAACCTGAACCAGTCTATGCTCAGTCAGGCTGGGGTTGCCTTGAGTCAGCTTTAATGGAAGTGGGGTGTGGCGGGATGTGGTAGACAGACCCTCCTAGCTCCTGCCTTCCTGCAGGGTCTCCCAGTCAGGACTGGCTCAGTTGACCGTGGGGAGGATGACCAGACTCTCCCACCATACACAATGCTGGAGTTTGCACAGAAGTATTTCCGAGACCCTCAGAGGAGACCCCAGTGAGTGGTGGCCCTACCCTGAGGAGGGTCCTTCTGGGATTTCTTGCAGCGGTCCAAGCCGAAGGCCCCACTGCGGGTGGGGGGATGAGAGACCCACCTGCAGCCTCAGCTTCTGGGAATCTTCCTGCCTGGTGGACTGACATTGGGTCCAGAATATTCCTGTGTGGGAAAAGGACGTAGTCACAGGCTGGGAGGCAAGACTAGTCAGGAGCATGTACTTCCTGTTGCAGGGATGGCCTCAGGCTGAAATCAAAGGAGGGCCGGGAGTCCAGAACCTTGGAGGACATGCTTTGCTTCGCCAAGGTGCCCAGCCCCAGGCCTCAGTTTCCCCATCTGTAAAATGGTGATGATGCAGGAGCCCTCTCTCAGGCCCCGGGAGTAAGCAGCCTTTTCCTCAGAGGGCCTCCAACTCTCAGCACCCTGAGGGCCTGATTCCTCCCAGGGGTGGCAGCATCTGTCTGCAGTGTTTGCCTGACTCCCATTTCATGAATTGGACCCTCCTGTCATGAGGCAGGACATACCATGTGGCCGTCTGCTCTGTTGTGATATGTCCCTCCCTCATCATGACACAGCCTCTCCCTCCCTTTACAGATCCCACTCCACGAATCCCTCATTGAGCTCAGCGACAGCAGCCTCAACAAGATGGCCACTGACATGTTCCTAGGTGTGGGGGTGGGCCCTGGGCCAAGTGGCCCCTTTAAGATAAAGGAAGTCCCGAGCTGCCCTTGGCCTCAGCCTTTCAGGGAAGGGCCCAGTCCTGGGGTCTCCTGAGGTGGGTGGGCAGTAGGGATCTGGTGGCCTAAGTGGGGTAGGTGTTTTCTACAGCTGTGATGCGGTTCATGGGGGATGCCCCGCTGAAGGGCCAGAGTGAACTGGATGTCCTTTGCACCCTCCTGAAGGTCAGTCCAGCAGACTTTGCCAGATACTCTTTCCAGCTCTGTGGCTCAGTTTCTCCATTTGCCAACCAGAGTTGCAGGCCTTTGGGGTGGGCAGCCTCGTGTGGCCCAAAGAGAAGTGTATCCCACTGGTGGGAGGGGACTGGGCAAAGGCCATCAGGCCTATCTCCAAGTGCCCACTCTATTCTTATGTGCCTGGTATGTGGCATGTGACCTGGCATGCCCTCCTACAGCTGTGTGAGGACCATGAGATCATGCGGGATGAGTGTTACTGCCAAGTTGTGAAGCAGATCACAGGCAACACCAGCACCAAGCAGTGAGTGAGCCGGGCCTTTAGCTCTGTCTTCCCCTCCTCCACTGTGTCCATGTCCAGGAGGGCAGCTCAGCCTCCCACTTGCCAGGGCTCTCCATTCCTGGATTCTTTCCTCTTCCTCACTCAATAGATAGAGCACATGTATTTGAAATTGCTTGTTCTGGGACAAACCATTCCTGTTCTTGGAGTTTCAGTTTTGCCATCTATAAAATAGCAGTGATAATGTGTGAGTCAGATTCTTGGTGGCAAGTGACAGAAACCCAATTCAAGTTGGTTTAACAAAAGAGGATTCAGGTAACTGGAAAGTACCACATATGACTTCAGGCATAGCTAGATCCAGGTGTCATCAGGAAACAAGCTTTCTCTATATCCTGGCCCTGCTTTCCTTTGTGTTAATACCATTCCCAAGCAACATTTCCCGTAGACTGGCAAGATGGTACTCAGGGGAGACATTTCCCAGCTCAGTAATCCCAGGGAAAGCAAGATTGACCAGTATTTGCAGTGAAAATTCCCAAATCCAATCTTATCAGCCTGAGTTGGTCCCATGCCCATCCCCGAACCAACCACAATAGCTAGAGGATACAGAGATGTGATTGGCTAGACCTGGGTCACATTCCTGCCCCTAAACCATCACCATAGCCAAAGGGAGGATGAACTCTAATTAGCCAGGTGTGACTCTCATGCCCATCTCCACACCACACAGATATAGGGAAGGGTGGGTGGTTTTCCAAAGGAAGACCAAGAGCTGTCCCCAGACACTGGAGGTCCCCACAAGTGAAATTCTCACACCAGGTCAGTGTAAAGGTGAATTACTGCGGGTTAGGAGCAGCACACAGCAGGTGCCCAAAGTGTGTGCTGCTTTCATTACCACAGGACCAAATGACCTGTTCCCATCTCCTCCACTTCCACCACATGCTCTCCACCCCGCTGGGAATTTTAGAACCACCCTGCACATCCTCTTGCCCCCCAAACCCTACCCCAGGCCTTACCTGACATTACCTCTATTCAGCCCTAGAAGGTTCCCCCTTGCCCTCCTTCAAGGACCTTTACCCAGAAGCCTCTCCAAAGAGATTCTACCCAGGGAAAGCTTGTTTCTTCATGTATTTTTAGAGACTCATTCCCTTTCTTCTCTGTCTCCCACCCTGGCTTCCCAAGCAGAATATATGTTCTGCATGGCTTTGGGGCCATCTGCCCTGCTCTTCAGGCAGGGAGGAATATCCTCAGAACACAGGAGCTTCTTGAGAACCAGAGACCTCCAGCCTCATCCCAGGAGACTACGGGAATGGCACTCTAATGCTGTGGCCACTTGTCATGTGGTCCTTTGTGTGTCTCCTCACAGGGACAGCTGCCAGAGAGGCTGGAGGCTGCTGTACATTGTGGCTGCCTACCACAGCTGCTCTGAGGTCCTTCAGCCATATCTTGTTCGTTTCCTCCAAGATGTGAGCCAGACCCCAGGCCTGCCCTTCCAAGGTGAGGGGCCAGAAAGTGGGGACCCAGGGCCAAGGGCCTGTCTCTGCATGGGCAGCCAGCAAGAGAGGAAACCCAGAGAGCCTAGCCCTTCACAGGTGCCTAGGCATTTTTCTTCTAGAATTAATTCACTCCCCAAACATTTGTGGAGGTCCCACAGAGGCTGATGTGATGGTTTGTCTGATCCAATGAGGAGGGTGACATGTCAGGGAAGGCCTCCCAGAGATGTTGCTCTGGGTAGTGAGCACATGGGAGAGATTTCTAGGTGGGCTGAGTGGCAGGAGCAAAGGTCTAGAGGTGGAAATGTGGCATGTGGAGGAAGAGGAAAAGGAGGTAGCACAGCCTAGATTACTGGAGTGAGGCCCTGCTTCTCTGGTCTTGGGAATCAACAAGGGTCTTAAGTGGGTCCAAGTGGAGGCAGGCCCAAAGCTGGTGTCAGGGTCTCGGCCTTTCTCCTCTTAGAGTATAAAGGAAAGGGGCTGTGCCTCAGCCTCCCCTCCAGCCTTGTTTCCATAGCAACTCCTGGGTTCCCCCTAAGAAAGAGGCCAGGGCCCCTGTGGTCAACACAGCAGCCAGCCATAAAAGAAACAGGCAACCTCTTTCTCTCTGCCTCTGAATCCTCCTCTTTGATTTGGTTAACAGACATTCGCAGGCTTAGAGGTGATTAGGCCCAGGTCTAGGGAAGGGCTCCCAGAGTCATGAAGGCGGCTGAATGTGCCCTACAACTCTGGATTTGACCCCTCCCCAGAGCCGGGCGAGGGTACTGCTTAACCAGAGAAATGCAGAAGCAGATGGTGGAGTCTTCTATACTGGGACTCTAGGTGAGGGAGGGAGGTTGACAAGGGGGTCCTAGCTGGCAGGGGCATACCTGAATCACCATAGTCACACAGCCTGTTAGGGGCAACCCCACCCCCACCCCACACACGCAGTCAACAGCTCAAGGTGACAGCTATTTCCAGGGCTCATCGGTAGCCAAGCTGACTGTGTACTAGACAAAATGCCTTTACCACATGGGATGTGGGCAAATTACTGCCCCTCTCTGAACTGTTTCCTACTATCAAATTGGAACATAAAAGCCTGTCCCACAGGTTGTGGAGAGAACCCAGTGGGCTTGTGGCTGGTGGCCATAAGAGCCCCTTTCTCTTACTGCTCACCTTGAGCAAGACCTTGACTCTGTCTCTATAGGGATTGCCAAAGCCTGTGAGCAGAACCTGCAGAAAACCTTGCGCTTTGGCGGCCGTCTGGAGTTCCCCAGCAGTGTGGAGCTTCGGGCCATGTTGGTGAGTGTGCAGTGGAAGTAGGGGTCAGGATGAGCACGAGACTTGAGCCCTGCCCAGAGACCCCATCGTGCGCTTGGATACATGCAGATGAACCCTGTGAGGTTCAGATGCACAAGTGTTCCTCCATGTGCCTGCCCAGAACCTCTTGGCTTGGGGGCTCCCATGGCAGGGGCTAATGGCTGGCCCAAATCCCAGGACCCAGCCTCTCCTGTCTCCTCACCCTTCTTTGTCCCAGGCGGGCCGCAGTTCCAAAAGGCAGCTCTTTCTTCTACCTGGAGGCCTCGAACGCCACCTCAAAATCAAAACATGCACTGTAAGTGAGGGACTATCTCTAGCAGGCAGCTGCTGGAGGGACAGGGACACACCCCAGTCTGGAGTGGGTCCTCAAGGGTACTGAGCCCCTCCCAGGTGCTTGCACAGACCCAAAAGGCAGGAATTATGTTTCAGGAGAATAGACTAAGCCTTAGAGGGGGTGAAGCTTCCAGCTCAGGATTGTATGCAAATAGTGAGCCTCTTAGACTCCAAAAGTTGTGTTCCTTGCCTGTGTGAGGCTGATTCTCAGAGGCCTTAGAAGATCCACGCCCTCTGCAGAGGTCCTAAGGAACTCTGCACTTGGCCTCCTGGGGCCCGGGCAGGCTGGGAGGACAGAGCCATCTCATCACGGAGGTAAGCCTTACTCTTACCTCTGCCTAGGTGGCCCTGGATGTGGTGGAGGAGATCTGTGCTGAGATGGCTCTGACACGCCCTGAGGCCTTCAATGAGTATGTCATCTTCATTGTCACCAACCAAGGTAAGTGGCCACGAGGGCTGAGCATGCTGGGCTTATGCCTACCACCTAGCCTGTAGGGTCCAGGTCAGATGCGACTTCCTCCTCCCAGAAGCTCCTTGACTCCCATGTGGAAGGACCTCTCGGTGCACCAAGCATCCCTCAGTCCTTTGTCCCTCTCTGCTCTATTGTGTATAAGTTTGTCTTGCCTACCAGACTGGGAATTCATGGAGGACAGGGCCTTCTCTCCGATTCCTCCGTCTGCCCCCACTTCTGCCCCAACTCCTGAAACCCACGAATGCAAGCATTTTTCTTGCTACTTTTGCCTTAGTATTGGCCATAAGAGCCCCCTTCTTAGTTTCACCAGGCCCTTCTCATGTGGCCCACAGCCCCTTCCACCTGCTGTCCACCCACTCCAGACCATGGTCAGGCCTATGACCACCTGGTTGACTCTATCTACTTTCAACCAGCTCTCCCCACTTCCCCACGCTGCCTCATTCCTGAACTATGTGTCTCTCCTCGGCCCTCCTTGCCCCACGTCCAACCAAGAAATGGGGGGAGGGGAAGGTGGTAATGAAATGGCCCCAATAACTGACATTTATGGAGCAGAGTTAAAAGCATTTAATTCTATCAACTCCTTTCACCCCCCACAATAACCCTATGAAATGGAGACTGTTATCATCCCCATTTACAAATGGGGAAACTGAGGCCCACAGAGGCTGTAGTAGTTTTCTATTGCTACTGTAACAAACCACCACATATTTAGGGGCTTAAAACACTTGTTTCTTATCTTTTGGTTCTGAAGACCAGAAATCCTGAAATAGAGTGTCATCGGGGTTGGTTTCTTCTGGAACCCCTAGAGGATAAATTGTTTTCTTGCCTTTTCCAGCTTGTAGAGGCTGCCCAAATTTCTTGGCTCATAGCCCTTCTGCCATCTTCAAAGTCAGAAGTGTAGCATTTTTATTTTTCTTCCCTCCCTGCCCCTCTCTTTCTCTCTCTCCCCCATCCTTCTGCCTCCTTCTTATAAGGACCCTTGAGATTACATTGGGTTCACTTAGAACCCAGGATAATTTCTCCATCCTAAGATCCCTAATTTAATCACATTTACAAAATCCCTTTTGCCATGAAGGCAACATAGTCATGTTCTAGGGATTAGAGTATGGGCATCTTTGGGGAAGGACCATTATTCAGCCTTCTATAGATGTTAAGGGACTTACCCAAAGTCACACAGTTGGAATTTAAACCCAGGCAGTCTGGCCTTAAGAGTCTGGACTTTATCATCATGCCATACCCGACTCTTTGGTAAATTTTACTGAAGGTGTGGAACAGGGAGCAGAAATGTCTGTGCAGGAAATAAAAACTTAAGTCTCTCCTATAGTCTCAGACCCATTTAGTGCCAGACCCAAGTCCTCCCCAACTCCCACCTAGGAGCCCAGCAGAGGGTCTCTCCTGAAGGAGTTCTATGAAAAGGTACCCATTGGGTTTAATGATCTGAGGCCTGTTGTGCTTGTCCTTGTCCCTAGCCTCCTTTGGAAAGGGACTAGGCTTTCTCTGAGCATTAACCTGAGACACCTTCCTAGATCTAGGGGACTGTAGCTTTGAAGTGGAGGTATTCCTATCTCTGATCATCAATGTTCTACAAATGCAGGGCACAATATTCCATAACATGCTCTCCTCTACTGAGAGTGCTGTATACCAAAGGCAGCAGGGGGCTTGCCAGAGGTGATGCCTCACCTGGGTAACAGTTTGGGATCTGCACATGTGCTCTGAAAAGGCACACATATGTGCACATGTGTACCCCCACTCAGCTGCCCCTGGCTCTCTGCAGGCCAGCACGTGTGCCCTCTCAGCCGCTGTACCTACATCTTGGATGTGGCCTCAGAGATGGAGCAGGTGGATGGTGGCTACATGCTCTGGTTCCGGCGCGTGCTTTGGGATCAGCCACTCAAGTTTGAGAATGAGCTATATGTGACCATGCACTACAACCAGGTCAGCAAGTGTGGGCCACTTTGATGCTCTGGAAACTCCCAGATTCCCCTAGGCATCTAAGGTCAGACTTTGTGGCCTTGGCATTTGACACCTTCATTATTCAGCCCTGGTCCCTTTGCTTCTTTGTGTGGTCTCCTTGAAGTACTTAAACAATGTCACTCTCACTGACTAATTCTCAGACCTTTGCAGGTGCTGCCATTCCGCCTGGCCTGCCCTTCCTGCACCTACACTTTTCTAAGTCCTCCCCAACAAGGCTGTCACAAACAGCACCTCTTCTATGAGGGCTCTCTGACTTTACCTCTCCTCCTGATTGCCTCCTGCCACTTGGCCAGTTCCTCACTCAAAGGCCTAAGCAGATGTTGGCTGGCATTGTTATTTTTATCTTTGTGTTATTCCCCTTTGCTACTTGGTCCTCTAAGTCAGGATCCTGGGTTTTGCAAAATCTGATTCTCCCTTCCTGTGCTAACATTTGTGTAAGTGCTTAGACAGAGAGTGCTTGTTTTTGTCGAAATGCCAAAGCTTCAGCAATTCTAAGTACAAAATACAGTCACTTGGCTTTTGTGGCCACATGGTGTCACTGTTGCCCTACTATCCCTAGCAGTCTTATATAGTGCTGGTCAAGATAAGGCCTGTAGGCCAGCAGTTTAGCTTGGGAACTTGTTAAAATGCAAATCCTCAAGTCTTGCGCCAGATCTAGTGAATCAGAATCTGGTGGTGAAGCCCTTGCATCTGTTTTAGTAACTCTAGCATGTACAGTTTTCAGTAACTCCAGCCAACAGACACTCCCACACACTGTGGAGTGGATGCCCACACTCTTTCCAGGTCACCGTGGGAACTACTATATGGTCTTCAAGGCCCTCATAGTTCACCCTGACATGCCCTCTGTCATCTTTCCCCAAAGCCAGGAAAGTAACAGGCCACTCAACCCCAGAAGCAAATGGGACTGGAACCATTAAAATTTTGTATCAGCATAACCCCTGTGATTGAATGCCTGAATGCATGCCTGCCTGCAGGCTCTCATTGCAGTACTCCCCAACAGGTCCTGCCTGACTACCTAAAGGGCCTCTTCAGCAGTGTGCCGGCCAGCCAGCCCAGTGAGCAACAGCTACAGCAAGTGTCCAAGCTAGCTTCACTGCAGCACCGGGCCAAGGACCACTTCTACCTGCCCAGCATGTGAGCACCTGTTCACCTGTCAGCCCTCCCACCCCTACTCCACCCCATTCCTCAGAGCTGGCCTTCCCAGTCTCCTGTGTACCTCTCTTGCACCAGCAGACAGACTGGGAAGGGGCTGTCCTGGCCATGGGGCTGAAGTCCTCCAACTCGCCATATGAACTGGGACCACCTCTTCCCACAACAGGCTGCTTCCAGCTGGTATTAATAGCTCAGAGCAAATTTAATGATGAAAAGGCTTTCAAAACACACACCCCCTGTGGTCCAGGAAATACACATGGCCATGAAGAAAGGTTTAGCCACAGAAACATTCACCACAGTGTCACCTACAACAGCAACCTCAATGTCCAACAACAGAAGGTTCCTTGAATAAATCCTGGGTGTTAGGCAGCCTTTAAACTGATGTTCTCAAAGAGGTGATAAATTAGTCCTTCTCAGATTTGGTCTCAGGACCTTTTTACTTCCTGAAAATAGGACCCCAAAGAGCTTTTGTTTATGTGAATTGCATCTATCAATATAGTGACCATATTAAAAATTAAAACAATTAAAAATATTTATTAATTTTAAAATAAAGATATTATATTACATGTTAATGTAAATAACTATAATAATTATAATATATAAGGAATAATTATAATACAAATAATATAAATTAACATTACATGTTAATATAAGTAACTTATAAAAAAATTTGTATTTTCCAAAACAAGCTTAGTGAGAAGAATGGCACTGTTTTACGTTTTGCAAATCTTTATCCTCTGGCTTAATAGAAGAGAGCCAGCTTCTAGTATCTGCTTCTACAGTCAGTCTGCTGTAGGCACACATGTTGTGGAGCCCCTGACAAACTCCACTGTACACTTGTGAGAGAACAAGAGGGAAAAAAGCAACTAACATCTTAGTGCTATTATGGAAGTGGCTTTGACCTTGCATGCCCTAGGCCACACTTCGAGAATCCCTGGTGTGAATAATATTAAGATAATGTATGTACAGTGTATGTCCTAGTGCTCATAATGAAGTAAGGGCTTAGTATGTTATAGTTTCATGCAAAAAGCACAAGAAGCACATAAAGGTATAATTCCAACCCTGGATAAAAATAATCGAGTTCTTAATTTTTGCAAGGCACTCTGCATGCATTATCTTAGCTAATCTTCCCAACTGCACTTTACTTCCTCTTATACAGATGAGGCAACTGAGGCCCAAAGAGTTTACGTGGCTTTCTGAAGCTTATCGAGCTAATGGGTGGGGGGGATCAGGATACAAACTTGAGAAGACTGGGTCCAGATGTCAGGCTCTGACCCCAGCAGTGTGAAGAAGGAAAGATGTGCCCAGTGGGGGGGGGTGTCTCTTGGGGGAGGGGGATTCCTCGGATTTTCTCCTGTTTCCCAGTCTGCAAGCCTAGGGCAGCTGGGATGTACTGGGACTGCTGTTGGTATTTTCCAGTTGTCCTGAGAGGCAAAGGAGCTGCCCTGAGGGAACCAACAAGGCAGAGAGAAGGGACTGGAATGGGGGTGGGAGGCTGATGGTCCCTCAGGAGGCGTGGGGGGCGGTATTCTTGGCCTTCCTCTGCTCCATGCTCAGACCTGTGGTGGTGGTGGTAGCTTTGCTTATCCTGGTATTTCCACCTTCCCGCAACCTGGTGACCTCTGGCCTGGGCTTCTCCTTGGAGGCAGGGACTATAAACGAACTCACCTTGGGTTCAAGTCTCAGTCTCCTAACTCAGACTCACTTGAATACTGTGTGACCTTGGACAAGTCAGTGAACTTCTCAGAGCCTCGTTTTTCTCATCTTCAAACAGGGAGCCTAGTGGTGCTGGCCAGCAGTAATTGAACACCTGCTGTGTGCCGGGGTACTGTGTGAGCACTTTACCACCCATCTTCAACTTATCTGCACTCCCCAGCATTTAGTCTTCCAGGAAGGTGTAAAGATCACATCTGTTTTGCCTAACACATGCCTTGCAGTGAGGATTGAATGAGACTGTGTGCAGAGTACATGTAGTGACAATGATTGGCACTCAGGACCTCTTCTCCCACCATGTCCAGGCGAGAGATACAGGAGTACATCCCAGCCCAGCTATATCACACCATGGCCAGTTCAGCCTGGCTCAACCTGGTCAGCCAGCACCGGCAGCAGACACAGGCACTCAGCCCCCCAGGCCCGTGCCCAGTTTCTGGGTAAGAGTCAGGGGCTGGGGGAAATAATTATAGGGGATTTTGCTGAGGAGGGGATTCTAGAGGGTGGAGATGGAGAAACATTTTTCTTTCCACAAAGGTATTTTCAGTGTTAGCCAAGCTGAGCTGCCTAGAGAGGACACCTTTCTAAAATTATCACCAAGGCACCACCTAGGCTCTGGGTGGCCTTGGGCAGAGAGAGCTGGCAATTGGGAGAATTGCTACAAGTGGAGAGAGAGGAAGGTGCTGAGACATGAGGCTGGAGAGGCAGGAGAGGCAGGAGGAGACCCAGAATGAGGACTCCTTTGCCAGCCACAGTGAGAGAAGACATGGGCAGCAGGCAGCTGTGAAATCGAGGGCTCTGGTTGTCACTGATGAGTCCCTCACTCTGACTGCCCTTCTTTCACTCCAGGCCTCCTCAGTGCCTCACCCATGTTTGGCTCCTCCTTCTTCTTCATCCAGAGCTGTAGCAACGTTGCTGTGCTGGCCCCCTGCATCCTTGCCATCAACCAGAATGGCCTCAACTTTCTCACCATTGAGACCCACGTGAGTTGCATCAGCCTGGCACTGCCCTGAGCCCCACCCCTCAGAGGAGCTAAGATCTCCAGGTGGAAGCCCAGCTCCACCACTTATACCTTTGTGACTCTGGGCACATCTCCCCTGCTCTCCGAGCCTCATTTCCTCCTCTGGAGCATGGGGTTGATAGAACGACCCCATGGGGCTGTTGTGAACCTAAAATGAGATAAAACACGTACTAAGCATTCAGATAGTATATTTTATTCAGCTCCAGCTGCCATAACAAGGTACCACAGACTAGAGGCTTCAGCAACAGAAATTTCTCACAGTTCGAAAGTCTAGAAGCCCAAGAATCAGGTGCCAGGAAGGTTGGTTTTCTGAAGCCTCTCTCCTTGGCTTGCAGATGGCTGTCTTCTCCCTGTGTCCTCACACAGCCTATTCTCTACATGCACATCCCTGGTGTCTCTGTTTTGTTCAAACTTCTTTTCATAAGGACACTAGTCAGTTTGGCTTAGGACCGACTTTAAAGGCTCAATCTTCAAATATAGTCACATTCAGAGGTATGGGGGGTTAGGGCTTCAATATATGGATCTGGGGGAACATAATTAAGTCCATAACAAATAGGACCTGTTACCCCCTTTTTTAGTTCTTCTTCCAGAACTGGACCCTGAGATGAGGACTCTGGGGCAAGTGGTTTATTTGGAGGTGATTCTAGAAACAGTGAAAGTACAACTAGGAAGGGATGTCTCACATGTCTTGGGAACACACCTTGGGAAGGGTGTTTAGCAAGCAAGTTCCTGCTTTGGTAACTGGAGCCCTGGGAGACAGCATGGAACACCCCCCTCAGAATATGCCCTCTAGCCTAGGTACAAGGGAACTGAAGTGTCTAGTCACCACATTAGCCAAGGCATTAACTCTCATTGCTCTGGCTTTCCTTTTTTGCTCCAAGTTTGCTCCTGAAGATAAAAAGAAAGCTCCAGACAAAGAAGTACATGTGTTAAGCAGTGGCTTTGATGTGAAGGTCAGGGCAACCCACATCTGCAGCACTTCTAGATCCCAAGCATTTAGAACAGTGCCTGGTACACTGTATATCTTGTTGAATCAGTTTTACAAGTGAGATCCAGAGAGGTAAGGCATTGACTTGCTCCAGGTCATATAGTAAATCACTGGGGAACTGGTACTCAAACCGGGGCATCTTGCTTCCTACTGATCTGATCTGCAGGGGAGGGAGGGGTAAGGGTGGGTGAGACCATCTCACCTATAAGCCTGTCTGCTCTCCTCCCCACCAGGAGCTGATAGTGAAGCTCCCCCTGAAGGAGATCCAGTCAACACGGACCCAGCGGCCCACAGCCAGCTCCAGCTACCCCTATGTGGAGATCGTGCTGGGGGATGTGGCAGCCCAGCGCACCATGCAGCTGCAGCTGGAGCAGGTGGGTCCTACCCCAGGACCCAGGCCTTGTCACCCAGCCCTTCACTCCCTTATTCTGCTCACCAGGCTCTTCTCTGAGCCTGGCTCCAAGATAAGTCAGCTCCTTGCTATGACCCAGGGAGCTACCGGCCCAGTGCAGGGGACAGAACTGACCTAATACTGTACAGAATTGCAGGTCAATTAGGTGGTCTTCCAGTGAAGCACCTTAGTGGTGGGATCATGGGAAATAGCCCAGGGTTTTTACAGAATAGTGAGGAATTTGATGGAGAACCTGGTAGACACAGCCAGGGCAGGAGGGGTCTTAAAAATCCTTGAATGTCAAGCTAAGACTGCGGATTTCTCTTGAGGGCATTAGGAAGCCATAGAAGGTTGATGAGAGGGTAGGAACACAGAAAGTCTGAGGAGTTCACCAGGGCTAAGGCTTGGAAGATGGTTTGTGGGGCTTGGGATTGAGGGTGAGGAGAGTGGGGTCCCCATGTGATACATAGGGAAACAAGCCCACCTGCTCTGTCCCTAATCATACATGCAGCAACTGTGGCTGCTCCCTGAAGGTATGGCGGACCTCTAGGCTCCTGTCCAAGTATCACAGATTGCTGGGGGTGGGCCAGGACCAGGGTTCTCGCCCTGTTGGAAAGATGATTGAAGCTCACAGAAGGGGTAGAATTGGGGCTGGGACCCGCACTCTACCCTTGCCAGTCTACCACATTTGTCCTCAAGATCTGGGCCCAGGATCACACCCTTTTCCCCTCATGCCAGGGCCTGCCTTCAAGGGTCTGATTTCTCAGGGCAAGAGAGAAGAGTTCTCACGGCCCCAGCCCTGCCTCTAAGGGACAGGACCAGAAAAGAACCCCTATGGCCTCCTGTGCCCCTTGGTGAACCTGTGACTCAGGGCTAGGCTCCCTAGTCGGCTTTCTACTACACTCCAATTCTTTTCCTGCCATGATTACCCTAGTTCTGGCTTTACCCTCTGGCCTTGCTTGCATCCCAGAACCCTCCTCTCTCCCACTTTAGGTACCTGCCTCCTTGTACCTGCCAACAACCTCTTCCTACTTGGGCTCCTTTCTTGGGGCCTTCTCCCCAGATAGCCTCTAAATGTTACTGAGT
Organism: Eonycteris spelaea; assembly: GCA_003508835.1. Classification (NCBI taxonomy): domain Eukaryota; kingdom Metazoa; phylum Chordata; class Mammalia; order Chiroptera; family Pteropodidae; genus Eonycteris; species Eonycteris spelaea. The sequence goes on along the minus strand of PUFA01000285.1, from coordinate 126,264 downwards.
CTTGGCCTGTCCCCCAGCACCCTCTCTGGCCCTGAGGCTTCCAAAACCATCTGCTGTCATCAGCCCCCATACTTCCGTCTCCTGCCGTGAGCCCCCTGCATCTTCCTTGGAGACCAACAGTCCTCTTCATCTTACCTCCCAACCCTCCCAAGCACTCGGGCCCCCAACCCAGAAGCCCTTCCCATCACTGTCCCTCCTCTCATTATCTCCGTGGCCCTCTGCTCACTCTCCCCGCTTCCCTGGCCTCTTCCTGCCCCCTGATGCCAAGTTTGCCTTCTCCTCCCACCCCAGACCCTTTTGCACTTATTGCCTCCTTTACTTGGAATGTTCGCTCTCCTCCCCCATTCATCACAGGCCTCCTTCCCTTCCTTAATTCGAGTTTCAACACTAACATCGCCTAGAAGTCTTCCCTGACAATCCTCTTTTTTTGCCTCAGTAGCCCTGACTATGACTTGCAGACCATTTCATCTAGTTATTTTTTTGTTTATGTATTATTGTCTCCCCCACCAGAATATCAGTCCCAAGAGGGCAGGGCTGTGTCTATTTTGTCCACACTATATTCATAGCACAGTACCCGGCACATAATAGATGCAGAGTAAGTGGATGAATGACCAATGGAGTCCTTTTTGGCTTCTCTACTTCCTTGCAGCCCTGCTGACCTCTTTATGCTACCACCTCTGCCTCTTGCATGTAGAGTGGGGGACACATTCATTCATTCATTCAATGCATAACCATTGAGCATCCCTATGTAGCAGCCTCTGCACCAGCTGCAGGGATACTGAAGTGATGAAATCCCCTGATCACTGGCTCTCACAGAGCCTTGAGTCTCGTGGGATAGATAGATATCAAAGAATTTCTCCAATAAACCATGGTCAGTGTAGTTGAGAAGTACTGGGAGGTAATCAGGAAGGCTTCCAGGAGGAAGTGATATCTTAATGCGGCAGTGATTCAGCCAACAGATCCGGGTCCCTATCCCACCTACCTCTGACTGTGTGAGGGGATCCCAATGATGCCTGGAGCACTGCAGCATGTGGATAGGAAGATTGGCTGGAGGGGAAGGTCCCCATTTTATACTCTCTGATCTCATTAGCTGAGGTGGCCCCAGGGTGGAGCAGCCACAGCTAACCTCAGCAAGAGCACTTCAGAGTGTGGCCTTGGGCATCCTACCACCTGGGTTCAGTCCTTACCACCTACCAGCCGTAAGATCTGAGGCAAGTGGTTTCATGGTTCTAGCCTGTTTCCTAGCTTGTGGAATGGGATCTAAGTGTCTGCCTCATAGAGACACTGTTGGGATTAGAAGGGGTAGGAGACAGGAAGCTCTCAGAACAATGCCTGGCCCACAGTTGCCTTTCAGTAAGTGCTGCCCTCATTATTTCTACCCTCTCTCTGAGCAGTTCCTACTGGCCCTCCGGACATTCCCAGGGGGCTTCCAATTGGCTGTGCTCTGAGAACCACTCACAGATAAACTTTCCAGTTTCCTTTTGCCCCCCTGCCCCAATTGGGAGCTCTGAGGCTGGGTCACTGTATTTTGAGCTGTGGGTGCCAGGTGGTAACCATGGCAACACATAGTTAGAAACTGTTACCATTTTTTGACTGGACTAATATTTTTAAGATCTAAAGGAGTCACATATAATAAAATCCCATGGAATCCTCACCACAGCCTGTGAGGCAGGGTAAATTGAAACCCTACAGATGAGGCCACTAAGGCTTAGAGAGGTGAAGTAACTGGCTTCAGGTCACACAGCTCACATGCAGTAAAGCTAGCAGATGTTCTTAGTCTCCTGCTTGCTTACCCCTTCCAGCCTGCAGCCCAGCATTCCTTCTTCCATTCTCATGCTCCTCCCAGGGCTCTGGAGGAGGTAGGGAGGCTGGTCTCCACCTCTCTCCCAACCACATCTTACCCCAAGGTGCTAGCTGGGGAAGTGTTGGGTGGGTGTGGACTCTCACTGTCTCTCCTGCAGGGCCTGGAGCTGTGCCGTGTGGTGGCCGTGCACGTGGAGAACATGCTTAGTGCCCGGGAGAAGCGGCTCACATTGCCCCCCAGTGAGATAACACTGCTCTGACCCAGCCCCAGCCATGCAGCTGCCCTCTAATAGAATGCTTTGCTGTGTGGCCCTAGAGGAGTTACTGGGCCCTTCTGAGCCAGTGATCCTTGTAAAGGGTCAGAACCTTGGGGGAGACCAAGAGGTGGTAGGAGGAGTGACCCAAGTCCCCAGGAACCCGAGAAAATCCATCTAGAGTTGGGAAAGAATAGCAGCATGTAACCTAGGATCAGATAGCCAGAGGAACTTCCAAAGGCTGTCCCATAGGGCCTCCTGCCACATACCCACTGAGAGCCCTGCCCCTAACTCCCACCTGAGGCAAGAAAGGCCCATACCAGTGGCCTGGATGAACTGGACTTTGCCTTTGGTTTACCCTGGGTCTGATGTTCAAATGTGTTCCACATCCCAGCCCCTCACATGTCCTCCTTGGGTGCCCACTCAGCTTGGATTTGCGACCTTTGGTCATTTTTGTGCAAATTTCCCTGGCAGCCACCATTCCTCCATGGAGTTGCTGAGTGGCTAGAAAACAAGTCTGAGAGACGAGGCACGAGTTGGAGGCCTAGTTGTGCTCACTGCCCATGAACAGACTTCCAGAAGAGACATCTGTCCTTACCTCTCCCTGCAGACCCCTGTCCTCCTACTCTACACTCCTTGGGTAGCCCTAACCCCAGGCTCCCATCACTGGATGGGCCACACAAGGTTCAAGAGTAGTCTAGTAGAAGGAGCGTGAAGTTTCATGTCAGGGGCTAGAGAGGGAGAAGTCTGGGAAAGAGATCCCTAGAGAATAGGACTCTGTGGTTGGGTTTCAAAGAATAAATAGGAGTTTGCTAGGAATAGCTGGAGGGGAGGGGAATGAACATTCCAACAGAGAAAATAGTGTTTGTTCCCTAATATGTCCCCCAGAGCCTCTAGAACAATGCCTAACACAAAGTAGGCACTCAAAAAATACTTGTCATGGGAATAAAAGAATAAACGAATGTTGCTGGTGCTTTGGGGACTTGTGGGGGAGGGGAGCAGGAGTCTTGGGAGAGGAAATGGGGATAGTTATGTGGGGCATAATTGGCTGGAGAAAGGATTTATTTACTTATTTGATACCTATTAAGCACCTACTGTGTACTAGGCAAATGCCAGTCACTGGGAGTTACTCAGTTAAAGTATAAACCAGAATAAAATCTCAAAGTGGGAATTAGCTAGGTGATTAGGGTAGGAAAACAGCATGTACAGGAACCCTGAAGTGGACATTACTTAGGGGGGTGGACATTACTAGTGCAAGGACTTGAGATTGAAGAGGCTGGCAGGGGTGGATTGGGTAAGGTTTTGCAGGATACACTAAGGGTTTAGGATTGTATCCTAAGAGCCATGAAGAGCTTTCAAAGGTTTTTCAGTGGGGGCAAGGGGCAATCTGCTCAGATTGCACTTTGAAAAGGTCATTCTGACTACAAAGCAGAGTGCACGTAAGAGGCAGAGACCAGAGGGGAGGCTGCTGCAATGTCAGCTTGGAAACTGTGGTATGGACACTGGTGGTGGTGACAAGGGTGGGGAGAAGTTAACTTGGGGGAGTCTTAGGAGGTCCAATGGGCAGGACTGGGAAATCAGTAAGACCATCCTGAGACAGGAAGGGTCAAGGAAGAGATGCCACAGGACCGTTCCACTTTTACCATTGCCTTAGGTTGGCTTCCCCCATAGCTGATTTGTGAGGTCAGGTAAGTGGAGAAAGAGCTAGTTCTTTCTAAAGAGCTACTCCTGCTGTAGTAGCTCTGCCCATGTGAGATGTAAACGACCTTTTGGGATTCAGAATACGACTAGGCTGTGTGAATAGGGCAACTTGAAAGTGGGTCCTCCAGGTCAAGTCGCCCCAGCTGATACACATGGAACTGAAAGGAACCTCTTAGCCCATCCCTAGCCAGACTACAGATTTATGAGCTGGATAAGTGACTGTGGTCTCAGTTTTGGGGTACTTTGTTACAGAGAATTGGGTAACCAAAACATCAGGGCTTTTGGGCTTCAGGACCTGGGCCTTAAGGCATAAGGCTCATGTTTTAACAGCTGTTGTGGTGACTAGTGGCATCAGTGAATTGAGCTCTTTTAAGAGAAGGTAGCAATTCCTATGAGGCAGAGTGGAGAGTTAGGGGTGGCAGGAAAGTCAGACTGCTGTGTACCCCAGACACCCTAGAGGTACCACACTGGTCCAGAACTCCAGGTAGATGTGGGGAGATCCAGAGAAGAGGGAACCAAGTCCCAGGGTTTCCAGCCTAGCATGGGGTGAGAACAACACAAGAGAAATGTCTGGGTGCCATGGGAGCCTGAGATAGTCAACTGGTGAAAGCTTGCAATCACAGCTGAGAGTAGCAGGATGCACCATATGTGCATGCTGAAAAGTAACTGGAAGAACCTCTGCTGCCACTCTGTGAGATAGGGGGCTGGACTTGGCCAGGTTCCAGTATCTACATACTTAACGCACTGGTCTTCCTCTGCCCAGGTGTGCCTCCTGCTGACTAGGACCCACAAGAATCTTCAGAAAGTCTTGGTTTGGTAGTTAAAGGTCCAAGTTGTGGAGCCAGAAATCCCTGCGTTCAACAAATTCCACACCTGTATGCTGGTTAGCTGTATGGCCTTTTGCAAGTTGCTTGCCCTCTCTGAGCCTCTGCTTTCTTCTTTGTAAACTGGAAGCATTGACAGAATCTTTAGGACAAGTGCTTTCTAAGTGGTCATCATTATGTTCCACATGGGATTCAAATGGATGTCTGGAGTGGGGAACGTTTTTTTTTTTCAAGAAAGCTAATTTTCATCAAGTTTTTACTCTACACTCTGTACATGTACTAACCCATTTAATCCTCAAAATATCCCAACAAAGTTGGTACTATTATTGCCATTTTGTACATGGGGAAACTGAGGCCCATAGTAGTAAAGCAAGTACCTACTTAGTGGCCTAGTCAAGATTCAAATGTAGGCAGCTGGATTCTACAGTCTTTGCTGTCTGTCACTGAGGCTCAGAGAAGGGAGGGCCCTGATTCCAGAATACAGTCAGGTAGGAGCACATGGTAGCTTCCAATGAGAGTGTCTAGGATGGGAGGGGCTGTTAAAATCTAGAAAAGAGGTGATTTGAATTTTTGCCCGGGCTCCCTAGGGGAGTCTCTAGAAATACTTTCTGATTCCTGAGGTAGTGAGCTCTCCGTCAAGCAGGTGTGTGAGCAGAGTATGATGTCCCCCTGTTGGAAGGCAGTATGGAGTTGGGCGCTGGGCTCCTGAAGGGCTTGAGCCCTCCCAGCCAAACAGTCTATTATGAAGGTAAGGAGGCCCTGCCCAGGTGTTCACTTAGTATGGCACAGGCAAGACTGGAGCCATAACCTAGGCTTTGCTGCCCTCTGGCTGCCTTCTCACTACCTATGGCTGCCTTCCTACCACCCCCATCACCAGCAGCAGCACCCCACTACGCTATGTCAGAAAAGGACAGGAGCCAAAGTTACTGTAGGCTTCATACCTGCCTCACTTTTCCTCTGCACCTGCTGCTTGGAAGGGAGAGTAAACCAGCAGGGAACCTGGAGACAGAGCCCAGGTGTCCAGGATTCCCCATCCCACAGACTTTGCTGGTCAGGCCTTGCCAAGTCACTACACAATAACCCCACCTCCAACAGGGACTGGTAGGACTGTTTACAAATGCAGAGACTGAAGCCAACTCTGCTTAACATACATGACTTCAATTCATCCTCACAACTACCATAAGAGGTGGATACTAGTGTTATTTCCATTTTTACAGACCAGAAGACTGTGGTTCAGAAAGGGGAAGTCACTTGCTCAGAGTCATACAGCCTTACAGCCTGTCAGGAGGTCAAGATTCAAATCCACGTCTCTCAGATTCCAGAGGCCGTTGCTTATGCTTTGACAAACTGCTGGGGGAGAGGGGCGGTAGAGAGGGCTCAGAGACACACTGGCTGGGAGCAAAATGGCTAGGAAGTTGAGGCTGAAGGCAGACGCAGAGGCCAGATCATGAAACCTAAGATGCATTTCATTTCAGTGAGAATCTGGGAAGTTTGCCAAAGAGAAGTGAGCTGAGCCTCAAAAAATCAAAATGAAGATGGGTGGAAAGGAACCAGTATACTAGCTTGGATAAAGTCCAGTAGGTGTAACAGGGTATATATCTGAAGACTTGACAGTGTCCGGGTGAGGCTGGGTGGGACTTAGTGTTCGCGCAGAAGGGTAGGAAAGGTCTTCAACAAAGGCCTTGAACGCCAAGCAAAGCAGATGAACTTTATCTTGAGAGGTTGACCAGAAAACCCTACCCGTGGAGCCGCCCCTGCTCACCCCCAGTCGCCTGGCCTCTGTTCACACCGATCACCTTGTCCGACCGCACTACTTCAAAACTTTTTATTATTTCTGGTAATGATCTACAATTTTGCCGTATCCACAAGCTTATTCGTCCCCTTGGGTTTTCTTCTGCCGTTCCCGAAAAGAGGTGCTCTCATACTCATCTCTATGTCAAAGGAAAAGCTATGACAAACCCAGCGGCGCAAGCGCCCGAAGCCGGCCGGACGTGACTTTTGGAACGTCCGCTCCGGGTGGGGGCGGAGGGCAAGCCGTCGCGGTGGTGGATGAAGAGCGGACAGGGAGATGCTCCGTCAATGGGTCACGTTCTGCGAACGCTGCTGCCTGGGTTCAGAGCTGGGACGCGGTACTCTTGACCCCGCAATTTCAGTAGTATCCACTGGTTTCAGAAGTTTGCTTAAGCGTCTGAGGGATTTCTTCCGGTCGGTTCTCCATTCAGGCACTTACTTCGCCACCCATTCACCCTCAGGGGTCCTCAGCGCCCTCCCGACCACTAATTAAGTGACGGACGCAGTAGCCAAGGCAACCGCCTGATTGACAGTTATGGTTACCAACCAACTTGCGGAATCTCCCGTCTAGGCCCGCCCTGCACGCAGTCGGTGGCCCAATGAAAGAAGTGAAAGCGTCAAAGGGGACGGTAACGGGGTAGCCTAGGTTGTGGCGGTTCCCCGGGAGATTGCGCGCCGGGGCCTAAGGCGTTTTCGGGCAATAGGACAATGCTATGACGCAGCATCACGACACCGTTGGCACTGTGAGCGCAACCCTGTGGAGGGAGCCTTTCGGTCGTGGAGGTGGCGCGGCGTGGAGGCAGGTTGCTGTTTGAGGGTGCTCCCTTGGAGCCCTTCACGAGTGGGGGAGGGGCGACAGCCGACAAGCGGTCCCCGTCTGCGCTTGCGCTGGCACCTCTGCTGACCCGGCCCCGCACGCACGCGCATGCCTGCCTGCGCGTGGAGCCGCCGTGATCGGCAGCATTGCGCGTGCGCGCTAAGGAACTCGCTGAGGAGCGGCGCTGGCGGACGTCGGACGGTCGGCGCGTGACGTCGTGAGAAGCGCTTTAAAGTGCGGGTCGGGCCGGGTATCTGAGGGTCTGGCCGGGAGTCAGGCGGAGCCTTCGCGGTGGGCTTCTGCGGCATGAGGCGCTGCGGGCGCCCCTGCTCTCCAGGACGTGGAGAAGGTGGTGGAGGTGGAAGCTTCGTTGCTGCGACCACTGCATGACCCGCCGCCCCTGAGGTTCGACCCTGCGCCTGGCCTCTTGACTCCCCCCGCCGGGCCCTCAGGCCTCGCATGGGGGCCTGGCGTTGAGGATCCCCTTTTCTCCGGGGGCCCCGGGGCACATCCCCCGAGAGCCATGCCCGGCCGCCCTGCCCGCCCCGGAGGACCCTAGAGCAGCGTCGTGGGGCCATGGCGGCCGCCAGCGGTTACACAGACCTGCGTGAAAAGCTCAAGTCCATGACGTCCCGGGACAATTATAAGGCGGGCAGCCGAGAGGCAGCGGCCGCTGCGGCCGCTGCTGTGGCCGCGGCCGCCGCAGCCGCCGCTGCCGCCGAGCCTTACGCGGTGTCCGGGGCCAAGCGCAAGTACCAGGAAGACTCAGACCCCGAGCGCAGTGATTACGAGGAGCACCAGCTGCAGAAGGAGGAGGAGGCGCGCAAGGTGAAGAGTGGCATTCGCCAGATGCGCCTCTTTAGCCAGGACGAGTGCACCAAAATCGAGGCCCGCATCGACGAGGTGGTGTCCCGCGCCGAGAAGGGTCTGTATAACGAACACACGGTGGACCGGGCACCACTACGCAACAAGTACTTCTTCGGCGAGGGCTACACGTACGGCGCCCAACTGCAAAAGCGCGGGCCCGGCCAGGAGCGCCTTTACCCGCCGGGCGACGTGGATGAGATCCCCGAGTGGGTACACCAGCTGGTGATCCAGAAGCTGGTGGAGCATCGCGTCATCCCCGAGGGCTTCGTCAACAGCGCCGTCATCAACGACTACCAACCTGGCGGCTGTATTGTGTCTCACGTGGACCCCATCCACATCTTTGAGCGTCCCATCGTGTCTGTGTCCTTCTTTAGCGACTCCGCGCTCTGCTTTGGCTGCAAGTTCCAGTTCAAGCCTATCCGGGTGTCGGAACCTGTGCTTTCCTTGCCGGTGCGCAGGGGGAGCGTGACTGTGCTCAGGTAACCCGCCGGGAGGAGGGGGCAGTTCAGCTTCTTTAGCTGCCCTCCCTGACCCAGGAGGCATTAGCTTCTAGGAGCCCGTGCTTTACAGTTCTGGCCCATTCGTTTTTGCGGGGGTGATGAGGAGAAAGGGGTCTGCGTTTCAAACATGTAGTAGAAAAGCAGGCAGGGAGGGCTCAGGAAACCCTCGAATTCTGTATCCCGAGGGTAGGTTTGGCATGATCAGGGACCTGACTGAAAATTGAAGGCATCTTTCTAGAAGGCTAAGATTTTAGGAGTTTCCGTTTGTGATTTTAGCAAATCACTGTTTAATTCTGGGCCTCTATTCTCAAATTTGTGTTTAAAAAAAATGAGTTGAATTTACTATTTTAATCTTTCCAACTCTGCTATTCGTGGTTTCCTTAACAGACAGTGTTCATGGACTGAACAGAAATACAGAGGAAGGCCCTTGAGCATGTTTAATTGATACACATTCTCCATTGAACAGAGTTGTGATTGGGCCAAGAATAGAGTGCAGCGGACTCTTAAAATTCAGCCCCTGTTGGCTGCAGAAGAGCCCATTGGTGTGTACCTTTTATCAGGGCTAAATGAAACAAAATAAAGCTGGTTTCTTTACCTGGAATTTGGTCTTGTGATTATGTCAGCAGCAGAACCTAGGTTCTTGGCCTGTTTGGGGCCCCATATGCTGCTGAGAATTAGTACCCTGACCCAGAGGAGATTGCCTGCTGAAGGAACACTTTTGCTCTTTATATGAGGCAGAACATTTATTTAGGAGCTGCCTTTTTCCAACTCTGAAACAAGTAAATCTAGCAAAGTACTTCCATAAATCCCCAAAACCTTTTAGGAGGTCTAGACTACAGCTGTTCAGAGTGGTTTGGTTGACCACCAAAGTCTAGTACAGGATCAGGACACACTGAGATTTTGTCGTGAGCAGTTTAAGCTCCGAAATGCAGTCAGTGCCATAGCCTGTGGTCATGGGGAGAAGCAGCCAGGGTCCCTGGAGCCCTCCTAATATCATGAGTAGGTCATCTATTTGAATTGAACGGCCTGAGGCTGCTTTCATATCTGGGATGGTAACAGACCTTGTGATATCCAAGGTCTCCTGATGGGGAAGTTTGGGAAGTCAGTGGCAGCAGAAGCAGTATTTGGCCTCCTTATGTGTTAGTTGCCCTTTTCATCATTCGGGCTTTGAAGCTTTGCCTTAGACCTATACATGGTACTCCTAGATTGATGTCTTAGCAGAGCTCTTTAGGATAGGATATCCAGGGCAGACCCTCCCAAGTGGCTTGCTGTAGAAGACAGTTTGGTGTCTGATTTCACTGAAGGGTGGTAGATACCGAAAGGACCTCACACAGCCCTTTGGTCTGTTAATGAGATATTAATTTTTCATGTAGTCACAGCCCTCAGGGTTGTTGTCAAGAGGTCTAACAATAGTTGGCTATGTAATGGGGCAATCACAGGAAGCAGTTTAACTTTGAGACTTCCCACCCTTGTTCATATGGGCACCCCTGTATTGAAGAGCGGAGTTTCAAGTTCTTAAAATGCAGGTCTGTTAATGATCAGAAACAGGATTGCATCATCAGGAAAATTTTCTTCATCTTTCCCTTAGAATAGTAAAGTCCTAAAGCTTTCCTAGTCCCTTCCAACTCCTCTTGAATTCTGACTTGGCTATGGAGTTGGTGTAGGAGGCTCAGCCATGTCCTGAAAACGGCTGCCTCAGGCTTTGAATCCAGCTTTCCTCATTTGCTTTGGGATTTCCTGGTGTTCTCTGAGCTGGGTTTCCCATCTGTAAAATGGGGGTGATGCAAACTTCTAAAGCCTATTAGAATTCAGTGATGATTTTGTGTCCTGGCACAGGGTGGACACGTAAATGAGTGCTCACGTTCATGCACAATCATTTAATAATTCCCTGCTCTCTCTTTGGAGAAGGGGCTAGGGATGTGGTGGAGCCTAAAATATGGCTTTTCCCTTCATGGAATTCACAGCCCATTGGAGGCTGCAGACAGTTAGTATTAAGCCCAGAAAGGTAACTGCAGGGGTGCATTGAGGGAGGCATCCTAACCCACTCTGGAGTGCTGGGAGTTTTGGGGAGAAAGTAAGCTGGAACTTGAAGGGTGACTAGGAGGTAACCAAGCAAAGAAGATTTTGGCAGCAGTAGCAGAGAATAGCTCTAGGTAAGGGGACGCGGGGGGTGGGGGGTGGGGGTAGGTGGGGGGCATGGGCGTGTAGATGCTGACTTGAGGCAGATGAAGTTCATTATTAGTCCTCACATCCAACCTGGACTTGAAGTAGAGATTCTGGTGAGGCATGTCTTCTTGGTAAATAAAGTCCTAGGTCAGAGCTTTTCAATACCAGTACTATTGACGTTTTTGTGTTGGCTAATTCTTTGTTGTATGGGAGCTGTCCTGTGCATTGTTGAGTGTTTAGCAACATCACTGCCAGTAACAACTATGACAACGAAAAATGTCTCCAGACATTGCCAAATGTCCCTTGAGAGGCAAAATCATCCCCAGTTGAGAGCCACTACGCCAGGGTTCTGAACACCCCCACTGATTTAAATTTTATAACACCTGCTCACTTAGCACTGTCAGCTTACTTGCTGTGCAGGTGGGTGAATACCTTCCTGTTAGTAGTGGTTCTTTTCAAATCCTACTTGAGCTCATATATTTCCTAGTATGTATTCCAGGCCAGAGATGAGGAGCTGTTGTTCTCTGCATATGGGGAAGGGCTGTAGTGATTCTCATCTGACTCAGACTTCAGTTGTTGGTGGCCGTGGGGTGTCTACCTGTCCAGGACAACATGGCAGGAATACAGTTTGATATTTAATAGTTGTTAGTGTGGATGTTAGTGTGTGACACAGGTTGACTTAGCAGTGTCCAGCGTGGGCATTTAGAGCAAGGCCTCACAGACCCTTCTGGAGGTACTTTAAACTTTTTTCCAAACCCATTTGTTTTCTTTGTAACCTTACGTTGGGCCTGGATGGATCCCCTCTTAATGCTGTTCTCTAGGGAAGTAATATATTTTACCTCCTTTTCCTATCAATTCATACCACCTGTCTTCTTCCTGTTCCCTGTAGGGTGAATGGGCAGATTAAAACATTTAAGTTGGATTAATTAGAATAATTACTTCAAGGCTAATTGCTTACTTGCTGCTACTTTTAATCATTGCTATATGGGCAGTGGTTTGGGGGGCCAGGTGCCCAGAGACCCAGGCCCTAGCCACCTGTCTGGAAATGACTGTATTGCCCAGCCATGGGATGGATATACAGAGGTGAGCCTGTAACTCCTAGTTAACAATTGATAACTGGGTGGAGTGAGTACCCCTGTCAGTTCTGGGCTAACAGCTGATCTTCAGCTGGTTGAAAGCAAAATTTAGCTTTCTGGCTTAAAATAGTTGGGAAAGTAGGGCAGATAGGTCTGGGCCACATCTCTTGTGTGGAATCTTCTGATTCCATGAGAGGGGGAGGAACCTCAGGATGAAGTCAGGGCAGTGCATTTTCAGGAGGAGCTTTGGGCCAGTGGGGTTGACTGACCTTGGTTCTGCCAGGCCTGATAAGAAGGCAGAGGGCAACAAAGGAAAGGAAGTTAGCAGGCAAACCATGTTCTTAATCCTGAAGCTCAGAGCAAGCAGAAAATAAATAGGTTATAAAAATTTCAGGGCTGGATGGCCATTTTACCTGGGCAGTTGGTGTGCAGCCATTGTTTAGGTAGGGTGCTTGCTTTTTAGGGACCTGGGCTCATCTTTGCAGACTTCTTCCATGGGGGTCATTGGTATATCTGTGGCCTTTGCTGAGGCCAGTGAGGTCACCAGGAAACACAAATGGGCTTTTCTTTCCCCCTCATTACCTACCAAAATCCAAAGAACATCCCCCACTCAAACCCCCCCCCCCCAAAAAAAATTAATGTAGCATAGACACTAAAACTAAGAGTTTTGGTTGGAGTTCCTGTGTCACCACTTTAGCTGTTTTTCCCTGGGGAGGGTACTTAACCTCTTTGGGCCTGAGTTTTCCTCTGCAGAATGGGGCTATTAATACCATAGAGTTGTTACTGAAAAGTGAATCTTTTTCACACTACTGAATGCTTGAAGTTTAGGTAAAGTGTCTCAGAAAATGAGTTGCCTTCTCTGCTTAGCTACTACTGTCTATCTGTACCTTGATGTGTACAGAATTGGGACTCTGAGCAAGTAGGTAGTGTTCTTTCTAGATTCAGAAAGTCCTAGGACTTCTAATGAAGTTAGGGCATATGTCGTCTTGGAGGTTTGGGTCTGCTTATAACTTGAGCCTGAGCTTACCATCCTAACCCTGTCTCCAAGTAGCTGGTCTGCTTCCCCCAAAGCCTCAGCTTCTCAGTCCTGCAGGCCTATGACTGGTGAGGTAGGCTTGTGGATGCTGCCCATAGCAGGTATCCCTAACCATAGGGAGTTTGTCACAAGGCTGATATCTTGGTCAGTACCTCCGTCTCTGGTTCTCTCCTGTGCCAGGTAGGGCATAGAGTAGATGGGAAATGGTGGCCATCTTGGGAAAGTGCATTAACTCAGTCTCTAAGATTGTCCCCTAGAGAGAGATATATAGTCCCTTGTCATTGAATTTTTAAGATTTCTCATTTAACCTGCACCTAATCCTCTGAGGACTGACTTGCTATGATCTCTGTTTTGCACATGTAGAAACTGAGGCTTCAAAGCAGTAGAACAGTTGAGCTCGACACACATTTGTCTACTGTATGCAGAGCTGAGGAAGAACTTTGCAGAGCTTTGTCTTGTAGGGAAGACAGTTTTCACAAAACCAAATGTAGTAGTAGAGAGGCGTGGGTGGACGGTGTGGGGAAAACCCAGCCCTGGGGAGGCGAGGAAAGCTTCTTAGGGAAGGAGACTCAAGAGTTACTGTAAGGCACAGCTAGTGGATGACAGAGCCAGGTTCTGTCAGTCTTGATGCTTGCGGCATGTTAGTCACTACTGCAAGGGGAGAGGGGGAACTCCAGGGGGCTCAGCACAAGCAGGGAGCAGGCAGGTTGATCAGCACAAGGTATTCCTTTCTCTTCCCTGTGAAAACAAAAGAGTAGAAAGCACTGGAACTTTTCTTCATGCCAAGGGTAAGACTGGACCCAGGGCATATTAAATTTCAAGCTGGCTGACTGGGAGTCTCAGTTTCTCTTATAGCAAGTAGGTTCCTTAGCAGTAAATAACCTGGTCTCTGGTGGACACTTTCTGATGAAGTTTAGCCAGACAAGCATCCCTTGGTCAGGACTTTGAGCCTTCTGCTCCCAGAGGAGCCTGATATACTTTGAGGAGGTATCAGAAGGCAGTGGTGTCACAGCTGCCAGGAAATTCTAGAAGACTAGTGCTAATGAGCTCTTCTGGTGGGGTCAGTGCCAACAGTCATTTCTGTGGGCCTCTGCAGTTCTACCTCTTCACTAGTTCTTCTGAGGCCTGGGCTCTGTGGCAGGAACCTGGCATGGCTTATTTTTCATTCTAGAGCCCTTTGGGGGTGGGGACAGTTAAGATTTGACAAACATCTGGATTTGCTCCAGAACTGCATTAAGTGTTGGAGAAGTCAGGGCCCTTAATAGTGCCTATAGTCAAGTCAGACAGATTCATAACACTTGTTAATAGTAGAGAAGGTTGCCTATATCCAGTACTGTAGATTCAGGCTTAGAAATGTGCCTTGGAGTACCTTTGAGGAATTGGACTTAGCTTTTTGCGGAAATCCTGTGTTTATATGGGGTTGTCTTACAGTCCAGACCTGAATGTGGAGTGTCAGGAGCATAGGAGGAGATCTAGAGATCCTAGCCCTGGAAATAGGGCCCAGGTGGCCTCTGCTGCTGGCAGATTTCCTGCAGGGGGAACCTGGATCACATCTCCTTGGCAGGTGCTGAACCCAAAGCTCTGGCTTGCCCAGGGTGGTCCAGGGCCCTCTGGTTTGTGTCAAGTGTTTAGTAAATGGGGGTGGTATACCAAGCACCCTGCATTATCTAACAGTTCTCAAACAGCCCTGCAGGTAGGACTCCACTGCCCCTTTCCAAAGGTGCCGGCTGTGTAGTGTTAGAACTATAATTCTGCCTGGAAGGAGGCATTGTCCCATCTAAAAATTTTTATAGTTATTAGTGGCCACAAAAGAGTGCCTACGTTATAAAGCATAACAAAATGAACACCCAGGAACCTACCGTTGTCCATATTATGGATGAAGAAACAGGTTTAGGGCCAGCAAGTGACTTAACTAAAGTTACAAAGCTAGCCAGTAACAAAGCTCAGGTTTGAACCCAGGTCTCTTCAACTCCTCAGTCTCTGTGTGGCATTTCTCACCATGGGCCTACAGTTATTAATAGGTGTTATTTGAGAGAAGGTTCTTTGGTCAGTGCTCAGTTAAAGTCAGCAGTTTCTTTTGCTACAGTGATTTTCATATCCTTAACATACTAATGCTTTTTAGACTCCTTAATACTTTCTAACTTAATTTGACTGTAGACATTTGTCCATAGTCTCTTGTGTGACTGATACAGAGGAAACTGAGAAACTCTGGTCTAGGAGCAGCTCTAAGGGGAAATCCCTAAAACATATGTTCTTTTCTCTACCCCAAGTATGGCGTCAAATCAGATTTCCAAATCAGAGGTACTTTCCTCTCAGACTTACTTTTTCTTGCTCTTGCTTCTAGTTCTTGTCCACAGCTGGGGCAGCCTGCTGTGGCCATTTTGAGGAGTCCTTCCCTTGCCCACAGTTTTTCTGACAAGTTAAGCATATGTCTTTACAGCTGCCCTCAAAAGGGGAGATGATTAGCATCCAGGTGAAGGAAGATTTGTGGTCCAGGGATGGTCAAGGGAATCCTGAGCAGGAGAATATTAAGAAGGTGCTCACCTCCCACTAGACCTGTGGCCAAGTATGTTTCTGGCTGTGTAGAACTGCCTTAGCTCAGTGGAGGAACTTGGGATGGGGTACCTCTTGGGTGCCATGCTCCCAATTAGGGTATGCAATGGGGCTCAGGAAGCTGAGTTCGCTTTATAGTGTCAAATCAGAAAGATGTTAGCTGTGAAGGGAACAATCATCTATATTCATTGGTTTGGGAGCATTTTTAAAAATCATGTAACTTGATGAAAATAGATATTTATGATGGAAATTCTTAAAATATCCCAAACACAGCTGTCTTCAAGATTTTGAATCCCCCCCCCCGCCCCCCAAATGGAAGTTTTTTGAAAGCTTTATTCCAAGTAGACAAAATCTCATTTTGAACATTTTAGTCTTAGTTCTCTCTGGTGACTCAGTGCTATCAGTGTCTGCCTTGGCTTCCTCTGCAAGCCAAAGGGTGAGGGGAAAGGAGGGAAGGAGGAAGAGGAGGAGATGTTCTTTTCTTGTCACCAAGGTCTGGCCTGAGTCACTCCAGCTGCCTCCAAAGCAACTAAAGGTGTACCCTCTTGGAGGCCTTTTAAAAGGAGAGCTCTTATAGTCTGTGCAGGGAGTTTCCTGCTTCGGCTTCTGCCTTCAGGCTCTCCTTTGCCTCATCCCAGGTCTTTCTTGCATGGTTTCTTTGCAGAAGTGTTCTGGAGCTTAACATATTATTTCCCTTCCATGTGGATCCTTGAACCTCTCAAGGCAGCCATAAGACCTGAATCAGATTTTTCTCCTTACCCCCCACCCCTACCCACGAATTTTGTCCATTCTCCATGCTCACATGTTCTGTTTGTTTTTAGTGGATATGCTGCTGATGAAATCACTCACTGCATACGGCCTCAGGACATCAAGGAGCGCAGAGCAGTCATCATCCTCAGGAAGTAAGTGCCCTGGTACCTGACACCTCCAGGCCTCTCTGAAGATATAGGTATGAGTTCACTTAGAACTTGGCTGCTCCGTATCAGTAGCATGGTATCTGGAAGCCTGGGAGAGGAAAAAGGCTGTGAGTTCTCTTTTCGATTTGACTTCTGTGAGGATAAAGCTGTTTTATATTTTCTTCATCAGAAAATTAATTTCTGTGGCTGTTGAGAGAGTTTAGGGCTGGGCAAAAGCACATGCTCTCAGTGTTATGAGAACAGTATTGAGACAGGATTTGGAGAACACTTTTCCAAACACCTCCCCCACTTTTCCTGACTTTCTTGGTTCTGATTTATCACATATGCTCTTGCTGATTATTTTTAGACTTGCTTTAGCAGCCTGCTTTAAAAATGCCTGGGTTTTCACTTCGGGGAGGAGCAGGGAGTGAGGAGAGGAAAAGAAGGTGGGAGGTTAGGCTGTAGTGTTCAGCAGGTACATAGCTGTGGCTGTCCCTCGTCTCTGGCCAGGAGTCAGGGATGTACAACCAGCATTGCCAAACTCTTCTTTCTTTCTGCTCAAGGGGTGCATGGATTGAGTCAAGCAGACCTTGATTGCCTGGCTGAGATCAACAGATTTCTGCACTCTAAAGTTAAATTATTTGCCCCTGACCATACTGTCCCCTTAGAGGGAAGTCACTATGTGCAGCCCATACATAAGAAGTGGGGAGTTAGCGCCACCTCTTTAAGCGGGGAATAATCTACACAAATTATTTGGAATTCTACACAGGAATTGTTTCTTCTCCCCCATTTGTTTGTTTGTTTATTCACTCATTTACTCATATCAGTATGTAACATGGATATTTATGCTTAACTTATTTTAGGTTTGGCCATTGGGAGTGCTCTTTAAGTATGTCCTTATTTTCTAACTTGCCAGCTTTTTAACTTTAGTCGATAACTTTGGTGTCTTGGCCCTTTGGGCCTTGAACTCCAGAATAATGTGGTGGTGAAGTCTCTTTGGCATGGCTCTGCCACTTTGTCGAGTCAAAACTTTGAGTCTTTGTAGAGTGGAGATGATTCAGACCTGTGGGACAATCCTGTGGTGCAGGCAGAGCACTAGGCACATTTGGGCACCCCAGACACAGGTCTGCTTGGCAGCTAGCAGCCTCTTTGCTCTAGCCCAAGAATGTTCTCAGAATTCATCAGAAGAAAGGTTTTTATCTGCCTTTCCGCTTTTTTTTTTTTTTTTTCCTGTGGTGCCCAGCACAGACCACATCCCAGAATCTGGAAGTGATAGAGCCCAGGTTGTAAATCCCTTCTGGTCTTTCCTCCCCAGTCATTTCTTCTCAGTAGTACCTGGCACCTCCAACTGCAGCCACAGATAGGTGGCCTGCTCAGGCCAGGAACCTGGAGAGGGACTCCCAGGGTGATATAGAACCAGAGCAGCAGCTTTGCGTGTGTTCCCTCCAAGCCTCTCACAATAGGTTACCTCAGGAAAATCTTCACTGGAAGTACAAATGGAGGTGGCCATAGCCGGAATATCAGTTACTCTTCAACTGTTAGCTTCCTCTTGAATGGCGTCTTTCATACGTGGTTACCCAGGCTGGCTGAGTTGCATGCTTCTCAGTAGAGCTAGGTGTCTTCACTGTTACCAGTTCCCCCAAGAAGCTCTTTAGCCAACTGGGCCCCCGGCAGTGGTCTGACCTCAGAAAGGCTATTGTTAGCAACTGAGGCTCTTTGACGTTCCAATTTGAGTGGTCCCAGCAGCCAGCCAAGGAGTAGGCTGGAGGGCAGACATACAGAGCTTTGGGGTGAGAAGGCTGAAGAGGAGTGGGAGGATGCTAACCAACTTTCTCAAGTACCTGAGGCACAGGCATCTCTGTTGCCTGCAGGATAAAATTCAAGCCGCTTTGTTTGGCTTTGTCTATTCATCCAACCTAATCTCTTCTATTCCTCACTTACGTATGTTAAAGTACTTGAAATTCTTAGTATGGTCTATGGACTTGTGTCCTAGGCTTTTTTAATAATGTAGTCTCTGTTGGGAATGCTTTCTTATCTAACATGTTCATCTTCTGATCCATACCCTACCCCCCAAATGACTTATATACACACACTGAAAGTTCGTTAACCTAGCCATCCTTCAAAACTCAGGAGTTGACTGTTTTGACATGCCAGAAGCATCATATACACATCTGTAGCCCTCTTAGTACACCCCTTCCCCCTGTAGACTGTCACAGCCCATATACTTGCCATCGTGAATTTCCAAATCTGTCTTCTGTTGTGAAAGAGAGATCCCTGTTCATCTGGAGTTCAGCATGAGGCCTGGCCCAGAGGAGGACAATTTAGGCTGAGGAGGAGAAGCTTCAGAGTAAATGTAGGGGCTTGTCTTGGAAAAAGACAAGCTCGTTACCAGATAAAAAGGGGAGCATCCTGGCCCAGACACTGCCTTGATATCAGGGATATGGCCTTGGTGTGTACCTGGCTGGCTTGATGTCTTCTGGTGAAGTCATGTCCAGATGGGTGGAATTTGGGTATTGAGCTGGCCCTGCTTCTCATAGGCAGAAGAGTAAAGCTAGTTTGTCTTCTCAAGATTACATAGGCTACTGAGAGAGGGCCTGGGGGCTCTGTCATCAGCTCAGGTCAGTCAGAGCAATGGCCTCATGGGAATTGGGTTGGCAGCTGCAGAGTTCTTTGTGGTTCAACAAAATATGGCTCCTTGGAATGTGGATGATGCTGAGTCCTCATGAGTCTGGTGCCATCATTTCTCACAAGGAAGATGGGCTGGGAGTGACCTGAGAGTTTCTGTAGGAGTGGATCCTTGGGATACAGCTTAGGTACAGCTTAGTGTAATAATCTTTTGGGGGGCACTAGTAAATGGCTGAGTGAGGCCTAGAACCTGGGTCTCCTGGTATTGGGTCTTGTGGTCCCTTGGTGGATGGCACAGTGGCCACCCCAATCCCTGTTCCTGCCCCACTGTGTCATTGGTGCGGATGCTGAGTTTAAGAAGCAAACTTACATGCAGATAGGCATTCTTGTCTCTATTGTGGAAGTAGAAAGCTGATTAGTGAGAATGTTTTGAGTGGCAAGAGAGCTACTCTATAGAGAGTGGGGTGAAGCAGTAGCTAGCTGCAGGCTGGTTAGCTCCTTAGCATTCCCAAATTTCCCTAAATGTCAATTTCCAGCCCACCCAAGGCAAGCTGCCCAGCATGCATCTTTATTAATCAGTGGTACTTCTTTTAGGGAAACTGGACCTAACCTTTTAAAACTATGGTTAATGTTTTAAATCACTGGTTAGAGAATGAAGGGGCAATCTGGATTCTGGGGTATAGTAATTTGTCAGAGCTGAGTGTGGGGTGATCCATTTTTTTTCAGTTTCCTAATGTGCAACCTGCTGACGGACCATGTGAGCTGCCCCATGCCAAGCACCTACTAGGTGCTAGGCACTGAGTAGAATGCTGTGTACACATTAATCCTCAGTGTGTGAACTCTGTTTGGAAAAGGGCACAGGTAGGCATTGAGCTGCCTCGGGTGATCTAGTTTGGAATGATCTTCGAGCAGAGATTCCTTACTTGGAAACATTAAGCATCTACCATGTGCAAAGCGCACAAGGCAGGCATGTAGGAAACTTAGCTCCTTAAGTGCTTGGTATGTGGTAGGTGGGCGCTTTGCATGCCCATGCAACACAAGCAGAGTGAGCACTGTCCTAGAAGTACAGAGTATTTTCTGGGGCCCAGCAAAAAAGTGTGTGTGTGTGTGTGTGTGTGTGTGTGTGTGTGTGTGTGTGTGTATCCAACTTATAGAGGGGGGATATTTAAAATAGGCTTGGCAAATCTGGCTTCTGAGCTAGACACTGCTTGCTAGGCAGAAATGGTAAGCTCAAAGACTGGAAGGCGAGAAATACAGAGGACCTCTGTAGGTGAGGGGTGGTCGGGGAAGGAGACCTAGGATCAACCCTTGATCATTAGGAAAATGGCTTCTGACTCCTTGGATCCTTCTAATTGGTGGCCCAGGCATCTAGTCTCTTGGCCTTCAGGAGGCCCCCAGGGCTGCACCAGGTCTGCGTGTAAGACTTTATTCTTGCAAAGTCGCCTCCCAAGTTAAACTAGACAAAGTGGCTCAGCAGTGTAAATACACTTCTTGGTCAAGTGGTGCTCAGCTCAGAGTAGGCTGAAGCTGAGAAAAGCAGCTAGAGATTGATTTGCCAAGTATTAACCAAGGCTGATGTGAGCTAGACTCTGCTAGTTCCAGGAATGTGGTAGTATGGTCTCTTCTCATTCCCTTTGTCTTTTTGGGAAAGGCAGACATTTAGTACTTCAGTGAGGACTGGCCAACGAAGGCTTTCCAGAGAAGTGCCATCTGAAGGTAGTCAAGGATATACGGGCTTCAGGCATACACAGAAGAGGCTTAGGGGCAAAGATAGTTCAGGCAAAAGAGGTGCACTTTACAGAGGTTTGGAGTCTGGGAAATCAATTCTGGAACATAGTAGAGATGGAGTGGAGCAATTGAAACAATCTAAGCTCATCAGAAAAGACTGCGCTGTGCCAGAGAAATCTAGAGAGCATTGCAGAGCCATTGAGGTGTGTGAGCAGTGGGGCGAGAGATTTGCATGGGAGAGATTGTAGGAGGCTGAACTGAGTGGCTTATCAGGACATTCAGGCCAGGAGGCCTCAAGGGTCAGGGGGAGACCTTCCCTGAAAGCAGAGCAGCTCAGATGTGAGGCCATGTGTGTCAGTGAGCTGAGGGTGAGAAAGAAGAGTATGCTCTGGGGTTCATCCCTCAGATGGATGGGGAGGAGTGGCCAGCTCTTGGTTTCCTTGACCCTGACTAGGCCTGAGACATACCCCCACCAAGACGCCTGCCATTGGTTCTTTCTTCATGATTCTTGTCTCCTGTGCTAAGAGTTAGGCCACTTTTGTTGTTTACTGGTCCAGTGTGTGTCCACATGCATACATCCTATCCGAATGGCAGCCTGACTAGCCTATTGTGTCCACAGCTGACCAGTGAATCCAAGGGGACAGTGAGACCACCAGGGGATGTGACTGGCTTGAGCTCCTGGCCTGGCTTTGTCCTTTTCTTGCTCAATACAAGTCAGTTACCTGAGCCCTACGTTCTCACTTGTGAATTGGGGCAATTATGCTGGGGATGGTTCAACTCCAGAATGCTGAGCATGCTTTTCCTAGCCCCTTCCTTACCACACCTCCCCTCTGATCTTGCTGGGTCAGGCTAGGAGCTGAGGAAGGCTGTGCTCAGAAGATGTGCAGTAAGCAGAGGCACCTGAAACAAGAAGAAAGAGACACCAGGAGGTGTGTTGTTCAGTGGCTCAGGTTGGGGAAAGCAGGCTTGGTATCTGGCCTCTTAGTTCCTGGAAGACGATATCTAGACCTTTCCAGGCCTGAACTGGGGGGATCCCTGGGCACTTGTGGCGTGCTGTTGTCTGACTGGCATCCATGGAACCCTGGCTCTTGGAGCTCTGGGTTGTGCACTTGTGTATGACATGGTGGTAACCAGGCTGAATGATTTAGAAAGGCTCCCCTTATGACCTGGGTATCTTTCAGGCTGTATATAGGGGGAGGTCTTCTGGAAACTCAGGACTGTGCTTGGGGTACCCTTTCTTTGGGTAATACCCTCACGTGGCTTTTAGACTCTTCTGACCATAGTAGGCTTCTATACCTGTCTCAGAATTAGCTTGTGGGGAATAGGGCAGGAGTTGGAGAAAAGGTTATATTGGAGGGAGGTCGGTGGAAAATGGGGAAGTGGGTAGTACGAGGAGGGGGTAGATACTGTTGAAGGAGAGAGTGGTGCAGATCTGGGATTTGTGGAATCTGATACTTAGAGGTGCTGGAACTTAGGCCTAGGGGCCCAGGTCACTTGATAGATAAGAAAGTGCTCAGATATGCCCGCCATACTGCTTCTGGCATCCTTACTCCCTTGGGAAAGCCAGACTTTGTAGCATAAGGGTGCTTGGTGAAGGTGGAGCCAGAAGTTGGGGGAAGTGGTGGCATCAGGGTCTGAAGTGCAGACTGATTTACCATCTCCCAGAAATGGTGGTACCTGGACAACTCTCTGCTCTGCTGCATGAAGCAAGCCTACCTGGGCTTCAGGGACTGTCATCAGGTCGTAACTATGTGACAGACCAGTGACTTGGTCTCTGATTTAGCATTGCTTCCCACCCCCACAGTGGATATAGTCCTCCCCAGCAATTTTCCAGGAAAGCCTGAGACAGAATCAACTCCTTCCCTTGCCTTCACCACACATAGTAATGCGTCACATTAATGCTGGCTCATCCTCCCTTTGTTCTGGCTTTCCTTATACCTAGGCCCAAACCCTGCTTTCCCAAGAGGTTGACCTTTCCGGGTATGGTAGTCTGCCTCACCTCCCATGCCTGGGGTACCTCGCTGTGACCCCTGGATAGCTAACTCAGATCTATAACACAGGTCTTTGTTCCTGTTGCCAGTTGAAGAGGCCCAGGCCCAGACCTTACTCCTAAAACTGGGCTTTCTTACTCCAGATTTGTAACTGTGTACACTGAACCCTTAGGGGCCTGGCCTGCTCCTGGGGAGTTCACTGCCTTTTAAGAGGGGCATGTTCTGGAGTTAAGCTGCCAGTGGACTCTAGGGTTAGGATCTGGCTCTAGCTTGGCTTCCTGCAGCTTGGTGGTGTTTTGAAAGTGGAAGGAGGAGCTTCTCCAGCTGTTCTGAGATGTACTTATAACAGCCCCGGGGAGTGTGTAGAAAGGCCTTTGCGGCCCCAGAACTTATGCTGTTCCCAAAGTGGGTACAGGAGGCTGGGATTCTGGTAGGGCTACCTCTGATCACCACTCCTTTGAGGGGGCCCCTTGATGGCAACAGCTGTCGGTGGGAAGAACACCCTTCCCTCATTTAGGCAGGTAGAGAGCAGCGGAGCCCCTCCATGTCCCTGGCCTATCTGTTCAGTCTCAGCTTGTCCTACCTTTCTCCCCAGCCTCTTCAGGAGTCCTAGACCCATATTAAGGGTCTACCACCACTGCCTCTTGGCTGCCCAGGCAGGCCGCACCAAAGAGTAAGCAGCTTAGGAAGGGCGGGGCCACTCCAGGGTTGGCCTGTGTCAGCTGTGCCTGCGTGGCAGGATGTGCTTATGTTTTCCAGCCCCAGAGGTGTGTGGGTCAGGCTCTCCTTTTGGTGGCTCTGTTCTCTTGCCATCTGTCATTCACCCAAGGAAACAACTCCAGGGTGCTAGGCTCTGTCCACCAAGGGCTTTGGGCACAAAGAGGTTTTCCTGCCCAGAGTATGTGCTCCCTGGCACCTGTGGGGTCTTAGTGTAGGACTTAGCTCCATGGTACCAGAAGGGGACATTCCATCATGAGGCTTTAGACCCTTAGAGTTCTCAGAGTCAAGCTTAATGGCTGATTTCTCATTTAGTCTGATCTTTGCCATACCTAGACTCTCAGCAAGGGATATAAGGCCTGACAAGGAAGAGCCTGTGGCTCAGGTGATTCTAATTCCCACTCTTGTGTCTAGGTATTGCCCAGCATCACCTCTTCCTGGTGCCCCCCCCTTCAAGAATCCTTGAAGGAGGCAACTTGTCTTCGGTTTCTAGATCTCAGAACTGAAAGAGGCCTTGGAGACAATCACATTTCTTCCTCCTTTGCTCAGATGGGGAAGATGAAGGATGGTGACTAGCCTAGACTCTGAGTGGTAGCTTTAGGACTGGATCTTCTCTTGCTGCTAGGTCCTGCTTCCCTGAATCTGGAGTGCCTACAGTAGGAGCTGAGACTGGTGGGCCAGTCAGCATAACTGTGCCCCTCTGGCCTCTGTGGCCAAAGCAAAGGAGCAGGAACTAGTTGCCCTGCCTGCCTGCCCACCAGTTTGGGCCTGAGAGCTTCAGAACATTAGTTCCCAGCTAGAAGGCACCCCCTGCCGGCCTCAGGCAAAAGACCCCTGCCCAGGTTCAGAGTCCTCTGGCTCCTGCCTGTCGGGGTTGGAGTCTCACCTAGGCTTAAACCTTTCTCCCATGACTTACAGGACACGTGACTTATTATCTTTCTGACCTGGTTTTCCCCATCTATTTACAGCAGGCTAGCTAGTAGGGGTATGGGGAGCTATGAGGACTGGACACAGTTATAAACTAAGAACACCAGGTGGCCTAGGGCAAGGAAGCTCTCTGATGTCCCGCCATTCTCTTCCCCTCAGAGTTCTTATGAGCATGTCCTTTGAATACTGCCCTAATCACAGCACTTTCTTCCTCAGAAACAAGTTATTACTTTGTACCCAGCAGCCAGTGGGAAAGGTGCCTCAGAGCCTTGTGCCAACTATGCCCCCATCATTCCACATTCTAGGCTTCTCTCCTGCCCCTTGCTGTACTCGCCTGACTTGCCAGCCTTCTTTGTACCATACAAAGAACTTCAGGCTTCTTTGAGGTTCCCCAGGCTTGGCTTTATAAAGGACTCAGATCATGCCCTGGATACCTTTCTGCTCAGCTTCTCCAACCCCTCTTCCCTGTCCATGCTTGCATGTTCTTCCTTCATGAGGCAGTATATTCCTCAAAACTCTACTGTTGGTAGGTGGGGACTTTGCCTTCAAATGCCCTCAGCTTGGTCAGTATCCTGGAACATGCAGAAGCTGCCAGGTGGCCGTGTTGGAACCAGAGCCAAGTGTATGAATGTGGAGTTGGGCCTGGGCTCTCCTTCTGGCTCTGCCACAGCCTCAGCATGCCTGTGTAAGAAAGTAGGGAAGCTCTTAACTCTGTTCCCCATCAGCCCTCCGCAGGTGTGGACCAGGGGAACCCTCTTATCTCGGTAGTTTAGGCAAGGATGAAGTTGTCTGTTGGAGTATACTGGTACCAACCAGTGGGTGGGCCCTCAAGTCCTCTGGCAGGTAGAGTAAATACCCCTGGAGAACCTCTGGGCCTGAGGTGGTACTGACTTGTCCAGCTGAAAGAGTACCCTGGTATCTTTTCCCTGGGGCAGCAGATCTCTATCATGGAAGTCTTCAAACAGAACTATTCTTGTTCCCTGCTTCTAAGCCTGACTTTAAGAAGGAGTGTCTTTGGAATTCAACCAGACCAACTCTAGTTGAACTCCAAGGAGACTGAGGCGCAGAGCTGCTGGCCTCCTCACTCAGCCTGGCTGGAGAGAGAAAATTGGTCTGATAGGGTCCACATCCCCACCAGAGGCTGACTGGTGATCCCATGCCTGTTTCCTTCTTTGCAGGACAAGATTAGATGCACCCCGATTGGAAACAAAGTCCCTGAGCAGCTCCGTGTTACCACCCAGCTATGCTTCTGATCGCCTATCAGGAAACAACAGAGACCCTACTCTGAAATCTAAACGTTCCCACCGCAAAGCAGACCCTGATGCTGCTCACAGGTACTTAGCTTAGGACTCCCAACAAAGACCAGCAAAGCAGCCCCATGGCCTAGCTGCAGCGTGAGAGTGGTGGGGGAAGCCTGGGGTAGGTGATTAGGAGTTTGACATTGCCCACATTTCTAGTCTTCTGTCTGGTTCTCCTGGGTTGATAACATTGGTGGCATTCACACTTCATTCCTAACTGATTACCTGTATCCCCAGAGAGAAGGGGTCGGGTGAGACTGACAGGTGGGAACGCTTCGTGGTCTGCCCATGATTTCCCTTCTTCAGTCCACCCAGACAAATGCTCTTGTGGGTTATACTTAAATGTTAGGAGGGACGTTCAGGACTTTAAAGATAATGAACTAGGGACCCATTTTAGAAGGGTTAGGGAAGGTTTCTGAGGAAGTACAGTTTCAGCTAAGACTAGAAGGAGGAAGACCTATTGGAAGGGCAATCTAGGCAAGAGGTACTATGTTGGCTGAAACACTGAGGCAGGAAGAGCTCGGTGGATTCAGGGGCTAGTGGAGTTGGTGAGCAGAAGAGGGGGTGGGCAGAGAAAGTGGGAGTAGAGGGGAGAATTGAGAAGTAGAGGGAAAGGGCAGGACTGCAGGGTCTTGAGGCTATAATAGGGAAGGTCTCTTTCTGTCTAGCAGCCTTAACAGTGTCTTGAGGCACTAGACTCAGAGCCAAGCAGACCCCACACTGTACTTGGTAATGTCTCAAATACTAGGAGTGGCCGCTGGCTCTTAATGGGCAAGGACTACATCGCCTGCACTTTTGCCAGTACCACCCCTCATGGAGGGCTACTGAGCTGGAGTGAGCACCATCCTGTAGATGAGGGTCAGAGCCAGGCACAGAGCTGGGAGGCCCCTTGGCCAGCCTCTCTTGGTAACCCCCTTTCCCCACAGGCCTCGGATCCTGGAGATGGACAAAGAAGAGAACCGGCGCTCAGTGCTGCTGCCCACACACCGGCGGCGGGGAGCTTCAGCTCTGAGAACTACTGGCGCAAGTCCTACGAGTCAGGGGAGGACTGCTCAGAAGCTGCAGGCAGCCCTGCCCGAAAGGTGAAGATGCGGAGGCACTGAGGCCCTCCTCCTCATCCCGGGAACTCCAGTTAATCCTCACATAGCTGCCCCTTTTGTTTCGTTTTGAGGAGTTTTGTTTCTTTTTTTGACCCCTGTATTTTTTTCTTGGTTCGTTGCCTGGTAAGGCTGAAGAACAGGATTGGCTAGGACCTGGTTCTCATGTTCTTGATTTTCCTCTTGAAAAGGACTGACAGAAGCTCACGCTGGAGTGGCCAGTAGAGGCATGGGGGGCAGCCATCCTCAAGTGGGGCTGTGTTAGGCTGGTTTTATTTAAAAGCAACAAAATATTTTGGTTAAGAAAATTCTTGTTTTGCTTTAACTGTAAATCTTCTCAATGTTGTAAATGAAGTTCGGTCTCCCGCCCCTCCCTGCCATGTCTATGCTTGATTGAGGTCTCCTGGGCTTTGTTCGTTCCACAGGGGTCCTGCTGTCCTCTCACCTCTCTCTCACCTGCTCTCCAGGCCCGGAAACTCATGAAAACAGCAAACACACTCTTCTTCCTGTGGCAGAGTCATTGAGGATGACTGGGCAGGGGTTAAACAGTGCCAGCCCCTGAGAGCTATTGGCTGCGCGCTGGGCTTCTTCCACGCCCACTGGCCTCCTCTACCCATGGGTTGCTGGCTGCAGTTGTCCTGACCTCTCTTGCCAAGAGCACACCTCTCTGCTGGGTTGCTCCTTTCAGGCATATGCGTGATTGTATGAAACAAGACTTGCCATGTTGGGGCAGTTTTAAGAATTGTTTCTAGCTAGAGGGACAGATGTCCTTCCAAGTCTAGCATTTGGGGTATGGAAAATTGTTGTGGTGTGTGGTAGGGTTTTTGTTTTGGGTTTTTATTTTTCCTTTGGTCTCTTTGCTTTCCCCTTCCCTTTCCTTTATCCAACATTGGCCAGTTTGGGCCTTCTGTCCATGACATCCCCATAGGAAGGTGCCTGCCCCCTGTCCGCCTGCAGCACGCAGCCAAGGCCAGCTCTCAGGCCTGCAGACTGGGTGCCTCTTCTGCCTCAGGGGAGTGGGAGCTGGGGAAAATTTTTTTTTTTTTTTAAATAGTAGTGAAAGGGAAAAAAAGTGGTCTGTGGCAGTTTCCCCCTTATTCAGATCGTTGAAGGCTGCAAGATTTTGCCGATCCAGATTTATTACAAATGTTTCCTTGCCAGCCAGAGCCAAGACCTAGGCCTGCTAAGAGCAGAGGCTCTCCCAGTCCCCAGGCTGCCACCACCCCATGAGGACCTTGTTTTACAGAGGCCTAGGCCTGAGGCTGCAGAAATCTGAGGCAGCCACCATCAAGAAGGCCCTCTCGGGCCAGAACGCCTTTGCCAGCGTGGATTCCTCAAGTTGGGACTGCATAACTAAAGCAGTTGCAGTTTTATTTTTTTTTACAGCTTTTTTCCCAAAAATGATTTGTAGTTGTGTGTGCAGCACTTTGCCCTGATATGTGTGCTCTACAATAAAAACCAAATCTAATATATTTTGAAACAGTTGTCTGATGTTATCATAAGAGAGGGCTTGCCTTTGGTGCTTCCTTAATCCCTTTATTTTCTCAAACCTTAATCCCTTTTATTTCTCAACAGGGGTTGGGAGTGGGCAGAGTTCATTGCTCACCAGGGCCCTAGAGATGATCAGTTGCTTACATAGGCTGAGGGCTGAAGGTGGACTTGCCTTCTGCCTTCTCTCCCACTCCCATGAGGATGGATTTAATAACCCATGCGTCCAGGTGCTAAGGGCACCATGGGCCCACAGGAGCCAGGACCATACCCTGCCAGTTCTTGAAGCATCTCAGGGTGATCAGAGAGGCTTATTCCAGTGAGGGAAGGACAGCATGAGCAAAGGCAAGGGAGAGCCTGGACTTTGTAAGATGTGCAAGTGGTTTTGCACATTAAATTTTTGAGGTCTTAACTATATATGCCAGCCAAGCCCACAGTGTGGCCCTACTAGTGAGCAAAACACTTCTGGTCCCTGTTTCAAGATGCATTCCGTAGAGTTATGGCATATGGATACAGGAATGAGGCAGACATTCTGGGGTGGACTGGGATTGAGGACCAGAGGATTTTAGTCCCTCCATGGCTTGGACCTGGTTCCAGTTTCTGGTCAAGGGCTTTGGTCTAAACTCCCCTTCATTCACTTCCAGTCACTCAGAGCCAGGCTGCTTAGCCAAATTTTTGCTGTGGAAACCTGGCAAGCCACTTAACTGCGCATTTAACAGGAGAGAGTCCAGAGGGAGTAAGTGACCACCAGGTCACAGCAAATCGGTGACAGGATATAAAGAGAGGGCTAGAGTCTCCATGTGGTCTGGCTAGACTGAGCTGTGGATGCCTCAGAGAGCAGACACTGGAGCTGAGAGAGAAAGTGACTTGCCAAAGATCATCCAGACTACATGGTAGAGGTGGATACCTACCATTCTATGCCTGGGTCCCTGACTCTGAGAGCGTGGAATGGGGCTTACATGGAAAACTGGGAAGCTGGGAGTGACTCTCTTCTATAGCTGTTAAAAAGCCAGACCTGCATTCTTCCTAGGCCCTAGGTTAAAGAGGCTCTTTGCCCTGCAGGATTGAGAGACAGGAGAGGCTAGAGGAAGTGGCTTTGGTCTCCATGGCATCCCATTTCTGGAACTATGATAATCCTCTTACAAGTCCCTAAGCCTTTAGAGGCCTTACGGAAATGGGAGCGGGGGTCCCCGTACCTGATGGCTCCCTGAATCTGACTGTTCTCAGCCATCTGGGGCACCAGCTGTTTAAGCCAGGTGCTGACTTCCATCAATCTCTGCCCCTAGCCCAGTCTTGCACACAGTAGGTGCATCTGGCACCAGTACTGCCCACCTGGGGAGTCCATTCCCATTCTTCCAACCTTGTTGTGTGGTGGGGGAAACAGGTTCAACATCATGTTCATTCAAAAAATATTTGAGTGTCCTATTGTGTGCCAAGCTCTGTGTTGGGTGCTGAGGATATAAGACAGACTTGGAATATGTCATATACACACATAAAGTTATTATAAATTGTACTGATAGAAAAGATGTGTAGCACATAAATCACAAATAAAAAAATGTAAAATACTCTTATAAATTCTGTATAGCTGGTTATTTCTCACAGAATTTTTTCTGAATTCTTGTATTTGTGGCTTATCTGTGGTTGTGATTCAACCACGATATGGCAAATGAACTTGCATTCCATTAGCTCATATTAGTTTCTTATGGCCTCAGTAACAAATTACCACAAATTTGGTGGCTTAAAACAGAAATTAGCTTTCTCACAGGTTTGGAGGTCATAAATCCAAAATTGCTATCACTGGATTGAAATCATGGTGTTGGCAGGGCCATGCTTCTTCCAGAGGCTCTAGCCCTTGCCTCTTACAGCTTCTGGTGACTGTTGACATTCCTGGACTTGTGGCCACATGGCCTTCTATGTGTACCAAATCTCCCTCTGCCTTGCTCTCATTAGGACACTTTTGTGATTGGATTTAGGACCAACCTGGATAATCAAAAATAATCTTCCTATGTAAAGATCTCTAATCATCTGCAAGGTAAAAAAATGTACAAATGGTTGTGTGTAGTGCCAGATGGGTGCTAGGAGTAATTGGGGGATCACTTCATGGATTGTATAAATATCTTAACTCTTTTAAACTTAAAAAAAAAAAAAAAGGAAATTTATAAATTCCACAGATTAGGAACCAGTCAATTTATTATTATTAACTCTGATACATGACCTATTGATTTTTCATCATTGAACAAATTGTTAGATTGAAATGTCTTGGCCTCAGCACTACTTTTAAATTTAATCTGCATCAATATTTTCTCCATCTGTTTCTTAAATCTAGACCTGTGCTGTTCAATACAGAAACCACTAGACAATTTGGCTGTTGAACACTCGAAATGTGGCTACTTTTAATTGAGATGTGCTTTAAGTATAAAATACACACCAGAATTTGAAGAGTTAGTATGAAAAAAAGAATGTAAAATTAGTTACTTTATATTGATACATGTTAAAATAATATTTTGGACATACTGGGTTAAATAAAATATGCATTTTAATTAATTTCACCTGCTTCCAATTTATTGTTTTAAATCTGGCTACTCAAGAATTAAAATTAAATGTGGCTTGTATTATATTTCTATTGGATGGCACTGGTCTAGAAAATCAACAAAAAATCAAGCCTGATTTGTGGTGTATGCTAATTTTCATGGTTTAAACTTTCCCGTCATGGCTGATTGCAAGCTAGTAGTAATGCAATGTAACTGGAGTGGTGAAGAGATGTGCAGAAGCATATCATTATAGTGTTTCCATCATACAGCTATAATAGATGTCATTAACGCACAAACAGCAGTAAAATATAGTAACAGGAAGTGCTTAGTTTTGAACATTACCTTTATTTTTAATATAATTTAAATTTAATTTTTAATAATGGCTGTGTTTTAAAAAACTGACTTGCAAAAATTCTTAAAATTTGAGTTGGTTCTTGTGAGTGGCTTTCCATGAAGAGCAGAGGACGACGTAATCAGACTTAGAATCCTTCAAGCTGCTGTGTCAAGGACAGTCAACCTTAATAAGGGAGCCACTACACTGGCAAGAGATTAAGGGGCTCCAAACTGGGGCTTGGGGCCTAGGTTGGGTGGGGCTGGAGCCATTACTGGGCATTGTGAACTGGGGTTCTCCAGTTAGGTTTCAGGGCGCTTATTAGTGCAGTTCTCTCCTCTGCCCACAGTGGGGCAGCAGAGTCTGAGCAACGGTAATTAAGAGTGGGGCAGAGGACAGCTGTCCTTTGGTTAGGATGGGGAGCTGAAGCCCAGAGGCAAGAATTCAGGTTCCCCACTGCTTCTGCCCTGCTCAGCCAGGGCCCCCAGGGTTAGCAGAGAAGCCCCAGCTCACCGGGGCTTTATACTCTTAAGCCTTAGCACATGCCAGTGCCCTCTGCCTTAGGAGGCTCCTGCTGAAAGCCACCTTCTTTGTCTTCCACCCAGCCACCTTGGGGCTGCCTCTGTGTTCCCTAGACCCTAGCTTTCCTCAGCACAGCTCAAAGTGTATGGTGTGGTCCCAGTGCTTCCACTCCAAGCTGGGAGACTATGACCTAACTCACACCCTCTCCTGGACTCTCATAGTGAGAGAAGCCCTTTACAAATTGTTCCATTAAATTGTTGGCACAACTTCTAATACCTCATTTTGAGGCCTGAGTTCAAATCCTAACTCTGCCACATACTAGCTTTGTGACTTTAGACAAATAACTTAATTTCTTGAGCTCAGTTTCCTCCTTTGTTAAATGGGCATAGGATTAAAGGAATGATTATGGTGCCTGGCACAGACTAAGTGCTCAGTGCCGTTAAGTGGTAGCAATTAATATTTACCCCCATTTTGCAAATGAGTAAACTGAGGACCAGAAAGATGAAGTGGCAGAGGCAGGATTAGAATTTGGGACCACAGAGGAATGAAGCACAGAACCCCACCTTCCAATAGGCCTGTGACAGTGCGCACCTGCTCAGCCTCTGGAGCCTCAAGCCTGACACTCTCTGCTTAGAGGCAGGTATACCTGCATCCCCAGGTCATGTGGCCTAGCATGAACAGAGGAAAACATAGCACAGGATACCAGCTCAGGGTGTCAGGAGTGTGTAGGTGGGACTCTTGCACTCAGAGAAGAAGCACTAGGCTGGAGGTCCAGAGACCCATGTATTATCCCCCATGTGTCCTTGGGCAGGTCACTTCTCTCTGAGCCTCAGTCTCCTCCTTTATAAAATGAGGAAGAATTGGGTCTGCCCAATACTCTACTCCCCCTACCTGTTAGGCTTTTCTTTTGCTGAGGCTCAGCACACTGTTCACCCTGTCAAATGAGGGGCCCAGATCCATTGTCATCTCCCCTATCTGGGCCCTAAAGGGCACCCTTAGAGCCAGCTTCATTTAGCACACTACATAGGATGAGGGACTCACCCCTTCCCACTGGCTCAGGCTCCCCAGTGGTCTCCCAGTCAGTCTCTACACCCCACTTGCTTTCTCTTTTATCTTCCATCCCAGGCCCTGCCAGCCTCTCCTGCCTCTGCCCTGCTTTTAGTCGGATTCCACTCCAGGAATCCTCTGGTCTACCAGGCCCTTGGAGGAAGCTCCAGTAAGAAGAGGCTTGTGTGGTTTGGGCACCAGAGGAGGGTTACGGCCTCAGCAGGGATCTGGGCAAGCTCCTAGAAGGCAGGGCCCACCTCCTTCAGCCAGGCTCTCCTGGTTTTTCTTCCACTCCCTTGCTGCCCCTACTCTGCCTCCATTTGGGGCTTTCCCCCTTATCACCCCTTCTCCCCTCCTTCCCTCCATAGGCAAGTCACTTCCTTACCCTTAGTTTCCATTTACTGTCTGTAAAGCGGGATCGTCCCTGTATCTACCTCCACCATTGTTGCAAGTATTCAAAGAGAGCAGGCACAGATTCATTTATTGGGGTGCCTGCCTCTGAAGATACCCTCAATGCATGTCAGCCTGGCTCAGGGACACCCCTACTCACACATCTATCTCCACATATCCCATCAAACCACCACTTCCTATGGACTGGACTTGACTCCTACTAAACAGTGTGGACTACTTGTAGTTTTTTTTAAATGAAATATTTCAAACACACTGAAAAAATAAAAAAAACCAGGAGCCACATAAGCACCCACAACCCACATACATTAACATTTTGTCATTTTGCTTCAAATTTTTAAAAATTAACATATATATTTTTTCAAACTGTTGAGTACCTACTGTGTGTCAGGCACTGTACTAGGCACTGGGGACACAGCAATAAACAGCTTTAAAAACCTAGCCCTCAGGGAGCTCATTTCTCAAGCTGGGAAGACAAACAGTATGCACAAAGAGAAGTCAAACAGGTAGTAGGTGAGAAGAGGTAGTCAGAGAGAACCAAGCAGGGGAGGGCATCCAGAATGGGGGAAATGGAGAAGTCAGGGAGGTTTCCTGGAACAAGTGTCATTTAAGGCAAGACCAAAAAGATATATAGGATTTGGCTAAGTGGAAATCTAGGGGCAAAGTGTTCCAGGCAAGGAAACAGCAAGTGCAAAGGTCCTGAGGCAGAAGCTTGTCTGATACATGTGAAGAATGACGACACAGTATGTTCTGAAGCAAGAGTCCTAAAAATAACTGGCCTCACTGGTACAGACCCTGCAGGGCCCTGTGCTCAACTCCTGTTTTGAATCATCTCATTTAGTCCTTACTACATTTTACAGATGAGGCAACTGAACCCCAAGATGGACAACTGGCTTAACTGAGGTCACCCAGCTAGCAAGGGGATATCTTGGGATTTGAAGCCAAACCTGAGTTCTACCTCACAGTTAGGGTAGGGCCCTGGGGTGGCATAGGAGGAGGAGGGTGGCCATCCACCCAAGAAAGCAGCAGCTCCTTTCAGGCCTGAGGTTGACCCAAGTCTGAAGAAGGAACTAGCTTTCCTTCCAGTGCTACTCACTCAAGCGTCCTCCTGCCTCCTACATCTGCCAAGATAGGTGTGGAGGCATCTGAGATCACTGAAGACCCTGTGTTCTCATCCTTGCTTGGGCTCCCCTGAGAGTCAGTTTCCTGCTTCAAGTAATGAGCAGAGTTGGCCTGGGGCCTGGCCCTGCTGCCTTGGGCTACCATGGGGAGAGACAGACCCTCCAGCCTGGGAGATGTTCCCCACCAAGATGCCATTCCTATGCCCTGGCCGGCTGTATAGATAAGCTGGGCCTGTCCACCCACGTCTCAGTTTACTCATTTGTACCTCAGTGTACAAATTTAACCCCCTTCAATCTGACTGAATTGGGGCAAGCTGGGCTTCAGAGTCACCTGGGAAAAGCCTGGTTTAAAATCCAGATTCTGGGGCCCCATCCACAAGCATTTACATTTGGTGGACCTAGAATTTGTATTGTTAACAAGTGTTGGGGGTAGTTCAGATCATTTGGGAACACCGACTTGCCAGGAGACCGTTCTCTAATCCCCAGCCCTCTCTACCTGTTATAGCCCAGCTTAAACAGTGCCCCCTCCCTCCAGGCCACCTGTCTTGGGGTCAAATGCCTCTGCTGGGCTCCCACAGCCCCAAAAGATTCTCCTAACACAGCAAACTCCTGCGGTTGTGGTCTTCACTCAGCTCTGTCCCACTCCTCAGATTGTGAGCTGGGGGTAGGGGTGGGATGGGGATGGCATGGTTGCTTACTACCTAATGACTAAGCCCCATTTCAAAGAATGGAGACTGAGGCAGTGTAGGGACTGGCCCCGGGGCGATACAGAAAAACTCAAATGGCAATTAGTAAGAACTCTAATAACAGCTAACACATAGTTCTTCATGTTTGCCTGGCACATTCTAAGAGCTTTAGAAGTACTAATTCATTTCATCTTCACAATCCTTTGAGGTAGGTCCTAGTATTATCCACATTTTTACAGATGAGGAAACTGAGGCACAGAGAGCTTAAGTAACTTGTTCCAGGCTGCAACAGCTTTTAAATGGTGAAGTTGGGATGTGAATTAACAAATTCTTAACACTTCCCTGTGTGAAGCCCTCATTTTGTGGAAGAAGCAACTTGTCATTCGGCCAATGGATAGCAGGACAGGTACAAGAACCCCGGCCTCAGAGCTGCCTGTACTGGCGTGGGATGAGCAGTGGTTTGAGGGGTCTGACCCTTCTCAGCCCAGCCAGCTCTGCACACAACCCAAGTCAAAGTCCTTCTTGTCTTTGCCCATCTGTCTTAGCTTCCTCATTTGTAAGACTGGGATAATATTGTTGCCTCCCTCACAGAACCATTGAGAGTACTAAATCAGTCGAAACCAGGAAACGGTTTTGAATAGTGCCTGCCACACATTGGGCATTAAAGCGTTGTTGTTCTTAGCATTTTTCCCATGTTCATCATCCTCCTTCCCCATCCAACCCTCTTCCAGATCCAGCTACAACTTCAGGGAAGGGGATGAGCAGTGCTGACCTGGGTTGAGTGGGGCAGCCAGGCCACTGTTGCTTGACAGCTGCCTCTGGAGGTCAGACGGGGGCGCACGATCAAGCAGCAGCCAGGCCACTGTTGCTTGACAGCTGCCTCGGACCAGGCCCCAGGCCAAGTCTGCTCATTACTTGAAGTAGGAAGTCAGGACTATCACCCTTGATACCGCTGGTGGGACTGGGGCCTGGTCCACCTGCCCCATCTAAGTTTCTGGGACCTTGGACCTGTCTAGCCCTGAGCCTAGGGCAGCCTATCCTCAGCCTGGAAGGAAAGGTTCAGCCTGGAGGCCATTGTCCAGACGAGAAAAAGAAGCCCGTGAGGTAGGTGGGCACAATTCAATTGACCCCAAGAGAATGGAGGCAGGGTACAACTTTGTTCATACACTGTTCTCAGTGCAGGGTAGGCCCTTCTACCATCTTGGAAAAGCCCCAATCCAATCTCTGTACCTTCCCAATTGCCACCTCCTGAGAAAGGGCCTCTTCTCTCTGCTGGGTCTCTGCCCCTCTATTGGCTGATGGTCCTCCTAAGCATCCCCTGCACTGCCACACAGAGCCTTTTATGCCAGAGCCTGAAGGATGTGTAGAAGTTCTCCACGGGGTTGAGGCTGAGGATGGCCTTCCTGGGGACTGGCAAACAGCCAGGGCAAAAAGCATGTCGGTAGGTGTTTTGGCACACTGGAGAACAAAGGAGTGTCCCGCGAACCTGGTAAAATATTGGGCCAAATGGCTTAGATGGGAAAACTGAGGCTGAGAGGCCAGAGAGTTGCACCAGTCAGAACTCTCCGGGCTTTCGGGACAGGACTGTCTTATTACCTGAATGTGCATGTCGTTTGCTCGCTTGAGGAGAGAAAAAGAGTCTTTCAAATTCGGGAACACGCAGTTCCCCCTCCAAAGCCTGTCTCCGGCCGCCCACGCTGCAGCTTTGACTCGCGGACTGCAAGTCCCGGCAGGCCCTGGGCCGCAGCGCATGCTCGGTGGGTGTACTTTCGTGAGCCTGGAGGAGCTCCAGGCCGTCTTCCTCCATTGTCTGGCCGGCCCGGGAGGGCGGGTTGCACGCGGGCGTGCCTATTGGTCAGGTGGTGCGTCAGTCTCGCTCCGCGCCCACCCCGTGAAGGCCCGCTCCGCGCGCCCGCCCCGGACGCCTGGGCGCCCGCCCGCGCTTCAGGACCCGCGGGGCCGCGCGGCGCATCTTGCGGGCGGCAGAAGCGGCGGCGGGCGCGGCGCCGGCGGCCGTACGCAAGATGATGAAGTTTCGGTTCCGGCGGCAGGGTGCCGACCCGCAGCGCGAGAAGCTCAAGCAAGAGCTCTTCGCCTTCAACAAGGTGAGGCGGCAGCAGCACCCGGGGCTGGGTGGGAGGGGGCGGGCCGGGAACTGGGGCTGGGGGCCTGGGAGCCAGAGCCACGTCGGGCTCGGGGGGAGGGGACGCCCGGCTGGGGCGTGGCGTCGGGATCGTGCGCCCCCTCGATGGGCCCCACTTTTCGCTTCTGCCCCAGCTTCGCTCCCTGGGTGGGTCTGGGTCTCTCGCTCACTTTCGTGTTAACCTCTCCAGATCTCTCTGGGCCTCAGTGGCCCTGTCTCTGCGTCTCTGTGCGACTCTACAGGTCTCTGCGTCTCTGCCCTTCTCTGACTATGACCGCCACTCTATCCTCAGTGTATGCCAGTATGTCTGGGGAGGGGGTGTTTTCGCCTCTGTCCCTGTGTATCTCTGTGTACCTCCTCCTCTCCTGTTTTCCTTCACCTCTCCGCCTCTTCATTTCTCTATCTCTCTGTCTTTGCATCTCTTTGAGTCGTTAACTCTCTTCCTTTCTGCCTCTCTACGCCACCATTTCTGTGGGTCTCTTGAACTCTCACTCACTATCTCTTTATCTTTCTTTGGGGGCTCCTCCATACCTATGTCAGCCCCTGGGGCAGCCCAGAGCCTGGGTTTGTTTTGCTTTCACACCCAGAACGGGTAGGAGGGGTGAGGAGAGGAGGCAGATGTTGCAAGGGCGGGGTGTGGGGGGTGGTGATGGAGAGGTGGGGCTGGGAAATCCCTTCCATGTTCCTCTCCTCCCTCCTCCACAACTTTAGATTGCCTTGCCCTGTTCTGTGGAGGGCTGTATACCTAACTGCACTTCAGATCATGGAGCCTCAGGGGTTTTTTTTGCTGTGAAATGGGGCCACTTTTCTCCCTGCTGTGGGCTCTGGCTCCCTGTGTCACAACCAAGAGGGAGGTAGAATGGAGGGCTGCTCCTCCTTTCTTTCCCTAGGTAGGACTAGAGGGGTCATGTGAAACCGGCAGCCTTCAGTCTCCACCTCCCTCTGCACTGTGTGGTAGCGTGAGCCCCTAGCCTGACCCTTGTTAACTTTTCCCAGTTTGTTGATTCTGGCCTCAGCCCTCTGATTGTACAGCTCTCACTGCTCTTGGGGGATCTGAGTTGTTATCTCCATCATACAGGTGAGAAAATTGAGGTTCAGAAAGGGGCGATGCCCTGCCCAAAGTCACAGATGGAGGTGGGGCACGTTATCCTTGTGTCCTGTTGTTGGTGGCTTTTGACTTTAACTTTGAGGGGCTGCTGTGGTCCAGGAGGAGACCCTTGTTCAGGAGGAAGCTCTTGTTCAGGAGGAAGCTCTTGTTCAGGGGAATACTGGATCTATAGTGGCTGGGGCACTCCAGCATATCTCTGGGGCAGGCAGGGTTTCCAAGGTGGTGATGGTTGGGGTGGGGGCTGCCAGGACCCTCAGACTCAGTGGTCAAGAACCTGCCAGAGGCTTGTGGGGCCTAGGGTGAAGGCTGGTGCCCAGGTGCTTCCACATGGCCTTCTTCCTGTCCAAGGTGGCTCTGATGGTGAGCCTCTGTGGGGTGAGAGAATGATGAGGGCAGGGACTCAGCTAAGGTGTCAGTTCCTTAGCCAATGATTTGGAGTGTGAAGCGAGAACCTGAGACAGATGGGAGGGAGGCTCAGTTCCCCCTGGCTGGCCCTGGGTTGGCAGAGGATGAGGACTCCCCACTAAAGAGAGTGAGGTCCCACTCTGAGTGGGCAGCAGTGGTGGGGAGAGGCTAGTCTTGGGCAAGGGGCTTGCTCACCAGAGGGGGTAGTAGGTGATCACTAGAGAATAGGCCCTATATTCCCTAGTGGGCGGGGCAGGTGAGGGGCAAGCATGGACTTTGGACTCAGTCTTGGGTCCGTATCCCAATCCTGCCTACAAGTTGTGTATGGGATGTCCACTCTATGTCAACAAATACTGAGTTCCTACTGTATGAGTTCTTTTAGGTACTGAGGACACTGAAGTGACCAAAGGGACAAGTACCTCTTCACTATGGGGGCTGATGTCCTAGTGGGGGAAACAGTGAAAAGCTCAAACAAAGAGTAAAATATGCAGTAGTTTGGATGGTAGCCAGTGCTGTGGATAAAATAAAGTAGGATGAGGGCCTGGAGCATGTGCATGGGATGGTTGCTGTAGCCAGTGTGGCTTGACGGAGTTCCTCTGAGGAGTTGACTTCTGCACAGTGAGAGAGATGGAGCGCATTCCAGGTAGAGGGACAGCAGTTGAAAATGCTGTGACTAGCCCAAGGCCAAACCAGCTGTCCAGAAGGCTCAGTCCCTCCCTGGATAGGCTGAGGCAGGAGGGAGGCCTTGGAACCAGGGTTTCTTACAAAGTATGTGTCTTGCTGAGGCAGTAGTCAGGAGGTTTGGTGGCCCACAAGTGGTATCCCACATTGGTGTTGAGGACAGAGGGCTGGGGGTGGAGGCTTCCCAGAGGAGGGGCCCCTAGCTAGGCCTCAGGGATTAATAGGAGCTCCTTGGGTGAGTGGGCAGGCAACAGAGGAAAGCCCAAGCCAAGCTGGTGGGGTAGGACCGCTCTGCACTAGGATTGGCCCTGCCAAGGGCAGAAGACCAGATGGGAGTTGTTCCATCAACACCACCAGTACACAGGTCCTCTTCACACCATTCCCACCATTGGTGGGGTGGGAATTATGTTGCTCAGTTTCCAGCTGGAGAACCCAAGTCTGGGAAGTGGGTGTCACCTTCAGGTGCTGGGCAGGAAGCCTCTCTGGGCCTCAGTCTCCCTGTCTCTGAGTCTGGGGGTTGGGCACAGAGCCCTCTGTGGGAGGTGTCTAGAGCCTCTGCCTAGATGACCTTGAGTGTTGGCCTCTGACCTCCAAACACAGGACCTGTGTTTGGGGAGTGCCATGGTCTTCATGGGGGACCCCTGGTAGCATGGCACCTCATCAAGCTTCTGTCTGCGCCTCTAGGAATGGGGCGTGGAGCTCCGCCCTCTGGGGCAGGTGGGGTCCACTTCTGAGCCTGCAGCTTGTTGAACCTTGTTCTTCCTGTTTGTTGCCAGAGCCCTGGGCATAATGGATGGATACAGGTGTTGAGAGGCATGGGGACTTGGCCAGGAGTGGGCCTCTAGTGGGACCCAAAGGTTCAGATCCTTCCATACAGACTGGAGGTGTGATTGCCCATTTCACAGTTGAGGACACAGACACAGAACACAGGTGGCCCCAGCTTGAGTCCCAATTTACAGCAGCAACAGAGCCTAAAAGGTGCCTTGGGGTAGGCCTCGGTAGGCCAGGGGACAGCTGTGCCTGTGCAAGTGCTCTTCCCTCTCCCACAGACCGTGGAACATGGTTTCCCCAACCAGCCCAGCGCCCTGGCTTTCGACCCTGAGCTTCGCATCATGGCCATTGGCACCAGGTCTGGGGCCGTCAAGATGTATCCTTTGTGGGCCATGGCCTTTGGGGCTGTGAGGACCACCTGCTTGCAGCTCCCTGTGTGCTGGGCTCCTTGGGTAGGGCCCAGCCTGGGAGGTTGTGGTAGGTGCCTGGATCCCGGTGGAGGCTAGCTCAGCTTCTGCCCTGGGATACCTCTTCAAAGAGATAATGGAGAGGTTCAGTTGCAGTGGCCACAGCTGTCCCTTGTTGCATTTCAGCCAGCCAGTTACCTAGGTATCTCTGCGATCCATCATCCCAGCGACTGTGACTAGGGAGGCTGGCTGGGCTGGCCAATCGAGGTACCTTTTGAGGGTCACACAGCCCGCTTTGCCATAGTAACTGGGCATATATACATGGGCAAATGTGAAGAGACCTGTGTTCAGCCAAGGGCTGGAGGCAGTGCCAGGCTCAGCACAGTGAGTATGGCTCTGCCCCCACCTGGATGCTGGCAGCGACACAATGGGCCGTGTGAGCCGCACAAAGCAGGCATTTTCCCTGTGAGTGCAGCGTTGGGGTGGGGCGGGGGCAAGTAGACAGCTGAATGCTTTCTTGCCTGCCATGAGCATCTCACCCCCACTGCCTGAAGTGAAGCCCCCCACTCGGGGAAACTGAGGTGCAGAGTGTCTGGCAGCTGCTTGGTGAGGGGTGTCCACCTCCACTCCTCCCCATGTGACCTTCTGGGTCTCAGTATCCTCATTGGGAACATCGGTTGACACAAAATGAGTTATTCCAGTAAATAGGAGGGGAGGGGTGCTGGGAGCACTGACCAGGCAAGAGTGTGCATCTGGACCTGCAATTAATAAACTTGCCTACTCTAGGGGGTGTGGCTGGGCCTGACGCTCCCCTCTCCCATGGGCGCCCACTTCCTGGCCTGCTGTCCCTGCCCCTTGAGGTGCTGTCCTGCTCTACGTGCGTGTTGTATTCCTGAAGTCAGTTTCTCATAGTATTCCATGCTATGCGTCTCTGTTAGCTTTTCGAGCTGGCCCTCCTGGTATCCTAGGCTTTCTTGGGCACTGGCTCCTCAAAAAGAACCTGTTGTATAGTCTAGCAGACAGCCTTGGAGGAGGCCAGAGCTCTTCCCTGGCTCCTTCCTCCTTTCCCCAAACCACCCCAGCCTGGAGCCTGGGGCTGGGAAACTTTGGACCCCTTGTTTGAGAAACTGAGGCTGGAGAAGGGGACCTAGACACAGAAATTGCCCCTCCCCTCAGGGCTGTCTTGTCTCCTTGGTGACTCTGAGTCCCGCCCAGCGCTCCTGCCCTCTCTTTTGTCCCCTTTTCTGTGTTCTTCCAGTGCCTGCAGGGAATCCCAGCTCCAGCTCCAAGCAACGGCTTGGCTCCTGCGTTGTCCCCAGGCAACGTCGCTGACCCCTTCCTTGCCCTCCTTCCTAGGGCCCCCTAGGCTTTGCCCACCCACTGTCAAACCTGGAGTTGCTGGGACCCTGACACTGACATCAGGCACTTGAAGCAGGTCACCCAACCTGTCTAAGCCTCTGTGTGCTGGTCTGTTTCATGGGCAGGCTGTAGCCTCTCCTTCCTTGCGGTAAGGGCTGCTGGCTGGCTGCCTGCCCCAGAGAGAGGTTGGGTTCCTTGCCCATGGCTGAAGTGGAGCCTGGAGCTATGGGAAGGGACAGCCTGGATTCTCTGCCTTGCTTGGCTTCTCTGCCTGTGTGATCCAGCCTGCAGGGCTGGCTCTTGTGCACACAGACATATGTGAGACTGACAGCAGAGCCCTGGCTGTGTGCCAGGCCTGGGCCAAGTGTACTAGCATGTTTTTATTCTCACTTGTCCTTTGTTAGCCCTACAAGGGGGGAGTCACTACCCCATTTTACAGATGAGGAAGTGAAGGTCATGCCACAGCATGACTTGCAGGAGCTAAATGGAGTCTCTACTCTGAGCTTGGGGACACCTTGGGGTTGCAAGATGGTGCTTATTCAGGGACGGAGCCCACATGGACTTAGGAGGGCTCCCGAATAAGCAGGCCTAGTTGGGGGCCGTCAGAATGGTCCTAGAGGAGGAGGAAGCTTGGGCATCTTGGCCTGTACCTGCCCTTGACCTCTCACCCTCAGCTATGGTGCGCCTGGTGTGGAGTTCACAGGCCTGCACCCAGACATGGCCACTGTCACCCAGATGCACTTCCTGCCTGGCCAGGTGAGCCTCTGCCCCACCAGCCGGCTCATGGCCCCCAGGCCCCCTCCCAGGCCCCACCAGCCCAGTCTTGGTCTCTGCTCACTCACCAGGGCCGCCTCCTGACCCTGTTAGATGACAGCAGCTTACATCTCTGGGAGATCGTCCACCATAATGGCTGTGCCCACCTGGAGGAAGCACTCAGCTTCCACCCACCTAGTCGGCCGGGTTTTGATGGTTCCAGGTATTAGTGGCTGGGGATCAGCTCCGGGCATATCGCTTTGCAAAAAGGCATAGTAAGAATGGGAATCAGCCTAGGGCCGGGGTTCAGGGTTGTGGGGTATGTTGAGCTGAGCCTGGGTCCCCAGAAAGCAGCATTTGGACATGGTTCACTGAGATGTACTGCGTGGACTTGGCGGGTGTTAGAAGAAGGGGAGTTCCAGCGGAACCCAAGGTGAGTAGGTGGGGT
Organism: Eonycteris spelaea; assembly: GCA_003508835.1. Lineage (NCBI taxonomy): Eukaryota > Metazoa > Chordata > Mammalia > Chiroptera > Pteropodidae > Eonycteris > Eonycteris spelaea. The sequence continues at coordinate 83,388 of PUFA01000285.1, read as the reverse complement.
CTGTACTACAGGACCACCGGGGCACCAGGAGATGCAGGATGGGAGAGTGTGCATTGTATCCCAGACTTCTCTTACCTGATGCATGGCCCTGTATTTCTAGCAATGATATAGGTGTCTGGGGCTATGGGGCAGGTTTTAGCTGAGCCGACATCAGCAAAGATTCCCTAGTGTCCCAAGTTGGGGGCGGGGCAATGGGCTACAATCTACACAGGTGAAAAGACAGATTGGGGTAAGGAGGGTCCTGTCGGGCTGTGCTGCTTAAGGTGCTGACAGGGCACCTGACAGGATGCCCCAGGGGGCAATGGTGTGGCGTGGACCCATGTGAGAGTGTAAGGGACCTCTTGGTTCCTGACCCTGTTGGTTCTCACAGAAATGGCCACTGTTGGCGAGTTCTTCATGCTGCAGAATGCCTGTTCTAAGTTCAGCGAGAGGCTTGTTCTGCTTCTGCTGGGCGCTGGGTGACAGCTCTGTTCAGTGCTAGTTCAGAGGTGGATTACTGGGGTCTCCCAGCCTGTGTAGGAAGGGGTGATCTGAGGCCTTCCTGCAAATTCAGGGAGGTACCCAAAGGGCTGAAGGCCGGGTTTCTGGGTGGGGCTCGAGAAAGCCTTGTGTCTTGGACCTCCTGGTCCTGGCCCAGGCACTGGCCTGGTTCCTGCCTTCCCCTCCTGGTGGGTGAAAGGGGAGCAGGTCTCCAAAGACCTGGGAAGCCCATTTTTATCCCTCTCTCTGATGACAATGATGAATAATTGAGCAAGCTAATTACGATGCCCACAACCACTATTATTGCCTTCCTGGTTCACCAGCTCACTCGATAATCAGCCCCCAGTGAGTGCAGAGGGGCCATAATGAGCTAATAGTAGTAGCTCAGTACCCTCTACCTCCCTCCTCAGTGGGCGGGTGGGTTAACACCCTCACCCACCTCCCCTCATTTCCTTCAGTGGCCCACCCAGCCTTGCCCGCATCACAGTGGTCCTGCTGGTGGCAACTGGTGACATGGCAGCTCTGGGCTCCGAGGGTGGCAGTGTCTTCTTCCTGGATGTTTCTACCCTGATGCTGCTGGAGGGGCAGACCCTTGGCCCTGACGAGGTTCTGCAAAGGTGAGAGGCGGAGGGACTTCCCACACTCACTCCGTGCCTAGGCAGTGCTCCTACCAGCCCCCTTGCGTTCCCCTGCAGCGTGCCAGATGATTACCGGTGCGGGAAGGCACTGGGCCCCGTGGAGTCACTCCAGGGACACCTGCAGGACCCCACCAAGATCCTCATCGGCTACAGCCGGGGCCTGCTGGTCATCTGGAACCAGGCTGCGCAGTGCGCAGACCGTGTCTTTCTAGGGAACCAGGTGTGTGGGAGGCTTGTGGTCACAGCCGGGGCCCTCTGCTCATGGCTACCTCACTCATGCCTCTTGCCTTGCCCCACAGCAGCTGGAGAGCCTTTGCTGGGAGCGCAGTGGCAGCACACTGGTCAGCTCACACAGTGATGGCAGCTATGCCATTTGGTCTGCGAACACCAGCAGCTCCCCAGTAACGCAGCCTATGGTAGCTACCACACCCTATGGTAAGTCCTGGACAGGCTGAGGGCAGCCCCACCGCCTAAGCACAGGGTTTTGATGGGTGATCCCAGCTCAGACACTCGGGGTTTCCTGGCCTTTGTGGGGGCATCCTGGAGGACTTGTGGAAGGCGGCAATGCCAAGCCAAATCTGCAAAGGCGAGTTCCACCCCCACCTCCCCAGGGGTCATGGTCAGGAGCAGCGGGCTTTCTCCTTGGGGAGGCAGGAAGCAGCTTCCAGACAGAATGATGGGGGCAGAACAGGAGTGGGATAAAGGGTGAGAGTGGAGAGAGAACAACCTGAGGCTCTTCTGGTCTGGGCAAGCAAGTGAGCCTGACACACTACACTGTTCCGTTCCTCCAGGCCCCTTCCCCTGCAAAGCCATCAATAAGATTCTGTGGCGAAACTGTGAATCTGGGTAGGTGGGGAGCCGGGTCTCAGGTGTGGGATGGGGGCTACATCTGGCTGGCAGTGGAGGGTGGGCTCTGGGGCACAACTGGGTTGGGCAGTATTCGCTCCAGGCCCAGGTGGCTCATGTGGCTCCCCCGCCCCTGTATAGGGGCCACTTTATCATCTTCAGTGGTGGCATGCCCCGTGCCAGCTATGGTGACCGCCACTGTGTAAGTGTGCTCCGGGCCGAGAATCTGGTGACGCTGGACTTCACTTCCCGCATCATTGACTTCTTCACGGTGCACAGCACACGGCCGAGGATGGTGTGTGCCCTGCCCTCCCCTATCCTGTGCCCAGTGCCACCTGTGGCCGTGCTCACCCCGCCCCATCCCACAGAGTTTGATGAGCCCCAGGCCTTGGCCGTGCTGCTCGAAGAGGAGCTGGTGGTACTAGACCTGCAAACACCTGGCTGGCCAGCCGTGCCTGCTCCGTACCTGGCCCCACTGCACTCATCTGCTATTACTTGCTCGGCCCACGTCGCCAACGTCCCTGCCAAACTGTGGTCCCGTATCGTGAGTGCTGGCGAGCAGCAGAGCCCCCCACTTGCCACTAGTGCCTCGGTGTGTGCTCAGGCATCCTGTAGTTTGGGGTCTTGGGGAGGGAGAGTATTCCCAGTGAAGGGCACTGCCCAGGCACAGGCTTGGAGGTGGGAATATGGTAGGTGTACACCAGGGACCCAGAAGCAGTTTGGTTCCTAGATGCCAAAGCTCAGGATGAGGGGCAGAAGGCATTTGTCCTGACCTTCCACTGACATCTCTGTCTCCCTCTCCCAGAGCTGGCCCATCACTGGGGGCCAGAACCTGGCCCAGGAGCCATCGCAGCGAGGTCTGCTGCTGACCGGGTAGGGCAGACCTCAAATCTCATGGCCAAGCACAGTTGTGATGTGTGTGTGCATGCATGTGTGTGCAAGTGGGGCCTGGTGTAGCCCACGCAGGTGTGAGAGAGCATAGTCTAGGACAGGCAGGCACTGACCTGCCTAGTGACTCAGGCTCGGCTCCTGGTGGGACCCAGTCGCCCTCTCTAGCTGGGTAGATTGGATGTAGCTTCCCTAGACCCCTCCCTGCCCTGCCTTTTGGCTTGGAACTGAGCTCCACCCCACCAAGCCTACCCTGGGACTGGAAAATCTGGGCTGGCCCAGGGCAGGTGCAAGAGAGCCCAGCCTGGGCCTGGCGGGCGCTGACACGCCAGGTGACTCAGGCTTCAACTTCCTGCCCTTCCCCTGCTGCCTGCCTGTGCTGGGACCCTTGAATCTCTGATGCCTGCATCCCCTCACCTACTTAAAAACTGGCTTTCGGGGCTGTTGGCGGTTCTGCATCCAGCCCAACAGACTCCTCATACCAGGGGTTCCCACTTGAGGCTATCCCAGATTTGCTTTTTCCTTCCCTCCCTTCCTCTCCCTGCTTCCTCCTGGCCTCCCAGGTTTCCTGCTGCCCTGCCCGCATGGTTGCCTCATGCCTCAGCTGATCCCTTTGCTCTGTGGCCAGCTAACTCCTGATTACATTTTCTGAATGTCCCAGGGGGGAACTCCCTAGTCCTTTGTTCCATTTTTTGTTCATCATGCTGGTGATTGTTTCCATACCTTCTCACCCTGTTTGAGGGGTCCAGGTGCATGTGGCTTGGCATATAGTTAGGCACTTAGTATATGTTTACATTATATAGTATGTGCTTCCTATTTGCTATATGCAGTAGGAATCTGGTCAGTGTTTGGCATATACAGTAGGTGCTCAGTTGAGTGGTCACTGGATGAGTGGAGTGGAGAAGTACGCTGGGTCCTGGCTTGAGCCTGACGTTACCCTCTCTGCAGCCATGAGGATGGCACTGTGCGGTTCTGGGATGCCTCTGGTGTAGCGCTGCGACCGCTCTATAAGCTGAGCACAGCTGGCCTCTTCCAGACAGACTGTGAACACGCTGACAGCCTGGCTCAGGCTGCTGAGGACGACTGGCCACCCTTCCGAAAGGTGGGCCCCTCCCCTGGCCCTGCGGAGCCTGGCCCTGGCTCTGCCCCATGTCTTTACTCCATCCCACTCCCCAGGTGGGCTGCTTTGACCCCTACAGTGATGACCCCCGGCTTGGTGTGCAGAAGGTGGTACTCTGCAAGTACACAGCCCAGATGGTGGTGGCTGGCACTGCAGGCCAGGTAGGCTTGGGGTAACCCCAGGGATGGAGTCTTGGAGGGCTTTTGGGAAGAGGTGGCCTGAACTGGAGGGTCTGGTGAAGAGGTAGAGGGACCTGCATTGGCAAAAGCCCCGAGATGAGAATAATGAGGCCTCAGGTGGGGCTGGCTGGGGTGAAGCCAGTCAGGGAGGGCCTGTCGTTGGGGCCTTGAGTCCAGGCACTGGCTGTAGGGAACCATGGAGGGATGGGGCCGGTTGGGAGCATAGGTGTTAGATGAACCCTGGGAGGGCAGAGACCAGTGGGTCTTGGTCATAGTGCCGTCAGCACTTACTTACACAATATACAGAAGGTGCTCAATGTGTGCTTATTGCTAAATGGGAGACAGGTGTGGTGGTGGGCTACTTTGCTCCAGGAGAGCAGGGACCAGTGGGTCTTGGTCCTTAGTGCTCAGTGAGGGCCCTAGCGCACAATAGACATTCAGTAAACGCTTATTCGGTGGATGAATTGGAGACAGTTGTGGAACCACCCTAGCAGTGGCTTTGCAGGTTCAGGTGGGGCATGCGTGACCCCATTCTCCATGCTGACCCCTCCTCCTCCCTGGCTTCGGCTCAGGTGCTGGTACTGGAGCTCAGCGACATGCCATCAGAGCAGGCAGTCAGCATGGCCAGTGTGGACCTCCTCCAGGACCGCGAGGGCTTCACATGGAAGGGCCACGAGCGGCTGAGTCCACGCACGGGGCCCCTGCCCTGGCCCATCGGCTTCCAGCCCCGAGTGCTGATTCAGTGCCTGCCACCAGCTGCCATCACTGCTGTCACTCTCCACACTGAGTGGAACCTCGTGGCTTTTGGCACCAGTCATGGCTTTGGCCTCTTTGACTACCAGCGCAAGAACCCTGTGCTGGCCAGGTGTGGGGTGGGGCAGGCCCAGAGCCTGGGGAGATGGGGTCTGTACCTCCATCTGGCCCTAGCCTTCTATGAGACCTTTGGTGTTTCCCTACGCCCACCTAAGCCTCAGTTTCCCTTATAAGGCTCAGTGTGGTGAAGGTGGCTCTATTCCCTTTGGTAGCTTTGTCTTTATATGATGTGCTACTGGTGGCATTCTAAGCCCACCAGCTGCTGGGTTGATGAAGTGGCAGAGAGGGGCTTGAGCTTCTTTATCTGGGATCCTTAATGCCTGGCTGGGGGCCAGCAGGAACATGGAGGCTGCTCCAGGAGGTTGCTCCATAGCACAGCTGGTACCCGTCTTCCCCCAGGTGCACCCTTCACCCCAATGACTCCTTGGCTATGGAGGGGCCACTCTCCCGGGTAAAATCGCTCAAGAAGTCGCTGCGCCAGTCTTTCCGGCGTATCCGTAAGAGCCGAGTCTCAGGCAAGAAGCGGGCCACTCATACCAACAGTAAGGTGAGCTAGGGCCAGGCTGCTAGATGCTGCCTTTCCAGATCCTGTGTACAAATATAGAGCCAGGCCTGGGCCCTTGCCCAGAGTCCACTGTCTGCTCACCTTTTCTCATCTATCCCTCAGCAGCCCCCAGCCCCTGGTTATCAGGGTGAGCTGGGGAGGGTGATGGGATATCGGGTGCTCGGCTTTGTGGGAAATGACAGTGTCCTGGAGCCCCATGGCTCTCCAGTTGCAGGAGGCCAACGCGCAGTTGGCAGAGCAAGCCTGCCCCCACGACATGGAGATGACACCTGTGCAGCGCCGCATTGAGCCCCGCTCAGCTGATGACTCTCTCTCGGGTGTGGTTCGCTGCCTTTACTTCGCTGACACGTTCCTTCGAGATGGTGAGGCCAGGAGAGGGACAAGGGTTAGAGAAATGGGCCTCAGGTGGCCATCTAGGAAATGGGCAGTGGTGGGGGTGGGACTGCATATTCTAGTGCAGTGGTCCCCAACCTTTTTGGCACCAGGGACCGGCGCTCCTATGCGAATCTAATGCCTGATGATCTGAGGTGGAGCTGAGGCAGTGATGCTAGCGCTGGGGAGTGGCTGCAAATACAGATGAAGTTTCCCTTGCTCGCCTGCCACTCACCTTCTGTGTGGCCCAGGGGTTGGGGACCCCTCTTCTAGGGGGTTGGAAAGCATTGGGCTAGCATCAGGGTGCCCCGGCTTCCACACAGCCTCCCTGGAATTTCTGATGGTGCAGGGTTGGTGAGTGAGCCAGCAGAGCCTCTGAGACCTGAGAGCTCAAGATCTCGAGGTGAGCACAGGGTCTACTAGTGTCAAGGCCCTGAAGTAGGCATGTGTCGGGAGACTGCCTGCATGGTGTGTCTGCAGCGAAGGGTAAGGGCTCCTGGAGGTGCTCGTGTTTGCTGCCTCACAGAGGGGCTGGCTTTGACCCTGAGTGATTGGGGCCCCAAAAGGGTCCTGCACAGAGAAGCGAGGTGGTCAGGTTTATTAAGTGATTCACTGATTGATTTTTAACTTGTATAATGGGACTTTGAATCATACACAAAAAGAGTACAAAATAGTTACGCTATGTACTTTACCTGGTGCCACTGCCACTGCACACTCTGTTGTTTATCTTGCTGGAGTATTTTAACTGAAAACCCAGTGTTAGTACTTTGATGTATATCTAACAGATGTAATTGTCATGCCCCATGGAGCTGACACTGATTCTGGAGTCCCTTGTCACACTTGGTTCATGGACGGCTTTCTGCATTCATCTCAAAAATGCCTTTTTGTGGTTGGTGCTGGGTCAGCACCCAGTTAGTTCAAATGTGGCGTTTCACTGATGTTTTTCAGCCTCTGAGTCTGAGAGAGGGTCCCCTCTTCTGATGGTGATTGTCGAGGGCACTTTGTGCAGATTTTCCCATTTGGATATCGCAGCCCCAGGGATCTCTACCTTGTTCCATGGTCCCCAGTTCTTTTGAGAAGGACTGTGGGGCTCACTTCCCAGCTGGGTGGGCATTGGGTGTTGGCTGCATGTTAACTTGCTCACTAACTTGTCACTGAGCTTTGGCTCCCCCTGATGGTTGTTGCTGAAGTCATCTATTCATCCAGGGTGCACAGCCATGACTATGTGGGCCAACTTTGGCTCTTGGGTTTTTAGCTGACTTTTCTCAGAGGTTCAGTTCACAGAGAAAAAGCAGGCAAGATGGTCTCAGTTCATTTAAGGCCAGGCCCAGGACTTCATGTATGGTGGCTGCTGTGTGGAGGACAAACTGAAAGGGGTGGGAGTGAAGCAGGGGGTGCGGTCAGGACCCTGATGCACCTTTGGGGTGAGAGCCTTCTCAGAGGATCAGCAGGATTAATGATGGGATGGAGGGGGTGGAGGGAGTTGGGGCTTTGTGATGAGGTTGCATTACTGAGATGAAGCTGAATGAGGGTGTAGTGGGTTGGGGTTGAAGAGATCAGCATTGTGCTGTTGACATTTCCACAGAGATACACAAGAGGCTGTTCCTGTCTCTGCAGGAGGCTCTGATTGTGATCAGCAGTATAGAGAAGGTACCTGAGGCCAAGAGGCTGACTGAGGTCACTAGGGAGATAAAGGACAGGAGAAAACCAGCCCTTGGTCCCCAGGCATCAGGTGAAGAGGGGAAGATCTTGTAGTGTACGGCCAGATGCTCTGCCTCACCAGCCTGTTACCCTGCAGCAGCCCATCACGGACCCACCATGTGGGCAGGCACCAACTCAGGCTCTGTGTTTGCTTACGCGCTGGAGGTGCCAGCAGCAGCAGCAGGCAGTGAGAAGTGGCCTGAGCGGGTGGTGGAGGCCGTGCTGGGCAAGGAGGTGCAGCTGATGCATCGTGCGCCCGTGGTGGCCATCGCTGTGTTGGATGGGCATGGCCGGCCACTGCCTGAGCCCTTTGAGGCCTCGCGGGACCTCGCACAGGCACCCGACATGCAGGGTGGCCATGCAGTGCTCATTGCGTCTGAGGAGCAGTTCAAGGTAAGCCACTGCAGAGAACACCTCCAGGCTACTGCCTCTTAGACATCATTGGACCCCCTAGAACCCCTGCCCTGTTTCTCCCTTCTCCCCGCTGAGACCCCCAAGATACCTCCCAGCTAGCAGAGATGTCCCTGAGGAACCCTGATGACCCTTCAGCTTGCTGCGTTCCTGCAGGACCCTCCTACCTCACCAAGTCCTCACCAGGACCCCTTGACTGCTTCCTGGGCTCTGTCTGGCAGAAAGTCATGGTTTGGAGGGGATACCAGCCATTTAATCATTATAACCCAGTGACTGGTTTTGCCAGATTCTCCCAGGAGGGGCCTTGGGAGGATTCTGGGGGCAGTGTGAAGCTAGCTAGGCAGAGGTGGTAGCGTGGCCAGGGGCACAAGCTTGAGCAGCACGCTGAGCTCCGGGTGGAGGCTGGCACTGGCAGCTGGGAAGAAGGGGCCTTGGGGGTGTGGCAAGGGCCAGGCTCTGCTCATTGACCACCTGCCCGCTGCCAGGTGTTCACACTACCCAAGGTGAGCGCCAAGACCAAGTTCAAGCTAACAGCCCATGAGGGCTGTCGTGTGCGCAAGGTGGCGTTGGCCACATTTACCAGCGTGGCCTGTGAGGACTATGCAGAGACCTGCCTGGCCTGCCTCACCAACCTGGGTGATGTGCATGTCTTCTCGGTGCCTGGCCTGAGGCCCCAGGTGCATTACCCCTGTATCCGGAAGGAGGACATCAGCGGCATCGCCTCCTGTGTCTTCACGCGCCATGGCCAGGGTGAGGCGAAGGCTTCCTGGGGCAAGGGACCCGAGCAGGTCCAGAATTGCCAGGGAGTGTCAGCAAAAAGGGTGATCCAGGTTGGGGGGCACACCACTGGCCATGGTGGGGTAGGGCCTGCCAGCACATGCAGGGCAGAGACCAAGTGAGGGGCTGTGCTTGGAGTCATATCCTAACTGCACTGTGCTCATTCTCTCCCACCCCACCCAGGTTTTTACCTGATTTCCCCATCGGAGTTTGAACGTTTCTCCCTAAGTGCCCGGAACATCACAGAGCCACTCTGCTCTCTGGACATCAGCTGGCCCCATGATGCTGCCCGTGCCAGGTGTATGGAGTGGGTGGCCCCTGGCCCCGAAGGCCTGTGGCCATGGCTGGTCTCATCTCTACCCCAGATTCTGCATGGAGGAAGGGTGGCCCTTCCTGGTGTTACCCCTCTGGTTCCAGGGCTCAGGAATGGGAGGACAGGGATTTGGCCCTTCAGCCTTGAGGTGCCTGCCTGTGCCCCCCATCACGGCCCTGTCTCTGCAGCTGCAGGCTCCAAGAGTCACCCAAGCGGAACCAGGCTAATGGGACCCCGGGCATCGTCCTGGCCCCAGAGAGCTGTGATGGAAGCCCCAATCCTGTCCACAGCAGAGGAACTGGTGAGGAACTGGGTGTGAAATAGGGGTAGTGGGACACTGATCAGTTCAGACATCAGGGCAGGACTTGTAGGAGGTAGCAGCTGAGCCAAGGCTGGAAGCTTGGGGAGGGGCATGTCAGGCAGGAGAGGGGTAGGGGTCTATTGTTGCCATGTCCCACCACGGGCTGGGTTTGAGACTGAGTCCCCAAGTTCAAAGGATGCCTAGGATCCCTGGCAGAAGTCTGAATACTTTCTCCCTGCAGACACCGCAGAGCCACCTGAGGCCACGCTCTCACCTATGTCCATTGACTCGGCCACCAGTGCTGATACCACACTAGACATGACAGGGGACGTCACGGTGGAGGATGTGAAGGATTTCCTGGGGTGAGGTGGGCGGGCAGGATCCACAGGAGGGGCTGTCCCCACTCACCAGCCTCCCTTTCTCACCTCAGCTAACCTAATATCTGAGCTGGGTATGCAGGACCAAGGAGGGGGCCTAACCCCAGACCCTGATCACTACTCCCTCCTCCCAGCTCTTCAGAGGAATCTGAGAATCTGAAGAACCTGGCCGAAGACGAGGCTCGAGCCTGCCCATTCTGATTAAATGAGGTGCTGCATGTGTGGGGGACCCTGTGTCTACCTGATCTTTACCTTTCAGCCTTAACCCCTGTGGACCCTCTAGCCCTACCTAGTCTTGAACCTGAAACCCTAACAGGCCCCTGTGATGGCAGTACTCCCCAAGGCCCACAGAGACATGTTCATAGTTCTGTATTTTAAAAAAATAAGGCTACCTGTCAGCCCCCAGATGTCATGGGTGGTATTTGGAACAAGGCCAGATTAAACCAGCCTGGATTTCAGGATCTGGTTTGGTCAGCCCATTTCAGCAGCTGAGATTACCCAGGCACATAAGGTTGGGCCCTGCCAGGTGAACCTCAAGACTGGGGTCTGGCCCCCTACTCCCAGTCTTGGTGTGGCCTCCTGCCCAGCTCTGGGTTCCAGAGGTCTGCCCAACCTATTTGCTACCTAGTACCCCTACTTTGTCTTCATCTCTTGCTTGGGACGCCCTGGCCTCAGTGGGTCAGATGTGGTCTTCGCTCAGACTTGGCCAGCCCTTTTGCCTGTCCTGGAGAGGCTGAATGGTGGTACTTGTGTGGCCAGGCCACCTGCCCATTTTGGTCTCCCTAGCTTTCTGCTTATCCTTCTCTTCTTATACTAGGAAGGCCCAAACTACCTGGCCACCACCTGCCCTGCTCAGAGCTGGGATCCAAGACCCCTGGTTCCTGCCCGGCCCTTCGCATAGGCCTGTATCTGCTAACCTTCAGGCTCCAGTGGCACCTGCCCACCCTGACCCCCAGAGCAGCCCCATGGTGTAGCCCTGGAAATGGGCTCAGAGTCTCCAGGGTAGATTTGAACTAGACCCTCTACAGGCAGTTGGTTACCCTGGAGGCCAGATACCATAGAGGAGGACAGTTGGGGCTGGCAGCCCATGCTACCTCCCATTCCACACACTATCCTTCCCCTAATTCCTTTGCAAAGAATATTTTTCTAATGCCTGGACTGGATAGTGCTAGGCTGGACAGTCATTTTGAAAACTATTTTGGTACTCGCTCTTTGGCCAGCAACTCTCTTCCCCCAGCCTGAGTACACAGGTTATGTGTACATGAGTATGTGGCGGGGGGGGGTGCGGTGTGATTGGGAGCTCCCTGGGCATCCAGAACTGGCGACTAGCCAGGTATGTGTGTCGGGGGTAGATTGGGGGGGTGGTCACTATGGGTTTTCCTGTAGATTGTATCTTTGGGATTTTTCTGTCATTTTGTTAAATTTAGTGTTGTTTTAATATTAAAAGTACTGATTTTTAATATTGAAAATAAAAGCATTTAATATCTCAAAAGGACAACCACATCTGCTTGATCCCTGGCAGGGGAAGAGCGGTGTTACATGTGAGCTCACACCAAGAGTCTAATTTCCCAGACCTCTGTGGGCATCAGTCAGGGTTACCCCCATGGTACTGCTTGGGCTGTGCTGCTGGGGACTGTGACACTGGAGGGTGATTGGAGTAGGGGTTGCCACCTGCATACAGCCTCTGCTGGCAGGTGGTGGACGGGTAGAGGCCCTTCCTCTTCCTCACCCAGAGCTTGGGTTTTCACCTGGGACAGTGCAGGCTGATGGTGGTCGCCCTAGGTCAGGGCTTTACGGAAGGCGCTCCAGGCATGGAAACATCGAGTGAAGGCATGCTGCTCGTTGCCCTTACGGACAAGGCGCAGGCGGCGAGGATGCTCGTGCTCTTTGGCTCGCATGTGCTGGATGTATACCTGGTGAGCAGGACATGTGTGAGCCTCAGGCCTTTCAGATTATTAGGGTCAGCCTTGGCCCTCCCCTCTACCCGCTCACCTGGCAGGCCTTCAGACTCAGCTTGATCTCCACCTGGCTTGTCTGGGTCCCTACCCACATGTAGACCTGTGGGGATGGCAGGGGAGGTGGTCTCATGAGGGACTCAAGAACTCCCCCGTCTTCTGGCCTCAGAATTCCCATTTGCAAATGAGTGGGCTCCTTGAACAGGTAGGGTCAACAGGGGTCTCACCTCTTGGCCATTGTCTAACAACATGATGTCATCATCTGCCAGGTCATCTTGGCAAAAGTCAGAGCATTTTTCTGTCACTGCAAAGTAGCCCTTCTCGTTGGAGCACCTGGGGGTTAGGGGTCAGGGAGAGGCTAAAGTCATAAGCAGTAGTGTCGGGACTCGGGCAGAAGCTGGGGCAGGGGTCTACGCCCGGGCTCACCGGAAGAGCCGGGTGTGCTTCATGTATTCGGCATCATCGTCATAAGGCTTCTGTGCCCCGATGCCCACCCAGAAAAAGTTCTCAGGCTCCTCACCTTCATTGATGACCTGTGGGAAAAAGGTTGGTCCAGCCCAGGGCCCCTGTCTGCCCTTGCTCAGTTACCTGCCCACAGCCCACCGTGGTCACCTGCTTGCTGTAGGAGGTGTCAAACATGGTGTTCAGTATATCCTCTGCCAGCTTGGCCTCATCAGGGTCTGATGCCCGGCCCACCCATGCGTACACAATGCCTTGGTTGTCCTCACTCTCAAAGGGAACCTGGGGAATACGCAGCGGGTTGAGGTCAGGTCAAGCCTACATCCCTTCACCCAGACCCATAGTCCTGGTCACATCCATGACGCTACCTTGAGGATGAAGCAGAACTCGGAGTTGAGGAGGCTGGAGTCGGTGTTGATCTGGATGCACCTGGGGAGAGGAATGTCAGCAAGGAATCAGGGTACCTCAGTGACCTCACCTGCCCACCTGTGCTGCTCCCCCAGCCAGGCACCGAGTGCAGAGGGCGCTGCCATTGGTTCGAATCTGGTAGAGGCTTGGCTGCAGGGTGCTCTGGGCCACCTTCCTCTTGCCCCGGTGGATGATGAATTTTCTCTTGAAATGGGACAGGAACTTGGGGTTCTCTTGCTGCTGCGTCATTCGCACCACCTGTGGGTGTGGAAGTGTTTTGAGTAGCACCCCATCCAAAGGCTTTGGGGGTATGGTTCTGAGCAGGAGGCAGGGGAGGAGAGCATGGCAGGCGCACCTCTAGCTTGCCCGGGAAAAGGCTCTCGAACTTCTTTTGCAGGCTGAAGGTGAAGGTGAGCCAGCCCATGTTGGAGGCTTCACGGCCCTGCCAGAAGTACACGATGCACTGGAAGTCCTCCTCAGGCTGTTTCTCCTCCGCTTCGGCGGCTGCCTCTTCACCTTCTTTGCCCTCAGCCCCAGCCTTTTCCTCCTCTTTCTCTTTCTTCTCTTCTTCCTCATATTCCACAGGGACCCAGTATCTGCAGGGTCAGAGAGCAGTAAGCAGGGGCCCCCAAGCACCAGGGTAGGGGCCTGCCAAAGGAGGTGTGCTGAGACAGCACCTGCAGAGGAAGACGTAGCAGTCCTGTGTGTAGAAGTGGCCAAACTCTTCCTCAGGCAGCCGCGTGAACTTCTTACCCTCGAGCACGAAGCCCTCCATGCCATCCAGGTCCTCATTCCACTCCTCCATCAGCTGCTCAGCCTGCAGGTGAAGGTTTCTGGTGGGCTGGGGCTGGCCCCTCCTCAGTGACAAGGGACACAGAGCTCCTCCCAGAACAGGCCTCAAGGCTGTAAGCTCAGGCCAAGTCCTCCCAGCCCTGCCCTGTCCCAGGCCTAGCCCCCACCTCAGCTAGTGCCATGGGCGGCTGCCGGGGCAGGAACAGCGCAGTGAGGTCAGCCTTCATCTGATCTTTCTTCTCGGCATCCCGCTTCACCTTCCCGGTAAGTCCTGAGCCCTGCAGCACGGCTTCTGCATTGCGTGTGTAGTCCACCATCAACACATCATCCCAATTTTTGAACTTGGCTTTGAACACCTGCCAAGGGAGAGAAAACAGGAACTGGAGTGGGGGTCTGCCTGGTTAAGGTTGCAGTAGGAGGTCAGAATGCGGGCACAGGGATGTGAGGGCAGGAACTAGGAACCAGAGCAGGAAGAGTGAGTTACAGAAAGGTCAGGGCCTAGGCATCAGTGTGAAAGTGGTGGGCTTGGGCCCAGCTCTGTGGGGTGGTAGCGGATCCACAGAGTCAGGGCTTGAACCTGTCCGCAAGACCAGGGGTGTGGTGGGCTACACTGCACACCTGTGCCTCAGTGCCCTCAAGGCTGCGGCTGACCGTGGCGTGGCGTGGCCGGTGCAGCATCCCACACAGCTCCTGGCCCAACTTGAGGGCTGCAGCACGCACCAGGCGTGGCGACTTGCGCCCAAGCCAGATGAACACATCAGACCAACAGTCCAGGATGTACACGCATCGCGTGTCCAGGAGGCTCTGCAGCTGCGGAGCCAAAGGACAGAGGTCAACTGGTGCCAGGCCATCGATGAGGGAGCCCAGCCTCCTCCCCTCACTTCCTGTGTGTCTCACCAGCCGCATCCTGGGCATCAGTTCCACCTTGGGCCGCGTCTTATGTTCCACAGACAGCTTGTAGTTGATCTGTGGCAGCTCCAGGTAGCCTAGACCCAGGCCCACCTGGCAGGAGAAAGGTGAACATAGCAGGGGCAAGATCTGGAGACCAGAGCCCCACCCACGACAGCCCCTAGTTTGGAACCTCACCCAGCCTTGCTGTGTACAGTCAGGTCCACTGCCTCTTCCTCTCTGGGTCTTAGTTTCCTCCCCCTCCCCAAGGTCATTTTAAGGATATCGTATCAGTGGGTGGCTTTTAAATAGTGCTTTCCTGCCTCTCCTCCCCCAGTCCTGTCATTTCTAATTCTCTAACTTGTCCTTTTTTTCCTGCTCACAATTCTCCATGATCTGTTGTCACCTACAGAATTAAGGCCAGCTTCTCAGGCCTGGCACCCTGGCACTCTGGCCTCCATCTCCAGCCCCACCTTCCAGGAACCACACACCCTAACACTATTCTCATGGCTTGACTCAGAGCAAACCTCCAGACCTTTGCTCAGGCTATTCCCTGTCCAGAAGGTGGCACCCTCTCCACACCAAAGTCCAGATGGAGACTACAGTCACCACAGTGGTGCATGGCCCACTCTCCCAACCTGACCACGGGTAAAGTCAGGCCAGCCCTGCACCCAAACTCACCTTATACAGCTTAGGCTGGGGTGGCCAGAAATCATCAGGCACATGCTTCTTGATCTCAGAGGGCTCACCACCCAGTGCCTCCCAGAACTCTGGGGGCTCTTGGCCCTGCACCAGCAGTGTGATCTCTGCCTTCCCTTTCCGCTCATTTTTGTTAATTTTTTCTGCAAAGAGCCTAAGTAAAGGTGCAAAGCCCTCAGTAAGGCCCATACCCCTTCTTAGGTGACAGTTTTTCTTTGCACAAAACCCCCCACCATGTTTGAGCAGGGTGTAGTCCTTGTACCTGGCCTTGGTAGTGCTACTCAGTGTGGCCTGGGCCCCCCGCCAGATGTAGATGTCCAGCCCTTGGTCTAGCAGGAAAACGAACCTGGAAGAAAGGGCAGGAGGGGTTGTGATGGGTATAAGACAATGACTGCCCCCAGGCCCCAACCACGCCCCTGGGGTGTTACCCCCTTGCTGGTCCTGCTCAGCTCTGTGGGACAGGGGTTAAAAGGGCTGCTGGAAGGCCGCTTCTTCTAGAGCCCGCATCTGACCCTCACTGGTGGGAGGAGGTTCAGGGTCAAGCACCCCTACCTCACAACATAAGGACTCACCTCGGGTCCAGAGAGGCACCCTTGAGTGGCACAGGCTCCAATTTGATGTTCTTTTTCCCATACACGCGGTACATCCTGGGGGCCGGAGCAAAAGTGGCTTGGAAGGGGTGCTAAGGGACCCATTTACCTCTTAACACCCTTCCCTCAGTGCTTCCCAGCTGATTCCAGGTCAGTGTCACTCACCCACACACACTCTCACCTGGTGACGTAGTGTGTGTCCTCTACAGTGTAGAAGCCGCTGGCTGTTCCACCCTCGATGTAGGCGATGTCATTGTCAAACACCTGTGTGAGAGTGCAGTCCATCACTGAGCTGCCCCTGTCCCCCTTGTGCACAGGTGCCTCAGGTGCTACAAACCCATGGTAAAGTTAAAAAGGAAGAATAAGATCTGTCTATAAATAGATACATATTAGAGTGTTAAGATGTACAAAAATAGGAATGTGTTCACTCTTGTGCCAGTTTGGATCTACACAGCATGTTCAGATGTGCGCAAATCAGGGCATAGAAGCAAGCGGGTTTACGGAGGGCAACCGTGGGTGAATCAGTAAAATCTAATGTGTATGGCCTTGTCTACACGTAACCAGATGGCAGGTGGACCAGCTCAGCTCACTAACCCTGCTCAATCTTGGCCCTGCCTCCTTGGTGCTCAGCTTGTGGCCCTGCCCCCTAACTGCTATTGGTCCCAGCTTCCCATCTCTCTTCAGGTCTCCACTGATCTTTGGCCTCATCTGCCTCCTCTAACCTCACCCTATTTGTCCCTACCCTCTCTGCTTTAAGTCCCAACCCCAAAATCTTTGGTCTTAGTTTCCTGCCCCCTCCCATTAACCAAACCCACCACCCTTGCCTGGCCCCTCCAATCCCACCCCTGCAATCCTACCCCTCCTCAAGGCCCTTCCAGCCCATTGGTACCTGCAAGAACTCCTCGCTCTCATCTCCCATCTCTTCCCGCACAGTGCGGCACTCCGCACCCAGGTAGTTGCGCAGGTTCACCGCGTGGATAGCAGAGCAAGCCTTCTTGTCGAGTGTGGCCTCCCCACCGATCCAGTAGTAGATCTCCCAGTTCAGAGAGCCGCTGTCATCCAGAAAGGTCTGGAAGACAACCATGTCAGCTCTCACCGGGCAGTCCTGGCTTCTCAGCTCACGCCAGAGAGGCTGCTCTGATGGGCAGAGGCTCCCTAGCCCCAGGACAGGTGCACTGCCACACTTCTGCCTGGGCCATGTCTACCTGGTCTCCTTGGCAAAACTTTACCCTCCTACCTTGCCTCAATGAACAAAACTGTGAGACTAGGGATTCTGAGTTATCTAACTTAAGATGAGGTCACTAGGGGGTCATGTAGCTCCAAACAGTGTGCCTCTCACCTTGAGCACGATGTAGCAGTCAGCCTCATAGAACTTGCCATGTAAGGCTTCCTCCACCAGCACAGGCACAAAGTTCTCGATCTGCCAGATGGTCAGGCCAGGCAGTTGGCCCACATCCTCCGTGAAGAACTCTGAGTAGTCGAGGCGAGGCTTCTCCAGGCCCTGGTCCCAGCGCCGGACCTTGCCCCTGGGGGCTCGGGTGTCAGTACTCTCCTGGGGTCACAGTAACAATGCATGGATTGACTCTGTGACTCAGGTTGGTCTCTCTACTTACCACCCACTTCAGGGACTTTGCCCAGGGCCACCTCCCTCTCTTGACCTGTCTCACAGTCTGTCTTGAGCAGAGCCTAGGGCTACCTGTCCTGCCCCAACCACTGGCCTGACTTACCTCCTGTTTTTTATTCTTCTCCTGGGCCACGTCTGACATGCCCTTCAGCACTTGCTTGGCTTGGTCATCCTGGGCTGAGTCTTTACGCCTCCGCAGCCGCATCTTCCGAGCCAGGGGGTCCTTGGGCCCACCCCCTGCTTAGGGGAGGGGCAAACAGCAGAGTTCTGGCTGTCCCCTGGGGCATCCAGCACACCAGGAGCCAACCCCATCCACCAGGGTCTAGAGAGCAGTGTCTCACCCAACTATGGATGGATTAAGTAAAGCACCAGAAAAGAACCCCCGACTCTTAGGCCAGATTGTCACCTGCTTACCAGCTGCTGCCGCAGCCACTGTGGCAGGAGAGGCACCTGCCAGCTGTAGCTGGTTCTGCAGTGAGAAGTCGATGTTGTACCACTCGGCAGCGCGGTCAGCAGGCTTGGGAGGCATGACCAGGCTGGGGTTCTCCCGCACGTCCAGGACCTGTTTCATGGGTTGAGCAGAGGCGGCGGTGAGCCTGAGTCTTATCTCTTAGCCACACCAAACCCAGTTTCTTGCTCTTTGTAGGCCTGAGAAGTCCAGGGCTGGGGGCAGGGGCCTAGATTCTCATCCCAATTCTGTGCCTGCCCATCGTGAGCTTTAGTTTTCCCTTCTGTGAAATGTGACCCTGTGGGCTGGCTGTGGGACTTAAATGATTCTGTCCAGCATATGGACACAGGGATGTGGCTTACCTTCTTCCCAAAAGCACCCTGGCACTGGCCACCCCTCCAGGAGGCCTCTGCTGGGTTCCCCTCACTCTAGTAATACTTTTGAACTTGGTCTTTCCTGAAGCTCTGTCTGTACTTCTGCCCTTGCCACCAACTCCCACCTTAAACCCCACCCAACTTTCAGTGCTGGCCTGGGCTTGCCCTGACCTCTATCTCCGTCAGGAAGTGGATGGCCTCTGGGAGGGTCACCAGGCGGTTTTTGTTCAGGACAAGTTTCCTCAGCTTTGTGCACCTGTGAAAACAGAGCCAGGGCCTCAGGGAGGTGAAAGCAGGGCAGGGAAGCTTCCAGTCCTAGGAGAAGGAAGACAAGTAGGGCCAGGGGACTGAGCTGCCTGCCTAGTTAAGAAACCAGTGGGCTTTAACATATGGAAAGGGAAGGAATGCTGGAGCACATGGAACTGGAGTATCCTCACAGCTAAGTGACCGGGAAGTTTTTTTTTGACTTTGATGGAGCACAACTTTCCCAAGTGGCCTTCTGCAGATTAAGGGCTCCTGGATACAAACAAGAGGGCACCAAAAAACATGTTGTGTCCTCAAATTACTCTGGAAGCTGCTGGGGGCAGGGGTTCTCTATTCTCTGCCTGAAGAATTTCTGAGAGCCAGGAGACCACACTAGTGGACATTGTGGCCTCCAGAAGGGCATGGAAGCAGCATTGTGCCTGCAACTCACACAGCAACACCTCTGGCCTTGTCCTTATCAGTGTCTTCCCAATGAGTGCTTTGGGGAACCCAGATTGGGCTTACTGGCACAGGACTATGGGGGTCTTTATCCATGAGGCTAAATTAACCTATTTTGTATGATGCACAAAGATCACAAGGTGGGGGTTCCTGTTATGATTCTGGGGTTTTCAATGCTGTGATCCCCCTGCCCCACTTGCCCAGCCTTGCCCCAACACCTGCAGAGGCTTTCAGGAATCAGCTCCAGGTTATTGTTGGCAGCCATGAACTCCTCCAAGCTGGCCAGCTTGCCAATGCCTGAGGGCAGCCCATCAAAGTCCAGTTTGTTAGAGTTCAGGTATAGCTTCTTCAGCTTGGTCAGCTTGCAAATGGCTGACTGGGGGGGAAGCAGACAGGGGCAGGAGTTAGGGGTAGCAGCCAGGGTGGCACAGCATCCTTCCCGTACTCCTCCCCAGGCTGGGACGCACAGGCAATGAGGTGAGCTGATTGCGGGACAGGTTCAAGGTCTCCACATGCACCCATTGGTCGATGCACAGGGACAGCTCTGTGATCTGGTTGCTGCTGAGGTTCAGGCGGCGCAGGCTGGGGAGGGTGTACAGGCACTCAGGCACCCGTGTCAGGTCGTTGCAGGACAGGTCCACATCTAAGGCACAGGGTGGGGCACATCAGCCAGGGCCCACACAGCCAGCAGCCCATCCTAGTTTGAACCCCAACTCTACCATCTCCAGGCTCTGTGAATTTTAGCAACTGACTTAACCTCTTAGAGCCTCCATTGCTCCATTTGGAGAAACTTCCTTGCACCAGCGGGTCTAAACATGAAGTCGGTGCTCATAACTTGGTGTTACTACTAGTCATCATAATGACAGGGATTATCGTAACCATGTCCTTCCCTTCTGGGAGGTGGTCAGAGAAGTGAGGTTCAATCCCTTCCTCCACAGGGACCTGAGGGGACCAGAGCCCAAGGGGTCACCCAAGGATTGCCAACCTGCAAGGTTGCTTAGGCCCTCCAGGCTGGTGGGGAGGTTGCCCTGGGTGCGCTGGGTGTTCCTCAGGTGCAGGGTCTGCAAGGCCGTCAGAGCTGGGAGCTGCCTGCAAGGAGACATGGGTGGTCAGGCCAGGCACAGGGCCAAAAGCATGGGTGTAAGAGGGTCTGAGGGGATAAGGCCAAAGAGGCTGTGCGGTGGAGTAGACGAGAGAGACAGGACTGAGATGGGGCCTGGTCACGGGGCACAGCCCACACTGAACCCAAAGTGGGAAGGGCCAGGGCCACTGGGGAGCTGAGGGACCAGGCCAGATTCTCCAGGGCTGAGTTCTGGAAGGGTGTGGCCTGAGCGGTGCCAACCGGAGCTGTGCATGTAACAGTGGGTTCCCGTTGAGCACGAGTGTCTGTAGGTGCACCAGGCGGCGCATCTGTGGGGGCAAGCTTTCCAGGCAGTTCTCGCTGAGGTCCAGGTACAGCAGGTCGGTGAGGTTGATGAAGAGTTGGTTGGGAATGGTGTCAATGCTGTGGGCAGGAGGGAGGGACAGAGGGAGTGAGGCAGGCAGAGGCTGCCCAGTTAGTGCCACATGCCCACTTCCAGGACCTGCCTGCCCCCCACTGTGTTGAGGCCCTGCCCAGTTCCTCTACCCGGCCTGACATGCACCTGTTGTGGCTGAGGTTCAACACCAGCATGTTCTTGGCATTCTCCAGCTCCCGCGGGCACTCCGTCAGCTGGTTGTAGCTCAAGTCCTGAGTAGGAGGGGTGAGGCGAGGTCAGGGGTGTTAGCATTGGTCCCACCTTGCCAGTCCTCTGCCAGGCTGGGGGATCAGCCAGGGCACTGAGGGGAGTAGATGAGGGGGTTTCAGGGCCAAAGGAAGACAGCAGGACCCTGGGGGGAAGGGTACCTAGGCTAAGGATCTGAGTAACCTTGGGCAAGGCACTGTTTACTCTAAGCCTCTGTTTCTCTGTATGTAAAATAGGATAACAATGGCCCTAGGGACCATCAGAGTGGGTGGGTAGCCACTGACCAGGACCGAGAGATCATCCAACTTGAAGATGTCATCAGGGACTCCAGAATTCTTCAGGCTGTTGGCACGAGCCACGATGGCCTGGGGATAAACCATGGGAGTCTATGACTCCTGGCTTCTTCCTCCAGAAGAAGCAGAGAGATGAGGGACAAACACCTCCTCAGGAAGTTCACTGGAGACCAGGCCTGAATGCTCTTCCACCTTGGTCTTTACTCATAGTCCCTCCATTGGCAAGCTCTTCCTAGCCTCCCGGTGAGCTCCTATTCACACCTCAAAGCCCAGCTCAAATGTGCCCCAGAGCCCAGCACAGGGTCTTCAGGGAAACTTTTCTCATCTCAATTCCAGAGGGCAAGATGGGGGTGTAGCTCTGAGTCATGGGCTTCTAGATCAGAGGGAGAAAGTTGGCCCAAAGAGAAATCAGATACGGGCTGAGCAAGTCTGTTTTCTCTCTCCTTAGGGCTGAAATGTCCTCATACTACAGACCTATAGAAAGTTTAAGGGGGAGAGAGAACAGGCCAGGGAATAGTGCCTTGATGGCGAGTAACAGCAGGGCACAGGGAGGCTGCTGCCTCTCCTTTGGCCCCTATGTCTGTGTGGTGCCATGCGCTTCACAGCGGTTTCCCACTGCACCCCACCACCCTCCCTCCCGCCCAGAAAGTGGACTAGTCCAAGGTCATACACCCAGGAAGTGTGGCAGAGCTGATTTGAATTCAGACAGCCTGAGTCCAGAGGCTGTGCCCTTAACATCTCAGGGCTCCACCCGTGGATGGAAATGACCTTTGCCAAGGCCCGGAGGGTCTGGCCAGGAGCCTGATGGTCTGGAGTGTCAGAAGCTCCATAAAGAGCAGAAAGGTGAGCAAGTCACCCCGACCACCTCTGCTCCTGGCTAAATCCCACCCTAACCCAGCTCTTACCACTGCCTGGCTGTGTGACCTCTGGTAAGTGACTTGCCTCTGTGGCCAAGTGTCCTCAGCTGTGAACTTGGTAGAAGTCAGAATTATAAGAAAAAACCCACATAGAATAGCTGGGTTTTAGCCACTAACAGTTGTTATTGCAGTTGTTAAAAAAAAGGATGAGACTGTGGATTTTTTTACTTTGTTTTCCCCATAGGTTACTTAACACAGGGCATTATTATATCCTCAAGCTCCCCTTAGGAACAAGCCTTTGAGTCTGACACAGGGATGGGCAGAGGTGCTAGCCCAGCTTGGGATCTGGCCCTGCCCTCATATCTCTGGCTGGACTCCAGTCAACTCCAAGTTTGGTGGCTTCCAGCAGCACTCACCCGAAGTGATGGCAGGCTCGAAAGCTCTCCATGAAGTGTGGTCAGGTTGTTGTGGCTCACAGACAAGTGCTCCTGGACCGAGAGAAGAGACTAGAAGCTCAGCGGAGTAGGCAGGTTGTCTATATAGAGTCCCCATCTGCCACCACAATCTTGCACCATCCAAGGTGGCCCTCAGCAACAGAGGCCCAGTCCACCTCTGCAGCCTCCCTCTCTCACAGACCTGGCCTTCTTGTATACCTTACAGGAATAGGGTGCTCTCTCTGTCTCTGTCAGCTCTGCTCATGGCTATCAACATCTTCTATGTCATCTGCCTTCTGCACAGGCTCTGCCCCACCCGACCCAGCCCCATCCACAGAGACCCACCCTGTCTGAAGCCCCTTACCAGCTTCTGTAGGGAGGCCAACTCCTCCGGCAGGTAGCAGAGGCCAGTGCGGTTCAGCTTCAGCCATCGCAGACTGGTCATGGCTTTAACATTCTCAGGGAAGTAGCCTCCCTGTGGAGTATGTCATGGTGAGGCTGGTCTGGGAGAGGAATGTCCCTGCTATCCCACCCTCTACGGCCCCAGCTGCCCATGGAAGCCTTTGGGGGAGCAACAGAGCCAACTCTCTCACCAGCTGTGTGACCCTGGACAAATCACTTTGCCACTCTGTGCAAGTTCCTCATCTATAAAATAGGGCTAATAGAGCTCCCTCATGACAAAAGTGTTGTGAGGACTAACTAATTATCAGGATGGCTGCTGGCCTAAATCTGTCTTGCTGGATTCTGAGCCCCAGGAGGGTCAGGATGAAACTGGCTTGTTTCAGGTGATATCCCAGCATCCAGCTGTGTGGTTAGCTTGGCTCATATGCCTTCACCCAGATTTCTAGGACCTGTCTAGGTCACCTGGATGGGGTTACCCCCTGAGCCTCTGTCCCATCTGTGCCCTCACCCTTCCATCAATATACAGGCCATGTGTGGCAAGGTCCAAACCCCCAGTGCAAGGCCCTAGCTCCCCACCCTTCATAGGTACTGTCTCATTCATTCGTTTATCCATTCATTTCCCACATTTGAATGCCCACCTAAGGACCTCCAGCCCTTGTGGCAGGGAGCCTGGGGTAGCACATGCCTTCGGTGCCCTTGGCTGATGTCCTCTCCCTTTCCCCTGAAGCCACATTTCCTACCAGTAACCCAGACTCCTAGTCTGGGAGAACACTTGGAGATACCAGGTGAGGATGGTGGGACGGAGGCTGAGAAAATGATGTAGTCACTTGTGCATGGGGTCAAAAGTGTGTGCACCTGTGGGTAAATGCAAGTGGACCCTGTCTGCCTCCACAGCCCTGGTCTGACCCCTGACCACAGCCAAAGCCTGGGCTCCCAGACCCTGTAGAGTCAGGCTGACACTAAACTGACTCCAGTCTGAATCTGCCACTCACCCACCCTGAAGCTTGGGCTGACCCTCCTAGTACCAGGCGAACTCTCACCTTCACTCCTGCCTTGCCTCCTCTGGTCACTTCACTGCTCACCTCATCCTTGACTCTAGAATGACCTCCCTCACCAACTGGCTGGAAGGCTGGGCTCAGGCTCCATGTGGGCCTGGACTGTAAGTCCAGCAGCCGCTCAGACAACCGCCATCCAGGGCTTTGCACTCCTCACACGCTCTCCATACCAACTAATCCACGCTTCCAAAAGGACTATTTTTAAGCTCCTGCACTGGATGAGAAGACAAAGGCTCTGAGAGGGGAAGTGACTTGCCCAAGACCACACAGGATGGCGCAGGCAGGGCAGTGGCAGCGATGAGCTATAGACCCGCCCCAAGACAGCCGGCAACACGGTAGTGAGTCAGGGCCTGGCTTGGGCGTGTGACCTCTGCGGGTCGGAGAAGGGGGGCTGCGGGGAAAGCAGCAGTACTCAATGACTCCCGCCCTACTCTCCAGTCGGGGCGGGGCCAAGACACCAAAACGGGGACATGGGGTGGGGGTTCCCGGCCCACGCTGACGTGACTTCGAGCCCACACGTCCGCGCCGGCCCGGTCTTCCCATGCAGGCACTGGGCGGAGGCCTCGGGGATTCGTTCGAGGCGGAGGACTCGAGGCCCGGGAGAGCCCCACCCGACCCCGTTTGCAGTCCCGAGTGGCACTGGGCCCGGAGGCGGGCGGGCCAGGAAGCGGAGACCGGCGCGGGCCGGAGCGGAAGAAACAGCCTGGAGGAGAGCCCGGCCCACCGCCAGGTCGGCTCACCTTGAAGTCGTTGCCACTGAGATCCACGCCGCGCACAAACGGCAGCACCCCGGTGGCCTCCATGGCGCCGTTCTCGCTGCCGGGCCCGGCCAAGCGCAGGGGGGCGGCCGCGAAAGCCGCGGGCTGGGCCATTGCCGACCCCGCCCCTTTAACCCGCCCCCGCCCGGGCCAGGCGCGGAGGCGGAGTCCCGTCCGCGCGCGCTCAGCTGGGCGCCCCCAGGCGCATTGCGGGAAGCACTGGCACTCTCCCTTAGGGGCTTTAGGCCTCTCCGGACCTCAGTTTCCTCGTCCGTTCAAGGACTTGAGGGGACTCGAGGAGTCCGGGTGTCCCGTGTGCTCGCGCAGAAGACTTCATAACCTACAAGCTAAGTCCCTGACCCCCAGAGCAGGGGGTTTGTTACGGGCTCTGCAACACCTGTCTCCTGCGATGCAGTAGCTGAAGTTGGCTGTGGCCCTGAAGAGATCCTGGACTCAGGCCCGGGAGCGCAGCAGCCCAGGGAGTTTCTATCTGCCAGCCAGGCCCTGCGTGGCTACCATTGGTAGTAGGAGCCTAGCCCTTGGGTCCTAAAGCTCTGGGCAATCCCAGGCCTGCTCCTGGCCTGTTTCCTCATCTGTGGAATGCTTCCTCAGGTTGTCGCCAGAAACAAATAAATAAACGCAGGTGTAGCTCATGGCATACAGCAGGTGCTCAATAAATGGCTTTATTATTTTCAATTAGAGTCGCTACCCCATCCATTTATCTGCTTCTCGCCCTCCCTGGCTGGCCCATAGTAAGCCCCCAATAAATAAATGCCGAATGAACAATAAGTTATATACACAACCAATCATTCACAGGGGTGGAGGATGTCTGGTGTTCCCATTTCACAGGAGAGAAAACTGAGGCCCTGGTAAAGAAGTGGCCCACACAAGGTCACACGGAGCCGGAGGCAAGCGTAGGCCCCTGAGTCACGCTGTGTGCCCAACGGGCCAACAGATATTAATGGGGCCACCAAGACACTCTCGCAGAGGCAATCAAAAGCGTCAGACCTGCAAGCCTCTGGGCCAGGTACCGCCTGTTTGCCCAGCCCCTGGAAAGAACGTAGGCCCAGACAGCTTTCTGCACACTAGAGGCTCACATACATAACAAGCGCGCACACACTTTACGGTGGGCCCCAGGTGCCGCCTCATTCTGCAAACTGCCACCACACGACTGGACTACGAGGTGGAAACTCACTCCTGCTCCTTTAAATTAGGGGTGCGTCGGAAAGTCCCGCCCCGAGGGAGCGCGCAACCAGGTTAGGGGGCGCGGCCTGGCCACTATTGGCTAAACCACAAAGTATTTTGGAACAAGGGCGCGGGCCTTGAGCGCTGGGATTGGAGGTGGGCCCTCGTCCTCTGCGTGCGTTCCAGGCCTCAGCGTTCGGTTCTCAGGTCTTTCACATTCCATTCCCGCGCGGTTCGGGTGCTTCGGATCCGAGAAGCACCCGCTGCGTCTGCCAGTCGGCGCGCTGAATCCGCGACGCAAGTACGTCCGGAGCGCGGTAGGGCTGCCCCCGTCACCTACCGGCCGGCGTTGAGGGTGCCCGCGACGCAGGTCGAGGGCGTGTCCTCCGCCGGGGCTAGCGGTCTGGGCCGCGGAAGGAGGGGATGGCATTGGGCCCCCAAGCCGGAGTTCGGATTCCGCCTTGGGTACTTCACTGAATCTCTCAGGGCCTCGATTCCTTCTGTGAACAGGGCCTTCACAGTCTCTTAGGAGCTGCTGTGCGGCCCGCTCAGCCCGGCCCTATGTTTGTCGGAGGAGAGGAAGGACAGGCGACATCCCAGGGCTCCTTGGGGCCCAGATGCGCAGAGTCGGGTTATTTTTAACCACGCGCACCCATTCTCCCTTCCCGGAGTTGTAATGCTCCGAGTTGGGGCCAGCGTGACCCCGCTAGGATTTGGGCTGAATCCCAGGTTAAGACAGGTGGGGGTTGTTGAAGAGCGCTTTCGTTTGCTCTCTGTGTTGCCGGTACTGGCGGAGGAGGTGGGTGACGGTACCGATAATCTATGAGAGAAAAACTGGCTGCCGGGCTGCGGTGGGCACACCATCAGCCTTTGACCAATCCAGGCCCCAGAGCCTATTTTTAGTTTGGGCAAATGGGGGGCGGGTGTTGGCGCTGAGTCCCCAAGTGCTTCAGGCTTCAGCTGTTCCAGGAATGTGGACATCTGGCACTCACAGCCTGGAAGAGAGGGCTGAAGTCCTTGGTGCCCCAGCTGGCTCTGAGCTCAGGGTCATCTGCTTAGGGGCTTTCAGTGAGACACTTATGCCTCGTCCCCTGAGCTTGCCCTCTTGGTCACACACACCCTCAGCTCTCAGAGCTTGAGGGCAGGAGTCCCTCTAGAAGAACCTGAGGCTGGGGCTTGGTGGATGGGGCCCTGGGAGAGGTCTCTTCCTCTATTTCCTAAGTGCTGGGTCCCACCCATCCTCACTGTTCTGGGCTCCTCACTTTTAACCCTTTTTCCTTGCTGCTTGTGCCACTTTACAGGTGAGCACATAGCTGGGGCTTCAGGTCCTCCTCAGTTTACCTTCTGTGTTACTTGGGCTCCGCACAGCTGAGGACAGCTCCCACACACACACACTATTGTCCCAAGTGGCCCAAAGAGGCCCCTGTCCACAGGCATTGGGCCAGTGCTCTGTTTGGAGTCTTTGTGTTTAGAGTTACCTTGCCAGCTGTCCTCACAGTGGGGCCTTTGGCATTGACTGGCACATACCTATTGACAGTCTCCATCCTCCATCCCATCCCACCCTCGGCAGCCTGGGCCATCTCACTGTCCTTTGACTTGATAGCTATGCTTCTGGGGATTACCCTGTTGAGATTTGGGGGTAACTGGCCACACTGAGATCCCCTAAAGGTCTGAGAGGCCCTTTAGGGCAGGCTCTCTAGGACCTCAAGTTGTGGTCTTCGCTGGACCTTGTTTCTTCTTGCTGTGCCCAGCCCTGATTAGGAGCCAAGGCGAGTCAGCCTCTAGAGCCTGATCATAAGGCTGGGGAACTGAGAGGACTCTGGGGGTGGATGAGAGTCTAGAGGCTTTACAGTGGTGGGTCCAAGTATCCACTACTCAGCAGCCTGTTTCTAAAATTGGGGTGATGATGAAATCCCCCTTGTGGGTCTTTGGTGATGTCAGGAGTCCTGGAGGGTAAGGTTGGGGAGATTGGCCCCCTTCTTTGACCTGCTGCAGGGCCTTTCTGTGAGCCATTCTGTCCAGAGGATGGGTAGGTCGTTTGCAGGTTTAGGGAAAGGGGCTCAGGCCATTCACTGTCTCCTCACCAGAAACCCTTCAAGTGGTCCCTTTCTCCTGAAACTTTCAGGAATCCCCCACATGGGCTTGACTCACAACCGCAGCATGATAGCAGCCAGAGTGCCTACCCATGCCTGCCCCATTGCTAGCCCGGCTGCCCCACACTTTGTTCCCTACACCCTGACTTCTTATAGGCAGATATGATGAATGGCAGAATAGTTCTCCGCAGAAACGGGGGAGCGGCATGACGACGACATGCTGGGCAGTGCTGTGGACTTCCTCCTGGCCAATGCCCGCCTGGTACTGGGCGTGGGCGGGGCTGCTGTGCTGGGTATTGCCACCCTGGCTGTGAAGAGGGTAAGGCCACGCTGGACCAGTTACACCTGGGGCTCCCAGAGGAGGATGACAAGGCTGGAGCCTACAGTGGGGTCATGGGTCGTGGGGTGAGGAACCTGGTTTGCTTTGCCCCAGGGCTTTGCCATGGTTCCCCAGACTTTGGGTGTTCTGATCTGTCACTCTGCCTGCAGCTCATTGATAGGGCCACCGGCCCTCAGGACGAAGATGACACTAAGGGGGATACCACATGCCTGGAGGACAGTTGGAAGGAACTGAGCCTGCTCAAGGCCACGCCACGCCTACAGTCCCAGTCCCCACCTGCTGCCCTCGGCCAGCCTGTGCTGCTCCCGGCCCCCTTGCCCTCTGCCCCAGGTGAATGGCACCCCTTCCCCTCTAACCTGGATGGGTACCCCTTTGGTGGTCACATTCAGGAAATGCAGCCCAAGCCCCGCCACTGACTAACCCTGCGACCTATGCAAGTCCCTGCTTCTTCACAGCACGGGCTCCCTGCATGTTGATGGTGGTGTTTCTCTGCCCTCATACTTCCTGTATGGTGCTGAGGCTCCAGCTACTAGGACATGTGGACTTCAGGGGTGCTACTGGAGCAGGACAGCAGCCAAATGACTGGGAGGCCTCAGGTGGGGGAAACTGCATGAAGCTGTTTTGACCCCAGAATGTTGGGGATTTGGGGCAATGAGAAATTGTCATCAAAGCATTCTTTATAAGGAGGACCTGAGCTAAGTACTTTCTCAAGTGGTCATTTTACAGGTAAGGAAAATGAGGTCCAGGGCTGGCACACAGCTAGTAATTGGGTAGAGTTCTCTTGGCTCAACACAGGGACTTCTGACATGTTCCCTGGCCCTTTCACTCTGCAGAGGGGCCCACAGATGCCGACCCTCAGCCGTCGTCTCAGCTTAGGTCCCCAGCACCATTGTGCCCGACGTTCCAGGAGAAGCTGCTGGTGTTTGAGCGGGACCATGTGACTATCCCATTGTCCCATGTGGCTCTGGCCAAACAGTTGGCCGGAGACATTGCCCTGGAGCTTCAGGCCTACTTGAGGAGCAAGTTCCCTGAACTGCCCTTTGGGGCACTTGTGCCTGGGGGACCACTCTATGATGGTCTGCAGGCGGGGACCGCTGACCATGTACGTCTCCTGGCACCCCTGGTGTTGGAGCCAGGCCTGTGGAGCCTGGTACCAGGCATGGACACTGTGGCTAGGGACCCTCGCTGCTGGGCTGTGCGCAGGACTCAGCTTGAGTTCCACCCCCGTGGAAGCAGCCCTTGGGACCGCTTCCTGGTGGGTGGCTACCTCTCTTCCCGTGTCCTACTGGATCTGCTCCGCAAAGCACTAGCTGCCTCCGTCAATTGGCCAGCTATCGGCACCCTTCTTGGGTGCCTGATCCGGCCCTGTATAGCTTCAGAGGAGCTGCTGCTGGAGGTGCAGCATGAACACCTGGAGCTCACTGTTGCTGTGCTTCTCACGGTCACTGGTGCCAATGTTGGAGACCTCCTCCTTTTGGCCTGGCCCCTGGAGGGGCTGGCTGGGAACCTCTGGCTGCAGGATTTGTACCCAGCAGAGGCTGCTAGGCTACAAGCTCTGGATAACCATGATGTTGGGACCCGCCGCCGGCTGCTGTTGCTGCTCTGTAGTGTCTGCCAAGGCCACCCAGCCCTGGGGCGGCTGGGCCGGGGCCACCTGACCCAGGTGGTTCTACGTCTTGGGGAAGAGGAGGTAGAATGGGCTGAAGAGGCCTTAGGGGAGCGCTTCCTTCAGGCTTTGGAGCTGCTCATCATTAGCCTGGAGCGGGCCAGCTTACCCTGCCATTTCAACCCTGGTGTGAACCTCCTCGATGGCCTGAGTGAGGAGGAGATTGATGACATTGGTTATGCACTGTACCTTGGCCTGCAGGCCCCCGAGGTGCTGCTGTAGGTGGGTGGGAAAGGGCAGCCAGCATGTGTTCTGATGCTGGTCAGCTGCACACTCTTCCTTCCAGGGATTTGGAGAGCATTTTTCTTTCAGGCAGAATAAAAGAGGGTGCATTACCTAAGTCTGCAGAATTAGCATGTGTATAGGTGACAGTTACTGAAACCTTGACCTCAGAGAGCTTGGGTTGCTGTCACCTGATTGTGGCTAGACTGCCTGTCAGGTGTCCCAGAGTACCAGCCACTCACACACACACCCTCAGCCTGACCCCAGGACCTTGAGCTTGGTCCATCACCAGCAGTGAACTCAGTGACAAAACATGGCTTCTGCCGTCCTAAGCAGGGGATAAGGCCAGCTCCATTTTTCTGTTGAGAGGGTTAGTGCTTTCCTCAGGTGCCGGCTCCCAAGGCTTCTGGCGCTAATTGGCAAATACCATGTATTTGCCCGTCCCTCAGGGGCTGGAGTCACCTGGTACCTGTGGAATGCAGCTTTTTGGTCGACCTCAAGGCTAATGTTTCCCATTGTCTGTGGTCTAGTTTGCTTGTCGAGCTCTCTTCAGCCTAGAGTGGGTGCTCAGCCTGATGTGCTGCCCACCTCATACCTCTGGGGAAGGCCCTTTCCCCCCTAGCCACGCAATTTTTGTCTTTGGGCAGTAGAGGCCCCTGGTAGAGCTCCTTCCCCACTCAGTGGGGAGGAGAAGTTGAGGTTCTATGCTGCCTGCCTGGCCCAGTGTCCTGATAGCTGCTAATGGGCCCGGCTGGAGTATAGAGGTGAGACCCTCCTAGAGAGGCCTGGTGTACAGGCCGACTTCCTCAGTGCCAACATGAACTGTCCTCAGCCAATGTCTATTTCCACTGAAGCCTAGCAGAGGTGGAAGGGCTGGGGAGGGGAGCGTCTGCCTTCCCTCCCAAGTGTCCCTCCTAAATTTGGTGTCCTTCCTGCTGAAGCAGAGCTATGCCTCAAAGAATGTGAACAAAAATTAAAAAATTGAAACAACTGTGTGACTCATTCTAGGCTCTCATAAACAGCTGTTTGGAGTTGGGGAAGCTTGGCCAGAGGGGCTTGGGATCAACCTGGAGATGGTATAATTTAACTGGAAAAGTAGGTTATATGGAGGGAGACTATTACAAGATTCCTGGTGTGATGACTTGCTTTAATGGAACCAGCCAGTTAAGGTTTTGTTTCTTTTCAAAGCCTGAACTTTTGAGCCTTCTTGTGCTTTCTGGGATGGCTGAAACAGCCCCAAAGCCCTTCAGCCAGTATTGTCAGAAAAATGTGACTTCTCCAGCTCCTTTGTTTCTCCTTGGGGTCCCACAAGTGGGGGCAACCTCCCTACCCCGCTTTTACAGATAAGGAAGCAAGTGTTTCTCAATATCTCCACAGGAGTCAAACCTGGGGCTTACTACCTTTGTTACCACAGATGACAAGAGGCCTGTGGAAAGCTTCGGGTGAGGTGTACTTACAGTATGGCCACATGGCTATGCCATTCCTATCCTGCTTCTCTTCTTCCCATCCCATTGTACTTCCTAAGGTGACTGCCCCCCTTCCAACTGTGACTACAAGGATGGGGGATAGGATCAGAGTCCTGCCTCATTTAAGGGACCATTGTCACACAGGACAGATGAGATGCTTGTGTTCCTCTGGGTACAGGACCCTGGGCTGCATCTGCGGCATTCAGATAGCTCAATGGCTGCACGCAGAGGCTATAGTGAGGGTCAGAGGGCAGGAGACTGGCTTCGCTGAGGGCCATTCAGGTAACTTGGCCCCAGAGCTGGTGCGAAGAGAGCCTTAAGCAGCTGTAATTGCCACTGAGGGTCAGCAAGGGAACAGGCTGGAGAGAGGCTGTGCCTCAGTATTCTCATTTCAAAGCAGTGAATTACATAATATACTTCCAAGGGCAGTTGAAAGGAGTAACTGCTGGTGGGAGTGTTAACCCAGAACCTGGCACAAAGTGAACCATCCCTGAACCAGAGACTGTTGGGCCTTGGTGCCTCCCTTACTGACCAACACTACAGAGCTGAAGCACAAGGAGCTCCCCGCTGCCAGGACTGCTCCTGACCATGGCTGTACGCCACAGAACCACAGGGTGACCTGGTGAAGGGCTGGCCTAGGCAGCAGTCTGGAAAGTGAGCTCAGTCCAGAGCCCCTCTTCTCAGTTTGACTAAACTCTTACATGTTGTCCCCTCTAGGTAGGCCTTGTGCTTCAGGTAGCTCTGAATTTCCCCTCACCATACTTTCAGTAAGAAAAAAAAGTTGAATGAATTCAAGGGGAGAGAAATGAGGTGTTCATGGTTATATCACCAATGCAAGGTTAACGTCTGAGACATCAGTTTCCAGCTAGAGAACTGGAAACCACCCACCATTTTGCTAGGAGCCTTTGCAGGAGCTTCTGTCTGGGCTGGCTCGGTCCCAGGCTGTGCCAGCTAAATAAATAGTTAGCTGCTGCTCAGTTTCACTCACTCCTCTTTGATGCAAGGATGATTCCAACTCTGAGCCAGATGCAGTCTCAGCCCAGGGTCTAAACATTTGAATGTTTAGGATCTTCAGCTGTGGTGGAAAAATCTGGCAATCTGTGTCCTTGATTTAACTTTATCAAGTGACCCAAAACCTGGAGTTGTGATGACTGGTGCAGCAGTGATACTACCTGTTAATGATGAAAGGATTGTCAGAGCAGATTTAAAAAAACACAAAGATGGCAAATAGAAACTTACTAATTTCAAATGTCACCCATATTTCCTTAACTGTAACAACTCAACAATAAATCTTAACAAATTTAAAAAGTATCATTTTGGATATTCACTAAGCATGTCTCCTCGGGAATACTTAGCTCCAGAATATTCTATCAAGTGGGAGTACCAGCCATCTCCTCAGAGCTGACCTGTCCAGTTGTTTCTTTGCTTTAAGAAAAAAAAAAAAAAGCCTAAAGAAAGTCTTTGTGGACATGGGCTTTCTCATTAAAAGATTCCTGGGAATAGAAAGTGTTCAAGCATTCAGATCCTGAAGGATTTCAGCCAGCAGGCCAGAAACCCCCACCCCTCCCACCACCACCAAAATGCAGAGCCGTGACTGGTAGGACTGGTGCAGAAAGGGAAAAGTGGCTGCATTTGGAAGATAGAGCACGCAGCCCACCTCAACTGACCACAACCTTCACTTCCACATCACTGTATTCTCTTAGTCTCCTCTCATAGGATCTTACTACTTTGAGTGGGAAATGGAAGTGCAATTCCTACTTCCAGGAGCAATGCCCGTGTCTGTGGCTCCCCACATCTGCCTTGTATACGCTGAAGAAAAATGAAGTCAGTTCAGTGTCAGCTGAGGAGCTAGTTAGTTTGGGGGCCAAATAGGCCAGAATCTATCTCGAATAACTGCCTCTGAGCAGTGTAGTGTATAAGCCACAAAAGGAAAGCACTTCCTGACTTTTGGTTCCAAACGGACCTTTCCCCTTAGGATTTCAGGGACTTAGCTGGCCATGAGGCCAGCCTTGGAGCCCTAGGGAGCAGACACAGAACCTGAAGAGGTGTGTACCTCCTCCAGATATAGAAGACACTGGGCCCAGGGTCATGGTTATGGTCAGGGTCAGAGTTTGGACAGTCACCTTGAAACATATAATCCAGGGCCACTGTTCTACCTCAGCCCTGCTCTTTCTAAAATGAGGGACCTTCTTCAATCTGGCATGTTACACATTTGCATTTTTCAAAAGTATATTTTGCTTTTATAATCAGGGTCTTTAAAAAACCCAGTAACATTATAATTTGGTTGTACTTAGTTCAATGAGGAAGCTAAAGGTCTAGTGGATGAAATCAAGTGCATTACAAAAGCCAACACCAAATGACCCCAAGGATGCTGTTTTAGGTCATCTTTGCACTGCTGCCAATTTCCTGAGACAACTGTGGCCTCAGGCTGGCAGGAAGGCCAGACTCTGAGGTTCTTTTGCTTATGTAATTTCACACCAAACTTTCCAGGCTGCCCCCAGTATCACCTCCCAGTGTAACCACAGGTGGTCTAAGGTAGGGATGGAGTGCACACACGTCCCTAGCAGTGACCACCAACAGGAGTGAGCAGCACCACCTCGGCATGCTAGTTGACCCCACGCTACCTTTGATTTCTAGACCAGGGATCCTTGGATCTGAACAGCTTAAGTTCTAGGCTGCAACAGGCCTTGCAAGGAAAGGCAGCCATGAATTCACCCCAAAGGGCAACGGGCTCTCCTCTCAGAGTCCCAGGGCTGATACCTGATGTAACAGTGCTGCTGGCACACTGGGCCTGGGGCTTGGAGAGTGGCTGGCTGCAAGGGTAAATGGGGCTTATGTTTAGCTTCCAGATGCTCCAAAAGCAGTAAGCATCAGTTTCTCTCAAATACCAGCAGCTGTGCAGGGCGGCCACTCTTGCTGTTTCTCAGACGGGCAGCAGAGGCACTGTGGGAAGGAAGTTCGAGGCATCAGAGAGGTTTCCTCTTCTCCAGAAGATGGCAGGTGGCTCTTGCCCTGCCATGCAGGCTCTCACCACAGAATGGAGAATGGTGTGAATTCTCCAAAAGCTTTGAGGTATAGACATGGAGGAAAAGACTTTTAATTCCACGTAGCTGCTTGTAGGGGAGGACATTTTATCCATCAGAGCCTCAATTTCCCTTGTAAGGAAGCTGAAAAACATGGTGTCAAACACCTGGCCTAGTTCCTAGTCTTGGATAGGGCTCATTTCCTCTTCAATTTTACATTGTGCAAGCTGTAGGAGACAGGGCTCAAACTTTTCCAGTCACTACTGGAGGGGGAAGGATCAATTTCTTGGTGCACTAAATGCTACTAGCCTGAGTGGGCCACCAAGAAACATGGAAAACTCCCTCACTGGTTATATTTGTGAAGTTCTCACTGCAATTGAGCCTGAACATTGCCATCCACCAGAGAGCCTCCGGCTGACCATCACCACGTGTTATTGATGAAACCACTTAGGCTCAGTGGTGAAGGCACAAGCCCAGGGAAGCACAGCAGGCTGGTGGAACATCAGACCTGAGCTGGGTCTGTCCTTGGTACAGCCCAATCCAGTAGTTCTTGACCTTGGCAAGCACAGGAGCTACCTGTGGAAAGATTACAACCCACAAAAGCATCTAGTATCCAGAATCTATAAAGAACGCCTACAATTCAACAGCAAAAAGACAACCCAATTGAAAAATGGGCAAAAGACTTGAATAGACGTTTCTCCAAAGATGTATTTCTCCAAAAAATGGCCAAAAAGCACATGAAAAGATGTTCAACATCCGTGGTCATTGGGAAAATGCAAGTCCAAACCACAATGAGGTATCACTTCACACACACTAGGGAGGCCATAATAAAAATAAAAAGAAAATAAGTATTGGTGAAGATGTGTAGAAAAGGACCCTAGGGCATCATTGGTGGGAATATAAAATGGTACAGCTGCTATGGAAAATCACTTAGTAATGAAACATAGATTACCACATGACCCAGCAACTCTACTCCAACATGTACACCCCAAAGAATTGAAAACAGGTGTTCAAAACTTTTTTCAAATTCTTGTACATGAAATTTTATAGCAGCACTATTCACAATAGCCAAAAGGTAATAACCCAAACATCCATCAGTTGATGAATGAACATAATGTGGTCTATCCACACAATGGAATATCATTCTGTCTAAAAAAGAATAAAGAACTGACACATGCCGCAACATGGATGAACCTTGCAAACACCATGCTTAGTGAAGGAAGCCAGACACGAGTCATATTCTGTATAATTCCATTTATATGAAATGTTCAGGATAGGTAAAACCAGAGCCAGAAAGTAGACTGCTGGTTGCCAAGGCTAAGGGAGGAGAAAACCCACATATGCAAGGCCATGACCCATACTCACTGATCAGGAGCAAGTCCAGGCATCTATCTGCACTTATAAAAATTCTCTACCCTGCTGTCCAACGAGGGCACAGAGCTATTGGTCTAACTGAAAGGCATAAGGCCAGGAGTCCCAAGACCTGAGGATAGTTCACTTCTTAACCAGCTAGCAATGTGACTCTGGGCAACTCACATCCCATTTGTTTACCT
Source organism: Eonycteris spelaea (assembly GCA_003508835.1). Classification (NCBI taxonomy): domain Eukaryota; kingdom Metazoa; phylum Chordata; class Mammalia; order Chiroptera; family Pteropodidae; genus Eonycteris; species Eonycteris spelaea. The sequence goes on along the minus strand of PUFA01000285.1, from coordinate 47,597 downwards.
TCTAAACCATAAAATGAAGCCAATATGGTTATGTATCATTCACAAGCCTTTTGCAAAGGCAAATAAAGGTGGCAACCTCTGGAGGTGTGGAAGATGAAGAGTATTTTGAATCTTGCATCAGCTTTCTCTGCTCTGCTTAAAGTTGGGCTTGCTATTTACATGTGAACAAGGAAGAAGGTCAAGGGCTAGGAGGGGAGGCCACGAGGGCTAGAGGCTAGCGAGATATCCCTCGGGCATTGGCTGTTGTCTGTACCTACTGTTCTTGCCACTGTTCACCAGATACTGCACCATACCCACCAGAGTAAAGGGGTAGAATTCTTTATTATAAGGCACATAAGCTGGAAGTGTCCTAGCCATAGCAGCTTCTAGATAAAAGAGGAATAAAGCTTCTTCCATAGATACAATTTTAGGACAAGAGCAACTTCCTTAAATTACACTCTCCATTCTCAGAATGTATCTATAGAGAGATGCCCTTTCCAGGCTGCTCAGAGCCTGCAATGGGAGTACCAGCCCTCAAAGGGGCTTTCTGGTGGCCACAGCTGCGGAATACACGGACCTCAATGCCAAATGCTCTACCTACCAGCTTCTCTACAGTGCTAATTGCAACAATCCATGTGGGATCACAAGGAAGTTTCTGTGACTTCTCAATGGTGGCCATGGTCATTCCTGAGCCCTGGGCAGAGGGCCACTGCCCAACAGAGGTGGACTTCTTGAGAGTGCAGTCTGGATCTTGATTCCTTAACACAGGCAAGCCAGACTCCAGTAGCTCTCACTTTCCTCAGTGCCTCTAGGGCAGTGAAGGGCCATCTGGTTCTAGTGAAAACGATTCATTCCTGGAACAAAGAGGGCAGGTCCGAAGAAGTGGCCCTTTCTACCCTACCGTGCCCTCATCTATTCTGAGGACAGAAAGGACGGGTGTGTCCAGGCTGGTGGCAAAGGCTGCATTTCCGGGTTTTTTTGGCCATGGACCCTGTGTCTGAGGAACTGGCCCGGGGCCTTTTGCTTCTGGACTCTGGTCCCTGGGTTTTTCCTCTGCCTCCTGGCCAGTGTAGGGCTCCAAAAGTTCCTGTGAGGAGAGTCAGGGGAAGGCTGAGTTTAGGACACACTGAAGTGGAAGGAAAATACAAGTGACCCCAGTGGGTGGAGAGTATCCTCTCAACCTTTTGTAGTCACACCTAACCCACAGGCCAGGCTCCCTTCACTCTGTGTCAACACAAAATGTGTCACTACCTGAGCTCTTGAAGGCCTTGGCCCACTCTCACTGTTCTGGTAAAGAGGGCACTGTTGTCACTTCGCATACACCCTTTTTACAGAAGTGGAAAACAAGCAACTGGCCTGAGGTTATGTTGGTGAGGCAGCAAAGTGAGCCTGTGACTGACAACCTGCTTCCCACCTCACCCTAGTTCTGGACCCTTGCAGTCCTTAAACAGGCCTCTTACTACCGACTGCCTGATTATCCAGAGCAAGTGATCAGCTGTCCTGGAGGTCAGACACTATACTTCCTTCCAGTTGGGGAGACAAGTAGCCCTTCCATACCTGAACTACCTTTCATACACTTTTAATGTGGGTCCATCACTTCAGTGGCTGTCTCTGGGCTCCTCTGGCACTGGAAGCCAGCCCTATGCTTTTACCAAGCCTTCTAGGTTCTTCTTGTACATGCAGAGCTGGCAACATGTGTCTGAGAACCATAGTCTAAGACTAACTAAACCTTTATAAAACAGAAACCTTAACAAAGGTAGGCAGGTGCCCATCTTATTGAGGAAACTGAGGCTTACAGGCCAATTAATTTGTTCAAGGTTAGGCAGCTGGGCTTTGGAACCAGATCTATACAAAGACAAAGCCACCGCCAGGTCTTTTGGTGATTCTTGGATATTTTAATTAAACTTCTGCTATGTACTGGAGCAGGCAGGGATCATTTCAAAGTGCCTTCAGGTGGATCTACTTTGATCCAATGTCTGGGTGCCAGTTCTCACATACTCATTTATAGGGTGCCAGACCGAAGCTGTGTAACCTTAGGTAGGTTCCTAGACATTAGGGCCAATTTTTTCATCTGAAGAAATGAGGCTATTGATTCTACATGGTTTACAAAGGCTACAGGAGCATAGGACTGTGGGATTAGGCTGAACTATATTCAAATCTTGGGCCATGCTGCTGTGTGACTCAGCAAAATCACTTCGTTTGTTGGGGCTTCACCTTCCTCATTTGTAAAACTGTGATCACATGCTTACCTGGTAAAGATGGACGATGCCTACTATATAGGCTACTTAGCAAAGTGCTAAGCACAAAGCAAGCTACTCAACTCATGACAGTCACCCTCTGGTTTGGAATGAAGACTGCCATTCACTACCTTGCTGAAAATGATCATTGAGGAGCTGGAGGAGCAAGGCAAGCCAATCACCTTCCGCTTCCACCACCACCACCCTACCTTCAGTCTCTGAGGCAAGGATCTGAACGCCCACGCCAGGCCCAGCTCTGGAGCTGCTCCCTGCAGTGGTGCTACAGGAAAGGGTCATGATCCTCACCTGGGGCCACATTCTCGTCCACCCACTGGAAGAAGCCGCACTGCTGCTCTCTTGGCTTGGAGCATGTATGGAACTGGCGCCCCTTGTTGGGCCCATCCTTTTGCACAGTCAGTTTGACAGCGGGCTGGCTGCACAGGCAGGTCGTGCCACCACCACTGTCATTACCAGGGTTGCCAAACACACCTGGGTATTTCCCTAAACCTGGTGGGTGCCCCAGTGAGCCGTCAAGGGGTCTTGATGTGGAGGAAGGAGTCCTCCCTGCTTCTGGATGGCTGCTGTCTGCCCACAGGAAGAAGTTGCAGCTGCCACCATGGCATTTATAAAACTGCCGGCCCTGATTGGGACCCTCCTTCCGGACAGTGAGCAGGACGGCCTCCTGGCCACAATTGCAGGTCACAGAGTTGCTTTCACCAGCAGCAGCAGGCAATGGTAGATTCTGGGCCAGAGCCTTTGAAGGCCTAGTATGCCTGGTGTCAGGAGGCAGAAGGTGGCTGTGCTGGCTGCTGTTGATTCTGTTCAGGGACTGGTTAGCCTGGAGATGGCTAGAGGGCTGGTTGGCTGGCTGGCAAGTTCTGGAGGTGCCCCGTGAAAACCTTAGGTCCAAGATTTCCCTCAGGGTCTCATCACAGCCACCGATGCAGCCAACAAATTCAAGAGGCATGGCTGGGGGAAGGCTACCACGTTTAAATTTTAACTTCAACCTAGTGAGCCAGAAGATGAGAAAAAACATTACCAGGTACAAAAGTCTTCTTGGTCAACAGAGGGCTGTGCCCATCCTAGGTCTCCCCTTGGCATCCCCATGCCCCAGAAAGCCCACATAAGTCACCAGCCCGCCCCCTCCAATCTTCATAAGAGTGCAGAGTGGGAGAAAGATGAAATCTAAGACCCTAGTAAATCACTGCAATACAGAAGCCTCTAAAAGATTCATTCCCCTGTACCAGGTTCTCAAACTGTGTTTCAGCAGCCTCTGGGGGCTCCTGGGCCTTTTCAAGGTGAGGTAAAAATATTTTGTAACAGCACTAAGAAGTTATATCTATTGTACTCTCATTCTTCCAAGTGTGTGCAGTAGAGTTTTCCAGAGGCTACAATACATGCAATAACTTAGCTGACTGATTGCAAAAGCAGATGAGAATCACCTTTCTCCTATTAAAGACAACAGACTTGCAAAAATGAAAAACTATACATACTTCTAATTTTGGGGGTTAGAAAATAGGCATTTTAGCCTAAAAACGTTATTTTACTATGCAGTGCAGCTGTTATCAACAAATAACCTAAATTTTAGAAGATGTCTCCACTTTAATTTAGTATATGGTAAATAATGATAAACAGAACCTACAATAAAAGCTCTTTAGTTCCTCAAATATTTTTACACGTATAAGGGGTTCTGTGACCAAAAGGTTTGAGGATCAGTTTTAAATGAGGACTCTGGGCTTTTGGAAGGTGCTTGGAAATATTAAATATATAAATACTTTCCTACACTCTACAGAGGCAATCTAGCAGGAGGGCAGGCAAAGGGGGCCCTCATGGTTCTTCTCCCTGAGCCAGTCCAGGAAACTGTCCCCAGGACTGGCTTGCTTGCCTACAAAGGCATCTATGGGACCTGAACCAATTTAGGCCTGTTGACCTGGCTACTGCTGAGCACGAACACACTTCCTAACTAGGAATTAAAGTCCCTGCAGATTTTCCACCTGTGCTCTTACAGCTGACTCAGGCACCCAGCTCACCTGTAAACAGGGTGTGGCTGACACACTGGACACACACTTTCATCCCTGCTGGCCTCCAGCACAGAGTCGGGGAACCACACGGCTGATCGACATTCTGGGAAACCCATGCAGCTGAGGTAGAACCTGGGGGGCATGGGGACCATAGTGAACAGGAGCCGTCAGACCACAGGTAACAGGAAACAGTCCTAGGCTAGTGCCCATCTGGCAAACTTTTCTTCAGCTGATTAAAGACATTCATTTTTCTGGAGGACACTTAAATGTCACCGTTAATGAATGACTAGAAAAACTAGCCTGCATTTATTTCTCATCTCCCTCAAAAAGTAAAACAGCTACAGCTAGCTGACTCTGCTTTCTACTGAAAAATAACCAACCCACCTACCAATACCCGGACCAGCCAAGTACCAACAGTTCTGTTCAGACTCCGTGTTGAGTGCTCTCACACCATCCCTAACCTCTTCCTCATGATACTCCTCAGCTGCCACCACTGTTCACCACTCTTGCTGTGAACTTCCCTCAGCAGCCAGGCGCTGGCTTGGACAGCTAGGTCAGGCCAGGTAACCTGAGCCTTGGAGTAAACTGCCCACTCTGACTCACTGCACTGAAAAAGAAGAGGGATTTGAGAAGTCCAGACCCAATTCAGAGCCAAAATTAGGAGAGAAATGAAGCAGTGTTGTTGATATCTCTAACGTATCAGGCTCTGTGCTAGACCATTGACCCTTTTCATGAATCCTCACTTTCCCCATAGCTTTGTGAGGTAAACACCACTGCCCTGAGTTTATGGAAGAAAAAATTTGGGCTCAGAGTAGTTAAGTAACCTGCTTTGGGGTACAAAGCTTATATGTGGCAGAAGTGGAATTTGAACCCCACACACACCTAGGTCTGAAGCTCATACTTCTCCACCGTTCTCCACACACTGGATGAGTGAGGTGCTATCTATAGGGAACACAAGCCCCACCACCAGCCAGTCCCCCAGCTCCTCTGAATCCCACAGCACTTCATGCCTTTAGGACCAGGTCCCAGTCGGATACCATTCCATACCCAACACCCTGTCCAGGGGCTGGCAACAGCAGGCTGCCTTTAAATAATGACACAGAAATGAATGATGGGGTCTTGCAGAGAGCAGTGTGGCAGGTACTGAGCAAGCAAAGGAGGGGGCGAAGCACAAGCTGGGTACTGACCCGCCACTCTTCTTGGTCTTGAGGACCATGTCCTTATTGCACTGTGGGCACTTCCTGATAGGCTCTGGCACAGTTGGGTAGATGGCTTCTTGCTGGGCCACCTCTACCCCTTCCCCAAAGTACTGGGACAAGGCTTCGTCCAACCTGAAGAAACAGCAAAGCATCTGCAACATTCTTACCTGCACACAACATGTGTGTGACCTGGGGAACCAGCTGCAGGTCAGCCACAGGTCTGATGCAAAAAATGGAGGCAGACAGAAAGCTGCACTAATCAAGTAGCCCTGGCTTTCTTACTCCTGACAGTTCCCAGCAGGGATCCAACTACAGGGTAGATATGTCTGCCTTGTCACTGACTTCACATCAAACAAAACTGCACAGGGTCCATGTACACTCTGGGTTGAAGTGTGCTTCCAAAATGGTACCTCCAAACACTCCAGAGAACAAATGGGTTATACACCAGCACTTGGGTTTACTGATATATGGTTGTGCTGCCTACTAATTCAAGACAGAATTAAAATCAAGAGAATGGTATTTCTAAAGCCAACAGCCCAGAATAACTGGATCAGCTCTTTCAGTTTATTGTTTCTATACTGACAAAACTTTATGGAAAGGAACAAACAAAACTCAGGAGGAAAACCTGAAGGGGAGGGGCTGTCTGTGGAAAGCATGGCCAGGTAACAAGGCCACTGGCAAAGAAGAAATGGGCTGGTGGGGCTTTAACAACCTGAAGGGCTGGGGTTACAAGGAGCTACACCTGGTTTATGCTGAATCACCCCAAGAACTCTTATTCTTATGGAAGTGTTAGGGCCAAGGTCACACAGCTAAACCTCCATGTGCACAGAAGAGCAGGGCCTGTACTCACTTCTTAGCTTTAGCCACTGCTTCAGTGAAAACCTGCTTGTACTTCTGGACCTGTTGTCTTAGAACCACAAATTTATCCTTCTTCCCCTCACAGATCAGCTTCAGATCAGCTTCCAGCTCAGCCCGGAGGTCAGGCTTAGACATCTCATAACCCATGGAGTCATAACCTGCAGGAAAACAGCAGTGTTCTGTGCAACCCCAGACAACATAACTTAGGGGCTTTAGCCACATGGCCTCCCCAGCTACCCACTGCAAGTCCCTCCTCTTTACCTTCCACAAGTCCCATGCCCAGATGCCCAGGGAGAAACCGCTTGTCAGGGGTGAGCCCAACGTACGTCCGGGCTTTGATCGTCTCGATGTGTTCCGCATGTGTAGCATCAGTACCTGAAAGCCACTCCTGGTTACTCAGGTTAATCCTGTCCTCCTCCCAGGTGTCCCATGGGCCCCTTCCTCTGCGTGGATTTCCTATTCTCAGTAAGACATTTCCAGTCACATCTGGCCCATGTAGAAACCATGATGGCCCCTCACCTCTCCCTCACATCCACATACTCACTAAAGATGTTAACTCCAGCTTTGAAGTTCCTTTTTCAAGTCTTTTTCCTCAGTTCCATGTGTCAGAACCATGGCCAGGAACAAACAATCTCATCTGCATCATTACATCCTCAGTCTCCTAGCTTCTGGTCTCTTATTCCACCCACCCCATTCTTTTTATGTTGTTGCCAAAGGGACCTTTTAAAATAGAGCTCTGCCATCAGAGAAATGCAAACCAAACCCACAAAGAAATATCACTTCATGCCCACCTGGCATGGTTATAACAGTAAGGACAAATAATAACAAATGTTGGTGAGGATATGGAGCAACTGGGACCCTCATATACTGCTGGAGGAATGTAAAATGGTACAACCACTGGGGAAAACAGTCTGGCGGTGCCTCAAAAGGTTAAAAAGAGTCACCACATGACCCAGCAACTCTACTCTTAGGTATATACTCAAGAGAACCAAAATTATGTCTACAGAAAAACTTTTACACAAATGTTCACTGAAGCATTATGGAAATAACCCAAATGTCCATCACTGATAATAAAACAACTGATAAACAAAATGTAGAAAATATTCAGTATCAATATATGCCACAACATGGATGAACCCTAAAAACATGTAAGTAAAAGTGAGTTACAAAAGGCCACATACTGCATAATTCCATTTACAAGAAATGGCTAAAACAGGCAAATCTATTGAGTCAGAAAGATTAGTGGCTGCCTAGGGCTAGGGGATAGGATTGGAGAGAAAGGGAAACAGGGAGTGACTAATGAATATGGGGTTTCTTTCTGGGGTAATAAACATGTTCTAAAATTGATTTGTAATGATGGCCATACAATTTTGTGAATATACTAAACACTGAATTGTAAATCAATGAATTGTGTGTATGAATTACGTCTCAATAAAGCTGTTAACTTTTTTTTTTTTTAATGTAGCTCTATGGTGTTCTTTTCCTTAGAAATCTTAGATGACTGTCTGTTGACCACTGGCCAACATCCAAACCCCTCTGCCTGGCACGACTCAAAATACCTTTCTGTCCTCATTTCTACGACCACCCTCCAACCCCTGCTTAGCCACCCCAGTCCCAGCGGCATGTGCTTTCCTGTCCCTTAGTCCTTCCTCAGGCCCTGACTGCACTGCTGGGCTTGCCTTTATTCATTGGGAATTCTTACTATGAGGTTTTAAGGTCCCTGTCTGTTCCCTGTAGAACCCATCACATTGTATCTAATGTGTCGGTTTGGTTTGTCTCTCCTGCTAGACAAGCCCTTGAATGGAAGGATTAAACCTTACTCCTCTTTGTATCCCTATGACCTAGGCCTCATACATTTTTAATGAATAAATCACGGTGGGAAAACTATCTGTAATTCTGCCTAAATATATGGGCTTTCTGGATAGTCCAGTGATGGCCAGTGGATTCCAGGTGCGAGCACAGCTATTGATGTCACAGAACTATAAAACTCATTTTGTAGCAAGGCAGCTTTGCCCAGAGGAAACGACTTGCTTCTGTAACACATCTGGGGAGCTCACCTTCCCCTTCACCCACTTCTCTCTCCATCAGGCACTGGCCCTTCTGGACTAGGCTTGCCAGACACAATCCTCAGAGTTGTGGTGAAAAAGGACAAGGGGTAGCAGGTTTGTCACAGGAGCACCCTGTAAAGCTTGGGCTATAGGACTTAGTGGGGAAAACAATTCTGGCCTAATTTTTTTTAACCTAATTTTTAAATTCCTAAACAATTATAGGAAATGCTTCAACAAAAATCTAAAAATATGGCCACCCATGGCTAATAGCAGGATGGCAAACAGACCCCACAGGGGCCTGGCATGTAACGAGCAGGTGAAGGAAGCCCAGTGTGAGCAATGGAGAATGACACCTAGAGGGGAAGGCTGCTGCTCGAATCCAAACAACTGTCAATGCGGGACAGAAGGCTCAGGCCGCCAGACCTCATGATAGTTTAAAAGATTAAGAGAGACATTTTTATGTGGCATCTCTCAAGTTTTAAATGTTGGTACCTTATTCAAAATAAAACAACATACCTCTGTGTGGGCCCAAAATACCGAGTCTATTGATAGCACCGGCTCCCAGGCGGGTTATGGGAGATGCCTGCCTTTACAGGCATACCTCATTTTATTGCGCTTTGCAGATACTGTGTTTTCATCAACATTGAAGCAAAACTCTCTACCGGTAAAAACGTTACCACTCTCTAGAGGCTCAGATGATGGTAAGCATTTTTTTAGCAAGTATTTTTTTCTTTTAAGGCCTACAGCACTTGGTATTCCTAGGTGGTCTCCCATCCAAGTACTAACCAGGCCTGACCCTGCTTAGCCTCCGAGATCAGACGAGATCAGGTATGTTCAGGGCGGCATGGCCATACACAAGTATTTTTTAACTAAGGTACATACAGTTTTTCAGACATAATGCTATTATACGCTTAAAAGACTACAGTTTGGTATAAACAACTTTTATATGTATTGGAAAACCAAAAAATTCATGAGACTCTTATTGGCCTAGAACCAACCCAGCAAGAAGTATCTCTGAGATATGCCTGTATATGGATGGTGAAGAGCTTGGGTGAAGAGCACTGACTGCAGGTTATTTTATTTTGATCTAGGTTTTAATAACTCAGATACTTTGTGACTTTAGGTTAAGTTCTTAATTTTTCTAAGCCTCTCTTCAGCTATAAAGTGGGGTCAAGAATATAACACCTTCATTAGAGTTGTGATCAAGAGCTATTAATTACCATAACAAGAAGCTACTGACCAATGCCATGCTTTTCCATGAGAGCAATGAGGTCGGCTTCGGTGAGCAGCTGGGGTGGACTGGTCTCCCCGTCCACCATTTCCACAGTGCTGGGTTGAAAGTGGGAGCCTCTCTCATAGACAGGAAGGGTCTACAGAGAGCAGCAGAAGCATCTGTCAAATAATTCTGCCATGGCACTTAGGCAAAAGACAACTCCTAGTTCAGAGAACATGCCTGGCTCCATAGAATGGCACTAGAGTCAGGAATATGACTGTCTTCCCCTCTGAGGCCCATGGGGTGAGACATGGAATCTGCCCTCTGACTGGACCTATGATTTATCACCTTGTCACTCCAGCGATCATATGGGTACACATCCAGATAGTTTCGGGCCAGAATCACGAGGCCATGGGCTACGAAGCGTTCCTGAGCAATGTCAATCTCCACAGTGGTCTCCTGCCCCTGAGCATCCTGAGAGCAGCAAGCTAGGAAATGGCGAACGATAAACTCATATAGTCGCTGTTCATCTCCCTATGAAAAAAAGAAAAGAGTCTGAAAATCCCTCTAGAATATTACCACTCAAGGATCTCAGCATTATTGGTAGTGTAACCTGGTTTAGGCTACCTTCAGCCTAAAGTTGTGACCAGAACAGGGCACACCACTCCTGTAGCCCCCTGTACAAATGCGGAGTGCCAGGCAAATCTACCGTGAGTTTATGGGTTTAGGCTGATAAAACTGCATAACTCTAATTAGGCAAAGATAAGCAAGAGAGTCATCTTGCCCTCAAGACTGGGAAATGATTCTTTTGAAGTAAACCCAACCTAAGCAGAAAACAGGATTAAAGCAAAAGACACCCCTTGTGTATAAGAGACATACAGTAAAGATGCATCCAGTAGCCTCAGACCAACATCATGCACACAGGGTTGATGGTGATTTTCTAATAATCTGGTAATCAAGCATTTGGTGAGGCTCAATCTATCAAAAGCTCATAAGATGTTCATACTCATATCCATTAATTTTCCTTATAAGAATGTATTCCAAGGAAATAATAAGAGAGCCACACTAATATTTATGTATATGAGTGTTAACTTTAATATAGCATCATGTATTAAAAAGTTAGAAACAACTTAATCCTTCAAAAACAGATTTGGCAAAATAAATTAGGGTACATCTATGCAATCATTAAATATCATACTTAAAATATTTCAGCATATGGGGAAATGCTCATGATATAAAATGGGAAAATAGTTTATAAATCCAAGTAAAAATTTTATTGTAAGAATATTACATACATGCATAGGAAAAAAGGTAGTTCTCAGTAGGAGGTGAAATTATAGGTGATTTTTTTTCTTCCTTACAATCTTATATTTTCTAAAATGAACATGTATTGTCTAAAATTAACATGTATTATTTTACTATCATAAAAAAATATTATTTAAAAAAAAAACACACAGAATTACTTAGATTTGTAATAAGCCTGCAGATGTCAAACAAGCCTTACTAGCTTGGGCCTCGCTGAGCTTATTCCTCAGCTGAGAAAATGACTGAGATGTGGGACATGCTCAAGCACAGGTGTGTGAGAGAGCCCTACCATGACTGGTATATGACAGGAGGGTGATGTGAGTTTCGGGAAAGTGGTGGAAACCAATCCAGTCTCAGGAGGATGAACAGGATTCTTCCAGCTGACAAGGGACCAAGAATGCCAGGTGGTTCTATGTGGGTGTGGGGGCTGTGTAAGGGAACAAGGAAGGTGAACTGCCTAGTTTGGGTGTGGGGGGATCAGTGAAGCAGGAGAGGAAGCTGACAGAGAGTGGGGAAATGGATGGGGCGAGGTAGAGAGCAGAGCCCACCATTACGGTCTTTCATGGAAGCCAGACAGAAGATTGTGAAATAGGAGAATTTTGACACGGACATCTCTTTTCTGAAATGGAGGAGATATTTCAAAATCACTTAGTTCCTACAAGACCCCACAGAGTAAATTCAAATCCCACTACTGAGCCCTCACCTCCCTCTGGGTTCCAGCAGATAGTCAGGGAAACCAACCTGTAAGCTGCTTGTGTATTTGGTGGGGTGGATGGGAGGGTGAGCTTTGTCAGACTTGTTCCCGTTGCGGGGGGTGGGGACACCCCGCTCTAGAATGCTCTGGGCAAAGGCCCCCCAGTGTGGATCTGGGATCTGCTGCTCCACCAGTGCTGTCAAGTTTAAGTCTCTGGGAAAAATATTTGTTTCAGTTCTTGGATAGCTAATGTACCTAAAACAAAGGCAAACAAACAGAGTAAGAAACTGTTCTATAAATAACTGAATTAGATTGAATATACCTGGTGACACCTGCAATAACCCATCTGACCTAGCCAACTCAACTGAAGGCAACCCTGGTTACCTATGTTGAGAAAAATTCTGAGATGTGTCATGCAAACAGGAGAGAAACTGTGTGTGTCTTGCTAGGACACACAAAGAAGCCAAAGGATAAAAGGGCAGCACAACATAGGGTACACTTACTATAGCTCAGCTTTGCCAGCAGCTGTATGTCTTGAGGCACATCCCTGGCCCACTCTAGCATCAGTCTGACAGTGAGCCCAGGATGAGCAACATGGCTCTGACATCTGCAACAGTGCGTCCTTCTTAAAAGTACAGAAACAACAATGCTGCCCAGTAAACTATAAAGTGGACCCTATATATTATTTAAAACTTTCTATTATCCATTTAAATATTGAGATTGTTTGCATTCTTTTTTTCATATAAGTCTTCAAAACCCAGTACATATTTCACACTTAGAGCCCATTCTAATTCAGACAATCCAGATTTCAAGTACACAATAGTCAACTGTGGCATGTGGCTGCCACACTGGTCTGTGTGGAACACACTGTCACTGGATGACACTGGGGTACTCACGACCCTTGAGGCAGGATTATTTACAACAGGCAAACAACTCCTAAAGGTGCTGCCTGTCACCTGCCAGGGCCCCAGAGGGAGCTGCTAAGGAGTCTTGTTTACTCTATGGGTGCTTGTTTTAGGAAAGATTTTGAAATGCCTTTTCAAAAAAGAGAAATCAGTGTCAAAATTCTTTTACTTCAGGCTTAGTTGATATCTAGATAGTCTGTGTTTCCCCATAAGCTCTCTTTCTAAAATATTTCATGCTGATAAAGATACATCAAATTCCATTCCCAAATGTGGAATATTTACCCCTGAGTGTAGAGCTTTTCGGCGATCCTCATGGTTTCCTTAGCATTTATTTTCAACTTTCGAGAAGCCAGCTTCTCAAGCTCCTGTTAAATGTGTCAACAGGTACATTAGGGTATAATGTGTGAGTCAGAGGGCATCACACAACCACATGACACACCTTCAGAACTGTCTGGCCCCAGTCACTCCAGCTGTTGTCACACAGAGGGAGAAAGACTATGCTGAAGAAAGATTTCTAGGCCTGCCAGGCAGAGCCAGATCCTAGTCCAGTGGTTCTCAGACTCTGATGTACAGAAGCAAGCAGACTGCCAGGCCCTAAGCACTAGGGATTCTGACTGAGAAGGGCACAGAAAGAGGCCAGAAATCTATACTTTTAAGTAAGCATCTAATATACCGAGTCTAACACAGGCAGTCTGAGAATCACACTTCAGGAACACCATCTGAGCCCCTGGATGATAAATATCATTCTTCCAGGCATCTTGGGAGATAACCAGCCGTATTTTCCCCTTGATGACAACACTGTTGGCTACATGTCAAACATACTTAACCAGCAAAGAATAAAATACTCATACCTACTAGACGAATCCTTAATTCTCCCGTCGTCCCTCTGTGCGCACGTGTGTGAGCGGGCATACACGTCACACTCAAGATAAAGACTGTACTGCCCACCACTCTCTCCATCTTTCTGAACTTACACATTCTGCATGTTCAATCTCTATAGTTAGCCCCGACAGGAATTATACCCTGAATTTTCCTGCAAAGAGGTGACTGGGAAGGGACACCCCTCTTTAGTCAGACATGTCCCATGGGGTGGCTCTTCTTGGGGTCAAAAAATGAGAAGCCCTATTCTAAGGGAGGCTCATAAAGTAGATATGTAAAATGATGTTTCACAGATTATGAAAAAAACATAAAAAAATGCTTGGATGCAAAAAAAAACAATTTCAATAATAATACACTAAAAATAAGCCTATGAAATAGGAAAAAAGACACCAAGATTATATCAGTGATTATACAAGGATAGCAAGGTGATGGGTGATTTATCGTCCTCTTTTTGTTTCCCAAACCTCACATTAAGCAGCTTTATCGTATTCATTAACTTAAAAAAAAAAAAAGGCATTGAGACCAAGCAGCCCATGTTTTGGGGTTTCTGGCGTTTCTGATTTTTCCAGGTACTTTCCTGTGTGTCCCTGTGAAGGGTGATGCTTCCTGTCACTGGGCCAACCTCTGCAGAAGAACCCTGGCCCAAAAACAGGAAGTCAGGGGCTGGTGCAGTCCCTCTACAACATACCACAGTGTCCAAAGCTTGAGGCCTCCACTTGCTCTTTGCTTTAGAACTGACCTCAACCACAGTCGCCACTGGATCCTAGAAAGCCAAGAAAAGCAGAGGCCACTTTAACTTGCTGGTGCATCTTCCCCAGCCTTCCTGTGACAGCCCCTCCTCATCGTTCCAGATCACACCACCAGCAGAGGCCCCTATTCCAGCCTGTGAGAGTGGCCCACGTAATGTAGCCCACAGTGTGGTGGACACCATCACCACCTTCTCACTCAAACTCAGACTTTGAGGGGCAATTTTATAAGCCCTAAGGTGTCTCTCTGGAGCCTATGTGTCTTATAAGCATAGTTTCCTATCTTATGTTTTCAAAAAAATTCTTGTAATACAGAGTTATAAACAGAAATTATGTAAGCTGGAGAACTTTAATCTTAAGACCAATTTCATACTTTTAAAAGACTGCAAATGTACAAACAGCTCAGCTTAAGTGATTTGTTAATGAGGATATTTGTAGATCAAAATCCAAACTTCTCTCTCCAAATAGACCGGGACTAGGTACTCTTGAAAAGGAGTTCAATGTATCCCACCTGCTATATTTTTTATGCCACATCCTAGTAAAGCAAAAGCAAAAAAAAAAAAAAAAAAAAAGCAGGTCTTTCTTATTGAACAGATAAATGTGCAACATCATAGACACATCAGGTGGCTGTGCGGCCTTCAGGTTCAAAGGCTGATGTAGCAAACAGACAGGGTTACTCTTGAGAGGCAGTGTGGTCACTGGGACCTAGTTCTTGCTCTGTCCCTTACTAGCTCCACTGTGTCTGTACACAGTTCCTTTACTCTCTCCGGCTTCCTTATCTGTAAAACTGGGAGCGCATCACCACCCACATAGGCACTATTAGGATTAAAGAAAATCACATGTAAAAATAGTGTCTGGCATGGAGCAGGTGCTCAAAAGTCATTACCCCACCTTAGCAAATCAATACTAAACCTGCCAGTGGTCTACGGCCACTGACTCATCAAACCTAGAGAGCACTGAGTAGAGAGCACTGAGTTTTATTTAGGTTCCACTGTGTGAAGCCTCTGGGTTAAAAGGGGCTGACTGACAAGAAGCAACATCACAAAGTGGACAAGCAGTCTGAGGGATGAAACTTGGCCATTGACTAGTCATGGTCCTCTGCATGTGCTGCTCTCTCACCACTGACACATGCATTTCCCAGGTCCCCTGTAGTTGCCTCCTGCTAATCACTCTGGCCTTTACTCAAATGTCAGCTCTGAGATGTCTTTCATGACCACCATGCCTGGAAGAGTCCTCTACTGACCCTCCTAGGCCATTCTCAGTTCCTTTACCCTAGTTTTACTTCCAGTCATGTAACATTGTATAAAATACACATGTTCACTTATTTGTAATTTTTCTCTCTCTAGACTTCACCTGATCAATGGCAGAGGGAGTTGGACCAGATGCTGTCCAAACTCCTTCTAGCTTTAGGAAGCTATGAACTGGACTGGTCTAGCTGATCCTTATAAATTGCTGATGATAATACACAGCTTCAGGGAGGGATTTCAGCTGTACACGTCTTTAAATTTCTGCTTTTACCTAGAAGTTCCATAGATCCTTTCCTTTAGTACTGTTTCCATGGGGTTCTACTCTTAACTGGTCGCCAAAAAGTGATGTCCTGCCATGCAAACTGAAAGCTACAGTTCAGTGGGAAAATGGGACAGAATCACCTCTGCCAACAGAGATGGAGTGCCTTGGAAAATTACAGTTTTCCTAGGTCATTAAGATTTAAAAATATTACTCACCTCCATGCACAGCTGATAAAGGACAAGACAAGCTGTATGGTTAAAGAGACGATGTCTTTTCCAATTAAATTCTACAATGCCATCTCTGTGGTCATGAGTTACTGTTGGGGAAATACAAACAGGAAGTCTGTGACTCAGAAATCCACACGATATGATAGATAACAACAAGAGTATTACAGTGAAAGTCAAAGGATTATAAAATAGAGAAGATCACTGAGGAAACTTTAAGTGGATTCTGAATACTGTAATGGGGTAGGACATAAAGGGCAGCGAGAATGAAAAAAAAAATCACACATTTCATTAGAGCCAGTGATGTTCCATGGTGCCCTTGGTTATTCCTGGGCCCTTAGGTTACATATCATAAGCAATTTCCACAGCCCTACCTTTAATTTTGTGAAAGATTTCTGGCACAAAAGACTGAATGGCTTTAAACCTCTCCACCACAAACCCCAGTGTTGGGAACTGACAGCTGCCATAACTGATCAGCTGCTCTGCCAACACCTCAGGAAAAATCTTCTGAAGCCTCAGGGTCTGGAACCTAGTGAATGCAGCTCCTGGCAGTGAGGATGGAAGAAAAGAATAAACAAACAAATGATGGACTTCAAGATAAGAAATAGCTGCACATATTTATATATGCCCAATACCCAATGGCCATGTGGGCCATCAAAGGAGTTCATGCAGCTCCTCACCAATCCTGAGGTCCAGTTCCTGTCTCACATCCACAGCATCACTCACTCTCTGATCAGGCTCGGTCAGATTTTCGCAGGCCATCCTCACGGCTCGGGGGGTGATCTCAGAAAAACGTGCTCTCAACACCTGAATAGTGGGCTTTACTGTGGAACAGAGTCACCAAGGTTAAAATTAAGTCACACTACCCTCTCATCTTTAACTGCCTTGAACAAAAAGTAAACCAGTTCAAGAAGCTATAAGGTGTCCACTTTAATGATTAAGTTAAATAACATGCCAAGTGGGAAACTTCACTATAACCACAAAATTCAAGTGTTGTCAGAAATAACAGCAGAGCAAATTTAGCTATTAACTAAACTCTGTCAGTGAGCATTTTCAGACTTTAATTTCATTTGCTTTCTTAGACCTTTAGGGAAAAGAATTAAAAGGTCTTATGAAGAAATTTCCTGTCCTGTCATGAAAATAAGATAGGACATATACACTGTCCTGAAAATTAATGTATCTAAGTCCCAGGAATTATAGCTTCAAACACAAAAACACTTAGGGAAAACAGCACCCTCTCACACACACTGTTTAAAGGCCTGCATATCACTTCCTCTAAGTTCTCTGAAATCATTAACCCTATTAAGAGTTGTTTAAGTTCATCTCAACAATTATTAATGTTTGGGCACTGTACAAAGAATATAGGAGATAAACAAATGGAATCCTGCACACCTGAAAATTCCTGATAACAAAAAATGTTATTACCAATGTTACCCCAACAAATTTAAAGAAAAAGTAAAAACAAAAAACAAAACAAATGGAACATTCTAGGATTATCCTTCATACTTTACATAGGGTATATACATTCTTTTGTAAATATTCAATACGCGATTAAAAAAAACACACACAATACAAAGTCCCTGCTCTGAAGGAGATGGCAATCTACTTGAACATAACATGTAACAAGCCCTGAGCTACAGGATCTATGCCCTCACGCAGCCTTTGGAACTATGTCAGACTGGCTTTACTTTTCAGACGAGGAAGCCAAAGCTCCCAAGGGTTCAGTGACTTGCTCCAGGACATACAGCCAGTCAGACTGGTATGTAGATTTAGAAGAGTAAATGGGAAGGAACTCAGGCAAAGCCACCTGCACACATATGCACACTTATCATCCATTTATGTGGTACCGAAGTACAGAAACTCAGAAGCAGCATTACTTACCAGCCTTGCATACATGGATAATCTCAAACCCGATATTTTCACCTTCTCTGTCACAGTCGGTCCAGATCACCAGGGCCTGACACTGCCGAGTCTCTCGTTCCAGAGTTTTCTGAAGTTCCCAGTGGGGAAAGCAGTGAGAGCACAACCCACAGAACAATTAATTTACACCTCTACATTAAACAGATTTGACGGTAACATCAACAATATTCTCAGAATAAGCCAACTTGGTAAGAAAGAGACCAGAGAAAACAAATCCTACCAGTTCTAAGGATGGTGAAGAAAACTAGTATAATCCTCCAGCTTAGAATGACAGACCCATTAATGAGTTTCTAGAAGACTGAGGGTTTAATACAACTACATAAGCATGAAGAGACCTAAAACTCAGCTCTAACATATGACTCTAGTGATTCTGATTTAAAAAAAAAATGAACTCCTAATTGAGTTTCATCCCAAAGTTTCCCAATTAGCAGTGAACTAACTATAGGTGCCCTGACTGCTTGAGAACTCACAATTTATTGTCAAATGACCATGTATACTTTGTAGTCTCTTCACTGTAACTAGGAGATAGGTGGGAACCAGATTAATTCTCAGAATTTAAACAATTACTATTCCTAAAAAGGCTTATTCAGTCCCTTGGCCACATAGTTTAAATGGCCTCACTTATACAATGGAGGGGAATAATTTTTTAAATCATGATGGTTAGTTTGGTGGAAAATCTTATCTCTAAATTCTAATGCATTCAAAATACAGAAATTACTCAGTTCAATTATTTTGTGATTGTTCAATTCCAGGGCCATATGTCTTTTAAAAGATCCTACCTTGATGTCCACAAAGTTCTCTGGGCAGTACTTTTCAATTTCTGCTTCAAAGAGGACAAGGGGATTGCAGCTTTGCCTAGAAAAGAAATGAAAACACAAAAAATCCCACCTCAACACAAGTCCTCCATTTTAATAAGAAAAATTTGCTCCAGTGTACTCATGGATGGATCCACAACAGAAAATGCCAGAGGATTAAAACAGAGCTCTGATCCTCTGCACGATGCACTTTTCACTTCCCATGATGATTAACAGAAGTTGCTAAGAAGTTCTAGAACTCTCTCACACATGTCTGCAATAGGATAAACGCAATCCAATGACTACACGAAAAAGTTCTGGCCATAACTAAAAGTGGCTGTTTATTCTAAACATATGGTAAAAATTCACAATGAATGAATTAATCCTGGGTCACTGTTATGGTCCCTATGGCTGTGTCCTCCCAGAATTCACACGTTGGAATCCTAACACCAAAGATATGGTGTTAGAAGGTGCGGCCTGTGGGAGGTGATTAGGTCATGGATAGAGCCTCACAAATGGGATTAGTGTGCTTATAGGAGAGACCCCCAAAAGCTCTGTAGACCCTCTACCAGGTGTGGATGCAGTGAGAGGTCAGCAGTCTGCAACTGGAAGAATGCCCTCACCCAGCCACACTGGCATGCTGATCTCCTATATCCAGCCTCCAGAACTGGGAGAAATAAATTTGTTTTTATAAACCAGTCTGTGGTATTTTATTATAGCAGCTTAAACTAACTCAGTCATCTTAGTATTATAAGTTACACAGTAAGACCAACATGCCTCAAAATTCCTGTAATATTTTACAATTTACTGTAATAATCTGAAAGTCCCTCCCCAGAAAGAGTACTGACCATTTACGAAACTGCATCTGGAAATCATGAGCCAGCAAATGTCCAGTAACTGAAGTCATTATCATGGTAACATTCTGAATAACAAAATTCAAGTTAGTTTTTTAGCAATTATATTTTACCAAATCATTCAAATAAAAAGGAGAAACTTCTATTAAAGGGGAAAAAGGTGGTTCCAGGGAAGGGGGAAGAATGAATAGGTGGAGCACAGAGAATTTTTAAGGCAGTGGAAATACTCTGTATGATATTATAATGATGGATATATATTTATATATACATTTGTCCAAACCCATAGAAAATACAACATGGAGTGAACTCTAAACTATAGACTCTAGGTGATTATGCGTCAAGATAGGTTCATCAATTATAACACATGTACCACTGTGGTGAAGGATGTTGCCAATGGGGGAAAAGCTGTGAATGTGTGGTGGCAGAGGGTATGTGGGAACTGTTACCCCAATAAATTTAATTAAAAAAAAAGAAAAAAAGTAAAAACAAAAAACAAAACAAATGGAACATTCTAGGATTATCCTTCATACTTTACACAAGGTATATACATATACATTCTTTTGTAAATAGTCAATAAAAAATTTTTAAAAATAAAATATAAAATCCCTGCTTTGAAGGAGCTGGCAATCTACTTGGACCTAACATGTAACAAGCCCTGAGCTACAGGAGCTATACCACTTGTTAGCTCATTTAGTTCTCACACAGAGCTTGGAACTGTCATACTGGACTGCCTTTCAGATGAGAAAGCCAAAACTTCCGTTCAATTTTCCTATGAACTTAAAATTGCTCTAAAAAAAAAAGTTATAAAAACAAACACAAAAACCAGTTGATTGGAAAGAAACAAACATAAACACAGCTCTTTGAAGCCCAAAGTCATAGTAATACAATCACCATTCTAATGCCAGTACCATGATGTCTTTTGTAGCATTTAAAAATTTCCTCAAAATATTGTACATTAGCTTCTTTCTTGTTATAAAGATGTGACCATAATTCACTAAAAAGAGACTTTCTCATAAATTATAAAATGATTGCCTATGACCAGGTCACAACAGTTATCCTTAAAATACAGTGCAGTCTAAAATGGTCAGGCTAATTCTTCTTTATTAAATAATTTGAAAATATAAGCAATTTAGGGAGGACTTATGGTAAACAGCTGCTCTTTTTAACCATAACAAAAAACCCAAAAATATACACCAAAAATGGCACATGGATCTGAAAGCACACTTCAGTTGTATAATGCAAAAACTGTAGCACCTACCTGGCCAAACAGATGATAATCAAATTCATAGATCTTATTGAATTTAGAAAGTCCTTCCCTCTATAAAAAAAACAAAAATTAAAAAAAAAATAAATTACATAAAAAAGATTCCTTAGCATGAAGATCAAGCAAAACCCTGCTAAGCGGGAATATTAAAAATGCAACAGTATTTCCTATAAAAACGATGCTAAATTACTAATAACATTCATTAAGTGGTCCCTCAAAACAGTTATAAGCATATACTGAGAGAGTCCACGGAGTTTTTATGCTGGAAGGTAACCCTGAGATCGGCTAATACAACATTTTTTATAGATGAGAAAAAGACTTGTTGCATGACAAATTAATATCAAAGACAGGATTAGGTCATAATTTTCTTGATTTTCTCCTTCCTCCTCACACATTTCTACCACTTCCTAGTTGTACAACTGCACCAATGGACAAGTCACTCATTTTCCTGAATCTCAATTTATTCTTGAATAAAGTTATCTTTAAGGTCCCTTATGACTGGAATCCAGTCTACACAGCACTTCTTCAGCTGCACTTATAGATGAATAAAACCCTAAGTGATCCCACTGTCTTCACAAAGGGGTTAAAAGTACAGTTGAGCTCTGAACAATGCAGGGGTTGGGGAACTGAACCCCCAAGCAGTAAAAAAATCTGTGTATACCTTCGACTTCCCCCAAACTTAATTACTAGTAGCATACTGTTGACCAGAAGCCTTATTGACAACAGTCGATTAACACATATTTTGTATGTCACATGTATTATATACTGTATTTTATAAAATATATATAAACTAGAAAAAAATTAAGAAAATTGTAAGGAAAATATATTTATAATACTGCATATATTTACTGAAAAAAATCCATTCGTGTGTGGACACCTGCAGTTCAAACCATATTGCTCAAGGGTCAACTGTAGTTATGAATTTGAGTGTCACACCAACATTGTGCAGAAGACAAGAGAAAGGCAAACTGGTAAGTGGGGAAATACTGGGGCCAAGAAAGATCAATGAAACAAGAGTCTCCCTCAGCCTCAGCCTCACGAATACCATTTTTCTGCATGGAACAATGAATATGGGTCTCTGAGGGACAATGGCAATTTTAAAGAGGGAATTTATTTTAGTATCTGACAGAGTTCACTGCTCTGATGTTGCCAAGAAAACCCCCCTCTATAAACTCCAATGACTAGATAAGCTCTTTTAATACAGTAGTCCCCCCTTATCCTGGGGAATACATTCCAAGACCCCCAGTGGAAACCTCAGATAAGAATGAACTCTATACATACTGTTTTCTATGCATATGTACCTTTCCATTTAAAGAAGTACTTTATGGCTTCTCTGGCATACCTAAACTGCCAGCATCACTACTATTGCACTTTGGAGTCATTATTAAGCAAATAAGGGTTACTTGAACACAAGCACTGTGATACTACAACAGTCCCTCTGATAAGTGAGTTGGTTACCCACTCTTGGGTGGGTAGCCTAAGTGTGGATATGCTGGATAAAGGGATGATTCACATCCCAGGTGGGATAGAGGGGGACATTGTGAAATTTCATCATACTACTCAGAAAGGCATGCAATTTAAACCATATGAATTGTTTATTTCTGGAATTTTCCATTTAATATTTTCAGACCGCAGTTGACCGCAGGTAACTGAGACCACGAAAAGTGAAACCTCCAATAAGGGGAGACTACTGTAATAGAGCAAAGAAATTATCGAATCAATGGTTTCTCTTTCTTTCCCCCCTACTTCTTAAGAAAGCATTGAGGCATTCTCAAACAAAATTTTATATGGACCCTGACACATAATAAGGCTGAGGTACCCTTGGCTGAAACAAGGCTGTGTCCTACTAACTCAACCTTTCCCAGTCCAGCCCCAAGTGGCTCCCAAAGTGCACATCCATCATCCCTTGGGTCTCTTGGGAACATAATCTGAAAACTACCATTTTGATCCTCTCCAGGTAAGTGATTTGTTTAATAACATGTGCGACCCCAGGTCCAGGGCTCTCCTTGACAGCCTCCTCTATCAATGGATAGTCATAAGGATATAGAAAGTTTTCCTGATGTTTCAAAATTTCCATCTGAGGATAGTACACAACTGTGATTCCCACTCTTGGGTGAGGTGCTCAGGTGTTCTGGACTGCTCCCAAATTACAGTGGCATTTTGGAGCCTAGAGAAAGAAAAAACCTAGTATATAGACCAAGAATGTAGCTTCTGTGATCTCTTTGGCAGTGCTATCCATTCTATAAAAAAAAAAAGAAAGAAAGAAAGAACAAACCTAAGTCCCATTTTCTTTATGCAAGCAATAGAAATTGATCACATTGTTGCCATTAAATCTTTAGCAGGATTCTTTTTTAAGATTTCTCTTTCTGAATATAAAAATAAAACCATGTAAAAATCGTGTACATAGAAAAGTTCTCGAATTTCTTTCATATATGTTTACATCATACATTTAAAAGTCTTTTCCATAATAGATGTCTAATAATCTATCATAAGTACATACGATTTAACTATTCTATTTCCATTACTAATTCTTGTTATTTCAATTCCTTGCTATCATAAAGCTGCAAAGACCATCGTTTGATTCTGAGTTGTGTCTACATGCCTTAGCACCTCTATCAGAATCTGATATGCACATTTACCATGGGATTTTCATGTAGCAGGCTCTGAGGGATAAATGAATGAATAGGACCTGTCACTATTCTTAGGGATGTGACACATCATAGGAGAGATGAACAAAACAACTAGATAACTTGACCCATGATGACTGATATTATCAAGACAGATGAAAATGCATCTCTCTTGAAATGGATGGAGAGGACATTTAGGAAAGACTTTACAAAAGAGGTTACATTTAGGTTGTTTTTTGTTTCTCTTGTAAAAGAGGAAGAGCTCATCAGAAAAAAGGACCAAAGTTTGTAAAGCATGGTGAACTTTAACCTTTTAAACTCTGATGGTTTCTATCATTCTCTTCCTTCCCATTTCCTCTGCTCCTACTCAAACTATTCCAAGGGGTCTCTAGAGTTCAGGTCTCTGATCTCTCCACAGGGAACTCCAACATATGTCTCCTTGACTCTAGCTTTTCACTCTTCCAATTTTCTGCTGCAAGAAAGATTTTATAAAACACAAACAGGATCCCAGTACTCCTGCACTTAAAATCTACATTGCTCAATTCAAATGATGCAGAAAAAGTATTTACTAAAAATTTAACACCCTTTTTGATAAAAGGCATTTACAAAAACCCCACAGCTAACATCATAATCAATGGTAGAAAACTGAAAGCTTTAAGATCAGGAACAAGACAAGGATATTCATTTTCATCACTGCTATCCAAGATTATTAGATTCTAGCCAGAGCAATTAGGCAAAAAAAAAAGAAGGAAGAACATCCAAATCAGAAAGGAAGCAGAACTATCTCTAGTCACAGACAACATGATTTTATAGACAGAAATCCTAAAGAAGTCATAAACAATTAGTACTAATAAACAAATACAGCAAAGTTGCAGTATATATTATATAAGATCAACACACAAAAACTGGTAGTAATGAACAAGCTGAAAACAATTAAGAAAACAATTCCATTCACAACAGCATCCAAAAGCACAATGAAAACTATAACGCAATGCTGAAAGAAATTAAAGACCTAAATAAATGGAAAGATGATCCATGTTCAGATGGGAAGACAATATTAAGATGGTAATACTTCCCAAAGTGATCTACAGATTCAATGCAATCCTTATGGAAATCCCAATAGTCTTTTTAGGAAATGGAAAAGTTGACAGTAAAATTCATATAGACTTGCAAGAAGCCCCAAATAGCAAAAATAATCTTGAAAGAGAATAACAAAGTTGGAGGACTCACACTGCCCAATTTCAAAACTTCTTACCAAGCTACAATAATCAAAACAGTGTGGTACTGGCATAGGAACAAATATACAGAGCAATGGAATAGAATTGAGAGTCCAGAAATAAATCCAAACATCTATAGTTAACTGATTTTTGACAAGGGTGCTGAGACCATCCAAGCGGGAAAAGGACAGTCTTTTCAACAAATGATGCTGGGAAAAACTGGATATCCCTATGTAAAAGAATGAAGTTGGCGTCTTACTTTACACTCTGTAGAAAAATTAATTCAAAATGGATCAACAACCTATATATAAGAGTTAAAACTCTTAGAAGAAAACATAAGAGCAAATCTTCATAACCTTGGATTTGCCAGTGATTTCTTAGATATGACAATAAAAGCATAATCCACAAAGAATAAAAGATAAACTGGACTTCATCAAAATTAAAACCTTTTATACATCAAAGAACATCATCAAGAAAGTGAAAAGACAACCCATGGAATGGGATAAAATATTTGCAAATCATATATCTAACAAGGATCTAGTATCCTGAACTCTTACAATTCAACAACAAAAAGACAAACAACTCAATTCAAAAATGAGCAAGAGACACAGAGAAACATTTCTCCAAAAAAGATACACACTGGTCAATAAGCACATGAATAAGCTCAGCATCATTAGTAATTTGGGGGGGAAAAAAATCAAAACAAGATATTTCACACCCACTTGGATGATGGTAATCAAAAAAATGAAAAAATAACAAGTGTTGTTAAGGATGTAGAGAAATTGGAAATATTGCTGGTGAGGACGTAAGATCTTTCAGCCACTGTGGAAAACAGTTTGGCAGTTCCCCAAAAAGTAAAACATAAGAGTTAACTTATGACCCAGCAATTACACTTCCAGGAATTCACACCAAAGAACTGAAAACAAGTATTCATACAAAAACCTGTACATGAATGTTTATAGCAGCTCTATTCACAATAGCCAAAGGTGGAACCAACTCAATGTCTACCAACAAATGAATGAATAAATAAATAAATCTATATGAGATGTAGTTCATCCATAAAAAGGACTAAAGCACTAATACATGCTACACCATGGATGGATTTCAAAAATATCAGTTACATAAAAGCCTGACACAAAAGACCATGTATTACATGATTCTTTTTATATGAAATATCCAGAATAAGTAAATTCTTGGGGACAGAAAAGCAGATTAATGGTTGCCAGGGGCAGGGAGAAGTGAGAAAGAGGGAGTGTTTGGTTAATGGCTATAGGGTTTCCTTTTGGTGTGATAAAGATCTGGAATTAGATAGAGGTAGTGGTTGTACAACAATTTAAATATACTAAATGCTACTAAATTGTATACTTCAAAATGGTTTAAATGGCAAATTTTATGTGTACTTTTAACACCTGTGCATAAAATAAATGGTTCTCTAATACCCTTATGATCTACCGTCAACTGACTCTTTTGCTTAACTCACTGCTTCCTCCTCCCATCTTCTCACACTCCTAACTTCTCAGCTTTTGAACATGCCAAGCTGTTTCAAGCCACTGGCTTGTTCTTCATACATACTGTTTCCACTTCCTGGTAAAACTTTCAAGACTCAGATCATTCATTCCTCCAACATTTACTGAAAGTCTCCTGTATTCCAAACATTATATTAGGCACTAGGAATACCACAATAAACAAAAGACATAGTCCCTCCCTTTCCTTTGGAGCTTAGAGTTCAAGAGTGGTGGTGAGGGACATCAAATGAATAACTGCACAGTGCATTATTTATCTGTAATTGGTAGGTGCCTTCCCAAGAGAATAGGGTACCATTACAGCAAATCATAAAATGTTCCTGACCCAGTTAGGGGGAGAATGTGAGGAAAAGGTCCCTTGCAGAAGAGACATTTAAACAGAGCCCTGAAGGATACAGAACTAAGTTAGTTAGGTGGAGATGGGCCATTATAAAGAGGCCCAGAGCACTAGAAGTAGGCAAACCTTGGGGCTGGTCACCAGGACTCTGTACTGGAAAGAAGTGAAGCTCTTAGCTAGCAACCACACAATCTTGGCTACTGCTCCCACTAGTCACATTCTGGAAACGGAGGTCTAAGGACCCTGGAAGTTGAGCAGGAACTTCTACCCCATGCTCTTGGAAATGTTCTTCAGAAAACCATTTCAGGATCCACTTTTGTTCTTTGAGAGATTTTCCTGAACAGCTCTTAAGGCCTCCGTTGTCACTTCATTTCTGAAACCTTTCCTTACCTTCCCCTTTCCAAGCTTGTGTGTCTAGAACACATCAATCATATCTCTTACTTGCCTGTCTCTCCGAATTGGTTTGTAGGAGTTAAGAGAAGGGCTGACATCGCCTCTAATCCCCAAACCTTACACAGTGTTGATCTGTCAATATGCACTTACAGGCTGTAAAGTCAGTGTGGCTGCAGAACACATGAAATGTGGCAGAAGACAGGGAGGCTAAGTTAGCTGGGAATGATCTCTTAGGGCTTGAATGTCAAGTTAAGGGAGTTTGGTCAGTGGTTCCCAGCCTAACCAAGTTTTACAATCATGATGGAAAAAATGTTAAAATAAATATATTTTCCTCAGTCTCACCCCAGGTCACAGAATAGCCAGTGCCCCAGGTGGGTCCAAAAATTAAGACAAGTTAGGCAACCGTTCCTGTGGTCAATGAGGATCCAAAGTTTTCAAGTAAATGAGTGAATCGTCTTAACTACATTTTAAAATGCTCATCAGTCCGAAGAGAAAGCAGGAAGACACTGCAATGGTACGCGAGAGATAGCAGAGACCGAAAAGCGGGAGAAATTGCTTTCATCAGCATTCCCGGCGCACACAACGCTGTCCCGCTCGGTGGGTCTCCCTCATCAAGCACAGCTGATCAGAAATGCGCCTCCTTACCCGCCTCATGCGACCGTTGGACAGCAGATCGGCGATTCCTTTGGCTGCGTCGTTTTTCTCGGCTACACAGAGAACTTTCCGCACGCCTCGGAAGGCCACCTCCATGGCGGAGGAGGAAAAGGTCCGGCCTCCGGGACGATGCAGCCACCGGAGCACGCAGCGGGAGACCCGTATGATCATCCCTAGGCCCCACGTCCGCAGCCGCTACCTGGCTGCCCGCGCATGCTGGGGAAGCCAGAGGTGAGGGCCACCCGACGGTTACCCTAAGAGAACCAGATAGATTTTCCAGGAGCTGCCGGAGACGCCTCTCGCCTTCCCGTCACCTCCCACAACCCCGCCAGGCTTCGGAACCGCGACAGCAGGCCCTCCTGCTCACCGCCGCCGCCTCTGCACAGAAAGCCGCACTCGGGCGTCCCGCCACAGTCCGCCTCACGTTCCGCCAGGCGCGAGCCCACGGGACCGCGAACTACAACTCCCACGCTGCCTCGCGTAGCGGACCCTTCGCCCAGCACGTTTCCGCTCCGCGGCCTCACTTCCTTTCCTTCCGGACTGTGGGTTGGTTAATCGATTCGTCCTTGGGAGAGGCCTCTCGACAGTCCCGCCCAAGCCTCTTCCGGCTCACAATCCTTTTCTCTCCTGCTGGGAAGTCTACGCAGACGCTTTCGCGTCACGCGGCGGCGACACCGCGAGTCATGTGATACCAAGATGGCGGTGCCGCCGTAGCTGCCTCTGTTTGTGGCGTCCAAGGAGTCGCGACGGTTTCTGCCCTCGGGTCCTAGGGGCGGCAATGCTTGGCTGATCCCTGCAGCGGCCCGTAGCCTGGTGTTAGGCATCGGTTCAGGAACGGAGCTGTTGCTGTCACGGTGGGTTCAGGGGAGTCGCGGTGACCTCGCTGCAGCCTTCTGCGTCGGCAGCGGTCGCCGAAGGAGGAGGAGGAGGAGAGCATCCAGCCTCCCCGATCTTATGGACCTGGAGTTCATGAGGCCTCCGAGGATCTTGGCAGAGCTACACCTTTGAGGGGCTGCAGGAGTTCGAGTTCTCTGGATTGTGAGAGGCAGCCTTCTACCCCTGAGAGCGCAAAGAAGACTGCAAGGAGTTCGCTTCCTCTTCCAGAGGCCTGGCTTCCCCTCCTCGATTACACCACGATTCTTTGCTATTTCCTCTCAAATGTTCTCTCCATATATCTGTAAATATGATTAGCGCCCCTGACGTGGTGGCCTTCACCAAAGAGGACGAGTACGAGGAGGAGCCTTACAATGAGCCGGCCCTGCCAGAGGAGTACTCGGTGCCACTCTTCCCCTTTGCAAGCCAAGGAGCTAACCCGTGGTCCAAACTGTCTGGAGCCAAGTTCTCTCGAGACTTCATCCTTATTTCCGAGTTCTCAGAGCAAGTGGGACCCCAGCCCTTGCTGACTATCCCCAATGACACCAAAGTTTTCGGTACTTTTGATCTCAATTACTTCTCCTTGCGGATCATGTCTGTGGATTACCAGGCTTCCTTCGTGGGCCATCCCCCTGGTTCTGCTTACCCCAAGCTGAACTTCGTGGAGGACTCCAAGGTGGTGCTGGGAGATTCGAAGGAGGGAGCCTTTGCATATGTGCATCACCTTACCCTGTACGACCTGGAGGCCCGTGGCTTTGTGAGGCCATTTTGCATGGCTTATATCTCAGCCGACCAGCACAAAATTATGCAGCAGTTCCAGGAGCTGTCAGCTGAGTTTTCCAAAGCTTCTGAGTGCTTGAAGACAGGCAACAGGAAGGCCTTTGCTGGAGAACTTGAAAAAAAACTGAAAGACTTGGATTACACCAGGACAGTGCTGCACACTGAAACAGAGATCCAGAAGAAAGCCAATGACAAAGGCTTTTACTCATCTCAGGCAATTGAGAAAGCCAATGAACTGGCTAGTGTAGAGAAATCCATCATTGAACACCAAGACTTGCTGAAGCAGATCCGCTCGTACCCTTATCGGAAGTTGAAGGGGTTCGATTTATGTTCTGGGGAGATGGAGCACACCCAGGATCAGCATGACCAGGCAGCCACTACCTCTAACCCTGATGAATACACCAACACAGACCTTTACACCTGCAGACCCACCTACACCCCAAAACTCATCAAAGCAAAGTCCACCAAGTGTTTTGACAAGAAGTTGAAGACCTTGGAAGAGCTCTGTGACACTGAGTATTTCACCCAGACCCTGGCTCAGCTCAGCCACATTGAGCACATGTTCAGAGGGGACCTGTGCTATCTCCTTACCAGCCAGATTGACAGAGCACTACTGAAGCAACAGCACATAACAAACTTTCTCTTTGAAGACTTTGTGGAGGTCAATGACAGTGTGGTAGAAAAACAAGAAAGTGTACGTCCTAAGCCCAGTCAACACAGGCCACCTTCCAGGTCTCTAGAAGAATGTCCAATCCCTCAAGTGTTAATTAGCGTTGGCTCTTACAAGTCCAGTGTGGAGTCTGTGCTGATCAAGATGGATCAGGAACTTGGAGATGAGGAGTACAAAGACGTGGAGGTGACAGAATTGAGCAGTTTCGACCCCCAGGAAAACTTGGACTACCTGGATATGGATATGAAAGGGAGTATCAGCAGCGGTGAAAGCATTGAAGTTCTAGGCACAGAAAAGTCCACCTCTATGCTGTCTAAGTCTGATAGCCAGGCCAGCCTCACAGTGTCATTGAGCCCCCAGGTTGTCCGGAGCAAAGCGGTCAGCCACAGGACCATCAGTGAGGACAGTATTGAAGTCCTCAGCACCTGCCCCTCCGAGGGACTCATCCCTGATGACTTTAAGGCCAGCTACCCAAGTGCCATTAATGAAGAAGAATCATATGCAGATGATAGTGAGGGAGCCATTCACTTTCAAGCAAGCATCAGCCCACGAGAGCTAGGTGAAGCAGAAGAGGGCAGCTTAGAAAACACCTTATCACAGACAGACTCCTGCTGCATTGGGAAGGAGAGTGACAGTCTGCGGGTGCCGCTCTCCAGTCCAGTCCACACACACTCTGACGAGGATGGAGTAGTGAGTGTTCCCCCACAGCGCTACAGGCAGAAGGACCAGGAGTTCCATGTGGATTTTGCAGTAGAAAACATCAACCCTTCTTCCCGAGACAACATTTCCGAAGGTTTCCCTGTTTATGAGCTGGACCCTAGGCACCTGCTGGCTAGCAGGGACGTCAGTAAGACCAGTTTGGACAACTACTCAGACACCACCAGCTTTGTGAGCAGTGTAGCCTCCACCAGCTCAGACAGGACTCCTCCTTCTGCTTATCCTGCCGGCCCCTCTTCTGAGAGGCATAAAAAGAGGGCTGGCCAGAATGCCTTAAAATTCATCCGCCAGTACCCTTTTGCCCACCCAGCCATCTATTCCCTGCTCAGCGGGAGGACACTCGTGGTTCTGGGGAGGACGAGACCATAGTCAGGAAGCTTGTGACAGCATTGTCTATCTTCGTACCCAACTACAGTCGCTGTGCCAAACCCGTGAAGCACTGGGTCTCCTCCCCTTTGCACATTATGGATTTTCAGAAGTGGAAGCTCATTGGCCTGCAGAGGTAATTGGTTACAGATGGTGGGAAAGGGCCTGTCTGGTTAGAGACGAGCCTTCAAATGTACATACCTCTGGGTGAGGTTAACAAATTGTTGTGGTGGACCCAGAATCAGAAGGCATGGCTTTCAGACTGGGCCCAGCACCAACTCACTCACTTTTGGCAACTTATTCCCCTTTACTGGCCTTCTGTTTCCTTATTTGTCACACGAGGGGGTTGTAGTTCCTAAGTGGTTGCTAACCCTAACCTGTACCTTGCCGTGTCAGAATTATTTGAAAGAATTTTAAAAATCTCAATTCCTGGGCCCCACCTCCAGAGATTCTGATTCGGTTAGCCTGGGGTAAGACATGGACTTTATTTGGTATACGGCAAGGTTTGGGAAAGACTGGACTTACAGATCTCAGGACCTTGCTGATTCTCAGATTCACATTATGGTGTAAATGACTGAGGAGAGATCTGCTTCTAAGAAAGGGTTGTGGTGGTAATAGGAGAGGGAAGCCATCACTAATGAGAGGAACATCAGAGGGCTCCAGTGGCTTTTACTCCACTGTCCTGTTTGCCCTCGAAGGCTATCTTAATAAGGAAATGCAAAAGCCAATTTCTTCTCCCTCTTTTCTTGGAATGCTTTCTATTTCATTTCCCCATGTTACTCACTTGTGCTTTAGTAGATTCCTTTTGTTTTTCCAGATACTGCTTGACAAGTTGTCTGGGTCAAGAGACTCTTTCCCTTAGCATATGCACTGTGTTAAGTTTCCTCATTCCCTTCTCTGCACACCACTTTGACAAAGGTGATCATCTGAGTCCCTGCTGATAGAAGACAATCTGTGCTTCCCATACCACATAGGAGGGCAAAAGGAATTTCTTCCACAGTGCAGTCAGCCACCATTCTAATTTTCCGATTTCTCCTTTATATGATTCCCTGATACCAATGAGGTAACTATCCCAAGTCTCCTTATGTTCACCCCTTACAGAAATCACCTGGACTTACTCTAACCCTTGCTTCATTAGGCCTTCGCCAGGGTTGTGGTGGTGGAATTCAAGTAAGTACCACCTCCATGCGTGCTGCCTGTTGCTGGAGTACCAGCTGGAGGTACCTGAGCAAGGCCACTGCTCTGGAAGAATTTGTAGTTTAGGAAACAAGGCAGACAGGTGACCAGAGCCTTGCCAGCAAGATGAGAGTTCCAACAGTGGGTGCTTTGTGTTCTAAGAAAACAAAGGGAGTAATTTAGTGACGGATGGATGGGATAGAGGGGAAAGATGGGAGATTTGGAGTCTTTGGTTTGAGTGATCTGGAGGGCCTGCCCTTGTGGTTAAGAGTGGCAACATAGGGACTTGTTGTGACATGCCTGAGACACCTGGACAAGCTCATTCCTTGGGTATTGTAGGAAACCGTCAAGTCCTTGCTTATAGATGCTGAATCTCAGTAGATGAGATGGCTGCTCTGAGTGCTCTTCCAGGCTTTGTCCTTCCTCTTGGGATCCTTACCCTCTGCTCTGCTCAGGTTTAACCATGCCGTCCCAGGAAGGGAAGGGCTTTTCAGGGATTGGGTTTTGCTACTGTTCTTGGTGGAATGATGGGTTGGTATCCCTTATATACACACACATACCTTCTCCAGCTCAATCCCCTCACCTCAAATCTTGACCTTTGATTTTACCTCAAAAAGTGGAGAATCTGAAACACATTAATCTATTGATAGATACCTGGCTTATCGAGAACCAGGCTCAGAATGGTCTTGCCCTTTCCAGAGGTTTTCCCTGAACCTCCCTCTTTAGAATGTGCCAGAATGGCAAAAGAGTTAATCCCTTATGCCAGCTCTACTTCACTGGGTATTTGACTGGAGTGCTGTGTTGAGAATGAGTCTGAGGCTTAGATTGGGGTGCACTGGAAATCCTGGTCAACTAATAATATCTCTGTGGGTGCAGGAGAGGGGAGCTGGCAGGTGGGCAGTATATTTGGCACCCTGGTGTGGAAGAGGAGGTGTGAGGTGGTTTGAGTCCCTAGCACTGTCCATCCACACTAGGCACTTGGGCAAAGCACTCCTCCATTTGAGGCTTTGTTCCTTCTGAGAAAATAAGAGGGCTGGATCACTGAGTGATCATTTGCCAAATATTTATTGAGGGCTGTGTGCCAGACACTGTGCCCAGTGCCAGAATTTTAAGGTGAGTCAGCAGCCATGGTGCATCCCATGACAGGGTGAACATGGCCTTCGTGGTCAGTTCTAACTCCAGCTGTCACCACTGTCAGTCAGCTTGACTTCTCTGAGGTTGTTTCCACCTGCAGAGGGAGCTACAAGACCTGCCTCATGACAGCAGAGGTCGGAGGGCCTATCACATATGATCATCGCCTGATCAGTGTGAGCACTCCTCTGATATTCTAGCAGGGGCACAGACAGACTGCAAGGAGGGAAGGCCAGGGTGGCCCTCACTGCAGACTTCAGAGCCTCAAAGCAGCCCTCTATAAAAGCGAGAGGCCTGTCAGAAGTGATAATTGAGATCTTTCCAAGAATCCCAAGTGAGAAGTGAATAATTACTTCTCCCTTAAAGCTCTCCTGCTCAGACCTGCTGGGAATTGGGAACATCGCCTCCAGGGAGTCCTGCTCAGGTGTGAAGAATGGCAGATGAGGATTGGAGGCCGTGTTCCCTAAGGAACTTGTCACTGGAGGGTCAACTGAGAGAAGGTCTAGAAGTGGAGTGGAGACTGAATTTGCTTCAGTTCACCTGAAAAAAATCCTGGGAGGTGAACGGTAGGCAGGATGTGAAGGTTTCATGGGATGAAAACCCATGGAGTTGCGGTCCATGGTTGTTAGAGAAAGGCATTGGGTATTCTGAGTTGAGGTCCTGGTGTTAACACTACTGGCTGTGTCAATTTGGACCAGTCATCTCATTCACTCACTCAACAAAGCTTGTTGAACATGTCTGAATGGAGCTTTATAGTGGCCCCCATACAGAGCTGGAGGCAGGCACATCTAGGATATGTATACAGCCCTTAGAAATGCTGAAAGCTGTGGATAGATGGTGAGTCATGCCCCCCTCACCCCCAGACCCAGCATTGAAGTAGGGAGGCAGATTGAGGCCCATCTGAGATTCAGCATTAAAGGGCATGAATAAAAGAGGTGTCTTCGTGTGGTCATGAACTTCCTGTTCATGGGTGCTCAGCTGTAGAGGGGCTTGGTCCCATGTAGTAGGTCAATCTGGAATCAGAATTGTTGACTCAGCAGAGTCCCTTCCCCCTCAGTTGCTTTGACTGAAATCAACTCAGATAATGAACTGTTTTTATGGGCTCCTACCCCAGAACTGCCAGTTTCATTGCCTCTTGATTTTTTTTCCCACCAAAGTAGGCCCTCTGCCTACAAAATGGGTACAAGAGATGGATAAACAATCAAGTCAGTCTCCCATTATTTTAAGTCAAAACCAGGGATTATTTTATTGCTTACTAAGCAGCAGTAATAAGCCCTGGACTATTTGCAAACAACTCATTTCTGGTGGGAAATGTGCTAATGTGGGTCAGAGGCCCTGGGTTGAGTCCTAGCTCAGCCACTTACTAGCTAGGTGACCTTGGACGAGCCTTGTCTCCTCTCAGGGCTTCAGTGTCCTTATCTGTACAGAGGAGTTGGTTGATATCCTAACTTTGGGATGGGCTATAATGAATCTAAATAGGTATGGGAGGTAAAATGTGAGGCGTTTGGTGCCTGTGCTGTGCAGCCAAGGGACAGGCCTGGGGCTTGCCTCTTCCCATGTCATCTGGCCTCCTGATGAGGAGCTTTGAGGGAACCAGAAATGGAAGAAAAGTTAGAAGGAGCCTCATCTTCTCAAAGAAGTGGTGCAGCCATAGGTAGGAGTTGATAGGGTTGTCAGAGCTGCCCTGGGAGAGGCCAGTGTGAGGCCAGTGTGTTACAGTTGGACAGGTGGCAGGAAGATGAAGTAAAGCCTTGATTGTGCTGCTGCAGTGGCACCCAGATTGGCTGGACGTGCCAAGCTCAAGGAGGTATTTGGATGTGGCCCAGGCCCCTTGGGGGAGGTATGGATGTCTTCTACAATTCCCAGGGCCCACCTTTCTTTCAAGGCCCAGCTCTAAGGCCACTCCTCCAGGACTTTCTGGCCCCAGGCCTCTCCTATGGAGACGAAGACCACATTCCTCTTCACTTGTGTGCATGTTTTTCCTTCCCAGACACATCAGGCTCGTTCTTCCTTGCCTGCTCAGTCCCTGGGTCACTGCTGGAATATAGTAGATGCTCAGTAAATGATTAACTACACAAAATAACAATACTTAGGAAAGAAAAAATATGAGATTACCTTGGTCCCAAATGACTGTCGGTCCTTTTTACATACCACTTTAGGTCTCACACAAGCCCTAAATTCTAGAGGTATGTCAGTCTGAAATCTCTGGTCAGCCAGCCATTTGCCTGACTCTGCAGAGTAATCCTGGTCCTTTGGAAAAACTGATAGAGAGGAGGGTTTTGAGGAGCTGCTTACTAAAATGGATCACTCTGACTTCCTTTCCTCACTGAGCAGACCTTACATGTCTTCCTCTGATATGCTAGGGAACAGGGGCAGGAGGCCAAATCAGGGACAGTCCTGGGTCTGCAGAAACTACGGTGGGCAAGACAAGAAAACAGGTTGCTGTCACCACACTGGTCAGTGCCAGGCTGGTGATGCTAAAGGCCAGGCCCTCTCTTGAACACAAGTCATTTTGTCTCCACAATGACCCCATGAGGTAGGTAGGACCTATTATCTCTGTCTTACAGATGAGGCTAAGAAAGCTTAAGGAACTTGATGAAGGTCACATAATGAGAAAGGAGAGGAAGAGGGAAGATCTGTAAAAGGTTTAAATTGGCATAAGCCAAGTACGAAAAGGAGGGAAGGGTATTCCAGGCAGAACAAATATGCCCATTATTTTGAGGTTCCACCAAAAGCTTGGCATGGCTACAAGGGAGAGTCACTAGGGAAGTAACAGATGAGGCCTCACAGGTCAGCAGGAAGCAGGTTGTACAGGGCCTTGTGGGACATGCGAAGGCACTTGAACTTGGTTATGAGGGTGGTAAGGAGCTCTTTGAAGATCATGATGACAAGAATTGCCTTCTAGAATGAGCCAGTAAGTGTTGGCCAGTGGGAGCTTGCTTAGATACAGGAAGCCCCACACCCAAGCATCTGCCTTCATCTTCCTGGCCCTTGCCCTTACTAACCTTGGCCTGTGTGTTGCAGAGTGGTGTCCCCTGCTAGTGCTGGCACACTCCACGCTCTGAGCCGCTACAGCCGCTACACGAGCATCCTGGACCTGGACAACAAAACTCTGCGCTGCCCTCTCTACAGAGGCACACTTGTGCCCCGGCTGGCAGACCATCGTACTCAAATCAAACGGGGCAGCACCTACTACTTGCACATCCAGAGCATGCTCACCCAGCTGTGTTCCAAGGCCTTCCTCTATACCTTCTGCCACCACCTGCACCTGCCTGCCCATGATAAGGAGACAGAAGAGTTGGTTGCCAGCCGGCAGGCAAGCTTCTTGAAGTTGAATCTGGGTCTAGTGAATGAAGATGTCAAGGTGGTCCAGTACCTGGCTGAGCTGCTAAAGCTGTACTATATGCAGGAGTCTCCTGGGACCAGCCACCCCATGCTCAGGTTTGACTATGTCCCTAGTTTTTTATACAAAATATGAGGTCAGGCCCAGCCACTGTGACCAAGACCTGTGACTCAGGGCATGGGGAAGGGAAGTATTGGCATAACCAAGCAGTTCTCTGAGCTGTGTAGACTTCTGGTGTCATAGGTGGGAATGAAGCAAGATGGCAACTGTGGTTCCCAGGTGGTTCTAGGCAGCTTGCGAATTGGACTTGAGCAGAGGGGGGAGCCTGGCTCTCTGAAGGCATCTGGAAGGACAGTAACATCACCTTTGTCTCCCTAGTGAAGTGGCCCCAGGATTGGGAGGGGCCTCATTAGGGCTGGTGGCCATACCAGAGGAAAGCCTCAATGGGGTGGGATGATGGGCAGGAAGGTGAAGTCCTAATGGGAAGACCATGGTGACCACATTCAGCTCTGCTGAAAACATGAGCGGCAAAATCAAGTGAAGCAGCCTGTTAACTGGAATGACTTGGTGGAAAATAAGATGATAGAACATCCATTGCCTCATTCAGATCCCAGCTGAATGGCCTGGAGCCCATCATCCCAAGGGAGGCCCCTGAATAAGTGAGGTGGAGGGGAGAAAGCTCTGCCCCAGCCCGGTGGTGGAAAATGCAAAAATGCTCAAAGGAGAGTGAGCCAGCATCCTGTGCCTATACATACTTCCTCACCAGGCACAGAAGTACCAATGGATGGGCCTTGGAAATTGGAACCCACAGGTCAGCAGAAGTGGCTGGAGTACGCACTAGTCCTCAGTTGTCAGTGAGAATGCTCTCAGAGGTAGACAGCCCAGGAGACAGGCAGAGCCAAGGTGCCATGAGGCCATCACCACTGTGCAAGTGATGAAGAGCCAGCAGCTTTCTGGGGCCTGGTTTACCAGCCATTCTGGCCAGGGTGAGTTAGCATTGTCCTCTTGAGGAAGATCTGCAGCTATATGTTGGAACTTGGTAGAGGTCACACCATAGTCGATTCTCTCACCCAAAGCAAACATTTGCAACCACTTCACTACCTCTGGTGGGGTCTCATGGACACTGTGACAGTAGAGTTCTGTTCAGCTGGCTGGTCTGGATGGGCAATCCAGCTGGTGGTAACTCATGGCAGGGATTTTCTTCAGGAAAGAGGAAAGTTTTCTTGTGTGGCTGTCTTTGTAGATATGCTCTGGGAGGCTGTGCAGGCCTGGAGTATGCACACCTCACGGCAGCTCACTCCAGTCCCCACAGAATCCCCCAAGTATACTCACCTCACTACAGCTCACTTCCACCCTTATGTGAGTAACCCCAAGTGTGCTCACCTCAAGGCAGCTCACTCCCACCCTCATGAAGCCCCTAATATGCTCGCTTCATCACAGCTTACTCCCACCGCCACTGATTCCCCCTAGTCGGCTCACATCACCACAGCTCTCTTCCGCCCTTACATGAGTCCCCCAACTTTTTCAGAAGATGCTCTCTGGTTCACCCACCATGATCTCTCTGAGGCTTCTTACACAATTGCCACTGGTATGTAGATGGTTTCTTGCAACCTTGAACATTTTATACTTTTTTTTTAAAGCTGTTTTTCCCACTAAGTAGGGAGAACTCTCGGTATTATTGCTTTTTAATTTGTTCCCAGAAAATTGTGATAAAACAGACCTGAGCCAGCCACAAGTGGTACTCCTGAGCCCATGTATGCATATCTCTTGGGGCTATGTTCTGTGTTGGCATCCTGCTATTGAGAACTGTTCTACCCATCAGCTTTGAGGCACATTGTTGAAGTCAGAGGAGAGGCAGAGACCCCTGGTGACTAAGGAGGGTTTGTGTCACAACACTCCTGTGGTCCCTTCTTTGCCCAGGTCCTCTGCAAGAATATAGCCTGTTGGCTGTTACCCATTAGCTTCTGGTCAAGGACCCCATTCCTCTCATGGCAGGGATTTCCAAGGAAAAAGAAAGCCTTCTTGTGTGGCTATCTTCATGTATGTGATTTTGCTTCTCAGGCTGTGACCAAGAAACCTTTTATGGCAGATGGTGCTGCATGTCATCACTTTTTCCTGTATGTATGCATATACTCACAGTCAAGTCTCCAGGAACATCTTGGCACCTTTGAAATGTGAAGTGTATTTGCCAGTGGGGGAAGCTGAATAGGAAGCCTTTTTTTCCCCGTGAGCTCACCTTGTGTTACCATCTCCCCTTTCTGGTCTTGTACAAGATGCTTTGTTTTCTAACTGGGTAGCTAATTGTTGTCTACTTAGGCCTCCAGGGACATGAGCTTATGACATTTTGTTTCCAAGGGAGTAAAAGTCTTTGGGGTCCCAGTGACAAGATAGAAAGTGATCATTGGCACCACCATAGCTACTTGTTCTCGTGTTTCACACTGACATAGACTTATAGACTCTGCAGTTAACACTGTTCTCATCTTGTAAACTGATACAAGCAGTTCAGTTAGACTTGGCCTTCTAGAAATACAAGCAACACACTACCATAGACCTTTGCTTTGAAAGGTTTTGCTCAGCTCTGCCTCAAGGATGATTCTGAGGATTCTAAGGTGACCAGTTGGATGTGAACAGAACAGACTCCTGCAGGGCCAGCTACAGAAAGAGCAAATGGGGAGCATCTCACTGGAGTTGTTTCTTCATGAGGAAGGCAAGTTGGCTTCACTGACTAGTGAGTGAACTCCAGGATTTAAAGTTTGGCTAAAATCTAATTTTTGGTGTGGCAGTTTCAAAGGATTGCTTCAAGCCAAGTACGTTTCTTTTCAAAGGGGTCTTGAAGTGGTATTTGGACTGAGGCAGTTTGGGCAGAGGCAGTTGAGACTGTGAAGCTGTCCCTCCGTAGCCCTACTCCACTTGGAGAACTGGAACCTACTAGAAGATGCATCTATAAATCTTAATGGTGGGGAAACCTATGCAATGGGACTAATCTCTTCAAGAATTTTCATTTGAGGTTTTTCTCTAGTAATAGGTCAATAAGTGTTGTTAAAACATTTAAAAACACTTCCCAGAAAATAAAGGACATCAGCGCCCCTTATTATTTCTTCATTTCTATCACTTTGAAGGCCCAGGCACTGAAACTTTGAGGATTGTTTCAGTTTTACTTCCAATTACCTGCCCCCTCCCTTCTTCTTCTTTTTTTATTTTTTAAAGCAGTCCAAGTTAAGAAAAACCTGATTAGGCTAACAGTTACGCAGTAGTGATCTCCAGAAGCTCTGTTTTACAGATCAGCTGAAGCTTTTTATAGTACTGGTGGCACTTGGGACACTAAGCCTGAGCTGCTGCCCTCACACTTCTCTGTTTCCTTGCTCCTTTAATGAAACCGTTGATTTTAGAAGTTGTGACTTTTCCACAATTGACTGCAATGGCTGAAATTATACACATTGCACCAGAATTTGGAACTGGGCCATGGTAACTCAGCTGTCATTTTCTATCTAGCTTTTACTTCATTTCAGATGTTACTATATGAAAAATATGGTAGACTTCAACCCCAAGTAAACAACATACCATTTCAAAATCCAAGGAAAGCCAATATATTCTACCCCAAATGCCACGGCTGCTGTTTCAGTGACATGTCTGGAGGCCAAGAGTAGTCTTAAAGATCTTGCATGCACACTTCTGTCAGTGCTGGATACATGTGACCTGATGTTGCCATGTCATCTTTGCACAGGTGGTAGCACTCAACTGGTGGGGATCTATGGGTATGTGTGGATGACCTTCAAAGGCACTGATTCCCCAAGCCAGCAATCAGATTTTACTCCCCATCTCCCTGGAGAACTCAGAAGTAAGTGCCTTGGTTTGTGCTTTGAATCAAACCAGCCAGATACTGTCATAGGGATAAAACTGGAATCTTTAAGACATATGGTGTTAATAGACTGCAAAAAGGAAGAAGCATCAAATTTCCACTTCTGGTTGAAAGCAAAACCAGTCTCAGCTGATAAGGTTTGAGCACACCAAGTTTTCCTGAGCCCTTTCCCCATGGAACACTGACCTAACCTGGCCTTATCTATTAAGGTTTCTTATGGCCATGAGGAGGAGGAAGCGGGAGTCAGGGAAGGATGAACAAGCATTTTGCAGTGAACTAAGCTGCTCTTATAGGGCCCTGGCTTCCTGCGAGTGATTTTTCAGCTCCAACACGGAGGCTACACAGCGGGTCTTGGAGATGTCCATGTCTTCTGCTGGGAAAGAATCAAGCCCCTGAAGATAAGGCTGTTTTGGCAGCATAACAGCTCCCAAACTGAGACAGAGATATGGGTACTGGCATGTCACTCACACCCCAGGGAGACCGCAGCAGCTGTCCCTACTGTGAAGTAAATGCTACCAACATGCTGGACCCTAGGCCACAGGGGCACCTTCCAGGCAGGACCACAGGGTGCATCACCCACTGACTGACACTGGCTGGCTACAGAGGTTGGGCTGAGAGAAATGCCACCTTTAAGGTTGCAGTGAAAAGCATAGTCTGTGAGGAAGTCATATTTATTATTTTTTGAGAAGTATTTTATTACTGCATGTTCGTTCCCCTGTACGTGTGAATGTGAATCTGACCACCATGTGAGCTGCAATCATCATCACAGTGGCAAGGGCAAGAATATGCCAGACACATGTGAGAGCAGCTTGTAGGTATGGCTGCACAGAGTTCAACCAGAGTAAATGCCAAACAAATAGTATGAGAAGTGTACTTTTTAAGAAACTAATTTATTTGAGTTGAGATATTTTTGAAATATAAAAATTGGTTGTATTTTTTAAAGCTATAATTCTTGTAGACAGTCTGTGTTAAAACTCTGATTGTGCTTATTAAAAATGGTAATTTGTTTTGCACTTCAGCTTTGTGAAAAATAAAGTTTCTTTTGGAAGGTGACATTTGGTT
The DNA here is from genome assembly GCA_003508835.1 of Eonycteris spelaea. Classification (NCBI taxonomy): domain Eukaryota; kingdom Metazoa; phylum Chordata; class Mammalia; order Chiroptera; family Pteropodidae; genus Eonycteris; species Eonycteris spelaea. The sequence continues at coordinate 6,220 of PUFA01000285.1, read as the reverse complement.
TCCTGATTACAGGAGGGAGTTGGTTCTCTCACACAGGGCAGGAAAGCCCAGGCTGATGCTGACACTAGGACAGGACTAGGTCCCCCAAGCTCTCCCACTTTTTCAGGGGTGGAGGATGAAGGAGACCATTTTCATGGTGCACTAAGCTGCTAACAGTGAAACCCACAAACTGGCACCTTCTAAAGACTTCTCTGACTTAGAATTCTGATTGAAAGCACATAGCAGAAGCTTCAGGAGGAATTTGTCTTCAGTTGTAATGTCGTAATTCATTTCTTCTTTGATGTCCCACTGGGTAACAAAATATTAATAACAGGAAGCTTTAACAAGCTATGAATGTGGGTGTTTCTTATCTGCTGCAGTGAGTTGGAAGAAGCCCAGTAACTCTTAAGAGAAGTGTGAGTAAAATTACTGGAATCTTTCTGACATGTCAGCCCTACCCCAGTGTCTAAATGAATTAAGGCTAAATAGTATTTCTTTTCTCCAGAATAACTGTATATGTAGTTCTGAGAAAGTGAGGTTCATATTTAAACTTCTTAATAACTTGTCCCAGAATTACTAACATTGGGCCTTATTAAACAGATTTTGATTTGTGAAGATAACATGGGGAAAGTCTTAAAAGAACCCCTCAGACAACACATGGAAGCTGACCAGGTCCCGTGGGGCAGTGCTTCTCTCTCTCTCTCTCTTCAGAAAGGCACTGGGTCCTTGGGCAAGCATTCCTGGGCAGTCCCGACACTCCGGCACGGGGATAAGTGCAGCCTGATGGCTCCTCTAAAAGTTGGGCAGGCCAGGCAGGGGGAAAAGAGCCGCGAAGCTCTCCACCTCTTCCCTGAGAGCTCTGATGGCCCTACGGTGCTTCTCGTCCCCTGCTAGTTTCTCCTTGAACTCCTTCAGGGTGGCCTTGACACCAACGTCGCTCTGAATCTGCAGAGTCAGTTCTATCCCTGTGTGGTAGAGACAAATGAGTCCACTAGCCTGTGAGACACACCCAACTGCCCAAATGCCCCAGCAACTGGAGGTGAGACAGCAAGTATTGATGTGTACCACAGAAGTGATTCTTGTATGCACCCTTCCTTGTGCAGGACAATCTTACACACCTCTCAGACCAGATGATTTGCTAAGTGATTTCTGCTGTCTCCTGTCCCCAGCATTCATCCTTGACACAGAAATGTCCTTTAGTAGGGGGTCTCAACCACTCACAGACTCCATACACACAATATGATGTGGCAAACTTCCAACCTACATCCTTACCTCTGTGAATAAAATGGGCTACTTTTTGGAACTCTTTTTCCAGAAGTCCTCGGGATGTCAGTGCTGGGGTCCCCAGTCGCAGCCCGCTGGGTCTCAATGCGCTTCTGTCACCTTCAACATAAAGAGGCTCTGTACTTGGGCTTTACCCAACTTACCACTGACCAGTGTGCATTAAAAGGAACATTTGGGCAAAAAGAATAGGCCTGCAGGTGCCAACTCAATCTAGAGAGAACAGCTGATTTCCACAGCAGAGGTGGAAGCAAAGACAGGCAGGGAGCACATTTTGACTACTGTACTTTAATTAGTAAGAAAGTCACCTTCTGCGACATGGCCTTTGCTCCATAAAATGAGGCTAGCATTTGTCTGGGTCTGAGAGATGTCCCCATATCTTACTAAACCCACTGAGAAACCTAGTCTATTTTCCAGAGGGCCCTGCCTCCCTCATCCAAATGCTTTCTCACCTTTAAGCACTCCACCTCAGTCCCCTTGTCCTTGGCAGGGTTAGAGCCTGTCAGGAGTGGGCCAGGAGAGAGCCATAACTTAGCTCCTATCCAGCATGGTGTATCTATCCCCTAAATCATCTGAGGTCTGTCCCCAGAGCCAATGATCATCGGCTATAACTGGCCATAGCGCAGACAGGAGAGGTGTGGAAGAGGAGACCAAGAAGGATTCTCACCTGGGCAAGTGTTCTTGTTGCAGGCAATAGAACAGGCTTCTAGCACCTTCTCAGCCCTGCCGCCATCCGTGCCTTTGGAACGGAGATCCACAAGGATCAAATGGTTGTCAGAACCACCTGGAAACCAAGTTGGACATATAGGAATGTAGAAGGCTGATAACATGTCAAGCAAAGGAATTGCTCTCTTCCTAAGAAACGAGGATGGGGGAGGAAGGGGGCTGAAGCAGATGAAGTCAGGAAGGTGTTTCCTGGAAGGCTTTAGTCATCTGTAAAGAAAAGATGCCCAGGTCCTAAAAGTTTGACAAAAAGGTCAGAGTAATGTAAAATGGGAGCCCAATGATGCAGAGGGGGGCTGAGGCTGAAGGGAGAATGGCTCGACCGCAATGACCCAGCACCCCAGGTGCCAGTAAAGGGCCTAGAAGCTTGTCTGGGGAGTGACAGCTTGCTCAGTGCCATTCGTGGCTTCTGTTTTCTCTGATATACCACTTAGGAAGTTCCTATGCATCTCTGAAATTAATCTTCAAGGCTGAGGCAACATCAGAGTAGCAGGTAGTGGTTCTGTTTATGGCAACCATGGGTAATTACTACTTTCGCTGAACACACATTAGACACCAAACACTACTAGCCTGTCATATACTTTATCCCTAATGCTGTGAGAGTGGCAATATTATCAAAGTAGATGAAGATATTGAGGCTCTAAGAATTTTTTGGAACTGGCCCAAGACAACCGAGGAGTCTTCAAAGACTTGTATCTTTCCACTTTGAATTCTCATTAACCCTGGGTCATTGACCTGGGCAAAAGCAATAACTCCAAAGATACAGGTAAACTAAGTCAACACTTAGCTCTGGACCCCAGAGCCTGAGCTTAAGTCAGTCTCCACAGTCTCTCATTTACTAGCTGTGTGGCTTTAGGCAGCTCAAAATTTTGGAACCTCAGATGCCCATTTGTAAAATGAGACCAACCATATACGAGGTCCTTGTGAGGTTTGAATAAGGTACTGTATATAATGCTTGGCCACCACCACCACACAAATACTGGCTGTGATTACAGTCATCATTATCTGTTTCAGTTGCCTGTACCGTGTCCTCAGAGCAGAATTAACAAGATGTGCGGACAGGCCTGGAAGCTCAGGAAGGTGGGGAAGATTCACTGGGAGGCTGCTCAGAGCAGGGCTGCTGGGGAACACCTGAGCCAAAGGGAGTTTGGCCTAAATCTTTGTAGTGCCAAGCTGGTTCCTAGGCCAGTATTACCTGGGAGCTGGTTAGAAAGGCAGTCCTCACCCCAGGCCTGCATTTAACAGGGTGCCCAGGAATTCGTATGCACACTCAAGTTTGAGAAACAGTGATCCAAGGGACCCTGAAGGTCACAGTCCAGACTGAGATTTCTGGGGCTTTTTCTGGAGGATTGAGAAGAAAAGTAAAGAGAGGAAGTGAAAGAAAACAAAAGAGGTGCTACCTTTTCTCTGAGAAAATGGTATTTGCCCTGGCTCTACTACTCATAAGGTTCTACTACTCATAGGCCTCAGACTGGGGCCTATAACCCTGTTAAAGGGCAAAGGCAGAGAGTGGGCACCTGTGCCGACAAGGGACTGGACCTATCTTCCTGGATCATCTACTGCTAGCACAGATGGCAGCCCTGTGAGCAGAAGAGTAAAGCTGCTCTTCCTCAAGATAACAAAGTATACTGTCTGCCAGAAAAATTTTGCTAACTATGTGAGCCTGAAGTGACTGAAGTCGATGGCACTTCTGAACAGGGCCCTCACCTGGAAAGTCCATCTCAGTCAGGGTCACTCAGTGCCACGATCTTCATATTAAAGCAAATGCATAGCAACCTCTCATGAACTCCCAGCAGGACAGCCTGTTGTGCTTTGACCCTCAAGGTGAGTGGAGACACTCCTGCGGGACAGTGCACGGCATTGCTGTAGAGAAGGCCCTGAGGTCCTGCCCACTCACAAGGTCTTTCAAGTCCTGGCTCTGCTACCCACCAACTGTGTGACCACTGGTACCTAACCTCTCTCAGGTGAGACTCGGGTACTCCTTTCAGAAAGCTGTTCTGAGAACTTGAGGTCTCACCTGCCAGATGACAAAGAGCAGCTATTATTACCATCATCTCCCGCTCAGCTGAGCAGCTGTCATCAAGTAAGGAAAGGGGGAGACCATGAGAGCCACACCAGCTCTCTGGAGGTGGTCCCGATTATACCTCAGCTGCAGCTGTAGCTGCAGTGCCGGGGCCACGACCCTACAGCCACGGCCTGATTGATGAACCAGGATGTGAGGCTTAGTGCAACCGTCAGGAGCAGGGTTGCATTCTGGTGTTGGTGGGTGCTGCCCAAGTTTTTGATGGTACCTGTTACTACTTTGTAGCCCAGCTCCATCAAGGTCTCAGCCAGAGCCCTGCAGTTGGCCACCACCTGGTGCTGATAAACTCTGAATTCCGGAGTCATAGCTTGTTTCAGTGCCACAGCAACCCCTGGCAGGAAGAGATAATGGGTCAGGAAGAAAGGACAGATTCAAAAGACAGACTGAGAGTCAAAAACACCCCTTGTCCCCACTCAGGCTTGCTTCTCAGTGTCAGTGAATGTGGTGGATTACATTTTCCTCAAAAAAAATGACATTTTTAACCCTAAATTACCTGGCTAAACCTCCAAACCTCTTGAGTAAATGCTTTTTTTAAATTGATTTTTTAATTTTTTAACTAATCAATTATTTTAATTGAAGAAATGATTTAAAAATTTTTTCCCCTATCTCTCCACTTCCCTCTGGTAACCACTAGTCTATAGTTCATGTCCATGAGTCTATTTGTCCTGTTCATTTGTTGCTTTTAGGTTTATATCCCACTTACAAGTGATGTCATGTGATTTTCAATTTTTTCTGTCTGGCTTATTTCACTTAGCATGGTTATTTCAAGGTCCATCCATGTTCCTGCAAATGGCAGTATTTCATCTCTTCTTATGGCTGAGTAATATTCCATTGTATACATGTACCACAGCTTCTTTAGCCAATCATCTATCGTAGGACACTACAGTTGCTTCCATATCTTGGCCACTGTGAATAATGCTGCTATGAACGTCGGTGTGTAAACATCTTTTTGGATATGAGTTTTCAAGTTGAGCAGTGCTTTTGAGGTAGCCTTTCTCTAGGCATGGAATTTTCGTGCTAACAAGATCACCACAGGAAAGCTGATCTTAAACAAGATAGATTTTACAGTCCTTTTAAGCTCAATATGTGAAAATAATTATTGAGCTGCCCTAAAAGCTGATGTTTTGATGTAAGTTATGCAGATCTTTCAGATCAGGGTCCAGGTGAGGTATAGGCTGTTCTACCCTGCACATCCAGATTTATCTGGTACCTTGTGTTCAATTCCAAGGGCTAATGACAGGGCATGGAAAATGAAGGAGACAGAAAATGAAGGAGAATGCAAAATGTGTGTGCCTTAGTCCTAGTACAGAAGCCTCTAATCAAAAATGCCTGGAAAAGGCCCAGAGTGGCTGGAGGCTGGGCAATCCCATCATCTGAGGATTGAAGAAACTGTGGATCCTGAGCTTGCAGATACAAAGAGGGAACATGAAAACACCCCCATGGACATCCAGCCCGCCCAGCACCCACGGGCCTAAATTCCCCATTCACTGCTTGCTTCCTCCACTCTCCTCTTTGGAAACACTAGTGCTTCCCTTAATGAAGATGTTACACCTTCATCCTGGGCTTTTATACCAGCTGCTTTGATCCAAGGGAGACAGTGGAATAACCCTGAGATCACAAATTTTCTAAGCCACTTGTACAAAAAGAGAAGGAATAAGTCAGTGACTGCTTGTTGGGGAATCAGAGAATCAGACAGACCCAGGAGCTACTGTTGCGGCCCCAAGGTCAACAGCACAAGGATCAGACACAGGTGCCTTTACCCCACAGGAGGTGAGGACCCCAGGAGAAAGGCAATTCATTTTTGCTATGCCGCCTTCAAGTTGTCAAATTCCTTTTCTGTTGGTTCTTAAAGAGGGCTACACATAGAACCAGGCCTGACTCTCAGTTTTGCCTAGGGTTGGACACACATGTGGATTGGCCACCACTCCCTCTTGTCCCTACCTTACACCAATCACCACTGTTTTCCCTGTCTTCATTGCTACCATCTCCTAGACAGAGATATTCCTCTAGTTTCTCCCCAGTGTGGAAGTCTTGGCATATACTTTGGTGGACAGGTGAGTGGGAGTTAGGAGTCATGGGATAAACAAAAGCAGGAGAACCCCTAGAATGACTGCTTGGGGACCATCAGGGATGAAGGTACACTCTCCAATGGCT